>CM002489.2:38779091-41179091 GCA_000573905.2 Oryza punctata
AGGACGGAGGAAGTATATGAAAACAATCTATAATTTTTCTATTTGGTAAGGACCTCACTTGGTCAAATGCTCTGGAGACTACTGCTAGAAACTAAGTGGACATGTGGCGAACTGGTGACAATTGAGAATAACAAAACTAATAGTTTAAGATTTCAAAATGGCAAATTTTTTAGTTTGATGATTTGCCACTTGCCACCATGTGACAATGACACAAAAGTTCCTCTGAGTCGATGAAGTATCATCAAATCCCCATTCTAAAGAGTGGCAGTTCACAGGTAAATGAATAATATGCCAGCACCTGAAGTGCAAATGCTTCTTTGGAATTCCATATGTTTGAAAGTTTAAAGGTTACCTAAGGGTACTAAGTACTTCAACTCATGAAGAAGTATTTACAAATTAAAACGAATAAAACTCAAACTAGAAAAGCAAACAGAACATGGAGAGTACCTGCTTTTTCTGGAGTTCATCGTTCAGCTCCTTAAGTTTTGCCACCTCAGCTTCCAATTCCATCATATAGGCCTGCTCCATATCAAGAAGCACAAATTAAATCCATAAAAAAGATGAAAAAAAAATTAGAACATCGACAGAAGGAGAAAAAGATATATTTTAGAAACACCACTTTGTTTATGTTTATAGCGTGTATACTAATTTTAGGCTTGGCTTAATACATGCAAAAGATATGTTTATAGCGTGTATACTAATTAAATTTCAGTATGCTTGAACCAATACAGCACAAATTTTGCAAATATGAGGCACATATCCTAATTAGCTGTTGTTAAGATGTATAGTAACAGAATGCAAATAAAGCGATCAGCATGATGATAATTGATAAACATTTCTCACGGTGATTACTATTTGTTAGTTGTCACGTCGAAAAGAAAAGTAATGCTTAAAAAGGGAAAAAATATAGGTGCTACACATATCACTACAGGCAAGTACTAGAAGGCAAGGCAACTCGACAAGTAAATGCTAAACAGTACTCTCTCCGTTTTATATTATAAATCGTTTGACTTTTTTCAAGTTTAACTGTTTATAAAAAATATATTAGTATTTTAAAAATAACATATTATCAAAATATATTCAATGTTAGATTAAATAAAACTAATTTGATATTTTAGATGTTGCAAATTTTTTCTATAAATTTGATCAAACTTAATAAAGTTTGATTAGAAAAAAAATCAAACAACTTGTAATATGAAACAGATGGAGTAGCAACAAAAAAAAAAATATATTTTTCACCTGTTTCCTTTGGCGCGACCTCGCGGCAGACTCCCTGTTCTTAATCATCCGCCGCTGCCTTCTCTCGACAACCTTCTCGATGCCCGGTGCCTTCCTCCCCCTCAGTCCACCATTGAAAACGTACGGCACCGGCGATGGCGACAGCGACGACAGGTCCCCTCCTTCCATCTTGCCGAAGCCATTGGACGACGAGACCGGCCTCACCGGCGAAACCAACGACGCGGCACCACCTCCGCCGTGTCCGACAGCTCCCGAGACCAACCCATTTCCCAGCGAGAGCGGAGGCACAATCGGAGGAAACACATTGCTCTGACCGAACAACATCGGCGTCTGCTGCTGCGGCGGCGGCGGGGGATGTACAGCAGCTGCCGTAGGAGTCGGCGCCGGCGGGACGGGTAGCCCCGACATGTCCTCCCTCACCACGCCGGCCCGCACGAGGAACTCCTCCAGCGTGATCTCCCCGAGCGTCTGCTGCCGCTGCGCAGGTGGCGGGGGCTCCGCGGCGGCCGGCGCGGCGGAGGCCCCGCCACCGAAGCACATCATGTCGCGCCAGACCTCGTCGACGGTCTTCTGGCTGAGCGTGCGGGGGAGGGTCAGCGACCCCTGCCTCTGAACGGGCGCCCCCACCGCCACTTGCTCCGCCGCCGCCACCGCGGCGGACGACGACGTCGTGG
Organism: Oryza punctata; assembly: GCA_000573905.2. Taxonomy (NCBI): domain Eukaryota; kingdom Viridiplantae; phylum Streptophyta; class Magnoliopsida; order Poales; family Poaceae; genus Oryza; species Oryza punctata. The sequence goes on from CM002489.2 coordinate 38,781,005, forward strand.
CAGGGCCGACGGCGTGCGACTCCTCGGCCGTCCAGATGCTGCGGAGGAGCTCGTCCATGTTCATCGATCCGAAGTCCTTCCCGACCCCGCCGAGCGTGCTCTGGAACTCGTCGAACGTGAGCGAGTACACCGACCCCTGCCTCGCCAACGGCAGCGGCGTCATCGGCGGCAGCTGCTGCTGATGCTGCTGCCTCCCGCTCCCTCCCGGAAAATCCATCTCCAAACGCAAACCCCAACCAATCCCCCACACCCAGCACCAAACTCACCCAACCAAACCAAACAAAAACTCTGCACGGGGAGCAACGACCACGCCTGCTTCCCTCTAACGCGACGAGGGATCAGAGACTGATGAGAGGTGGATGTGGAACTCTGGCGTTGGTGAGGAGGACGCGGGCGCGGCGGCGAGGCGAAGCGAGGAGAGGAAACCGGACAGGTGTCGGCAGAGAGGAGCCGTGTGGGGGTGCGTTTAAAACGCCGGCCACGAGAGCGACGAAGTGACACCCTCCAATCTCGATTAGTGCGTGCCGGGTAATAAAGTACTCCTTCCTCCTCATTTCCGCACCGCGCACACAGCGACTGGTCCACCACTCGTACTCCGGCCTCAGATCTCGAAGTGGGGCCGAGGTGTCAGTGGGGAGGGGGATCTCCGGGGTGGGGTGGGGTTGGTCGAGTGGGATAAGGTTTTTTTAATCATGTTTGGTTCAATTGGTTGGGATGCTTGGACTCAACGTGGTGGGTACCACACGGGGGGGAGGATTGTGCGCGGGGGACGCGAAACGTGGCGGCATCCGCACGACGCTGACGGGTGGCGACGCGACGGGCTGCCCTATGGGAGGACGCGAGGTGGAAGCATCTGTGCGGGCGGGAGGGGACAGGTGGACGGCGTGGATCGTGGTGGAACCACCACCAGCAAGGCAATCAGCCGTGACGCGGGCCGCGTGAGACGTAGCGGCTAACATTGGGCTGGATAGAGAGGCCTTGGTGGGAAGGGCCTTACTGCTAATGATTATTACAGGGCCTTTTGGACAAAGCCCGCGGTTCAAGCACTCTAATCCCTCACGCACGTAAAACGGAACGATTTATTAGTGTATAATTAATTAAGTATTAATCCAATATAATTTTCTAAAGCAATTTTCGTATAAAAGATGTGTGTGTGGAGAGAGATGAGTTGGGAAAGCATTCTAAAATAAGTGCCATTCTAAAGTGCTACATATCCAACTAATCACTTCTTCAACATACCCTTCCAACCATCTCTTATTTCATTAGGAGACATACAGGTTATTTATCTTCTCTACTAATTTATGCCTTTTATGCTAGAATTAAATGCACTTATTTAGATTCGGAGGTAGTAATAAGTATACGTGTATAAAATATTATTCTCTCCAAGAAAATCAACATCCACCGCATCACAAAGTCCCCTCATCGCGATATTGTCGATTAGAAAATCAAACTAACCCTCCTCTGAGTATCTTCCTATGCATAACCGTACCGTATCTCTTCTTTCTCTCTCAAAAACAGTATCTCTTCTGATTATCTTTGTGTAGATAAATTATCGTTGTCTCGTGAATTGGCAAACTAGGACGGGCTGAGTCCGGCAATCCTAGCGCACTGGTGAGCGACGACGTCGGCCGTGGACGGGCTGCGCTCGAGCACCACCTCGTAGCCGTCGGTCCAGCTCTCCATCCCGGGCGCCATCACCTGCCAGAAGAGGCCACCGGCGCACGGCCCGCCCGCCCGCGCCGACGCGTACACCGCGTCGTACACCGTGCGGAAGTAGGCGTCCCGCGCCGCCACCGTGTAGCCGTTCGACCGCGCCGACCACCCGAACTCCGTCACCAGAAGCGGCTTCCGCAGCACCGCCGCCGAGTCGTGGATGTGGTCGGCCATCCATTTCCTCATGAACGCCACCTGCTCGTCGCTGCTCGCACCGGACACCCTGCCACCACAATATGGTTTTTCACCGGTTAAAAACTACTCACTGGATGGATTAATTTGTCACTCATGGGGTGTGCTTAGCTTAATTACCATTGGTCGGGGTAGGAGTGGATCGTGGCGAAGTCGACGGTGGGGACGAGGTTGTTGGCGATGAAGTCGGTGCCGACGGTGTAGCCCGGGTTGAAGTTCTTGTGCATCGACTCGCCGTAGAACCCTTCCAGCCCGATCTCCACCATGTGGTTCGGATCCACGGATTTCACGTACCCGGCCATCTCCATGATCCAAGCCTGCATGCACGCACATTGATCAAAACGATGTACAATTATACATCTTGCAACACAGGACGCGATCGGGTGACGAAATTAAACGAGAGGGTTAAAACTGAGCTTAGTTTACCTGCAGGGTTTTTCCAGAGAGGTCGCTCTGGCAGCGAGGCTCGTTGATGAGCTCCCATGCAAAGATGGTCGGCTCGTCCTTGTACGCCACTCCGGTTATCTTGTTCACTCTGGTCAGGACGGCCTGTTCCATGCATGCGTGTAGAACGTCAAATCGACTAATCGAGGACGGTTTTTACTGTCAGATATATATGTTTTTCTCTTTTTTTTTTGATCAGGTTATAAACGGACAGCGTAGCGGATGCTCATGCCTTGACATGGTTTTTGTAGAACTGTTTAGTCACGTCGCTCCGGAAGAAGGCGTCATCGGAGCCTAGGTTGTGTCCCTGATCCATAGCCCACTGCACGTACTGCTTCTTCCCGCCGAAGCCGTCCCAGTTGTTCACAAGGCTCAGTATCAGATACAGCCCTCGTTTCTTCGCTTCGGCTATCACAAAATCTAGTCCCTGAATCACACGACAACATTGTTACACAATTGTCACGAGTAGTACGTATGCATGGTGATCTTTTGAGTTTTGACACAACACGTACGCAACGATATGTACCATGAACATGTCCTCGTTGTATACGCCGGGTGACTTCTGCAGCGGCCGGTAGCCGCCGTCGCTGAACGCCCACGTCCTCACCAACGTCGCGCGGAGGCTCGCCGCCTGCCGAAGGACGCCCGCCGCCTTGCTCCGGTCGGCGGGGTCGGACGCCATGTACATGAGCCAGTACGCGTTGAAGCCGTTCGAGTAGAACGGCCGGCCGCCCACCGTGAACCGCGTCCCGCTCGCCCTCGCGAATTGCCGTGCCCCCTGCAGGTGGCTGTCGACGGCAGCCGCCTCGCCGGCGTGCAAGAGGACGGCCGCCGCAATGGCCAGGACGACGGCCAAAGTTGGCAGCAAGATTACTCGCCGTTTGCTCTCCATGATATACGATCTATATATTACAGTCGATGTTGCAATGGTCGATTGAACACTACGTAGATTTGGATATGTGTACTTCCGTTGTGCATGAAGTGCTTCTTTATTTATAGATGGCTAAAGCTAGCCGGCCATGACATCATGGCTCCTGTTCTAGCGTACGCAGGTTTCCTGTTCTGGTCTAGCGCTATAAAGGCAGGAAACTAACTCTGCTATGTAAAGAGATGTTTTGTGGTGTAAGCTAGCATGGATTTCATGAAACCAACCCTGCAGATTAGGCTATGTAGAGAATGCGAGGCCGTTAGTTGGAGGAAGACGAAAGTATGTTCCAATGTCCCATGCTCGAATGTAGGTGTATATATAGTTCGTATAGGACGTTGCCTGCGAAAAGCGACGTTCTGTTCTGGTATAAATTAACGTCATACAACCGGACTACTGCACTTTTAACTTACCAGGGGTCAGGCCGTGACCTAAGGCTCTGGTTCAACTCCAAACTTGAATCCAAAGAACAACAAAATAGAAGAGCAGTAGTACTCCTATACTAATGAAAAGAGAAACTCTGAACCTCTGATCATCTTATCATCATCCTAGAGCTTCAACCTCTATGCAATGAAGGTACTCCCAAGTCCCAACACAACTTCAAATTGTACCATAAAAAAGCTAGCAATCCGGCGTTCAATGCCCTGCATACAAAATTTTAGCACCAGCAGTTTGAATATGTTCCTTTTGTTTCTTCAACAATGTATTTATGCCCCCGCAATCATCATTTTACTCATGTATAGCTAGTGCTAGAGCAAATACTTACTTTGCAGTCTACCTCAAATGTTGGCAACATTGACTAAACTCCAACTCTACATCAGTGCTGGGCGAGTAAAAAGGATAATCTAAATTCTGAATAGACAATCATAGATAACTATTGGCATGCTGAGATGTCTAAACAGGAAACGTATCATATCCACACAAACATTTTCATGTACACACCGACTAATAAATATTATAAAAAATTCTAAAGAAAATATACTTTCAATAATACTACATCTATACGTAAAGTCCAATCTTCAAATTTTTAGTGAAATTTCTTAGTTGATGCGCAGAGTGTACATGAAAAGCTTGTGTGCATAGACATATTAACATCTAAACAGAACCACACAAGCTTCAAAGAGCAAAACTGGACAAGAGAGCAAGCTGCAGTCGTAGCTTGCAGCTCTCATAACCACTTTCAATACAATATATCAGTACAAGGGCCCCAAGGCTTGCACTGCTTATAGAATCCCATGGAAAGATACATATCAATCAGAATGAGAACCACTGAACCAGGCCAATCTGGTGGTGGCTAGCATAAAGCTCTCGAAGGAGCTTCTATTGGGTGTACAGAGATTGATTGTAGGCACAGAATAACGGGAGCAATAATCCACGAAATTAAGTACACTATAGATTTCGCTCGATGACTGATTTCTACCACTCCACTGGCACTACAGGTATTTCATCGATCAGACCATGCAAACTCTCTTTAAATAACCCTGTCACCTCCAGCTGCCACAGCAAGGAAAAATCTGACTTACTGATTAATTCTGATTTGTTGGTTGACATGAGCTGCAACGTCCTGAAGATTCATGCGAAATGTTAGTAAATTTTCAAGTAAAAATGCTCTAATAAGGCAGGCAACAGTACATTGCACCATAATTAGTTTACCATTATACGAGCAAAAACTCACCAAAAAGTTTCTACATCGGTACATCCATTGCTGCACCCACGGTACCAACTATGTCACAACTAGCAAGGACGATAGGTGAAACAACAACTGAAAGATTTGCCCGTTCTCCTCAGGTAAGATGCTTTCTTGGTTGCTCTCACTCCGCATTGATCTTCACTCACAGAAATTGTATTACGCATGTCTTGCGCTTTCTTTTGAGCAGTGCGTAGTTTGCCCAAGATTCTATCCATCGATGATGACCTCTTCTTTTCGAGCTTCATCTGAAAGTACAGAAGGCAGAACATGTAACCACAACTTATTTCATTAAAAAGATTTAATTCCAAAATCAAAGAAACAGTAACCTTCAGGAAAATCAATTATACAAGCACACATTTTGATGGTGCAGAAGTACAAAAGACTACCTCTAACTTTCGAATTGCTGCCTCTGCTTTTGCTTTCTGCAGATTTTCCCAAGCAGTGATCTTTGCTTCCTCCCTCTTGCACCTTGACAGAAATAAAGTCTCAGCAATAGAACAAGTCACAGTTTGTGGCCTTAATTAGTAAGTCAAAATTACATACTAAGCACTGCAAACATTTCTCTTTTTTTCGCTCTATTTAAATTATGACACTATTGACTTTATCCGCTCAAACTTTTGAAACTTTGACCATCAATAGAACTCAAAATATTTAGTATGAAGACATAGAAATCATATGGGTATATTTTTCATTATAAGTACTTTTACAATATTATAATTTTGTTAGATATTACCATTATATTATAATAGAAAAATAACGGTCAAAGTTGCACACTAAAGATCAAATAAAGTCAACAATGTCATATATTTAAATACGGAGGTAGTACTATTATCTGTCTGGAGTTCTGGTATTTACGAAGAGTAAAGAAAGAAGCAGGGGAAACATATTTTTCTTCTGTTTAATGGGAAAAACAGGCACAAGATTTAGATTGCATAACCGAATACTGCAAATTCATAGATAAAAAAGGCTAAATTTACATATGATTAAGTGGATATCTCATCCATACAACATTGGATCTTGATTATATTAGTACGGTTTTGTCTTTTATTCATTTTTTCTGCCACCTAGCTAGTTAGACCAAATAAAAAAAACTAACCATTTCACAGTCTAGGCCCTTATATTATAAATTGGAATGCTGTGAGAATAACTTTATAAAAGAACCTGTGGCTTGTTATCCTATGGCATCTTGAAATAGATTTGCGCATTACAATCAAATTTTTTTTGCATGGTATTTGTTTCTTAAGAAGGAAAATGAGTAAATATTCAATTTGTCACTTATTGGCAGACCATATAAGAGTCAAATCGAATTCCGCTTGCCACCTCTTAACATATTTAGTTATTTACCACACACACACACACACACACACAACCAAATCAGCTTCAGCTGGAGTGTGGCAGAGACTTCTCTTTTAGGTTCCAACAAAAACAACATAAGGCGTTCAAAATTCAAACCAACTGAGAAGTATAGTCACTATGGCACTGACAGTAGGGTGGTAGTATAGGATTATGAGTTACATTATGAAGTACATGACTGTATGCTGGTCTCTAGGCACAAATCAATTTACAAATAGAAAATGATAAACATGGGGAAAAAATCTTACTTTGATACGCAGCTTTCTCTTTCTTTTTCATCAAAAGATGGAGCTCGAGTCTCAATTGTTTTCTTCCTCCACTCGACAATATTTGTTGACCGCCTATCAGAACCTCGTGTTACATGTCGCTTGGACCACCGGGTCACAGTTACTTGATCATCTACCTGCACATCTCGGACTTCAGGTTTAAGTGCATTACTATTTGATTCTTTAATAGGATGCCCTGATGGTAAACTGGAACATGAATGTCTTGCTTTCGGTGAAGACGATATACTGTCATCAGGACTCATTTGTGTGGCAACATCTTTCTTTATTATTGGACTGGAAATAACAGGAGTTTCTCCTCGCAGGCTCTGAAATTTATCATCTGTGCGCAGGGTACAAAAATGTTAAGAAATTTAATTAGCATATATGAAGATACATCTGAAAGTCGTTGAATTAACTGTGGAAAATCCCCAATACATAAAAATGCCATAACATTTTTATTTTGGTTGACAAATATCTAATTATATTCATTTCATTGTTAAGCAAGATGGAAATAACATAATCTTGATGTACGCTATCTGATGGCATACATGGTTATGGAAAGTCTTTTATAATGTCCATCTAAACGACACAACTAGCCTTCTGAAGACAGAAGATCACAGAACACATCACACACTTAAAAGGCCTTGGAACTGGAATAAACAAGATGTTTCAAGCCGGTTCAAATGTTTCCAAGTAATCCACCAGTCCACATGTCAAAGCATTAAATGTTCAAGTGCATATGCATCAGGTGTTTTTGCATGCTTAGAAATTTGAACAGGTAAGATCAGTCTTTAACAGAATGGATGATCAGATTTGAGTGCCAAGGGATTGTAAGACTGAAATCTCCACCTTTGTGTTGCACTGTATTGATTGAAGAACTTTAGATGCATTAACACATAGTAGTATGACGTTATGCATGTGAGCATCTTTCTTATTATAGTATCTCACTGCAAAAATGACAGGATATGCAAATTGCATAATGTCATGCATACTCACCGACCACTACAAACTAAAGTGGAAAGTTCAATTTGATGATACCAAAACATATCACAAACGCCATGCACTCTTTTGGCCTATCCCAACATCAATGGAATGTTGGAAAGTCGCATATTCAAAGCTTGTGATAACAGACAGCTGTTACTTGGATTATGAGTCCACGCTGGACAAATGACACAAGCTGCAAAACTTATATCAAGCGTCCTCATGAAATCTTATGCAAAATAACAAACGTGCAGACTGCAGTAGCAACAGAATCAGGACACGTGACAAGATACCGATAAATAAGTGATAACAATGGAGAAGGGACTGCCTTAATCAAACCTTGTGTGGTTTCTTCTGAGATATTAGCAAAGGCAGATGCTTCCATAAGTGTCTCTGTCCACGCATGTATACTTGCTGATCTCAAGATATACGGGTCCTTCTCTGCAGAGTAAGATCGGCTACTGCCATCATCTCCACTTCTACCTCTTCCACTGCTGAAGTCACCATTGCGCACGTGCTCTGGAATGAGAACCCCAGCAGAAAAAGGAGAATGTGCTGCAAAATTAGCCGCTGCCAGAACACCATCAAAGCAGGGCACAAACGGCGAAGCAGCCGCATAAGCACCCGGTATTCCGCCTGGGTGGCCAAGTGGGCCACTCTTTGACTTGGGCCGTCTATGGTGAGGCACCGGGGCTGACATCCTTCCAATCCCATCACAGGAAACTGGACTCAGGATCCACTTCTCCGCATCCTCCCACTTTGATGGCAGCTTTCTCCCATTATTGAAAGGAAGAACAACCCCACTGCCCCCATATCTCCTATTGGTACCACCTCCAAGCGGCACCCGCTCCGAGCTCCATCCTTTAGGGTACTGCATGGTGCTAGCGCAATGCCGGTGGTAGTTTGGGGTACCGGGGCTCGGAAATGTGCCTGATCTGCTCCGTGATGACGCTGTGGAGCTCTTGCTCATTCCTCCAACATTACCCCCAACCAAGCACCTCGGCGAGAGCACCAGCAGTTCTATGCCCCCACCACCTCCACCAGTGAGCTCATGCTTGGCCGGTGACCGCAGCAACACAGCCCCCTCCGCTCTGAGCTGCCGCTGCTTCTGGCACTCTACCAACCAACAGATTCCAAACCAAAATCAGCAATCACACTCACAAAAGCAGCAACCGTACTACAAGGGAAGATTAATCACCTCTCAAGGAGTGGGAGAAGGAGTCACTGGCCGCTTCCCCCTCCTCCTCCGAGCCCGCGTCGCCGTCGCCTCTCCACTCCTCCTCCTCGCCTGCGTGTGGAAGAGGTTAGCTAGCTAGCTGGCGACAAACATGCCGGCACTGGGATAACACAGCACACGCCAAGCCGATCGCCCGCCCACCCACCTCGCGGTGCCGTGCCACGCGAGACGTGGCTGCCGATGCCGATGCCGTGCACGCGCAGCGGCGAGGGCGCTGGATCTGGATCGGTCGCGCCGCGAGGCCCCACCGCCGGCTGCAGAAACCGCCAAAGAGAGAGGGCAATCGTCTCAGCAATCAGGAGAAATCAAAGCACCGAACACCACTGCACTAGTCACACTACCCAAGCAGCAGAGACGAATTGAAACAGCGATCGAGCGGAAGCGAGCGAATCGCACCAAAATAGCAATGATAGAAAAGCGACGAAGCGGCCAGATGCGACGCTTTTGCCTAGCTTTTGTTCAAATTTGCTCGCCCTCTTTTCTTTTTTGGCTTTATCTTTTGCTTAGGCCGCGGGATGGTTTTGCTTGCCACTAACCTCGGATCCGCCATGTGAGCGGCGCGCGTGCCTGGATTGGATCTATTGACTTCTACCGCGCCCCTTGCACTAAAATACTCGCGATGCGCGTGCGCCGCCATCCCTAACACGACAATGCGGCGGAGGAAGGGGAAGGTTAAGAGCGTGGAGAGGTTTATTACTGCTGCGGCCGCGGCCGCCGCCGGTCGCCTTCGCCGCTGCGGCGGCGGCTTCTTCCGGCGGGTTGGATGGTGGCGTAGGTCCGCGGCGGCGGCGGCGGCGGCGGAGTCGGGGAACCCTAGCCCGGGCTCGAGGCGTCGCATGCTCGGGCGCGTGGTCGCATTCCCCGATGAAGCAGAGAGGTCGTGGCAGTGGAGTGGGGGAAGGAGAAGCGGCTGCCGACGAGTGCGGCAAGGTTTCAACCCGGCGCGGGGGGCATTTCACACTCACGCTGTGACACACACATGGGGTCCTCGCTATCGCTGCCATGTGGGCCCGTCCCGTGCACCGCTAGTACAGGCATGGGGAACGGGGCCCACCCGGGCCGGGTTTTGACTTGGCGCGAATCTTTCTGTCGGGGGGTAGAGTATTCCCTGCTTCGTGCCTCCGTTTAAAACCCAGTAGCGAACACGTGGACACCGTCCGCGTCGTGGCCCCCGCGTGTCAGTGGCGGATCACGTGGCGTGTCAGGCGGACCCAGGTGCGTCGGAAAGGAGGTGGGTCCCGCTCGATACACTGCAACAGTGTGGCCCCGTCTCTGGATTTTCATCGAGGTGAGACTGTGAGAGGTTGGGTGATGATACTGCCGTGATAGTACCAGTGCCATGCTTGCCAGGGCGGGTGCCCCAGACGCACCGGTGGTTCGCCTTTGCTTTGCTTTTTCCTCTTCTCCGTGGCGTCTTTCAGGCCCAGCGTAAAGGATTCCTGTTCCGAGTGAAAAAAAATTGTTCCAGTGGTGTGATAACATGGCTTAATTCTAGCATTTTCTTATTATTGATTTACAGGTCAGATTAGTACAATCTGGGCTGTTCACCTGCAGTAGAAGAAGGTGATATTCTCGCTTTACCGCTACAGTACTACTGCCACTATTTTACTGCTAGGCGCGTGCTGTGGGCTGGTGGCAGTGTGGCAGCGTGCATGAACGCATGATCATGGTCAGCTAGTACTCCTACTGAAGATGTTTCACGGAGAGTGAGGCGTTAAACAGTCTAGGGAATTGGTGGAATCATGACACTTGTGCTCCCCTGCTCCTCTCTCGAGTGACATAGAACAGTTGCACTATGCAGCACGGTTGGCAGGTGATGCTTTTAAGAAGAAATCAAGTCACGTAGTAATTCGGTGACCCAACAACTGGGTAGCAGCAGCGGCAGCATCAGCATCGGCATCGGTACGAGTTTGCAATCAAGTCATCAACACGCCTGGTTCTCCGTCGGCGTCGTGCAGGCGTCCGTTGCACGGCCGTCTTCTGCTCTTAATGACAAACAATTCTTTCCGGTGTACGATGCGTGTACATCAGCTGCAATTTGGCACGGCTGGGTTGCGAAAACAAGCTTCTCGCTTTGTAGTAGGGCCGATTGGTGCACATGATTTGCAGTGGATCATCACGGACCAGCCTGTCCGTTGCGCGCTCGTAGTCTTATAACAAACTCAACAGATCACGGACGAACCGCTCGTGATAGTCGCACATCCAGAGAGTGATCGGTGATCATACATGGCAAAGAAAGTTTTCTGATACAATCACGGAGTCCTTCTTCTTCTGCTTCTTATTCTTATTCTTCTTCTTCTTCTTCCCAATGCACAATCTATCTCGACTCTGCCCTTATCACTGGGATGAATCCATTAGAGGTAGGCCACCGCAAGTAAAATATCATATTCTAAGTTTTCTTTTGGATGATTGTACCGAAACATCGAGAAGTCATGGCTTTCACTCATAGTGCAATTTGTTTGTATTGTGCTCAATTTGTTTGTGGTGTAGTGTAGTCTTGAGATGAGCTCCATAAATAGTAAATCATTGTTAAAGCAATATCCACAATGCTATGGTTATGGTTAGGATTTAGTCACAAGGTGAACCCACATAAAATGAAAAAAAATGTTTCATCTCTTGTTCATGAAGTATAAGATGCATTATAAGCTAATACTACTTTCCACAATGTATATGGCTCACATTAAAAGTATCACCATTGCCTTAAGGTTACTTATTTTGGAGTATGTGTGGAGATTATCCCTTACATGAGGGTAACTCCTCTTCTCTCTCTATTTCTTTCTCCCCCACCTCATCATATGGGTTTATGTGACATCACGGGATAAGTATTTAGGTGCCCATAGTACTTTGCTCTAGAGTATTGTAAACAGGAACATGCAGACATGCCCAACCCTATAGACCCATTGCTATTCAATGTCTCATTTGGTAGATGAGATGAGTAACATGACAGTAGTACATTGTAATAGCCACACCATATAATTAGGAATGTGTTAAAACAGGTCAGCCCTATATAATTAAGAGTGTGCGAGGAGCGATGACCCATATAAAACACTAGATAATACTTCGTACGTTACGGCAGATTATTCGTGTGTACAATGCAGTTATAAAAATTCAATGTATAGACATGAGAAATATTATGGACCTATAAAAATACCTCACATATGAAAAATGAAATACTTCCTGTAATGGTTTTTTATATGGTTGGAATGACACATGAAAATGATCCAATGGCTCTTATTTTACGGGTGATATGGTTCAATCCATGTTTAGTTTTTGATGCCAACTATACAGGATATATAGATTAGATCCAGTGATTACGTGAAGTGGCATCCTTATTGCTCTTATTTTTTTATATAGTTACCGGCACTGCCCCACACTACTTATAGGTAATATCATTTCCCTTTCATCTCGTTGAACTACTTATAAGTAATATCATTTCCCTTTCATCTCGTTGGCTTGTTCAGATGGCATTTTTTTTTAGCAGCGCTGTAGCCATCCGAAGACATAAAATTCCGTTTGTGCTGGCTTGTTGCTGTAGCCCGGGCAGCCGCAGCCAGGAGCGGAACAGAGCGATTATTTTTAACATCGGGATAATTAACATATGTTTTTCCCATTTTATTCCCTAACCCATGTCACCCTATCATTTTTTTTATGATTTGATCAAAGGTGTAAACAAAAGTCACGAAGTCATGTCGTCCACCTAGGAGCAAATTCATCTTGTACCTCGTGTCTTCGTTCGTAAATACAATATTCCCGTAGCTATGCGCACACTTCATCCAGTAAAACATACGCAACACCGTACACGAGACAAACAAAATAGGCACACAATATATGCTAGCATATCTGTTGATTTGTTAAAAACTTAGAAAAAACAACTAATTGCTTTTTGATTTTTTTTCTTTTCCTCTAGCATTTTACCTATCAAACTGAAAAACACATAATTGATGTGACGTTAGTACTACAGTAGGGGTGACCTATATATAAAAGAAAAAATACCCGTACGTTGCAACGGATGAAAACTATTTTAGTCTTATTATTGTTATACAATTCAGCTATTATGAAAGTCATTGTGGTAATTTGCTTGGATATTTTTTTAAGAGAATCATGAGTTGTAATTAGGAGTCCTACTCTCATCTCATGGGAGCATGCGAGTTTTTTTAAAAAAATTTCTTATACGACTTCTTCTGTATTTCTAAAAATGTCCAAAGTTAGTATGCGAGATTTTTAAACAGATTTCTTATACGACTCCTTATATTTTCAGAAGCAGACGAACTTAAAAATATACTTAAACACGTATATTATTTTCAAAAAGCGAACAAACTTAAAACCCGACTAAACGGATGGCCTACTAAGTAACGGTAAAAACATCTTCAATTTTTATAATAATAGATATTTATATGTATATATGTATATGTATATGTGCATGTATATGCATATGTATGTATACGTATATGCATATATATGTATGTAGTGATGTATATGTATATGCTTATATATGTATGTATATGTATATACGTGTGTGTGCATATATATATATAAACTATTCTACACCCGGGTATAGACTCCCAAGGGCCAAACCCACCTCCCCTCCCTTTTAAGGGCTTAAAACCCACCTCCCGCCTCAGTCAAAGCACCCCCACGTCGGTCAAACTGCCTAACAACTCCCCCACCACCCACCTCTTCTCAGCTCTCGTCTTGCGGAATGGTGCAGTAACGCAACAGCTATCGTGCAGTAACGCTATGTCTTACGTGCAGTAACAACATTCAAATTTACTTAAAATATAGCCATGACGGATCTACTTTTAATAAGCATTTTTTTTAACAACATGGTGCAAACGGTTTAAAAAAATCATACATCATATGAGAGATATTTTTTTTTGGATCTTGACTCTCCACAAGTAGTAATACTACAGCATTAGTTACTACTATCTATTGTGTGTTTTACTACAATCCCATCACGATGTTACTGTAGGTGTGCAGTAAAGACCATAAGTTTTATAGTAACAATGCGTCTTACTGCAATTCTTGAATAGTGTTACTGCATAAATATGTGGTAACGTATACCTGCCATGTTGTAACAATTCCACTTTGTGCGGTAACAATTATATTTAGCATGTGAGACTTTTAACCTATATTTTTTTGATTCCTAGTTTACTGCAATCTCACCACAATATTACTGCCAAAGGTGCAGTAACGCTCTATATGTGCTACAGTAAAAAAGTGTTTTACTGCAATTCTCGGATAGTATTACTGCATAAACATGCGGTAATGTGTAACTGTCAGGTGGTAACGTGTATCTGTCGTGCAGTAACACTTTTACTTTCGTTAAACATTTTTTATAAACATTGTGGTGCAAACGGCTTAGAAAACAAGATAGGATTTGAGAGATATTGCTCTCTAAATATTAAGATTTAAAGGTTTTAGATCTACACAAGCAGTAATACCGCTGTTACTGTTACACGTTCTCTGTTACTGCAACTTTCATCATGATGTTACTGCCGGAAGTGCAGTAATAGACTATAAGTTTTGCAGTAACGTCATGTTACTGCACTTCTTCAATAACGTTACTACCGAATCATAGTAACAAGGTATGATTCCTCATAATTGATTTGTTCTCAGAAAATTTCAAGAGATATACAAAGCAAACAGACAATGATATTTAATCATATTGTGTTATAGGGTGAATTGGTTAGGAGAGTTTTCCATGAACCATGAGATCATGTGCTCAAATCTTGAATTCACCAAATTATTTTTAATTTTTCTAGAAAAAGAAGAAAAAAAGATTTATTCGTGAGAGAAGGGAGGGAGAGAAAAAAGCGAAAAAAGGAGGGGAGGGGGGAGGGCGCGCGAGCCAGGAGAGGGGAGGGGGAGCGAGCGCGCCAGGGAGGGGAGGGAGGGAGAGGGGATAGAGGAGGAAGTGGGGAAGGGGGTATAGAATGGATATTCTATAGGGGGGTGTAGATTAGTCTTACCCTATATATATATATATATATATAGCATAATGCCCGTGCGTTGCACCGGGTGATAGTGGGATGGCGGAAGTTTGATATTAATGATTTATTAAAGGATCCAAGCATTTGACGTGTGGGTCCAATAGGGTCCAATAGTTGTAGCATGCGATAAACGGATGGTGAAACCATGAATAGAATTTTGTATGATGAAAGGAAATATCGATATAAGCCTATGGGAAATGAGTGAAATATGGAACTATGGGAAATTACTCATGCATTGATATAAGAAGAAAATGCGTTGAAAAATATTGACCATGCACAACATCAGACCGGGCTCGGGCAGCGAATAAGCTCTCGGTGGCTGAGCCGGTCGTAGCTTCACGCTGAGCACCATCGCTGCCCATCGAAGATGTGCGTGACATTAGCTCGCCGCGCACGGGTGCCTCATTGACCTCACTCCATCGGAATCGCCACCGCCGCCATTGTTTTTCGCAAGAGAGAGGGAGGAGATTGGGGAAAATGATTTTAGGGTTAAGTGTTTTTGTTGATGAATTTTTATCAAAGTTGGGATTAATCGGGAGCATCTATCAGATTGGACAGCCCCAGCTTCTCTTGCATCGGGCTGGCGCCATTCCTAGTTATTTTTTTCTCTCTCAGTAGTATTTTCTATTTTCAGAAATAGCATTAGTACTTATCCTCTATGTAAGAAAACCAAATAATTATATGCATGCATATAATCAGTGAGTAATAAGTATCAATATTGTTGTTTGGGTTTGGATCAACAATTAATTTAGTACATGGAGACTACATATGAGCACTTTATATATATATATATATATATATATATATATATATATATATAAAGCAGAGCAGACAGGGGAGGGAAAAAAGAGAAAAAAATTAAACTTCAGAGCGGATAAAATCAAAACATAGTGAACTTATATAATCAATGAGTAATAAGTATCAAGATTGTTGTTTGGGTTTTGATCAACAATTAATTTAGTACATGGAGACTACATATATGATCACTTTTAATATATATATATAAAGAAGATAGAAAAATTATAAAGCAGAGCGGACAGGTCAGGGGAGGGGAAAAAGAGAAAAAAATTAAAATTCAGAGCGGATAAAATCAAAGCAAAGTGAACTCATTATTTGGTTTCTTCCTCCCTCTCTCATTCGCTTAGCTTAGTGTCTCTAGCTCCCGCGAGGCGGTGGATCTGGGCAGGCTGGCGAGTTGGTGCGCACACAAGAGGAAGTGTGTGTGATGGAGTGTGAGATCTGGGAGGGAGCGGAGGAGGAGGATTTGGCTTCGCGTCATGTGCCTCTTACTGCCATCAGCGAGGTGGTCGTTGCTGCTGCTGTTGATGTGTCATTTTCCCCTCCACTACTACAAAAATGATTTTTCCTGGCGTTTTCCTATAATTTTCGCTAGCGGTTATAGGCAAAAACCGCCATTAAAAATGGAACGAGGGGTGAGGGGTTATGGACCGCTAGCAAAAATCGATTTTCGCTGGCGGCCACACTAAGAAGCCCGCCATAAAAAATATCTCTATTTTCGCTGACGGCCACGCTAAGAGGCCCGCCATAAAAAAGTCGGGTTTTCACTGGCGTCCGATTTTCGCTAGCGGCAGGTAACAACACCGTCAGTGAAATAAAATTTGATCCTATAAAATCACCTCATCCTTATCCTTTCTCCTCCTCCTCCCTCCACTCCCTCTCTCCCTCACAGGCGCGGGCGACGGAGGAGTGCTCGGCGGCACTCGGGAGCGGGCGACGGCGAGCTCTGGCACGGGCGGCGGCGCTCGAGAGCGGGTGGTGGCGAGCTCTGGCACGGGCGGTGGCGCTCGACAACGGGTGGCAACGAGCTCTGGCACGGGCGGCGGAGGTCGGGCGCGGGCGGCAGCGCTCAGGCTCGGGCGAGGAGGCCGGATCCGCCGCCGCCGGGCCGCGGGGAGGCCGCCTCCAACCTCGTCCTCCGCACCGCGCCATCCACCACGGTCGCCGTCCTTCCTTCCTTCCCCTTCTATTTGTGATTTAATTTGTGATTGATTAATGAATTTGTGATTGATATGAACTTTGTGAGTGATGAATGGATTTGTGACGATGACTGTTGATGCGTGTTGTTTGATGTTTGCATGTTGAAAATGGAGTGAAAACGATGTAGTGCTCTCTGGATATTGGATTTGAATTTGGATGGATTTGAAAATGCAGCAAAACATTTTGATTTTGATTTTTTTGGCAGGGAAACAATTTTTGCTGGTGGTTGTCCTTACCCAGCCGCTAGCTAAAATGATTTTCGCTGGCGGTCAACTTAATTCGTCCGCCAGGAAAAACCTATCTTCTCTAGCGGTTGGTTGCCGTCAGCGTAAATGCTACATTTTCACTGGCCTTTGCTTTGTGGCGGTGCTAAATGCCGCCAGCGAAGACCTAAAATGACCGCCAGGAAAAATTGTTTTTTAGTAGTGCTCACTGTTGCTGGATTGAGCTGCCTCGATGGCACAGTTCGGTGATGAGCGGATTGGAGCGGCCTCGCCTGACACATACGCATACATGGTAAGGTGGAGAAGAGAAAAGTGGATAGAGACGAGAGACAATCTCTACACAAACTTTAAAGCAAAAGGAGAGAGGAAGAGTAGATTGAGCAAAATGTTGCGGTGGATAAATTTTAACTCAATGATTTTTTTTGCACTCCATTATGACAATAAGCATCAGTGATTTGTATAGTAATCACAGAGGTTTTCTTTGGACAATTGTTCCACTCTACAGGTGTATGACATGAACAATGTCTATGATATGTTAACTTGATGATTGTACCATGAGAACAAACAGTGAATACTTTCACGCATGAGGAGATAGATGAAATTTTGTGTGATTCAAAAAATCTGTATTTAAAATAGGTAAGTTTATCATAAAACCAATGATAATCAGATGGATAAAAAATACGCATTGCGTGGAGATCGATCTTGTGACACGTGGATGATAGATTGCGTGTAGACTCTAACATGTGTCTCACGGAAAATTTTTAATTGTTTTTACAATCGATATTTTTTATCTCAAACAAAGTGGAAGTTCCAGTGATTTTGATGTCAGCAATAAAAAATAATAATTAAAGGAAACATCACATGTCTGTGAATTATGTACGTGTATCTCAACACATTGTATCTCTAGGTTGTAGTTTTTTAAAAAAAAACTGAAGCTTGTACGTTACTGAGGAGAGAAAATATCATGATTGTTTGTTTGTCTGGTCAGAGAACCTTATCTCTATCGCTCTCCTGTTTACTCTCTCTCTCTCCCTTTCTTTCTCCGTCTCTCTCCTTGTTGCTGGCCACAGATCCTCTCTCTCCTCGCTGCTGCTGGATGGAGCTTCCTCGGTGGCGCAGTTTGGTGACAAGCAGGTTGGAGCAGCCTTGCCTCTCCTCGTCTGGATCCAGCCACCGGCACGGCCACATCACCGGCTCCTCTTCTGCTCCATCTCCTCTCCCTGTGCTCACCCTCCCCAGCAAGGGCACGATGACTCGAGGCAGCAGCGACAGCGACTCGGTCTTCCGAACTCCTCCCGCCGCCAGCTACGACATCAACCGGTGATGACAAGCGGCGCGGCAACCTGTCCAACGGATCCATCGACCATCGGCTTGGAAGTTGGGGGCTGCCAGATATAGCCGCCTCTGACCTCCATGGTGACGAGCTGATGGCGACAGCGGGTTGCAGGTGCGACAAATGCTCTTCCTCTCCTTTCTCCTCTACTTTCCCCCGGTGGCTTGGCCGGTGGATCCATCGGTGTGGAGGTCGAAGACGGGTGGATCTGGGAGGTGTGATGGTGACGCCGCCCCCTCCCGTTCTTCCTCCCATACCAGAAGCAGGAGCAGTGACGACGGGCGATGATAATGAATTACTCTTGTGATTTGTTGATGTTAAATCATGATTTTTTTTATCTTGAGGATTTGTATCTGTTGTTCATATGTTGAAATAAGGATATGGGGATTATATTCATATATTCATCTTCAATTTGGGGATCTAGGGTATTGTATCGGGTGATCTGGGGCACTGAAGTACTAAATGAAGAAAATTGGCTTGATTTGAGTCGGTCGAGGGCATTTTTTGTGTGATTTTTTATTTGTGCGGTTTTTATTGTTCTTCTGGTTGTTTTCTCTTCCTCTAGGTTCTATGTCCGATTGGATTTTATATCATGAGGTTGGGAAAGGAAGTGCGTGTGATACGGACGATGGGTGAAAGTTGTAATCGGA
Organism: Oryza punctata; assembly: GCA_000573905.2. NCBI lineage: Eukaryota > Viridiplantae > Streptophyta > Magnoliopsida > Poales > Poaceae > Oryza > Oryza punctata. The sequence goes on from CM002489.2 coordinate 38,800,001, forward strand.
CTCAAGTAGAGAGAAGACAATGGAAGACGGACGAAAAATCCCCGGAAGCCTTACCTATTTTTTAATTAGGCATATATATGTATATATATGTGTGTATATATATATATGTATATATATATACATATATATATATATATATATATATATATGTATATGTATAGATGTATAAGTATGTGTGTGTAAAAGTTCATAGGGGAAGGGTGTGTATTTGTTCATAGTAGGGGTGAGTGCACATACGTGAACACCTACATTGTATTATATTTTGCAAAAGAAAAAGAAAAGAAGAAAGTTGGATCTATCTAACTTGATGGTGAAACTTTGGTTAATAAAAAAGGTGGTCCAAAACGAAATTTGCTCCAAATAAAATCTGCCACATGGGCCTCTTTTAAGTGTCCAAAGGTTAGATGGGCCGACCGGTTCTCCCTTCTCGGCCTAACCGGTAATTCTCTTTTTCTCTCTGTACAAACTGGGCCCGAACCGCTGAATAGTTAGCCCGCACAGCAACTCTAGGTCAGCCACGAATCGTTTCACCTCACTTCCCACCACCTCTACCCGTCTCGCCGCTTCGGGCACCGTCTCTCCCAACGCCGGCGGGACCGATGGCGGCGGAGCCAGCGGCGGCGGAGGCCATGGATGTCGAGGCGCCGGCTCGACCGCCCACTACCACCACTGTACCCACCTCGAAGGCAAAGTCCCCCCACGACCTCCTCGCGGAGATCCGCGCTTCCGTGGAGGAGGTCGCCGCTCAGATCCTCGCCATCAAGAAGGATGACGCCCCCAGGTCCGAGCTCCGAGAGCTCGTCGCCCAGATGTCCCTCCTCCTCATCACGCTTCGCCAGGTTCGTGCCGCTCCCGAATCCCTAGCGCCTCTTCGCTGGAAACCCTCGCGTTAGATCTGCTGTTTGCTCACTCGGGGTTGGGTTTGACGATTTGGCGCAGGCGAACAGGGAGATACTGATGGAGGAGGACAGGGTGAAGGCGGAGACGGAGGCGGCGAAGGCGCCGGTGGACTCCACGACGCTGCAGCTGCACAACCTGCTGTACGAGAAGAACCACTACGTGAAGGCCATCAGGGCGTGCCTCGACTTCCAGACGAAGTACCCGGGCATAGAGCTCGTGCCGACGGAGGAGTTCCACCGCGCCGCGCCGGCCGACATCCGCGATAAGACGCTTGCCGCTGACGCGTCGCACGACCTCATGCTCAAGCGCCTCAATTTCGAGCTAGTCCAGGTTGTGTACCGTGATCAGTTTCTACCCAAATACTAGGAGATTTTACTGTCATGGGATAGGTTACTGTGCTTTATTCCATTATCCGTCTAAATGATTCGAGCATCATAGAGAGAGTGCACAGGATTGCATAAAGCATTTAGGTTGGGGGGTTTGTTATGAAGGATCAGGGAAATAATTGAATGAAAGAATCACATTGTAGCTGGGCTGACTACTAGTAAATTTTACCTAAATATTTAAACGTACTGCAGGATTGAATTAGAACACTTTGTTGTTATGGAAACTCTGTTCAGCTATATTGATTTCAGTCAGTTGCATTACTTAAATCTGATAATTCTTCGCATGACTGGTGATTAGGATTTGTAGTATATGATTTGATCTGCTTAATTTGTTTATCACCTCTAGTTGTCTGAATATGTGTTTGCTTGCTAGTACAAAAGTCCCTTAGTCCCTTTGTGCTAGTCTGGTCTTGATTTGTTTGGGTCCCAGTATTTGCTTTCTGATATCTGAAGTAAGTTTGAAATCTGATGAACAGCGGAAAGAGCTGTGCAAGCTACATGAGAAATTGGAGCAGCGGAAGAGCAGTTTGCTGGACACAATTGCAAATCAGAAAAAGTTCCTTTCGAGCCTCCCGACCCATTTGAAATCACTGAAGAAAGCATCATTGCCAGTGCAGCAGCAGCTGGGGATGCAACATACCAAGAAACTAAAGCAGCACCATGCAGCTGAACTGCTTCCAACTCCTCTATATATAATTTACACTCAATTATTAGGACAGAAAGAAGCATTTGGAGAGAATATTGAAGTGGAGATCACTGGAAGCACAAAGGATGCTCACATGTTTGCTCAACAGCAAGCTAAGCAGGAAAATGGTTGGTTCATATCTCATTGGGATATAGTTTATTTGATTTCCTATTGCAGAAGTGGCAATGCTCGCAATAATTAATTACATTTATTCTATCTTTTCTCCTCATGTACCATATGATCTGAAAAGAATCCTTTTTACTATTTTTTGAAAAGCAATGTAGCGTAGCCACGTATTATATGACAAGATGCAATTTCCTAGTGAATACTTGTATCTAGCGTAAACAGTTTGTGCTCATACATAGCAGTATAGAAGCCCCAGTCTTTTATGTAAGCTGTTGTATTTCAGTTCCCCATTTACAAATTGAAGCTGCATGCAAATAATACATGCTTGCTTCAATATTTGCATAATGGTTAGAATCAGATTGCTAATGGTTCTGTTCCATTTGCCATAGTATATTATCTGTAAAAGTGGTAGACTAGAAAATATTCCTGATAAAGCGTATGTCTTTTGTATCTGCAATAGCAGGCACTTTGTCAAATGGTGATAACAGAGTGGATGACGATGCAATTGATGATGAAGAAGATGCTCAAAGAAGGAGGTCAAGGTCAAGAAAAAGTGTTGTGAAGGAAGCTAGTAATTCAGTAGCGGCATATCAACTTCATCCACTTAAAGTTATTCTCCATGTATACGACACTGAAGATTCTGGAGCAAAGCGTCGTAAGCTCATGGTCCTGGGATTCGACTACTTGGCAAAGTTGAATGTTGTTTGTGTTGGAATTGAAGATTTAAAGGGGCTGGACCATGATATCCTATGCAACTTATTTCCAGATGACACGGGTTTAGAGTTGCCTCATCAGGTTGGAATGAGCTGATTTTGATTATTACTAGCTGAATTCCTTTGCATTGCAATGGATTGAAAAGAAAAAAAATCATATCATTACCATTTCAAATATTAATTCAAGAATTTATATTGCTGTTGGAATTCGATATCTTCCCCTTAGATACTTGGTATAGAATTCTCTTATTATTGTTTTAATACATAGCACAGCAGGCCAGTTGCTCATGTCACAGTTTGATGGTCCCACATGTCAGGAGATAGTGGTGGTAGGTTAAGGCAGATTCACCACCATTCACCACCACCACTCGAGTCTTTTAAAGGAGTATAAATACATATCATTCTATAACAATCTCTACTTGACAGTTTATGCCATTTTGGTTTCTTTATATATTTGGCTGTAGGCAGCAGCGAGCTATCATGGCTTTATTTCATGTTGGCAACCAAATGTTTTTGGTCTGTTCTCTGTAAAGTTATCTTAAGAGAGAACCTTTATCAATTTTATGCAGATGGCTAAACTTTATGCTGGGGAGGTACCAAACTTCAGTGAAAAGGATTCACGGCCGTACAAGTGGGCACAACATCTAGCTGGTATAGATTTCTTGCCAGAAGTGCCTCTATCTGTTGGTGATGATTCTAACCGAGCATCGAGAAGTGCGGACTTGTCATCTGGGCTTGCTTTGTACCGTCAGCAGAATCGTGCACAGACTATTTTGCAGAGAATCCGCTCACGGAAGGTTGCACAGATGACTCTTACGTGAGTCACTGCTTCACAATCTTGTAGTTTGGGATGTAACAAAATTTGGATGGTAGATCCTTATAGATGGAGGAAATGTACTTTGGCCGATGAGTTTTTGCTTCATTGCACATGCCATTCTGTGACGTGCTACATTAGTTGATCATTGATGAAAAATATTTGATGAGCAAAGTTTGTGAACATCTCGTCTCCTTTTCAACTTGAGTACTATGCATTTCCTTTGTGATTAGTAGCATCTTGTCTCCTTTTTACTTATGACCTCTTATCTGTTTTTGAGTTATTTGATTACAGGTGGCAGCTTGATTATTTAACTAAGCTGAAGTGGCCTCAAATTGAACACGAGAATGCACCATGGGCATCACGTACCCCATTGTGTAGTCTGCATAGCTGGTCATTTACTGGGATTTTTCCTGAGCCAGCACCTCGTTCTCCTTTGATGGTTGTTGGGGCTGCAGGAAGTGTTGACAGTGATATGGAGAGAAGATCTGTGACGCATTGGGAAGAAACTGAGAGTACAAGGGAGGACGGGGAGCTTCTGGCCGTGGTTCCTGCTGAAAACACACCAAGTGCTTCTAAAATGTCACACTCTGAACTGTCACCGGAGGTTCGAAACCATTCTAGAGGCTTATCCCTGATATCAAAGAGCGCCACACCATCTAAACTAAGCATCTCACACAGTTTTGGTAGAAATGAGGACGATCTTGATCTCTTGATGTATAGTGACAGCGAGTTAGAGGAACAGACATTTGCCGACCAAGAAGTGGAAAAAGTCAGCCTTGCTACAGACAAATCCTGGGAGGACTATGCTTCCAAGGAGTATACCCTGGTCTTGAGTAAAACTTTGAAGAACGGTCCAAAAGTTATGCTGGAAGCTAAGGTAAATTCTTCAGTTACCCTTTGTATATTCTTCCTTCAAGTATGTCCATGTAATACTTTCTCACTGTGGATCTTCAATCGCAGATTGCGATTAGCATGGAATATCCTGTTAGGCCACCATTTTTCAGATTGAAATTGCTTTCGGGAAAGACTGAAGCTTTAAAATGGCACAATGACCTTAGAGCAATGGAAGCTGAGGTTTGTGCAAACTGCTCTCACTTTAATGTATTTCTCAGTGTAGCTTCATCTTAAGTGTAGCTTCACCGCTTATGCTGGCTACTCTTATGATGCAGGTGAATCTTCACATCCTTCAGGTTTTACCTTCGTCATATGAGGACTACATACTCACTCACCAAATTCTGTGCCTTGCTATGTTATTTGATATGCATTTTGATGAGGATCATGGTAAAAGAAAGGTTACTTCGGTGATTGATGTGGGGCTATGCAAACCAGTTAGTGGAACCATGCTTACCAGATCAGTCAGGGGAAGAGACCGCAGACAGACTATTTATTGGCGCAGCGCTGATTGTTCTTCTAGTTGTTTATAGAGTATGCATAATGTATGTTGCCCTACTGAATCAAACATCTCGTCTCATTTTGAGGAAATTGGATGGTGACACTTTCATTCCTTCCTGCCACGGAGAAAGCTGCCTAACATGGATTCGTGGTTATTCCTACTGGCCTGACATAGATGCAAGCTCCTTTTTTTTTGTTGGCTGGAGAGATGCTTCGCTGTTGTGATACTGATGAGATTACCTAACTACCGTGACTGTAGCCCATGGAAGAGCTGTCGGGCTTGTCTACGAGTGTTCTTTTTTTCTCTTTTTTCTTTTCGTGGTGAGAAACAATGAAAGATATCCCCTTTTTTCACGGTCATCATCAGAATTTGATATGTAACCGCTCAACATTCTGAAACTCTTGTTGTGTCCTGTATTACACTTAATTTTACCTACTACTTATGCAGCCCCAGCACGTCTTGGAAGCTTTCAGCATTAGGCAAAAGAACAGCTTGTGCACCAAGCATAACTTGCGTGCCTGGGTGGTCAGATTTGTATGTGACTTAGAGTCATCTGATTTTTCATCAGTTTGGATGACATCTGCGAGGTGATGTATTGCACATATCCAGATTGACCGGTGATAGCCATGCTATATTGGAAACACTGGTGTGGTCCAACAGGACTGGATTATTGTGTTCAATCCATGAATTCACACTGAATTTACATTTACTCAAGAATTCTGAAGAAAATGTTGCATTCCACTTCACAAATCACACAAGCCTGTTACTACTTACTACTACAGTTTACTGCTACGTGTGTTGGTGCTGAACGCCGACGAACTAGCTATCTATCTGAGCGGCTCGAGCGAGGCGGCGCCGAGCCTGGTGGCGTTCACGTAGTCCTGCGGCGCGTGCGGCGGCAGCCCCGGCAGCAGCAGCCCGGCGGCCCTGGCGATCCTCATCAGCCACCCCTCGCTGTACTCCGGCCCGTCGACGTAGCCGATGACGAAGCTCCGGGCGAGCTCCCACGCCGCGTTCGCGTACTTGGGCACCACCGTCAGCAGCGAGAAGTAGTTCTTGTTCGGCTCCTCCTCCGTCACCTGCTTCACCACAACACCAATCCTGGTCAGTCACCAGTTCAGTTGGAACATAATTGTGGGCTACAATGCAACATCATCCTCTTCTCTCCATCCTACAGTACTACCAAAGTGGGCTCCAGTTCCAGGCTTTCAGCAAGCATGCATGGATGCTGCTTGCTAGTTGCTACCCATGATGAGAAAAGAAGCTTCTCACTTTCTATTGGTCTTAACACCAAATTCTTGCTTGCAAGCCATGCTTGCTTGCCTTGGAAACCTGACCGTGTTACATTGGCCACTGGACCCCTTTTCCAAGCTCTTTCAGGGGATTATTGGATTAGATGCCAAGAAACAATCCAATATGTCAAGAGGGCCCTACCCTACTACTCAACGTAGGTAGATTAGACTTTGACACTGACCTGGCCTTTGTAGAAGCTGTTGAAGTAGAGGCACGTCCCAAAGTGCTTGAACAGTAGGGCCGTGTCGTCGTAGGGCACCCTGGGCACGATGTCGTTGCAGTACACGAACCTGAAGTACCGGCTCGCCGGCGTCGCCAGGTGCCCGTCCATGAACCGGCAGAGCCCCTCGTCGCCGACGCGCGGCTGCCCGAACGTGTACACCCCGTGGAGCCTCGCCAGCATGTCCGCCTCGCCGTGCACCGCCAGCACGGTCGGGAAGAGGATGGCGAGAGCGCCGCCGAGGCTGTGCCCGGCGACCACGAACCGGGCGCGCGGGTTCTCTGCCAGGAACGCCCTGAGCCGCTCGCGGATGACGTAGTAGGCGAACGGCCTGACGCCGTCGTCTCCGGCGCCGGTGGGTTGCACCGGCCAGCCGCCGTTCCTCTGCAGGCCCAGCGCCTTCATGAAGCCGCCGTGGACCTTGCCGACGCCGCGGATCTCGTACCACGAGAAGTCCACGTCGGCGCACCACTGCTCCGTGTCGAACGGCTTCGTGCCGCAGAACGCCACCACGGCGAGGCTCGCGTCCTCCGCCTTGTCGGACACCATGAACGCCTGGGTCGTGTAGTCCTCCTGGAATTCTGCACAAGAAAAGGAACAAATTAAGGGAGTTGGTGAAAGTGTCATGCAACTGACAATCTGCACGAGTTAGCTTTCTTTTTTTTTTTAAAAAAAAAGAAGTGTTCTTTTTACCATTCCAGCAGTTGTAGAAGCCCAAGAAATTCATCTGCAGAAGGAACAAATTCGTGAGGAGAGGTAAAAAATTGCGTCTGCAATTTCAAGACTTGGGATTGGTCAGAGTTGAAACGAATTTTCACTGACATGCCAATGGTTCTGGACAACAGTTCTGACGACGAGTTCGTTCTCGTAGGCTAGTTTTGCAGCCATGATCGACAGGGCAGCGTGGTAGTTTCTATCCTCTGGTTTGATCATCTCGTCAAGTTCGATTCTTGTGTCAAGCAATCCAATGCATGATCGGTAATTGATGGATGATTTGTCTGGCATTTTCACCTTTCCTGCAGAAGTGCAGGGATAGCAATTATCATCTTTTTTCTTCTTCGCTTATATCATTACTTCATTCTACTTCGATGAACAGAGGATGCAATGAAGAACATATTTTTAGTAGCTAGTCTACGAGAAATCTTCAACTGTGGAAATAGAAAATGGAAGAGCGGCAACCAAGCTATGTTTGACATTTCTTCTTATCATAAGCAACTGTATGTATGATAATGGATATATTAGGGAAATTAAAGATTACCAAAACTAATGGTCGGTTGTCCAACTTAGGAAGCAAATGGTGGCATAGTTTCTTGAAGCACTAGCCTTAACGACAAAAGGTTACTGGTATCAAGTATAATATCGCACTTCAATTTTTTGCAAATCTAATTAGAGAAGCGCAATAAATTGGAACATGATAAATTTTCTTAGAGAACCGAAAAATAGCCTGAAATATGGAGTCTCCCTTGCTTTGCAACATTGAACACTGCTACGTTGCAATACGTGAAAATGTTCTTGTCTGTAATTTACAGCAAATTCAAAGGATTCGAGCACGTCCGTGGGCGAAAGCTAAATGATCATAAATGCAAATCTACGAGGCCGTGATAGATGAACTTCTTTGATCCAATCATGTCACTGACAGCTATATTTGTACGAGGTGAATGAAACACGTACATGTGCTAAGATATTAATTAATCAGCTAATTTTTAGTACTTGCAGATGTTGATGTAGATTAATCGCAGCAAGAACATGCAAGGCGGCGACTACTGCTACATGATTGAAAGGATTCTCAAGTGCAAAATTTGTACCTTGCAGAGCGTTGGTGATGAGCATGAAGACGCTGCCGCCATTCTCGTTGAGGAGGTTCATCCAGTACTCCGTCGCGCCGCCGAGCAGCGCCACCGGCTTCTTCGTCCACAGCAGCAGCATCTGCGCCACCAGCGACACGAACAGCGCCCACCGCCGCCGCCGCTCGGCGATCACCGTGCCAATGGGGCAGTCCACTGCGGCGTTCTCCGCCACCTTGCACGACCACAGCAGGTGGAAGAGGTCGCCGATGCCGCCCTTGTCCGGCCGAAGCACCATGAAGTCGTTGCCGAAGCCGCCGCCGCCGTCGTCTCCAGCTCCGGCCATGTTTGATGCTTACGACCAAAGCCAAGAAAACCGCGAGCTTCGAATCTTCGATGGTGTTAGCTTAGCTAGCGTCGACAAAGCTCGTTGCTCTTCCCGTACGTCGAAGCACAGCGATGTTTATATAGAAGTGGTCATGCAATTAGGTAGAGTCATATGCGCAATTAGCAGCTGAGCTGACCTAGCCGTGTCAACTCTGCCAAGCGTATGAGATTAGTGCAAAGCTTGGATGAGTTTAATTAACCAGTTCAAAGTGATCAGTCCGATCAATGATGATAAAACCGTGTTCATCTCCACGCGATTACACAAAAAAATACTATTTTTTCAACCAAGTAAGACACTTGTTTTTGCATACATTTGTAAGATGCATTTGAAATCATGATACATCCTCACAATTTCACGACATTTTTATGAGGCATCTTAAGTTTAATTCTTTCTTACAATATTTCTCAACATAAAGGGCGCAGGCCAGTCACAGAGAAGCGTACTTCTACGGATCTCTAGCTAATAGTGCCTGTCATGCGTGCAATACGATAACGACCTAGCCAACAGTTCATCATTAACTACAGATTTATCTGACCATTAATAATGCGTTTTCTTTGTCATAACCTTGATACTAGTACTAGCTAGTATAGCTGTATAGGCATTGTTCAGCTGGCGGCGAACAAAGTTTGTGCACATTTCGTCAGCAGTACACACATGTATTATACTATTATCGATCGAGATGGTAATGGCATCATTTGGCTAGTCCTGAAACAATGATTCAATACAAAGCAATTAAGAGAGTGACATGGCAAGTTCATCCTTGGAAGCTATCACCATATCCATAACAAGCCACCCCAGTTGCTGCAGCTCGATTATTGCTTGATGCGTTCCTTCCCCACCATCTCGGTCAGAAACTAGCTATGCGCACAGTGCATCACCGGCTGTTACGTGAGACTCACGGAACGCTGGAGTGAACTCCCAATGAGGCATCAATGGCTGGCTGCAGGCTAGCTACCTTCCCTTCCATTTCCATTTGTTCTTGGTCTTGGCATGCGATTCCCGGGCTCCTCAAGCATACAAATTTGGTGGAAACACCCGCGTGATACTCCGAAGAAATTGTTCTTAATTTCCTACTGTTTTACTAAAAACAAATGGTGTGAGTTTTTTTTCATGGTTAATTTGATAAGAGTGTGCTGTTTGATACAGTGGATCCAAGGAAATTATGGTCCAAACAGAAACAGGTGTATGCCACTTTATGTGTATATGTCGCATATTAAGATGGAGTGGATGGATTAATCTGGATCTTGCTCTCCACTGAAAAAGCTAGTAAATGGAAGATAACAACCACAGCTCAGTAGCACCAACACCAAAGTCTTTGGTCTTCCTCGACGTCGCTTACAAGAGAACGACGTAAAGCGTCGCTTACAAGAAGAATACGCCTCAGTTGCAATTTCTACTAGCACATGCAAGGATGCAGCTCAGGGAAAGCCTCAATTCTTCAGAGATATGGCTATTAGTCATAGTAGAATCTTGTATATATACACACCGTGCAAGCATCTTTATTATGCTAATGATGGTGTAATCTGGCTAGTGAAAGCAATTCTGTGAAATTTTCCTGCTCCAGAGTTTGCCAAGTCAATGTCGTTAATCTGGCCGGCCTGTACTTATCAGATAACCAGGACACCTGCTTGTCCAGTTTGATCACTGAAACCATCAGCGTCAAGAACCTAATTTTGGTACGACATGTTGATCCAATTCGTAGATAGCATGGTGAGTTAATAGTAACACGTGCGTTGTGCATACGACACATGTTCTTTTCTTGACGAGATACCGGCGGCGCAGGGCACCGGATCAGCGAATCTGGGCGCCCTCGGCGAGTCGCCGTCGTTGAAGACGATGGCATATTGGCATGTCCATCCATGCTGCCGCGGTGGAATCTGATGTCCATTGGTAGCGATCCTAATGGGGCCAGGGATAGCCAAATTTGGATCGCTTCCAATGGTTGCGACCCAAACTGGGTGGACCGAAATGGCTGAACGTTCTGACACGGGCCTTTTGTCGATCGAAAATGCGAAGACCCGTTAGGGTTTGGGCCGGAAAGGTCCATTACAAGTTTACAACTCGATGTGGCCATGTGGGCCACGGAAGCTCGAGGAAAAGGTCCAACGATAACCAAATTTAGATCATTGCTACAGTACGGGTTACAAATCAAATTGTGGCCCATTGATCAGCCTATGTCGACCGCGATCCAAATAGAACCGCATCCCTCGACTGCAAAACCGGGTATAACGCATTCCCCTATCTTCAAAAATCAGTACAAATAGACTCCTTCGATGGTTTTGAAAGTGATTTTTGTAGGTATGACCCACCTGTCAGAGAGATATAGAAAACCATATAAGATGGCCCCTACAAGATATTGAAAAAAAGACCGTCCACCTCTCACGAGCAATCACTCGCGACATAAATCCGACGTTCGCAGCTGAGTTCGCACGCCCCTTCACCCTACGTGCGTCAATGTGTACTGTTGATGCGAACGTGGGGATGGCCGTCCCGGCAAACTGTCAATGTGTACTCGCATGAGGAGGCAATGCCCGATTGCAACGAGGCCTTGGCATGGAAGGTGAGGGTCCGAGGGACAAAAATAGGAAGTTCACGGACATGGCGCCAGCACCGTGGACAGGTTCTCGCGAAGGTGATAGAGGATACATGTTGATGCAAAAAACACACACTGGCCTGAGAGGTTTGCTTTACTCTAATGCAGGTCCAAAATTAGGGTTTCAGATTAAAGGGCGTGCCAGTTCATTTGATCCTGCAATCAACAAGAAAAAACATGCAAAGAACATCAGTAAACGATAGACAATCGGCCATAGGGCCGATTTCATATCGTATGTGACCTAGCCGATGCAATAAAGCATGGATCGGCTGTAAGGTGTAATCAATAATAGAATTAACCCTAAAGCTAGTATATCGGCTGAAAAGATCAACGTTACATAATCACTGAATCAATATTACTTTAGAAATAAGCAATTGGGATAGATCGGACTGAACCGAGACAGTATAAATTGCCCAAGTCTAAAGATAACATGACATAATGATTATGTAGATTGATGTCATAGCCGATATCTAGGTTTAAGTATGTATCGGCTATAGCTCCGATACAACCTTATACTAGGATATTTTCTAGTAATAAATATATTAGACTATAACCAATTAGATTGATATCAAGCTTAATACATTTATATTAGATTAGATCCTGATATAAGGGGCAGATATAGAATATTAAACAAAGCATAACACGATGTGAAACATCTATATCAGGTAAGATCGGCTGAAACCCCGATACTATCCTTATTAGCAACCATGAAGCAGGTTAGATACCATGATTCTAAATACGACTTAATAGGTTGGACTGAACCAATGCAGCATTAAGTATAAATAGAAGCATAAGATCTAAAGAATCAAGCCGATGGTTGCCTTTTCAGGATGGATATATTATATAACCTAGATTAACAAGGTAATCTAGCCGATACCGATGAAACCCTAGAAAGGATCTAGCCGATACAGGTAGATTGCATTGTCGATCTAAATTATATAACATATATGATAACTCGGAGAATCACACCAAAGAACTAGAGTGTCAAAAAGATGTAAGCACTAGCCCTAATGATGTAATTCGCCATGACAAGATATACCTTTTCGCCGAAGATCAAATTGATGCAGCACGACTCGAAAGCACAAACTTGTCGGGAATAGAAAACAAAGGTTTGGCGATGCGCCGAGATTGATTGAACGTGTGTTGTTATTATTTACAAGACCTCGGGATTATATTTATACCCGAAATTACAAACATTGTCCATCACAGACACGACTCATATTATCCTAATACAAATCCAACTAACCAACAAGTCCCTTAGGCGGACTCTTACCGAGAATATCTATAAGGAAATTACATAAAATATCCTAATTAATAGATACAATTGCCTCCTCAGGATTTTATCCGTGCATGGCAATCCATATGAAGCACGCTAACACAACCTGATGACGTACACCGAGTCATATTATTGAAATCGACTCAATCGGTTAACCTAGTCCGACTCTGACTCTGCCGATCCAGTCCACAGCCGATTCGGACCACAGCCGATTCTCACTCTGCTTTCCGATACGATCTTATCTCTTCAATCCTCTTCGATTCCATCTTGATTTCTGATATTTGAATTACCAAATTTGATCGTCAACAATACAACAAGCTCCTCCTCGCGTGCTCACCGCGGTCGACAGCTCAAACCCCTGCGCACGCTCGGCAGGCTAGTGAGGTCCTCCTTGCATGGGCACCGCAACCAGCTAACACACCCCTCCCCCGCGGTTTACGAGCTCCTCCCCATGTGTTGCTGTGAGGTGAGAGAGAAGGAAGAGGAATGAGAGAGGGAAAATGTGAGGAAGAAGATAGGATGGAGGAGGTCGTTGACAAGTAGGGCCATAAGCTTACTCAGCCAGTCAATGGGATCAAATCTGCCACATCAAATGAAACCACCGAAGAAGTCGAGTTATATCAGCTTTTAAAGACAGAGGAGACATTATACCAGGTTTTAGGATAGAGGGACATGATTTAACCAAGAGAGCAAGAAATTTGGGAGGCAAATAAGATAGGCCTAAACAGTATACCGTTCTACTTCTAGCCTTGGACGCTCCTGACGCACAAGTGGTCACGCGCTTAACGCACACTATAAGGACAAAAAAGATCCCCCAACATGACCGTTCATACGAGGACGAAAAGAGACATCTTTTGGCCCACATCTCTTTTGGGCCACGTGCGAGTGAAAATCCAAGTTTATGTTAACCCAAATAAAATTTATACATATCAGTTTTAGACCTAGAAACCTAGAAAGTTCGTGTATAAAAACTTTCTATGTAGAAATATTTACTATACAAATTTTATACGTAAAAATACTTAGTATTGAAAGTTTATAAATACAAATATTCGGTATAAAAACTTTACACATATAAATATTTGGCACATAAACTTGCATCTAAAAATTTTAAACTTTATAAGTAGAAACATTTGAAAATTTTATATGTAGAAGTATTTCATATATAAACTTTGCAAAAAAATAAAATCAAATTAAATAAAAGGAAAAACACAAGCATTTAATTGGGCCATGTATGCAGCCCAAAAGAAAACGGGCTGAGCCCATGAAAAAAACTCTGTATGTTCATCCCATAAGAAATCACCAAACATGCCCCCACAAGGAGGGGTGGGTGTTCGGTCGGGTCGGGGTTAAACAACCCGAAGAAACCGAGGAAAATCAGTCTGGTTTTTACGGGGTTCAGTTTTTACCGCAGATGCGTCACACGACTCGATTCGAAGGCACTGAGCAGCGGCGCCGACGAGTTCCGACACCGCCACCAATTGCCCCTCCGATGAGAGCTTCTGCGCCACCACCAAGTCCCCCGTCGACCATCTCTAGCCCTGCCATGGAGCAAGCTGCTCCGACGAGCGCCAACGCTCGCCGTCCTGCTAGCCGAACGCTCCTGCTCCGCTGCTCGCGTCGCACGCTCTGCCCGCTCGCCTTCTCTGCTCGCTTCGCGCTCACGAGAGGGATTAGCGCAGCGGTTCCCCAAAAATGGAGAGAGAGCTCAGTTTGCCTTATCACGAGATTGTGGTTGACTGGTTCTGCTTGCCGTTTACCTGATTGATTGCCTCCCGTGTGTGTGGGCTGGGCCTTGCCTATCCTCGTCCTCCCGACTTGAGCTTTAAAGTAACGAGACACAAGACAAGCTATACTAGATAGGGGGAAAGCGTTTTCACCGATATCTCCGCATGGTATCTAAATAGTTAGAAAAAATAAAAAAATAGTAGGATCAATTAACATGAAATATATCACTCCATAAATATTCAATTATAATTTAACTTCTATAAGTTGTAAACGAAATAATAAATATAGCTACAAATATACTGTAACTATTTTTAGTTTAATTTATTCTTTTTTTTGCAATTCGTAGATGTAACGCTTTGAAAATTCGACCGTCGAATGCGAAACCCTAAAATGCAAAATTTCGAAAAACCTTTAAATTGAATTGCATCATGCCGCGTTTAAATTGCTCGTTTATTCGAATCTTTATTTGCGGAATTTAGATTTACCGAAATCTAATTAAGTGCAAACCCTAAAACGGAAAATCGACTAAATGAACAATTAAGAAAAATAAATTAAAATAAAGTTTTGGACAAAATTGTAGTAAAGAAAACATTCTATATATAAAGGTCATCCATTCACTTGGGAAATATAAATTTAAATAGGGAATGTCATATATGTAAATATAAAATTATCTACACCTATGCATATATATATAATTTAACTTCTACAAGTTGTAAACAAAATAATAAATATAGCTATGAATGTACTATAATTATTTTAGTTTAATTTATTCTTTTTTGCAACTCATAAAAGTCGAATTTGGTCATGCGTGTTTTTATTAATTTTTCTTGTTTTTTAATAACTATTTAGGTGGTATGTACGAAACAAAGGGATATTCTCGAGGATGAAAATCTATGTCAGTATATGCGGTGCGTTCGGTTTGCGTTATTTACAACCCGATAAAACAGTCGAACACCGAAGCAAACAAAAACAGAAACCGAAGCTCCAGCCGAAGACCCAAAAAACCGGGTAGTACGCTTCGGCCTTCGGGGAATTTCTGCCCCCACGACCACGAGCAATGTTGCTGAAGAAAGAAAAACATGGTCAGCCGACAAAAAGAATCGATCAAAAAAAGCAAACGCCAACACGATCCACGCGCGCGATAGCTTTTTCGCCAGCTACAGGCCTCCCAGGCTCCAGTTCTCCTTCCGTCACTTCCGTCTCCGATGGCCGCCGCTGCCGGAGTCGTGAACTCGTCGGATCCCTCACTCCATCTCACGAATCCAAGAAAAGGCACGATAACAAAAAGGAGTGTCGCCAAGAAGCGATCCAATAGATCTACTGCTGCCTCATCGCCCTCGGACGCCGCCATGGCGCCATGTTGGACGACTGGACGATTCGCAACTCTGAATTCAAGGACTACTACTGTAGCAATTAGGGGCATCCAGCCACTTTTTACTATCTATCAACATAAACTTAGGAATTACTCTAAACTCAATGATTATGAAAAAAATTAAAAAGATATATTAATATATATATATATCATTTTACAAACATGCAATATCTAATTTAACTTCTATATATAAAAAAAACTGTGGATATATCTTAACTAGCTGTATTAGTGATACATTATGTTAATATATTTCCTAAATTTTTATTTTAAGTTTTTCTATAATTATTTAAGTGAGATATAAATATAGTAAACAAATATAGTAAACAACGCATTTAAAATTGCACACACTACAGCATGCATGGAGCGACGTTTCCATGGCCAATTACACAACTACTACTACATGGGGAGCTTATTGATCTTGCAGTGCCGGTAATCCTTGAACTTCTTGGCCTCGTACTTGCCCGGGCTCCCGTCGGTGACGAGCTGCGGGTGCGGCCCGACGACGTGCTCCGGCGGCGGCTCGACGAACACTGGCCACGACATACGCGTCTTCTCCTTGTCCACCGTTGTCCGGTGCAGCACCGCCTTGTACCTCCCGTTGCTCAGAATCTGTCTCACATCGCATGGCAGCTCCATGCATGTCAGGTGTTCGACGCATGCGCGGGAGAAGAGGAGGAGAAAGAAGAGTGCTTCGTAGTTCGTACCTCGATCTGGTCGCCGATGTGGATGATGAGGGCGTCGGGGACGTACTTGGCATCGTACCATTGGCCATCCTTGAATACCTGGAGGCCCTGGACGTCGTTGGGAACGAGGACGGTGAGCGTGCTCAGGTCGGTGTGCGGCGCGACGCCGAGGGTGAGCTCCGGCTCAGGGCACGGCGGGTAGAAGTTGATCTTCTGCAGGAACACCAGCTCGTCGCCGCCGAACGCCTCCCACATGGCGCCGCCGTCAAGACCCAGTGCCGTCGACAGGTGCTCGAACAGCTCCCGCGTCAGCCGCTGCATGTGCTTGCAGTACTCCTCGTTCGCCTCCCTGCCGCGCCACGTAGCCACGCGCGTGCCCGGCCGGTCGACATTAGTTTCCGCTTCCGGCGTGCATGGCGAGCTATGTATGGATGGAGATGCGTACCTGTAGCCGGGTGGGTGGCTGGGCCAGATGTCGGGGTTGACCATGGCCGGCGGCGCGACGTTGTGGAAGAAAAAGTCGACCCACGTCTTCTTCCCCTCGAGGTCCTTCTGCAGCTTGCTGCCGTAGCCCTCGATCTTGCCGGTGGACGCGTCCATGGCGTACCGCGCCTTCTCCTCCTGCGGCAGCGCGAAGAACTCGCGCCCGACGCGCTGCAGCTCCGCCACCGCCGCGGCGGGCACGCCGTGGTTCACCACCTGGAAGAGCCCCCACTCCGCCGCGGCCGCCGCCACGCGCGCGGGGGACCCGGGCTCTGCCATGTCGATCACCGGGATCTCCGGCGCGTCGCCGCCGCGGAACGTGGTCACCCCCGGCCGCTCGTGCTCGGACAGCACGAACTCCGGCGGCAGCGCCGCCAGCGACGACGCCAGCGCCTGCACGCTCTGCACCTCCGCCATTACAACCCAACGACCTCTGTGACAATGGCGCCTCAGCAAGCACACGCGTTGACAACGAGAGCGCGTGAAATGGCGGACATGAGCGGTGGGTGCAGAGACCAGTGGAGCTGAGATTTAAAGAGGCGGCTGCACTTGCCAGTGATGAAATGGCGTCGGGGACGGAAACGAGAGGACGAGAGGGAGACTAGGCGGAAAACTCGCCATTTTCCGTTCCGTCCTTCACACGCATTACGCATGCAATTAAGTTGCTCGTTTAGGTCTCGCAACTTCCGGACGAACCGTGCACAAGAGCCGTAATACAACCTACCAATCGATGCGAATGGCATATTGATTAGCATGGCACACGATAAACGTGCCAATGCATATGTTAGTTTTATCATCCATTTAACTTCTACGAGTTAAAATTTAACTTCTATAAATTATAACGAAAATAGCAAATATAAATATGAATGTACGTTAACTATTTTTAATTTAATTTTTTTTAACTTGTAGAAGTCGAATTTGATGTTACATATTTCTGAAGTGATATGTTCCATATTAATCTATGTTATTAATTTAACAACGAGGAAAAAATCCATATCCTACTGCAACCCTTTTAATTCACACTCAAAGAAAAAGATAAGGAGAGTCAAAACATTTACGAGCTCATTTAGAATTTTTTTGGTCACTGATTCACTTGGTCAACCATGTCCACCGACCAGGACCGACTAGGCAGTTCGATTTCATCGGCTTCAACCCAAAAAAAAAAACTCTACTTTTCCTTCCATTTTTCTTTAGGAAAATCCCGCAAAAAGAGCAGATGGGAAAAACGATCAAAATTTGTATAGACCTCACGATGCACAATTAATCCCTGTTTACAAATGAACCAAAATGATCAATGCAACCGTACAATCTATCTCTAACAACACAATCTTCTCGCCGGCGTCCGCCGCGCTATCTTGGACCGGAGAGCTGCGACGACGACATGTACGACGGCCACCCGCTCATCGTCGTCAGCGTCGTCGTCCCCGACCTTGTGTGTTCACCGTTGGAACACGCCATGGCCTGCTTGATGCCGCCGCCGCCGCCGTTCGAGCCGTCGGCCGGTCCGGCGAACCCCCGGCCGTACAGCCGGAGGAACCCGAGTGACTGCACGCGTGGCTCCCACAGTTCCATGGTGCCCTCGAGCATGCCGGCCACCATCGCCATGCTCGGCCGCTGCTGCGGGTCCTCGTGGAGGCAGCAGAGGCCCACTTTTATCACCCTCTCCACCTCGCCGGCGACCACCTTCCCCGCCAGCCGCGGGTCGGCCAGCTCGGCGTACTGCCCCGCCTCGTGCCCCTCCAGCGCCATGAGCGGGAAGTAGTCGCTCCGTGCGCCGCGCGACGAGCTGCCCGTAGTCCCGTTCGTGGAGTTGGAGTCGTCGCCGGTGGCGGCGCCGGCGACGTCGCTCACGTGCTCGCTGCGGTTCTTGTGGCCGCGTACCAGCTCGAGGAGCACCATCCCGAAGCTGTACACGTCGGTGCGGTCGGTGATCGCCGTGTTGGTGAGCCACTCCGGCGCGAGGTACCCGCGCGTGCCACGCATCGTCGTGAAGAGCCCCGACTGCTCCGGCGTGAGGAACTTCGCCAGCCCGAAGTCGGAGATCTTCACCTGGCCGCCGTCGGCGAGGAGGATGTTCTCCGGCTTGACGTCGCAGTGGATGATCCTCTGGTCGCAGCCGAAGTGGAGGTACGCGAGCCCCCTCGCCGCGCCGATTGCCACCTCCATCCTCTCCTTCCACTCGAGCGGCTGGCCGGCGGCCGGCCGGAACAGGGTCCGGTCGAGTGAGCCGCGGTTCATGTACTCGTACACGAGAAGGCGGCGCTGGCCCTCGACGCAGAAGCCGCGGAGGCGAACGAGGTTGACGTGGCGGATGTTGCCGATGACGGCGATCTCCGTGCAGAACTCGCGCTTGCCCTGCATCCCGACGCATTCGATCTTCTTCACGGCCACGACTGAGCCGTCGGGAAGCTCGCCTCTGTACACGGCGCCGAACCCGCCGGCGCCGATCTTGATGCGGAAGCTGTTGGTCATGTCCTCGATCTCCTCATGCGTGAACCTGGTCGGGAGTCCAGGGATCACAATGTCGTCGCCGTCGTCGTCATTGCCGTAGACAAGGTGCGTCGAGTCGGACGCCGGCGAGCGGTGCCGCCGGAGCTGCACGTCCCTCGATCGCGAGGTCCGCCTCCCCGCGCGCCGCTCTTGCTTACGCCACGACACGATGATGACGGCGCCGACGACGACGACGAGCACGAACGCCACGATCGTCGGGAGGAGGATGGCGATGAGGGTGCTGCTGTTGGAAGACGAATCGCTCGGCGAACCCGGTGACTGCGAGCTCTGGACCTTGATGAAACCGACCATGTCACCTCGCCTCGTCGTGTTGGCGTTAACCAGGGAACCGATCTGGTGCTGCACCAAGTAGCAGGACAGGGACGACTCGTCGTAGAAGTAACCGAGGCAGGAGCAGTTGCCGGAGCAGAGTGCTTGGCACGACGATCCGTTGGCGCCGGCCATGTCTGGGCGTGAGAACCTATTGGCGTAGTACGCGATGCCATCGCCGAGGCTGACGTAGGAGGTCGGGGCGGCATCATCACCGGCGCCGACGCAGGACGCGACGGACATCGCCCTTGAGCCGTCGGCCGGCGCGCAGCCACCGTCATGCGACGATGCGAACAGCGGCGGGCACGTGCAGCTGGAGGCGTTCCCGTTGGGCGTGCAGAACCCGAGCGAGCC
Source organism: Oryza punctata (assembly GCA_000573905.2). Classification (NCBI taxonomy): domain Eukaryota; kingdom Viridiplantae; phylum Streptophyta; class Magnoliopsida; order Poales; family Poaceae; genus Oryza; species Oryza punctata. Next base: position 38,820,012 of record CM002489.2, read on the forward strand.
ACAGGAGAGCGGCAGGTCGCACCCTCTCTCCGGCGCCACGAACCCAGCGTCCGTCGGCGACGGCGACGAGGCGTTCGCCGAAGCGTAGCTTGTGATGTGCAGCTTCCCGTCCACGCCCAGCTTGACGATACGAAGCTTAGCTGCCGGCAAGGGGAGCTGGATGAGGACGGCGTCGTCCGCGGCGAGAAGGTACAGGCCGGTGCCGTTCACGGCCATGGACGCCACGGCGCCGTCGCGATCCCTGGTGGCTTTGGCGTCATTGGACAGGAGCCAGTACAGTGACCCGTTCCATGTCAGCGCCGCATCGGCCGCCGTCACGTCGAGCCGGTAGCCACCCACCGTGTAGTCCGAGTCCGACGCGGCCGACGCCAAGAAGCCCCCGACAGGGAGCCGCTGCGGCGACACGAGCACGTCGATCGGCCGGTCGAACGACTGCCAGAGCGTGCGGTTCCTCCCATCGAGCAGCGCGAGGTTGCCTGATTCGTCGAGCCGGAGCGCCGCCACGGGGGACGCGAACGCCGGCGTCGACCACACGACGGTCCCGTTGGGGTCCTCGGCGGAGATCCCGCGCGCCGTGAGGCGCAGCGGCGCGGCGCGGTCGGTGATGGGCGCGTCGCGGTTTGCCACCCAGACGCAGGTCTTGGACGGCGCGTGGATCACGGCGAGGTAGTACCGGTCCTGCTGACCCGCCGGGTTGTACACGACGGCCTGGAACGCGCCGCCGCCGGCGGACTGGAGGAACACGCCGTAGGTGTCAATGAACAGCAGGTACGACGCCACGAAGTCCGGCACGACCACCTCCGTGGCGATCTTCCCGGCTCGGACGACACAGAGCGAGACGGCGGCGCCGAAGACGAGGAGGAGAGCGAGCCGCAACGGCGGTGGCGAGCCCATGGAACGGTGGTGGGGGAGGGGTAATCATCTCATGGGGGAGGCGGGAGCAGAAGGCGGCGTGACGCGATGGCATTGCGATTGCGGGGTGGGTGGGTTTGTGTGGGGGAGAGGGGGTTGACCTCGGCGGCAGGTCGGGGCGGCGCCATTGGCCGCGCTGGGATCTGCGTGTGCGAGAGAAAAATAATGCAACGGGACGACGACGACGACTCGCGCGGGCTAGAGTTGTTGCTGCTGCCGCCTGTTTCCCGCTTGATTCTTCGTGCGAGCCAACGGCTGCGTTCGAACGTGGCGATCCATCGAATCGGCTGCCGGCAACGCGGGGAGCGGTTAATTCGATTCGAAGTTGATGCGAAGCAAATCTTATATTCATGTGCATATGTCTACTGACTGGCCAGCCAGTGTGTACATGCTTATTGATTGGTTAAGATATTCTCTTTGTTGGTTATGTTTGCTGGTTAATTAGAGTTTGGTGGATATTTTAGACTTAGGATCACATATTGTATGGTGATTATAAGGTGGAATCAATCTTGGGTCCTGACAAAATAGCTCACAAGATGTGAGGAGAGCTAGCGCCTTTTGAAAGAGGGAAGCACCAAAAATATGAAGGGTTGGTCATCTGAACCTGACCCTTTTTGTGGGCAGGGCAGTGCGCTATAGATCGAGAGAACTGCACGATCAACATCGTCATCGTCATCTCAGTACGCCTGTACTTCGTCTAACTCTATTGTGCTTTTAGTATTCTAGTTAACGAATGTATCTCTTGTTCAGGGAGATACTAAACTATAAAAACGATCTTTAATTATATGGTTGTCCGTTGGAGGCTAGGCAAGGTGACACCATGCTGATCTCCATTTATTTCTCTTAATTTACTCATCTCTGGCGTGAGTGTGCGAGTGTTTGTTTAACAGGGTGTGATGCGTGAAGATGTCACGCGTGATGTGCGCGGCGTCGCGGCCAGCCGGAGCACGACGGCTGCAGGTTCCTTCTCCGGCGCCGCTCGCTGTAGCGTAGTGCTTGCGTAGAGATCGGCACATGATCCGCAGCTCATCACATGCGTGCAGATTTGGTGGATTGGTTAGCAACCAACGTGCAGGCATGCAAGTGGACGTGATAGGAAAACCGCGCTTAGTTTTAAACCCAGCTGATTTACTACTTTGTTAATCATGAGCACAAACAAATCACATGGCATCGCTCAGATAAAAGCAGTTTCTCCTGTAACTCGGGTTTCTCAAAGCATCATCTATGATCAGAAGCAGTATTAATACATCATTAACATAGATGATGCACACTCGTAAGGTAGCTATCTAAACAATGACCTCATCTAGAATGTCGATGTACAATCAAACGGCAAGTTGCTGTTAACTAGACATTGAGCATATACACTCAAACCGGCAATTTGATGTTAACTAGTAGACATGTCTCGATGCAATTGTTTTTCGTCGAGTTAGAAGCAACTTGCAATTGTTTTTCGAATTCAACTTGATGCATGCATCAAGATGTGGCCATATCCTATTGCCAGTTTGATAGCTGTACGTTCCTTCTGCAAGCGGTTAGGGGATGCAATGCACTTAAAGCAGGTTATGATCCACTTATGTATGCATAATACATGCTATACGTCACAGTTATGTATTGTACTTTTGTACGGCATCATCGCTGCAGCACGGACAATTTTCGACGAAGATCGTCTGCTTATTCACGATGTAGCCGTACAAAACCTGATTGTCATACACCACTTGCATGACTTTCCCTAGTGATATACAAAAAACCGCTTTAACTCTTGCACACTGCACATACGAAAGTCAACTAGCGCTGGATGTCAAGATCAATCAAAGGTTTAGGTCAAGCAGCAACTGCAAAACAAAGAAGAGAAACTGTGTGGCCTGCATTAGACAACAGACTTCAGAGGGCTTTGCCGACGAGATCTACAGGATTGTAGTATGGCATGTTCCATTTTGCCCCCAATGCAAAACAGTAGTCAGATTAGAAAGACAGTTGTAAACCAATAATCCTGAAGGCTAAAAAAAGGGAAATAGAATGAAGTTCTGCACTCTGGTCAAAATAAGCACATCAAGTTACGGCAGCTGACTCGGCAGAAAAATGCCTTCAGAGTTCAGTCAGATTCAACTGGTGTTTAGATACCAACCTTGTGTAGAAATGGAACACCACTGAAAGCAAGAGATTCCTGGCATTCACACATATATCTGACTTGCAACAAAATAACAGCATTGATTCAAGGTATGTATGCTTTTAGGGAACACAAAGATGTGAGTATTCCTCAGTACAGGTGATGCCAAAACCTGAGCTCTAACAGCCTTGCTGTCCAAAAATTTATTATGTATCAAGCATCGAACTTTCCCGGGGCAAAAAAGACCTACTTCACCTGATTAATGAGTTCCTCTCATCAAAAGGATGACACAAGAATCATCCACTAAAATTAAGATTTAGGTGCTAAACTCAAGTAACTGATACAATTCCAACCACAACAAAGATATCCACGAATACATCGTCATTATCTCTGCATAAGAATCAAGCACTGGCTTGCAATGCTTTCTCTGCTGCACCGGGCGCAGGCGTAACACCACCAGTTGTTGGACTGAAAAAATATAAATGAGCCATCAGTCATTAATTCCTCAAAAAGCTTTTTACTGTTCTAACAAATAAAAGTAATTAGCAAGCGAAAGGAATACTTACAGTCCAACCATGACTTTAAAAGCATCATAGATACCCCATTGAGCACCTGTAAGAGTTCCAATCATAACAATACGAAGGGGGAGTCCTCTAGTGAAAAGGCCCCAAAGACCAAGCTTTTTAACAGCCTGTGATAATACAACAAACATGTACATTCAATAACACGATAAGAACATGAACAGAAGACATAAATTAATGACCTACAGAAATGCAGCTTTCGTACGCAGTCAACCAACATGAAATTAACATCAAGATACGAAATACAACTTGCATTAGTAGAAGACATGCTTACATCACCCACTGTAGCTCCCTTGGCGTTGTTCAAGAAAGAGACCAAGTTGTCAGCTGGATGAGAGACAATGGCACAGAAGACTCCAGCAATGTAACCACCAGCAAAACTGATACCCAGTTGGAAAGACTTGCTGCACTCAGACTTTGGAACAGGAACAGCGTGCTTGTAGATCATTTCCACAATAGTCTCAAAGGAGGCAAACTTCATCATAGTATCTGGACACAAAATGGAAGTATTCAATGGATGAGTAGAAGAAATAACATGACAGCATAGCTCATAGAAATTCAAAGCATGTCATACAAATAAACCAACAAAAACTCATTGGTGTAGCCATGCCAGTGTTCAAATCCCCTTACGCATAATAGTTACATAGCTGTTGCATTTGATAGCTACTGTTAATGCATACATGGTTGAAATAATTCTATAATTAACAAAAGCTAACTGAGGATAGCCAATCTGCATAGCTACACATATAGCAGAAACTACAAAACACTTTAGTTAAAATTCAACCTAAGCTAATAACTACATTATCCAAAACAAACCGTTAATGTATGAAGTTTGAAATGGAGTTCTCTACAAACAGAAAATAGTAACAGAGGTGAAGTGTTTTTATTGTGTTCTTTCAGGAAATAACCTACTTCTTGTTTAGGGGTGGGCACGGGACAACCAATGGGTGATCTGACCAACCCTAGTTCAACTAAACAAATTAAACTTCAACCATGAATAAGTAAAAAGAACTTAAGTGAATAAACCATATAAACTATGAATACAAATATTAACAATAAAAAAGAAAAGTGAATAATATCGCCATGAGCCATGGAGGCAAAAGTTCACTTGTACAGAAATTTAGTTGACAAGTTAGCAAGTTATGAGGCAGCGTTGGCTGTTGCAACTATCAAAGAAAACAATAGAGCGCATAATTATCACACAAGCAAGTTCTGGAACATCAGATTTTAGTGTCAGTCTCGTGTAGCAGTTACATAAATGAAAACATTAAAAAGAATATCAATGTAGCAAAGTGACAATAATACTTACAAGGGATTTGGCGACCCCACAGAGGAACAATTCCCTTGTAAAGCCTGCCAATATTAAGCAATGAGATTTGTCAGGGCAATAGGGCATAAAACTAGAGAAACAATTGCTAGATATCAGCTTCTAAGATAAAAACATGTTATTTTACACTTACCCAAGAGCGCCTTCAGATCTGACAAACTTGGGGAGCCCATCACTCAGTCCACGAGCAAATCCAGGTTGGGTTTGCACACGAACCTTCACAGCTTCAAATGGGCAGAGAGCCACATCCGCAATCACCTCAGCAGAAGCTGATCCAGCGAGGTAAATTAGGGTCTTGTACTTTTGAGCATACTCAGGCCCTGCAATATCTGAGTAGTACTTCTTAAAGAACTCATAAAACCCAAACTTGCATGCGCCCTGAGCACTGTAACCAAGCAAGGTAGGCACCCATCCCCTGAAGAAGCCTCTAGGTCCTTGCTCCTTCAAGAGGACGCCAAACCCAGATGTTATACTCTTGTATTTTGCTGGATCAATCTGAAAAATCAACCAAAACTTGTTAGTCCAAAATCCATAACAGAAACATTTCAATTACAACTTACATCAAACATTCACTGGACATCACACATTCACCGATCCTTTTACCTGCCTACCCAACCATCTCAAAGACTTAAACTATATTCCAATAAACAAAGTAGAGACCGGCAAAAAGGAGATGCACCAATCGTCTTATCAAGGTGAGAAACATAAAGTATCTTCACCAAAAGATACACAAGCATTTTGCTCCATAACACTAACACTAACAAAAAAAGCTTGGAACTTAATAGTAGATAAATATAATTGATGGTAGAAGAATAATTTGCAACCAAGTGAAGAAGAAGGATTAGTAGTGTAACTTAAATGAGAGGGCAGGTGAATCAACTCTCCAATTTCTTCATACGCTAGTTCAACTGCACAAGCACTACTACTTAACATGTTTAACATCAACAGCCACTCTAGCATCTACTCCTCATCAATCCCTACGCCAACTAAATAATGAGAAGCAAGCACATTGGATCCGACGAAGAACATTGACGGGATAAATAAAAACTACAGATCTCAACGACAGTCAAAGCTTTAAGCACATCAAAGCACACGCGGCTGGATTTACGCATACGGACGGTGACATGCCTAGATTCCTAGATGGATATCACAAGTTCGCAACCACACGTTCCTCCAACCATCGAACAAACTAAATACCACCAGATCTACGCAGGAACAGGGCTCCCAGAAGCGCCAACACCATCAGGGTCACAGATCCAGGCGTTCCCCCAACTCACCTGCATGTTGCACTTGACGAGGTCGAGCGGCGTGACCGCCATGTGGGTGAGCCCGCAGCTGGCGATCCCACCTGCAGTGCAGGCGGCGTAGAACGCCGGCGAGTACATCTCGATCTTCTCCCTGGGCGCCTGGATCGAGATGGGCGCGCCACCTCCGACGGCGGCCGGAGCCGGAGCCGGGGCCGGGGAGGAGGGGAAGCGGGAGGCGCCGGTGGCGAAGGACCTCGCGGCGGAGGTGGTGTAGAGGAAGCTCGGGAGGAGCGACTCGCGGGAGCGGTCGGAGAGCGCCATCGCCGCCGCCGCCGACGAGAGATCCGGGTGGGGTTTGGTCTCCCTCTCGCTGGCTCTGTGGTGGTGATGGTGCTTTCCGAGAGCTCTCGCGTTCGCGTGGAATTGACGAGGTGGAGGCGGAGGGGAATATGAAGGGGGGCGGCGAGATGGGCTTCCAAGTTGTTAGGGCATCGATCTTTTGGGAGGCGGAGATGAACCGGGGAGTCGCTGCGCGTGGGGCCCGTTGATTATGTGGGCCCGATGTGTCAGTGTCTGTTCGGGTTGTGGTTGGTGCCTGGAATCAGGCTTGTGGAGGGCTTACTTTATGGCTAGAAAATGATAGCGGTGCCAAAATTTTCTCGTATATCGTATTCTTTCTGAATACTTTCAAAAACATCTTTTTTTTCCTTATCAGAAATAATTATTGCGTTAATTTTTTTTCAAGAGCTATTTTCGTAATGAAAATACCGACCAATGCGTCGACTTTATATTTGGCTGAAAGGTTGATGAGACTCTACGAGTACTGTAGAGTCATGGACTCATGGTATATATTTCGCGTCGGCGGCGGCGGCGACCAGTTCATAGCGTAACGTTCACAACGACTGGCGGAGACAGTGGTAAGAATATGCAGGTGAATATTCGTGACCGGCACGGGCGGCATTGTTCGGGATAAGTCACCAGCCTGACCTCTTTGGGCCCGACCGAATGCCAGGTCCACGGTGAATCGAATCGTTCCTCAATCCCTCCAGAATTGGCCCACATCCACATGCCATTCCTAACACATGGTTAGATGGGCCTTGCTATCTGCACGGCCCAACTGACACAGTTGCTTCCCGCGAGCGCCAATGTCCTCCTCTTCTTCCTCCTGGCCGGCAAGCAAGCCGCGCGCTTTTGCACCACGCACAAGTCACCCGCGCCCTTCTCTACTACGTACTACGTCGTCACCTCACCACGCCGCCGTCCCGCGCGGAATCGCTTTCGTCCACCTCGCAAAGCCATTCCTTCCCACCCGTGCCTCGCTTAATTTCCCCGCGCGCGCGCCGACCCAATCAACCAAGCCGTCCGTCGAGCTCTCCCTCACCATTGGCGAACACGCGCATCTTTAAAACCGGCGCCATGCCCATGCATCCCCCACGCAAGCTTTTCCCGTACAGATCCCGAGCGCTACATTTCTAGGCTTCTAGCTGTGATCAATCGCACGCCACCATGTCGACGATGCCGGCGCAGGGCGGCGTGCGGCACCACCGGACGTGCCGCATGTACTGGTGCTACCAGTGCGGCCGCGCCATCCGCATCATCTCCTACCCGTCCACCGACGTCTTCTGCCCGCGCTGCTTCGGCAGGTTCCTCCACGAGATCGACCCACCGCCGCGCCCCGCGCCGCCGCCGCCGCCGCCGCACTTCTTCCCGCAGCCTTACCACCCGCACTACGACGGCCACCCGCGCCGCTGGCTCATTTACGGCGGCGAGGCGCCCCCCGCGGCGCCGGGGCGCGCGTTCCGCCAGCCTGCGCCCGCCGTGCCAGGACGCACGTTCCGCCAGCCCGCGCCCTCGCCAGCACCGGCGCCGGCGCCGCCTCGCCGACGCATGCCGTCCCCACCGCCGGTGGCGCGGCGGCCGTCTACTCCGCCGGCCATCGACCCTGGGAACTACTTCACGGGGCCCAACCTGAACAACCTCATCGAGGAGCTAACCCAGAACGACCGGCCGGGGCCGGCGCCCGCGCCGTCGTCGGTCATCGACTCGCTCCCGACGGTGCGGATCACCGGAGCGCACCTGTCCGATGGCTCGCAGTGCCCCGTCTGCAAGGAGGACTTCGAGCTCGGGGAGGCCGCGCGGCAGATGCCGTGCAAGCACGTGTACCACTCCGACTGCATCGTGCCGTGGCTCCGCCTCCACAACTCCTGCCCCGTCTGCCGATACCAGCTGCCGTCCTCCGGCGCCGCCGGGTCCAACGCCAACAGCCGGGCTCGCGGCGGCGGCGGCGACGGCGATGGCCGGAACAGGGAGCAGACGATCGTGAGGTGGGGGCCCTTCTCGTGGATGTGGCCGCCGCGCGGGCTCGAGGACCCCGACGACGGGTGGGAGTACGGGCGGCGAGGAAGGCCAGAGGCGGGCGACGCCGGCGGTAATGACATGACGGCCCTCCAGTCTTTTGTTCTCGTCGCTACTTGCGTTTTCGTATTCTCCTTCCTTACTTGAACCTCTGACCAAACACTCGAAAGGCAACAGCCACTCTTGATCTCATCTGCCATTCTGCCCATGAGATCATACATGATTATGTACAATGAATCTACAATGGAAGAACAAAAGGGGGAAAAGGGCTTCTGGGAATTGGCTTCACTTGCTGATTTGATTGATTTTATGCTTTTTTTAAGTGTTTTCTGTTCTTCAATTCTCATTTCAGCATTCTACGCTTGGTGGCGCTCTCTGTTTCTTTTCTAAATTTGAAGATCCTCGCCAAATACCAATCAGAGAGAACTACCTGTTTGATCAGTTAAGTGACCTGATAGCTACCATTATTCTCTTTTTGTTACTACCTGATTAGTAAAGTTGTTCTGATTAACTGATGTTTTGTTGGCAATGGCAGGTAGAATGTGTAACGACCATGGAAATTTCTGAAAGTTCATGACAAAATGGCGGATGGCTGAAGAACATCTGCTGCAAAAGTTGGCCATGTAAATAATAGACATGGCAGTGCAGAATGTTCCTGTTTGAGCAGACAATGAAATTATGTAATGCTCAATGCAACGTTTTAAAGTTTATTAAACAACAGGGAGAATATATTTAACCGGTGTTTTCCAACGCTTGTCCGTTCAACGGTGTTTTTCATTTAGAGAGCTTATAAGAGATCTAATTTTACCTCAAATGACAAGGTTGATCTTTCAACCTTCTTGAAAAATTGAGCAAACATGAAGTAGACAACATAGGTCAATGGAAAGCATAATTATAATTTGATCGATTTTACACTAAATGTCATAAAAAAATCACTGAATCGACTTATGTCCATTGTATTAAAAGAAACAATTTACTTCCGAGAAGCCCGTCCATTTAAGCCCGAATGGAGCATAGTCTCGAAGCCAGCCTCAAATCCAGCGGTGTATGCTGCATTCTTCAGACTCGTCTGCAGTGAAACACATCCGCGTCCGTTACATGCTTCACAACTTAACGAGGTAGAAATTTATTTAAGTTCAAACTGAAGTACATCACCACAGCAAACTCCAAACGTGGGGCAGTTTGATGCCTGATTTTACCACAACGAAAGTTTCTTATGAAGGCCTTCACTGTCACAATTGTGACTTGCAACATTTTCTTAGGCCCATGGCCCATGTATCATATACCAGTTCTTTTTTGTTTGGTTAATTTTTACCACAGTTGCTTGTTCGACACATATTAGTGGAAGCTAGGGTTGGTTGCCTATCATGAACACAAATGAGCAATCAGTGCTAACATATAGCAGAAGAGAACTAACCGTTACACTCTCCAAATCAGTAGTGGCTCGTTCTTTAAAGCCGTCAAATATAGAAGAAAGTTCTTCCTGCTTAACATTCAGTTTATTTGATACCTGCAAAAGAAATTTATCAACAAAAAGAGTGGACATTATTCATGAGGGTCATCATGCACAAGCTTATCACCTCAGAAAGGAATGGGGACATGATGTCAAATACATCATTTACAAATTTCTCAACATTAGCTCCATTTGTAGGTATCTTGCTCTGCCTCTTTTCTGCACCCTTGTTCTGAACTTTAGGCTTAGCCTTTACTTCTGATACAAGAACAAAGTATGCCATGTCTGGTTATTGTAACTTGAAAGTGTAATCACAAACACGAGAAAATTGTAAAAGAAATGGAGGTTAATGAGTAAAAGACAACATGAACAAGTTAACATGTTTCATCCTCACACTGTCATCTATTCCTGCTTGTTTAATTAACAATAGTTGTTATATAATACAGTAGTACCTCCCTATAGTAGCACTACTACTATGCTCATGTACTGCCCAAATGTAAGAATTATAGATTGCATATACAGAAGAAATAACAAGGGGGACAATATATATGTCAGTAGATAATAGCTCACCAGGAAGACATGCTTTCTCTTTGGACACATCATTTTGATGAGGAACATTTGTAGGTGTGACCTTCTCAATTAGTTCTGAGGAATTTGGGACACCTGATGGTACAAGATCTGCAAGATCAGGAGGATTATCCTTGCCTATAACTGGTGAAGCCTGCACAAAACCAATAATTTCACAATCCCTTCCTAGCATATACTCCCTCCATCCCAAAAATATAAGGCACCCTTATTTCTAGGAAAAATCAATATTGGTAACTTTTAACTAATAATTAAGCTAATAATATCTATGTTTAGTGTTATGCATTCATAACATTAGATTTGTATATGAAAGTACTTTCATATGATGCTAATTTTGTAGTTATTAATAACATATTATGGAAGAAATTAATGGTCAAGAATATGATATTGAGGATCGTGTAAAAACTTATAGGCCTTATAATTTGGGACGGAGGGACCGAACGAAATCATATGCACATATTCTGGTGATCCAAAGATTACCTCTAAGTCTACATAAGCTGGTTGCCTCTCAATGGACATGAGAAACTTGTCCAGATTGCTTGAGCTGAGAGCTGAGATGGAGTAAATCAGGAAACAGAGCCATTTTACTAATCTATTCTTCTTTTGATAAAGGTAAAGAAAGTTGAACGGAGGTCTCCCTCCTTATAAAAATAATAGAACAGTAGCCAGACCTGCCTTGTGCAACCTACATGAAACTGTGCCATGATAACTAACTAATGGAATGGTGTGCATTCTAGTATCACAGTAATGACTAACTAATGACATTACACCTGGTGTGATGAAACAGTGTCGGTTATGGAAGTGATGATAGTATCAACCATACCGATTGTCACATCATTTGTCAGTGGATGGAAGTAGCAGCTCTGTTTTGACTTGAAACCTTGGTCCAGTAGTAGTGAGACAGCACTGTTGCAAATACACAATTATATGAATCAGTTAAAAAGGCAATAACAATTACCATGAAAAACTGATATATAAGTATAATATAATAGGACATATCACCATAAAACAGGAATATAGGACACATGAAAAGCTAAGCATTATAAAACAAGAGGCATGGCATTTGCATTTCTAATTTTCTATCCTAAAAGTGGAAACCATCAAGTGGAATAAAAACAACGGCGCTTGGATATAAAATGAGCACATCACACTAGTAAATAGCTGTTCACCGTTTAGGGTAAAGTGAACAGAGCTCACAAAGTATTTTTCAAGTTTAAAGGCTTCAAGCTATTAGAAATACAAATTCCAAAACGATGGACCAAATTCCCATTCCAATCATATCTAATTAACATGTGAAAGCAAGCACCCATACCTTGCAGACTCATTAAGTAGTGCAAATGGAGTAACACAGCCTAAGGGTACCTGGACATAATCAAGGAGAAAATACATTAACATGTGAAGAAAATTATATAAGGTGAAACTATAACAATAAGATATCCAACTAAAATGCTGGTAGAGCCAGGAAGCACCAAAATTCAAGTACTCATTGAAGATGAAACAGAAAAAGGACAAGACATTACATGAAGGGATGTTTGTTTGTACACAACCACCAATATTCATTACAGGCAGAAAGTTTTTTTTTTTTTACTTTTGTGAAATTTTCAGGTAATATATGAAACCGAAAGATGCGCTATATTTCGTTCTTCATTGCTTCCAAACAGTATGCAGTTTTAGATAAACATGAATAATGGCTGACCTGAAGCACTTCAAGCAAATTTTCCTCAGGAGCCATCCGCAGACCACCTTTTCCCAAACCAAGACGCTGTGATAGAACTAGTGGGTTCAAGGAAAACAGAAAATTAATTGGCATGCATTCAAATAAGTAACAAAAAGGATATAGTTTTCAAGAAATGCACCTACTTTTCATGTCAACTTTGGTGCCAGCAAGGGCAGAAACAACGTACAGCCTATGCTTTTTGTCCTGAAACTCAGAATTTAAAATATCAATACATGAAAATAGGCTCCAAGCAGTTAACTGTCCATCACTTGGTAATACACATACCTTCAATAGCAAATTTTTACTCAAAGCACCTCCTAAATGCCCAACATGTTTGGCCTAACATTGTAGAAGTTCAATTAGCACTTACAGTAAATCCATCAAAAGTAAGGTAGAACGTAGTATGAACTTCACGGTTTGCCAACCTGTTCCTCCACCGTCAACACAACCGGATGATCGTAGCACGAGAATTCAATGTTGAGCTCCTGCACAAGACAATACCACTAAATTGAGTTGCGGTCCACCGTGATTAGGGGTGAAAACGGTAATGGTAATTCCCGGCCGACCGGCGTTCGTTTTCGACTTTCTACCGGCCGAGCCATATGGAAATGGTAATCGACCGAAACGAAAATGGAAATGGTAACGGAAATGGTTTTGCTGTTATACCGATCGTTTCCGTATTTACCGTATTCTTGTGGAAATTATCGTTTCTTATAATATGGTAATTACCGTATTTCTAAATATATCAATATTTATAGGGAATGTCTCTACTTGACACACAATTTAGAGATTGATTGACTCTTTAATCAAATCCCTAACTTAAGTGCATGGCTAAAATGGAGTTAATTTATATTTTATATAGTATAAGCTTGAAATTATTTACACATATAACATACTTATGTAAAATTAAATATATTTTTTATAGTTTAATGTTTCCGTATTTGTTACCGGTTTCCGATCTGTACCGACATGTTTCCATCCGTATTGTTCCGTTTCCGGTTTTCCGATATTTCCGATATCGTTTTCGTTTCCGACTTTACCGTTTTCGATTTCGTTTCCGAGAAAAATATGATTACGGAAATGGTTGAGGCTATTTTCCGATCGTTTCCAACCGTTTTCATCCCTAACCGTGATGCCAGAAGGCAAGCAATACTAGTTTGCAACATATAGGATGTGACAATTCTCGATAACCGCACAATATGACTGGGCAATTTCAGCCTTCCATTCATGCGCGTAGCCAGGGTTAAAAAAAACTCCCCTTAATCTAGCACAATCCAACTAAATTCGGCAGCAAAAACGCGCTATCGCGCTTCCATTTATAACTATGCTAACCAAACCCAAATCAAGATAGACGGAACGGGAAGCATCTCGCCGACGCTACAACCCGTAGCACCGGCGCATCCACGACCGCCAATCCAGCCGATCTCCACTACCAGGAAACGATGCAAAGCGAAGAAACGGTCGAGGAGTTGAGACTTAGAGAGCAGTGGCGCCCAGTGGGCGGCGGCGAAACCAACCTGGAGGCGCGCGAGGAGCTGCTCCTTGGTGTACCCCATGGCTGTCGCGGCGGCGGCGGCGGCGGAAGGAAGGAGACGAGTAGGGCAAAGGCGAGGTTGTCTCGGCCTCTCGGGTTCGGATGCGAGGCTGCTTTGGACGAGGCGGATCGGGCATTCGGACGCGGGGACGACGCGCCTTTAACGGTTCGGGTTCGTTACCCCAGACCCTAATTCGCATTGCCCGGGAAATGCGAATTCGGGCGCGAGCGTGACGAGACCGATACGTGACTCCTCTCGTTTTTACCCTCTCTTCTATTTTTTTTTTCTCTTTTTCCTTTTTTTTGAGATTTGGCCAGTCGCTTTCTTCTCCGACGGACACTGCGATTAATCTAAGCGGCGCGTCATGATCCGCCACGAAATCCAGCTGTTTTACATGATAGAGAAAGGAAATTCTCTGTTGCTTTTGACCACAACTCACAACGCCCATACCCTTTTCTTGCAAACATACATGCTGATGCTGCACTTGATACATGACAGTATAAAAAAAAATATTGACCGCATCAGCTCGATTAGTAAATAAAACGTTTTAGATTTGACAATTATAGAAGCGGGACAAGTGTAACATTTTCAGCAGAGGACGGCGATGGATCAAAGCTGGATACTGAACTACGGCAGAAGCATACGACTGACAAGGACCCACACACACTGAAGTTAATTTAATTTCAGTCGTAAGGATCCCGGAAATTCTGCGTCGACTAGATACAATCATGCCGTAACTGCACTAGTAAAAGTACTATGCTTTGGACATAAGTAGAGAGGAGTATAATTAACATCATAGTAGTTGATTATACTTCATTACTTGCAATTACAGGAACAACACTTTTACACATGGTATGACTTGGAATTGAGGGGAGTTTGCTCCATGGAAAGCTGCCTTAAAACATGTAGCTTCATCAGAGCTCCCACGCAATTCAGAATTAGCCTAAAATAATCAAGAACCAGTAGCACTAGTACATTGATTAAGTAATACATATATATGTAGATAATAATTATGAATTGAATGATTATATGATTATTATTGTGCCGTGGCCAATTCTTGGTCACGTATTAATATATCAGTCAGTAATTGAATTTGCTTAATGGTGATCACTGGAGAGTGTGGAGGCTTCGATCGATGATGATAGCCTCCATGGATTTGGTCTCCATCGATCTCCGGCTCGATCAGTTGAGGGAGGAGAAGCTCCAGAGGTTGATCTCACCTTCGTCCTCCCACTCGGTGGCGAGGGACTCCGGCGCCGGCGAGAAGAACGTACTGCATGGGTCCATCATGGAGTAGTCCATGCACTTGGGCGACTGGAAGAAGGCCTCGATGTCGGCGAGCGCGGCGTAGTCCACGTCGTCATCGCGCGCCACCATCTCGTGGTCGGCGCCGTAGTAGTTGGCGGTCTCCGGCGAGCTGACGGCCGAGCACGACGACATGTCGCCGTAGCTGCACGGCGGCGTGGTGGGAGCCGCCGCGGGGTTGTAGCCGCCGGTGACGGAGGCGAAGGAGGCGGCGCCGTTGTGATGGTGGGGCTGGAGGGGGCTGGTGGCATTGGCGGCGGCGGCGGCGGCGACGCGCTGGATGGACTTGGGGGACATGGCGGCGGCGGGGATGTGGAAGGGGAGGTGCACCGGGAAGTTGAGGTCGGCGGCGGAGCCCTTCAGGCAGAGCAGCGCGGCGTCGTAGGCGCGCGCCGCCGCCTCGGCGGTGGAGTAGGACCCGAGCCATATCCGCGTCTTCTGGTTGGGCGCCCTGATCTCCGACACCCACGACCCCCAGCTCCGCATCCTCACCCCCTTGTACTGCCTCCCCCTCCCTCCTCCTCCGCCCAGCCTCGCCGCCGCCGCCGCATTGCCGCCGCTCCCCGGCGCCGTCTCCTGCCCACTCTTCACCATTGCTGCTCCGACGACGACGACAACGACGCTTTCACCTCTGATACTCCGACGTGTGATCGATCGATGGAGATGGCGATGGTTCGGACCAAACTGCAAGAAGACGGCTGCAACAACTGAGAGTAGGTGTAATGCGTGTGTGTGTGGCTACCGGCTGGTGTGATGTGCTGCATCTCATGGCTTATTTATAGGGCACAGCAGCTGAGCAGCATCAGACTCTGCATAATTAACTCCATGACTTATCTTGTTTATTTGCTTATTCTTGTCTAGACTGAACTGGTTGTGAGTATTGTAACCATTTTTGATAGCGTCATGCTGATAGTACCATTTGTTTTTGTGCAATTTGTGCACAGTACCGTGCAGCTACATTAGCAATAATGGAGAGGAAATACTAAGAAAACCGATCAGATTAGGAGACAGGGTGAGGGAATAAGAAGGAAGGATCCTACTGATTCGATCGATTGGCCAGTAGTAGTACAACTGCTTTCATACGTGCACGTACACAGCATGTCAGCCACAGGAACAGCTAGCTAACCAGCAAGAATATGCATTGATCGATCCGAACAGCAACACGTTTTTTGCTTAAAGTTTACTCCTTCAAGTGTGGATGAGTTATAAGCACAGTGTGCATGCATGCGTATATGATTAGTAGTGTGAGGAGCATTGGCGTGAAATGGTGGTTCGATCGCTGTGGAATCTACCATCATTTTGATCTGTGTACAGGTGTCCAACAAAAGCGGTCCGGGCGTCGTGCTTGTACATGGCTGGGTTTGGGCCCGTAGACCTTGAACTGAGTCACTGACGACGACCGATGTCTATCCTGAGTCGTGACAGGGTGTGTTGACAGTAGTAGCATCCTAATTATTGTGGAGTAATTTGTAATTAATAACTCGACCTGTGTACTTCTGCACGGTCTGATTAATTAGACATGTTTCGAATCTAAACCTGTTCGTACCTAGCTAGTACAACAAGCAAATGGTTTGGGAGAATTAAACCATTATTACGTGTTTCATGTACGTAGTACTACTACCATTTGGTGGTGTACATGGCCAGCCAGCCAGCCAAGCCAGCGAAAAAGGCCGTGAAAAAAAAAGTCTACAACACACGTGCCTGCGGCGACGACGACCTCGGTTGTTAGTTAAATTTAACCCTCGTGCTAATTACATTGAACCGTGATCATCAACAGCCGCCGTGTTGACTACACACAGTACCATACGCACAGCTGTGCAGTGCTGCGGTGCGCCGCCCGCTCCATTCTAGCTCGACATGTCAGCAGCCACATGCTTTAATTAGCGAGTCAGTAAGTAAACATGATTAGCAGTTCTGTGCAAACTGCAAATTTAAGCCGAGAAAACGCAGGCAAACGCGCGATCATGGACCAGTGCGTACTACCAGTGTCGCGTCTGCGAGGCAGCCAGCTTGCATATGCACAGTAGTGGGAAACCATGCACACCGGCTTGATCGTTGCCGGAACAGTACAACCTAGTACGGCGCCCCGGGGAAGCGTACATGCATATGCATGTGTGCTGGTGCATTGGAGTCTGGTGTGTAGAACCCTTGTGCAGATCTGTTGATTCCCCCGCGGCCGTACGCACGCACGCACGCACGCACGGAGAAGGGGCCACGCGCGGCTTCGCAGGCAGCTTCGCGCTGGGCGGGGCGGGGGTTGCAGCGACCCAGAGAGATGTGCAGTGGGGACGCGGCGCCACGGCCACTTGTTGGCATATGGTTTGAAAATCGTTCGCGCGGTCACTGAATACAATTTCCGAACGGCGTTTTCACTGTGTTTACCGCTCGGTTACCGGTAAAAAACGGTGAAACTCGGATAAGCTTTTTTTAAAAAAATAGATTTTGGGTTGAATTATTTTATAAAATAATTTCTAGGTCCGTACCAAATGTTATTGTTACATTTTAAACACTTATCGATCATTATTAGTAAATAAAGTAATGTACTGCTGCTTTCTGAGATAGTGAGAGACCTTTGTTCTCTTGTTCGATCTCTCCTCCTAACTTTGTGAGAAGTGCTAGCTATAGGAAAATAAACTCCCATTCTTAGCTCTCTTCCTCCCGGACTCGGTGGCTCACACGGGTGAAGGAAAGGAGAGGACCAGGGTCCACTTCTCTACTAGTAGGGTAAGCGTAGGTTGATCGGATCTCTCCCTTAATCAGGTTGTTTTTGTTTTTGTGATTGAGTTCACAAGAATCTGGTCTCCTCATCTCGGCGGTAGCAGGAGAAGCGTTGGGTCTGTGCTGCGGTGCGACCAAAAACCCAAATCTAACTCCCAATGTCTCGTCTAGGTGGGAAGGCAAAACTTGGAGGAGACGATTGAAGTGGATGCATAGTTTGGGGTTGCTGGATCCTATCGCCTAGAGGCAGCTTGGGTGGCGAAGGCCCATGCAGTTGCTAGTTCTAGTAAACAGACAATTGATCGAACAAGTTTGGTGCTTGAAACCATCAGATCCAGCTAAAAGGAAGTAGTCTGAGTGGTGGCGGTCTTTAAGCAATATCAGGCAACATCATGTGGTGAATTGCTCCACAGTGAGTTGTGAACCACGAAGGATGACCTCAAAATTGTTCTCCGAAGGACATTGCCAACTTCTTGTAGCAAGAGAATGGCCATACCAACTTCTTGGATGTTGTTTTTGCCTTCTGTTGTACTTTGCCGATTTCCACTTCAAACATATTTCATCGCCACCATCCAAAACCTTGCTAAGCATATTGGATTAGGTGGGAGGGGTGGCAAAAGCCATATCAACATTTGAGTGAGTCAGATAAGGCACAAGAAATCTACGACACAAATTATAAATTTCAGATTGTGCCTTCTTGGAGGTAACTAAAAGGATCGTCGGTTTGTCAAACGGTATGCATATCAATAGAGGAACACAAATGGAATCATTGCGATAATGCCAATGCTCCTCGTCAATCCTGTCTATTAACGGTATATAGTTTTAGCTAGAGGATAGCTTCCTTAGTTCAGTTAACTTCACTTTTCTAAGTAAGTATCTGTTGACGAAAAATCCGCGCTCAGCCGATGGTGCTAGATCTGTGTTGGTGCGAACTAAGTCGACGAACACAACGGCCTGAGAGTTCTGCTTAGCTCCAGTGCAGGTCCAAAATATTGATGAAATGCGGGCGTGCCAATCGGTTTGATCCTACAACTGACAAGATATATAAATTGAAGATCAAAGAACCTATCGGTTGACAAGCCGTTATAGTAATTCCAGCTGACATCGATGCCAGCCGATGCCGATAGAGTTTTAAACAATCAACTATATATCCAATGTAGATAATGATATAAATACAATCGACTGATGATAATGTAATGGAATAATAATATAATCCAATAGAAACCAATCGGCTAATAGTAATATGATAGAATAATTGCTTGATCTGAAGGTTAAGCATACATCGGCTGGAGGTCCGATGTCATAAAATCCAAATGATTAGATAATCAATGAAACCTTTGTAGTCATTCTTGTGAGCCGATGCAACGTCTAGATAACTCATCGGCTGAAACCCCGATGAAACCCTTATTAGCAATCAAAGAGCAGGCTAGAGATTATGGTTCTAAGCATGACTAGGGCTGATGCAGCGCAAAATATGAAAAGAAATATAATATCTAGACAATCAAGTCTTTGACTCACTTTAAGAGTGGTGGACACCTTAGCTAATTGTTGACGTAAAATATGGCAGCCTGAGAGATTTGCTTTACTCTTGTGCAGGTCCAAAGCTTGCTTTTGGGTTCAAGGGCATGCCAGTTGATTCGATTCTGCAATCAACAAGATGAAACATGCAAATACCATTAATAATGATAATCGATTGGATAGAAAGCTGATGTCAGATCAAAGTATAACTTAGCCGATGCAATATGAGGTGAATCGACTCTAAGACATATTTATAATAATAAATAAACTCTAAACTCGGTCCATCGGCTGTAAATATCAATATTATGTAACCTATAAATCCATGTCACTTTTAAAATTAGCAATTGAGATAGATCGGACTTAACAGAGATAATATAAAATGCCTAGATCCAAAATAACATGAAATAACGATTACATGCGTTCATGTCATAGCCGATGTCCAAATTTAAGCATGTATCGGCTATAGCTCCGATACTACCTTATACTAGGAGATCATATTAAAGTAAATATATTGAACTAATTTCAGTTGGATTGATAATAAGTTTAATATATTTATATTAGTTGAGATCCTGATATAAGGGGCACATATAGTATATTAAACAAGATATAAATCTATGTAAAACAACTATACCAGGTAAGATCGGCTGAAACCCCGATACTATTTTTATTAATGACCATGAAGCAGGCTAGAGATTATGATTCTAAATACGACTTAGTAGATCAAACTTAACTAATACAACACTAAGTATAAGAAGAAGCATAATATCTAGACAATCAAACCGATGGTTGTCTTTTTGGGATGGTGGATACATTATTTAATCTAAATCAACAAGTCAATCTAGCCGTTATTGATGAAACCCTAAAAAGAGAGAAGCCGATGCAAGTAGAAAACATTATCAATCTAGATTATATAATGCATATGATAACTTAGTGATTCACAAAATAGGATTAGAGTGTCATAAAAATGTAAGCACTAATCCCGATAATGCAAACTGCCATAACAAGTTTTACCTCTTCGTCGAAAATCGAAACTGATGCAGCTCGACTCGAAAGCAAGAACTCGTCGAAATAAAGTGACGAAAAGGTTGGCGATGCGCCGATATTGTATTGAACTAGTGTTAATTATAAGATCTCGGGTTTATATTTATACCCGAACATACAAACATATCCATACAGACACGACTCACACTTCCCTAATACAATTCTAACTGACGGACAAGTCCCTTAAGCGGACTCTTACTAAAAATATCTATAAGGAAATTATATAAAATCCTAATTAATAGATACAATTGCCTGTCTTGAACTCTATCCTCGTCTGGCAATGTTACTGAAGTCCTCCTCCCGAACCCGACATTGATCATGTAACCAAACTTGTCAATATCGGCTGTATCAGCTATACATCGGTATATGTATTAAACCCAGTATCGGCCGATACAGATTTCCAGCAAATGCACACTCTGTTTTCTCATGCATATCTTCCATTCCACTCCGGATTAGATCTTGATTCCGATTCATATGCTTACTAAATTTCATCGTCAACACTAATCTAATCTAGCAGAGCAATTTAGCCGATACCGACAAAAATCCTAAAGCAAATGCGAGCCGATACAAGTAAATCGAGCTACCAAACTAGATTAAATAAGATATATGATAAATAGGTAGACAAACATACCAACCAAATCAGAGCGATCCAAGAGGTCGAGAACGATGCAGCCTTGAACAACACCAACGTAGCAGATACGATTGTCAGGGCCAGCGGAACTTAGGACTTACCCCTTCGCCGGAGATCGAAACTGATGCAGCCCCGCATCAGGTGCCAAGTTATGTCGGTTGTAAGTAAAAACCTCGGGAAAGAGGGTGGCACTATGCCGAGAGTAATTGTATTGATCGAGAGATAGATTATAGGGACTCTAGGTGTACATATTTATACCCATGGGTAGGTACTAGTCCTTATTGAACACAATACAAACTTTTCCTAAAGATAAAAGAAAAAAATGAAGTCCTTATCGGATACTAAACATACTTTTCTAAAGATAAAAGAAAACTAACAAACTCTTCCTAATTAATTGATAAACTGTCATATCGCATCCTTATTGAACTCGGTCTCTTTTGGATAAATTTCCTTTAATTGATTAATTTTCTTAACCGAACCCATCAAAAATCCGATTACTGGTAGCTGATAATGCCCATCGGCCAATTCCAGAACTCTGAAGCCGATACCGATTCTAAGTCGATGATAACTTCGGGACTTACCAAATTTTGACGTCATCAGGGTTTATTTCCTACAAACTTTTTGTTTATTCTACTAGCATAATAATAATAGTCTCTGCATTATAATATATTTAATGCTAATTAGTTAATTATAAAAAAGAATCAGATGGAGTATTATGTTATTTTAAGTGAGACGAGCACTGCGCGGGAGCGAGCTAGGGGAGACAACAACCAACCGGCGCTTTGAATTCGGTGTGCGCGCGTGGCATGCAGTCGTCGATGTCGCGGCGGCAGGGAGGGGAGAGGAGAAGATCAGAAGATGCTATAGCGAGAGCTAGCTGGAGCTGCACTGGCAGGCAGGCAGGGAGGGTTGCGACCGACCGCAAACCGCGTGGAGTTGATACCGATCGATGGCGATCGAGAGAAAGAGGATCAGATTGAGCACGTCAATGTCGCACTCCGATCCATCTATCCTAGCTAGCCGAGGACCTTAGCAGCAGCAAGCAGATTCCCGGATAGCGATGGCTGCCTCACGCTGACGTTGCCTTGCGTAGGATTGTGTGGCCACATCTATCTGTCCACAGTAATTACCACTACTGCCCGTTAATTAGCAGCCGTCCGAGCTGTAAGTACGTAGGATCGATTAGTTCAGGGCTTCAGGCTTACTAGTAACAATCATCTTATCAGCTAGTATATACATACTACGACAATACGACTGCAATACTGCATGTATTCATATATGCAACATACTAGCTGCTTTTGGTATGACCGATGGTGCACATGATCCATCGCCGTAGTGCAGGAAGAATCGTAGAGAGGTTGGTGGATCGCATTGTATTAGCTATGGGCGTAGAATATATGGTGCGAACGGATGGCTAGAAAGTACATACGTGCTTCTACCTGGGTGATTGAAAACTACAGCACATTCGCTCGTGCTGTCAGCAACTGAAAAGGTTGAAAACTACGACTTCTGATACGAAATCACTATATGTTTCAGGGGAAGACTCATTTTCCTTTACGGAAAAAGTAGAACAGCTCCGGAGCAAGGCATTAAGGGTATAGGAAAGATAGCATGCTCACATGCTTTGTCCATCTAGAAAATCATCATTACATTTACACATTCACACCAATCTTAATCCGTTGCATGTGTTTTCAGTCAAAAGTGACAGACATTTGTGTTCGAAGTGCGGGTGTGAGTATATATGGTCTCCTCTTGCCTGGTTGGAGTCTACCGCTCCCGATGAGCAGCGACGTCATCCGACGAGCAACCCTTGTCGTTGTATCAGGCATATAGGTTTGTCTGATGTGTAATGTCTCGTGTTGGTGTGCCAATGAAAACCATAATCGTGTAGGCTTATTGTGCCAATGAAAACCATAATCGTATAGGCTTATTCGCATATAGTAGTACTAGCTTCACTGGTAATTAAATTGATCCCCAGTTAATTACTGTATCAAACTATTTAGTGTCACAAATTCACACTCGATCGAGAGATATACATCATTTATTTTCTCCATTAAACCAGCGCTATAGCTACAGCGCCTCCGTACCACGGGGACAAACTGGCGGCCATTATAGTCCAGATCAAAGAAGTACCGTGGTTTGCGTCCGTGCGGTCCCGGCCGGCAGCCGCCGCCGGCGGCCAGCCGGTTTCCAGGCCAGCTAGCTGCTCTACGTGCTGCTCGCCCCACCCCCCGCCGGACCCCCACCACCTGCACGATCTTGACTTTGGGTGTCTGCCCCAGCCGTACAACCGCATGTACCCTCCTCACTTCGAGTGGTCGCCATGCCGCTTAAGGTTGTGGCTTCCTTTAAAACACAGATAATTTAACCTACTGTTAGTTAGACTGATTCATGTTAAGTTTTTATAAAACTCAAATAAAACTGATGTGTTTTAAAGTATACGTAAATTCGACTGAGAGTGTGGACAACGCTCCACCATGGTTCGTGACTTTACGGCACCACTCTCGCAGCTGCAACTGTCACACTCCTCCTAGATCAGGCTGCCCCTGCGGTTGAGTTTAGCAACCTGGAAGATAAATTGTTACTTGGTGAGCATAGTGGCGGAGCGGCCACGTTTGGAGCAGGAAGACACTATGGTAGCTGGTTGAAGCCACAAGGAATGAGTGGCGACGTTGGAGGACAAAGCCCAAAGCATAGAGGAGCGATGACCAGATCTAGAGCACGGAAATACGGTGGCATCGAGAGCCGAGAAGGACGCGACCAACCAGAGTTGAGAAGGTATCGTTTCTTTTTTAGATATCTGGATAGATGGATGTATCTATCTTTTTATTCAGATATCTTTTACAATCAGCCCCAAATCCTTGATTTGACTAGGAAACAAAGCATTGATTTGGACCCAGGAAGCGAAGGGAATGAGCTCGGCTGCTTCTCCTCCACACTTCTTTATTTCTCCGTGCCCCTTTCGCATGCACCAACTAGCATATATCGGAGAACAAAAAGGGAAGGGATGGAGCTAGGGGAAGGACATATGAGTATTTGTTCACCTGACACGAGGGCCAGTGCATTGTTATAAAATGTTTTATGATATAAGGGATTAATGTGCATATTTGTGTTAAAATTGAATTATTTTATAAGATGTTGAGTTGGAAGAGAGAGAAGATGAGAGAGAAGAAAAATAGGTTGCACATTTGTAGTTAGTTGTAGTAGGAACTCTAAGGCTGTGTTTGTTTGGGTGAGTTGGGAACTCATTCCCTCCGTACGGAAAACGGAGCAACTCATTAGGATATGATTAATTAAGTATTTACTATTTTTTTAAAAAATGGATTAATATAATTTTTTAAAGCAACTTTCGTATAAAAACTTTTTGAAAAAAATGTACCATTTAGCAGTTTCAAAATCATACGCGCGGAACACGAGGGAGAGGAGTTGGGAAGCTCCTTGTGCCGCACCCAGTCTTAAGAAATTTTGTGAGAGAGTAAGGTGGGACCAAATATCAATAATGTAGTATAAATATACATCTATTGTATGTGTACGCTATTAAATTGATTATAAATGACATGGTAATAGATAGAGTCAATTGTTAGCTTTACTATTAACCTTGTTTTCTCCGAAAAAAAAAGGTAAGGCTGAAATGCAAATCAGACCCATTCAAATCACCGGGCATTGGGAATAAGGTGTCCTCAGTTGCGATTTTATCTTTTATCTATGTTGCACTCTCTCTCTCTCTCTCTCAAAGCCAAGCCTTGAGGCCACGATACATTGTTCATGCTCTGTCTGACCGTGTATAGTGCGTACCAACCAGGTTTCCAAAACCATCATTACCACGATTATCGCGCTTACCACGGGGTACGATAAAAAAAAACCGTGATAACCTCCTTAAATTCAAATAAATTTAAAAAATAATTCAAAATTTTGATAAATTTTATACGGTTTCGTACGATTTGTCACGGTTACCGCGCGGTAACCGTGCTTATCACCAGAGCACGGTAATCACGGCCAATCCCGGTGCAGGCAGCACACGATATCATTGTGCCAGCAGCGTGCATGCGTGGTACAGTGTACGTGTGCACATGTCACATGATTGGTCCACGAAGACCAAAGAACAGTAACTTGTTCCGGGATGGGTGCGTGGATTGTTTTTTAAAGGTTGAGGTGTGTTGATTACCTTTGAGAAAATTTCTTGTGTATCTTTGGAAATTTGCTCAATTCCTTCTATGTTTCTAAAATTTACTCATTCTATCGTATATCCCTAAATTTTGGTTTGAATCTCTTTCATATGTGTCACGTTAGTTGACTGTTAATTCTTATGAAACAGTCTCATTATCTCATATGTTTGGGAGTTGGATTGTGGTGTTAATAAAAATAAAATCAAGAAGCTTATTTTTGTTGAGAGCTTCGTTGTATGTTGGACTTTTTGGCTTAGTAGAAATGATATGATTTTTGACAAATCACTATCAAAATCCTATTTGTAGGTGCTTTTAAGAGCAACGTATTGGCTTCGGGGATGGACTCAATTACAAAGATATGATGAAGATATCAAGCTAATAAGTGATGTATGTCGTAAACTTAAGACAATGATTATGTAACTTTTTGCCAACTTCGGATGGAGGTTCTCTAATAGAATTCAGTAATAGAATTTTTTTCTTGTGTTGTTACCTATTAATTTGTGCTTGCCTTTTATTTTGTTTGTGCAATTGTGAACTTTAGTTTTGAGTTTCTTTTTATATGAATTTTGTAATAATTGGCTGTAACTCTTTGAGCAAAGGCCGAGATGTTTCATTTCATTATCTAAAAAAATTGAAAAAGTCTAATTTTAAATTTATTGTATGAGACTTTTATATTTATCAGTTTATAATACGAGATATTATTTATGACGAAATTTATTCTTAGATATGATGTAAAAGTAATATTTATTTTTTAATTATTAAAAAGTGTATATGTAGCTTATTTTATGGAGAGTAGTACAATATGTTTTCTGTATAAACAATTTATACGCTGCATAAATAATTTTTAATAACTATAGATTAATTTCTATGCCATATATACTTTTTGTGATAAATAATACTCCCTCTATCCCATAATATAAGGTGCGGTCAAAGTTGGCACAGTCTCCAAAACTAATCTTTAGTTTATAATTTCTCATATACTATAAGGTTTGTAGCAACAAAATTATAACCATATGAAAGTAAATTTAAATATCAATCCAATGATATAATTTTTAACAAATAAAATTCATTTCATATTATACTAAGCGTTGGTCAAATGTTTTAAAGATTGAATCTTGGAATGCGTGCGCGCCTTATATTATGGGATGGAGGGAGTATCACGCATAATAAACTTATAGATATATTAGTCTCAAATAACAAATTTCTACCCTCCAACAATATACTTAATAATTTTATATGTTTCTTAATGCCAAAGGAAAAAAATGATAGTTTTGATAGGAATTCAACAGTCAACTCACGGTAACTAACAAAGGGATATGGAAGAAATCCAAACTAAAATTTAAAATTTAGGGATATACAAGGGAATGAGCAAAATTCAGTGGTATGAAAGGGATTAGAGAAAATTGATGGGTATACAAATAACTCTTAGTTTTATGACAGAACGGTGAGATGGATATGCTCGGTCAGAGAAGATACCTCGCAGCTCGGTTCTGTACTTGTTTTATCAATCGTGGTGATTCTTGTGTGTTTGGGGGGTGTGGAAGTGTTGATTTGGACCGGGGGCTCTGTTGGTCCAGGAAGCAGGTAAGCAGAGCATGGATCACTGCTAGCTGGGGTTCTTCTGTATGGCTATTGGCTAGGATGTGTGTGTTCAAGGAGAATATAGCACTATCTGCTTACGCAGGATATCCCTGGTCAAAGTAGGGAACACTTATCAACATAGGACTTCTATTTTTTCTTTTGCCTTGACTGTGTTACCCTCACATGATTGGTATGCAGTTCAGTCAGGCATGTTTGGAAATGCCGGAATCTCGGTGAATTTCCGAGCAATCTCTAACAGATATTGCCAACCCCTACTCTGTCTCACAGATACACAAGTACATGACCATATCACCGATCTCACATTTTGGCACATGAACGAAATTTGAAAGAAATAAATTGTAAGAGTTACCTTTTGCATATTATTTAAATGGGGTTACGAGTTATCTTTTGGTCAAAAATTATACAAATTTTATTTGCATATTATTTAAATGGGATTTGCGAATTTGAGGTGGTTGAATTTGCTAGGAATTTCACTCATCTTCAATTCAGCGCTGGATTTGGGGTGGAAAAAGGGGTAAATCAATTGCGATGGCAAGAGCGACGACAAACTCTTCTTCAATAAATACGCAGCGACGTTGATGAGGTTAGAGTTTAGTGTTTCAACATTAAGATCGGGTTAGGAAGGTGTGGTAGAGAGGGAAGGGTCCTCAGGCTTAGAAGGATTGCGATAGGTGGTGGTGCCATTAGAGCCACGGTGATAGAGGCTACCAGTAAGCAAGGTTAGTGTAGGATGGTGGTGGCATTTCAGGTGGCTGCCATCGGAGATGGGAAAAACGGTGGGCGGGTACATTGCCGCCACCCAACCTAGAAAGGAGGAGAGGGGAATGGAGGAGGGCAGGGCAGTGGTATCATGGGCGAGAGCTCATAATCTGCCTCTGTCTGATGTGGCGTATCGTGGAGACTGGAAGGGGAAGAGGTAAGGATAATATTACTGTTTACGTATGAATCTTGATGCAATCAAATCCATTCAAATATATGTGAAATTTGTGTTATTTTTCTGTTGATTGAAAACTAGATAATCTCCATCTAAATATATTGTGAAAAGAAAATACATGGTGAGTATTTAAGAGCATCACCAACAGAAGTCCACCATTCAATCCCCTAATAAATCACCTGTTGCGGTCTGTAAAAAAGCCAACCTGCCGACGAGTAGGTATAGCCTCCATACCAACGCGAGTGCACTCAAGACCAAAAAAGAAAAAAAAACAGAAAGAAAGAAAAAGAATTGCTATGAACATCATGTTCTCATGACACAACCTGATCATGACCAATCCGTAGAATAACCACACAGGTAAGTAAAACACACCCTAGCAATTTGCCACGTATACCAACAATACAAAAGAGGTAGTGACAGCTGGTCTTCTGTAACTCTCTACGTAGACAAGCCTGAAATCCAGGAGGGTCAAAAGGCCAAGATCAAAGAGGAGATAGCGACCTAAAAAACCCAGACCCAATTTTCAAGCAGACTAACGTCACCTCGTTTAGACATCGCTCGATCGCGATGTGCAGAGAAATGTTTCATTAAATAAGGTGCCTTCAAATCTCGCACTTTGCTAGGAGTATCTCTCCCATAGTTTACAAATACGACAGGTAGTCCAATACTACTCCCTAGCAATTTTATCGATAACCATGATAACCGACAAAAAAACACGATGAAATTTAGACAAATTTTTTATCAAAAAATTGATCATTAGTTTGAATAATAATTTGAAATACGGATCGACTTGACAACACCAATAAACTCGAAAACCGAGCGGTTATCGTCGCATTTCGGAACTCTTGTCCCTTTCACAGCATGCACATGAATGCACCAGCAGTAGCAGGCAGGCGTCTACCTCATCAGACAAATGAGAGAAGAACCGGTCTCTCAGAGGTCAGCAAGACAGCGAGTGAGCAAGACAACAAACTAGCTGCCGTCTTGCCGCCCCCACGGCGACGCGGTTTAACAGCCTAGCTCGCACAAGAAAAACGAAAACAAATCCATGATGCAATCCGATCGCTACACACAGGGGCAGGGATGATCCTTTTTTTGTCATCTCCTTCACCCCTTTTCCTTCTGGTTCGTCGGATCGTCAAAGCGAGAAGGACAGCTCGAATAAATTATCTCCCCCAGAGAGAGAGATCTTTCATCCTCGCGGCAAAGAGCTGGAATGCATTAGGAGCAGGGGACAGTGGATGGGGAGGGAAGCTTCCGCTTGCGTGCGTGATTATTAGCGTGATGGGGGCGGGGGGCTCGGGCTCAACTCAGCCGCTCTCGGCTCAACTCCGATCGCTTTTGAGTGCTATGGTTTTCTGTTTTGCATGTGAGGAGGGGGGGGGGGGGGGGGGGGGGGGGTGAAGGTGATGTTAACATGGCTGTAAAAGGGCAGCAGTTTATGCCTCTGCTGGGAAATAAACTTGCTTGCCTAATAACTGTAGTGTGATTCTGAAGACATTCCGATTTCGTAGCAGATTAGAATTTTGATTAGGATCCCGAATTATGAAAGATTAGGTGGGGATCATTTTCTACTGCAATGTGTAACTACGGGTTTTTGCCTTTGAGGCCTTTCTAGTTCTAGGGTGTAGAAATTGTTTTCAACTTCAAGTAAATTTACTTTTTTTACCGTCAAAGATATATATAACCACAACTTTTATGGTCTAAGTGTTTCTTAAAAAAAACCCTACCTTATTCAACTCTCACTTGATTTTAGCATATCTGAAAAACATTGTTCTATTTAGTGAAGGGTTAAATAAAAACTCGCTTGCCTAATAACTGTAGTGTGATCCTGAAGACATTAGGATTTCGTAGCAGATAAGAAGTTTGAGTAAATTTACGGTACTCACTATTGTTAGTATTTTGTTGCCAATAGTATCATTAGTTGAAGTGATACAATGGTTGATTTACGAGTTCTACTATCAGTAGAAACAAGTGTTCTACTACCAGTAGTTAAAGTGGTAGTATAAATAGATATGATTTATTAGATTAGGAAAGATGAACCGTCTAGATTACCACCAGTATTAAGGTCCGGAACTTATGACAGACTAGGTGAGATTATTCTCTACTGCAATGTGTTACTAGGGGATTTTTTCTTCCAGTGTGTAGAAATGGTTTTCAACTTTTAAGTGTTTGCTCATTAGAAAAATATGGGAGTTCTAGCCAATTTCTTGCTCAAAGGATCACTTAACTGTACTGCACAAATACTTATTTTCTACGTTGTGCCATCTGACCACTTGTCGGGAAAAGTTTCAGCAAAAGAGGAACATGTATTTTGCAGGAGTTGAGAGTTGAGGCTCACTTGATCTTTAAAAGATCCAATTACCTTTCCAATCTACTAGGAACGTGAGAATTTCAATATCTTACTTTCAAAACTAGGATCGTCGCTTGTGTTGACAGTGGTATTCAGTCACAACTACAAGGTCTAGGGATTAGAGATGGCTACGATTCAAAGTGCTGGGAATCAAGAATCAGTACCCTGAAAAGTTTATAGGAATCAGGGACAGCTATATCGCAGACACTTTTTTAGAAAACGAAATTTCAACAGCTACCCTTTTTAAAAATGAGACTGCATCAATCACCTGATTGATTTCACTTTCCCAGTACAAAAGTAAAAGAAAAGGAGAATGGCTTTGTTTGGAGTTCTAGAATGATCAGTCACTGAAGGCTGTACTTCTTAAGTGCCTAGTCTCACACCCTCACTAACCAACTTCATACTGTGACCCAATGTTACCTATTTGCTCAGGAATTTGTTTAAAGTTTGAGAAAACTATCACAAATCAAATGATTTAGCAAACACCCTGGTGTAAAAGTGCTTGTCAATGTAACCAAGGATAAAAAAGAAAAGAAGCCTCAGAAATCATGAGCAGTAGTAGCAATATGTTATGGTACCTGTATGGCTCTCCTGCGGCCACTTCAATATAAAAGATACAGCACCAGTATATTTGTTTATGCACTGGAGCCACTCTGCAGCAAGACAAAAATTACCTATTAAAAGTTGATACTTGATAGTGCTTAACAGCTGATAGATTGGAACTGGCATCTATTCTGCAATCTCCAAAAAGATAGTGAAAGTAAGATTGCATTTGTATTGTACCATAACTGAATGATAGAGCCAAAATAAAACAACTGGCACAAGCACCAAATCCAAAATGTACTGAGGTGAAAAGAACAAGTAGCTATACTATTAGACCATCTGCTATAATGGCATGCCTTTTTTTTTCTTTTTCTTTTTTTGAGAAAGAGCTCACTAGCATGTATGTCCTTTAAGATGGTATGTACACAGAACCCAGGGGTTGTGCTTACTGTAGTCGATCCATATTATAGTTTGTAGTTCTACCATAATACTAAAAGTGCTAGAAATTCACCTTATGCATGTCTTGATCATAAGCAATATAATTTGTATCATTATATTGTTATAGTATATGCACTTATCTTATGCAGTTTGTGAAGAATCACCATTTCATTATAAGCAGGCCCATAAATCCACCAAGGCCCCAACTCATATACTTAAATAAATCATAGAACTGTAAAAGATCAGATTAGGGTGGCAAAATGATAAAATATGGCCAATGGGTAGCTTTTTTCACTGTTCCATTTTCTTGCGTATGTGAAATGTTGTAGACAAGTTCCAATCCCCTTGATTCGGAAAATAGAGTCCTTGATTTGAAAACCATGTGAAAATCCATTATCAGCCAACATCAGTCAATTTTCATTAACAGAGTTTCTGAATTGGTAGGAATGACAATAAGGCACATTATACTGATGATAAGCAGTAAACATGACCATTGAGCATTGCTACAAAGAAAAGAACTGAAAATGACAAGAAAACAACATCTTGATACATTGTCTATATATTCACCAGAAAACCATGTGTACAATACCTACTCTTCGGTTGCAAAATACAAGAATTGAACTGCATTGTTATGATATATACATTCGAGAAATGACAAATGGAACATTTTTCTAAAGACTGACAAATGAACTATTGAAACCTAAAGTCCTAAACCATCAATTAACTACAGAATGGCAATCCAATCTACAAATCATTACAACCATCTCTCTCATACTGTTTATCAACACTGGAGAAAAATACAGGCGCAGTAATATGCATCTGCTGTATCGCACGCCGCAACACCATGCATTTATTTGGCGATAAAATCCCATCCTTATCAGGCTTTCAACTTGCAAAGATGATAATTCGTTCATATTCACACCACAGTGTCTTCTACCCGCTACTTGGCTCAACTAATTGACAATCTGCAGTATCCCGTTTGGCAATTTTCTGTATCACCAGCGATGTGGCCAGGGCATTTTCAGAACAGTACTACCATGGTGCACTGTACCAGACAAGTAGTAACAAATCTCTACGCGGAAGCAGCGAAAACGTACCGGAAACCGAACGCCACGAGGCTCCGCCGGTCGGCGCCGTCCGCTCCGCCGGCATGTGGATTGCGCGTGCGGCGAACCAAGGGAAGGGAAGCCGAGGCAGAGTTGGGGGGAGATTTAGGATTTGGCGGATCGCGGATGCCGCCATGGCGCCATGGCGGCCGGCCTCGAGCCCTCGGCTCGCTCGCTGTGGATGGGGGAGGAGATGCCCGACGTCGCGGCGTGGTGGGTTCGTGTTTGGGGCCCATAACCAAGGCAAGGTGGGCCTGGCCCATCAGGAACATGCGAGCCGTGCGCGTTTTGATCCATGGGCCTGGCACGTGTGCGGCCCAGACCATGGCACTGCCGGTAACGCTTGGTCGCCTCGCCTCGCCGCCGGCGTCGAGCGTCTCAGCGATAACCCAAACGAAATCGATGGCGGCGGCGGCGGTGGCGGCGATAACGGTGCTCCCGCGCGCGGCAGGCGTACTGCGCCTCTCTCCGCGTGGAAGGGCTGCCTCCCGCCTCCTCTGCGCCGCGGCCGGCGACGGCGAGGCGTGCCCGGCGCAGCGGAGGCTTGTGCTGTACACGAAGCCCGGGTGCTGCCTCTGCGACGGCCTCAAGGAGAAGCTCCACGCCGCTTTCCTGCTCGCCGGCACCCCCTACTCGCTCGCCTCCCTCGAGCTCCAGGCAAGAATACTAAACCTGTTCATGGCTCTCTCGCTTGCTTTCTCTTTCTCCGAGGGTTCCCTCCTTAGATGTTGGGTTGGATACTTCGATTAGGAGAGGGACATCACGACGAATCCGGATTGGGAGCAGATGTACCAGTACGAGATCCCGGTGCTCGCCAAGGTTCTTCCCGATGGCAGCGAGGTGTGTGGCGTCCTTCCAATCCCGCTCTCTCCTAGCCTTCAGTAATTCAGTGAGTTTGTGTCATCACAACTCATATTAATGATCGTTTTGCAGGAAAAACTTCCGAGATTATCCCCTCGTCTAAGTGTGGAGCTCGTGCAGAAGAAAGTGTTTGCTGCATTTGATCAGTAAGGATATTTTCATAGTTCTATTTTTCAGAAAGGGGGATTTTTATACAATTCTGAGTCAGCAACTTTGAGAATGCGGATGGATAATGAGATGGCATATGTGATCTTCTTGTAATTTTATTAATCTATGTATGGATTTGAAAAATTATACATGAAATTTTAGGGATACTCTATTCGGTTCAGAATAAGTTGTGCTTGCTCATTTAATTGATAATCATACGTGTCGCTATAAAAATACAGATAAGCGAGCATCTGAGCACAAGATGTTACCCATACACTCACAGAGCGGTTCTTTGGGATGAGAGCAATCTATATCACTCATGCAAATGCACAAGCTGTTTGGATGAAAAATCTCTGAACGCACAAAAAAAACTTCTGGTTAGCCACCTGTAGCTGGAGGCTTTCCATCTTACTGCTAAAGAACTAACCATTTCCCCTACAGTGTTTTTGGTCAAAAAGAGAACTTAACCATTTCATATATACACTTGGTTAAGATTTCTTGAGCATTATTAGTGTAGGACTTTTGGCTCAGAAGCGCTTCATGCAACCTTGGATGTAACTGGCAAAATCACATTGAAGGAACACGTGTAGAATCAACTGCAGAAGACAGTAACAACATGTTATCTGACCTGAAGGCACTGGCTTGTAGAGTGCATGGATAACAGATAAAATAAATCAACTTGAGGTTCGAATGCTGAAACTTGTGTTCAACTCTTTATAACTAAGATAAGCATTTATCATAGAAATAATATTCAGATGATAAACTGAAAATCTAGCATCTGAATTCATGTCTTGCTGTCATGTACTGATGTAAATTAATCTACTCTTGTTTGTTTTCTCATTTACATTAATGCATGCTTTGTAGTTATAACTCTAAGATCTAACGAAAACGTGCATCAATCTTGCTAAACAATATAAGAATACTTGAGGACTAGCTTGGTAACTCTATAAGCAACTTACTTATTTTGGTGGCTATGCTGGCACAAGGGACATTTGTTTTGCCAGTGGAGAACGATTTTACCTGCCAGTGTGTACACTCCAACTATCAAACCTCGTTGGTATATCTGGTGGTACCATCGAAGGTGATATCCTCGATAATCTGCGATGTGCAGAGACGTTTTTTCTTCTCACCAAAGCCGGGCATGAAAAACTTCCATGAGGCTTGGTGGTAGTTGGCTGTGGATGTTCAGGATTGGATGGGGATAATGATGGTGCTGGAGCTGGAGCTGGAGCTGGATTAGGAGCACATGATGGAATAGAACTTTGTAGACATGGTGATAGCCACAAATTCTCTATCATGCCAAATATTGAGGGGTTTAGGCCAAGATTTTTTGGAATTAATTTAATGATGATATGGGCTAGTTGTTTCAGTCTGTAGGTTTCTAGACAATTGCTAGGATCGTTTGGGGCAACTAAAATGTGGACTGTAACGGGTAGGTTGATTGTCGAACCATTTTCATTTGTTATCTCTACAATTAAGTCCTGCACAAAATAAAATGTTGTCACTTGCTGTCAAAGAACCGACTATATCACATGAGATAAGATGTAAGGACCTCATATGGCGTCAGCTGCAATATAATTCTAAGCTCACTCTCTAGCTCCTTGAGGTGCACCCTTAGTTGATGTATAGTCCTGTTGAGTGTGACATTGAAAAGAGCTGTTGGGCATATATTGCCATCAGGTGGTAGAGGCACCGTGATCCCTCCTGGGAAACCTAAAATCTCCAAGCAATGTGGATCTCCAAAGACAGATGGTGTCAAAGATAAATTCGACTGCTCAAGCGTAAGTTGTATCAAGTTTTTTCTCAGGGCAATAATGGATTGTGCACGTATGGAGGAATTTCTTGGGTTCGGTAGAATACCAAATTTTACATAAGTGGAATCCTTATATTTGGATGAATGCATAGAAACTGAAACCTGCAGAATTTTCAGCGATCATCATTTAAGTATAGCTTGAGTGCATGCCAAATTATTTTGCCAAAGTGGAATAGTGATATACCGTAGTATTGGGGACCCCTATTTCTCTGTATATATCCTTTTGTAGCCTTTTGACATGTGAAATGAGTTGTTGACGTTTCTTTAACAAGAAGAAGCTAGCCTGAATTTCACCTGGAGAAATGATACCTGTTTCATGAGAAATTTTTAAGACGAGAAAGGTAAGCTTGGCACAATTTATCTTTATATCTGTTGCAACCTTAGCTATCATGAGTAGCTGGTGTCTAATCTACCACTGTTTTGAGACCATTTGATTATGATATCTTTTGATTCTACTGTCTGGATTTTGGAGATAATGCATCTGACTTTACAAACAGTATTGAATCATGTAGCTTGTCAATTTATATGGTCAGACGGTTAATCAGTGCTGAAAGCTGCTGCAGAAGGAAATGTTCTTACCAGGAAGTACCCCAGGGTCATCATCAGGGATGGTTTCTGATGCATGGAGAGGAAGAAGCATGAACAGGGCCAACAGGAAAACGCCGATGGAGAGGAACAGCACAAGGACACACTTGGCATCAACTGCCCCGCCGATCACGGCGGTGTACCGGCGAACGGCGGAGCCGTTGTCGGCCGCCGGCGCAGGGCTGTGCACGGCCTGCTCAGAGTCACCGGCCTTCTTACCCATGGTGAGCGCATCTGCCACTGGTTTTTCTCAGGCTCGTCAGTGTAGAAATCATCAGAGCTTAGGGCATCTGCGGCTGCGTGGCGTCGAGGAGCAGCTGGAAAGCTTGAGATGGTGCTCGCCGTCGTCGCAACGGCGACGCGGACATGGTGATATCATCAGAGCTTGAAAATTATCAGAATACTAGGATAGGGATGGATACGTGTTAGGACTTAAGAATTTTGGGATGTGAATGCTTAGTCGTTAACAGCTTAGGCCGGCTGTCATTGGTTTTATGGTTTAGTTTAAGAACGTATGAAAATTTTAATGCTAGCAAATTAGCCAGCTTAGCCTCTTTCTGTGCTCACATTTCTGACGATGTTGCTCCGGTTGTTTTGACTTTGCTGGATCATTGTGCGTGATTCATCCGTTAACGTGTCATTTGTCCTATACTGAAACTGTAGATCCACCAAACTTCAATTTTTTTTTTTTTTTACAATACAAAGACATGCCAGATAATTGGCCTTTGCATTTCGGTGTTTTCCGCTGGCACGTCTAACAGCATTAGCCAGATTAAAGTCTGTAAGAGTGTCTTACAGGACATCGATTACAAATTCAGTTTTGGTTTGTCATTATGGACCGTTCGGTATCGTTAATAGCGAAGGGAAATGGAAGATAACAACCACCACATAAGACACAAATTTTGCCTAGGCATTCAATCACGATGGATTTCTTGTAATCCATGTCCTGAAGACATCACGTGTTCCATAATGCACAAAGCTAACTGAACCATGATTAATAGTAATAAATTACATAATAAACATAAAGTACAAGCAGCTCCTCGCTAGTGTGAAGTTCAAGCCAAGACGACAAAACTGTTCTTTTGTTCCCAATGTAACACCATTTGCAATTTTCGAGTCACGGTACAGTAACAACTGAGCTAACCTAAATGAGCTTCTTCTTCTGGAAGTACCCTTGAAGGTGCCACAATTGCAAAACTGAAACCACAATGCAGACACTTAGTGACAAAATGCTGAACCAGGCAACCCTAGCGTTTGTTTTCTCGCTCACTGTTCGCATCTCTGCTTCCCTGTATGGATAAATCAAATAAATCATGTAGGGCAGTAGTAATGAATATCTTCCAGTTCACAGAACCTCATATAATATTATTATTTCTTAATCAGAGAATGGGAGTAACTGAATTCAGTCGCACCAGATCTTGAAATAAAAAGTTTCTCAAAATAGAGAATTAGATCTGGACTGCAGATTGTAAGGTTCGTCAACAGTACTGCTCTTTGCTCTAGTATTGAGAATTGACAACAGTATAATTGTTTCATTACCACTTCCATGGGCAATCTACTTAATCCTCTATTAGTACCACTAATATTTCAATTTAAAACCTAGATTACAGTAAGTTCTGATATAACGATGTCAACACAGATAGTTAAGCATGTGGAAGTAAAAACTTACCTTGCTTTGAGATAGATCATGTTCTGATGGATGGATTGTACTGCCACTTCAAGTTTTCTAAGCTCTAGTTCTACACCCTACATAAGGAAAATTCAGATTGCAACAATTAGAGAAGCAGTGAATTAAACTGGACTTCAGTGAAATATGGCCACATGGACTGGTCAGCAGTTTGGCTGGCCACTCCCACCTCAATTTTTTCCTTCTTAGCGATAACATCCCAATCCTTTGCTGCAATTCCAATCTTCCAATCAAGATTAATAGATATTCCTGACCCTTTCTCTGCGCTATCTATCCAGAAGCATGCAAGATAGTTTCCTGCTTCTGAAGTTGTGAATGCAAACTGACCAACCGTAGCATTTTCACTGTGATGTAAGGTGTTCCCATATGGTGATGTAACCTGCACCAAACATAATCATTTACAGAATTATAACAAGACATGTATATATATAGTAATTCATTCAACAATATTGTGTAAAAGCAAAATGCTAAGCTTGAGAGGATTGGAGTAGCATTGTTTCCTCCACTAGTGGACTGCAGCTACTGCAGATTGATACTCGCACGGTTAAAAAAAATAATCGAAAACCATATTATTGATTCAAAAGCTGCGGAAAGAAAAAACATAAGCATTGTTCAACATGGAGCAAACACAAATAGTATGCTAACTGCAAAATCTAAAGCAGAGACAAAGTATCTGATTATGCTAGTTTCCCTCTAATCTAGTACTAATTCATGGATGGAAATAGATCTCCCAAGGAATTAATATTATACTTCACATAAATAAAATTACAATCAGTGCACATAAATTGGAGTAAAGACTAAATAATAGTGCATAGCAAGGAAAAGGATTTTGCATGACCACCCTAGTACCCCTTACAATCTACATCCATTTACCTTGGAATTGGAACTTTTAGTCCCATCAAGTTCCTCTTGTGCATTTTCATGGAAAATAATATTTAAAAAAGTTGAGATGTCACCTGCTCACTTAAGTGGGTTCTACAATTAATAATTTATATGACATTATCATTATCCCATCCAAGTCTATCAACTTATTTAGTCTTGTATGGCATTCTCAATTTATCAACCATATGTCTACACGTTAGTCTACTTATTCAGTCTGCCCCCTTGTCTGTTAGAGTGCAAAAGCATGGGAACACACAGTAATATTCATGCAAATGATTCCGAATAAAAAGATGCACATATAGGTACCGATACATTACAGGATTAATTTCACATCACATAATAACATGCTTGCTTCGTTGCCTTCTCATTCTTTTGCATCGATGCAATTCTTATTGATCACCTTTTACTTCCCACAAACCGTGGAGTTTTTCACAGAAGTCGCTAGAAAAGCAAGTGTGTGATTCTGTAAGATGAATCACCTCATATTCTGTTGCGAGTGACATCCTGGACAGAAACCACCACAATTTAGGCAGAATGAATCGACGCGGTTTGTGGATCATACCTAAGCATACCCTGCGTCATCAATGTGAATCATACCGATCCACTTGACGCACCAGCCAGTTATTCTAGAATACTATCACCATCATTCCCTGCGATGCAAAGGGAATCTAATCTAGACAGAGCACTAGATCCTAGAGAACAACAAATTCCTCGTTCGACAGCGCCAAATAGCAGGTTACACAAAGAATATATGATTCCAAGTTTCAGCTTCCATTGCAATCCGGTGAACACGGCACAAGCTTTATGTCTTTCGCGAGCACAGCTACACCAATAACACATAATCACTCACACTCAAAGACTCAACCCAGTTCAACTATTATTCCAGCACAATATATGTGCGCCAAGCATCTCCAAACCCTCAGCGGTCAGCAAAACAAATACCTTTACGCCACCGCTCCGTTACAGGGAATAATCACCAATATATCGTAGAGTTGACCTAATTCATCCAAAAACTACCGCAAACCTAGATCGGAGCCCATCCAAAAATTCTAAAACAACGGAAACGCCTCTCCTCACAGTATCATGGAATCCGAAGCGAGAGACAGCTAGAAATGGTTGGGGGTGGGGGTACCTTGACGGCGACGGTGGGGTGGGAGGAGGGGTGGGACTCGTACATGAGGGCGTAGTCGGCGAGCACCACCACGTTGGACTGGATCTCCTCGGACACGCACTTGGTCCCCGACTGCGGCAAGTCCAGCCACACCGCCTCCGCGCAGAGGAGGCACGCGGCCGCTATCACGGCGGCCGCGAGAGCGATGGCTAGCGCCGGAGATGCAGCAGCCGCCGACGCCATCCCCGACGACCTTGGGATCTCCGCCGCCTTGCGGGGAGGGGGGGGGGGGGGGAGCTGGAGTGGTGGCGAAGTGGTAGAGAGCGTAGCGAAGGCGACGGCTTGACTTGAGGGACTAATTTGAAATTATTTACTTCTGTTTAGGGGTGCCCGTGAAGTGGCCTTTGTCAGTATCCCTGACACTGTAGCGAGGTGGGTCTGTGGCAAGTGGGACCGGTTCTTACACGCCGAAGAGTGAACACAAATGAGAGCAAGCTACTATTAATTACACGCAGAAAATAAGAGAGTAGAGAGAAAACAAATGAGGAGTATAAACTTCAAAATATTGCATGTGTATGAGAGATGAGAACGGATATTAATGGTGTAATATATATTTATATGTAACTGTTGTATAGATAAGCTATCACATTGATTATACATAATGTATTAATTTTTAGATAATTGGTTATACTACTAAACTTGTTCTAAGGTCGTGTTGATAGGAGTTTAAGCGACTGCAGATTCTCGCATGGATTTAGTTCATAATCTAGAAAATGAGATAGAAACTACCTCTATCCCATAAAACAAACTCATAGGTTTAAATTTAGAGGTAGTCTATGTTCAAATTCAAAGGCAGGAATTGATCTTTATGAGATTGATAAGCCTGAGAACTCTATTGTTGTATCTTATCATGCCGGTAAGTATCTGAGCATTATAGTAGACATTGTAAAATATTGAATTTTACAGGAACTAGACTTTTTTCCTATAGAAAACTATATTTTTTCTCTCAAAATAAAAATATATTCCCTTGAATTATTAGATTTATTGGTTCTCGACTCTACCATCATTGCACGGTTAACTACTCTCTCCGTTTTATATTATAAATCATTTGACTTCTTTTCTAGTTAAAGTTTTTTATATCTTCACGCAAACTAATAGAACACGTACTATAGACTTTGATTCAGTTGTACACACACTAACTTTAGTTAATAAAGATAAAAAAAGTTGTCATTAAGACAATGAACGAGCACTAAAAGATACGGCAGATTTTGGTTCATATCCCCTGCTCTTTACCGTAAAGAGATTCCAATTATCTCCCATGATTCCGGGGGTTTTTTAATTAGTGCTGGTGTTAGTGACTACCGATCGATCTGCCATTTACATCATATATATGCGACGCACGCACGTCAGCATGCTGCATGCGTGTACACCCAACACAGCCTGTCGCCTATCTAGGAAGATGTAGATCCGGCCTCAATGCAGCTCATATCCATATGATTCCATATGATGTCCAATCAAAATCCAAATTAGGTTATTCTCTGTTCTTTCAGACAATTAGCAAGAGATAACTAAACTGTCTGCTCCTAGCTAGGTAGCTAGATTTACGTGTTTGATTCTATAGAGATAATTAAGATAAGATTTATGCAGTAGTTGAGTATAGAAGGTGACTGTTTAAAGGGGCCAATCCAAACCAGTTGAACTATGTCTAGCTAGGATTTCATCAGTTTCAGAGGACATGTTCTGTTCCTATATATCAGAGATAGCAATAGTCAGTCACTCACTGTGCAAAAGTAGAGATGAGAAGAGAATGTTTAGGCTCGTCGATCTATTGTTAAATCAATCGATGTCATTCAGCACCTAATGACTTTGATTAGACAATGTCATT
Source organism: Oryza punctata (assembly GCA_000573905.2). Taxonomy (NCBI): domain Eukaryota; kingdom Viridiplantae; phylum Streptophyta; class Magnoliopsida; order Poales; family Poaceae; genus Oryza; species Oryza punctata. Next base: position 38,861,157 of record CM002489.2, read on the forward strand.
CAGTACCAAAGCTAAATATATTAAAGCTTAGCTAAAACGGCAGGCAGAGATCACGACATGCACAGATCAATGCATGCCGTTGCATCGATCAAAGCTAGCTACCAGCATGCATGTACATTTGGATGCCATGTCGAGTCGAATTAATTAGTCACAAAGATTATAATTAGTGGAGACACACGCCAAGAGCAAATAACGGAGATGGCAGTATAGCAGATTAGCAATACTGTCTCATTGACAATGACAACACATGCATTAAGCCATTAAGCAAAGGCATTTGCACTATAGTTAATTGACAAGTAGATTAATTAATAATTGCAGCTCCACGTAAGACAGCAGAGCTAGAGAGAATATGTGATTGATTACTTAAGCAAGCACTCCGGATACGTCCTGGCCTTATCCATTACATTGCATTATGTGAAAATTTTAATCTAGCCTCACTCTGTTCTCACAAGAATTTTTAGGAGAAATCAAGAAGGGAAAAGAAGAAGAAGAAGAAGAAATCGTGTCACGCTCTCGACCGATCGATCGAACCACAACTAGCTTAGAATGGACGTACGGCCGAGGATGACGGACTGCTGCTGCGAGCACGCGTGCTTAGTAGTGCCCGTTCGCCGGCGGCGTCTCGACGTCGAAGACATGGCCGCCATTGCCGTGCTTGCTGCCGTGGCCGTTGGGCACCGCCGTCAATGGAAGCTCGCCGCCGGCGCTGCCCTTGTTGCTGCCCGCCGCCGCCGCGCCGCCGTCGTTCTGCTCGATTTTGTCCGCGCCCTTGCCCCAGATCAGCGCGTACAGCCCTATCACGATGATCACCGCGCCGATCACGCTGCAAGAATTAATTAACCATTGGATTGTTAATTAATTAATCACTCTAATCATGATTAATTACTATATATAGTATAATGGGGTCGTGTACGAGGTAGGAGTAGTATATTGTACGGATGATATTGTACGTACCTTCCAAGGTTGATCTCTTCCTTGAGAATGATGGAGCCCATGATGGCGGTGATGATCATGCAGAGCGGGTTGAATGCTGTCACGAACACTGGGCCCCTCTGCCTCGACACGATGCCCTGCACGTAGTACGCCACGCCGGAGCACACGATACCCTGCATCCATCCACAATCTCACCGTGTCAGCGTCAGCGACGTACAGCTCGCCGGCGCCGGCGGCGAACACCTCGCCATGGCTGATCGAGCAAGAGCAAAGCTAGGTGATGAGGTAGCTTACGGCGTAGACGCAGGTGAAGAGGCGGGTGTCGAAGCCGATGAGCCAGGCGTGGGTGTTGTGGCGCTCGGCGACGAGGGCGACGGCGCCGCTCATGACGGAGCCCATGAGGCAGATGAGCGTCGTGAGCGACAGCTCGGCCGGGTAGCTCTGCAGGGTGTTCGACTGGAGGACGAAGAAGCCCGACCAGCACACGCAGGCGACGACGATGAAGATGGTGCCCTGGAGGAACCCGCCGCCGGCCGCTCCGCCGGCGCCGGAGCCGCCGTCGTGGTGCTGCCCCTTGGTCCACGGGAACTGCACCACCGGACCGTGGTACAGCACCATCAGCACGGCTCCGGCCACCGTGAACAGAGTTCCGGCGATCTTCGCCTGGCTGTGCACGCTCCTCAGCTTCACCTTCTCCATCCTAATTAATTAATCAACCGATTAACCATTGCTCACTGGTTAATTTCGCATTCTATACTGATTGTTAAACGATTAATTAATTCACATGCTAATTAATTGATCTCACCTTAGGACGAGTGCCATGACGAAGGTAACGGCGGGGAGGACGTTGATGAGAGCGGAGGCGAAGCCAGCGGAGGTCAGGTTGGCTCCCATGTAGTACAGGTTCTGATCAAGCACAGGCCTGACAAGTACGTACACGTGTCAGGATTAGAGCTGAATTGCATGTACTGTATAATCGTATTAGTATTAATTTGACCTGTAATAACTTACTCAAGTATGGCGAGACCCATGATCTTCAGGAATATGATGAGGGTCAACCTTGGTCTCACTCGCCTGTATCAAGTAGGAGCAAATAATAATTAAGTAAAAACAACCATTATTGATTAATTAGTTCGTTAATTAGGTCATTAAGCTGAGATTAATGAAGAAAATGCCCGTGGGTCCACTAATGACCACTCAGAGCAAGCATTCAACTAGCTATAGAAGTGAGCACATATATAGCTAGGTCATTAACTTGATGGTGATAAAACTCCATCTGATTATCGTACGGTTAATATGTAAGATCGATGTCACTTTCTGTTCTTCTGTACTGTTGGTGACTTGGTGTTCCTATCTGGGATCTATAGATTCTAGTTGGGATATATGTACATAAGCATGATTTAACGCGTGACATTCAAGGGATTAAAAGCTAGCTGGGAAAAAGCATATGCATATATACTTTTCGAATTTCGATCAGCATATGTTAAATTTGCAGGTACATAATGGAATTGACAAGCTGCTTTTTCATATTAGGATCTGGAGAAGTGCCTATCGTGGAGCATGCACCATCAACTGAAAGGGACTAATTAAAACGCCACGCCACGGGGGTTATGAACGAACGAACAACAGTGCTAGCTAGTCCATCTCTTTTGAAAAAGAAAAACATGCACATGACTATTTTCATTCATGCTTGTTCAGAGTTCAGACTTCAGGCAAACATGTATGCATGCGTGTGTTGTACAAACAATGCATTGTCTATGCATGCATGGCGTTCTAGTTAACTACGAAAGGAAGTTTAATTAATTACATCTAGCTAGACTTAGAGAAAGAGATCAGTTGATGAACTAATTAGCTACTATTTAGTTACCTCTCGAACCAGAGGGCGAAGGGCGCCATGACGGCTGTGGCGAAGAGGTTACGGTAGACGACGAGGACGAAGTGGCTCATGCCGCGCTTGAGCGATGCGACGGCCACCACGTACATCCCGGCGAACCCCACCTGCAGCAGTATCATCGCCAGGTACGGCTTCACATCGTTCATAACCCTTCCTACACCCATTCTCTCAAACGATCTGATCGATGTCTCACACTGTTTCTGTTGCTGGTAATCTTTGGCTGTACGTAGCTAGTAGCTAGCTAGCTCGCAAGAGCAGTGCACACACAAGCTGCAGCTAGTTGTGGCTGTGATGAGGAGGCAATGAGCTTGGGGCCGGGCATATATATAGCTGCTCGACGCCGCACTGTTCAGCACAGCAGGTAGCAACCGTTGCTATCGAAGTTGGATTAGTCGTCTCAGCTCGTCTCGCCCAGATGCCCAAGTGTGGTGCCATTGATGGATCATGGATCTGACTCATGCTCCCCTCTCTGCTCTCTGCGCTCTCTCTCTCTCTCTTCTGAATGTTGTTGTTGCGAGCAGTGCTGGCTTGTATGTTTCCAGCTTGTTTAATATTCCACTTCCGGCTAAAGGAGAGAGAAAGAAAGGGCTATGTCTGCGTCGTCTTTTTAATTTTCTCTCTGCTTTGCCGGGAAAATGAAGGGAGCACATACTGCCGATGGGTTTTGTGACTTTGGCATGTCTCCTTTTGGCCACCTGAGGAGAAGAGGATACTTGCGGCGGCTGGGATGATCAGAGCCGTCCAAGTCAAGGTTTGTGGGAGTCAGCTGGAACTTCTCAGCTGATCTGCAGCTCCTAGGCTTTTACTACTTGTGTTAACCCTGCTAGCAGAGGCAGAGCTAGTGCTTGTGTACCGACAACAATCGATCATCGATGCGCATGCATGCATGTGTAGAGAACTAGAGACTATAATTAAAGAGACCAGTAGGGAGGGAGAATACTGTCAATCGGTTATTCGGCTGATAGGATGTGGCATCAATGCTACCTAGTTGTTGCTGCTAGCTACTCTTATCTTCAGTTTAACTTGGAGTGTTAATTAATTAACTGAAGATTCTACCAGAAAAGGTTATAATTATTATTGACATTTTGTTTGTATAAAGAATTGCAATATGCTATCACTTCTGGGAGATGTGCGACAGTTTAATATAAAGACCTTTATATATGGGTGCAACATTACAAGGATAAGAGACAATATATACATGATATTTTAAGCCACGAGTTTTGGTTTAACCATACACTTGCACTAACCATATCATAAGAGACAATATATCCATGATCAAGTAATTCCTTGGGCATAAAGACCAAGTTTACCCGGACTTACTTTATATAGCATGGGTTTTTTTTATTTATTATCATGTTTGGTTGTTCGTGCATTATAATGAGTTCGTATGGGGATGGGCTGCATGGGTCCATAGTATTCAACCGGTTATTTTTTTTAACTAGGTGCTTTTTTTATTTTATTTTCAACCAATCGTTTGTTTATCTGTTTTATTGGAGGGGGTGAGGATGGAGTTATTATGTGCGCATTGTAAGGGAGATGGAGGAGGACAACTACCTTTGATGGTAGTAGATAACATACCAAAATATATCAAATAAGAGAAAAAATACAACCATATTTTACAAGATCAAAAAATATAAGAACCTAGTAAATAGAATAAAGAGGCTCCACATCTTAGATTGCCACAAGAGATATAAGCAAACGATGTCACGCCTCGATCTAGCCCTAGACTGGAGCTAACACGTGATGCTCCAAATTAACCTGTATACCGATATTAGTCCTAGAAAACAGTGCTAGTATCACAGGAAGATAGAATATCACAACAAAAGTTGGTCTCTTTATTAAGAGTAGTCTTACAGTCATGTTGGGCTACGGATAGACCCCGAGCTTACAACCGCATTACAAAAGGGAAAGCCGGAAGCGAAGACTGGCCCAAGGCCACAAGAATGAATTGGGAACTAGGTCGAAACCCTAAAATTGCTCGAAGCCGGACTATTCTCGGAAGAACTCCTCATCAGCGGGATCCATCTCCCCCTCTTCAAGAACTGGGGGAGATTAATTATATAGAGCAATGGTGAGTACACGGAATACTCAGCAAGTCTTGGTAATTATGTGTTTATTGCAAGCTTCAAGGGAAGGTTGTTTGTTTTCGCAATTGATTTTGTTTTAAACTTTTCAAATGGTTCTAAGAGAGTGGTTCTCAACGACTCAGGCAAAACAGTGTGTTCTACCCGGTCGGAGTTGTGTATTGTATCAATCTTTAAAAGATCAAGAGGTGGCTCTTGGCCAAACACTTTAGACGGCCTCCTAGGCCTAGCTGATCCCGTCAACCATAGTGTAAAGCAACGATATCCAACCCATCATGGTAATTTCACAAGCAGTATTCAAACAAAACTACGCTAAGGAATCACCTCGCATCCGCCCATAACCGTGGGCACGGCTGTTCGAACAATTTGTTAACCTTTGCAAAGGGAGTACACTTTACCCACACGATGTTACTTACCCGGGTCACCCAGCCCGTGCAGAACAGCCACGTCTGGTGACTTTGAGACTTTCACGACAAGGCATTTTCAAAGCCGACACAAGGTCACCTTATGCCAATGGGAGGGGTCATCCGGACCAACAACAGGTTAGGTCCCAGACCATACTGTGCCAGGAAGCCCAATGGTTCTCCCCGACACCACCCCGATGAATTGTTGATGCACAAAACACACACTGGCATAGGAGAGCTGCTTAACTCCAGTGCAGGTTCAAAACTTGCTTTCGGGTTAAAGGGCGTGCCAGTTGATTTGATCCTGCAATCAATAAGATGAAACATGCAAATATTGTTAGTAAATGATAATCGATCGGTTAGAAAGCCGATGTCATATCGTCGTGTAACCTAGCCGATGCAATTAAAATGAATCGGCTGCAAGGTATATCTATAAAAATAAATAAAACCTAAACCTGGTCCATCGATTGTAGAGATTGACATTATATAATCTATAAATCGATATTACTTTAAAAATCTGTAATTGAGATAGATCGGACTTAACCGAGACAGTATAAATTGCCTAGATCCAAAATAACATGAAATAATGATTATATACGTTTATATCATAGCCGATGTCCAAACTTAAGCATGTATCGGCTATAGCTTCGATACAACCTTATACTAGGATATAAATATATTAAACTAACATCAATTAGATTGATAATAAGTTTAATATATTTATATGAGTTGAGATCCCAATATAAGGAGCGCATGCAGTATATTAAACAAGACAGATCTATGTAAAACAACTATATCGGGTAAGGTCGGCTGAAACCTCAATACTATCCCTATTAACGACCATAAAGCAGGCTAGGGATTATGATTCTAAACACGACTTAGTAGATCAAACTCAACTGATGCAGCACTGAGTATGAAAAGAAGCATAATATCTAAACAATCAGGCCGATGATCATCTTTTCAAGATGGTGGATATATTATATAATCTAAATTAACAAGTTAATCTAGCTATTATCGATAAAACCCTAGATAGAGATTGGCCGATCCAAGTAGAAAGCATTATCAATCTAGATTATATAATATATATGATAACTCGGTGATTCGCAAAAACAAGATTAGAGTGTCATAAAGATGTAAGCACTAATCCCGATGATGCAAAGCGCCATAACAAGTTTTACCTCTTTGTCGAAGATCGGAACCGATGTAGCTCGAAACGAAAGCAAAAACTCATCGAAACAAAGTAACGAAAAAGGTTGGTGATGCACCGAGATTGAATTGAACTAATGTTAATTATTTACAAGACCTCGGGCTTATATTTATACCCGAACATACAAACTTGTCCATAATGGACACGACTCATACTTTCCTAATACAACTCTAACCGACGAACAAATCCCTTAGGCGGACTCTTACCGAAAACATTTATCAGGAAGTTACATAATATTCTAATTAATAGATAAAATTGCCCATTTTGGACTCTATCCTCGCCTGGCAATGTCATTGAAGTCCTTCTCCTGAATTCGTCATTGATCACATAATCGATCTTACCAATATCGGTTGTATCGGCTAACTGTATTAAACTTAGTATTGGCCGATACAGACCTTCAGCTGATGCGCACTCTGTTTTCAGGAATCTCGTAAATCTTCAAATCTACTTCGGATTGGATCTCGATTCCGATTCATATGCTTACCAAATTTCATCGTCAACACGAATCCACTTGTCCCTTGGCATCAAGGCTTCCCTGGCCTAGCTAGTTACTCAACCAGGGGTGTCCCACTTCACCCATATGGTCGCACTGATTATGTTTGGATGAAATCCCAAAGGAATCGGTCCTTAAGTGCGAGAACGGGGAAAACCGTACCACCAGTACGTCCAACACACTGCGATTTTTAGAAATCATTTTATTTCACAGGAACCGACCCAGGTGTCGGGTTTTTCAACAGTTTCATAAACCCAGATTTTACCCATCGTTGGATATTTTAATTCGACGTGAGTCACCAGTGTTCGTGCTCGAGGACGCGAACTCCGAGACCTAAATATCAGTCGACAAAGGTAGGACAGGATAATCAACAACAAGGAGGATAATTGCAGCAATTTATGTAGGGCCCGATGACTATACTGCAAGTCACGACCAACTTCTTAAGGGTAACCTAGAAACACATAGTTTTGCGGAAACAAATTACTTAGTTTAAAATTATAGGTGCAAGATGATCAAAGGAGACTTACCTTGCTCGAGACCTTGAGCTTCCTCCTCGTAATCCGTGCACAACGAGTCTTCAGGCTTCAAAGCTACACGCGAAACAAGGCGACTCGACAAAACGGTCAAAAGAAAGTCCTATTAATGACCTCTAAGTGTGCCATTAGGTAGACCTCGATTTTCGATGGATTTTGGAAGTTGAACGGAGTCAAACGGACGAACAGTTGAGGAGATATGAATTTCCTAAGATTAGTTGATTTTCTATCTAAAGGAAAAGGAATTATTAATTCCCTTGGAAAAACAAAAGAGATGAGGGTCTTGAATTAGAATTGCTCGGGCAGCTAGAGGCGGCCCGAGGGCTTGGACGCGGGCATGGAAGAACAAACGGGCCGACGCGCGGGATGGCAGTCCAAGCAGCGCACGGTGAGAAGGAAAAAGGGGAACGGCACCCGGGTGGAGCATGGGCGAGGGAAGGTGAGCCAATGGCTCCGATTCGCCAGGAGATGGTCGGAGACAAGGTATTGCGGTGGCGACAACCGCCGGCGAGCGAAAGGGGGTTCCTCGCCGAAGCGGCAAGGGCCCAATGCCGAGCGGTGGGAGCACCCTCGCGGGCTCAGTAGTGCGTTCCAAGCATTGAGAGGAGGGGAGCGACTCCGAGGAGGGCCGGCGACGGCGAGCTCATCATGATGCAGAGCGGCAACTCGGCGGTGAGCGGGATGGCTACGGTGAGCGGAACAACGGTGCCTACGAGCTTGAGTGCGCGACGGCAAGCTAGCCAACTACTAATGGGAGGAAGAAGTGGGGTGAAGGGATGGGGGTATACCGCAACGGGGAGGTTCGCCGGAAGACGGCCGGTGCGAAACGTAATTGTTTCGGCCTCGGGCCGAGGAAGGGGAACGAGACGGTGCCCGGAGTCCACATCACGCGTCCGTGAGCGCGTCGACTCCTTCGGCACGCGCAACGGTGAACGGCGATGGCGGTGGAAAGAGCAGTGGCGTTCAGTGACGGAAACGGGAGGGCGGTTGAACGGGAAGGAGGGGGAGCGGCTTTATAGAGGCGGCAAGGCGGTTCGAGCGAAGGCGGTTTGCAGAGGCGGTGGAGGCGCGCGAGAGCGGGTGCTCCATGGCGCTAGCGGCCAAGCGGCGGCATAGGATGATGCCAGCAGGGGGGAGGAAAACAGAGGGAGAGAAAGGGGACTCGGTCCCTTGCCGGTTTGGGAAAACGAGAGAGAGGAAGAGGAGGGCTGTAGCGGCTGCTGCGGCTCTCGGTTTTGGTCACATGCGCGCAGGCGACCGGGGCCCAAGATGACACCGACGACGACAGCAAAAAAGCGGCGAGGTTGGCTCAGAGTGGAGCAGAGACAAGGTGATGTCGGCGGCTAGTGGATGACGGTAGCGACGACCGGGCGGTCGGCCACAACAAGCGGCGCGCGTGGGAAGCAACGGTAGCACGCCAAAATGAATGGCATCGGCAGCATGATTTCCGGCGAGAGAGAGGGAAGCAGGAGAGGGAGAGAAACGAGAGAGAGCGAGCGCCTCTCTCTGGACGGGCGCGTGCGGCGCACGTGAGGGGGAGAGAAATGGGCCGGAGAAGGAATTGGGCCAAGCAATGGGTTTTGGCCCAAGGAATTAGGGAGGCAATTTAGACATTCGCAGAGAGAATTTATTTGGAGGGAAATTAGGACTTGGATTTGATTTTGATTTGGGATTGGGATGGAGAGGGACCGAGATTTTGGTACACACAACACCACAACCAAGAACAAGTTTCGCAATTAGGGTTTTTATTAAATTAAGCTTTCCCGCTAACGCCACAATAGGATGGGCGTTACAGACAAGCACAGCCAAAATGTTGACCGACCCCGATACGTGCAAAAGCATATGAACGAGCATCAATCACCATCTTTATTCCTCTAACAGGTCAACAAACCAGTATCACCAAATAAGTCCGCAACCCAAACCCTAAATCAAGTGTCACTAGTTAGATCATCTGTAGCCGTAGGTAACAAACCTACTAAACCTTCATCGAGGACACCCCACAGACAAATAAGGCATAGCAAAAAGACAGAAAAAGTAAGATACGCTAAACATATATAAACGGTGGATGAAAGATAAACCCTAAATTACCTAGTTACTCCACAAGGATAAGAGATATCTACATTTCCAACAAATCTGCTTGCCCCTCAATGTCATTGAGAACGCCGCAAAGGAATAAGGGGTAGAAGAGATTATGCATGAAGACCCTTGGGAGTTGCTAGATGCATGAGACTCACCTTGTGACAGACTTCTGTTTTTTATTTTGCGGGGGTAATTTTTCACAAGTACAACCAGATATGCACAACATACCCACGGACATAAACCACACCACTCTCCCACATCTAAACAAGATTAGAGGCCTCGCCTTACATAACCCGAGAATACGTTTTACCACTTAATGTAATCACGTGTGCATGTATACCTTCTAATATTAAATTATATAAAAATATGAGGATCCTATGCAAGTATAAGATTTAAATTCTCCACCGAAAAAACCCTAATCAACTAAGCGCGTTATATCTTCCGTTCTTGCTTGGTCATTCTTTTCAATGAAAGAAGTGCAAGACACCTCAGTTATAAACCACGATAGACCTGCACCCTGTTTCAACAAGTGAACCCCATCAAGACCACGAACAAAAAGGCACGCATTTTTTCGAAGATACACAGTTCCGACACATAGAGCGAGTAACTATCCGTGCACACATCATTCATGCACACCTCCCTCTAACCCCTTTCTCTTCTCCCCAATTTTAACCCAAAGATACGATCGATCAAGCAACAAGCAATCAGGGCTCTGAGATTTGCATTGGAGAGTGATGATCTCAGCGCATGAGAGGGGCACCAACCTAATGGAAGCAATCAGGGCGTCTCTCCGGCCGGCCCAAGCTAGCTAGCATAGCAGCTAGTGCTTGCTGATGTGCCAAGTGCTTCCATGCCGGCATGGTGCGCTCCAAACAGGATTTGCATCCATCCATCCGTGCGTGCGTGCATGCATACATCGCCTCTCCCCTCTCCTCGCGACCCACGGGAAAATACTTAGGCTTTAACTTCATCAGTCTATCTCGTAGAGTCTGGAAGTTATACTTTTCTTACTAAAATAGTTTTAGCTCTATCGTTTGCGCTTCAACTTATCGACCGTAATCAAAATTTAAATATTAAATTTTACAGCTGATTTTGTTTTTTTATCGTAATTTATTTTGTAACATCGGTTTCTAAGTCGTTAGAAACATATATGTAAAAAATCTTACTCGTAATTTTTTAATAGATATTATAACTTATAATCAACTGTAGGGAAAACCTCATCTCTATCATTCTCTTTCTTATCAGCTGCATGCAACTGAATGTATCCTTTCCTAGAAAGTACTTTGGCTGCTTACCCTAGTCATCACAAAAGTACCCGGTTAATTACGTCGCATCCGGTTTGGTAATAAATACCAATGACTCAATGAGGATTAGTAAGTGGTACAATACAAGATCACGAGCTGATTAAAGAGACGGGAGTGTTTAATTAGGTTGACACACGGTTAGTGAGTGGTCTCCAGCGTCCACTACGTACGTGTTTCTGCATATCTGCACGAAAAGCTAGGCACAAATAAAGAACCTTCTGATCGGTCGATCGATGAGCTGCGTCAGAATTCTATCTAATCTCTCTTGCGCTCGCGGCTTCGGTTCTCTGTGTCTTTCAGCCTGTCATCCAATTCGATCGCAACCTAGGCTAGCTACTGGTTGCTGCTGCCTGGTAGGCACAAGCCAAGATGAACTTGTACACCCACTTCTATAAAATTTTACAACATGAAAGATGCCATGTCCAGTGGTGTATACACTGGACAATGTCTTTTCTTCCTGGTTGGGATGAGCAGGGTTCCAATAACTGTTGGGTAAAAGACCAGTTTGGCCCCAGAACGCCAGAAATATATCCATATATTGTCTGGAAATGGGATAGTTGCTTTTTTTTTTAAAAAAAAAGAACGAAAATCCAGTACCCTATATAAGAATAAGATGGACTGCTTGTTAGGGAAATAAGTGTTTTTATTTCAAGTGAAAAACAGCACCAATTCAAAGAGCATAATATATATTCTCCACACTTGAGGATCTGAGAGAGGGAGAAACAGCCCAGATACAAGTATAAAAACTTGAATTGGAAAAAGGTACAAATAGATATTACAAACTTGAACCCTGGTCTTTTTATTACCATATTTCAACTGAGAAAAGGTACAAATAGACAATGCAATTTAAAATTCGTGTGAGTCGATGGTAAAAGACCTCTAATCTTCCAAGTTTATCCTCAAAACTGACTCCCAAAGAGGTATTCAAAACCAAAGATTATCTTCACTTGAACAACAAGAACTAGGGAGCTGCCTAGCTCTGACTCTGCCACTTTATGGAGTCATTGGACATAGTTTGATCCACTGAAGAGCATGCTCTCCCTTTTTTGGCCGCGGCGGCCAGCCGGCGAGACGCGGCTCCTGACAAAAGCAAAAGGAGATGGACATGGACATGGGCGTATCTTCCCAGCAATCCGATCCTCCTGCCGTGCGTGGCACATCATCATACATTCCACAACGCCCTCCCCTGCAACTATGATCAGCTGATTCGGCCATGAATCGGACGCAACTGCTTTCTCTATCTCTCTCTGCAGGTCAGGTCAATATCCAGGAGAATTTAAGGGAAAGAGAAATACTTACATACCCAAGCCAACTTAGTGCCATGGTGCGCATGCAGCTAGTTTTCATCCAAAGCAGTGGGCTGATGAAGCCATCAGAGCTGAATAGTTTATTACTCAGCTATTGATATAGCCAAGTTGCCTTCGTTGTGTGATGCTCCCTGTAGAACGACAGTGTCTTCTCTCTTCTTTATGCAGCTGCAGTTCCAATACATGGACATCACTGAAACAACAACTGAACAACAGAAACACTATGAATTGTTAAATATGCATGGAATGGTTTCAGTTGGCCGGCATTGTATATTAGAATGTTTAATGGAGGTAATGCTGTTGCTAACCTTCATTCCTTGCAAAAGAAACGGGTTAATGCTAACCTTGTCACATGAGGTTAACAGAGAGCCAACAAATATTCAATTGAAACCCAATGCTTACATGCAGAAAGGTGATGTCATTTGCAGCAATGATTTGAGGCTTTTGAGATGCTATATTAGATTAAGCTATTGCGTACATTCTTGCACATTTGGAGTTCTTGGCCACTTCTATTCATGCGTTCTAGAATATCTGCATTTGCTTTGCCTTCACGAGAATGCCCCTTTTGTTGGAAAGGAAGGGATTCATCCTTCTTTGCTGCATCTTATCCGTTGGGCATACAATTAGCTTATCTAAGCAGATACGCTGCTTAATTCATTATTATAATTTATAAATGAATGATAAAGTACATCAGGTTTGGTTCTTTACCTGAAATCAGCTCTCTAATATTTTCAGTTCAGAAGGAACCATGACACACTTTGAATTTTACTAATACAGCCCAACTGTTTTAATTTTTTTTAAAAAGCAATAGTTCAATTTAGTGGCTTATTTAGTTATCGTTGATACTCTGTTGAGTTAAGGAAAATACTACTCCAAATTTTCTTGGCTGATTGCTCCAAAAAACAATTTCTTGGCTGGTTTTACAATTATCAATGTTTCTCCTCTAGACTTCAGAGTCAACCAGCACCGAGGTTAATGCACTTTGCCAAAATATTCTTAAAGAATCGGTTGATAGTGGAAAACATACCGCAAAAAGATTAAAAAAAGGTAATATTTATAGTATTTCATCTTTTTGAACAAAGTACTAGAACAATATTGTGGGAGTGAAGCAATCCACTAGTGCAAAATCTCAAAAAATCATAAATTGAGACTTAGCCCATGATGTCATCTACTATTATCTGTCTGTTTCATCATTGTAATTGTACAGTACAGTCTAGATGAGATGCCATCATCATAATTAAGAACCAGATCTGTATTACTTACAAAAAAAATGGTATGAAGTTGCATGTGAATAGGTTCAGAATATCATTGTTGTATTTTTAGTTGAGACTACGACAAGATTCAAAAAGAAAAAAAATACTATGGCTGTAATATTCAGTAATCAGTATTACAATTTAGGCATAACGATTTTCAGGGTAAAGTTTTGTCCCCAGGCCACTGAGGCCAGCATATGGACCCGTTTTCGTCAAGGAAATCCAGTTCTACAGAATTTCAGGGGGAGAGATCAAGGAGCTTCATTATTTGAAATCATAAAGATATACCAGGGGATTCAGTAGCATAATGCAGAAGCTTCTTAGGGAAACACCAATCAAACTGCAAAAAAAAAAAAAATCAAATCTTTTTCACAAATCATGTATTCATGTTCCAGCTGAAACCTCTCTAAGAAATGTACTTAATAAGTCGTTCACATCTTCTGATCAAGCACATATCAAACTAAAGACTGATTTTGCCAGTTCACCTACTGCGCTTAAAAAGTTGGTTTTGCTGCTAACTGTTCAGCTGAAAATAGGATGATAAATGATTGCTGCTAACCATATCAAGCGTTTCCCAAGAAACCAATCATGTCATGTCAAACAGACACGCAAAAGTTCTCATCATGTGCTTCCCCTCTATCATCCGGAAGTCGTTTGGCATAGTAATTGGGACATGGAATAGACTGGTCTAGCTGCTTACCATCTTCTTCATAGGGAAGACCTGCATGCTGACCATGCCTACACAAGTTTCAGACAAGCCTCGCTCTTCGGCGCACATCCACGCTCTACATGCTCGCAAAACAGCAAAGGCAATCACCAACTCACAAGATCCGATCTTACAGTGGCCAGACATTGATGGACACATGAAGAACACGATGCGTCCTTGCCAGCTAGGGGCCCATTCCAATTGGCTTTGGTGACACTGACAGTGACACCAAACGCCCCTGCTGCTTTAGCAAGTAGCCACAAATCCACGATGTTTTGCCATCTGAGTGAGGTACATTAGTTCCTCCATCTTCCACCATGGTTGGAAATCTACCCAGTCTATGGATTCATCATTCTATTCTACCATTCTAAAATCGCTAAAATCCAGCACCAAGAACATCAAGATCAAGAACTTAGAATAGGGCTATCACAGAGAAGGTAGCACGCGTACAAAATTAGGTAACATAAGAACGATTTAGATAAGAAATAGAAAAAACATGCTCTTTGTTTTCCGGTACCTGATGCGCAATCGGCGGCCGCGGCGGCGCTTGCATTTCCTGCACTGCATCGCCGGCGAGGCTTGGGGGGCTGTGAGTTGCGGCTTCTCCGATCCCCATTACCCCTGTTGGAACAGTAAATAGTACAAAAATATGAGAACTAATATGCAAAACATCATCTTGGTAGTTGATCCCCTGCCAAACCGATCTGGACCGTCCGCTCACGATCGGAAGGCATGAGCCGTCTAACACGACGGTAATACGATATCATACGAGGGCTTTTCTGCAGAAACTCCCCGGTTGCCCGAGGGACATCCTCCATCTGGTCCATTAATTTTCGATCGAACGGCGTTGATCGCTCGCTAAACCGCCACCGGCAGCCCAATTTCGATCGAACGGAGTAATTAATACGTGGTGTGGGCCTTATCTTTCACGAAGAGAATGAATAGGTTCGCTTAAGGTCCCTCAATTTATCTCCGAGTCTGAAATTCGTCCCTAAACCGCAATATTAGATATATCCACATCCCTCAACTCTGAAAACTAGTGCAAATAAAATCTCGAGTCAGTTTAGACAGTAGTTTCGATTGACATGGCATTTAAAGTCAGAAAAAATGTGAGACTCACATGTCAGCGAGTGTTCTTTTAAAAATAAAAAAATCACGTGTCAGTCAGTGACTCACCCCTCTCTTTCCTATCTTCTCTCCCTTTCCTTCTCTATCCCTTTACTTCTTCTTTCCTCTCTCTCGCGTGCAAGCACCGTAGTAGCCCGGCGATGGCCAGGGATGGGTTCGGAGAGGCCACTTTGTCCTGAAGCCAGCAACAGCGAGGCGGGAACAACTATGTGCAAGCGGCATCCAAGACAAGTACGGGCTTGTCATCATCGACGTCGATGAAAGGGGGGCTCTGGTCAGGTTGAAGATTGATGAAGCTGCATCTCGATGAGGGGAATTGGTTCTCTAATTGATCCTGGCCAGAGCACACCCACATTGGGCGCCCCTCGGTGGTCCAGCAAAGCGGGGCAGCGACGCAACTATTGCGGCGATAAGGTGGCACAATTGGCTGTGCCAAGCTAGGGTATGGCTAATAGGAGACTAAGGGAGGATCTTGGCGTGGTAGCTCACCTTAGGACGATTAGAGTCGAGGAAGGGGTTGGTGCGATGTCATAGCTGAGGTGGAGCAAAGGAAGTAGTGCATGTGCCGAGCCGAGTGCTCGTAAGGATGGCCCTTGGTTGTTCGGCCAGCGATACATGGCTTGGATCGCCATCTAGCCTTCACTTTCTTGTCCTTGAGATCTTGACATGTGTAGGGTGTCGGTTATGGGCTTGGTGAGGCCTGAGCGATGGTGGAGCAAGAGAAGAGCCGAGCTTGGCTTGCACACATGCTAGGTGCTCAACGAATAGCCACAACATCAACATAAGGAGGAAGGAGAGAAGAGAGGAAAGAGAAGGGGTAATGATGTGGGTCCCACAATAATATATTATTTTTAAATAAACACTCACTGATATGTAGGTCCTATTTGTACTCAGCTGAAACCACCTTGAGATCTTATTTGCACTAGTTTTAGGACTTGGAGACGCGTCGTATTTGGTATTGCGGTTTAAGGGGATGAATCTCAGACTTGGCGATAAATTTGAGGAACCTAAGTGAACTTATTTCACGAAAAGAACCGGGTGATCCGGCCTGGCTCGGCCCACACACCACTCGCGATCTATCCGCAGTCGTCTGCGACCACATCACGGGGGTGGGCCCACCTGGTCAGGTAGCTACCACGCGAACCGCAAGTAGTCAAGTACCCATCGCCTCGTCATCCGGAGAGAGCTCCTACTTTTTCCAGTCTCCCGCCGCCGCCGCCGCTGTTCACTCCGCACCAACTCCGACGATCTCCCGGCGAGCTCTCGAGGATGGCGACAGCGGCGACGGCGTCCGCTACGGCGGCCACCCGCTTCACGCGGCTTGCGGGCGTCGGGCTCCGGCGCACAACCCGCCTCCCCACCGCGGTCCGGTTCCAGCGCCGGGTGCTCACCACCACCGCGCTCCTCAGGGCCGCGGAGCTCCGGCCCAAGGAGCAGGGCCTGCCCGAGACTCTCGACTACCGCGTGTTCCTCGTCGACGGCGGGGGGCGCAAGGTGTCGCCGTGGCACGACGTGCCGCTGCGCGCCGGCGACGGGGTGTTCCACTTCGTCGTGGAGATCCCCAAGGAGAGCAGCGCCAAGATGGAGGTCGCCACCGACGAATCATTCACGCCCATCAAGCAGGACACCAAGAAGGGCAACCTCCGATACTACCCGTAAGGACTAAAAACCGAGGAAATTCGTATTCTGAATGTCTAAGTTTAAGTTTGTTTCTTCTGAAAATACCGTGTCTTTCGTGCTAAAATTGAACGAATGACTTGCAAACTGAGGATATAATAGGCGCTTAATTTAACTGGGAATTCCTTCTGAGGTCTTCACTGCAACAAGAGGATGCTATGATTAGTTTGCAAATGTAACATTTTTTTTGTGTGTCTGACTTGTGCGTGTTTGAGAATTCTAGAAATCCTTGGTGTTGTTGCATGAATTTTGTATATTCAATCCTAACCTGTTTGTTTAGGATGTCGCATCTTCTTTTATTAATAATTTTAGTGTCTTCGGTAGTTTAATTGGTTTGTTTCAATTGTTCTACCGAGTGACTGAAAGTCTGAAATTGATAGGTTGGTCTTTAAGGATAGAATGGCAACTCTTTTCATACTGTAAATTCATGCTTTACAATATTTGTGGTGGACTGGAGAAATAATGCAGGAGATTTTGTTTTTTATGTGGTGCTCTTTCGTGGGGACCTTACTTCAGTGTGAAAAAGATGGGTTGCTTGAATTTTGTCAACATCACACTCTAGCTGCCGCCACCTTATGCACTTTTGGGATTCCTTCAAGATTTTTTTTCTTTCTCTAATGTTTGACGGTGGAATCAGTTAATGTATTGTGCTTCCTTACAATGTGGCCATCTTAAATATAGTAGATCTTTACAATTAGATGTGATGTTAACTGGACTAGCTGGATTTCCACGGTTTTGTACAGAGCTAGGCTAAAGTTTATTTGAAAGTAGAATTGGATTTGATATATAACTCTTGTTTCTTTGGCTGTGTACATCCTTTTGGATGTAGAGGCCGGGTTTTTAATCCATTATCTAAAAAAAAATATAACTCTTGTTTCTATTTTCTATAAATCCAATTTTATTTTGTATACAACTATATCAATGAATCTACACTTTATAATTTGGACACACTGCGATAAACAACAACATATCTATCTTACTCTTTTTGTTCAGTTAATATGGTATTTTTCTAGGACCTTGGAGCGAATGTGATGACTCTTTTTTGCCTTCTCTTTATCATATAATATATTTAGGTGTCCAGCTCTTGTGATCAAAACTGTGGTATAAGAAGGTTTGAATTGCTTCTGCTTTCAAGTTCAACCTTGCAATCGTGGTTTCTGGATAAATTTTCTTAATCAAAACAATGCTAGGTTGTTCTGTTACTTCCATTTTAGTCCTTTTGAAAAGGATTAGTGTACATATTTTGTGGAAAGGTTCCCTTCCCCCTTATAGCTGGTATCAACCTTGCAGTGCGAAACTTGCTTGTTGGCAAGCCATTGGATTTATTCTGTTACCAGCCTTGTTGATGAACATTGTGCATCTTGCCCTTGCTGACCCTGTTTATGAACTTTGTGCATGACTGCTCGCGAAATTATCTGGTTTATCAGGTACAACATTAATTGGAATTATGGATTATTTCCCCAAACATGGGAGGACCCAACTCTTGCAAACACCGATGTCGAAGGAGCATTTGGGGATAATGATCCTGGTAATAAACATTTTGGCGTTGTTGTATTCAATAGACATGGCTCATATACCATCTTCAGCCACTCTGAACAATCTTGCTGATGGCCTTCATTTCCAGTTGATGTTGTTGAGATTGGTGAAAGACGTGCTGACATTGGAGATGTTCTTAAGGTGAAACCGTTGGCCGCTTTAGCAATGATTGATGAGGGGGAGCTTGACTGGAAAATTGTGGCTATTTCTATGGACGATCCTAAAGCATCCCTTGTGAATGATGTGGATGATGTTGAGAAGCATTTCCCAGTATGACTGCTGTCTGCTTTTATTTTTAGTGTTTGTCCTTGTTCTCCACTGGTTGGCATTGCCTATCGCGTTGATAGAATGTAGGCTTTTTTCTCCCAGATTATGACAAATGTTTTCTGTTTTGAATTCTGACCTTGGCTAAGGATTTTTTTTTTTAAAGCAAAACATATTTTAGCAAACTTGCTTTTTATTCATACATCGCAAAAAAGGCAGATGTGATTACTCTTGCTATAATTATTATCCTCGATTCCTAGTTGCCGCACATCCTTTTCTGAATAACTAGTGCATTACCCTGAAGCTTTTTTTGCTGTGGTTATTAGGTTTTTTCGCTTCGAAGTTTTAATTAGTTTTGCAGTTCAAATATATCACATTGGCAGGATTAAAAATGTTGCTAATGCAGTTAGTTTTCACCCCCTATATATTTTACAATTGCTTTGACCGACATTTTACATTACCTATTCAGGGAACATTGACTGCCATCAGAGACTGGTTCAGAGACTACAAGATACCAGACGGTAAGCCTGCAAACAGATTTGGTCTGGGCAACAAACCCACAAGCAAGGTAAGCCTGGTATTCTTCAGCGTTATCCTGAAACATAGAGGATATTTTTGCATTCTGATGATATACTTCTCTCTCTCCTAGGAATATGCTCTGAAAGTCATAGAAGAAACCAACGAATCATGGGAGAAATTGGTGAAAAGGAATATCCCTGCTGGAGAGCTCTCACTAGCCTAATCTTATGCCCATGAGAAGCCATCAGATTCTTTTGGTCATGTACCTAAGCATGTTGTTTTTATAAGCTATTAAGCATGCTACTTCTTGAGAACTCTTTGGTGACCTGTGTGCAACAGGAAGTCAGGAACAGTTGCGGAGTGAATAAGGCTTTCTGAGCTAGTTTTTTTAAGAAAGAAATTGTGTGTTCTTCAGCAGCAATTATGTTCGGAAATCGGAACAGGTTTTCACAAAGTGAACGATCCGTTTAGAAGTTGAATGATGAGCAAATATAGTTTCAACATTGTAATCATTAACCAAGATGGCCTAATTGTTTTTTTACCACACCATGTAGTAAAGACGGAAATGCTGGCCCCTTACAATTGAAAATGCAGTAAATACCACAGATACAGAAGTTAGCAAACGATTTACAAACAGGTTAAGCGACTAAATCATTTTCACATCTAGATCTGACGAGAAAATGGCAAAAGTAATAGTTATGAACCTAAATTATTTGATACAGTCGTAAATGAGTTCCACTTGATTCTTGGCCTTGTCAAGCATCAACCGAGTACAGCGCTTCGACCAGCCAATACAAAAGGCATTGCAGATATGTACCCAGACCCAGCTCTATCTAACTCGTCATCTTGTACCTGCAAAACAGACGTTGGTTAGTATCAGTTCAGTTTGTGAACAATGTGAATGACTGCAAATAAGGTAGATTTTGAGATCCTGACAGAGCAATGAAATTTGATAAGATCCTTTTCAACAGTAGTGCACGGTGCACCAAACATAGATAACCTGCATTGAGCTGCTGAGTTCAACAAATTTGACTACCGCAGTAACACCCAGCAGGCACCAGGTACTTCTTTATATAAAAGATACCCAACAGATATGCCTAAACATCAAACATTCTATATAATTCTATCAAATAAGAACAAAAGTTTGACAAAAAAGTGAACCACACTACATCCTATGAATGAAGATACAAATAGATATAGATATAAAGCATCATGTTTCAGTGATGTTAATCAAAGCTGATCAGATCGTTAATAGAGTTAGGCAATGAGGCTGGCAAAAATCAATAGTCAGTTCTTCCATTAAAAAGAGAACTGAGGTAGGGCTCTAACACTCTGAGAGATGAAATAATAATCTCTTTGCTATAGGTGTCAAACGAAGCATTCAGCTGCATGCAGCATGCCTATTAAAGGACTAAAGTACACTAGAATGAGAGGAGTTATCTTTCCCAAGTGGTACCTTGGTGCTCGGTACTGAAATTTTCCTTTCAATACCCTTTTATGTACTACTCCACTAACTAGTACATGACCTTCCTCATCTAATTCTTGATCACTACAGGTCATTTCAAATATGTATCTCTCTTAGTCATCAATCTCATGTGTAATGGCTCGTGTCTAATATTTCATAGATGTGTCTCAATGATAATTTTGTTTCCTTAACCAAGCAGAATTCAAAATTTCAGGTGCACATATCTATATCTGGTCTTTCAGGTGCCCATGATATAGCCAAGTAGCAGAGCCAGAAAATATACCCTGTGGGATAAATTATTGTTATCCCAGCTTAGTGGGGTCATTTCTTCTTTTTTTTTTTCTTGTTTGGACCAACTGTACAGCTTATGTTAACTCCTGCTAGAGCCAAGAGACCAACATGACGTGGCAGAATTCTCCATGTCATCGGCACACTTGATTTGGCAGTTCCTACAACAAATCGTAGACAGTGAAAGGCTGGAAGCACATACTTTACTAGAGAAGTTCTTTCTAAATTCAAACAGTTTTATTTGAAGTTGCTTAAAAACCTGGGTTTGTGATCTCTCACAGATTCCTTTTCTGATACACCTCAAGGAAAAAAGTATTAGCAAATATACTCCCTTGGCTTGGTTGTTGGTTTTGACAACTTAATTGAGATTGCCATTGTATGGCTTATTTAGATCATAGATTGGTCATCATCGTATGGCTTATAGCATGTGCTGTATTTGGTTATTAGATATGTATCAATGTATGAAGTTATGCATAATTTATCGTGTTTCATCTCCAAATTCTCCTTTCAAGCTACTATTCCATATCCAAAATCCAAACTATCCAGTCATAGACACAATATACATCCTAGTAGTGCATAAAAACTGAGGTGTTGCAGCCATTTAGAATTGGCATGGTTGATTTCTGGCTTTGCTCAAGGTTGATGCAAAGCATATGTAAAGCCAGTATGAAACATGAAATTAACTAGGCTTGCTCGACCACAGAAACCAAAATCAAGCTGATATTGCTTACTTCCTGCTGATAAGATTGTTACTTTCATCATGCTATGGGAAGCATGATTGCTTAATATTTCAATCTGTGGTGTGCTGATGGAGAAAAATTGCTACTTTGCGAACAGACGACAGACCACAAAATCGTGCTATCCTTTTTGGTAAAATACCCCAACAGTCAGCAAGAACAATCAGTTGCCAAGTAATAGCTTGCATAAATTCTACTGTAGTTGAACGAACGAGCAATGCGTTAACGAATTCTCCAGCAAGAAGTTCGACTAGGGAAGGAAATGGCAGAGTTTGGATAAATTACTCGTGCAGATGACAGTCATACCCGAGCTAAGGCCCGAGGCCTTTGATGGCGTCCATGAGCAAGGCGTAGACCTCCTTGGCCAGATCATGTCGCCGCATCTGCGTTTGTATCTCTGAATCAAGCTGCCTCCTCCACTTGCTCTCGATGAATCTTGCTTCCTCTGTCCCTAGCAGTGACAATCCCTTCTCTAAGGACACACTGGACAGTGCTCGCCCATCCGTCTTCCAGTACTCATCAAGCATCTCGGTCAGCACCGGCAGCATGGCGGCGGCGTCCGGGACAGTGCGCGGCTGGTCGAGGGCGGCGGCGGCGGCGGCCCCCTTTTCGTCGTGGCCCTCAGCAAGGGGCTCGAGGTCGGCGCCCCACACGCTAGCGCAGAGGTCGCGCACGCGGCGCTCGTGCGGTCCGGCGGACGCGCCAGGCGCCGCGTGCAGGTACTTGCCCTTGAGCCGCTTCAGCTTGTAGTACACCTTGGCCTGGTCGATGTGCGGGGAGAGGGAGCCCCTGATGGAGTCGAAGAGCGCGCCCATGTCCGGGAGGCGCGGGACGTGGCCGGCGCGCGCGCGGAAGGCGGCGGCGCCGGCGAGGAGAGCGACCTCGTCGGCGTCGCCCCAGAGCTTCTGGACGGCGCCCCCGTGCTGCCCCCCGGCGGCGGGCGCGGTCACCGCGGCGGGGTCCGCGAACGCGCCGCGCTGCCTGCGCTTGCGCTCGCGCTCGCGGCTGCGGGAGGAGGCTGCGGCGGCGGCGGGCGGGCTAGGGTTGGGGGCCGGGTGGCGCGCGGCGTCGCCCGCACGGGGCTTGGGGCGGGACGACCGCTTCTTCGACGACCTGGGAGGGGATGGCGAGGCGGGCGCGGCGCCCGCGTCCATGGCGCTCAGGGACGGCCGCTTGGATGGCATCCGCGCGGCGCGGCGCGGAGCGGCGTGGCGTGGGTGCGCTCTGGATGCGCTCGCGGCCTCGGGAGGTCGGGCTGGGCGAGAGCTTGGAAATTGGAATGCTCGATCTGCCTGCACACTGTGCGCGCTCTGTATACGGATGCCCGATGGTTTCAGGGGTGTGTGCGCGTCAACCCGGTGTGGGGAATGGCCGTGGCTGTCGTCTCTGATGATCTGATCTGCATCTACCCGGTGCTGTGAGTAGCTTTTCTGCTGGCTCTCTTTTTGAAATAAAACCTCTTTGACAGCACTCAGATAAATATATGTGTCCGTATGTTTAGTTGCTTTCTTCTCCATTCTCTTTGTAATTGGTGTGTATATTTCACCGTTTATGTAAGGTGTGCATTACTACATTAAAAAGATATTCTCTTTGTAATAATATGTATATTTCACCATTTCCTTGAGGTGTGTATTACTATATTGAAAAGGCTAGACACAGATTGGAAGAAGTGAAATCTAGTATACACACGACGTATACCCCTCGTCATCCACACTACCAGAACACTGATTTTAGAAAGTAAAATATCGACAACACAAGTACAAGGTTCCCGATAACCCTACAGGTTACAGCCTACCAAAAGATAAAGCATCGGTACAATTTTCTTAGACCAACTAGATGCATAAAGAACAAGACCAGTATGGATGGATAGGTGGCTAGAAGATTAGTTGGTAGATTGAATCACTCGTCGGGAAATGACACATGGTTGCGGGACCGCTAGAGGCTGGTCACGAGGATGATTTCTCAGGATCTAGCATGTGGGACGCAACGCGCCTATCTTAGGGATGTTCACGGTACGACTATTTAGGGACTAATGTGTGGCAGTGTGTCCATCTTATGGTCGTCCACGGGAGAATTGCTCGTGGACGTAGATGGTTGGTTGCGTGGACATCCTCGATAGGAACCCATGTGGGCCCATTCCCTAACAACTGGTACAGACGAAGCGTGTACCAGCTCGATCCATCATTCCGCATTAATTAGGCGTGCTTACGGCTAGTCAAAAGATATTTAATGTAGTGATTCGGTGTATCATGCGTCGCCTCGTGTTGTCTCCCCTCTCTCTCTCCATCTAACCGATTGTCAGGGGGAGGCTTGATCACTTCGGTGGTAGACCAAGGGGAAGGTGACAACTCGCAGCATGGAAGAATGATAAGTGGTGGACGGTACGATAGCGGGTATGGTGTAGGCAATGATGTAGGGCTATAGTACCTTTGTAGTTATTCCACTGTGATTATGCAGACTACGGGAGAGTATATAAACATGAGATAGCTCTCCGAGAAAAAGGTTAGACTCTCCTAGATACACAAAAACACATATAAGCTCTAGGAGCTATAGACTTAGCCAGCTCTAACACATCTCCAGTGCAAAGTTATCCAAATCTTAATGAAGAAAGTAGTAGTAGAACTACTCTCTTTCGAGAGGCGTGAAACTGGGTAAATTGGGTGTGTAAGAGCTCGTTTAGTGCTAAAACGTGTGATCATAGCCTTCAACCCCCATCTCCGAACACTGGGTTTCCCGGATCGTATCGGGCATCACCCGTCGACACTAGGGCACTTAGAAACAAGTATATTTTAGAAAGGTTTCTTTATATTGATTTCCTCTAAGTTACAATGCCACATAAATCCGGGATAAAAGAGAAACACACATCAAACATCAACCATGGATTGTCATGGGTGAAAAAGCAAACCCTTATATGGGGCATAGCCGATGCCTTGTATTGTATTTGTTTTTATATGGTCAAAAATAAATGGAATTTAGCGGGCCTTTTAGTGTTAGGCTTTATACCATTATCTTTGTGGCATGAGGTCGAATTCACTTCTAACCATGGGTCCATAACTCCATAATATAGTAACATTATAATTACACAATATTTACCATAATACGAAGTTAGCATATGCATCTACAACTGTAGGTTTATCGGTGTCCTGGGCCCAGGGGTATGTCGACTATAGGCTTGAGGCGGCCCTGTCTACCCACGTGGCCATCCCTCGAGCGGGGAGAGGGCCCGAGGGTGATGTGGTGGCTGCCCTCCCATGACACGCTACCCCCTTGAGGGTGGCCCGGCGGGGGTCGGGCTCCCCTGACCCCCTCGAGCCATTGCCACGTGTAACGAAGTGGGTGAGCGCTCCCAGCGCTCACCTACCCACATTAATGACAGTGTAGGTGTAGTGCGCCTGCACCGCGCGCGTCCGTGTTTATTGCGGAATGACGCGCACGCATCTGACACCGGTCACAGTCGGCTGACCGGCGTGAGACCGGTGCGAATGACTGATGGGATGGCGTACAGTACCGCGCGTGCCGGTGCACGCCCAGTAGGTACGTTACGCTTCCCGATGAACTGCATCAAGATTTCAGGAGCTGATCCGGCTCTCGTGCTTCGCTGAAGTTGATGCGTCGGGTCTAATCACCTGGCGCACCGCACAACCTGTGGTTGGACTAGCAAACTCCAACCGATTAATGGAGAAAGACATGCTGCGCCGACCCGCATAACAGGGGCCATGCCGGCGCGGCAGGAGCGGAAGACTTCCGTCACAAGCCACGATGTGGTTCTTAATTGTAAAATAGTTTTTTCCCTTTCTCTAGATGACAGCCTGTCTAGCCCTTGTGGTGTCCCCTTTGAGGTATAAAAGGAGGCCCAGGCCTAGAGAAAAGGGGTTCGGTTTTTTTGGCTTTGGCTTCCGCTCCCAGGATTGCTACTAGCCGAGTCAAACTCTGGAGAGCTAGAATCCACACAGATAATCCACCCCACAGGAGTAGGATATTACGCCTCATCGACGGCTCGAACCTGTATACTTGCTTGTGCGTCACCGTCCTCTATCTCGTGATCTTTGATCCTCACCGGCCTCACCGGAGCCGGGCCTGGAGAAGCCTCTTTTTCGCACCCTGGACCGAACTCAAAAAGGGGGTCTACACAGTCCCCCGCTGCGGAGTTTACCATCCGACAAGGTTAATAATACCCAGTCGAAAATATAGAAACATTTGTCTACGCTCCACTATATCCAATAACCATATGCAACAATATTTGTATATGCTCCATTGTATCAACAAAGAATCTCCTTCATGATAGTATTAGGAAAGGTAGAAACGCCAAGGATATCTAAATATCCAATAAACATAGCACATGAATTATTGTCGTTTAATAAAATCCGTGATGGTACAATAAACATTATGTTGCATGCATGGTATGCTTGCACGCGGGAAACAAAATGGCATGCAAGAGAGTATGAGTGATTTTGGATCTTATATCATAATGTTGCATAAGAAGTTTGACAAATATCAAAAAAAAGCCCATGGCATGTTTGTCTTGGTATCTTTATGACATTATCCATTTATAAAGTTAATTGACTCGTAAAATTCTTTTTAGTTACTCCATCAAAACTATATACGGTCGTACTGAAATGAAACTAGACTCCAAATTAAGCGTCACCTGATAACATTAATATGTTACCTTCCAATCATTTTTCCCCATTGCCAACTCCCTTATAGACCCGTTATCTTAACCATGTGCGTGGTTCGTTAAGCCGTCAACTCCATTGAAATTTCTATACTAAAAAAACTCTTTGAAAACTCATTCATTACCACACCGTATTTACTGCTGCTTTTAAACCAAACATCACCCTAATATTGACAATGTAAATTCCATTTTACTTGCACCGCACTCAATTTCGAAGTTACTCCTATACCTCACGTTATTGGTAGCGTGAAGAGGACGGTGAGTAAAGGTGCCCTGCCAGCAGTATAACAAACCCAACGAGAAGAGCAGCAGAGCACATGCTGCGTGTGCCTCCCGTGCAAAAACCGAACCCGTGTCCTGACGCCGCGAGCCTCCCCCGCCCCTCTCTCCCATCGGATCCGAGACTGACGCGGAAAAATCGGGCCGGAAAGGAGTCGAAGGAAGAACAGACGCGAAGGGGGAGACACACTCTCTATACTCGGGCTCGCGGAACGAAACCCTAGCCCTAGCCCTAGCTCTAGCTCCGTCCCCCGCCCTCCGCCGCCGTCCCTCCTTGCCGGAGGCCCTACCCCCGATCCCCGACCCGCCGCCGTGTTCCGCGAGGGCCTCGGCGGCGATGCCCCACTCCCCGGCCGAGGATTTATGAGCGGCGGCCGCGTCGGGGAGATGGCCCGCGCCGAGGGGTTGCCGGAGGGGGCCGCCCCGGGCGTCGGGGTGGACCTGTACGCGCAGGCCAGGAAGGCCCTGTCGGTGCGGACGCCGTTCGAGGGCGAGGGGACGGCGCCTAGGGTTCCCACGCTGCCCGCGCGGCTCGTGAACTGGTCGGGGCAGAGCGACGCGCGGAAGAAGCATAAGAAGATTCAGCCCCAGGACGTGGCTGATGTGGAGCTCCCGCCGCAGCCAACCACGGAGCCCTCTGCGAAGACTGGCGTGTGGGAGCAGTTCGAGGCGTATTTTCGGCCGGTGAATTTGGATGATATTGATATGTTAATGCCAAAGTTTCCGTTCAGCTATAGCGGGCTCGATTCATGCATCCTCGTACCATTTGTGGGCAGTGGCAAGGAATTGATGGACACAGCTGAGACATTTGATGTGGCTGTGGCTGAAACAAGCTCGTACTTGGGTTTGGGTGGTGAAGAAAGAGTCAGTAACAAAGAGCATAGCGAACGGAGTGAGCAAAGTGTTGAGCAAGGCATACATGAGGTGGTTGTGCGACAGTTTGTTGGTAACAAGGAACGTGGTGAGCAGAGTGTAGAGCAGGGCATACATGAGGTGGTTGTGCAACAGGAGAACTGGCCATTGGAAGTGGAGCAAGCTACTAGCAGTGCTGGCATTGTGTCATCAAAATGCGAAGAGGAGGGAGAATCGTCACTGAATTGGTTGCTAGGAGCAAAGGAACGGTTTGTGCTCACTTCAGAGCGTCCCAACAAGAAGAGGAAGCTCTTAGGTGTGGATGCAGGGTTAGAGCAGCTTGTGCTGCTACCACGCTCGGGAGCTGAGGCTGGTTCTGTATGTGACATATGTTGTTTGGGGGAGAGTAGTGCCGTGTCCAATAACATGCTCAATTGCAACAGCTGTAAGGTGACTGTGCACCAGAAATGTTATGGTTTGCATGTTGTGCCTGATGGCCAGTGGTTGTGCACTTGGTGTAAGGATTTGGAGTCAACAGTGCAGTCGTTGAAGAAAGATGCGGACAACACCTTGTTGATGCCTTGTGTTCTATGCCCAAAGGAGAAAGGCGCTCTAAAACCTGTCAAAGGGGAGACAGATCAAACAGTGCATGGAGGGAACCTAAAATTTGTGCACTTGTTTTGTAGTCTTTGGACACCAGGAGCTCTTGTGGAAGACATGGAATCAATGGAACCTGTTACTAATGTTGGAAGTGTCCAGGAGAATCAGAGAAAATTGTTGTGCAGCATTTGCAAGGTTAAGCATGGTGTATGTGTCCGATGTAGTCATGGTATGTATTTTACCCTATGTCTCCATTTTACAATTTTAGCTAGATGAACTATATGTATATATACATCTAAGTTATTTAAAATCAGTGTTTTGCAGAGAATTTGCTTGCGCACTTCCATCTTGTACCACCACATAGAATTTCCGTCATCATACTTCTACTGCAGTCGAGTTTATTAGACCGAGTTATTGCTTAATTTTTTTCCTTTCTTCAGTGTGGGCCTTCAAAAGCAACCTTCAAATTTGCTTTCGAACTGGAAGATATGTAGCAACTTTATTGGTCTATTCAATGAAAAACCACAAATATGCTTTCACTCAGGTTTACCTGAGGAGTTAATTGTAAATCAGGTGTTATCTTTGCAATCAAGCATGATAATCTCCTTTACCAGGCTTTAGCGCAAAATTCTTGCTAAAATAGTTGGGCGGTATGGTGTGTTTGGTTCCTTGCTAATGCACAATGATATCTTTGCTAGGAGAGAGAGCCGGATTGGCTTTTCGTCAAAAAATGGGGAACACTGACTTATGTGTCCATTACCAAACCAAGCAACACAACCCAGCGTCCCTGTCCACTAACCTTGCTAGATAAGGGTGAACAAAGTGACCAAACATGCCATTTATCTCTTTTCTGGTGATAACTTTCCAAAGGAAGCAATCCTCATCTGAATGGATGACTTTGCTCAACTCATTAACACGGTAGTTTGTGTTAGAAGTAGGGATGCATCGCTCCACTATACAATGATGGAATATTGCTGGAAAGATATTTTCTATGTTTGGCATGCGGGGATTTGGTAGAATGGTACTTTTTCATGCAATAAATAATGGCTTTACACCATTCTTACCTTTGCTGGCTTTATTTAAATATTTTTAGTATATATAGTGTAAAGAAATGTGAATACAGATTTCCCATTTTAATTCTCTACATGCCAGGTTATCTTGTAACTGCATTCTACATGACACAGCATATCAAAATGATAACTAGATTATAGTCCAACCAGTTAATATGCTGCTGTTAATGATGGATAACTGCATATTAGTTGGTTATACCTATACCCTTATATAATTTTTTTTGCAATTAATAACTCAACCAACTTTGGGGCCACACACATTTTGTGGCTGGTTCACTGAAAAACTGTCTGCTTTGGCCAGGATTTTACTCGTTCAAGGCAGGCTAAGGCTAACTGCTTGAATGATCCAACAGCATACCAGACTGGCTGTGCTCTGGTCTGTTTATTCCTTTTTGGACTGCCAGGCCGGTCTGGTTCTGATAAGTGTGGTTTACATTATGTATTTTTTGTGAACAGATACAGAAAACCATAAATTTCTCAACGTTTGCGAACATCCATAATATCTATTTTTAAAGAGAAAATTAGGAAAACGCCATCATAAATATATGCAAATTGCACCATCGCATGTGAGAATGACATAGGGCATGGGCCTATATATATCATTGTCACATATGATAGTATTTTCCAACTCTGATTTTTGCGATGGTGCCAAGTATTTGACCTTTTGTCAAAGAAGTTTGCAGGAAGCACCAGATGCTTTTTATCATAATTTCACCCTTAATTGACTTATGCCCTATCCACAGATTTCAAACAAAGAGCGCAGGTTTTAGTTCACAATATAATTACGAAATTATGTATTTTATGACATTAAGTACATATGAGTTGACATATTAAGTCTTTAGCTGTGAAGATGGAGTAAGCAGTGAATTATATATTAAACTATTGTTAATATATAACATTTTGTAGGATAGAAGTATGCTATGGTTTGAATTATCTTTATATTTTCCCTCAGTTTTGGTAGCACTTAAAACTAGCATCACCTTTTATTTTTTCTTTTTTTAAAAAAAATCCTTTAACTAGTTACCCATGTGGTTTTCAGGAACATGCCGGACACCTTTTCATCCTATATGTGCACGAGAGTCCAATCATCAAATGGAGATATGGGGAAAGTTTGGGCATCCTAATGTGAGATCATTTTCTTCAGGTGTTTGCCATTAGCCTTATTTAGGTCGCTCTTGTTCAATTTCTTGTTTTTTTTCCATGTAGGTCGAACTGAGAGCATTTTGCTCGAAGCATTCTACTATTGGATATGCCAATTCTCTAGAGAGAAGTAACTGTGCATCTCACCCGAGTCCTACAGAAGCAAGGCTAAAAGATGCAAACCTTATCACTGGAAAGGTACCAAAACTAAGATTCACACGCAAGAACAAGGATAAATTCATAAACTATGGAGCCACTAGCTTTAACTCTAGTAACCTTATCAAAGTAGAGACCATAGAACAAGCCTCTTTACCCCACACTGTTAGAAGTTCAGATTCCCTAGCAATCCAAGGGATGGAAGTGGATACTGACAATCTCTCGGTTGGTGGGAACCTAATGAGAAACTCTGCTGATGTTGCTCTTGTTCTTAGAAAGGTAATTTCTACTCTGGGAAAGCTCAGTTAGGACTCAGATATTTACTCTGTAACCCATGTCAAGGAAATAAACATTAATTTCTGTACTGTATTTTTTAGCTAATTGATCAAGGAAAGATTAGCGTTGGTGATGTAGCATCTGAAGTGGGTATTTCTTCAGAATCTTTGGAAGCTGCTCTTGTGGTACACTCAAAATATATGTTTACTATGCCAATTTGTTTATAAGCTACTTTTTCTTTTTTAAGAGGATATAAACTACTTTGCTAATGATCTGTTTGTCAGGGTGAAACCACCACTTTTTCCCATGGTCTGAAGCTGAAAATTATCAAGTGGCTCCAATATTCTGCACATATACCAGCTGCTCAAGCAAAGACTCTTAAAGGGGGCCCAATGGTGGTGCATGATAGCAAACCAGGTGGGTCTGAGGATACAAATAGTGTCAACATGAAGAATTCATTGGTTCCGCATGATGAGAAAGGAACAGCAGCTTACTTGTCAGATTCTGCTGTGATGAAATCCTCACCAACAAGATCTAAAGATAATAACAAGATTATGAGGGATAACACAGCTGTATGTGCAACTGGAGTAACAACCCTTTTGCAGAACGGAATAAAAAAGATGGCTGAAGCAGGCGCTGAGCGTGAGTGTTCTTCCCCTGCTGAAGATTGTGCTAAAGATACTCCAAAGGAAGAACATGGAGGATTGGTAAGATCTATTACTTTTAATGATTATGTACACATGCACACATGCCAATTTGGGAAATGGAAAGTCATTGCTACATTTATAAGCACAGCCAACTATTGTTTGCATGAATGATCAAATTATAATCTTACCCTACAACTTGGCAATGAAGGTGTTCTTTATTGGCAGCGAATAACGGGCACAAGCATTTAAAGTAGTGTGAGTAGAGACCACTTCCATTGTCAGTGTTGCAATATCTACTTTCCTGCCAGCTGTAGGCTGAAACTATAATTTGCTCATTTATGCAAACGATAGTTGGTCTGTAAATGTAGCAACGATTTTCCACTTCCCCAATTAGTCTCTATCTTGTGTATGTGCGCGTGTCTGACATGGAAACACTTGCATTCCACTGGTTACACTGCAATCTCTCTCTCTGTCTCTCTCTGTGTGTGTGTGTGTGTTGCCTTATTAATTTTATCGCTAAGTGTTCAACTCAAAAAATATTAAAAACAAACTGGTGAATTTATCATTATTTTATTATCTTAAGGAACTGATCGTTCATCATAAATACTATCTGACTCCCATCCATGCGACAGATATCGAACAGCATCTCTGGCAATACACAATTTGGAACTTCCATGGTGATACCAAATGAGAATAAAGGTAAAATACGATGAAGTATCACCTCTGCCTTTTCGTCTCTCTGTGTAACTGTTACATTTTCTGGACTGTAAAAATACATTTTGATTGTTTGACGGCCTATCCTTTTGTTCTCTCTTGCATTAGTTACTGAAAGTTCAATTTACTGTTGGTAATTGTTCATCCACAATCAGAATTAAAAAAATCGAAAAATTCTACAAAGCCACAAAAAACTGCATGTCAATTGTCCTTGTTTAAAGTACAGCACGATCTTAAATAGCCTGGAAAGAGATTGCACAACATTTTCTCTGTAATGCTGCATCAGCTCTGAATTCTCTTTGTAGTTGTACTAGATTGACTGCTTTTATCAGAATGTAGTGCCTACTGCCTACTAACTTTGTGAATTTTCTTAGCTAGTTAGCTTACTTGGAATCTTTATATGTTGATGGTTGTAAATTTGCATGTGTTGATTTAACACTATTTATATGTTTATTGCTAACCATTTAAAATATTGCCACTCTTTAGTGGTTAGTTAAGAGTCAAGGTATGTATGCTGTTGTTATTATTGGTAATACTGAATTTATTGACTTGTGACGTGTGATAGGGCTGGTCTGTTCCTCTACATCTATCTGTTTTGTCGCAGGCATTTAAGGGCCATAGTGTATGCCTTCTCATTTTCTTCTGTTTATGTTCCGTTTTATGACATTTAGGGCTATTTGGATGTCTTCTCAATTTCGTCTCACTTGGATAGCTGTTGCTGCAATGCTATCTGGCAACGCATTTGCCCTTTCTTCAGATTTCATTCCCTTCCATTGTCCGATCATTTGTTTGCCATTTTTAGTTCTTACAATATGTTATTACAGGTACATCTCCTGTAAAGAAAAGAGATAACTTAACCGAGGCTGAACCTGGCTCGAAGCTGGAGGGTGTCTCTTCATTGAATCAAGGGTGTTCTCCTCCAGGTGATAATGTAAAACATGGGTTAAACTCAGTTGAAAATGGTGTTGGGAATAACCATGATTGCAACACAGGTCACGTGCCTGGACAACCCTTTTCCAAGTAAGACGAAAGAAATTTCAACCAATTGAATTTTAGTTGTTGTTCTATGGTTTTACTTGCCTGCTTTGTTTAATGTGACCCCTCCCTTATCTCTTTTTCTGCATGCTCTCTGGAAGTTCTTAACTGCTGTTTTGCTGTGTGCAGCTTCGATGATTCACACTATTATATCCATCCACTCATCAAGGAAAAGATGTCTCAGCTTTGGGACAATACGTTCAAGCAGGATAAGCTGGTACCATGTCATCCTGGTAAGGTTTTAAGGGCTTGTCCTAGCTAACTACTTAAACTATATTCATAATACAATTTTTTTTGCCATGATGTAATTAAATCTGTTTTCTGTTCACATATTACTAGAAGATCCATTGTGTTCTCCCGATGAGAAAAGGCGTGTGGATTCCTCGATAAAACTTACAGAAACAACAGATGTGATGGATCAAGTTTCAAGAGCAAAATCCTTGTGTATCCTTGAGCACTCACCTGATGATGAAGTAGAAGGAGAAATGCTGTACTTGCAAGCCAGGCTACTTGACACTGCTGCTTTTCTGAAGCACAGATATGGTAAAATATACTGTGATTGTTTGTTCTTTGTATTCTTTATGGAATAATCAAACTTTTTATATTTCTTCTGTTGCTTGTTTACTTCTTCAATGGGCCTTTGCTTGAACAGTGTACAAAACTGTCCATATGATGAATTTATTGTTTCTTCAGTTTTCTGAATCACTTGGCCTGTTAATCTCGCAGAAGATTTAATAGCAAAGGTTGTCCAGAATCTCTCTCGTGAGTTGGATGCTTTCAGTAGGAGAAAATGGGATTTTATATTTGTCAATCAGTTTCTCCGTGATGTTAGAGAAGCTAAGAAACGTGGGAGAAAAGAGAAGAGACATAAAGAAGCCCAGGCCATTCTGGCTGCAGCTGCAGCTGCAGTTGCAGCCTCCTCACGTAACTCAACTGTGAGAAAAGATGCCAGTGATGATGTAGTACCTGCTAAGCAAGAGGTTTATTGCTATACTTTTGATTGGTCAATTAACAAATTATTAGTATTCTTGCATAGGCTATGTTTCTTATTTCTTTTGTACCTGTAGAATTCTCCAAAATTTGGCACTGGACCTCCAAAAGTTGGCCAGCGGACTTCTTCACTGCTACGACTCAAAGATTCGTCAAAGCCCAACAACAAAATTTCACAAGATACTAACCGCAGCATTTTTCATATGCCAATTTATCCCAAAGAAAATGCGCTATACTGTGATGTATGCATGCGAAGTGAGACTATGTTGAACCGGATATTTGTCTGCTCCAGATGCAAGGTATTTATTTGTATTTTATTGAATTCTGAAGTCTTACGGTACTTCCTCGTGTTACTAATTCCGACATGTTCAACAGGCTGCTGTCCACATAGATTGCTATAGAAATATTGAGAATATTTCTGGTCCCTGGAAGTGTGAACTTTGCGAAGATATTTCACCAGAAGATGCTTGTGTTGGTGATCAATCAGATTGCAATGGCACAAACCTATCCTTAGTGCAGTGTGATATGTGCCATGGCACAACAGGTGCTTTTAGAAAGACTGCAGATGGACAGTGGATTCATGCTTTCTGTGCTGAGGTATTTAGATGAGTATTATATTTGGTTTTCATGTGACTCCTCTTGTGATATCTAATATATCTAATGTTTTATTAGTGGTTGTTGGAGACCAAGTACGTGAGGGGACAAGATAGTCCAGTCAATGGAATGGTAGTCTTCTATGCCCAGCATTACAGTTTTTGCCCTTTTCAATTTTAGGAATACATAGGATCTTCTCTACTGCATTTATTGTTTGCACAATTAGAATGAGGTTGTTTGTCAGTGTTGGCATATCATCTTATATTGCATCATCTTAATGCTTGGCTATTTAATGCATTTATCAGGAAAGTCTTGTAAAGGACAAAGATACTTGCTGTGTCTGCCTTCATACTGTTGGCGCATGTCTAAAGGTACATCATAATCTTTGTCCTCTCTTCTAATCTAATGCATGATGAAACCGACCATTTGGAATCTTGATAAGTTTGTCTTTTTCTACCATTCAGTGCAATAGTGGGGACTGCCAAACCACTTTTCATCCTTATTGTGCTAGACATGCTGGTTTCTACATGAACACAAAAGGATCTGGTGGTATGTTGCAACACAAGGCATATTGTAGCAAACACAGCATAGAGCAAAAGGAGGTGAGTGTATTAGTTTAACATAGAGGCTATTCTGGAATGATGAGCCTCTTTCTTTCCTACCTAAGATCAGGATTCACTACTCATATGCTGCAGATAATCTTTCATTATGATAGGAAATGAACTTAGTCCACTGCCTTCTCATTTTAGCATTGTGACACTTAAACAAAAGAAAGGGGGTGGATGACGGTTCATATAATCCTATATCCAGTTTGAAGGCTTTGGTTGCATATTCTTCTCATTTTCCTTCCCATATAGTCAGAAAGGGAACATGTGATGCATCAGTATATGAAAAGTATATGAAAATCCTGTGTTGGTACAATTATTTTCTGTATCTTATTTTGTTATTCGAAATTAACGCAGGCTGATATGCAACAGTATGGACTTGAGGAGTTCAACAGCATGAAAAGAATGAGGGTTCGTATATATGACGCATTTTACTTTTCCTATTTTGATCTGTGATACAATATTTTTGTTCAGTTGCTATCTAGGGTTTCTAACTTCCAGTGCATTGAATCCTGTGTTTCCTCACTTCCTCTTTCTTCCAGAGGCCCTGATTTATTTTTGTATTTCTACAAGTAATATTTGTTTTTTTCGTACTTCAAACAATCCCCGAGGAAATGTCTGAAGGATGTCCATTCTCATTGAACATTGATTAAATGATCCCTCAATCCCTGAGGAAATATTCACATTACCATTTTGCAGGTTGAGTTGGAAAAATTGCGACTCTTGTGTGAGAGGATAATTAAGAGAGAAAAGGTGAAGGTATGTGTGGCCCGCCCTTATACTTTTGCTTGGTTTCTTAAAATTGAACTACATGAGGAAGCTACTTTAAGCCCTGTTTAGAGAACTACCTTTGACCTTGTTTTTTTTCTTTCCATTTTCTGAATCACCTTTTGTTTCCTTCATATTAATAGGTGAAAATCCTGCTTGAGTTACTCATTTAGTAGATATTATATACATTTAAGAAAAATCTCTGTTTCACCTGTATCTTAGTTGTTGGATTTTACTTCCCAAAGTTATCATGCTGTCTAGTCAGTTGGTAGCATTCAAGTCAATCATGGTCAGGGCTCCTTGTACATTCATCAAAATAAACAGCGGAGGTTATTTTGGACTCCGCATATATTTCATTTTTGTACATTAGATCCTCAGGGCAATTACTGTTTTGATGTTGATTGAGAGTGGTTGGCTGGTGGCAGCCAATTGTGAAGAGATATTTGGAAAATAACGTGCTAGTGTGTTACTAATATTTTATCATGAAAAAGAGAAGCCCATGGTTTTGTGCACGTGAATGTTATTTTAATCATTGATCCACTAAAATATACTGCTGAGTGTTGAGATTATTTCCTTTTTTATACATCCGATTTGTCTTGATATTTCCCTGTGTAAACCTTAGATTAATTTACTGTGGTCTGTGTTGTGCAGCGTGAGAGGGTTTTATGTGATCATGACATACTTGCCAAAACAAAGGATACTCTTGTTTTCTCCTACCTTACACATGGAGCAAGTTCAGAATCTGCCACTACTTCTGTTAACAACAAATCATACAGTGGAACCATACAAAGGTCTGATGATGTCACAGTGGACAGTACTATTTCTGGGAAAAAGGCAATTAGGTTTTCTCTGAATAATAGAGATGCTGAGATAAACACAGCTGATAGCTCAAGGACACTGATATCGTTCAAACGGAAGTTAAGTGAAAGGGGATCACTTGCTGGTAAGCAGCTCCCGCGAAGATCAGTTACCTCACAGAAATTGGAAGCTGGAGAAAAGAAGACAAAGGATAAGAAGGTTTGTACTTTTGTTTTTCAGGTTTTTACTTCTTTTCTGTTCCATGCTAATGTGTAGACCACATATTTTGCAGAATAGGGAAACATTTCAGAAGGAACTTGTTATGACATCTGATCAAGCTTCTACACAGAACCAACGTCTTCCGAAGGGGTATGCATATGTTCCTCGCGACTCTCTTTCTAAAGAGAAGTTGCGGAATCGAAATACACAGGCCCATGAACCACAAGAGCCTGGTGGATAGGAGCAGGTGAGATCAAGATGGTTAATCTTGTCTCAAGAAAGGCCAGAAGACGTTTGTTTCCTTGGTCTCCACAGCCAGAAGGTACAAACGTCAAGTGGGGCTGGCCAGTCTTGCTGCTACAAAGGGTTCCAAGCAAACGATGATCCAGTTGGGCTGAAGTTGTAGAACGGTGCAAACATGAGTTAATGTGAACGAGAGAACGAAACAGATGAATGTATGGTGTGGGATCTTTACCAGAAATCTTGCTCTGCCTCAGGTGGCTCGGGTGAACGGCAACATGGTGGATTTACCTGTTTGAGGATATACAAAGATGCCTTTCTCGCCTGTACATATAAATTCTCTGTAATTTCTTTGTACATTCTTGCCTTTGCGTGTGATAGTTTAGCGTTGCAGAAGTGATAGTTTAGCTTTGCAGAAGACAGAAAAAAAAATAAAAGAAGAAATAACCATTCTTTGTTGGTATTACAAGAAGAGAAGATTCCCATGGTCCATTGGTGCGAGTCAGGGCCACCGCGGGGCTGATAATCGCTCAAGGGATTGGAGACAGGCAATTGGTAATGGTTAATGAGGTATGATTCATTGCTGCCTGTTGGGATGGAGACGGCGAAAGCAGTTGAAATGGAACTGTTTGTTGTCAACAGCCATTTTAATGGTGAAGTGGTGATAGCTGGTATAGTTTTAGATACAGCAGTACAGTCTGACCCTGTTCTTTTTTATGTTGATTTGGTTGCGGGTGACTTGCTCGGAGCTTGTTAACAACCATTTAATATTTCAGCAAACGAGAGGTTTTTGTTTTAAATGACTAGTAATAACTTAGTCTGATGTGGTAGTCGGCTTTTTTATATGTTAGATGCAGATATTTTTTTGGTCTGAGACAGGTGTTTTCCTCTTGCCGTCCAGATTTGTAACTTGGGTTAATAATAATCTGTCCTGCCATTGGAGGCCACAGACGATGTAAAAAAACATTTTCTAAAGATTTTAGTGGTACTTATGTTCATTTATTGTGTGCTTGGACCGGACACAAAGTACCTGTTTATATTTCTAAATATTGATTTGTCATTAACACGTATTTGCTTTTTTGTTTTTTAGTCGTCGGAAAGCTGAGCTTAAGGCTGCCGATATAATATAGTAAACCGTTGTATGACGTACTGCACGTAATAATGCTGCTGTCCAGTACTCCTGTTACTGTATTGCAATATTTGTATGTGTTCAGTATTGCGTTTGCTTATGTCACCTACCATTTCGGTACACCAGTATCCTGCCCACTTGTCACATTAGTACTCCTTCCATCTTATAGAAAACAAACTTAGTAGTAACTTAGTAGTAGTTCACGAGGGTTCATAGTTCATACAAGATTTAACTGTACTAATTTTTTTGGGATTTAACTCGAATAATTTAACTAGTCACTACCAGGGTTTACCTTATCGCGTGATAACCGTGATTACAAATTTAAGCAAATTGAAAATTCCGAAAAAATCAAAAAAAATCATGGATATAATTCTTGATTTGTAGTGGTAGATGGTGAATAATTTTTTTGAAATAGAGTAATATAAATTCAAATTTAAGGGCAAAACCGAAAATAGTTTAGAAATTGAAAAAAGAAAAAAGTATTGGGTTTAGGTCAAATACATTGTGAAAGATTGATGTTTGTTGAGATATGAAGATTTATGAAATAGGTGAAATATGGTTTGCTAGTAATACGGAAAATGGTTTTGTAGAGTTGATATGTTATTTGTTGGGTGAGTAGATATACTCATGTTTAGTGATGTATATTTATTGTAATGATAATGAGTTATTTGTTGCTCACATGAAATATGGTAGTGATGTGCAAGTAATGTTAATTTGTAATTATTATGCTATGAAATATTGAATTGTTTCGAACTTCATAATATGGAAAATATCATGCCGAATTTTTATATTTTACACCCAAAAGTTAGATTTGTAAGTATCCTATATATTTTTCCAATTATCCCCAATTTCTACACATATTTTAGTTTTTTTTATTTTTTTCTAGTAGCTTTTCAATTTCATGTGTTTTGCTACACAATCGGTGATAACCGCACGAATATCATGGTTATCGCCAGAAACCACGTGGTAACCATATCAAACCTACAAAATTACCATTTTTTGAATTCAAATTTTCGGAGGTGAATTTTGCGTGGTTTTTAGCGGTTACCGCTGGGGGAGCGATAACCCCTGTCCAAATGGTACGGGCAACCCTAGTCAATACTATAATTTCGTAGTAACAGGTTTTGTTCCTCTACAGCGTTGATTTTTAGTCGCGTCCCAGCAGAAGATGGTACGTCGCAAAAATCGCTGTTATAGGAACTTCCATTTGCTTTTTAGAGCAAATTTAATAGTATAGCCCACTACTAACTCCAAATCTTCTATAGCCAATGTAATAGTCAATTCATACAATATTTGCTTACTATACTAGTAATTCCTGATCCCACCTGTCATACACACATTATGTCTTGGAGTCTGTGCTGCAGCTGGCTACAGATATGTAGCCCGCTGCTTTTCTCTCTCTTCTTTTATCTCTTTAAAATATGTTTATAATTGGTTTATAGTCTACTATTGTACATGCTGTTAGGGTAACTCATTAAACACCGTTCGCTGTCAAGGACAGTTCCCTTTCCCAATGTGTACTTTGTCCCCTCTTATACAGTACTATTTCTCCCTCGATTAACCGCTCTTCCACGGTTAATTATAACTTGGATGGTACTACTGATTAGTACATGCTCGAGAAACGCAATGCAAGACTTCTGGTTTCAGATCATCCATACAGACTGACCAAGCTGCGCATAACATGCTCGTATGGCATCCACAATCTATTAATAAACCAGGTGGTAAATATTAAACGCTCCTCTACTACGGGTAATAATTACTATGAAACTACTTAAATATAAAATATGTTTAGGTTGGATGAAACACATACTAATACTATAAATCTATATAGACTACTCATCCAGATTTATAGTACTAGGATGTATCACGTTTAATAAAAACTTTTTATATTTTGGAATGAAGAGAGAAGTAAACAAGTAGCACCGAGTAAGTAGTGAGTAGTATGCTTGCTGATTACACAAATAAATAAATAAATAATGCTATTTACACCATCGAGAGAAAAAGAACCAGGAGTTGGAAGCATCTGGCTCACAGGAGGATGAGGGCTAATAAATATTTATTGATAATCCTCACGCTAATTTCTTTACTATATCCATATACATTAATTGTGTAGCGTGATTGCAACTACTATCACCTGACAAAGAGTCTTGCAACTATTACCTATTTTGGTCAAATTCGATGCCCTTAGAAAACAGAGCAAAGAGAAAGAAACGAGTTGCATATTCTATGTTCCTTAGAAAACAAACTTTACAAAAGAATAAAATGGGTTAGATATTAATGATGTAATCTAACTATAGCTAACGAGTCTATTAAATTGGTTGTAAATAATATGGTACTTTCTAATGGACAAATCCTGTTGCTGGCTTTATTATTACTATACTTGCTGTACCTCTACGCATCTACCGCTCTACGGGTTTCTATTCTCTACCCGTGCAGAGGCTTGACAAACCGCCGCTAGATATAGGCAATAAACAGCGCCACAAAAATCAGCACAATGTCAGCTAGCGAAGGCAACGACGGCTCGTTGCAGGCTTGCTGCCATCCGGCCACGACACGACAGTATACGGCACGAAGCCGACCAGCAAAAATATCGCCCCGGTCGAAACGAGCATCCGTGATACGGTGGTAGTACTGTGACAGTCCATGTCGGTGTGGTGGCGGCTCACGCGATGCGACCTCCCCAACTTCAACTTGACCGACCCATCGAAAAGCCACCGCCGCATCTCCAATCGATCGACCGAATCCTGTTGCAACCGTCTTTTGCAGGGAAAATCGCACGCACACACACACATACTGATATCTCGAGGCTTCTCTGCTTCTAGACGGACGCGTCGACTCCTTTTTGCCGGGAGATTTCGTGCCGCCCGTCTCACGGGAGCCTCTCCTGTTTCCTCTTCTCCTCTTGCATTGCATGTACGGCCCTACGTTGCGTCTCATCGTCCCCTACCTCCACTGGGTCAAAAGCGCAACAAAAGGCCAATACGTATCCCATTCAGGCAGCTTGGGTCGGCATCTACTAGCTTGGACCAATGAACAGTGCTGAGTACTGACCAATCAACCAGCGAATTGTTGCTTTTGGAAAAAAAAAACTGGAAGGAGGAGGAATATTTGCTCCTGTACTGTGCATGCGCTATCTCCCTCGACGATGTACGTGCCAGGGCAGGGCGACGAGTGAGAGCGATTCGATCCGCGACTGACTCGGGCTCGGCGTGTGGCTCCGATACCCCGCGTTGCTTTCACCTCCAAAGCGCGAATTATTCGGTGCCCTGCTGCTGCATGCGGTTGTTCGATCGATCTGATGATCCTGCAGGGTCTCGGTGACCACGACATTGCGATCATTGCAATCTAGTTGTTGTTGTGCGGTTCGAGATGATGGATGGGACGGGAGCCGTGCCGTGCACCGGGGGGAAGTGGAGATCGATCGAAGCCGGTAGCTTTCTTTCGCTTGCAAGCTAGTATAGCACACAGGAGAGGAGAGGAGGAGGAGGGAGATAGATGCCCACGCGCTAGCTCGAGATTTTCTTGTTGACCGCTTGACCCGGCCATCCTCGAATGGCCAGGCACTTTCTGCCGGCTTTGTGTTTTGCATGGAGTTTGCTGCTTTACTCGTACGGCACTTTGCTTTGTGCGCTTAGCGCCTAATCATGAGTGTACCTTATTGCGGTCCTGGAGTTAATCACGCCAGTTGTGCTAATCCAAGTGTGTCTTGATCTCTCGTCGCTTTGTTAGCTGTAGGCTAATTAATTGACAAGTACTACTAAAATGACATGGAATTTGTAGCTAGGATATCATGTAGAGTACTTACTGATTGGTTACTCTAAAGGGTAGCTAGCTGAAGGGCACGAAGTTGATTGCAGGCCCTTCCCACTTACACGGCATGCTAGGTCACTTCTTTTTTATGTGTGGTGATCGAGCGAGCCAAACAAGTACCAAAGCAGGTGTACCCCGTCACCTCATGACAAACTCGCAAAGCTCTCCATTTTGTGCACTTTTCCTTTACGAAATTATTATTATACACTATCTTGTGAGCACTGATAAAAGTTGAGCATCGTACTATCGATCACCAACGTACAGCGGATATCTGCTTCCAATGCCATCGCCATCCTCCTCCTTTGTTAGTGTAGCTTTTTCTCCTTTTTTTTTTCTTCGAAGAATTTAGTTTAGCCTTTCGTTGTTGTACCGTTGGATCACGAGCACACGCATCTCAAAAACCAATCCAGTGAGCAGAAAGAAACCGACGTGACGTACCAGTGTGTACCACCCCCCGACAAAGCCAACGTGGCATGAGGCAAACGAAATCGAATGATGGATGCCTCCACGTCCACCGATCGACGCGTCTTGAGCGGTTGAGCCCCGTACGGCTTCCGCACAGCGGCTCAGGAGGGGATCGCGCGTGCACGCCCGTTCCTATCAACGCCAACGGAAGGAAGGGAACAAAGGCGAAACACCGTGTGGCGCCCGCCCCGGGAGCGGAGCGCGCACCACCACCACCACCGAGATCGACCTCGCTGTCAGCCTGCCACGGAGAGAGGGGGCTCGCGTTCGCGCTCGCGACGGCCACACGCGCGATCCCGCGTCCACCCATCTTACCCATCATCCACCTCCCGTGGTGCCGTGCCATCGCCTCCGCCTTATCGTCTCCGCGCGCGCGCGCGACCACGTTACGTAGTACTACGTC
This sequence comes from Oryza punctata, assembly GCA_000573905.2. Taxonomy (NCBI): domain Eukaryota; kingdom Viridiplantae; phylum Streptophyta; class Magnoliopsida; order Poales; family Poaceae; genus Oryza; species Oryza punctata. Next base: position 38,904,430 of record CM002489.2, read on the forward strand.
GCTCGTGTGAGGGCGGCTGCGTTGCGTTGAGTTGCGGCGAGGCGTGGTGGAATCACGCAACCGTTCGGTAATACCGATCGGGCGTTTCGCGGGCGGGAGGAGTAGACGTTCTAGTGGTGGGGGTGGGGATTACAATGGACGATGCCGCGCGAGATGCCGAGCGCAATAGGCCAGGTGCGATGGCTTGGTGACGCGACCGTGGCCATGTTCGTGGGTCGGGTGCGTTTGGCTGTTCGGGCGCACAACGGCCGGGTTTTTTCTCCCCTGTTGGTTTTTGCCCTTTTTTCTCGGGGGGCCGGAGCGTCTGGGGCCAGAGCCAGATAGACCCTAGATAGGTGTGTGAATAACGAAAGTGGCACCAAAAGGAGAATAAAAGAGGTTGTGTCTACAATCTTGTGGTGCATTGGGTGTTCAATTCGTATTTGGTGGTTAGCTAGCGCCGGTCCTGGGGCAGGGTGGGCAATGCAACCGCCCTGGCCCCAGGCGTCAAGGGCCCCCATGCCATGTACATGCACATATATTGGTCATCGCCATGTACGTACAAAACACTTTGTCTGCACTAATTAATCTCTTTTGAATCAGGCTATTAGTTAATCTTAGTATGTTGCCTGCTGTTGTATATGTTAAATCCCCTGAACATAGTAGATAGAACTTTGACGATTCATTTATTCTAAAAATCTCAATTACGAGATATCCATGATAATTAGTACCTCATTATGAGTAGCACAATCTTCGTGTTGATTCATTCCTCCTGTGGTCTTGCACTAATTTTCTACATATAATGTGCTTTTTAATTTTTTAAGGAGTCATATTAGATATTATACGCTTGAGAAGTCCTGCTTTCATGCATGAAATCTTTTTAAGTATTTTTGGTTTCTATTCAATTATCGCCTAACCATAGTTTATGTTTACTAATGTATTCCTTCATATTTACAATAAAAACTCACCCAAAAGAGTTAAAATCCTAATACCAAAAATATTACGCACAAACAAGTTAGCTTTTAATAGAAACTCGTTGGGTGGTCTGCACAATTACGCGGCTAGCACCATACAAAATTATTTATTTTTTATATATGATTTTACTTAAAATTTGTTAAATATCTATCTCGTTGTCTTAGCATTCTGAAAGACCGAACTTTATCATCTACGTGTTTCTAATTTTATAGTTTTTAAAATTCGCTTCGGTCGCTACTCCTTACTCGTTTATCAGGCCTTTATTTGTTTATTGATCTATCACTATTTCTATTCATCTTCCGTAAAACCTTTAAAAATTAGAACTTTTAGTTTTTAGGGTTCATTGTCATGTTGGGTTTTGTTTTTATAAATTTTACTCCTCTACGACCCCTCTGCTGTCTCTTCTTTTTATTACCATTGGAATTTTAAAAATCGAACATAATTATCGTTTGGGTTCGTTTTTTTACTTTTTAAAAGTCCCGCTAAACGGTCAGTGGTTTAGCCACTGTACTCATATATGCGTGACCCGCCTATTGCCTCCCCTTTTTATTGTCATTGAGATTTTAAAAATTGAACATGATTATCAGTAGGGTTTATTTTTTTACTTTCTAGAATCTCGCTAATTGTCGTGACCGTGCTGCTTAACAGTTTATCCGTTGTTCCTCATCTTAATCATCATTGAGATTATATTTGGGATTTTATTTATATGTTTAGAGTTTTTATATATCCCATCAACTACTACCACTTAACTACTTTACATGCTTATTGTTTTTTCCCTCTTTATTATCATTTGATATCGTTGTGTTTTAGATGAGCTATTCTTTTCGAAAAATCCATATTTTCATTTTAATATTTTTTATTTGTAAATTGTATTCCTACTCGAACTCATATAATTATTTTCTATTTTCAAAATTTATTTTATTTGTTATTTCAAATTTTAATTAATCTCGTCATATGTTCTAGATGGTCTATTCTTTCAATAGTCTTTATTTTTATTAAAAATTTTAGTTATTTATCAATTGTATTTCTAGTTGAACTCTTATTTTTATTTTTCTAATTTCTGAATTTATTTTATTTTTTATTTCGAATTCTAATTAATTTTGTGTTGTGTAATAGATGGATTAATTGTTGTTTCAATATTTCTTTTTTATTCTGAATTTTAGTTATTTCAATATTGTATTCCTACATGAAATCTTCTTTTTCTTTTCTAATTTCAGATTTTTATTTATCTTTTAATTAATCATGTATTGGGTTCTTATATGGACTCCTCTTTCAATATTGCTTATTTTTAATTCCGAATTTCAGTTATTTTTTAGATTGTATTTCTACTTTGACTCTTTTTTTCTTTTTCTTCGATTAATGTGGGAATTTCTAGTCTCTACAGTGAACGTGGTACCTTTTTTCAAGCTGTTTTAATAATATAATAGATTTATTGAGGTCAGGAATATGCCGTTTGTCTACATCTCTTCGAGCGTAATTTAAGGGGTGGACTCATGCAAGAACGCATCATGCATGAGTGCGTGGGTGGTGGTGTGTACACATATGTTTAACTTCCGTATGATGAAATAGTAAAAATTTTACCATTACATATGCATACATGAAATCTATAGGGCCTACGTTTCTTTTTCTCGCCCGGAGCTCCTAAATTTTCAGGACCAACCCTGTGGTTATCAATGTAGTAATATTGAGGCCAGTTAATTGATTAGGAGAAAACTAGGGTCGTCTAGTGTGCCTAGCTCGGTGTGGTCTAGACTAAGGGACTATTTGGGAAAGTATTTTTTTTAGTAAATTTCACATAACTACAATTATTTTGATCAAACTATTATAAAATTATAGATTTAATGCAATCTACCACATAATTATGGATTTAGCATCAAATTATAATAAAACTATAGATTTAATGTTAATTAACACAAAATTATAGATTTAATACTGAAGAAGTTATCACAAAATTACAGCTTTAGAGTTTAAATCCCTTACACTACCATTACGTAGGAGCTATAAATGGTGTAGTTTTGTTATTAACTTGGCATTAAACCTATAGTTTTATGATAAATTTACTACTTAATCTGTATTTTTATGATACAATACTTTAAATATGTAATTTTGGGATAGTTTGGTCGAAATATTTGTTGTGTGAATAAACTTTTTTATAGTTAAGATGATGCTCTTTTGTTTTTACATGTCACCGAAACATCATAAAAAATCTGAAAAAAATAATAAGATAGATTTGTATGTGATATATATATCATTCCACAAACATACAAATTCAAATTTAACACATACAAATAGAAAATAAAAACAAAAACAATTGTTAATAATGCACATTATTAAATTCACCGTGGGCTTTTGCGTTATGCACTTACACCCCCACCATAAGATCCAACATCAGCATCGGTGGCATGAGACGACAAGCAAAACTTAGCCACATGGAACTGTCGGCAATCTTCACCGGCACCAGCACATGACAAGAATCTTGGCCTCCCATGGATCTAACCACCTACGTAAATATGGCGGGTATTGTTGATGAAAAATCTGCGCTCGGCCCATGATATCAGATCTATGTTGGCGCGAACTAAGTCGATAAAAACAATGGTCTAGTAGATCTGCTTAGCTCCAGTGCAGGTCCAAAATATTAATAAGATACGGGTGTGATAATCAGTTTGATCCTGCAACTGACAAGATAGATAAATATGTTGATCACCTGATAGTCAATCGACTGATAAACCAATATAGTAATTCCAGCTGATGCTGATACTAACCGATATCGATAGAGTTTTGAACTATCGGCTATATATATCCAATATAGATCTTGATACTTGAGCAAACAATGATAATCAACTGATGATAATATAATAAAAGAATAATATAATTCAATAGAAATCAAATGGCTAATAGTGATATGATAGAATAAGCGTTGATCCAAATGTTAAATCATATATCAGCTGGAGGTTCTATGTCATTAAATCCAAACGATTAGATAGATAGTAAAATCTTTGTTGGGATCGACTAAAATTAACTTGTATGTAATCCTTGTAAGCTGATGCAACGTTCATATAACTCATCGGTTGAAACTCCGATGAAACCCTTATTATAATCAAAGACGGGTTAGCTTTTATGATTCTAAGCATGGCTAGGGATGATACATAGCAAAGTATGCAAAGAAATATAAAGTCTAAACAATCAAGTCTTTGACTATTTTTCAGGGTGGTGGATACCTTAGCTAATCTAATATGGTAAAGCAATTTAGCCGATACCGGCAAAAACCCTAAAGCAGATCCTAGCCAATACAAATAAATTGAGCTACTAAATATGATTAACTAAGATATATGATAAATAGGTAGTAAAACATACTAACCAAACTAGAGCGATCCAAGAGATCGAAAATGATACAGCCTTGAACAACACCAACGTAGCCGATACAATTGTCAGGGTCGGCGGAACATAGGACTTACCCCTTCGTCGGAGATCGAAAACCGATGCAGCCCCTCGTCAGGTGCCAAGTTCTGCTGGTTGATAAGTAAAAACCTCGGAAAAGAGGTTGGTGATACGCCGAGAGTAGTTGTATTGATCGAGAGATAGATTACAGGGACCCCGGGTGTACATATTTATATCCATGGGTAGATATGACTCCTTATAGGATAAGACACAAACTTTCCCAAAGATGAAAGGAAAACATAAAGTTCTTATTGGACACTAAACACACTTTTATAACATTAAAAGAAAACTAAGGACTCTGCCTAATTAAAAGATAAATTACCATACCGCATTCTCCTTGAACTCAGTCTCTTTTGGATAAACTTTCTTTTATTGATTAGTTTTCTTAACCGAATTTGCTAAAAATCCGATTGTTGGTGACTTGATATATTCATCGGCCGATTCCAAAACTCTGAAGCCGATACTGACTCTAGACCGATGAAACTTTCGAGGCTTACCAAATTTTGGTGTTAACAGACATTTAAATTTTTGCCACATTTAAGATGTGGCAATTAAGGATTTGTCACTCGTAGTCTATGACATGTGGGCTCTCATGTATCTCTGATATGTGGATCCTTAATTATCACATGTAAGAGTGGTAAATAGTTAATTATTCCACATATGGCCACCACCTATAGGCCGAATGCCCAAGCCTTCGGCCACCACTCACCATGAAGTTCCCCATGATCAGATCTGCAAGTAGACTAACTTAGAAAGGGAGAAGCCCTGTGAGAGCAACAATAGGAGGAGGGCTTTTGGCTGATGCAGATGACCGTGTTCCTACCACGACACCTCCTTAGCTCGCCCCCGAAACCTAGCCGAGCACATACCGCTGCCAAATCTGGCCAGACGAGTTATCGATGCCGTTGACCAGCCCTTGCGGTCGACACACGCATTGAGTGCCATTGCTCGAGATCACGCTAGACCTGGATAGTACCGAACTGCTATTGGAGAAAGAACGCAAAGGGAAATGTAGAAGAAAGAAGTGAAATGGATAAGTGGAAGGGACGGGATGGGAGGGGGTGGAGGGTGTGGTGATGCCAATGGACGGTGGTGGAGGGGGTTGTGCTGGGAGCGACACAGGCGTCAATACTTGCATTGGAAGAGATTTTCAGTTTTTCTTTTAGAAAAATATGTTACCTTTAAAGAAAAAAGTACATCCTAAACTTGCTGTATCGCCTTGCCAGGCATGTATTCGAAGTTTTGCCATCAAAACCACAGTTAGCCGTGGTTTTACAGTAAGCATGCAAGGCGTGCATGCCTTCTTGTATTTTAATCGATTGGTTCATTACTTAACTTGTAAAGTTGATACCAGTAAAAAAAGGTACGCGTTACTTTTGTAGCTAAAGATTAGTTTAACATAGATCAGAATCCTCGTGAAAGGGAGCTGATACGAAAACCATGTATTGCATTATAAAGTTTATGTTCTGAAAAGGAGCCAAAGAAAGAAAGGAATAACACGTTTGCATCGATGACCTAAAATTTACCATGTTAACTTTAGAAAAAAGAAAGATGTACGCCGTATATTGTGATGATCTAGACTACATAACAATATAAATTAATTAATGAGTAAATTATAGTTTGGACCACCTTATATTTCTAAGTTTCATTCTGGATCATCCTTAATCCTATATGTTTACTTTACACTGGTAATTTTATCTTTGTTGTGATTTAAACTACCCAAACCACTTATTTAGCACATCAATAACCTCGAGTATACATTTGTTCCACCACGCCGATGAACTCCCTCTCCAAGCCATATTTTGTTGGAGGCATAGTTAGATATAGCTGGAAAGGAGAACTGAGGTGTTCCAAAATAAAAAGAAAAATATATGTAAAGTGAAAGGATCGGTCAAAAGATTTTACAAAGTAAAACATTGGTAACAGAAAGTAGTAGTGTAAAGTACAATTCACTCTAAATTATTTTTATGTACAAAATATACATATTAATTTGTTGAAACAGAACGGCATTGTATAGCAGATACAATTCTACTTGTAAATAAACCTTAACCTGGTTTTTGCGTTAAATTGTGGAAAAATTTGGCTAGTTTTATTAGTACAACTTTACAAGCATACAACACATCTTGTGACCTCAAAGTGATAACTTACCAGGCTGAGTGGCTGACATAGCCAATAATCATGATATACATGTAGATAAGCAATCCTGCAGTCCAAGATGTCGGTCTACTCATCGTGATATGATATCTATCCTTTCGAGAAAGACAACCATTAGGCGCGTGCATCTGTTAAAATTTTAAAAGAAAACTCGTAGGTAGGAGTAGTTGCGTATTTTATCCAAAGTAGAATAGTACTAGTACGAGATATCTGTGTGCATGGTGGTCTCACTCGTGCAAAGAAACAAATTAGTAAAACATTGTGGCCCTAGCTGCCTGGAATAATCCTGGATCGCTAATCCATCACACCCCCTGACAAAGCACCCTGTCATTTGGTTTGGAGCTAGAATGATGTGAGATCTCCCTTGTGACAACTTCCCTGTCTACCAGTAAGACTAACCTCAGAAAAACTATTGAGGACGACAACAGATATTTCAACAGGTAAAGATTGACGAAAGGAACAGAATCAATAGCACTGCATGCAACCACACAGAGATTATTGTGGCGTATATGTATGTGTACCATCCTCTCGTTCAAAGGAACACCCATATCTGTAGTCATATCGATCGATCGCACGCCATAGAGATGAGATTGGGTTAATCACGCATCCCCCACCATCACTGGAAAAGATAATCGAAACAGCTAGAAGCAGAAGCACAAAGAACAAATTAAAATCCAATAGTGATTAGTACTTCACAACAGCAGCAGCAGCAGCAACAGCAACTACAATCTGACGATCCATTCCGTCATGATCTGCATGCCAATCCCCACAATCTCTCGTGGGGCAGCACACACTGCAAGAACACACGCTATTCCCTCCCCCACTTGGCCGGATCAGTTCCACCACAAGCTATTGCCTATTGCCACCCAACTCGATCCCCCGGTGGGCGCCACCACCGGCGCCCGGGTATCAACGACTCGTGCTGGTGCCAAACAGGCTTAAATGTTGTATGATTCTTGTTAAATTTTAAAAAATCTCTATGATTATTTTGGATTTTTTTTAGATTCATGTACTTTTTTATTCTAAATTCTATACAAATAGTTAGAAAAAAGATTAAAAATAACAATATAGACTACAATAACATCTAGTGCTTCACCGAAAATCAATTTCAAATTCGACCTACATATTAAAAAAAGAAAAAGAGACAATAAGTTCATATATGAATAGCATACCACTACTATTTATCAACTGAATTTATATTTTTTATATTTTAATATACAGGTTGAGTTTTAACGACGTACTCCCTCTGTCCCACAAATATTCAAACCCTAGATTCCCAAGGTAGAAATAAGGAAGGAGACAATGGACAAAAATATCCCTAACTAATACTATATCCATTTCATATTATAAGTCATTTGACTTTTTTCCTCGTCAAATTTTATTAAGTTTAATCAAATTTATAGAGAAGATTAGCAAAACCTAAAATATTGAATTAGTTTTATTTAATTTAATATTAAATATATTTTGACAACATGTTTGTTATGAGTTAAAAATACTAATATATTCTTTTATAAACTTGATTAAACCTAGAGAAGTTTGATTAGAAAAAAAATCAAACGATTTATAATATAAAACGGAGGTAGTAGATAAATTATGTTGGTGGAAAGGTAGGTGAAGGGTATTGAAGGAATAAAATTTCTTGATTTGCGGGTTGATGGTAGGTAAGAAAATAGGGGTTGATTTATTTTGGGATAAATTCAAAATCTAAAAATTGGTTTTTTTTTTCCAGATTTTGAATTTATATACGTCAAAACAGTTTCCCGTTTTTGGGGTTGATTTATTGGTTTTTTTAGGAATTAGAGATTTTGTGGAGCAATTTATATACGTCGCATATAATTCATTTTTTAAAGAATTTTTCGTAACTAATGAATCGTTTTTAGATGGAGGAGAAATCTGAGGGTTCAAAACAGTTTCCCGTTTTTGAGCATATTAATCTCTCTCTCATTCACTGCAGCGTGCACTGCGACACCTGAACCCTGATATTCCCCGAGGCCCGCGTGTCAGCCACACGGGAGCCGGAATGACGCCATGACAGTGGCGGCTTCCGTAGCAAAGGACGTACGTACGCCACTGCCACTAGCTAAGCCACGAGTAGCTAAGCTAAGCCAATAAACTCCTCGCCCGCACGGGCCGCGTCCTATAAAAGACACCACGCGTGTGGCAGAGCACACCACGCCACAATTCGAGATCGATTCAGCTCGCTCGCTTGCTTCGGTTAGCTCCAGCTCGTGGTAGAGTGTTGGTAGCTTGATTGCACTTGTACAGCGAGGTTAATTTGCTGCAACGGCGGCGAGGTCGTCGTCGCGGTTGGCGAGGAGGAGGAAGAGGAAAGGACGGCGTCTGTTTCGCTGGTTGGTGCTTCCGCCATGCTGCAGGGGGAGGAGAAGAAGGCCGGGAAGGTGAAGAAAGGGTGGCTGGCGGTGAGGGTCGGGGTGGAGGGCGCCGACGACGGCGACGGTGGGTTCCGGCGGTTCGTCATCCCAATCGCCTACCTCTACCACCCCTTGTTCCGCCGCCTGCTTGAGGCGGCGCGCGACGCCTACGGCTACGACTCGGCCGGCCCGCTCCGGCTTCCCTGCTCCGTCGACGAGTTCCTCCGCCTCCGCTCGCTGGTGGAGCGGGAGACCCACGCGGCCGGCGGCGGCGGGTCGTCGTCGCCGCACCGCGTCCACGCCGGCGGTGGCGGCGGATCGCACCACCACCACCACTACTACTCCTTCTCCCCGTGCACCCGCGCCAAAGTCAGCTCCTGATCGAGCTCGCTTTCGTGCGCCATGGCGCGCGGAGAAGATCTTCCGGCGAGGACACGCCGCGTGTACAGTAGCGATTAGCTAGCGGAGGCAGTACACGACGAGAGGAGAGTGGCATACAGTAGCTAGGTGATTAGTGATTTGCTCCGGGTTTTCTCATGATTTTGGTCTTGATTCCCCCTTCTTCTTCATCATCTTTTTGATCGATCTTGTGATGCATGTATGATAGAATTGACAGATCGACCTATGTATGTATAATTATCAGTTGAACTCACAGTTCATAGCTACTTCATTCTCTTCACGCACATATAGCTCGATTTGCTTCTCTTGTCTTGTTGCTAAGCCAGACGAATTAGCCGCTGATTGATCAAGTGGGATTAGGCATGAGCTCGAGGTTGAGGTGGTTACTGCTGCCACCTTCCGGCGAGACCCACCTCTCATCAACGCCGGCACGGTGAGGAGTCGCGGCAGCGGCGGCGGGAGCTCACCGTGGAAGACGCCGTTGACTGAGGGTCAGCGGGTGCGCCCACCTGTCAGCGAGAGGAGTTGGGGGGGTAGAGGGGGTAGAGGGATATTTACAAAGGAAACCCTCGTTTTCGTCGAATTATCCCTTACAACCCCCGAGAATTGGGTCGCTACCTGTGGTTAGCTACCCGACTTAATTACCTCCTCGCCGTCCGATCAAACTCTGCGGTCCAGATGGGTTGGATTCGAGTGCAGGTAGGACGTTTTCGTTGAGGATACTCCCGAAAGTTTGGATCGCGACCATATCGAAAGACTCGTCATCGTCCGATTATCATCCGACGGTTAATATCAATTCTATCGGAGATGGTAGGCCCTTTTTTTTCATAGAACCCTCCTCTTTGTTCGTATTATCTGTTATCGCCAGCCATCTCTTCCTTTTGGTGTCAAATGCCCGAACTCGCCGGAGCTCCGGTGATCTCCTGGAACCCAATCGATCGGTTAGTTTCTCTGTTCTTTGCAAAATAGTTTGATTAGTACGTATAAGATGTATAAAGGCATCATCGATGTCTCTGTTGTTTCCAGGCTCTTGAATCTTGATGATTGATTAATAAGTGTCTTGAAGAAAAGTTAATCTTTTAACTGTCGAAGGGTTCAATTAAGGGCATGTATGATCTCAAACGAGGGTTAATTTTTGTTGGTTTTCTCGGTGCGGCGTTTCTTTTCCTCTGGACGACTCATCCATGTCGTGTCCATCAGGAATCACTGAATCAGGATAGGTTCAGCATTGAGGCAATTTGTGGAAGAGGTGACAGCACTCGTCTCAGGACCTGATCTTCAGTGCATCTTGTCTCTCGATCTCTTTCTCTTCCTTTCTTTTCCTTCTTTTCTTTGCACTATACATCAAATCAAATTGACAACCAAAATCTCCACTACTTCATTTTTAACGTGAATTTATAGGTGGTACTTGAGGCTAACCCTAGGCCAGAGACACAGTTGTACCTCCCCATATTATGGCAAAAACAGTTTTAACCCGAAAAGGCTTTCAACAGTTCATCATTTTCCTTCTTCATCTTAGGCTCTGGGCACATTGCCAAACCTACACCCTGCCCACCCAACAGCCATAAAAGAGTGGTGTTCTTGAGTTATCAAAGTCAACAAGATAATACAACTTTTGGCCTCTTTATGACAGGCTTACTTGTACCATATGTGTACATCCAAATTATAAATTGAGACACTAGAATTAGTCAAAAATTGACATTTCTTTTAGCTGAATTAACACCGTATGGTTACATTCATTTTAGACGGCCATTATTTCTGTGACCTGAGGGAATACAGTAAAGTTGTCCTTTCAACTCAGTGGATATAAGTCATGACTCGTATTCTTGCCACCAAGACTTTTAATGTATTTAAGATGTAAAATTATAGGTCAATTTGGACTTTGTATAATTAATGATCTGGTGGAACAATGGGAAATACCATAATAGTAATGTAGAGTGAGTACTTATCTTTGAGCAATGCACAGGTATCATATCACTATGCAAGTTGATTTTAGTGAATTACAATTTTTAGGTAGAAAGTACAAATTAAAGTGAACACTAGATGCCTAATGATATATTAAGGCTTGTACATCCATTACCATAGCCCAAGGAAGCAACTCATCTGGAAAACTGAAACTAGCTAGACAAACAGATGCAATTTGATAAGTACATGGTTCTTGCCCCTTGCCGTATCAACTTCTCTTCTCTCCATTAGCACATTTCCAGCATATTCCCCATGTATAACTGCGTAGACACAAGAATTATTGTATCATATAAAACGTACTTTTATTTTTGAACTATTTTATTTCAATCAATAATGATATAGCTTCGTGGCTCAGTTCAAATAATAATTAAAAAACTGATCACTGAATTTTTCAAAAAGAACAAAACTGATCACTGTGAACGAACAGAAGCACTAGATGTAACTGTATATATTGACAATACTGTCAACTTGTACTAGTTGCCGTACTAATCCAGCTGCAAGGCAAGCAGAGGCGAGTGATCTCACTCCATTTGTGCAGTTGATCTGCTTTGTTCGGAGTAAACAAAGATCAGATCAGATATCCTACTACCGTAAAAATCACCCAAAGTGCAGTTCAGCTCACTCGATGCATGCATGAGTGGTCTCAAGTTAAATCTTTTTTTAACTTAAACTATCATCTCCTACAGAAGTCAGAACTAATCCTCAGCTCGCTCATTTGCTCTTTCCACTGCCTTTTGCGCTTTAGCCTGATCATGTCTTAGCCTTTAATTAACCAAGAGATAATGGCAGCAACTAATCTGGCTGCCACTAGGTTGTTCTGATCCAGGTTCCAGATAACGATATTCACGAAGAATTGCAGGGCAAAGTAATGGACAGAGATGACAACATAAGCAGCTTGTTTATTTGGATGTGCTGCCCAAGTGGAGATCGGAATTTCAGAGCTCGTGCCAGCGTAACGAGTTGCCATTGGATGGCTCGTGTTATTCTCGCAATCAAAGTGCATTTCTTACTACTAGTTATTAGTGCAAAGAATACTTTTCAAAATGAGATTTTTTGCAAATATTTTAGTACCATTAACAGAAAAGAACGGATTGTATCGCTCTGAAATTTTCCCTGCCTGTCAATGGAAGTAGTAGTAAAAGCTAGTTTACAACGGCGACGGGAAATGACCGTGAAGTATGATCATCTAGTAACTCTGAAGTTTCTGAAATCTGCGTCAGGAGCAGTGTCTCAGATGATGCCTAGCATCTCTGAAAACAAGTCCACAAATCTTCTCGCGGAATCCTTCAGTCTGAGACAAATACTATATAGCAGTATGCTTTGTCAATTGATCAGTTAAGCACGTAATCGCTACCTCTCGATCGCTCTCCCTCTTTCAACGAAAAGGGAGAGCACGTATTGCTACTTCTGCTGCAACAGGGCCATCAGCTGGACAGATACTCCTCGTAAATTGTCCAAGAGGCCAGCCAAACGGCCTCGACACGTCTATCTGCATTTCTGTCGCTTCTTCCTCGTGTCAAACCGGTTATTGTTTATTGGTTTGGAAATTTTGGATTAGACGTCGCCGGCGGCCGTGGGACGTCCGTACGTCCGTGTTGTGTGCAGTTGGTGAACACAGTTTATTCTTTGGAATTTTGTTTGATAGTTTGAGGCCTCATGAATGAGTTTAGCTTTCTGAACTTCTCTTGAGGTCTGGCCTGATTGGACTGGTTGAAACAGTGTGAGAATTGACACTCGATCCTTCGTCGGTAGAGAAAATCTTAGACAAGACTTTGTGTTTTACTATGGTCCTGTCAGTACCATTCATGGACTGGAAAAAGAAAAAGATCTGAAGAAACTCGAAAAAAAAAAACTCTAAAGATCAGACTTTTGTGTGTTCATGAGGTGTACAGCGGGGTTTTTGAATTGCTATGGTACCAAAGTGAAATGACGGTGACTTATATTTGCTGGTATTTGAATATGACGATAAGTACAGTAGCTGAAATAGATAGCTGCTACGGTAGCTAAATGAACTGTGACACATCAAAGAAAATGTTATTTTGTAAATATGAAACTATTCTGATCTGAAAATAAATGGTAGGATGATGGAACTTGTCTGCTCTACGCTTCATATAAGTTAGCAGGCACAATCTGTGCATGTTTGTAGTGTTATTGATCAATTTTTGTGCTGTAAATCACACACTCAACATAAAAAAAAACAGTTATTCTCATGTGAGATAAATCCAAGTAACTAGTGAACAAAAACTGATCCTGCACTCCGCACCATCATAGGTTTGGTTGGTTGGTCAAGAATCTACAAAAGGAAATGGGAAAGGCACTGCTCTCCTTGATTAAAGAAGATAAGTTGCTAGTTTGCTACATTACCGAAAGTGGATAATCACCACGTGAAGTTGGCATCTAGGTGATAAAAGCACTTGCTAAAGCGTGCGTATCACTCTTAACTTGACAGTCTTTACACGGAGCAAATGGTGAGAGCTACCAGCTTATAGCATCAGCAATAGCAGCAGCAGCAGCAGCAGAACTATATTCTTCAGAAAGCCTGGCGCCGTTGGATATTCCTGCATTTCTTGGATTTTTGTTCCGATTTGCAGCGCCAATTGATCCTTCCACGGGCCATATCCTCCTATTTTCTTTGGCTCATGACTCATGGAGCTATTCACTGTCCTTTCGGCACAGGAGCAGACACTTGTTGCAACCTGCAGAGATGCTTGAAAGGCGAGATGTTATCTGGAGCTGAGCATCTGAATTCAGTTCAGAGAGAAGAGCAATGGCATTTCACTTCTGCCTGATACAGTGACATGGTCCTGCTGGTCCTATGCATTGGTTGGTTGGGATGTGAATGTGAGGTGTGCATCGTGTCAGTGGACTGGCTGCCCTACTTTGGTCAGGGAATTCAGCATTGGAAATGTGCAGAACTGCAGATCAAACAGTGTGGTGCGTTAGGCAAGAAGCTACTCCTACATGATGAAAATGAGCTTCAACTGAAAGACTGAAAGTGAAAGTACCATTGCGCGGACGGAAAGGTACCAAAGATGAGGCCAAAGTCCAAAGAGAATTAGAAGAAAAGGAGAGAGCATGAAAGCTAACATCACATGGCTCAAAACTGCTTTGTAGACCACAGATCAGCAACGAGATCTGATTCCAAGCAGTTAAAAAAATTTACCCGTAACACTCTAGCGAGATCTTTTTCGACACCGGCAGAGGAGCGATCGAAGAAAAAGAGACTGTCCGTGGCTCCCCAGTAAAGAAATGCCAACCAATGGTCGTGTATGATAACATGGGCATAATTGACAGTCGTCAGAGAAGTGAGTACATGAAACCTCACCTTTCATGCAAAGATTGCAAAGCTATATATTCAGAGATGCGATCGAGTACAACTACAGCTGGGAGATGTCACGAAAGAAAGCCACAATTCATGGCATGAATTGATGCCCATAGAAAGATCTGGAGCTCCAAAAACATCGCCGATATGATACCATCCACCTCCCCTTGCCTAAATGAGGCTTCAAGTTTACAGTTACTACAGAACTGGTCCTTGACTACACATTGCAATTCACATCTGCAAGAAGAGAAGTAGTAGACAGAAGATAAAACTGGATAGAATTTGATGGGGCTTGTTCATCCAAGGAGCCTCTGAAACGCTTCCGGCAGGGCCATTTGCAGTGGATACTTTGGGCAGTGTGAAAGACCCTCCTTGCACTGATGGTGAGCTTGAGCTCGGAGGGGGAATGGCGCCGCCGGCTTCTGCAGGTCCTGGTGCTGATAACGGCGGGAGAAAGGTCGAATCATGGTTCACCGTGGTAGGGGGTTCAGTGAGTGCAGGGAACTGATGTGGTCCTGCGTGCAGAAGAAGAATAAAACACAGTGGACATGTATCAAAGTAAAAGTGGCAATGCTGACTAAAAGAGACGAGATAAAGAACTTGTAATCATAGAACGAACAATTGCTGCTCAGCCAAAGTGAAGGTATGAATGTATTCATTCGCAAAGTACGATTGAGGTTGCTATGGCATTCAAAGTGCATTTTTTGCAACTATTCAGGTGGGATGTTGATTCTGTTGGTGCAACTTACTATTTTTATGAATAACAAAAGATGCATGCTATCCCAGTTCAAAAACCTGAAAATAATATATCCGCGCAAATTCAAATTCAAATGCTCGATACTGCTGCATTGTAAGCCAGTTGCAGGCCACAAGCTCACAGGACCAGTAATTACCTGGACATCTGGATTGAAGACCTGTGCTAAGCCTGCAAAGGAAAGGTAGAATGTAACAACTTGATAGTAGAAGTAGAAAAATAGATTCTGAGCAACATGTTGCTTACAATGTGGTAATGGTTCCATTAACAAAACCTCCGTAGCTACAAGAAGAAATGTTGCAGCCTGCACTAGTGGAACGAGCGCTTACATTGCCTAGCAGAATATTGCTGTTACTGCACTGCATGCTAGGACATGATCCTGTCAATGAAGCTGGTGTGCAATATAAACTGAGACAGAAGAGAAGACAGTGATTATGACCCAAATAATGGTTCCATCAGTAATATCGTGTTAAACAGAAAAGGTACAATCTGAAAATTACTTGAGATTCCCTGGCCCACAACTACACTGCACACAGTTGCCAGCAGTAAGTGCATAAGTCCCATTTGCCACAATCAGTCCATGGTCTGAAGCAGATTTGGGAAATGTAGATGTGCATGCTAAGATACAGAAACAAATAACAAGTGTCACAGGAAGAACTGGGAGAAATTGCTGATATTTAGAAAAGACAAACGATGCAGCCCAACTGTTGTCACAGAAGGCAGAACAGAAGAATTAGCAATCAACAAAAAAATAGAGCCCATAAACGCAGAGGCCCATCATAATATGATGCTTATGTTTTCTTACAGGATACACAATCTGAAACTCACTGAATGAATAAAAAGGAAAACTGAACAGTTCGTGCATAACTCACCATTAGTATCTTCCTAATCCCTATTGAAGAGTAAACGATTGCCTAAACAGAGTTCTATTTATCGACTCCGATTGAAACACCACATATACCACAACGGAAGATGAATGGGCATTTACAGTATTCAAATAAACATCAAACTGCAGAAAATATGCTCGTTTGCAAAGTTTTAGCTGAAAACATTTAACTCAATTCAATGAACCATATGGCTCATCTGTATTAGCTCAAAATTTGCCTGCGAAGTCATCACATTGGACATGTTACACTAGTTCTCAATTTGTCGTAACCAAACATAGTCTGCAGTAGCCACCATCCTGTAGTGCAAGCGTAAGAACATCACTGTTTGAGATCAGCATGTAGGAGTACCTGGCAATGGGATGGCGAGGATGTCGCCCGGCGCGGCGATTGGGCTCCCCATGGCGTTCACATTCATGACATCCGTGACCGTGGTCTCGTAGCTGGTGGCGATGGCGGGCACGGTGTCCCCGACCTGCACGACGTAGGAGAGGTACACGGCGGGCAGGTTGTTGTCGGAGGAGTTGAAGCAGACGCAGGGCAGCGGGACGACGAGCTTCTGGCCGGGGTCGAGCGGCGCGTCGGGGTCCGCGGATGCAAGGGCGTTGGCGTTGCGGATCTGGTCGGCGGAGGCGAGCCCCGCGAAGACGCCGTCGGCGACGGTGGCGAGCGTGTCGGCGGGGCGCGCGGCGTAGCGCACGGACACCGACTTGCGGACGCCGTCGGTGCAGGAGCAGCGGGTGGGGACGCGGACGAAGAGGCCCATCGGGAGGATGCGGTGCGCCGCCCCCGGCGCCCCGAAGTCCAGCGCGTTGGCGGCGAGCAGCGCCGCCGGGTCGGTGCCGAACAGCGCGGCCACCTCCGACACCTTCATGTCGGCGTAGAGCGTGTACCCCAGCAGCGCCGAGCACGAGTCCGACCCCGTGCACGGCTCGATCGTCGTCTTCGCCTCCACGCCGCACGGCAACGATGATACCATCACAACCACCACCATCACCGCCGCCGCGGCGACGGAGCCAGACACCCCCGCCATTCCACTCCACACTCCACAGACTAGGTCACGAGGCGAGCTTCAACTGTGCAGTGCGTGACTCTGCGCAAGCGCTGGTATACAAGCTGAGCAGAGCAAAGTAAGCGGGCAAAGCCTGGGAAGAATGGCCCACCGGTCAGCGGCGGAGCGGGAGGAGTGAGTCGGTTGCCGGGTGAGTAATGGCGGGAGGCGTTCGCTTTTGGCAGCGATGGGGGAATCTGTGCCAAGCTAGGGGAGGAGGGAAAGGTATCAGAGGACACGAGGTCTTTGCCTCTGCCACGCGCTGGTTTCGAGGGTGAGTCACTGCCCTGTGGGTCCCATATATTGTCGAGCCTACCTGTCAATGAGTCGGTGGTTAACCGCGAGATATCAGAACCACACGTCTTTGCCTTTTGAAAAGAGGACGGAACCTCGCAACGGTCGACGTGAGCTGAACTGGGCCGCGTGGCAGATTGGCACCGAGGAGAAGAGGGGACGGACGGCCTCGGCTGCCGTGCGGGCTGTGACCGGTCACGATCTGTTGGCGCTTGCGGGCTGTCTCTGACTAGGTGGCAGACAACCGAGTCGCGAACTCTGTTTCTGGTTGGGCTGCAATGGGTCAGGCATGGGTGTGGCCTAACCAGGTCGAGTAGTTGGGCCGGTGTGGCATATATAGCCCGTGAACGGACGGCCTCGAAACAGGGCCAGGTTGAACTGATCTCCACCGGCCTGTTACGTGTGCGTCAGCAAAGTAGGCTGGGCCTTTTACATGTTGCTGGACATGCGGCATCACGCTGCCAGCCCAGCTCACCCACGGCACTGTGAAACTGTGTGATATTGGTGGCGAAAAAAGAAAAAAAATGAAGCAGAGTACCATCGTATGTAAGTACGTCGACGTCGTCGCTGTACTGACCGATCGTACGATCGAGTACGAGCAGCAGGTGTTTGATTCGTAGCCTTCCCGGTGCATGTGTTGACTCGTGGCCTTTCCGGTGCATGTATGCGCGCGTTGCGTGCAAACCGGCCGGGAGCACGAACCGTTCGCGGCTCTGGTGCATGCATGGGAGGACGAACAATATGATACTCGTAGTCGTAGGCTAGCTAGCTCCGGCTGTCCGGCACCTGTGGCGACAAGACCAGACGTGATCGAGAGAGAGAGACGATGATCGACGCGACCACATATTATAATGTTCTCTCCGTATTCGCAAACAGTTGACCTGTGCTATAATATTCCACGGGAGGATTCGTACATTTGCCGTTTGCGTAACTCAAGATATGCCAGATTGCCTGTCCACGAGATTGGATATTGGATGTTATCAATAGTACTCCAGTATCTTTGATTATTACGCGTCGATGTAAACTTTGCTGGAATACGTTTTAGGCCGGGTCAGGTAGCTAGCTGCAGCCTGCATGCATGTAATGGCCGGCCAATTAGCACAGTGTTACTCCGGCCTGAAAGAGGTTCAGACAGTTTTGTGTGTGTGTGTGTTGGGGGGGGGGGGGGGGGGGGGGGGTTGGGGGGTGCAAACTAGTAAGCTGCCTACCAAGCAGGGATGGGAATGGGCACAGATGGGTGCGAGGTGAGCGTCCCATCGGAGAGGCAGCATCCTGATCAAATCACGCCGACTGGTCTGCGTGCCTTACGGGACGGGCCACTGTGCCTGATGCTACGTTGTTTTTGGATCGCCTGCTCGTGAATACTCCTAACTCCAGCAGACAGCAGTAGCCCAGTTTTCTCATCAATGTGTTGTTTGTGATAGTGTGATCCCCACTGCTTAATTCCAAGTTGATCCTTATTTACTGGTAGATGATGGTGAACCATATATATGCATGCATCGAGAAAATATATTCACCTTTCAGGGGCCGGCCGGCCGGTTACACTTACATGCTGGATCTTGATTCGATGGCTTAAAATTCAGCAGATTAATTTGAATTGTAAAATTTGTCAAAGCAGCTATTTTGTGGTTCACCGGATGTGGTGTCCAGTTGGATTTCGCTATTAATTGCAGACCCCAGTTGGGTTCACTACAAGTACTCAAATCTAATTAATAATGGGCTCTACCAATGTATACAAAGTAGTCAACCTCAAAATGGCAGTCATATAGTACTAGCCTACTAGGCCTGCATAGCTGCTTTGAGTCCTGATAAGTGCATGCTGCATAATGCAGTAGTGTCCTGGTGGTGCGGGAAGAAAGGCAGCGTACTGAAATCAGTGATACACAAGCTCACCCACGTACGTGCGCACGCACAGCCCCAGGAAAAACGGGGCCAGTATACAACGTCCAGTATAGCAGCAGCATGGACTAGTACAGTAGTAGTACTGTACTGCAAACCATCTGACTATTTTTTTAGAAGAACTGTAATCATCTGACTGCGTTCTCCTTCTCATTTCCTTTTTCTTTAAGCAAGAAAGATCTCTGACTGCCTCTTCGACAAGAATGCAAATGACGTCATTTTGTTTGGGATATGGATTTTCATCCACGAGGGAATGTCCTCTCCTTACTTGCATGTTATCTAAATAGTTATAATTTTTTAAAAGATATTTAATAATATAGATTGATATAAAATATATCACTTCACAAACATGCAATATCAAATTTAACTTCTATAAATTGCAATAAAAACAATAAATTAAATTGAAAAATAGTATATTTGTTATTTTTATTACAGTTGAATATTAACTTACATGTTTGTTTGTGGAGTGATATATTTCATATCAATTTATTTTGTTAAAAAAATTAATTTTTTATAACTATTTAGATAACATGCATAAAATGAGAGATAACCCCTCGAGGGATGAAAACACTTTCCCTTTTCTTTGTGTTAATTTAGCTGGTCAAGTTTCACTAGCCGTCACACAAATGTAAAATATACAGTAACGTACGTACGTACAAGCGTCACACAAAGGTAAACACATACTGTAACGTACAAGCAATATGTGCCCCCAACATGTGTCCAACTGCAGAGAATCTGCAAAACTAATTAATTGTGCCCGATCCGCCAGTGTGCCACTGATCATGATATATTGATCACTAGATGTGCATGCAGTATCGGGAAGGAAACCGATCGAAAAAATATGAAACAGAACATGCCAAGATGCTCGTTATTTGCAGCGTATAATTAGGGACAAGCTGGTTGCGCGAACGATTTGTCTCATCCATGCATACGCTATCATATCAATATCATGTGGAACAGGGTCATGCATGGCATGGCATGGAGTAATTCCAAGTGTGAGCATGCACGTACGTACCTCGCACTGCACCAGTATTCAGCAGAGATCACTGCGTGCAGGGGCCCATGATGTGCTCCATCACAGACACAGCTGGCCCACATATATATACTAGTAGTACTCGGTAGTGTGTGCCCATACTGCCCTTGCCATTAATGCCAGCTACGTACGCAAGAGATACCATGCTCCCCAAAGCCGGCCCCCTCATCTCTTGTTGCCTTGTTGCCCTCCTCCTCATCTTGTAAACCCTAGCTAACACAGCTAATACTGTAGCAATGTGACAATTTATGAGGTTTTTTACACACATATATAGCTGCTTATTATTCTTAGTTTGCGCCCAGACGCAAAATTTCCCAAACCATCGCTATATAGTACGAAGTAAGTAAATAGATTGATTAGTATCATTTTGGGCGTGCAAAATTATTGGTCATCGGAGGATCATTTTGTCAAGTCTTATTCACAAGAGTTAATTTCACAAAACTACAAATGCTTTAATCAAACTATAGCAAATTTACATGTTTAACGCAATGAATTATAAAAATACAGATTAGCACAACATTTATCATGAAATTACATATTTAAGGTGGAGTAGAACATATATAGTAATGAAGTTATAACAAAACTAAAAATATCAGAGCTTAGATCTCTAGCATAAACGTTGTAGTTTTGTGTTATAATTGATGTCAAATATATAGTTTTGCAAAACTCTGTTTTAATTCTGGAGTATGTAGTTTTTTGATACTCTATTTTAAATATTTACTAGCGATAGTTTGGTTAAAGTATTTATAATTATGTGGAATTTACTCTATCACAATGACTACAACTACACATTCTGGGCATATCTCTTTCTATTCAACATGACACCCATGAGCTAGTAGCTACTCTGAGTTGAGCTCTATGGCTGGTTAGCGTATTTAAGGAGGGCAGAGGTGCCATGTCGTCAGGGCTACTCCCCTCTTTTCTCTCCTGTCACACTCAAGAAGACCTGTACGTCCTGGATGATCAGTGGCCTACTGTTGTTGGAAAAGACATGGGGAAAGAAATTTGTCACCGCATGCAGCTGTGTGCTTGGATGCTTGCATATGCCACTTGCCCACAATTATGCGCGCATCATTCCGCCTAGAAGCTCGAATGATTGCATGATAATGCGTATTGTAGAAAAAACACTTCTCCTCTAGCTAGGTTCTCCTTCCCCTCATCTCTAGTACTACCATGTCTTCGTTGCCGACCAAGAAACCATGCAGGGAGATCAAAGAATGATGAATCATTCATTTTTGCAGGTAAGTAGTAAAACCCTTACTAGTTAGTTAACGCTGCAAGAACAATTGTATGCTGGATAAGTAGTGTTAGCATGTAGATCTATCATCTTCAGATTCGCAAGCAAGTTCGTGCTGAATTATTACCCGCTGTCTGAAACTACTAGCTGGCTTGCAATCTAGACGAAGACAGATCGAAGAACTAACTGTAAAGCAATTGGCCGTCGATCTAAAACTACCTAATAACCCAGCATGCGGTACATCGATTGTCAAACAGTCGAAGCAATGAAGCCAAGAGAGGAAGAGAGCATATGTTTACAAATATGCATGCAGTAAGCTCTCTATTTTTATAGCTTACCGTCTGTCGGCAGTGGACTATTGGATAGTATGAGGTCGACGAGGACGGTGATCGATCGATCGCAAAGAAGACTAGATCATCAAATTGACAGGACAATATGCCGCATGGTTAAAGGGATTGAAGCCTGGTCCGAGGCTCCGAGCTCGCCGGAAGCTAGGCACCTCAAGGAGGAAAGGAGAAAGCTGTAACCGGAGTCCGGATGCCTCGAGCCAGACAACAAACCCCTTAACCTAATCCAAGCAAAAATACGAAGGATACACACGCTACAGATCGAGACGCCATGGATGCATCGGCTTGCGAGGAATGAAGCCTGGTCCGATGCCTCCACACGCCTGAGCCGGCTCGCCGGCGAGGAAAGAAGTGGATGCCTCGAGCCAGCCAACATTCCCCACAAGCCACCATGGCCAATGAATGAAAGAAGACCATGGACATGGCGAGCCATGAAGCAGCAGCAGCAGCAGGATACCACATGGTAGCCGCTGCAATGGATGCATGATCGTTGTGCAAGAAAGGAGAAGGATGCGAGGGTTTTGAAGAGGAGGGAGATGGGCAGGGTAGCCGAGGACAGGGGCAGTAATGGCAATTTATGGTGACATGCCCCATTTGGCACAGCGGGTGGCCGGGTGCCCTAATGCCCAATAACTGCGCTACTCTACGTCCAGCCCCCGGCCTTTCTTTATGTTGCTCGAGCCAGTGCAGGGCGAGGGCGGGCTGTGCTTTGCAGTTCTGCGCGCATCTCTCACTTTCCTCGCTCAGAGAGAGGCCACAGCTGACTCACTCCACTGCTTTGAATTCCCACAATTCCTCGTGAAGTGCACCCCTTCTCTCCGGCCCTCTCTCTCGTCTCTTCAGGGCCTGGAATGTCTTGGACAAGCTTGTGGTGAAAAATTTATACTTTCATCTGAAATTCAGATTTGAGGAAGGAGGACTAGTCGGTCAGAACTCACAAGAGATGAACGGCAAAATTCAGAGATTCAGAAGTGAGGAAAAGGACTGCTCTTCTAACAATAGTAGGGTCGTCACAGGAGATGAATGTCGAAATTCAGAAATGAAAAGAAAATATGGTACTCATTATCAGTGATCAATACATTTTCAGGACATGATCAGTCGGTGCTTTTAGTTCTGATCCGACCTGAGCATATACATTCTCTTTAAGACAGCATTGAAGTGCTCTATATATCAAGACATGACATTGGTGTTATAGCTTTACGATCTTGTACATGTAATACTAGTACTATTCAATCTCTGTAAGACAGCATTGAAGTGCAACACTAGCTTAAAAAAAATGCCTTCAGCTCCATTTTTTTAGACAACCAGTATATATGGAGTCCATTTTGCCTCGTGAAATGAACCAATTTAGTGCAAATTAAAGGCAGTGGAATGTCTGAAAAGCTTGTATAGGAGTAGGCGGAAGAAAGCCCTCATTACTACCACACAAAATATAACATCATCTAGTCTCCTGTGATCTACTAGCCCCTCTTCCATGTTTTACTGTTCTGCAGTTACCTGCCCCAAACTAAAGGTCTTCTACACACATACCTCTACTAGCAGTAGATAGTAGCTCAAACTTCTAAACGTTTTCCGTCTCGGAAAGGATGAAGAATAGGAATGAGACTTGGATGAATTGACGCAAGCAAGCGCTACAAGAATCAAAATGTCCTTTATGGCAAGCTAGCTAGCTCGCCAGCCAAAAAGTGCTTGTAATTGCATCACCGAAATGTCAACACCACTCCCCTAAAGAGCATTCAAAGGCTTTCTTGCTCTGGGTTCTTCGGTTCTTCCTGTATATACACATGTATATGTCTCAGTCTTATTCCAAAACATGTCCATCAAACAAGGATACACAGTGGTACGCACGCATGCAATCCATGCATTTTGGAGAATTCAAAATTCAAAAATGAATATGTGCTACGTTCTACGCACATAAACTAATTTGCCAAATGGTCCGAAGACATGGCCTACGATACGCTATATATATATATATATATATATATATATATATATATATATATATATATATATATATACGCCTACTTCAAACTGATCAAGATTTGTGTATGAATGCATTTGCAGCTCTGTAGTGTGTACCACAGTAGCAGTTACTCTCAGTCAACTTCACAGTGTTGACCACCAACCTATACACACAAGTACAGAGAGTGCCTTTGCCCTCCCTTTGGCCTCCCACGTAGCCCGACAGAGCTTGTGATGATCACCATCATTACCTGTTGATTTGCTCAGCTCCCACTCCCTGGCACGTGCCTCGTGCGAGAGAGCCACAGCTACAGCTAGACTGCCCCCAGCCTGCAGCTAGCTAGCTAGCCACACTGGCTCGAGCATTCTCTGCTTCCTTTAATATGAGTGAGAAACACGCATGAATGACGCTCCGGCGCCGTGCCATCAGCAGTAGATAGCTTGAGACCATGGCTGCATGCTACATGCAATGCTTGCACGCTTCCGATCGATCTGCCTACCTTTTGATCTTTTTTTTTGTTTTGAACGCTTGCACATGGTCAAAGTGTACATGTACGTACGCACAGCAGGTATAGCTGATCTCCTATTATCTATTGATCGTTGTTGTCAAGCAATGGTGATTGGTGCATAGATGACCACAGGTTGATCGATCTCGATCCATATAAAAAGAACAAAAACATTATGGCATGTATTTGGCAGGTGAACACACAAGGACGGGCAGAGTGACGTTGCAGATGCAGACATGCACTAGTACAAAAATCCCTATAAGTGCTCGTTGGGAAACCCCCATAGGTGAAAAACCGGCACCAATTGTACGACACTGATGCGAAGAGAAATAGGTGCCGGTTTTTAAACCGGCACCTTTAACGATTGACGAATGAAAAAAAAATACCGACTCGATGCATCGGCTTGGAGCTCTCCATCATCATCATCCCTACGACGAACATCATTCCCATCAAAACCATCACAAAATCATCCACAAAAATCACTAACACAATAACAATCACAAAAATCATCTCAAAAATTCACTAATAACACAATCACAATCAGACGGCACCGTGGGGAGCTTGCTGCTGCCGCTGCCACTGTGGGGAGCTCGCCGCCGCTACCTATGGGGAGTTCGCTGCCGCTGATGGGAGCCCGCCGCCACCTCTCCTCTTGCCGGATCTGGCGGAGGGGAGGATGCCGCCGCCCGTGCGGAGCTCGCCGGTGGCCGCGGGAGCCAGCCGCGTCCCGTCCCGCCAGATCCGGCGGAGGGGAGGGCACCACCGCCGCCTGCCACCCGCCACCTCCCCACGGGCACCGCCGTCTGCCACCCGCCGCCTCCCCATGGGCACCGCCGCTTGCCACCCGCCACCTCCCCACGGGCACCGCCGCCTGCCACCTCCCCTCCCGCTGGATCCGGCGGAGGAGAGGACGCCACCGCCGCCTGCCACCCGCCGCCTCCCCATGGGCACCGCCGCTTGCCACCCGCCACATCCCCACGGGCACTGCCGCCTGCCACCTCCCCTCCCGCTGGATCCGGCGGAGGAGAGGGCGCCACCGCCGCCTGCCACCCGCCGCCTCCCCATGGGCGTCGCCGCCTTCCGCCTCCCCTCCCGCTGGATCCGGCGGAGGGGAGGGCCTCGCCGCTGCCGACCACCTCCCCTCCCGCCGGATCCGGCGGAGGGGAGGGCACCACCGCCGCCCGCCGCCCCCCTCGGGCGCTGTCGCTCTCCGCTGCTCCCGGTGAAGAAGAGGAGGACGGATGGAGGAGAAGAGGAGGAGAGGAGGGGAAGAAAAGGTGGGGATGCGCGCCGATCAATTGGGGATAAGCTAGCCGACGTGGATTTTATTCAGTGGGGATGCGCGCGGATCGATCGGCTCGGCTCGGTTAGTTTCGATAGGTGCTGGTTTTTAAAAAAAACGGGCACCTATAATATATTATAGGTATCGGTTCTTTAGAAAACCGATACATATAATATATTATAGGTGCCAGTTATTTTAAAAAATTAACACCTATAGTATTAGTGCCGGTTTTTCTTGTAGAACCGGTACCTATAGTGTTTAAAGGTATCGGTTTTTTATTTTTTCATATGCGGAGGTGGAAAAATGTCTATAGGTACTGGTTTTAAATAAATCGGTACCTATAAGGTGATCCCTATGAAGGTTTTTGTAGTAGTGATGCAACATCTACTATCACACATGGACCGGTGCGTCGTTGCCGGCTGGTACGTACGTTTGCCTTGCCCGCGGGAATGGGCAACCGGGCGCAGCGCAGCGCTGCCTCCGCGGGCACGCAGGGGCGCGCGGTTCCGTGCCGCGCGCGCACGTCCGCGTCCGGGAACGCAAGAATGCGACAATGCCTGCCTCGCCTGCGCGGCGCGCGGCGACACAGCGGGCAGCGCCTGGCAATGTCGGCGAGGCCGGAGGGGTCGGGGCTCCCGAGGCGCGCGCGCAGCAGCAGCAGCAGCGCGGGGGTGGGCCGGGTCCCGAGGCACGGCACCGGCCGTCCGGCCGGACACGCCCGTTCGGCCGTGGCATCACGCGTTGCAGGGGCGGTCCAGTGGAGAGCAGCAGATGCCGTACTGTGCGAGATAATAGCTGTATGTGTGTACGTGTAAGGTATGCCTGCCTGCCTGACTGCCTTCAATCCTTGTAGGTGGTGTGACATTATGTAATGGACTATTCTATTTCTTTTCCTGGCTAGCTTCTCCCGAAGTGGATTCTAAACTCTCGAGGGGATGTTCCTTCGTTATTTGCATGTTATCTAAATGATTATAACAAAGTTTTAAAAAAATCAACAAGATAGATTAATGTATGATAAATCACTTCACAAACATGCAAATTAAAATTTAATTTCTACAAGTTGCAACGAAAAAATAAATTATACTGTGACTAGTTAACGTATATTCGCAGTTAAATTTTTTTTTCGTTGCAAATTGTAGAAGTTAAATTTAACCTTGCATGTTTGTGGAGTGATTTATCACATATTAATCTATCTTATTGAATTTTTCCAAATTTTTTCATAACTATTTGGATGATATGCAAATAACAAGGGGATGTTCCCTCGAGAGTTTAAAATAGTTTCCCCTTCTCCTCAAGGAAGAAACCATGCGTATGTCCATTAGTCCATCCCATATGTCTACACATGCCATGGAACCAACGTACGCTTTGTGATAGTAGTTGACTATTACAAAAACAATACGAATGCATTTGAATATGTTCTTTTCAGAATTTTACTGGTGTTCTTTTCTGCATGCTGAGCGCCTCAAAATGTACTACCGTTAGTATCATTTTTCTGGGCAAAGCATGACCGGCCGGGAGACTGATCAGGCTGTGCCCTTGGCTTGTAGCCCAGCTCACGCCATCGACCAGATATCTCTTTTTGGACCGGAGCCATGACTCAGCAGAGAAGTGTGACTCTTCTGCAAGACATGCGCCTCCCTCCGCTCGTTGGCCCCTTTTCATCAAGCCACGGAGCTAGGCTCCGCATTGGGTGATGTCGTGGATAGGCCGACGGCGGTTGGGAGGAACCATAGGTGGAGAGGTGGTGGAGGAGCCATTGGCAGCCCTGGCAAAGACGAATCCGCGACGGTAAGGGCAACCAGATCTGGCCTCTCGACCACCCGCTCACCGTCGGCCGAAGCGCCCCACGCGCCGCTCGATGTCAGTCACCCTACCCCGCGCACCACTCGCTGTCGGCCACCCGCGTGCTGCTCGCTGTGCGGAGGGAGAGAGAGGCGGCGAGCGCGGCGGGAGAGAGAGGGTGTGGGAGAGTGGATCCGACTACCGATGAGGTAGGCGGCGACAAGCGGTGGGGAGAGAGGGAGAGATCGGCGATGGGCGGCGGCGGGAGACAAAGGGTGTGGGAGAGTGGATCCTACTGCCGGCGAGGTGGGCGGTGACGAGTGGCGGGGGAGAGAGGGAGAGATCGGCGACGACCGACGACGGGAGAGAGAGAGGATGAGCGCGCAGGAGAGAGAGGCAGAGAAAGGCGACGAGCGACATAGAAAAAGGAGTCCCACTCAGGTATTCTCTACTGACAGTAAAGAATAATTTGAACCGTTGATCTTATTTGATCAAACGGTTTAGATCTATTTCTACTACCATCACACCTAATGATAGTAGAATCATAGAGATATATTTTTATCCATGAAAAATTATTTGCGGAGTGATATTTCTGTCCTTTTTACTCTCTAACCCTAACAACACTCTCTCCTCTCTCGTTTTGGAGCCAACGCCATCACTAACCCCAAATCGTGCATCTGGACGCCGAGAGGCGTCACTCCCGAACACCTCCTGGTAGGAAGGGATGTTGAAGAGGTTCTTCCTAGGATCCAGCTGCTGCCAACCCGTGTGCTGCTCCTCTCGCTGGCCATCCATGGCGCCACCGCCACCCGCTTGCCACCGCGATGACTCGCAAGGGGAAGCCTTCGTGGACTGGATAGCTGGGATGGGTTTCACACCGAATTACAATGAAATGGGCCTATTCACGCAACACTAACTCGGGTAAAGAAGAAGCAAAGCACATATTTAATGGCTCAGGCTTGGATTTGCTTCTCTCTGCTTCATGCAAAAGTGAGTGGGCAAATCGAGATGAAAAAATTAGTTTAAACCTTCATTGATTACCCATGTAGGTTCCACCTCACGGAAGTTGAGCTACTTCTTTTCATAGCAAATTCAGATTCTTGATTCCGGTATAGCAATAGAGCATATTGTCCATCGACGGAAATTAACATTTCAACTACCATTTCAAGAACAGAGCTAGCTACAAGTGAACCACCAAATAAAAAAGAAGGAAAAAGAAAAGAAAATATCGAGAAACCCTCTAAGCTAGCTCCGATGACCGGCTGCGGCGCGTCACCGATGGCGTGATGGGCCTCTCCCATCATCGAAGTTCTTGGTGTAGCTGGCAACATCGTAGTGGAAGGTGGTGGTGCCCATGCCGCCGTGCCTGCTGCTGCTGAGGTGTTGATGCAAAAAACACACACTGGCCTGACAGATTTGCTTTACTCTAGTGCAGGTCCAAAGTTAGTACTTTAGGTTCATGAGCGTGCCAGTTGATTTGATCCTGCAATCAACAAGAAGAAATATACAATTTTATCAGTAAACGATATTCCATCGGCCAGCTAGCCGATTTCATATCGTATGTAACCTAGCCGATGCAATAAAGCATGAATCGGTTGTAAGGTATAGTCAATGGTAGAACTAACCCTAAAACTAGTATATAGGCTGTAAAAATCAGTATTATATAATCAATACATCAATATTACTTTAGAAATAAGCAATTGGGATAGATCGGACTGAACCGAGACAGTATAAATTGCCCAAGTCTAATGTAATATGAAATAACGATTATATAGACTCATGTCATAGCCGATATCTAGATTCAAGCATGATCGGCTATAGTTCCGATACAACACTATATTAGGATATTCTCTAGTAATAAATATATTCAACTATAACTAATTAGATTGGTATCAAGCTCAATATATTTATATTAGGTTAGATCCTGATATAAGGGGCAGATATAGAACACTAAACAAAGCATAAAACAATGTAAAACATCTATATCAGGTAAGATCGGTTGAAACCCCGATACTATCATTATTAACAACCATAAAACAGGCTAGATACCATGATTCTAAATATGACTTAATAGGTTGGACTTAACCAATGCAGCATTAAGTATAAAGAGAAGCATGAGATCTAGACAATCAAGCCGATGGTTATCTTTTCGGGATGGTAGATACATTATATAATCTAAACCAACAAAGTAATCTAGCCGATATCGACCAAACTCTAAATAGAATCCAGCCGATACAAGTAGATTGCATTGTCGATCTAAATTATACAATGTATATGATAACTCGGAAGTTTAGAAGATTGAACTAGAGTGTCATAAAGATGTAAGCACTAGCTCCGATGATGCAAACTGCCATAACAAGCTTTACCTTTTCGTCGAAGATCAAATTGATGCAGCACGACTCGAAAGCACGAACTTGTCGAAAAAGTAGAAAACAAAGGTGGCGATGCGCCGAGATTGATTGAACTTATGTTGTTATTATTTATAGGACCTCGGGACTATATTTATACCCGAAAATACAAACATTGTCCATCACGGACACGACTCAAATTAACCTAATACAAATCCAACTAACGAACAAGTCTCTTAGGCGGACTCTTACCGGGAATATCTATAAAGAAATTACATATATTCCGAATTAATAGATACAATTTCCAATCTTGAACTCTATCATTGCCCGGCAGTGTCATCATAAGCTCCTTGTTAAATCCGATATTGATTTCACATGCGATATCGGCCCCATCGGCTATCCCAATCGAACTCGGTTTTCAGCCGATACGCACTCTGCTTTCCGAGATTTCTGCATGTCTTCAGATCCGCTTCGGATTGGATCGTGTTTCCGATTCATGTAGATCAGATTACTTACCAAAGTTCACCATCAACATGAGGCTACAGAAGCTCCTGCTCTCCCGCACCAGCCTCCTCAGCAGCCGACTCCACGCACACCGGTAGCCATCATCGCGGCCGCCGGCGGCGGTGGCGTTGCACGAGAGGAGGTGGAACCGCATGGTGCTCCTCTGCACCGCCACTTCTACGCGCACGCCGGAAGTCGTCGGGGCGGCGCCAGAAGCTCCTGCAGCGGGGAAGCGGGTAGACACCGGCAGAGAAGGGGAACAGAAGGAGTGGAGGCGTCGGAGAGTATCGCCGTCGGCGGAAGGGAACGGGATGCACAAGCGCTGCCTTCGGAAGGAGTTGCACTCTCCACCGCCACTCGAATGCGCGCGATGGATGAGGAAGCGATGACAACGCCGCTTTTCCAGGAAACATCCTAGCAAGACCATGGGACCCACAAGGAGAAATAAATTAAGTTCCAACTTTATCCCAAATCTATCTCAGTACTTTACTATCTACCCTTAAGAATAAACGGTTCAGATTAGCTCTACTGATAGTATAATACTACCAGTAGAGAGCACCGGAACGTCGCTCTAGAAAAAGAGGTCGGGCTGAAATAAAAAGCAGGGCTAGGATAGGAAAGCACACCTGTGGACTGGTTGACTAGGACGCACGCGTTGTGAACTAGTGTGTCTTCAAATAGTTATCTCAGAGTTTATAGGGTCTATTTAGAGTATCTTTTATTAGGAGATATGTCTCATATGTGATCTTACCTTGTATGATCTATGTGAGGCCACTAATAGGTACGGCTTTCATTGGGGATGCCCTCACCGTCCCTTCGGAGACGTCCCTCGCTTAGGGAGTCAACACAAAGTGACGATCACACGCGACCATACTGGCCGATGCGATACTTGATGCTTGCAAGTTAGCGAAGGACTCTCCCGGTCGTACGGGCTCTTTTCGCGGTGAACGCGCGCGAGAAAAAGAAAAGCAACGGTTTAACTCTTGTGCATTGGCTCGTGGACAGATACCACAGTACACGTGGCCACCGGCTGTGAGTTGTTCAACCGCTCCAGTACGTACTAGTGGTACTACTCCTGCCAGTTTCACATGCATGTGAGCCCTGGTTTCTCCCAGAATTTTATCGAGCAGACGATGTACACTTGTTGGGTGAATCGGTGATGGACCGATGATGACCAGTTGAGTGTCCATCAACTTGGACTAAACATACACATGCATGATGCATAAGAGACATAAAAAGTGATCAGTAACCTGCTTACTGAGAAGCGAATGGGTGCAGCTTGCAGGTTGCTGACTCTATCAACTTGCTAAACTGGGGGATTCCCCTTGTCATTTCCTGTTCCACGCACGCGCTGGATCGTTCGGCCCAGCTGCTGCACGATTGATTCAAGCCATAGCCATGCAAAGCCAAAGCAAACCTCTCTGAACTTCGGGTAGATGTCTCCATTATTCTTGCTAGGCTAACAGTGGCGCATGCAGCAACGGGACAAGGAGCTAGCCGGAGGAGAGGAGAGGAGCCCAAGAGAGAGACAGAGAGGGAGAGAGTTGAGACAGGGTCATGTGCGGCGATCAGAAGCGCCCTGGCCGCCGGGTAGCCTGGCGCTGTGGCAGCAGCAGCAACTGCGCGGCGCGGCCGGTCAATTATGAGCAAATGATGGCACCGGTGATTAGGTGAGGGGACGACGCGGGCCACAACGCCAGTACGTACGTCTTCGGCTTCGATCAGTCGCTTCCCGCCGGACGACGACGCCACACGGCTCCAGTTACCGGTTGCCCGATTGGGCTTTGGGAAATTAATTTTATGGTTAAGTTTACTTCGGGCAGTGTGCATGCTCTTCTCGATCGGCCACCGGCTGCTGAAGCGCTCATCATATATAAGCCCGGTTGAAAAGTTGTGATGTATACTACAAAACTGCCTTTTATATACGGTCCAAACAGATTTTCGCATACGGTTACTCCAACCGCATGCGTGAAAAGATCTACGAAAATCGGGATTTTCCATGCGGCCAGCGCAACCGCATGCGAAAATCCGATTTTCGCATGCGGACGCTTAAGCCGATCGCATGCAAAGAGGAAACATCGCGAAAAAAAATAAAATTCCCAAAAAAAACCCTATCCCCGCCGCCACCCGAGCTCGCCGCAGCCGCCACCAGATTCGTGCCGCCGGCGCCCGATCCACGCCTCCACGACCGCCCGCCACCCGCTGCCGACCGTGGCGGCCGGCACCCGATACGCGCTACCGCGGCGCCGTGCCCACCGCCCACCGCCGAGCGCTGAGCCCCCAGCCGCCGCACGGCGAGCCGCCCTTGCCGCCTGCCACCTACCGACGCTGTCACCGGAGCCGCTCCCAGCACCTCCGGATCCGCCGCCCGCCGTCACCGTAGCCGTAGCCGCTCCCTAGGGCGGCAGATCCGGCCCTGCCAAGGTCGGCGTCGCCGGATCTACCGCCCTCGCTGCCCGCCGACGCCGTCACCGCAGCCGCCCGCTAACGCCGTCGCTGCAGCAGCTCCCTACGGGGGTGGATCCGGGCCTCCCGAGGGCGGAGTCGCCAGATCCGCGGCCCCTACTCCTGGCCATCAGCGCCATCGCCGCCCCTGCTCCCGGCCGCCGGCGTCCGTTCGGAGAGGGAGAGAGGGAGGAGAGAAGAAAGAGATAGAGAGGAGAAAAGATAGAGAGGAGAGTAAATAATTAGTAGAGGGGGAGAGGGAGGAGAGGAGGTTGGAAAAAATTTGAAGTGGTGAGGAGGGAAAGAGAGAGGAATGAAAAAAAAAGAGTGACGATTTTTACATGCGGATAACTTAAGCGTCCTCATGCGAAAATATATTTTTGCATGCGGCTTCTTAAGAGGACCGCATACGAAAACAGTCATTAAAAAATTAATTTGAAAATATGAGAACTTCGAATCGAATTTTATGGTACTAAATGAACCAATTTAAAAAAGTTGTAGAAGACATTGAGATCTATCAATTTTCTTTTGGTCATTTCTCCATCCGATTTTAATTGAACTATATAAAATTTGAAATTTAAAATATAAGATATTAAAAAAAATCAGGTATTAAAATGATTTCAAATATAAAAATTATCAACAACAAAGTTGTATAACACATCAAGATCTACAACTTTTGTTTTGGTCATTTTTCAATATGACTTTATTTCAACAGTTTTAATTTGAATTTCAAAATATGACAACTTCAAACAATATTTTCAAATACTAAATGATTTGAACTGAAAAAGTCATCAACAACAAAGTTGTATAACTCATCAAGATCTATAACTTTTATTTTGATCATTTCTTCATCCGATAAAGTAATAATAATATTGTTCACAAAATTTACAGATCTCTCATATGGTTTCATAAACTATAAGAGAGATACACAAATTTTGTGAACAATGTTACTATAACTTTATCGGATGAAGAAATGATCAAAATAAAAGTTGTATGTCTTGATGAGTTCTACAACTTTTATGTTCATGACTTTTTTAGCTGAAATTATTTACTGCTTCAAAATATTTTTTGATGTTTTGAAATTTAAATTTTTAATTGATAAAACAAAGTCACAAGAAAAAATGGCCAAAATAATAGCAGCAACAACACAATAACATGATAGAGCATGATTTTAGAAACATTTAGGAAAAAATCGTCCAATTTGGAGTTCATATGAGTGAGATAAACTAGTTCTAAATTTTCAAATTTTATTTTCACATACGGCTCCTTAAGACGCCCGTATGGAAAAATCGATTTTTCCATGCGGGCTCTTAAGAGGTCCGCATGCAAAAATATGCTCATTTTTGCATGCGGACATCTTAAGTGGCCCGTATGGGAAAATCGATTTTTCCATACGGACGTCTTAAGGAGCCGTATGCGAAAATGCCGCTCGATTTTTCCAGACGCGGTAAGTTCTGGTTCGTATGCAAAAATCATGGGGTCTCGTACAGAAAAATCGTTTCTGTAGTAGTGATAGGAATGATCCGGGAAGAGAGGAGACGGCAACCACGGCCATATATGCATAGAGAAATTTTATAGTCTTTAAAAAAAACTAGATGGGTGGCCCGCGTAATTGCGTGGTTAGCACCCATACAAAAATATCTATTTTTTATATATGATTTTACTTAAAATTTATTAAATATCTATCTTGCTATCTTAAGATTTTGATTGTCTGAACTTTATCATCCCCGTGTTTCTACTTTTGTAGTTTTTAAAAGTCGCTTCGGTCACTATCCCTTACTTATCAATCATCTATTTGCTTGTCGATTTATCACTCTTTCTAGACATTTTAGTTTTTAGAGCTATTGTCTTGTTGGTTTTATTTTTATAAATTTTTCAAAGTTCCGTCAAACACCATCACTGTACTCCTCTACGACCCCTCCACTGTATCATCTCTTTATTATCATTGGGATTTTAAAAATCAAACACAATTATCGTTTGGGTTCATTTTTTATTTTTAGAAGTCCCGCTAAATCGTCAGCGGCTTTGCCACTATAATCCTCTACGGCCCGCCCGTTGCCTCCCCTCTTTATTCTCATTGAGATTTTAAAAATTTAACATGAATATCATTGGGGTTTATTTTTTACTTTCTAGAATACCGCCAATCGTTGCGACAGTACTCCTTAATGGCTTATCCGTTGTCATTGGTAATCTATTTGGAGTTTTGTTTATATATTTATAGTCTTTATATGTCACATCAACTGTCACCACTTTACTCCATTATGGGCCTATTGTTTTTCCACTCTTTGTTATCATTTGATATCGTTGTGTTCTAGGTGAATTATTCTTTTCGAAAAATATTTTTTATTTGTAAATTATATTCCTACTTGAACTCTTATATTTTTTTATATTTTCGAAATTTATTTTATTTGTTATTCCGAATTTTAATTAATCTCATCATATGTTCTATATGGTCTACTCTTTCAATATTCCTTATTTTTATTAAGAATTTTAATTAATTATAAAATGTATTTCTAGTTTAAATCTTTTTTATTTTTATAATTTCTGAATTTATTTTATTTGTATTTTGAATTCTAATTATTCTCATGTTGTGTTATAGATGGATTAATTATTGTTTCAATATTTCTTTTTTTATTTCAAATTATAGTTATTTCAAAATTATTTTCCTACTTGAACTCTTCGTTTTCTTTCCTAATTTCAGAAATTTATTTATTTTTTATTGTGAATTTTAATTAATCAGGTGTTGGATTCTTATATGGCCCCCTGTTTTAATATTGCTTATTTTTAATTCCGAATTTTAATTATTTTTTAGATTGTAGTTCTACTTGGACTCTTCTTTTCTTTATCTTCGATTAATATGGGAATTTCTAGGCTACACAGCGAACATGGTGCCTTCTTTTCGAGCTGTCTTAATGATATAACTAGTTGGGTGGCCTGCGCAATTGCGGGCTAGCACCCTTACAAAATTATTTATTTTTTAATATGATTTTACTTAAAATTTGTTAAATATCTATCTTGTTGTATTAAGATTTTGAAAGACTTAATTTTATTATCTGCGTGTTTCTAATTTTGTAGTTTTTAAAAATCGTTTCGGTCGCTACCCCTTACTCATTTGTTACGCCTTTTTTTGTTTGTCGATCTATCACTATTTCTATTCATTTTCCATGAAACCTTTAAAAAGTAGACATTTTAATTGTTAGAGTTCATTGTCTTGTTAGGTTTTGTTTTTATAATTTTTTAAAGTTCCGTCAAACACCGCCACTATACTTCTCTATGGTCTCTCTGCTATCTCATCTTTTTATTATCACTGGGGTTTTAAAAATCGAACATAATTATTGTTTGGTCTCATTTTTATTTTTTAGAAGTCCCGCTAAACCGTTAGCGGCTTTTCCACCGTACTCCTCTACGCGTGACCCGTCTGCTGCCTCCACTCATTATTGTCATTGAGATTTTAAAAATTGAACATGATTATCATTGGGGTTTATTTTTTTACTTTCTAGAATCCCGCTAGCTGCTGCGACCATGCTGCTTAATAGTTTGTCCGTTGTTTCTCATCCTAATCGTCATTGGGATTATATTTGGGATTTTTTTATTTTTATAGTTTTTATATGTCCCATCAACTACCACCACTTTACTACTTTACATGACTATTGTTTTTCCCCTCTTTATTGTCATTTGATATCGTTGTATTCTAGGTGAACTATTATATTCAAAAAATCCATATGCTTCATTTTAATATTTTTTATTTGTAAATTATAGTCCTACTTGAACTCTTATAATTATTTTTCGTTTTTCAAAATTTATTTTATTTGTTATTCCAAATTTTAATTAATCTCGTCATATGTTCTATATGGTCTATTCTTTCAATAGTCTTTATTTTTTATTACAAATTTTAGTTATTTATAAATTGTATTTCTAGTTGAACTCTTATTTTTATTTTTCTAATTTCTAAATTTATTTTATTTTTTATTTTGAATTCTAATTAATCCTGTGTTGTGTTATAGATGGATTAATTGTTGTTTCAATATTTCTTTTTATTCTTAATTTTAGTTATTTCAAAATTGTATTCCTACTTGAACTCTTCTTTTTCTTTCCTAATTTAAGAAATTTATTGACTGCTATTTCGATATTGCTTATTTTTAATTTCGAATTTCAGTTATTTTTTAGATTGTATTTCTACTTCAACTCTTCTTTTCTTTTTCTTCGATTAATGTGGGAATTTCTTGCCTCCACAGCGAACTTCACTACTACACAAACGATTTTTCTGTACGAGACCCCATGATTTTTGCACACGGACTATAACTTGCCACGTCTGGAAAAATCGAGTGACATTTTCGTGTACGGCTCCTTAAGACGCCGTATGGAAAAATCGATTTTTTTCATACGGGCCACTTAAGAGGTCCGCATGCAAAAATGAGCTCAATAAAATGAACGAGGAGGAGGCGGCCGGGAGTGGCGCTGCCGGTCCCGCGTGCACGCCTGCTGGATCCGCGCCGCGCGGCTGACGACGACGAGGCGGCCGGGAGCGGCGCCGCCAGCTCCACGCGCACGCGCGCCAGCCGGATCCGTGCCGCCACCGCCATATTCTAGGGTTTCCTTTTTTTTTAATTTTTTTCTTTTAGGAAATTTTTTTCCGTGGGGCCGGGCAATATAACCCGCCCGCACATGAAAATCCGATTATCCCGAGCGGTCCACTTAACCCGACCGAACGGGAAGATGGATTTTTCCGTGTGGTTGGACCGCCCGCACGTGAAAATATTTATTTTCGCAAACAACTAGGTGCAGACGGACAAGATCTCCGCACGGAAAAATCTTTTTTGGCCGCACGAAAAAAATCCTTTTCGTAGTAGTGCGTGGGGTATTCTTTTCAAGCTGTTTTAATAACATAGATAGATAGATAGATAGATAGATAGATAGATAGATAGATAGATAGATAGCTCGATTTTACATTTAATTTTTTAAAATTTTAAGTTACTTAGTACCCTTCAAGATGAGATATGACCACCGTCTCCGAGCATAAAGGAGCGTGCAGCACATATCTTAAATCTTCGAGGTGACGTCGATCTAGGTCAGAAGGCTTGCCGAATTAGCTCCCAATACTGATCGTGTGTTTAACGCCCGACGTACTGGCTGGCAGTCCTGGCTCCTCGATAGTTTCATTGCGCACTACTAATGTAAATACTACTAAAAACAAAGTGGCACTGCTAATGTGGGTTTAAAGGAGGCCTTTCATTCCCTGGTGGCCAAAGCAGAGGTCAGCAGCGGCATGCAAGGTAGATTACAAGTGATTCCATGGTTGTTACAAAAGAACAGTCATTCCATGGATGGACCAAAGTGATATTGGGCTATTACTGGACAGGATCACATGCCCTGTCGGTGCGTTTTTCGGTTGCGAGATGACATGATCTTATTGATCCAAGGGCTCAAAAT
Organism: Oryza punctata; assembly: GCA_000573905.2. Lineage (NCBI taxonomy): Eukaryota > Viridiplantae > Streptophyta > Magnoliopsida > Poales > Poaceae > Oryza > Oryza punctata. The sequence goes on from CM002489.2 coordinate 38,942,792, forward strand.
AGTGCTGACGTGGTTTGTTGAGATTTAATCTGTAGGGTCATAATTACATTTGGTAGTGTTACAATCATATACTACTACAAAGAAAGAATTTCTCTCATAATTTTCCAATCCAATTTACAAGCCTAAAACTAGTGCTAACCAATCTATTTAGATTTTAGAGGCATAAGGGTGACTGCAACCCCATGGGGAAAAAAACCCGAAAAGCCTCACAATTTACTACTAGCTCAAAAAATCCTGGTCATCAGATCTCCATTCAATTCAGATCAGCGTCATGGATTTCGCCACGTAGCAGATCACACATCATCTAGCCGCGAGAATCCCGAGCTGCCACACGGCCCACACCGGATTCCACCAACACACACACGCGCCTGCTCCCGCGTGTCCGCAAAGCTTTCGCAGCGCCCACGAAACCTCCTGTGACCGACTGACCGACCGGTCCCACGCGGCTCGAGCGCAAAGCTTGAAAGCTTTCGCAGCGCCCACGAAAACCTCCTGCTTGACCGGCTGACCGATCGGTCCCACGCGGGTCACGCGCGCAACTAGCGTCCTCACCCCCGCTAACCACGGGAAGCCATACGTCGCGGGTTGGCGCCGCTTCTTCTCCCGCACAAAGCTCCCAACCAGGCCCATCTGGCACTGGCAGTTGCTTACTCCGTACTTGCTTCCCGTGAGAGCAAAAATGGACGCAGTCTGCTCTAGTCGGCGCCAATTTCCTGCTTCAACCAACCAACAAAAAAAAAAGGGAAAGCATACCAGCAAGCTACGTCGTCTCGTTCTCGTATTCCTGTGCTGACTCATAGATGGGCTGGGCCACTGCACCAGGTGGGCTGAGCTTGGTTAGATAGGCTGCTTGATGCACACCGGGCCGGCTAGTGGAGCTTTTTCTGGTTTTCCATTTTTCTTCACAAGCTCCAGCGCTTACCCACACGATTCGTGAAGGCCGTTACGAAGATATCCTACATGGTGTTAGTTAATCGTGTGTTCTATTGTGTCCAACCTTATTAGTCGATATTCTTGGGACCTCAAGTCTCTCTTAAGTTTAGCCCCAATTCATCGAAAGCCAAGATCAACGCAAGTATCCACGCACTAGTGGACCGAAATCGTTTTTACACAGATATCGCACTCACTCACACCGACATTGTCTGCCATGGAAAAACAAATTTCCAAAAAAAAAAAAAAATCCAACACACGGTCAAATTTGTCCGAGAATTTCCACGACAAAGATAGAAACCATCACATAGTTTTACGATTAGCATCAGGTACGTCAATTAACAGAGACATCGATCCACACGAGAATAGACCGAGTAATCACAGATCCATGGGTAGCAGCGTGGGAACGTAACGAGTAAAGCTAAGACCCTAAGAGACCAAAGGTGATTGAAATATTGAGACTCACGCAGATCGGTTGGAGAGGTGTAACTGCACTGGACGGCGCACGGCTGGACGCTCGCTCTCCTGATCACTTGTCGAGCTCGAGCATGCCGGAAGCCGCGAGTACCTCCTCGACGGCCTCCGACTCCCAATCCGCGTCGGGCATCTCATCCCCGGAATCGACACTATTACGAAAATAATTTTTTACATGCGGTTAAAATTACGTTATGCAGGTAGTCACACACACCGCCTCTAAGCAAAGGCCTGCGAAAATACTATATCTTCGCAGGCGGGCAGTCTACCCGTCTAGGAAAAACTATTTTCGCATACGGGTAGGTTAAGATATCTGCTTACGAAAATAGCTTTTTCGCAGGCGGAGTCCTTATGTCACCTGTCTAAAAAAATATTTTTTTCGCAAAAAAAGAAAATTAACCACATAAAAGTCGTTTCACCGACAACAATAAAATGGTTTAGGGATGATTTTTCTCAGATTCAACAAAAACAACACTAGCATACAAGCATCAACAGCGAGAAGAACACGAACAACAGCAGCTAGCATCACAATCATCAACAACGTATATATATGCAACAACGGCTAGCAGAACGCTCGCACCACTCCGTCGCCCGTCGTCGTCACCGAACTCATCGTTGCCCCTTCCTCGCCGCGGTTATCGTCGCTGACCCGCTGTCGCCGAGGCCCTCCATCGTCAAGGTCGTTATCGGCAGCGACGAACGGGAGCGAAGGAGAGGTCGGTCGAGGCGTGGCGGCATGCTGCCTGGGGAGGGAGGGAGAAGACAGATCCACCACCACCGCCGCACCCTCTTCCTCCACTGAGCCCAGTCGCTGCTCCTCCTCCTCGCCGAGCCACCGCTCCTCCTCCTCCTTGCCGAGTGTTGACGTAAAAACACGACGGCCTGGGAGATCTGCTTAGCTCCAGTGCAGGTCCAAAATAACGATGAGATGCGGGCGTGCCAGTCAGTTTGATCCTACAACTGACAAGATATATAAATTGAATATAAAACAGCCGATCGTGGATGGAGTGATTCCAGCCGATACCGATACCAGCCGATATCCAGTATAGATCTTGATACTTGAGTAAATAATGATATAAAGATAATCAGCTGATAATAATGTAATAAAACAATAATATAATCCAGTAGAAACCAATCGGCTAGTAATGATAGATTGAATAAGCACTGATCCGAAGGTTGAAGCATTCATCGGCTGGAGGTCCGATGTCAATAAATCCAAATGATTAGATAAACAGTGAAACCTTTGTTGCGATCGACTAAAGCCAAATTATATGTAATCCTTGTAAGCCGATACAACGTCCAGATAACTCATCGGCTGAAACCCCGATGAAACTCTTATTGGCAATCAAGAAGCAGGCTAGAGATTATGGTTCTAAGCACGACTTAGTAGATCAAACTTAACTGATGCAGCACTAAGTATGAAAAGAAACATAATATCTAGACAATCAAGCTTTTGACTGATTTTCAGGGTGGTAGATACATTATATAATCTAAGCCAACAAAGTAATCTAGCCGATATTGACAAAACTCTAGATAGAGATCGGCCGATACAAGTAGGAAACATTGTCAATCTAGATTATATAACGTATATGATAACTCATCGGCTAGCACTCCGATAATACATTAGCATGAACCTATCGGCTTAACAAGATTTATATTATCAACAACAATCTAGTAGGTCGAACCTAACCGATGCAGCACGAGATTGTATATGATAATTTAATACTTAATGAGCCGATAGATCTATCTAATGTGATGGATATAACAAATCTATTTAAAACAACATTGTGATTGTAGAGATATATCAGCTAAGACAGAAGATCAGACTTAATCGAGACAGTCCCAACTAAATCGATGTGTCTCTAAATACAATGCAATTAAGATAGAGTTGAGATATCAGGTAAATATATCGACCGAACCAGAGTGATCCAAGAGATCGAAGCGATGCAGCCTTGAACAATAGCAATGTAGCCGATAAATTCACCAGGACCCGACGGAACGTAGGGCTTACCCCTTCGCCGGAGATCGAAAGCCGATGTAGCCCCGCGTCAGGTGCCAAATTCCGCCGGTTGATAAGTAAAACCTCAGAAAGAGGGTGGCGATGCACCGAGAGTAGTTGTATTGATCGAGAGATAATTTACATGGACCCCGAGTGTACATATTTATACCCATGGGTGGATACTAGTCCATATCGGGCACGACTCAAACTTTCCTAAAGATAAAAGGAAAAACATAAAGTTCTTATCGGACACTAAACACACTTTCCTAAAGATAAAAGGAAACTAACAGACTATTCCTAATTAATAGATAAACTACCATGCCGTATCCTCCTTGAACTCGGTCTCTTTTGGATAAGTTTCCTTTAATAGATTAATTTTCTTAACCGAATTTAGTAAGAATTCGACTATTGGCGATTGATAGCTTCCATCGGCCGATTCCAGGAATCTGAAGCCGATACTGACTCTAGGCCGATGATAACTTCGAGGCTTACCAAATTTCATCGTCAACACCGAGCCACCAACGCTGCTCCTCCTCCTCGCGGAGCCCCTGCCACCACGGCTCCTCTTTGACGAGTCGCCGTCGCCGCCACACCCTCTTCCTCCGTCAAAACCCCGTCGTCGCTCCTCTTTCCCATCGTCGACCTGCCACACCCTCTTTCTTCCGCTGAGCCTCGTCACCACGTCACCACCGCCGCACCCTCTTCCTCCTCGCCGAGCCACCGCCGCACCCTCTTCCTCCGCCGCCGCTCCTCCTCCCCGTTGTTGCCGCACGCCTGGTGTGAGAGAGGGAGAGAGAGAAGGGGGAATGGGAATGGGTGGTGGCGGTGGATAAGGAATGGGCGGTGGTGGCTAGCTCAGATGTCAATTTATATAGGAGTACTACCTGGGATGTCATCTTCGCAAGTGGACGTCTTATGTCGTCTGCCTAAGAAGATGATTTCCGCAGGCGTCACTTACGTTGTCAGCCTGCAAAAATGTATTTTCTTAGCCGGACGACGATCTGACGTATGCGGCCATTTGGCTCCGAGGGACCTACCCGCCTAGAAAAAAACACCTATACGAAAATGGTTTTATTAGTAGTAGTGCGACCTTGTCCTCCTCTGGCCCGTCAGTGTTGACTCCCCCGAGAAGCACAATTGCAGCATAAAGGAAGGTGGCGTTGGAGAAACCAGCGTTTGCTGCGTGGCCTCCGTCCTCCGCCACCACGCCCTTCCCCTCCACGTCCTCCCCCTCGATGATCATCCTGATGCCCTTCACAGCATCGCCCTGACCCGCGTCCTCCCCCTCGACGATCTTCACAGCACTGCTGTTCTCATCCTCCGCCACCTCTTCCTTGTACTTGTTGATCGCCGCCTCCTTGCCGTTGTTGTTGATCGGGCGAAACTCCTATCCTCCCACTGAGGCGAGCAAGCCAAACGTGTTGTACCATGTGAACGCCGCCCCCTTCACCCTGGAAGAACTTCCACAAGCGGCCGGCTGCTCATGAACCTCCCAATCACCACATCCTGCGAGAGGTGCCAGTAGATTATGGGTTCATCCTTCACCTTCCCATCATCGTGCGCCATGAACGGCGATTGCCAGATCTAAGTGGGGAGAGGGCCAGAAGAGGGGAGAGCAATGGTTAGGCGAGTGGGATGAGAGGATGGGAAGGGGGGTTAGGATTAATTTTCGCTGCTGCCTGTGGGGTGTGGGTATTTGTCACCAAATCCAGCTAGCGTTTGTCTCTAATCATGTTGCAGTAATAAGTAACAACAAAGCAGTTAATTATGCTTATGTCGTTCATTTACATGCATGCATATAACTTTGATTAACCTCGCCTATCAGCGGCCTGTACGGCTTTTTAGCCGCTACATTATGCTTTCGATTGGCATCCATCACGCTACTGACATATTTTGGCTAGGGGTGAAAATGGATCAGTTTTGGATGTCTGAGCTTGGAGGCTCCGCTTCTCTAATATGATAATAAAGCAACAAGCAACGTCGCTCCCGTGCGCTCATCCCTTGCTTGTTCTTGAGCGCTAGTTATTCATCCGAGTTCCCCCCCAAAAAAAGCACTCTTGTGTGTCTACTCCTCGATTTAGCCACCGTCATAGAGAGCTTTATAATCGTTGAAAAGTCCTAACACTCAAATCAAAAAGCCCAGAAGGAGTTCGCTGTCGGACAGAATAGCACTACTTAGTGACTAGGAGCGGAGCACCCCTTTCTTGTTCTTGGTGGTGTCTATAGCGAAGAAGACCTTCCCGAACGAGGGCTGTCCAGTCCCTGATCGGCTCTCGGTTCTTGAGCAAACTCCTCCATTGGGATGCTCATAGATGAAGAAAATAGATTTTAGGCAAGTGGTTTTGGTAGCTCAGCTGGTTAGAGCAAAGGACTGCAAATATTTTTTAAGCGGATTTGGAGCAGATACAAATATGAAGGGGATTGTTGGATGTTGAAAATGGTGCCGAGTCGGTGTGGACCCAGTTCGAAAATGGATTAAAACTATCGGATGCTACATGCATATGGAATCAATACAACATTAAACTAACAATTCAACAGACACCAATATAATAATAAATAAACGATCAATCATAATCACTATATACTTAAGTTCTAACAGAGAGAGTGGTTACACGGGTTGATAATTTTGGATTATACAATAAACATCTTATCGTATAATACGACAGTGTTATCAGATAGTCCACATCCACCGAATTTTAGAGATACTATATCCGTACCATACTATGTACATATGTATTCATATCAACCGGATTTCTATAAGCCCGTAATAAATATCCTCGTTTTGGATAAATCCGGAGTGGATTGAATCAATTATTATCTGATCCGTTTTTCACCTAATTTTGATGCCCTTCCCTTGGAATATTGTTTAGTTTTATGTGCACAAATAAAATTGGCATAACAATTTATATGTAAAAAGTTGAAAATATATTTTTTTGATCGGTTTTACTGTAATATATACGTTTAGAAGAAATTGATAAAAGTATCTTGGAGCGAGGATACGAACTCGCGGCGAGTTCGCACGGTAAGTGCGAGAATTAACTCGTGACGTGTTAGCACGGAGAAAAGCAAACTCTCGAAGTTGAGGCTCATATATACGCGAGAACTTATTTGTCCGAATCGAAGTTAACAGCGGTTAGTCACCTATATCGATCTAGTTGGTGTTGGTCTACATGTACATACCGTACAACTTTATCTCATCTTTTTTTTTAACGGAAAAAACGGTACAAGATAGTGCCTTTTCATTGAATAGAGTAGGAGAAAATACAACCCCTAAGGGTAAAAAGAAAAGCTGTTACACGTAATATGTACACTATACAAGGTGCGGGGCGAGCTGTTACACGTAATATGTACACTATACAAGGTGCGGGGCGAGCTCTCGTAGACGCTTGACCCCTACCAGAACCCATGAGCCAACATCCTCTTTGATTTTATTAACAGGGTACTTGTTGCCATCTTCTTATAGTCAAAGATCCTCCAATTCCTCTCTTTCCAGATCTCCTAGACAACTAACAGGATGAGGGATCTGAGTCCCTTCTTCGGAACTTTGTCTCATCTGCCTATCCGTCCGCATTGGATAAGCAAACAGTATATATATATTCAGCAAAGAGGAAAGAAGAAGTGAGAGGGATTAATTTCTTCTTCATCCGGTCCAGCCAGGGCAATCTAGTATGGAGATCGACCAGGTGAAACAAGCTGCCAGAGTACAGCCCGTCCGCCGCTGCTCACCAGTGCCCAAAGGTAGACGGGCGTTCGCGATGAAGCGGCACTTGTACGCAGGATTGGAGACCCACGCCCACGCTTGCAACATCGTCGTGCGCAACCGGTTCGGCGTGTGGTCACAGCGAAACCAAAAGTACATCAGGAAGACGCGGTATTGCAAGTTCGTCACGCTCGATTCGGCGATGTCCAAGGTGAGACGGGAGCTCCAGGCGTGGATAAAGCAGCACGGCTTGTTAAAGTGGGCTCAGTACTCGGCGCGGCGGGAGGAGTTGGAGGCCGCGGAGGCAGGTCTGCAGAAGCTTTTCCACCGTCGTACGCCCGCTCGGATTAGGAAGCAGAAGCGGCGAGTCGAGCAAGAGCGTGAGAGGGAGCGGCGTCTCGTGTTGAAGAGGCAGCTTCGGTCTAAGCAGGCCCACGGGGCGCAGGGTGCACCCAGGAAACACGCCCTATTCATTTATGTATTATCCATGTCTAGTTCAACTTTTTCACGATCTGAGAAGAATTATGCTTGCGTAACTTGTGACGTTGTTTTTGGATAAAATGAAGACAATTAATGTATATTTATATTAGTTTCTAGCTAGCTCCACAAAATTTATGGAGTAGTATTACTTTAAAATTTCGTTTACAACTATAATTGTTGGGACTGCATAAGAGAAACTTTTTTTTAATAGAAGCTCATGGTTTTATTTCAATAAGTACTACTGTACAAGTTAAATGTATACAACTAGGTCCGCGTTGCTCCCATCCCAGAGGCCACACGGACGGCAAACCTCCTCCTCCTCCGCCGCCCCTCCCCTTCCCACCTTTGCCTCGCCACCGCCTGAGTAGCTCGTCGGCAAAGCCGGACGGCCGTAAGGACGGCGGCGGCGGGGACACCGAGGGTTTCTCAGTAGCAGTAGGACGCGGGAGGTGGCGGCCGGGCGGTCGGCACAGTGGATGCGACCACGCCGGAGACAGATCTGCCCCCTCGATGGTGGATCTGGCCTCCCCGTGACTAGACGGCGGTGGAGCCTACGGCAACGGTGGCCGAAGGAGGCACGAGGCGGCGCGACGATGCCGATGCAATGCCGGCGCGCCCATATACCACTATTCACAGGATGAGAATCCGAGAGGTGAAGCTTTGTCAAAAAGGACGGTAATCGTGTCCTCTGGTAGGCAGTGCACCTATATACCAAAATATTAGTACTATATATATTAAGGAAACATGCAATTTTATCAAAATTGTAGTAAACCAAGTCCATCTCGGCCTCGTTTATTACAATGAAATCGTCTTCTATCCATGTGCATGGGCGAAAACATTACTTTTAATTTTATCATATACGAAAGCCTAAATCATACAAAGATGCTATATCATTATCCACTAACAATTATTATATCTTAAACATCATGTAAGTATGCTATATTATCTATAATTCTATACTTTATAGCTTTAAAATACAAACATGTTAACTCATCATCCTACATGATTCGTATAATATTTCAATATATATCTCTACTATTTTTATAATACCATGTATACTCACTTAATTAATGTTATTTCCTCTTTTCTCATTAAGCCATATCAAATAAATTGTTTTTACTTCTTAGATGATTAATTTATGGTCCAAATTATCTCCCTCTTTTTCTCTCATTAAGCCATATCACATCAATTGTTTTAGCTTTTAGATGATTAAGAAATGGTCCAAATTATCTCCTTCCTTTTTTCAACGGTGTATACCGGCAACTCATATTGTGAGGGTATTGGGGTACATTGGTACGAGGATATACACGAAACAATATCAAGCACACAGAAGACAGAGATTATACTGGTTCAGACTCCTCGTAAGGTAATACCCCTAATCCAGTTTATATGAGATTACGATTTAACCACATAGAATATGATAGAAGACAATAGAACCAACAGTTACCGACAAGATCCTCGACGAGATCAAGCTGCGGTAGACTTCGAGTCCTCCGGATTGCGACCACCGTGGATGTGATTCCGTTATGATTCGATACCCCGACTCCCCCTGGCTTGTATATATAATGCAAACACCTGGGTCTCCAAAGTGGGATTCGGAAAAGAGATCATAGAACTCTTATATACTCCAAGTAGGACTCTAGTATTATATCCGGAGAAAAGGTTTTCTTATACGACTAAGTAAATTTCACAGATCTTAAGGAACCTTCCCGTATACCTGAGGTATCCGTATCCATATACTTAATATCCCCAAGGATGGAATGTATGCTTTATCCATAACCCTGATATTTTTTTCTCTCATTAAGCCATATCATATCAATTTTTTAGCCTGTAGTGATTAATCTATGGTCTAAATTATTTCACTCATTTTCTCCCCACATAAAGCCACATCAACATACTTTTACATTTGGATCATTATTCTATATACTATTTAAATTATCATAAACCACATCAATTTATGTAAACTTTTATCACATAGTTATCTTACACGTTATTTCAACTTATTGTTATTATACCATACTAAACTCTCACAACAATTCGCGGGGTTTCACCTAGTTTGAACTAATTCAGCGGCCCGTCCATGAAATGGGCCCGGGTTTTGCCTATACAAAATTGGGCCGTACATGGGCCGGGAATTGAATCTGAACGATACTCTATATTAATTTTTCGCGGGGATGCCATGACGCGTACACCCATTCCTTCACGCAGTTTGCTCCCCGCGCGCCACGAAGTAGAGTATCCCCCAACGATTAATCCCAAGTCAACAAGCAACGATTCTTTTTCTCGAACACCAGCAAGCAACAAATATCCACTCAACACGAAACAAACAGATAATGCAGCCATCGCAGCGATCCCGCCGGCCGCCGAGGTTGCGCCGCCGCAATGCCATCCGGCAGTCGGCGTACGTGGCCCGCCCGCCGTCAGAGCTCTTGCCGTCGTCGGACTAACCTGCCTTCTGGTATTCGACGGAGGAATCCGTTCTGGAGGAAAGGGTTGTGGAAGATGAGGTCGGAGATCATGCAGAGGCAGGTGGAGCCGAGGAGGAGGAGGCGTCGATTTCGAGCGCGTCCGTGGTCTCTGTCCACGCGGCTATGGTGATCAGGAGGAGCATTGTGAATTGGAGGAAGCTGGATCTTGTCGGGGCCGGATCGTCCGGTAGGGTGTACAAAGCGGTGGCTGAGTAAGTCCGCTTGTGATTTACCGTTTTCCCTGCACATGAGCTGTTCGATGCATTGCTTCATGTACTTTGTGTCTGGTGTGTTCTATATTCTTTGAACAGACCGGCAATTTGGGATAAGTTCTCTGTGTATTCCTCAATGCTCCTTTTTATTGCCTTCTCAGTATTTGCTGTCAAAGAGGCCTCGTTGATTGGTCCCGAAAGCTATACGAAGCAAACCGCATGTCATCTAGAGCAGGTAGTTTTATTTCTTATCAATTAATTAGGTGACAATTTTTATCTTGTAAGTACCTATTTTAGGCAAACTAAGCATACCTAATTAAGCAACTTGCAATTGTAAAATTTTCTTCGTATTGATGTGCTCCACTCTTGTTCCTAAATGATTCCAAGTATAGGCTAATTCAGTATTAATAACAACATTTCAGGAAATCTTGCTTCTTAGTAGATTGGAGCACGAGAACATAGTGCAGTATTTTGGTGCCAAAAAGGTATGCCAGTTCTCATATGCTAGTTGAAGAAGTGTCCTCATCGTGTTTCCGATCGCCTCTGCAAACTGTTGCCTCCCCAACACCTGCATTTTAGGTTATTTTTCTCCGGTTGAGCTTACTATTCCTGTTTGGATTTGCTTGCAGGAAGAAACGGTGCTATGTATTTTCCTCGAATTTTTGAGTGAAGGTTCTTTGGTATCTGTATGTCTCCTTTAGGAGGGCAATTGTTGGTCTTAAGCTAGTCGAGTGGATCGATTTGGTAGGACGACTAGCTAATATAACGCTGTCAAATGAAAAAGATTGCTTTATTTGGTCACTTCATAAAAATGGCTAATTTTCGGTTCTCTCGATGTATAATGTGATCATGAACTCTAATGTCAGTATCCGCAAGAAGATGTTATAGGAGTTGAAGGTGCCGCTGAAAATCAAAGTATTGATATGGTTTCTCCACAAGAAAGTAATCCTTACAAAGGATAACCTTGCAAAAAGGAATTGGGGAGGCAATAAGCAATATTGTTTTTTAATGCACAAAAGACAATTCAACATATTTTTTTAATGTCACGTAGCATGATTTTCTTAGTGATGTGTCTTCTTTGCTTTTAATATTTCCCCTCCCCATAGTGCCAAAAATATTTTTAGAAATTAGCTTATGGGTGCCCAGGTCCACAAAGAAATTGATTTTATTTGGAGTCAGTGCTCTATGTTGGTCCATTTAGCGATGTCGAAATGATAAAGTTTTTGATTAAAAAAATGGCTAATCCTATGCAGGTTATCTTCATGTCTAACAATTAGCTCCATACTTGGTGTTTGATGCTATCACAGGAGGAACAAGATACTATGTGCAGTGGTGCTATACTCTTAGAATTGGTACCCAAGGATCCTTTGTACCGGTTTGGATGGAGTAGCACCTACAGAATTACTTACTATAATTTACATTATTCATTTTAACTTTTAATTCTGGTGATCATCTTCTTAGAAGAGTTAGGAATTTATCCCTGTCGGTGACACGAGCCCGGGGGTATGGAGACTAAGGGCTTGAGGCAGTTCCCTGCACCCACGTGGTCCTCCCCCGAGGGGGGAGGGGTCGGGCCTGAGGGTGAGGTGGCGGTCGCCCTCTCTCATATCCGCTCCCCTCACACTCTGCTATCGCAGGGATTGGGTCGCCCCGACCCCTACGCGCTTCCGCCACGTGTGTGGAGTTAGGTGAGCGATCCCAACGCTCACCTAACCGCATTAATGACGGTTCCGACGAGCGCGCCTCACCGCATTTAATGCAGCGTGGAGCGCGCGTGACCGGTCTGACGCCGGTCACGCCAACTGACCGGTTTGTGGCCTGTCAGAATGATTGATGGGACGGCAGCGCGGCGCCTGTGCACTGGCTGCACGTCAGGCGGTGCGTAGCACGCCCCGTCAGGTCCCATCAAAATGATGAGAGCTTTTTTGCCTCTCATTCCAACCGGAGTTGGTGTGTCAGCTCTGGTCAGATGGCGCCTGTCTCCCGGTACGGACGGAGCACATAAGTCTCCGCCCCATTTAATAGGGAATGACATGAGCGTCTCCCCTCGTCAGTCGGCTGATCGGACAGGAGTCACAGCCGCGGCTACTATGCACGTGACTTCTGTGACGAGCGACAAGACCGCTCTTAAATGTAAAAAAATATTTTCCTTTCTCTGGGAAGCAGCCTGTTGGCTCATGTGGTAACCCCTTAAGATATAAAAGGAGGCCCAAGCCTAGAAGAGAGGGGGGATTTTTCTGGTCTGGGTTCTGGAAAAAACAAACTCTGATCAACCACACACAGGAGTAGGGTATTACGTCTCGCCGGCGACCTGAACCTGTATAATTTCGTGTGTCACGTTCTCTCGAGGCACCTCTCTCTCGATTCCTCTCACATCGGAGTGCGGATTTCGCCCTGCGTTCCCAGCCGAACTCACACAAGGGGGTTTTCACTATCCCCCGTTGAGGAGCTCACGCTCCGTCAATCCCATCACTCTTTTTTTTTCTTTCATTTACAATTCTAGAACACATTGGTTGTGTGCCTGTAGGCAGAGGTCGGAGATGTAAACCATTTCCATTATCTTAAAAAAAATCTGTATATGAGAAGCAACAGCTGGAGGAGTCAACAATATTATCTTATATAAGGCAGATCATCAATGGATTGACTTATCTGCACCGTCATAATGTAATGCATAGGTGATCCATATAATTTCCCCGACAAATTTCTTGCTGTTGGCCTGGTAATTAATTTGAAAATGTACTTGTTATAGTAGTGATTGAGTGAAGTACAATTGTACAACTCTCGACCAAATGACTAAATGAGTGAAGTGCTTCTTTGTCATATTATGGTAAATCTGCAGTGTTTTTCCCTTCACAATGCAGAGATATTAAGTGTGCAAATATTTTGGTTGATCAAAATGGAGCAGTGAAGGTTAGAGATTTTGGACTGGCAAAGGAGGTTATTCCACTTTTGGTTTCGGTGTCCCTTTTCCCCCTGCTTTGACTGACAGATTATGAAATGATTTTGTTTGAGATTGACTAGTTGACAATGTGAATTCTGAACCCTTTTAATTAATGTAATGCCAGATAAAAGTCGTGAAGCAGAAAAGATCTTGTACCGGAAGTGTATATTGGATGACTCCAGAGGCATTTAGAGTAATATGAAGCACCTAGATGAACGTAACACTGAAGAATTGATTGCACTTTTACTTTACGCGCGATAGTCGTCCAACTTTCCGGACTAGCAGAATCTATACTGGTTATCTGAATATCTGATGATGTTAAGGTTGTTCGTGGCAATCCGTATGGGTATTCTGCTGATATTTGAAGCCTTGGATGCACTGTCTTGGAGATGCTTACCCAAAGAATTCCTTATCCTGATGATAACTGGGTCAGTAAATCCTACTCACTTAGACTTCTTACAGTCTCTTCAAATTCGTTACTGATTCGGTTCTATCAGGTATCGGTCTTCTACCAAATTGGCCGTGGTCAACTTCCTCCAGTTCCAAGCCTCCATATCGCCGGTGGCACGCGATTTCATCCACAAATGCTTGCAGGTGAATCCTGATGATCGGCCTTCTGCAGATGAACTGCTGAATCATCTTTTTGTGGCTGTTCCAGAACCAGACTAGTTTGCTGCATGTTTGCGTAATATTGTTAGACTAAGATTATTCAGTAGCTCATTGTTTCCTTCCTGAAAGTTCAGGGTCAGAAAGTCAGAATGCTTGTGGTTGGAAGTTCATGGTCCTATGGCTAATTGCATGAGTACTTGCTTGTACTACACCTGTTCCGTGTAAAAATATCCCATCCAACTTTGCGACTTTGACCATTAGTTAGGAGAGCAATCAACAAATCATGTATTTTATGGTTCAGACTTAAGACGACTTGCAACTCCGCGTCTGTCTGAAGTCTAAACCGACGATGCCGACGTTATCGGTGACGAAACCCAACAGCCACACAACTCTGAATCACGAGCAAAGCCAATTCCCACGACCTGGTACGTACTTCCTCTTTCCCACTTCCTAATACGCAGTTAAATTTAACACATTCTTTAAAACTAATCTTTAACTTTAAATTTTTCATATACTACAATATTTATAGCAATAAAATTATAATCATATCAAAATAAATTTAAATATTAATTGAATCCATACCACTACAAATATACCAACTTAAAAGAAATACTACTAATATTCGTGATATTGGCTAAGTGCCACTGGAATTTGAGGAAATTAGATCCGTACCACTTCGTTGTGCTTTCCATCTACTCCCCGTTGGGGACGCCATCTTCCGTTGGTGCCGAGCGCCGCCATCTCCTCCACCGTCGCCGTCGCGTCCGAAGGTTGTCGCCGCTTTCCCACCACCGCAACGAGACCAAGCGCCGCCTTCCCCACGCACCCCGAGCCACCACTGCTCTAGTCGCTCGTCGCCGAAGCTCCGCTTGCCACCGGAGTTGAGAAACGGCAACATCACCGCTTTCCCTGCCGCTGAGCTCCTTTGCTGCATCGAGGCCGAGCGCCACCTTCCCTACGCACCCGAGCTGCCGCCGCTCTAGTCGCTTATCATCGAAACTCCGCTGACACCGAAGCTCTACTCGCCGCCGGATTTGGGAAACGACAACGTCGCTGCTTTCCCGCTGCTGAGCTCCTTCGCCGCATCGAGGCCGAGTGCCGCCTTCCCCGCGCACCCGAGCTATCGCTCCAGTCGCTCATCGCCGAAACTCCACCGACGCCGATGCTCCGCTCGCCGCCGGAGTTGGGAAACGGCAACGTTGCCGCTTTCCCGCCGCCGAGCTCCTTCGCTGCATCGAGGCCGAGCGCCGCCTTCCCCTCGCACCCGAGCCGCTGCCGCTCCAGTCACTCGTCACCGGAACTCTACCGTCACCGGAACTCCGCTCACCACCGGAGTTGGGAAACGGCACCGTCGCCATCGCGTCCGCAGACCGTCGCCGCTTTCCCCGCTACCGAGCTCCTTTGCCGCCGCATCGAGGCCGAGCGCTGGAGTTGGAATACGGCACAGAGTTGGCAAACGGCATGGAGTTAGGAAATTAACGGGGAGTGGATGGAAAACACGATGGAGTGGCACGGTTTCAATTTTGCTAAATTCCAATTGCATCTAACCGATATCGCGAATAGTAGTGATATTTTTCTAATTTGGTATATTTATAGTGGTATAGATCCATTAGATCCCTAAATTTAAATATCAATCTAATAATATTATTTTTATCGAATAAAATTTAATTTATAATTAACTATTTATTAGCTAAATATTGAAATAGTTAAATCATAAAATACGTGCCCGTTTTAGTATTTGAGAAGGAGTGAAATGACAGCGGTTGGTCGTAACGGGAGCAGTTGTCTTATCAACGTGTGCCGTGACGCCGTCTCTATCGCCGCCGTTCGTTGTCGGCTCCACGCCGTTATAAAAGGGCCTCATCCGCAGCGCAACACCGTCTCTTTCCGGCGTCGCCTAGTCAGCACTCGCCACCCCTCGGCGCCACGGCGAGCAGCGCACCGGGTCAAAAGCGCAAGCGCACGCACCCACCTCGCACGGCCGCGTCGCCGTCGTGAGCCCCCGAGCCTAGTCAAACCCCACCACGAGCGAGTCCCCAATCTTCTCGCGATCGATCCGCTTTGTTCCCCACGTAGCACACGCAAGCCGCGAGCTCTGCTGCGCCGCCGGAGCGCGGGGGGAGGAGGAGGAGAGCACTGGCCATGGCGGCGCGCCAGCGGCCGCGGCCGCGGCCGCAGCTCGCGCGGATCAACGCCATGAGGCACTCCTACACCGCTGCCGCAGGGGACGATGCCGCGGCGGACGACGTGCGTGGGGAGGAGCTCGACGACGGTGGGGGCGAGTACGCGTCGCAGACCAGCTTCCGCATCCGCGGGGGCCGTGGCGCGGCGGAGGTCACCGCCATCTTCCGCAAGCTGGGACTCTCCGGACCCGAGGACTTCACCATCCCGCCCGCGGTCTACGCCGCTGCCATGTCCCACCTTTCCAGCTCCGCCCGACGCCGCGCGTCGCTCGAGTCGTCCCCGCCGGGAGCGACAGCTGCCCCGCCGGAGCTTCTAGAAGGTTCTCGAGGCGAAGCCGTGGCTGCGATGAATCGGGAAACAGTCGAGAAGGGGGAGGAAGCTGGACCAGCCCCCAAATTGGTTCAATCAGAGGTTACAGAAGTTTCCACACGAGCTTATGCAAATGCAACGCCTGCAGCAGAATCGAGCATCAGAGTAGTAGCTCCACAGGCCACAAAATTTGTTCAAGCAGAAGCTATAGAAATTTCCACGCGATCATATGCAAGGCCTGCAGCGAGCGTCAGATCAGTAGCTTCTAAACGAGAGGTCGCTGCTGTGCGGAAGCAGGATAGTGCAGACGAGGACAGGGAGAAAGGCAAATTGGTCAGATTGGATAAATCACGAGAAGAAATTAGAAGAGAGGTGGTTGTGGAGGCGACAAGGGAGACCGGTGGTGCCTCGGCTCTGGTCGTGGAGGCGACAAGGGAGTCCATTTCACGTGATATCGAGCATTTGATATCACCGTCTCCTCACAGGCGATTTAGGAGAACCATCACGTCCTGGCTTAAGGGAGAGCACCTCGGGAGTGGATCGTTCGGGTCAGTGTATGAAGCTATTAGCGAGTATGTCTCTATCTGCCTACTCCGTGTTGATGATTGCATAATTCTTTTTCATTATGTTTGTTGATATGTTGGTTTTCGACTATGCAGAATTGCAGAGAAATCAGAATTGATGTTTCATAATCAAATTCTAAGTTCATTATTGATATATCATTGCTACTTAATGATCTGATATGTCATCTGTCTAGTTCACTTAATTGTTGGTATATCAGGAGCAGTGTATTAGCTTCATGTATCCACCCAACTGAGATATCACAAATTGGTTGCATCCATTTCAACTGGTTGGGCTATTTAGTTTTATGCCGGGTTGAGTGGCCTATGGCTTATATATTTTAAATCTTAACCGAAATACTTGAACATACTGATGAAACATATTATCTGAATCATGTGCACTAGCTAAATTGCTTATTCACTGCTTTTACACCTCATTCGGCAATTTTGCATTATTTAAGTGAACCCTTGTGTAGTTCAGCATTGTGTGGATTCCATCCAAACCACTCTTGCAAAATATAACTTCTGTCAACTGTTACTATATAACCATGCCTCATTTTCTTAATAAAAAGCTTCATAATTGACTTTTTAACATTTATTTTACAGTGATGGTTTTTTCTTTGCTGTCAAGGAGGTGTCATTGGTTGATCAAGGGATCAATGCAAAACAACGCATTGTCCAGCTTGAGCATGTGAGTTACCCTGGTTCAAACATTATGTTTGTTATTGGACTATTTAATATCCAAGCAACCATTGTTTTGTTTCAATCCACTGAGAATATTTGTGAATCATTTGGTACCAGGAGATCTCTCTGTTGAGTCGTTTGGAGCATGAAAACATTGTTCGGTATTTTGGAACAGACAAGGTAGTCCTCATTTCTTATCGATGTTAAATCCATTAAGAGTACAGTTATAATTTTTTCCTTTGATTTTAATATTATGTTGCTTTTACTCTGCAAGCTATCTTCATGTAAACGGCATAGTTGTCTGACTTGAGTTGCTGTTCGACGTTTACATTTACTTTGTTGGATAAACATCTTGCAGGAAGATGGAAAACTGTATATTTTCCTTGAACTAGTAACTCAAGGCTCTTTGGCAGCTCTATATCAAAAATACCGTTTACAAGACTCACAAGTCTCAGCATACACAAGGCAGATTTTGATAGGTTTGAACTATCTACACCAGCGGAACGTGTTGCACAGGTGCATTACTAGAACGCTCTATCAATGTGATAGTATACTCTAGCTTAGATGTTTTTATTGTTCAGGATTTGCTTACCTGTATTCTTGCTGGCCTATTGATACCCCGTTCTTTCCTACATTACCAGAGATATTAAATGTGCAAATATCCTAGTGGATTCAAACGGATTAGTTAAACTGGCAGATTTTGGGCTTGCAAAAGAGGTACTTGCTCTATCAAATGTCTGATGTAATCAATTTGTCACTAGACTACATGTTACCCTCACTCTTTCTAATTTGCCATGTCCCAGATGTCAATTTTGAGTCAGGCAAGATCTAGTAAGGGAACTGTTTACTGGATGGCCCCTGAGGTTAGTCTCACAGTTATGCTTTGGTCCTTTTTGAACAACCCATTTATCGTACACTCCTATTCAGAAGAGTATTGGTGCATTATCATTTATGTTTTAAGCATATTTGTATGCCTGATCTATTATGTTCATATTGTTCACCTCTTTATACTTCTCTTAGATAATTACTGATGACCTAAACAATCTAAAACATAAGTCAATGTGTTGCATGTGGAGAATTGTTTGAAATTATCTGCCTGTCATGCCTTAACTTTTCTCTGTAGGTACTTTAGAAAATGGAAAGTGTCATGCTTGATGAGTCAGAGTTTTAAAAATAAAAACTCTGAGATATAATTGTAAGATGTTGCATGGACGCATAATTGTATCTCTGTGGTCAAAATGTCACTTTCTTGCAAGTTCAAGTGATAGTTTGCATAAAATGGTATGTGTCTCCATATTGTACCAAGCGTGTAAATTTTCTGATAGCATGTTCTCGTTCAGGTCGCTAAGGCTAAGCCTCATGGACCTCCAGCAGATATATGGAGTCTTGGCTGCACTGTTTTAGAAATGCTGACTGGCAAAGTTCCATACCCTGATATGGAATGGGTGAGTATCTCTGTTGTCTTACCTTCCAGTAACAGCATCTCATTTGTAAGTACCAAATGCGCTGATATACGTGGGCTGCACGCTATTATATTAAAGAAGCAAAAACATTGATGACAACTTCTTCATGTTGATGACTTGTTTGCTTACGTCAGATGTATGAAGTACATCTTAGTGGGAAAATCAAACATTAGTTTCATCAGGAAAATTTGGGTAATATTGGGTTTAAAAATGTCAGTAGGAAAATTAAACAGCAAATCCACTGTATGTTACTGTGTTAATTTTCTCATTATCCAGGAATTTGTATTATTACTGTCTGTGATGCACTCTTTTCTTCTGTTATGTAGACGTATGCTTTGCTTAAAATTGGTAGAGGAACACCACCAGAAATTCCAGCTACACTGTCAGAAGATGCTCGTGATTTCATAATGAAGTGTGTCAAAGTAAATCCAAATGATCGGCCATCTGCTGCTCAGCTGTTGGACCATCCATTTGTCCAGAGATCACTGCAACATAAAGGCGCCTAATCACTCTTGTGTTGCTAACAAACTTGCTTGTACATAAGCTGGTCAGTATTCCATTCTTTCTCATAAAAAATTCAAGCAATAGGGCGCTATGATCCTGTATTGCAAATATTAATGGATTTCTCTCTGTTGCATTTTATAGATTTTAATTTTACCTGTGGAAACTGGAAGCTGTTGTTGATGCTGAGGATGATCCCAAATCCCTCGCCATGATACAACGATAGTTTGTGGGAATTCTGAATGTGCTTTCAATCTGCTGCCCAAATTGACATTTAAGTCGAGGTAACTTACAGCATGGGCAAGCTATATTCAACTGAAGCTACCTTTCAGGCTGCTGGATTACGTGAACTGAAGATACCTCGTCAGGTGTTCACTCCGTGCCTTCACAACCATCAGGGTGAACAGTTGGTTGTCCAAAGTTTTTAGTGCTGATTGTCAGGAATTATGAGTTCCAGTGTGAACCATCAAATTACGTTTCATGACTTGGAGAAAAACTGGGAAAGGTTCAAAAGGAGGATTAGTGGTATCTCTCCTAGTAGCCTATGGAAGCGGGGGATGTGGAAAGCTCAGTGCTCATGGCACAGTTAACTTTTATGACCGCGTTTCTGTACAGCGTTTCTGTACCTGTAAGTTGAGCTCTGTTGCTGATGTAAAGTGGCTTCCTTGTGTATGCCATCGACTGTTTGACGAGAAAGTCCAATTTGTTTCATAGGCATACCATGAAATTTTCCCGAAAATCATTGTGTTTTGCGACAATACAATTCATGTTGGACTTCTCTCCTGTGG
Source organism: Oryza punctata (assembly GCA_000573905.2). Taxonomy (NCBI): domain Eukaryota; kingdom Viridiplantae; phylum Streptophyta; class Magnoliopsida; order Poales; family Poaceae; genus Oryza; species Oryza punctata. Next base: position 38,963,094 of record CM002489.2, read on the forward strand.
CTATACAGATGAAGGGGAATCACAGTGGCAGGACAGCTAAATGTACTGAACTAGACTGTGATATACAACAGTTCTCTAATCTAACATTGGCTATCTTTTGGACTTCAGAATATCAGTCTTCTGCATTCTTCAATCTCCAGGGTCTGAATTCATTCCCCATTCATGCAATCGATTATATGGTCATAATCATGCCCTGCCATCTCATGCATGAGCAACCCAAGCATCTGAGATATCTCCTCAGCCTGTGGATGCGACCGATCGCCGGAGACGAACTCGTGCACGTCGCCGTCGATCTCCACGGCGCTGTAACCCGGCCTCTTCCTCAGCCCCCGCGCCTTCATCAGGCTACGGACCTTCCCGGCGCCGTCCCACTTGCCGACGGCGGCGTAGATGTTCGACAGCAGCACGTAGTTGGCGTCGCCGCCGGGGTCCAGCTCGAGCAGGTGCTGCATCAGCTGCTCGGCCATGCCGACGTCCCCGTGCATCCGGCAGCCGGCGAGGAGGGCGCCGAGCACCACCTCGTTTGGCGGCATCGGCATGGAGATCACCACCCGCATCGCCTCCTCGAGCCGCCCCGACCGGCCGAGCAGGTCGACCACGCAGCCGTAGTGCTCCATCCGCGCCGCGATGCCGTACTCTGCCTTCATGAGGTCGTAGTACCTCAGCCCATCGTCGGTGAGGCCGCCGTGGCTGCACGCCGTGAGCACGCCGGTGAACGTCACGGCATCCGGTTTGAACCATCCCTCCCGCCGCATCGCCTCGAAGTGCTCGACGGCGTCGGTGCACCGGCCGTTGGCGGCGAACCCGACGATCATCGAGTTCCAGGAGACCACCGTCCGCTTCCTCATTCCGCCGAACACCTGCCGCGCAAGCTCCACCAGCCCGCACCGCGCGTACATGTCGATGAGCGAGTTGGCGATCCTGACGTTGCGCTCCAGCCCCTGCCGGACCACGAGCCGGTGCACCCACATCCCGAGACCGAGCGCGCCGACCTCGGCGCACGCGGAGATGACGGCTATCAGCGTGACGTAGTCCGGCTCGACGCCGTCAAGCAGCATGGCGCGGAAGCAGTCGATGGCCTCGTCGTGGCGCCCGTTCTTGACGCACCCGTCGATGAGCGCCGTCCAGGAGACCTTATCCGGCGCCGGCATACCGTCGAACATCTCGAACGCGGCGGCGACGAGGCCGTTGCGCATGAGGCCGGAGATCACTGTGTTGTAGGTGACGGCCGACCTGACGGGCATAGAGTCGAACAGCTGGAGGGCGAGGTGAGGCAGGCGGGACGCGAAGTAGAAGCGCGCGAGGCAGGTGGAGAGGAGGAGGTGGGAGGGGAAGAGCTTGAGCACGCGGGCGTGTACGGAGAGCGCGAGGCGGCGGGCGAGCGGGGTGGACGGGGAATCGGCGCAGGCGGAGAGGACGGTGAGAAGGGTGACGTCGTTGGGGGCGGGCGCCGCGGGGGAGGAGAGCATGGCGGAGAGCGCAGCAGCCGCCGCGGGGAGGTCGCCCTGCTTCGCCGGGCGCGCGATGGCGGACGTCCATGACGCGACGTCTCGCGGCGGCCGGCGGCGAGGTTTAGGGGTGGGGTTCTGAGGTTGGGGAAGGGCAAGGGAAGGAGGGGCTACGACGGCCATGAGGTAAGGTCTATGGCTGAGGCATTTCCGCGGGCACGTAGCCTTTGCTCTGCCCTGGTTTCTTCAGGTTTTCTTCAGAATTCATCCAAAATTGCTCCCATTTTCTTCCCAGTTTCATTAGCAAATCCCTTACAAAAAAAAATGATTTTCATCAATAATTTTCATCAACAGAAATACTAACCACGGTTTGATCCTAAGGTAATTGTTGACAATAATTCATCACTGAACGGCGAAGCAAAATAACATTGGTGCAGAATATCACACAGAAATCACAACCACTATACTGCAAAAAAGTGTAAAGAACTAAAGTGCTAAGCATAAGAGAAATCAAGTGCATTGATTAAAACTGATGCGCATACTTGACCAGTTGACCCATGTCGCAAAATGAAAAATAAACTCTTCGATTCAGTATAAACAGTACATACATCAAACGGTAAATTGACACGAAAATATGAAATTAATAAATCGAACAGTCCGGTTTTCAGTGGAAGACTTCAAGGTACGAAGTGCAGCATATGGGAGCCACAGTGAAAACGCCCAAATGAAAATATGCAGAAAAGAAGAAACAACATATTCCCAATACGAGGGATAAGCCATATCCATCAGAACCACAAAATGAGGCAATCAAAGTCTAGATGATATTTTTGAACTTCCTTGATGAAAAGAAATTACATACAGCACAAGAAGCATCTTGCACTAGATAATTCCGCACAGCTGAACATAATTCTGCAGTCCAGTTCTTAAGTAAAAATCTAGTGAAAGTCAGAACAGTAGAAAGTTGCTGAAGGGATGTATATGGCTGGAGAGCAGATTCATTGAACCATCGGATCAGGGTTCCCAGCTGCAAGTATGTCCAGCAATGAGTTCTGGGGCTCCAGCTCTTCATGCCACAGTGGTAGTTTGTCTCCAGGGTGAAATTTCCTCGAAACACCATCTGCGTTAATCTGCAAGATTAACATATCCATAAGTTCAAGAGTCACTGGTCTTTCAGAAACATTAGCATTTCAAGCAAAAATAACAGGACATGACTCTTCACTTAGAATTTACTTCGCCACACTACCACACAATTTCAGCAAAAGGAAGAGCTACAAGAAAATGTAATCAAAGCAAACAGATGACCAGCAAAGACATAAGAAAATTCGGTACCAATGCTTCCAATATCTTGTCTACTCTATGTCTCTACCCTAACACAAGCGTAAAACAGGTCTAAATGAAGTAAAAGGGATATATCGCACTGAAATATTGTCCTTTTTGGCAAAAAAAATACTCTGTCCTTGGAAGTTAAAAGGCCAACTGTTTTTGTTTCAAGTTTCATCTGATACTATATATTATAGCCATCACAACAAACGGCATGCCAGATATAGCACATAAATTTATATGTTTGTATGAAGTCAACTAAAGCAAACAAAGGAACAGACGATGACAATAAGGATGAAAAAGGACAGCACTTACAGTGACTGTACGAACAACCCCTCCACTAGCACCATCACGGGCCATAGCAAGGGAAACTACCTTCACCACAAACTTCTGAAAAGATGAAGAGTGAAAAAAAAGTAATAAGAGATGTGGTGCAACCAGCAGAGTAATAAAGGGAACAATGAAGGGAACAATGAAGTGATGGAAAATGATCTTTGCACTCTATGATTGTGGACATATAAAATAATTTGTGATTTTCTCACTAAATCCTGGCAAAAATGCTGACAAAATAATAAACTGAATTACTAAACGCATACCCTCCTGCAAATGCCATTATAAGAAAAGCTAATATTGCAACCTTTTTGCACAAATAAAGGGAACATTTGTGCTATTGCTCACATAAATAGGGCCAATGTCTCCAAACAAGGAATAAGTTAAAAGGGAGAACCGAACATAGCTGTAGACTATTTATTCTACTCCTACCACATCTAATGGATTACGAGTATTAGATGATGTACCTCAGCTTCATCCTGGGACATGCCTTCCTTCCATTCGTGGTCAAGCAATCCATACAGGTAACTGGAACCTGAACCTGCAAAACTCAGAAATAACATCTAGTGTCAGGCAAACAAGGGCTCGGGAAGATTTTATGGTAACAGAGCCAGGTTGCACTGGACAAGGAGTGTTAGTAAACAGAAAAGTGTGGCAGGCTAATTCAAGATGTCAGCAAGTAAAGAGAGAAACGAATCGTGCTAACTGCAAAAGGTTGCTTCTGCTTTGCTTAAAAAAAATAAAATGCTCAGGTAAGTTTGAAAATAAATCTCATGAGGCTTATACTATTGAACTGATAATTACTCTTATACGATATGTAGATATATTACATATACACACAAACTGTTGTATAGAACTACATTTCCCACTAGATTACTCTGAGCCCAATGAAAAGACAGTCGCCATAATATGTGGGGAAAATACACCTCCAATAGCAAATGGTTGCCTCAGAATTGTTCCACCGAGGGGGACTGAGAAAATTTGGCCTCCCTCATATTTATCCCATCCACCAACAATCATGCCAGCTTGCAACATGTTCTGAAAAATTGGTAAAAAAAACCCATTGCGACAATAAAACAATAGCTTAAAATCATGTATCAAAGAAAGAATGCCATCCATGTATTCATGAAAATATACCTTGTTCTGATAAGCCAACAACCTAATTAAGTTGGCTGCAACTTTCACAGTAGCTGGTTGCCCAAGCTGAATTCTGCAAATGGAGGGAAAATTTAGCATGAGCCGTCTTGCACATCAAAATTTTCAAGTAACTAGTAGAACATTATATGTAGTCCATTCAATTTCTTCCTACTTCACTTCAAGGGGACAACACTATTAGGTTTATAATTACTTAAAAACAAACTTACGTGTGTTGGTGGAGAAAATAGCGTACATAATCGGAGATGACTTGTGTATCAGCAGCCTGTGAGAGAGAGAAACATTACTACAGAACGCCTAGTCGACTACTAACAACTACAGGATATATATTAATCAAAAAAAATATTGATAATGCAAATGTAACTCGTGAGTGGTAGAATCTCCTACTACATCAGGCAAGCAATAACAAGGAAAAACCGATCTAGATGATATGCCCGTATTCCATAGTATAACCAAAAAAACACATCTTACTCAATGAACAGGAAGCATGTGATTTCTCAACATCTTATGGCTACAATAAAATTAGGCAACATCAGGAAAAAGGACTAAAGTCTCTGAATAATATAGGACACTTACAGATCCAGAGCGGCAGACATACACGTTGTCTGTCAACTGAGTAATCTTGTCTGACGCACGGTTGGCCACATACATTCCTGAAAAATAATGCCAGACAACAAAGGACATTAAAGGAAAGCAACAAAAACCAACACAGCACATCAACTTAAGATTGATTTCAGTAGGCTCAACACATGATATGATATCTAACATAATAAATCAGCACATCAAAATCATCTAAGGAAGCTTACTGATGATGTAAACAAGACCAAGAGTTATATATTCTCTATAAAGCAACATCACACTAAACACCGAAGGGAATATACTTTTCTGACTCTTCAGTGCTGCATAACATTGGATGTTGTTTCTAATTTCCCTAATGCTGCAGCAACACAACACAGTCACAATTTTCCACATATCTGCTGCGGACGCTATATAATAATTAAACCTAGTCTCATAAGCCACAAACCTAAAACATGGTCAGGATCGCAGAGGTTACAATCACTACTTCTATTCCCCCATCCCAGCGATTTAGCATCAAAATTAGACGCGCGACAACACCAGCTCCACGGAAAATCTAACCAGATCCATGGAGGGATCGAGGCGTACCGGTGCTGGTCCTGGAGTCGGCGGCGAGGACGACGCCACCGTCGTAGCAGACGCCGACGATGGTGGTCCCCATCCGGTGCTCCCCGGAGGTGGGATTGTCTCCCGCTGCGACGGAGGGGGAGCCCATGAGAGCGGCGTCCATGGCTTGCGGGGGAGGTCGTCGGCGGCGGAAAACCCTAGCTGCGCGGCGGCGAGATGCGAGTCGAGGCGCTCCTTTCAGTCGCGCGAGAACGAGGCGGAGCGAGACCGCGAGAGCTGTGTATGCTACTATGGTCTTGGGCTCTGGTCTGGCCTCCCCCGCAAGAAAGAACACGAAGCCGAAGCGGAGACGTGGCCGGGTCGGAGTTTGTCGCGGCTGGTGCGGTTCGACCCGATGGCACCACGAGCCGGTACAAGTGCAACCATATGACATCCCGACTTCCCGAGCCCGACGAGGTCGGGTCGGAGATGACGTCAGCATGACGTAGTCCGCATCGACAATCTACAACAGCATTATGGCGCGGCTTAAAATAAGTTATCATATACTCCCTACGTTCCACGAGGAACGATAGAAAGATGTCCAGATTTATTACCTGGTTAGATAGATATCCAGATCTGTTATTAGAGAGATATCTAGATTCGTTGTAGAGGGTTGTAGAGGGATCATATCCCATCCTAAATTAAGTTTTTGTTTGGATTGGGCGAGTAGTACGGAATGTAACATCTACTATAAATTTGGATAAGTAATGTTTCCTTAGTCTTAGAATATATAGGGGATTTGAATCGGATAGAACATATCCTAATAATCTGGAAAGGGCAGTCTCCTCATATGTATCTTAAATCTCTCATATTTTGGGATGAAGGAAGTATATCACATTCCAAAAAAAACAAAGGTGCAATGGACTCGGCAAAAACAGAAGTAGTGGAAACTGGAAGCATTACACAGAAATCACAGCCACCATACTGTAGACAATTGAGGAAAGCAATACACAGAAATCAAACGCATTGATTAAAATTGATATACATATTTCACCGGTTGATCCATACAGCGAAACTGAAAAAAAGAACTCTTCAATTTAGTATTTACAAACCTAAGACTCTGTACATCACCTGCTGAATGTTTTACAGCCATTTACATGTACATACATATCAGACGACCCATATTGTACATTGGCATGAAAATATGAAATTAATAAATCGAACATGGTGACATTACAATTTACAACTTTACATAGACTGATCAACTATGCCTGAAATGAATAAGTACTCCAATCTGGTTGTCGGTTGAAGTCTTGAAGCCTCAGTGGAAACACCGAATGAAAATATGCAGAAAAGAATAAACTAACATACCCCCAATATGAAGGACAAGCCCCACATGCACCAGAGCCACAAAAAAGAGGCAATTAAAGTATAAACGATATTCTTTTTGAACTTCCTTGATGAAAAGAAATTACAATGAAGCATCTTGCACTTGATAATGGTGCACAGATGAACACAATTACCAAAAACCTGCTTGGCTGGGCTGCTTCATCTGGTGTTTCAACAATCAAGTTCTGCTCATGCCAATAATAACCTACACAGCTGAGCAACCTAAGAAAAATACAGCCCTTCTTACAACAGTCAAATCTGATCCATATCTGACAACAACGTTGGAAGTGTTATTGTCCAACCTGAAATCATATCAAGGCTTTTCTATCGTGCTGATAGACACATCCAGTCTCTCAAACCTCAGTATTAATTCCAATGAATTTGGACTTCATGTATTCTACCACAAGCTCCTTCCAGTCTGACAGGGAAGCAAATGGCAGCAAACCAGCCAAGCATGGGAGAATAACCGACAGGACAGTATAAAATGTGTATCGGCGAACCCGATATGGTAAATCAGCCGCCTTTGTTCTGTCAGTCACTGAAATAGGACCATAAAGCATGCGGTATAAAAGAGATGGCCGGCTGTTCCCAAATAAATGGATGAAGCAGAGAATTTCCCAGAAAAAGAGCCAGATATTTCCATCCCCGCCTAGTGTGTCGACGCAGAACCTTCCAACAGAACCACAGAGAACTCCCAATAACATAACATTGAACGTTATTGGCATGTTTGGTCCAGTCATTGCGGAACGCTGGAATATCAACCAGGCAATCAAAAGAATCATCAACATGCCAAATGACATCCTTGTTGCTGCTATTAAATGACACCTGAAAAACAGCAAACCCGAATTGAAAGCTGATACTGAGTTTGGCATCCACCAAGATTTGGGTTCCTGCAAAAAAAAAAGTGGGTTAAGGAGATAAGCTCATAGCACACATATTTATGAGCAGTTAGTAGAGAAAAATGATGGGACATACCCTTGAAGCCGCTGCACAAGCTGCAGTAACAGCAGTTATCCGCTTGTACGAATAAATATAGGTTCCATAACCAAAACAGACAGACATAAATACCACTGCAGTAAGGAGCAAATCTATAAGCCTCCTGAGGAGTTCAGCATGTCTTGCGTCCTCCATTTGCGTCCTAAATTTTTCCTCTCTGAAAGAAGCTTTCTGAAATCCCATAGAAATTTTGATCTTCTCTAGCATGTGTGAGTACGAGCTGAGAGCCATCTGAGATTGCTTCAATTGCAATTTCCTCATGTTTAGTCCTATTTCAAGTTCCTTGAGCTCATTTGAACGAGTCTGCTCATTCAGAGATCTCTCAAATACATTAAGAATGTGCCTATCAAATTCTGGACTAGCTTTATTAAGAGGAAGTTTAACCAACTGCTGGTCAGCACCCGCATGAAGAATAATTTGATTATCCATTGAACTTAATGATGTACTCTGCTGGATATCATGTACCGGCCTTTGTGAATCAGCACCACTCAACTTGATTTCAGCAGCAGAAGTACCAGCTTCGTGAGAACATCGAGGGTTATCTTGGTCATAGACAGGTGTCTCATTAATTAGATGAAGTGTCCTCAATGTACTTCCAAATGATTTCTCAAAGTTTTTCGTGAAGTTGTCGAATCTGTCACCATATATCTGCAGAATAACATAGGTCAGATATGTAAAAGACCTGTGGAAGCATAATCACGGACAAGGAAATGAACCATTCATACATTTGTCAAGGACTCTTTCACTGCTGACGTGCACATCTGCATCAAGATTCAGAGTTAGGACACCGAACTTTTGTTATAGTCGATGGCCATCATTTGTAGAAAGACTAATTACATGAACTGTGTACCTTTGAAAGGAAATCAGGTTGTAATCTTCCTTCAGAGCAACTGCTTCTATTCAGAACCTGAAACAGGGTAAGATCAGCTCTTGTTAATTACGAGTGCAAAGGGATTTACTAGTGAAAGAAAAAGGTTAAACCATAGAAGCTGAATTCATGCTTCCAAAAGCACAGTTTTCTACTGGACAACCCAAGAAAATCATTTGATTCATTTTTGTAAATAAACAGCTTCACTTTAATTTGGATTGGATGTATTCCATCATCCTAATGGCGAGACGATCATCAGTGAACAGAAGGATTACATATCTGAGCCTATGCTTCAAAGCCCACGCTTCTGTTCATTAGTGCCGTCCCATGTAAATTTGGTTAATTCAATTTGGTAATTATATAAACGACTTTAGTTGAATTTAGATGCAATGTGAAAGACGCCCAAAATGAGTTCCAAAACAAAAGAATATCTCTACTTCTCCATCCTAAATTCCTAATCCGATGACCGTCCAAACAAGGCAAGAATTGGGTGAACCACATGAGGAGGGTAAAAACCAAACCTTTCCGCCGCAACTAAACAAGAAACAAGTCCAAGAATCGAAGCGAACGCGCACCTGGGCAAGAACCGCCGCGAAGGACATCCCGAGAGGCAGCGCGAGGTCCTGCGCGCCGTCGGCGGCGCCCCTCCCATCCGCTCCCGGCACAAGCAGCGGTCTCCGGAGCCGCTGCCGCCGCCGCCGCAGGCGCACCCCCTTCTGCAGCCGGGACACGGAACCGTACGACGAGGCGGACGATGACGACTCCGTCGCCGCCTCCGACGAGCCACCGCCGGCGCCGCAGGCCCCGTCCATAAGGGAGCGGGGCGGCGAGGCAGAGGCAGAGGCAGTAGGGTTTAGTTGCCGCGCCGCAATTTCTTCGCTCCGTCCGGTGCGCGTCTCGCTCTCCGGTGGGCTTCTCATAACGGGAGAGAGAGATCTACGAGGAAAAAGTATAGGAAAGGCAAGTCAAAATGGGAACGCGACGCAGAACGGCTCGGCGTCGCGTCGCGTCACGGTGCGGCTTACGTTAGCCGTTAAGCAATCTCGGAAATTCGGAGCAACTTTGTGCAGTTTGTGCGTGTATGTTAGGCTTTTAGCCTGGTTTCCATTGAGAAAAAATGTTGTAAGGAAAGCAGTGTTAAATTATACGTAGTATTATCTAAACTACTGATGTTGTAGTATCCACGAAGTTTTACTGTCATTTGAAATTTCTGAGAAGGTTTCACAAACTTTTTCCGAAATATTTGCCCGTCAAAAACATGCAATGAAAGATGAAAAAGCTTTCCTCAAGTTTTCAAGAGAAGAGCTGCATCTTTTACCATATAACGTATGTGCTGATGTCAAAATTTAAATTTTTAAACTTAATTTTAGTTGATTTTGAGGTATTCATCGTAGTTCCTTTTTCGAGAATGCTACGCGGAGCACCGCAGGAGCAACGTGCCGACGAGGCTGACACCAGCGGCACGGAGGCGCAGCTCCACCATTGTGTGCCACACCCGCCCCGCGCAGTCGCGCCAGCCGCGGCTGACCACAGCGGCGGCGCTGACGCCACTAGGCCCCAGTCCGACATGAGCTCCCTCAGCATGGCTCTCCCGTCCAGCTCTAGCGCTTCCTCCTTCACCTCCTCATTGTGCCCCCTCCACCCACCTCCACCTCCCCCTCTTGATGGGTTCACCGTCCACCTTCGCCGGCTCCACATCCTTCTCCGGTAGCTGCAAGTTGTCGTCATCGTCGTCCACCTTCGCTGCCTCTACATCCTTCTTCGGCGGCGCTATGTTGCGGTCGTCGTCCACCTCCACCGCCTCATCACCACCATCTAGATTTAGATAGTCCATCCTTTGCTCCAAGGTGGAATTGTCGGCGGCGACGCTGCAGTTCCCATCACGGTGCTGCTATGGGATGGCTCCCTCTCTTCTCAGGTCTCTCTCTCCATCTACTTGCTTGGTCGCCACCGGCGGTGATGAGCTCCGGCGTGGGACGTGGGCTGTGGGGCCACTGACGATGACGTCGTGATGCCCGAATCCTAATACCCAGTAGAAATCACCTAATATCTGGTCGGTATCGCTTGATACCTGATAGGTATCATCTGCTATGTGGTAGAAATCGCCTGATACCTCGTAAGTATCACCTCCTACGTGGTAGGAATCACATAATACTTGATAGGTATCACCTGATACCTCGCAAGTATTACCTTATACATGGTAGGAATCACATGATACCTGATAAGTATCTCCCGATTGGTTAGGTATTAGGTCCTGATACTTAGACTCTGTTTAGAGGAGCTTAAGATTTTGAGAAGCAGCTGGCTGGTAGTCAGCTTCTGAGAATCTAGAGAAGCTGGGTTTTCCAGCTTCTGACTTCTAATTCATTCTCTGGATTCTATAACTACATATTCTAAGAATCTGGGTAAGAATCTGGACTGTTTGGGAGAGTTGGAGCTTCTGAGAGAAGCTGCAGCAGCTAGAAGCTCTTCCAAACAGGGCCCTAATACCTAATCGGTATCATCTCGTTCAAACGGGATTCCGTAGTTGTTGACGACCAAATTTGGTAATTCAAGGTATCGGAGATGAAGATAGATCAAGAAGAATCGGAGATAATCAAAGAGATTAGATCGTTATCGGAAACAGAGTGAGAATCGGCTGAAGTCCGAATCGGCTGTGAACTGGATCGGCAGAGTCAGAGTCGGATGCAGTTAGCCGATTGAGCCGATTTCGGTAACATGACTCGGTGTACGTCATCGGGTTGTGTTAGCATGTTTCATATGGATTGCCATGCACGGATAAAGTCTTGAGGAGGCAATTGTATCTATTAATTAGGTTATTTTATGTAATTTCCTTATAGATATTCTCGGTAAGAGTCCGCCTAAGGGACTTGTTTGTTAGTTGGATTTGTATTAGGTTAATGTGAGTCGTGTCCGTGATGGACAATGTTTGTATTTTCGGGTATAAATATAATCCCGAGATCTTGTAAATAATAACAACACACGTTCAATCAATCTCGGCGCATCGCCACCTTTGTTTTCTACTTTTCGACAAGTTTATGCTGTCAAGTCGTGCTGCATCAATTTGATCTTCGACGAAAAGGTATATCTTGTCATGGCGATTTGCATCATTGGGGCTAGCGCTTACATCTTTATGACACTCTAGTTCTATGTTGTGAATCTCTGAGTTATCATATATGTTATATAATTTAGTTCGACAATGCAATCTACTTGTATCGGCTGAATTCTTTTTAAGGTTTTGTTGATATTGGCTAGGTTACTTTGTTGGCTTAGATTATATAATGTATCCATCATCCCGAAAAGGCAACCATCGGCTTGATTGTTTAGATGTCATGTTTCTTTCTATACTTAATGCTGCATTGGTTAAGTCCAACCTATTAAGTCGTATTTAGAATCATGATATCTAGCCTGTCTTATGGTTGTTAATAAGGATAGTATCGGAGTTTCAGCCGATCTTATCTGATATAAATGTTTTACATTGTTTTATGCTTTGTTTAATGTTCTATATCTACCCCTTATATCAGGATCTAATCTAATATAAATATATTGAGCTTGATACCAGTCTAATTGGTTATAGTTTAATATATTTATTACTAGAGAATATCCTGGTATAAGGATGTATCGGAGCTATAGCCGATACATGCTTAAATCTAGATATCGGCTATGACATGAGTATATATAATCGTTATTTCATGTTATCTTTAGACTTGGGCAATTTATACTGTCTCGGTTCAGTCCGATCTATCCCAATTGCTTATTTCTAAAGTAATATTAATATGTTGATTATATAACATTAATCTCTACAACCGATATACTAGTTTTAGGGTTAGTTCTATCATTAGTTACATCTTACAGCCGATTCATGCTTTATTGCATCGGCTAGGTCACATACGATATAAAATCGGCCCTATGGCCGATTGTCTATCGTTTCTAACATTATTTGCATGTTTCTTCTTGTTGATTGCAGGATCAAATCAACTGGCACGCCCTTGAACCTAAAACCCTAATTTTGGACCTGCACTAAAGTAAAGCAAATCTCTCAGGTCAGTGTGTGTTTGTTGCATCAACAGTAGTATAATAGCCCTCTTGTTTTTTCAGTTTAGATTATTAAGCATATGTAATAGCTTTCACTATAAATTATTTGTTATATAAATTATTTTTTATCGCTAATATATCATTAGTAGTACTATCAGCTAATAGTCATTTGGTCAGTAGGTTTGGGCCCTGCACTGACATTTGGTCTTCGCAGGCCGGTGCACATCAAGATTGGGCTGGATACTCCGCTATCAACGGGCTCCTCACCCACAAGACCCGTTACGCTGCTTACGGTTAATTTGCTTGCGCGCGAACCGGATTCGATGGCACGAGATCTCAATCAATCAATCACGGAAGCCGAAGAATCCTCCCTTGATTAACCTGACGTTTACCTGAACATCCGCCACTTATTTATAACCACCTCATCCTCCATCGATCAATCAATACCTAATTAAAAAATGGGACTGTCTATATGCTACCCTGCTGATTTTTTTTTTGAGATATTAGCTGAATTTTCAGCCATAGGATATAACATGTGTCAGCATCTCCCCCCTCCCTCCTGCGCACATCTCGCGTGCATTGTGCGCGCGTGGAGTGCCTCTGCGAAAGCTCTGTTGGGTTGGATCTGGGCTTCTACCTATTTTGTGCTTTGTTGTTCAAAGGCCAGAAAAAGAAATACATGGGCTTTAATACTTACGGTGCCCCAGAGATGAAGTCCATTAGTTTTGCTCAAAACAAGCCCAACAAAATTCCAGTTCATCAAAGAAAGTCCATACCGCTCAAATGAACACAAGGGTATCTGTGAATGCTCAAAAGAACAAAAATGAAACCTAAGGGAACATCAGTTGAGGCAGAAATTAAAACATCAATTTTGTTTCGTCTTGCTTCACCAAGAACTAGCGAAGCTGCAGGGTGTGTTTGAGTGTGCAAACAACAGTGTGGCACCGGTCTGCCTGCTCTCCAGCTGACCTCATATTTCCCGACATGCCCCAGCCATTGAGTGCCATCATATCATCGCAAATGACATCAGGGTCCTCCGATGGCCATAACCATTGCAGTGGAGCTCTCTGCCCCCCATCAATAAAGGCGCTCGTGCTTGTTGTTTGCCCCCCATCAATAAACACGCTCGTGCTTCTTGTTGTTGTGGCAGTAGTTCTTTTTGCGGTGAATGCGGCTGGCCTCTTCACGTTCTCATTGTGCCGATGGCGCAAAGCAAAGGGCCACAGGCTCGCCGGTGGTGGTTGGTGGCCGATGCAACATTGAGGCTGCTAAGGAGTCAATGCCTTAAAGAATCAGTGACCAAAAAAGCATTGCATTAGCATTTTTCTTTAAAGCTGAGACATAGCACAAGTCCAGTCTGAGTTACTGAAACAATCAAACTAAAATAAACTCACATGCTTAAGAGTCCCAACTCACTCATCTTCTTCTAATGGAATATGTAGCTAAAGATATATATATTTTTGAAAGGAATCAGCACATAATTGTGCTATTTCATTGAATATAGAGGTAATAAAATACAACCCCTAGGGACAAGGAAAGAAATGATTGTACAGAGCTATACAGCGTCTATGGATGGTTGGGGAGCTAAAGATAAATCGATCTCTCTAGCAGATGTAGATAATTTATATTCAGAGAAACTCGGGGGTGAAGATCCATTTTCTTCACATACCATGAAAAATATCGCGGGCTTCAGATGATAGAAACAGACAAAACTGATTGTTTGAAATATGTAGCATCTAATTAGAAAGCCATAATAATTGAAAGTGACAAAACTAATTGTTTGTAATCATTTTGCTTGAGTCTAACAAAAACTGATAAAAATGTGTGTTTATATCCAATAATGCACTTAAGTAGTATTTTTTTGGATCTTTTACTAGCTCATATTCTAAATTTTTAGGGGCCGCGCAAGGGTGTGAGTCTAACTACTGGCAAGCTCGGGGAGGAATTGTTGTTACTCAAGGTACTTTAAAACTTATTAATATGTAACAAACTTATTCAAAAATCTGACAAAAACAAAATACAAAAATGACAAAAACACTTCTTTTGAAAAATTTAAAAAACTGACAAAAACAAAATTTAAAACATTTTTTTTCCAAATTTTAAAAGTTGACAGAAAAGCAAAGACAAACATGGCACAAAACAAAACTGACAAAATTAATTGCGAACAAAACTGATAGAACTATTGCATTCGGCAACAACAAAATAAGCATTAACCTAGTGACACAATGGCATGAGATCAGAAATTTGCATAAACATCAGTGTGTTATATAATAATGGATAAATGGTGTTGCAAAGAGTATTCTGAAGAGATTATTCGACAATTCATTCACCACTATGTCATACATGGATATACTCTCTGGAATTACATGTGGTTGGATAATAGTATACCTTAGCAGAATTAAAGTATCTAGCAATAAGCTCATTCTCCTCTCTTTTTCCATTTGGCCTGGCAAATCTCATTGACCTCAGGCAGTGTCCACTGACCACAGGCTTGAAAAGTATAAGAACATTTGTATTATGGGCACAAATTCCTAAAAAGAATACCAAGTCCACCTAAATCACCCATTACTTCCTTCCCCTAAAGCCCATGAACTAGAATAACAAAAGTAACAGATCTTGCCGCAAAACCAGTACTACTATCCACTAGTCCAGACTCCGGAGCTAGCAGAGTAACAACTTGCAAAACGAACCAAGAAATGTGGAGTTAGCTGTAGCTAAGCTGAATGTGCCTGTGGCTGGTCATATACCTATCGGTGAAGAGCGGGCTGATGTAGAACCTCCCGGGGCAAAGGTCATGGCCGCCGCCGCCGATGTAGAAGCTCCCAACGCAAAGCAGCAGGATAGAACCCATCTCCTAGCGATGCCTCCATCCTCTCCTCCAGCTCATTGCTGCTGCCGCCGCCGCCGATGCCGATCCAAATCGCCCCCTTCTCTCTCTGCTGTGTGACTGGAGGAGAGAAACTGAGTGTGTGGATAGAGACAGGGATACACAGCCTGCGTGTGCGATTGTGGGGACTATGGAGAGAAAATCGGATTTAACAAACGGGTTGTTGACGTAAAAATATATGACGGTATAGGAGATCTGTCTATTTCCAGTGTAAATCCAAAATAATGATAGTCAATTTAATCATGTAACTGATAAAATATATAAATTAAAGATCAAAAGAGTCGATCGACTGATAAGTCGATATAGTCATTCCAGTCGATGCTTATACCAGCCTATATTAATAGGGGTTTGAACTATCAACTATATATATCCAATATAGATCTTGATACTTAAATAAATAATAACATAAAGATAATTGACTAATGATAATGTAATAAAATAATAATATAATCTAGTAGAAACCAAACGACTAGTAATGATAGATTGAATAAGTACTGTTCCGAAGGTTAAAACATTCATCGGTTGGATGTCCGATGTCGTTAAATCCAAACAATTAGACAAACAATGAAACCTTTGTTGTCATCGATTAAAACCAACTTGTAAGTAATCTTCGTAAGCCGATGTAACGTCCAGATAACTTATCGGCTAGCACTCCGATAAAACATTAGCATGAACCTATTGGCTTAACAAGATTTATATTATCAACAATAAACTAGTAGGTCGAACCTGACCGATGCAACACGAGATTGTATATGATAATCTAGTACTTGATGAGCCGATAGATCTGTCTAATATAATAGATATAACAAATCTATTTAAAATAACATTGTGATTGTAGAGATATATCGGCTAAGACGGAGATCAGACCTAACCGAGACAGTCCCAACTAAACCGATGCGTCTCTAAACACAATGCAATTAAAATAGAATTGAAATATCAGGTAGGCAAATATATCAACCGAACCAGAGCAATTCAAGAGATCGAAGCGATACAACCTTGAACAACACCAACGTAGCCGATATATTCACCAGGACTAGCGGAACATAGGATTTACCCCTTCACTGGAGATCGAAAGCCGATGCAGCCCCGCGTCAGGTGCCAAGCTCCGTCTGTTGATAAGTAAAACCTCGGAAAAGAGGGTGGCGATGCGCCGAGAGTAATTGTGTATTGATCTTGAGATAATTTACAAGGACCCTGGGTGTACATATTTATACCCATGGGTAGATATGACTCCTTATAGGATAAGACACAAACTTTCCTAAAGATAAAAGGAAAACATAAAGTCCTTATCAGACACTAAACATACTTTCCTAAAGATAAAAGGAAACTAACAAACTCCGCTTAATTAATAGATAAATTACCATGTCGCATCCTCCTTGAACTCGGACTCTTTTGGATAAGCTTCCTTTAACTGATCGATTTCTTTAACCGAATCCATCAAGAATACAACTGCTGGTGACTGATAGTTTCCGTCGACCGATTCTAGGACCTTGAAGCCAATACTGACTATAGGCCGATGATGACTCTGGGCTTACCAAATTTGGCGTTAACACGGGTGTAAGCCCGGTAGTATGGGCAGGCCCGATAGTGTGGCACGAATCTTGGAACAAATCGAATGGTCACGAATTCGGCTAACAAAAAGAAAAAAACAGCAGGCAACTATATAGCAATTCCCTCCTTAAAAAATAAGTAAGGCTTCCAGTATTTTTTTTTGTTCGTCGTTGTTTTTTTCCGTCACCGGTTTCTCGCACGTGGTTTCTTTAGTGGGTGGCGGTTTTTTTGGATCTGTTATCGTGGTTTTTTTGGATTTGGTATCACAGTTTTGTAGGGTCGGTTTTTTTCCGTCGCCTGTTTTTTTGTCCGTCACCGGTTTCACGCACATGGTTTTTTTAGTAGGTACTTTTTTTGGTGGGTCTAGTTTTTTACATCGACTGCTTTTTTACGTGCGGTTTTTTGTTTTAGGAGTATTAAAAAATCATCGCAAGTTTTTTGGGTCAAAAATTTTCAGATATAATTATAGTATAATTGAATTGTAATTACATTGTAACTGCACTATAACTGCGATATAACTTATTAAAACTTGTATTCAATAATGTTTTGATTAGATAGCATTGGGATCTTACGCATGACACGTGTGAAAATGTTTTGATTAGATAGCATTGGGATCTTACGCATGACACGTGTGAAAAATTCTTTCTAGCAATTTTTCTCTTCATGCACAAATCTTGAGGTGATCCAATGGTTACAAATCTGAAAATTTTGGGGGCAAAAATACTTGCAATAATTTTCTAGCAAATCCCTTAGTTTTTGGTGCGTACACGGAAGGATTTAAGCCCAAATAGAGTCGTATTTTTACATAGCACATGAATTACAAGCTAGAAATTTCATATAGAGTCGAAAAGTAGAAATTACATGGCCAAGTAGGATACAAACATCTTCTCAACCTTATATAAAAAACTGAAAGCACAAACAAGTATATGCACCCAAAATTTAGTGTGGACACTGAGCAATCTCAAGAACATATGCACCCAGATTTTTTTTTTGAAACTAAGCAATTTCCTGTTTGACATGATTCTTAATCTACGTTTACTACAGTTATGATGACGGAAGGTAATTCTTTAGCTCTTAATGTTATGCACATTAAGAATTACATATCTTCTTTTTTGCATAACTAATATATGCACCAGGAGTGATTATTTGAAACCAAGTGTGATTTGTTAAATAAACTACTACTGCACTATATGCAGTGCAAACTTGCACTATAGAAGTAACCATGATTATTCTCACGCATTTATCATGCATAATAAGATCATTATTAAGAGAATGATATTGGCTGAATATTTTTGGCAACCATCTTGATTTCATACCTCCAACCCATCAAAGGGTAATCAAAAGAAGATTCACATTGACAGAGTTCACTATATAAACCTGAAGAGAAGAACAAAGCACTCAAAACTCAGCAATCCTGTTAACAGACTAAAAGTTCAGAAGTTGTACATTCCAAATCAACTATCAGCGGGCATACCATTGGCAGAAGTTTATTTTGTAGTTTTCAATTATATTAAAAGAGAATGATCCAAAATAAGAAACATTGCATAGCATATCTGCCACCAGCACTTATATATTAGTAATCTCATAGTCCCCTAGGTCATGAGTTGGGCAATCTTAAATATACAATAGCAAGTCATATCATAGCATGATACGAATTATACATATATATATATAGAGAGAGAATTTCAATAAGATAGTGAGCAGAAAATCAACAAGAAAAAACAGAACATCAACTAGGGTGGGAGTAGCTACACCTGGTAGTAGCTTATAATAATCCTATATAATACACACACACTTATATATATATGTATATACATTAATCTGCAACTCAAAGCTTTCCACCGAACTATTATATCAGAAACACTAACAGGATCGTGATCATATAAGTAATATCTCTAGAGAAAATGTACTCATCACCTCTTGCAGCCTACACCATTACCAATTGCCTGGAAACGATGTCATAGCAAACATTTTTACCAATCCAGAACCAACAGACATTTTTACCAATCCAGAACCAACAAACAGTGGTATGGAGCTCTTAAAAATTCCAAAGCATTAAAGGGGGATAGCAAGTACAATAGGTTCGAATTTAGCCATGCAACTAAACTTAATTCTGAAAAAAAGGTGACCTAATCATCACAACTTTTTAGATTAAGAAATATATATCTTGATGATTTTTCAGAATTTCATGTTCATAAGCTTATATTATTGTTGCGAAAGACTCCAATTCTATACACATGCATAAAGTTAAATATTTTAAATAAAGATGTGTAGGAAAAATTTATAGACTGCAATGCTATCCAGAAGTACCTTAAATCACGAGATGCATAAGTGAGTCTTTTTTGCGATAATCTCCACATCCTTCAGCAGAGCACTATCACGAACCTCAGCACACTGATAATTGAGATGTATAGTCCTTAGTTCCAATATCGATATACTACCCCTGCATCACAGAAACAAATGCAAGTAAGAAAAATTATCCATCGCATATCAGAACAAAAGTTTCTTTAAGTCAAATAAAAGCATCATGGTATAGCAAACTAAGATTTGAAATTTTTGGTACTGCATTGGTACATGTCAGAATTGAGTGTTCTCAAACAGATGACCAATCAGGCATGCACATTGCAACCAAAACAAAGCAGGAAACAATGTGATCAGATATTACATTCACGTGAATTTGGCAGTGATTTTACGAAATTGGATTAAACATCAGAAACGAGACACAACATTTAAACGCAAACATGCAAATAAATATGCTAGAACAACATTACAATTTATACTAATTATGTTAGTCCAGATCAAGGCAGTATAGGGTTAGTATATGCAAAGAACAAAACACCCGTCCGGTCAGCAAATAGTTATTCTATGTAAAGCCTAGCAAAAGTGATCAAATTTAGATAAACTCATAGCCTAGCAAAAGTAATCAGAAAATATCTGGTTTTAACACATGGATGGACTTTGACTGCAATTTAAGGCCAGTTCATGCACCAATCAAGCATTTCATGCATGAATTGCATCCATCTACGAATTATTCAGATACTTGAAGAAATAGGGTTAAGTGAAAATAAAGATAACAACAGAATCAAGGGACCTAATGTAAAGCACCCAATTTTTATTTTTACACATATAGTTTTATATGATGAGATATTGGACATAAAAAAGTTTGTATGCTTGAAGTTCAACACAAACCTATTCATGAATTTCTCATAAATTGAAGTTCAGTGAAAATATATTCATGTTTGAAGTTTGTATATGATGAGATATTGGACACAATTTGCAAGCAATAGCAGTGCCTATCTCATGACAGTGGTTAAAAGATGATACAAGTTTTGATAAGCAAACATATAATTAATAACATAGACATAATCTGAGATAATTCATAAGATAAGAAAATCATAATCCCAATTAATTTTGATGTCACTTTGTTATATGCTTAAAAGACTCATTTCAATTGAATTATCACTTTGTTAATTTGGGTACAAAGTATAGTATCTGCCACAGACAACTCTTGATTTTGATGTCAAGGAGCTCGAAGCACTTACTGTATCACCTCCTAGGTAATTAACCATATATTCAAAAGCTAAATACTCACAACAAGGTCCAAGGAGTTCATTGAGTTCTCACAGATTATACTATATAAAAATAGATCTCACTGATTATACATCATGTGTACATGAATTTGCCTTGGATATATAGAGGTATAGAACAAAGGCAATTGAGGGTTAAAGACCTCACTATAATTCCCATGTTGTGATTGTAAGTTAGTAAGTTTACAGACTTCCCTATTTTATATATATATTTCAATTTTTCAATTTTTGATGATCTCAACAATATCTACAACATTTTTTTAGATCACTTTTCTTTTCCATAAAGGAACCCTAATTTTGATGGTAGATGGATAACAACAAATTAAGAAAGTGAAAACAAAAATGGAATCACAATACAATTAGTAACAGATTCGGACTTGTAGTTCAAAAAAAAGGTGGACATGAGGGGAAAACGAAGCCGACATAGTTACTGACTAAAACTTGGAATTCACATCCAATTCAAATGTACGGTATCAGATGTGATGAAAAAGAAGCCGGCATTAGTTCCTACATGCAGGAAAAGCCCACTAATTTATCTGATGCGATGAAAATATATTATGGTTTTAACGAAGAAATTATATCTATAACTTCCAGCTCATTACAAAGAATACCTCATTATATAAGAATGCAGACCAAGTTAGATCATACTGTACTTGCATCAAATACCCAGTATATGTAATGTGTACTTGCATCAAATACCCAGATTGTTTTCTAAAAAAGAAGGAAACTTTCAGTTAGGATACCAGGCGCCGCCCTGGACTCCAGCTCGTGCAGCAGATTCGCGTCGACGCCCACCATGCTCCCGTCCAAAGCAGCTTGAGCAGAAAGTCGCTCGTGATGCCATCATCGGCAACTCCTCCACCACCGTAGATGCTGGAAGCTGGGTCAGCCCACATCCAACCATTGTCATCGTCACCATAGGGGAGGCTGCCGGGCCCTCTCATCATCGCTGGCGGCAGATCCGCGCGAGCGAGGGTCGGAGAGACGACGGGATCTGTGCGGGAGGAGAAGAGGCAGCCAGATCCTCCACTCCCGTTGCCGCTGCCGATGGATCCGCGCGAGGGGGGTAGAGAGACGACGGGATCCAGGTGCCGACGGCGGATCCGTGTGAGAGGGGAGCGGAGAGACGACAAGATCCGTGCGGGAGGGGAAGAAGTTGCCGGATCCACCCTGCCGTCGCCACCGACGGCAAATCCGCGCAATAGGGGCATCGGCGCCGGATCCGCGCGAGCAGCAACGCTGGCTTGGAGAGTGACTCGAGAGAGACAGACAGACTTGGAGAGAAAACGAGAGAGTGAGAGAGTGAGAGGATAAGGATCTCGGCGAATAAACGGTGGTGGATCTTGCTAGTGAACATGGCTCCACCTGCCTGCTGTCTACCACTTCCCCCTTGGCTCCATGGATGGCAATCTTGTCGGTCAGAACTTAGAGACAGAAGGGAGATCTAGAGAGTATCGTGGCGGAGAGAGAGACCAGGCTGTGTTCTGGAGGTGAGGTTGGAAACTCACCTCCCGCGCATGCAAAACAGAGCGATACATTTTCTTATGATTAATTAAGTATTTACTATTTTTTTTGAAAAATGGATTAATACGATTTTTTAAAGCAACTTTCATATAGAAAATTTTTGCAAAAAACGAGGGATATGAGTTGGGAAAGTTGGAGAGATGGGGATGGAGAGAGACATAGAGAAGAAGCGATGAAGAAAAATCTGGTTTGGTGCGAGACTGAGAGCTGGCAGATGACAGTACGCGCTGGTGGTGTCCAACAGCTCTTTGACTTGCTCACTGTTTTATTTTTTAAATATTGAGATAAAAAAAACCATAAATTCTCAACTTTAATGTTTATTGAGATGAAAATCATAAACTATAACAAAAAATTATAAAGGTTTCAAAAAATAAAATAAAATGCAAAAAATAAAGACTTCATCATAGAGTACATGTTGTCGATTAATTTAATTTATTTTTTACCTGTTGCAACACACGACGTAAAATTTTTCATCCATCACGCACTATGGATTGTATTGGGATTACTTCCTCTTTTTTCCATTCATCACTTGTCAGCGATAATACCATTAGAAAAGCATGAAGCAATAACACATCCAGTGCAAGTGTAATTGGCCCCACCTTCTGCAACTATACGGATCCACGGATATTGTGTGTGGTGCGTAATGTGGACAAATATAGGAAGAACAACGGATAATTCAAAAATCGATAATTTTTAGTAAGTAATTTTTTCTTTCCGTCATCCGAAAAACACGACATATTAGAGTCCGAGCACCATTTATCATCCACGCACGAGTCGTGACACAATCCATCTCCATGTGAGTCCATGTTCAATTTTGTAAATGATATTATTTGCTTGCCATGTGAGAGCTGATAGGGAGCGTGTTATGATAGTGAGTATAGGTCCCGTTCGTTTCTCCAACAAAAGTTGGATAAAAATTTGGATATTCGTATCACGCTTTTTAAACTGTTAAACGGTGTGTTTCATACGAAAACTTTCTATATGAAAGTTGCTCTAAAATATCAGGTAAATATATTTTTCAAGTTCATAATAATTAAAACTCAATTAATCATGCATTAATACCATATCATTTTACGTAAAATACTTAATCTTCATCTTTATCTACATGAGTTTCAACACCAACTATATCAATATGCAATAGTGTTTTTTATCCGTCCTAATTATCATTAACCCAATAAATAATTTATCTATCTTGAAACAACATTGTATACTTTGTAACATTTTAACGTTCATTTTACCCGTAGCTAAGCACGGGCATGCTAGTCAAATATCAAATCGCCATGGATGATACGGCGTGTAGACCATGGCCACCGCTACCGCCGCCGTACACGTACGTACGACGAGGTGCCCCCAGGCTGGCCGGCGACCCTCCCGCCGCCGATCACCTTCCCGTGTCGCCCCCGCCAGATGTTCATGCCGCCGATCACCAACCGCGACGTACGGCCTCATCCCGATCCAGCTGAAGCGGCGCCGGACGTGGCTGATGATGCTTGGCCTCCCGCCGTACGCCATGGCCGACGAGGAGGCCGTCCAGGACGTCATGAAGACGTTCGCCGCGCTGGTCCGCGTCGACCGGTCGCTCTACCTGACGGAGGGGGAGACGACGCGGCTCGTCTGAGAGGTGGACGTCGTCGCCGACTCATGCGAGGTGCCGCGCGTCGTCCTGGCGCTCCACGTACGTCCCCGGGGGCAACCCCGGCGTGCCCAAGTGGCTCGTCACCGTCGTGTTGCTGAGACGCGATGACGACGACGACGACGTCTCTGAGGCCGGCGGTGACGGCGACGACGGAGATGCTGCGGCCGTGGTTGGATCGTCTGGCCGTGCAACGCAGCCATTTTTTTTTTATGGCGGTGAGAATAAAACCATCCGTTGTTCTTGGTGATTATTAAGGGTGGTGAATTCTTGTGCGCGTTTGACGATCTGATTCTGTTGCATCTTCTCTCGAAGAGGCATCGATCATGAAAAATTTTGGAAACCGGAACAGGTTCCAAAAGCTCTCCGCAAGGGTGAACAGGTTCCAAAACCGGAACCGGGCGGCACGGCGAGTTCCCGTGGCGATCGACGAAATGGGCCGTGATGGTACTACGTGCGGTCCGAAATGGGATTCCCACGTACGTGGAGAATGTTGGGCCGATATCGCGCTACTGCGGGCCCACAAACAACCAGCCCAGTAACGACGATCTAGGACCGAACGAGATTCCCGTGAACTGTGCCGTGATGTTGGGCCGGACGCAGCTATTTTGGGCTGACCAATGTCGTGCCGATAAGCCAGCCCACTGCACAACCCATCTATTGCCTAGGAATGCAGCCTTGGGTGATGGTCTGGAATGGGATACCGACGTCGCGTTGCCTCCGAGCTATCTGCAAAATCAAGGCCAAAATGCAGTCTTCTGCTTAATTATTATTGTCAAAATCAAGGGGTCATTTTCCGCTTGGATAATCGGCACGACTTCGATGTTCGATCGTACCAGCATGGAATTTGTTTCACCATCCACCAAATATGAAATCAGCTCTAGGCCTATCTAGGGCACTATTACTACACTTTATAGAGCCCCTGATGCTTGTCGCTTCAGCCACAGAGGGCAGCGTCCGTGCGTGCACGGTCTCCGTGACGCCGAAACAGCTGGCCAACGCTGGTTAACCACAACGATCTGTGGGTGCAGTTTACTAGCTACTGTAGTGCCAAACTTCTCTCTTCGTATCCTAGTCGAAGGCTCGATCATATACTATGTCACAGCTGTCACCTATCCCAGAGCCCGAAATGTTTGACAAATTCCCTCATCTGGTGCTTTCTGATAGGCTATCACATGATCATCTCTACAAGTCAGTTCTTGCAGCTCGTCCTGATTGGTCACCTAAGCCATTAGGTCCACGACGATCTCTCACCTTGCACACGCCATGGCTATTGTGGTAACAGTGTTATACTAGTACTAAATGGAGTGCACGCAATAATAGGTAGCTATCCTACATATATCGACCCGACCCTATGGTAGCTGCTGCTACCTGCTAGTAGCTTTTAGAGCGTGCAACTTGTCACGTCCAGCTAGGGCGAGTCACTGACCGTGCGTTTATTACATGATTGGCGAATTGTTTAGAGGCTAATTTGGCCTCGACCTGGGACGGGGTTGATAGGCTAAACAAGGGTCAAACCGACCCCTATCCCGACTCGTACTTGGCCCAAATTAAACCTGTGTGCATCGATCGGACCGAGCCGGTTTACCCCAGCACGTATCGTGATGCATCG
The DNA here is from genome assembly GCA_000573905.2 of Oryza punctata. Classification (NCBI taxonomy): domain Eukaryota; kingdom Viridiplantae; phylum Streptophyta; class Magnoliopsida; order Poales; family Poaceae; genus Oryza; species Oryza punctata. The sequence goes on from CM002489.2 coordinate 38,988,551, forward strand.
CCGATCACTTGGTTGCTCGGAAACCGAGAGCCCTAGGTAGCTACTAATCCATTTGCACAAATTTAAATATAGTAGTAACCGAATTGAACCAGATCCAAATCTGCACTCAAACCCATGGCATAACTAACCACAACGTCATAAATGGATCACAAGGTAGCAAACCACTTGTGACTAAATTTTTACTAATCCCAGAAAGGTAAACTCTAATGATCGTCATCATGGCCAATCAGATCGTTTCAAATATCATGGCCAATCAGGGGCCGTACACGTTCATGCGGAAGGATCAGTTGATGCAGCTAGCTGCAGTAGTACGTAGTAGAATTTGCACGTGATTGGTCGTTCCATTTTGCTTTGGGCTACGACGACTATGAGCAGAGTTCAAGTTGAACCTTGTTTTGTTTACATGCATGCATCGGTTGCCGTGCTAAACAGTTTATTACTAAGGGAATTAATTAATTTCTACTAATAAATATTGTACAATATTTTTTTGTTGAATGCATGCATGTGGGAAGAGAATGGATTTTATTCGCGAATTGAATAAACTCACTGATATTATAGGCATACATACGTGTCGCCTCTCGACGACATGTAAGACCTAATGATTCTGAAACCTTAGCAGTACGTACTACTGGGCCCTGCTGACTACAAAAGCAGTACCTGCAATTAGGTGTGAACTAATTTGACAGCTTAGTTTGCAGTCGTGTTAGAGTACCGAAATTAACGTGTATGATCATGACTAGCGTAGGTGATGATAATTAATACTACATCCGCCCTAAAATAAACATAATCATCGATAACCGTGTTCAACGTTTAACCGTTTGTTTTATTTAAAAAATTATAAAAAATAAAAAAATTTAGTCAGACATAAAGTGTTGTTCATATTTTAACATCTAATTAAAAAATACTAATCATAATTTATTTTCAAATAAGATGAACGGTCAAACGTTAGATATGAACAGTGTAAAATTACACTTATTTTGGAACGGAGGTAGTAATATTTAGGATCGAGTTAATGGTGACAATAACATCGGGATCGAGTTAAATACGCCGTACGTTGAAACTTACTCTACGGATATATATTCCTTGTCTCGAATGAAAAGAAAGAAAGAAAATAATGATGAGGTCAAGCATCACTGCATTGCATTGATCGTTGATCTAGCTGCTGGAGAAAACCAACAAGTCTGCTAGCTACTGAAGAATATCAACCATGGTTCTGGCTGTAATGGAACGATCAAATTAGACCACTCGACAAGATGTTGAAAAATTCCACATTTTTGACTATACTAGAGCATTTTCACCGGTGTGTTACCGCGTGTTAATTCGACGTCAAAACTAAACACCTGGTTACAGTACGTGTTCGAACTCTCCTGTTGCGTGCGCACGTACGTAAGTGACACGCATAAGAATCCAAACCGATCACACGTAATACACATGGAAATCAAATCGTACAGAGACTAATGCTGCAGTTAAAATTCCATCTGGAATAATAACTCAGTCTGAATATGCCTACATCTACCTGAAACGGACCCGTGGAAAACCGGAAAACGCCATGGCCGACACACACTACTTTCAGGCTAGTCCAATGAGCACTCCGGTCGTCGCCGGCCGTGCAATCGCCGAAATAAACGACGACGGCGATGGCTAGCTGATGAGACATTACAAGCCAAGGAAGACCATAAATTAAATTTAAAATTAACAAGCACACACGTACTAGAATTCCAAGAAAACTACGTCTTATTACGACTCTTTGCTTGTAGCAGTACGTGTGTCTTGTTGTGAAATGTTGATTAATTCTAGCTCTTGTATTAATTAGTAAGTATTATCCATATCGATGCAGTGCCTGATCCCGAAGCCACGTCTTGGGATTTCGTACGGGGCTCCTCCTCTTACGAGGAGCTAGCTGAGTTTACCAACCAGAAAAACTGTTACCTTATTATGCACATGCAGTGTCAGATCGATCGATACATGGATAGATCGTTTCAAAAAAAGAAAAACACTCGATAGATAGATATTGCATATATATATATATATACACACACACACATATACACACACTACATTAGCAGTGAAATTAATTAATATTAAGAATATTAATTATCCATAATGTAATTAACATTCATAATATATATGTATGTTGCATTGCTGGTGGTAATCAGAATCTTGAGATCTATTCCAAGTCCAACGTCCAATTAAAGGAGAACAGCTTATATATTAGCCAGTTTTTGGTTCCAACAACCAGTTGACCTCAATCATCATGACGATCGAAGAGCTAGAGAAAAAACGATCAGGATCAAAGGTGTATTATAATACGGAAGAGAGGATAGTTGGCATAAAATAATAGCTAAACATTGTTACTGAAATTCTGTGTGGCCCAAACAAGTTGACTCGAGATTTTATACGGAGACACAACTGCTAGTCCGGCCTTAGTTTTCCATTATAGTGTATAAATCTTCGGTCATCGGTGAGCTATAGAATTGAAGGAGATCAGATTAAGGCACTGAAATGACTATCACCTTACAGGATGCAGACGATGGCATGCCATGAGTCAACACATTGCAGAGGTCCGGCTTAAGACATCGAAGCATATATACTAAGTTGTGAGAACACAATGCATGCGTTAGAAAACAAAATGGTCACACCTTGGATTTTTTCTAACTAATTTTTGGGTTTAATTTTCTAGCTTTACATACAAGCTAGCTAGAAACCTCAATCAAGGGCACTCCTTAATTACATGAGAATTATATAAATGTCATGAACGAATTGTCTAGCACATATATATCATCAAAAAAAAAATATTTGCATGTTGTTTTACTCAATTCCTAAGGTGCTGTAGACAGCTATATTCTCCATGAAATAAAGTCTTTGTGAGCCACTTGGATACTAAATTTATAGTCACATACACAAGTCAACAGTTCAATTTATAGCGAGTTCTATAAAACTATTAAACACGCATGGCATTGAAAGTTGACATTGTGCAACTAGAATGCTAGATTTATACATATCAAAAGAAAATATTGATGTATAGCTCACATTTTAATCTGTCATTTTGGTAATGGGGAAATTAAGGTGCGTGATGATAGCGGCGTCAGCCCTGAAGAAATTCCAAGAGTTGACCTGGGCTCCATACAATACTAATCCCCTTAGCGTTAGAAGCGCTCTCCCATCATGCACATGACCAAGCCCCCACTTGACTTCGGTATCCTTGTCATTTGGATCACACCACCGTGCACTTCACAGTTCACACTAATCCATCTCCGTTGATAATTCATATCGAGTCGTAAAAACCCTCATATTGTATTCATCGCTGACATGTGTGCCCCACAAAAATATATATCAGTAGGTGTAGACAGTCGTGTATACGCATTCATGTGTCAAGGCTATATATTTTGTTGAATATGAGATGACATGGGATAATAGGATTAAGGAGGAGTCTTCCCTCCTCATTGCCCCTTTAATACGTCTTAGACACCCAGACATTGACTTAGATGCCTCGGGAGAAGTAGCATTTAGGATTTAAGACCGTTCCCCATTTTAGCTGTACCAGAGATCAGAGACAAAGGTACACCAGATAAGCAGAAAGAGGAACATGTCATCCAAGAAGAGGAGAGCTGCCATAGATCTCTCCCTAGAGGCAGAGAGAAGACGGCCGGAAGAAGGCGGCAGCGGCGATCGCGAAGCCAGAGATGGCGCCGCAGCGGCTGAAGAAGATGGTGATGTCAAGCAAGGAGAAGGAGGACCTAAAGAGGAAACCGGCGGCGAGGAGGAGAAGGTAGTTGAAGTGGTTGTGGACCAAGGAGAAGACGGCTCCAATGAGGAGATCAAATATAGGACTCAACAAGGAGAGATGATGGAGGAGGACAAGCAACCAGCTGCAGCAGCAAACATCGACGACGACGATGGCGGCGAGAGCGACGGAGCCGGAGCTAGCGCAGAAGAGAAGCACATGGTAACAGAGGCCACCGGCGGTGAAGGCGACGAGGGAGGCGATAGCCGTACCGCCATGGCGCAAGATGAGGTACACCGTACACAGTGCTACAAACTTACCGGCGATTATAAAAACTCCTAATTATACTATTAGCTCTGGTGATGTGATGCAAGTAGATAGAATTAATATCGATCGATGGAGATTTCTCTTGTCCTTGCTCCCATTTGGAGTTGACATATATATATGCATATATATGTGCTTCTTCAGCTCAGCGAGATGCAGGAGGAGATGGAGAGGATGAAGGAGGAGAACCGGATGCTCCGGCGAGTCGTCGACAAGACGGTCCGCGACTACTACGAGCTGCAGATGAAGCTAGCCGCCTACCAGCAGCAACCGGCAGATGAACCTAAGGTAATTTACAATTTCTTAATAATTAGTAGCTAAGCTAGCTTAACCAAGCTGATTTAGCTAGCTATAGCTAGCTAGGATAAATATCCAATTGAGCCTACCCATGTTTGAAGCTAAGCTAGCTATACTTAGCTCGCGCGCTCATCTCGTGCATGACATTAATTATTCTTCCACGTGACACACTATAATTACCATATTATCAATTAAGTCACCCTTGTTGTTTGCGAACTCGTGATTGATTCGATTTCCGTGTAGGAGACCGAGGTGTTCCTCTCCCTCGGCGCCACGGCCGCCACCGCCGCCGTCGCAGGCGGCGGCGGTGGCGGTGGCTTCCCGGAGGCGAAGAGCAAGGAGCAGGCTGCGTGGCGGCGGCGTTCTGTCGGAAGCGACGACGACAGCGACGACGGCAAGGAGGATCTAGGGCTGTCCCTTAGCCTGGGAGCATCGTCATCGTACGACGACGACCAGAAGGCGGTGGAAGCAAGGCCGCACGACGTCGACGGCGCGGCGGCTGCCATGATCAGCGCCGGCGACGGCAACAAGGCGTCGAGGGGGTACGCGCTGCTGGAGAGCAGCAAGGTGCATGGTGCGGCGCCGGCCGCCGGCGAGGTCGCTGCGGCCGGCGGCATCGCTAGCCAGAGCGTCAACCCGGCCAACCGCAAAACTAGGGTTTCAGTTCGCGTCCGGTGCCAAGGCCCCACCGTAAGACACCAATGCATCTCCTCCTCACCATGCATGCAACATTTGTGCGTTCATGACACCAATAATCTTGTGAGGTGTTGTTGCACCGGTGCAGATGAACGATGGGTGCCAATGGCGGAAATACGGGCAGAAGGTTGCCAAGGGCAACCCGTGCCCGCGAGCTTACTACCGGTGCACCGTCGCGCCGGGCTGCCCGGTTCGGAAGCAGGTGACAAAACTGACAAGAATTCAGATTGATTAGCATTGGGTTTGCATGCATGATCATGTGTGTGTTCGCGGCTTCGTGCATGGATTGATCGATCATGTTTGCGTGCAGGTGCAGAGATGCCTCGAGGACATGTCGATCCTGGTGACGACGTACGAGGGCACGCACAACCACCCGCTCCCCGTCGGCGCCACCGCCATGGCGTCCACCACCTCCGCCGCGGCCACCTTCATGCTGCTCTCCAGCACCACCTCCTCCTCCTCCGTCTCCGACGCCGCAGCCGGCGTCTCCACCGCGCCGTCCTCGTCCTACCTCAGCCCGTACCTGCTCAACTCCGCCTCACCGCACCACCCCTCCTCCTCGCCGCTGCTAATGCCAGGCCCCATCGCCGGCGGCGGCGCCGGCATGCAGCATCTCAACCTGTTCGGGAATTCGTCGTCATCTCTGCTAGCTACGCAAGCGCCAGGCTCCAACAAGTACCCGTGGTCTCCGAGCCACCCTCCGCTCGCCGGCGCCGGAGGTGGGTTGGGAGTTGGCAAGAGACCGTTCTGGAGCACCGGCGGCGACGGGGAAAAGCCGGCGCCTGCAGCATTGCCCGAGAACGTCGGCGCCGTGATGTCGGACCCAAACAAGTTCTCGGCGGCGATCGCGGCGATCAACAACTTCATGGGGAAGGACGGCGAGAGTAGTAGCAGCAAGAGTAGTAGTAAGTGGGGCGTGGTTGAATCACTTCCACCCCATGAGTAGGAGAATTACCTATATTACTAGCTAATCAAATGTGACAAGATTGATTCAATGATTGGGAAATCAGTTAGGATTGTTGCGTGTAAACAAATCAAACTAGGGCAAATCACACATTGGAAATTTTTTTTCGGGGAGATTTGGTTGTAATTTTTCAGGGGTTTCTATTGGAACAGATCGAATTGTTGTTAACCGTAAATTACAGCATCTGTTCACCGAAAAATAGTTGATCGTATTCAGAACATACAAGTACCCTATATTAGTGGGGGTTCAGTATGGACAGTCGATTTCACACTGGCCGTTGGTTTATTCAAGAATGTTTGCCGGCGTTTTAAATTTTGGAGTTGAAAGCTAACAGGTGGATATATATCAGTGCATTTAATAGTGGTTTCAATTTGGTCCATATATCTAAATCGATCAGTTGTTTTGCTCTCTCTCTCTCTCTCTCTCTCTCTCTCTTTCTGCATTGTTTGGTCTATTAATTGTTCACACATGATTTGCTTGTAACTATATATTGTGACAATTACTTTTTTTTCTTTGAGAAAAAAATGTCAACAGAAGTTCTCTTAAACAGTAAGGGTTACATCAAGACAGGATTACAGCATTTGTGAAACACTGTATGTGCTACTGTGCCAGTGTCACACCTGTAGCTGATCAAGCATTGTGATCAGTTGGTTTCCAAAACAACAATACTGAATTAGGCCTAATAATAAAATCACACTTAGCAATCTTGTGTCCAGTACTATCTATAGCTTGATGAATCTATTAATTAGGACAGACCATACGAATTCAGCAAGTATTTGTTTTGTGCTGTACTGCTAGCAGTGCAAGAGTTGTTCAGCAAGAACTCATTTCCTTTTGATTTTTCGGTTTGAGAACGTCGTCTCTAGCACCACTCAAATTAAGGAAGCCTGCAGTGCACTCTGCACTCTGCATTGTCTCCTTACTAACTACTCCAGTAAACAATCTAGCGCCGTTAGCTCAGCTTTCTCCTGTAAACATCTGTAGCTTTTGTATTCAATAGTGGAACGGCATGAGTGAGTCCAGTAGCCCACCGAGGAAACCAGCTGATCTTCAGCTAAGTTCTTTTTGTCACTTCCCCAATTCATCTCTCTTGTTTTTCGTACTTACACTTTTCAAACTGTTTTACAAAAAAATTTCTATACCAAAGTTACTTTAAAAATCATATTAATCTATTTTTTAAAATTTTAACTAATAATTAATTAATTATGTATTAATGCATAACTCATTTTGCTGCTGGAGCCTCCACCCGAACACAGCCGAAGGTTCAGTGTTGCTGGCTGGCTTGTTGAGGTCAGTCAACGAGAGATTGGCGGCCGGGGATGCAAATGCAAGTCAAGGCCGGTGCAGCGAAGCAGCTTGTTGGTGAAGGGGAGTGAAAGGCGTATAGCGGCCATCAGGAGGCAGGCCGGATCGATGCCTGAAAACTATAGTTGTGCATGAAGCTACTGTTCACTTCTGCAAGGCCTGCAAGGCCTGCAAGGCCCAAGAGGAATTTCAGAGAAAGCGCTAATTGTTCAGTTCATTGCCTGCAAGGCCCAGGAGGAATTTCACAGAGAAAGCGCTAATTGTCCAGTTCATTGAGATAAATAGGGCAAAGTGTCTCGGTACCAAAAACAAGAAAAAGGAAAATGTTATCACTACAAAAGGAAAATTTATTATTTTTATTATAACTTATAAAAATTGATTTTTTATTTATATATTTGTGGAGTGAGATATCAATCCATCTCCCAGGTTACATTCGTATAGAGGAAAACAATAACTGTACGTTCCGGACAAGCTTCTCCAGACTCTAGAGTTGTGTAGTACGTTCCAATTTCTGCTAGATCATTCTAACACCTCTGGTCACATGGTTATGACAATTTCTGAAACATGCCTATGCTCTCATGTAGTAGTGTCCTTCACGTAACTAAGTCTATTTTCCTTTAATATCAGTCATTAATTGCTTGTACTTACATGAGTGTTAAATCCCCCCTGGCATGTACTTTCTTCAGCCTTAAAGTCTGAAATTTCTTGTGTTAGTACCAAACCCCAAAATCCACGTTGATAGCTTCATTATGCTTATTCATATACTTTTTCGAATCGTTTATTAGCAAATAAAAGATTATCGTTTATTAGCAAATAAAAGATTATATGTGAATAGAACTTATATGTACGTGTTCTTAATGACTCAAAAGTAAATGCGTTAAAATAAACTATGATTAAAAAATAATATCAAATATAAGTTTTGATTTATTAATATAAGTATAAATCAAACAATTAGACCACTTCTCTGAACTTTTATCAGGTCCATAGCCTGAAGCTGGGGACCAACACGCCAGCAAAAGCCACAGTCCCAAGGATCATGTGATCAGCCACCGCCCACGGCCCACCACCACCACAACCAAAGCCACCAAACTCTCTCTCTCTCTCGGAGAAAAGTTCTGTGGAAGCCTGAACCACCCATTCCGAATCGCAGGAGCAGCGTTGCTTGCGATCTCGGTTCGATCTCGTGCGTGCGGCGCTTCTCGGTCCATCCGAAAAACGCCAAGCCCAATCCAATTGTCCGACCCTATCCCAGATCAGATATGGTTGATTTAATCCCAACCCATTACTGCTATTTCTTCGCTTGTTTTTTATGCATGTTTACAAGAATCTTCCAACCTAATCCCCCGTCTTCCACCAGAACCACGCAGTGACAGCGAGGAAATTGTGGTTTACTTGGTCAAGTAAAACTCTGCTTAGTGAGACATTCCTAGTTTGCCAAGTTATAAAACAACATTCTGAATTTTTATCCATGGGGACATGGGGTTAATGTTCCAATTATACAAACTCACTAACTCTGCTTTAATGAATTTTAGCTGTTCCAATTATGAACTCACTAACTTTACATAGGTTGATGACCACCAGCGGGAAGGAATCAGTTCCGTTTAATACGGACGAACACGCCGAAAATTACTCGATCCTACAATAAACTACAAACGATAAGAGGAATATTCCTTTTTCTCTCTCTCTCAACGTGCTACAGTTCAACGGTGTACGGCAAAACGCAACACGTCCCGTAGAAGGCACCCCCGTCTCCTGCGGTTTCGTCACAGTGGCGAGTGGCGACACCCCTAGCTTTTGCATGGACGCGGTCCATGGACCGCACGCCCTCTCCTCACCGTCCAAGGAGGTGCGGGTGTATGGACCGGGTCCATGCAGCTCTAACGGGAGGCAAAACCGTAATTGCAACGCGAACCAAAAATTTGGGGCCCACCTGTCCAAATCTTTGCGTCATTTTTTTGCGCAACTCCTCCTTCCCTTTTTAATCCACTTTTTTGCGCCACTTTTTCTTTTTTTTTGATTTGTATTTCCATCGAAAGGAGGAAATTTGGCTTAACTAGGGTGCCCTTGTCTTTCTCTCCATTTCACTCTCGCTCAGTTTGTTGTTCTCGTCATCATCTCCAACTCCGTCGTGGCCTCGCGTGCACCGCTGCTGGAATCCGGCTGACCTCGATCCTCCACTCGCGCATCGAGTGCTCGCCCCCGGTTCTAGGAATACTGTCTTGTCCCTACCAATCTTCCTGATTCCAACATCTCAGATTTGATTGGTTGGGTGGCTTGGTGGTAGGTTGGTTTGCTAGGCGCCGAGGCGCAAGTTATTTGTCTTGAAATGGTGGTTAGGGTGCTTCGTTTCGGGTTCTATCTATGCGATTTGGGTGTGGATGGGAGGAATTTTGCTTGATTTGGGGCAAATTGGGGGTTCCGGTGCTGATTTGAGTGTTTTATGGCTGGTTATGGGTGCTCCTTGGGTGTATTTTGTGAGCTCTCTAATGAGAGTCGTCTAGGTTAGGATCTCAGACTGGATGGTCAAATTTGATCTTATCAAAGTGAATTTTTCCTTCCCAGTGAGGATTTAGGTGTCTGTGGTTATAATTGTTGGGGTATTTGACCTAAAAACGAAGATGGACAAGCAAAAATGGTGTTCTTTTGTCAAAATTTTATCCATTGAACCAGTAGCACGAGAGCGGTGCTTGATGAGAGGATTGATCGCAATGGCGTAGCAAAATACCCTTTAACAGTGGCGGACGTAGGATTTTATAAATGAGGTATGATAAACTAATCTATTTATAAAACAATAAATTATCTCATTGTTATACAATATTATCTCTAAATAAATTTAAAAAACTAATACATCATAAAAAATAAAGGTAAAAAACTCAATACATCATAAAAACCGAACTAGAAATAAACCAAATCATATTTTTTATCTCTACATCACATTGGAATGCATAGGTATATATATATATATATATATAATATATATATATATATATATACATACATATATATATATATAGCACTATAATCATTAGATTCATAATAAGTGTCGATCTCTAATTTATCCATAAAATTTTTTATATGACTATATATCGTCCAATATTATTAATCCTTATAGCATTCTAGATTATGTTTAGCAAAAATATCTTTCCAGTTCTTAAACAACTAGTCAAGTACCTTATATAAATATAATATAATTAACAAAGATAATAATTATTGTTTACTCATGTGATAACACAGATAATATATATTATGGAGCACACACACATAAGCTAGTTGCTAGTATTTATGTGCAAGTAATAGTGCTGGCTGTAACAATATTATTATAAAAATAAAGAAGAATGAGAAACGAGACAAAATAGAACAACGGAAGAATATAGGGTTAAAGTTTTATTTTCACACTGTATTACGACGAAGTAGATTTTGTTAGTACCGTATAATTTTGTCCTATTGACCGAAATATCCGTGGGACAAACATTTCCAAAATTTGGCTGAAAATTCCGAAATATCATATTGTACAAAAGTTGCTTGTCTCAAACTTTGGAAGTTTTACAATATGATATTTGGAATTTTTGACCAAAATTTGGAAGTTTTCGACGGTGGTTGATTATAGAAGTTAACCAAAATGCGATGGCATATTAAAATTTGACAAATCCAGTGAAAATTGTGACACACAATGGATTCTCTCTATTTTTTGTGGTTATTCACTTAAGTACCTATCTACTATGGTCTGACATTTTTAGAAAGAGATAAATTTCATACTATAAGTCCATATCTTACACATTAAATCACATACACTTATAATATAATTTTCAAATTATACAATGCACTATTCACATTTTATAGGAGAAATATGAAAAATGATTTACTATCGATTTAATTATGATAAAAAATATTAGTCCAAATTAACATGTATGTAAAAAAATAAAAAACAATATGAAAGAATGAGGGAAGTACCAATATAATTATATACATACTGATAAAGATAGTTATCATATATCATGCAATGAGAAAAGGAGACCACAATCGAATGCTTTATTATCAAGCAAAGTTGATGTATTATTTTTATCCTTTTTTAACCGATTATGTCTAACCATAATTATCAGCACGTGCTAGTAGAAGTCCATATTATCATGCATCAACATGAGATTATTACTAATAGCTAAGTACACTCGCCCAACCATACTTAGCATATCACGAGACTATCAGGTAATGGATAACTCATCTTACATTGTGCTAGAGAAAAATAAATAAATTACAATTTGTACTATGTATATTTAAAAGTTTTCATATTATATTATCCTTTAACCATTCTTTTCATTTACACAACAACTAACTTTACATTTCAATTTGGACCACCACATTCTATCCATCTCCAAGTCCGTTGACTCTGCAGCCACTCCGCACACTAACTCTCTCTCTCCTTTTTTGTTTTCCCTCTGATAGTTAGGGAATCGCCAGATCCAGCAAGGAGGAGCCCGGATCTAGTATCTCCGCTCTTCGTCGGGTCAACTCCTGCCTCCCTGAGTCCCTGCAAGCACAACACCCCCGACTTCAATGGCGACCATGACAATAGTGTGCATGACGAGGGAGAGGAGAAAAGATATGTAAGTAACTAGAGGGTGTGGCTGTACATGCAAAGGTGGAGAAGATGAATGATGGTGCTTATGGAGAAAGAGCGGTGGTGGAGGTGCGTTGAGCGATAGCTAGTGGTTGCTGGTGGTTTGAGGAGTTTGTTGTCGACACAATCCCAACCGAGTTTGTTGCATTTTTCTTAACTATTTACCACTCTTCCAAGTGGTAATTAAGGATTTATCACTGGACCCACGTGTCATAGATATATGAGGACTCACATTTTATAGACTGCGGGTGGCAAAACCTTAATTGTCACATCTTAAAAGCGGTAAATAGTTAAATGCCTCTTTTCTATGAGTATTGCTGATACGTGGGTCACCACTCGTCACAAAGAAATAACTAGTTTTAGATAGCACTTTTATAAAATAGTAAAAAAAATGAGATAAAGGTGGAGTACTCCCCCTTCCCTTGGCGTAAAAGGAAATCTCCCATCTCGTCTCCTCCGCTCCTTGCGCCATCTCGCGGCTGAATAGGGGAGGGGCGCCGATCTCCATCTGGAGCAGAGCAGGGGAGGGAAGGGGATCCTGGTGAGCATCCACATCCTCATCCTCTTTCTGATTCATCTCTCTCTCCCACCGGGACTACTTTTGTCTGGAATTTGCTTGCGTTCGTTAACCCTAGCTTCTCTTCTAGATCTGGAGGAAGCTCGCTCTTCTCTTAATTTCAGAGCCTTAACCTTAATACAAGTAGTAACAGTTTGTTTGTTCCCCCAAAATTTTGGGGGTTCAACTGAACCCCCATGTCCCAAGTTGGATCCGCCCCTGCCCTTTAATGTATCTTTTGAGCTTCTGTCGATGCTTTTTGATTGTTGTAGTAGTGGTTAGCAATTTTGTAGGAAATGATCTACTGCAAGAAGGTACTGTAGTTGTGCTTTTGCCTAGGGATGCATAATTAGGAAATTTAACTGGCAGTGAAGCTTCATTTTCTGAACTGTCCTTGTGCCAATTGATAATGCCATTATCGTAGAAAAAATAGCATTTCAGATAGCATATTACTTAAATCAGAGCACTTATCTAGTCTAGGGCCATGGTTCTTTCATTTCTTTGCCTGAAGTGCACGAAGAAAGATGCTTCTGGGGTAATATTTAATAATGCACTATTCAGTGGATAAGGTGTACTTTTTAGATGGAGAAAAATGTGTTTTTGTCACTGATTTGAGTTGAAAATGGTGAATTTTGAACCAAGTTGTGGCATAAGAGAACCCTTTGCCAACCTCCATCCATGTGTTAGCAATCATGGTAGGAGGATCACGATTGAAGTAAAACTTAAAGAAGCCCTTTGCTTCAAATACCTTTCTTGTGCTGGTAACTTAGCATGTTCTTAAAGGATGGAATCCTTCACCCAATTGCAGTATCAATTGATTCTCTTTAATTAAAAAGTTATGTGTTGTTCCTTGTTTCTCTTTAATTCTGGTAGATCTGGGAGGGGTCCTGACATGCTCCATGTGGGCCACTGGTTTTCCCTTTATCTCTTATCTGGCTCTTAGGTGTGACTTTTTAAATGGGTATTGTAGATCACATCTAATGTGTTTCATTGATTTGATTATTTAAAAGCCTTTGGTTGTTGCTACTCGTTTGTTTATGTTCCTACCCTTCTGTGGTTGGATCCCATAAAGTCTACCTGTGACTTCTGCTGCCTTGGTTGCTTGTTAGTCATTGTTGTGAATGTTAAGTTTGCTGACTTGGTTTAAGGAGGAAGGCTGCTGCAAGAGTAAAGCTGCAATTGTGTGGTAATATTGCTCATGAGTTTTTCTTGTATAACTATAATTGCAACAATCATGGAGGATCTTTTTGTTTGTTTTCCATTTTGACATTGTATGATGCCACTTTGCTGTTTCTTGTTTCCTTTTTGTAAGTTTGCATCCTTAATTTAGTAATTCTGCTTGGTTTCATATGCTTGATTTGACTCACAAAAATGATTACTGTGTGGATGCCTCTTTTCCTTGTTTGATTATGTGATTATGTCAGGGTCTACATTCATTGCCTCGATGGTGGGGTTCATCCCTTTCATCTTGTTACTTGGATATTAAACTTTCCTCCTTATGCCAATTCAATGGAACAACAAATGGTGATTCCAGTGCCAACGGAAATTGCTGCCTTGGACAGTTCTGATTTGTGTTTCTGTTTCATGATTTTAGTTGCGGACTTCAACTATCCATCCATAAAGCTCCGTGTTCATTACTACGTTGTATTGGGTTCTGTTTGACAAATGATGAAAATGACCAGATAATGGAATCAGGAAATATTTGACTTGGCCAAGGAAGATCCATCTGTGTAGTTCTTAGTGTTTTTTCCCCCAAATGTCCTCAACACATTCTTGACAAAGTTGATTAATCTTTTTCCACTTTTTTTTTTGCTAAATTACATTCTAAAGAAGGTTAATTTCTGTGCTTATCTTGTATTTTAATATCCTTGCCAATCTCTGGCCTGTTTTTGCTTATAACAAAACAACTGTGACCATATATAAACAATTCCATGCAAATCACGTTATGGTTGCTTTCTAGACAGGTTTCTGAAGAAATGGCAAGAAGTGCAAGGGCAAGGAGGCATGTGGCTCGTCAGCTTAGACCCACACCGTATCCCATCCCTTCATACCGCTGGAAGGCAATGAAAGAATCAAACCGAAAGAAAACTCTGCCAGCTGCGCAGAAGATGGACTGGGAAGATGCCAACTGCTCTGTGTGCATGGAATACCCACATAATGCTGTTCTCCTCCTTTGTTCCTCACATGATAAAGGTTGTCGCCCTTACATGTGTGGAACTAGCTACCGCCACTCAAATTGCCTTGATCAATTCAAGAAGGCTTACACCAAGGGGGCATTGCTTGAGGAACTTCCTGCCAACACTGTTGGCACGAACTTGGACTCGACGCCATTGATTGCAGGTGAAAAAAATAAGTCTGTTGATCTTGCATGTCCACTGTGTCGTGGCAAGGTGAAGGGATGGACTATAGTAGAACCAGCTCGAAGTTATCTCAATGGAAAAAGGAGGACATGCATGCAGGATGGTTGCTCATTTGTGGGGACCTACAAGGAACTCCGCAAGCATGTGAAGTCAGAGCACCCTCTTGCAAAGCCAAGGGAAGTCGATCCCATCCTTGAACAGAAGTGGAGATTGCTAGAGATTGAAAGAGAGAGGCAAGATGCACTCAGTACGATAACAGCAACGATGGGGAGGGCGATTGTTTTTGGTGATTATGTGCTAGACTTGGAGGATGAAGATGATTTAGATGATGTAGAAAGTGATGAGGATGACAATGCCAACGGACATGGGACAGATAACACTAGACGAATGTTAATGTTTCTAATGCGCCAGGTTGCTCGGCATCACCAAAACCAAAGGCTTCAGAATGCAATTGGTTCATCTGGCAGTGCGGAGGACAATTATGCGGTGAGCAGTGGTGCAAATGGAACCACACCTTACCCTTACCCCTTGGAAGGAGACGATGAGGATGATTTGGTTATGGCTGGAGGCGGAAGCACCGGCATGATTAGACCAGAGAGGCGGCGCCGTCGCCGCCGTAGAAACCGCGAGAGGTTGTTCTTAGGTGCTAATTGAGATGACAGGGACTTTACCACTGGAGCAGTACATTGCACAATCGGTTCTCTGGTGCATAGCATTCATCAATTTCAACCTCAATTTACTTGTTCATGATCATGTACCAAAGTAGTTGTCTTAACCTTCTAGCTCATTGTTTCGCTTCAATGTATGTCATCTCACATTCATTGTTTAAAAGGAAAACGCCGCGCCCATCTTGTGCGGTTTGTGTAGCCTTTATTTTTCCAGTTGTTCGGAAGCTCTGTTAAATATTAATCCAGTGGGGCTCTATTTTAGATCTCACCAGCTACAGGTATTCAGTTATGCTGAGTGCTGACTAGACATGGAGTTGAATATTTGCTAAATGGGAGGTGTTGACTGACGATATTGCAGCATAAGCAGCAATAAGATCATACAATGACCTGACCTCATGTTTTAACCACCAAAAAATGGACTGTAGAATACCAATGAGTTCGACGCTTTATGACATCAACATACATGCTCTAACTGATTTCCTGTAACATAACATTACAATTTTGTTCATAACTACATTCTACAGAGCATGTGTAAATACAATCATTTACTTGTATACACTTGCGAGAAATATTTGTACGTTTCTTCACGACGGTCTATGGATCCATTTCCACAGCAGCAGATCTTCTAGATAACAGTAGATCCAAGGCATCTGCCAATCCACACTGTCTTAACTGTTCTGCATTCCCAGCTAGAGAATGAATATAACCAACATCATGCGAGCTCGCGCAATGCGGTGCCAACAATGCCCACTTCTGTCAACGCCATACACCATCATCGTATCCATTGCTCAACGCCCAGAATAGGAAGCGCATTGGACACCATAATCTCCCATTTGAGCACCGGGCAGTTACTTTTTCCTAATGATAGTAGGCACACCATAGCAAACAGGAGAACCACCGATCATAAGAGGAAGCCTGCATGCACGCCTAGCTTCACTTAAATATGAAGTTACTCGCCTGTTCCCACAAGTGCAACGGTTACTACTGTCATTCATTTGTTCGGACTTCTTCCCTCGTGTGCCTCTTCGCCTCGGCCTGTCATTGTCCTCCACGGCAATGGCCATGGACTCAAATTCTTGTGTTAGCTGGCAACACTTTGAGCAACTTTTGGATGCCATGAAATTCTCTTGCAACCATGAATCGAGCAATGCTTTGCTGAATCGGTCAATATCCTTATCTGAAACATCCCAGAGATTTGCAATAACAGCAGGAGAACCAGCAGATAAATATGACAAAGGGGCTCCTTGAGGAGCATAACCCCCTTTGCAATGCAATGTTCCACTACTGCAACCCATAAGAAGAGCAGCTGCACAATTATCTAATTTCTCGATTTCCTTTCTTGAGACATACTGAGTTCCTGCAACATTTCCAGACTAGTTATCAGATCAGTACCCAGTGAGAAGAAAGATACTCTAAATGATCACTAGTTCAGTTAATATTCCTAACGGTCCAATCAATGGGTAACCAATACAATTGAACACTTGAAAGCACCCATTGGTACTGCAAACCTAAGTTCCGATGCATCGCTGTCGCAACAATCAGGAAAAAGAAAACAGGTTCAGCAAACTGCTTATTAATTAGGTAGTCACTCCATCCCAAAATATAACTTGTAGCATTCAAAATTTGTCCTGAAATATAGCAACTTCTCCACCTACTTCTCTCATATCAACCAATAACAACCATATTTTATTTAATTTCTTCACCTACTTCCCTCGTCTCAACCAATCATAACCATCTTTCATTTAACTTCTCCACTTATCTTCCTCATCTCAACCAATCACAACCATCACTCATTTAGTTCCACCTCTCCTTAGTTCCCATGAAAAACTCCAAAAGTGCTTATATGTTGGGACGGAGGGAGTATTACTCTACT
Organism: Oryza punctata; assembly: GCA_000573905.2. Taxonomy (NCBI): domain Eukaryota; kingdom Viridiplantae; phylum Streptophyta; class Magnoliopsida; order Poales; family Poaceae; genus Oryza; species Oryza punctata. The sequence goes on from CM002489.2 coordinate 39,005,933, forward strand.
AAACTTAATTCTGAAGAGTGAAGGCTTCAGCTTAACATGAATGGAACAAACCATTAATATACACATCCAGCAAAATGATGACTTATTATCTATAGGGCTTACCACTTCCATGACCAAAATAGAGGAAAAGGTCATGATTCCTCAAGGCCAAGACCAGCTCTTCAGCTGTTGGAGCATACCCAGCCTTTCCCTGCATACAGCAACATTCACAAATCACAACCATATGTTGGTGCACTATATTTGTGCTTGTAAACATTGCAACATTGTGTTTACAAGCACATTAATAACCATTTATATTTCTAAAGATAGCCATTTCTCATCTCCCAACGAAAACATTTATACAGTTGGTGGACGCAATTATTTTCACAAATTTAGCACTGAAAAATGGTACTTAGAACAAGGACTGTTGTTTCATCATTTCTAAATTGTCAACAAATAAATGTTACCTTCCATTTGTAGTTCTTAAACAACTGATCAAATTCTTCTTGTGTACTGCTCAGGTCACCACTAGGATTCAACAGATAAAATGTGTTGAGAGGGTCAATGACAGGAAAAGGAGGAGCTATAACACGGGCATCTTTCCAATAATTATTACTTCTTGTCAAAGCTAGAAAGACACTTCCAATTGATGGCATGCGATAAATTTCTTGATTCCTTACTACAGGCAAGTTTTCCCAAGGAAGCATCTGCATTTAATCATTTGACAAAAGTGGTTAATGAAGATATATCATAAATGATGGGAACATACGTCACAGCCTCACAGGGACTGCTAATTGCAATTGAAGAAAGCTGAGTGCAATTATCATTTCTAGAGTAAATTTAAGAGAACCACATGCTTTATGGTCAAAGTTGCAGAAAACCACACATTATAACTCATAACCACAATTTTTATGGTCTAAAGGTTTCATAATAACCCAAATTTATTCAAATCTCAAATAATTTTATCATATCTGAAAGAATATTATTCAAAGGAGTGAAGAGTTAAACCAATCATCTTAATCAAGAAATCAATAATTAAAAAAAATCATAGGCATTTTATCTTAACCACTTTAAAAATTAAGTAAATGCATGCTCTACATGTATAGGGATGGGATTTTGTGAAACTTTAGGACCATAATATTCAGGGCTATGCTAGTCATAATACCTGAGGTTTTGTTCAACTCCGACCATAAAGTATGGAGTTTTCTGAAATTTACCTGAGGATGCAGTAAATTGAAGCACTTTAAGTGGTGAACTGTTGCAACAGTTTTAAGATATATTTTGGTTATTGTTTAATATCCATATTCATATTAAACACAAACACAGAATTGCACAGAGACCAAGGATAATGTATCCACAATATTTATCCCTACCAGCAGACTGAACAGTGAAGGAAAACATCCATAACACTATGTCGAGCACTCAAAAGAAATATCTATGCACAGTAAACATAGTTCACAATATGGCTATCTTATTACTCACCTGCACATTAGTGTCCAGAACAAAAATGACTGGACATCTATCAGTTGGTTCAGTCAGCTCATTCACTGTACTTTTTATTAAGCATTCGATTGTCTTCAGAGTTTCAGACTCAATACAGCACGAAGAGAAGGCTCTAAGTCTGTCTTTCCCACAACACCTTCCTCGGCCAAAATAGCCTTGATATGACATAAGTTGAGAAACACAGTCCTGCACTTCATCCCCTGACGTAGCACCACCAAGGATGACCTTGATGAGCACTGGATTTAGTTCAAATTTCAATTCTAATCCCAGACCAGCAATCAGGTTTGTCAGAGCTGCCTCAATGTGTTGGTCAGTTAAATGGTAGCCCAAAAGAAGGCATTTCCATGGCCCCAGCCATGATTCCTCCATGTCTCTGTTCAAAAGGATCATAACATACCAGAACCAAAAAGCTATTAAAAATATGATCTATTTCAACAACAGAAAATCACACTTTTTTAGGAATACATCGAGTGCTGTGGAATCAGTTTTCAATTTTTGCCATAACATAAGAAATCTTACTTCAGCATCTTATCAAGGTGGTTGTTGAGCTTCATTCTATGTGACCACCACCTTACATTTGCTTGTCCATCATTCAGAGTGAGGATTGCACTAGAGAGGGAAATAAAGTTCTCCTCAAGTATCTTTCTAAAAGTAGGAGCCACGTAGTCTACAATAGTGTAACCCCAAGGGCATTGCCAATTCTTATCTGCAGTTCTCATTGGATTGTCCAGTTCTTTGGTAGAGGAATCTTCATGCTGGGTTTCTGCCAAGCAACAGCCATGTGTAAAAAAGGTACAACAAAAATACAAAGAATAGACTATGGAATTTTAATATGAAATCAACAAACCTTCTAGAATAGCATCCACTGGTAAAAGCATTGTAATAGGTTTGTTTGTTGAATCAAACCTTGAAAGCAACATCCAAGCAGGAAAATATGATGGAAGAAGAAGAATTTCCCCAAGAACATTCACAAAATCACCTTCAAGCATGCTAATGCACACAATTGGTACATCAGGAAGCCTATGGAAGAATTCTTTTATATGTATCTCAAGATGTCCTATGTCCGCTGATGAAAACCTGAGAGAAATTTAAGTATGACCATACATATGCTTATACAATGACAAATAATGATCTGGCTAATTTACCACATAAACATTTTGAACCTGAGAAACTTTGAGAGACCCTCATCTGACTCATTTGTGAAATCTTCAAGGGGGGCCTGAAATGCAGTGTAAAAATTGAAGATAAAAAATAGTACAGGAAAAGGAATAAAGGAATGTGTTGATTCAGCAGTGAATTACGTACAAACCTTTGAGTCATTTTTTCTGGGTAATGATTTTAAGCTAGCAAAATACTGGCAATTGAGATAAGTTCCAACAGAATTCTGATGAAAGTATGCAGCCCAATGATTCAAAGAGAGAGATCCACTGGAGAATAAAGGTAATTGGGCCGTGGAATCAATCGTTGCAAGTAAGAATATACATGCAAGTAGCCTGCAAACCTGAACCAAGAGAGTTGGATTTCAACACAAGAGCCATCAACAGTAAAACATATACTTGAAGACAGAAGGAAATGATAGCGTTAACTCAGCAGGCACTCAGAGATGACAAAATTAAGAATACACAATGAGCATTTAAAACATTATACTGCATGGGAACATGACAAAGGAAATCACAGACCTCCTGAAAAAGTGAGGGATTCTCTCTCGACAGTACAAAAGCTTTCAGCAACCAAGGAACAACATCAGACATTTGCACACTGCAGAAGCAGCAGCACACGTCCCTGACGATAGATGAAATGAAAACAACTTAAGCAAGTTTCATGAAGCGCTAAAATTGCAATGTGGATATGTGACTGATACTATAGCAAGATAATGAAATAACCTTGACTGGTCTGAAAGGAAGCCCTTGAGCAAAAACAAACTCATACTATATAATATTTCAGCCCTCTCTGAAGAAAGTAAATCACCAGCACTCTGATCCATGATTAGTCCAAATAAATTATGCTCATAAGTTCTATAACAATCCTGAGGAAGGGATCTAAAATACAATGATGATATGCACTCCCAATAGATATTATGAATTTTATGAGCTCCGTGCAATCCTCCATGAGCACCCAAGGCTTTTGCTGTAAAACACAACACTTAGAAGTGAAAAAACTATATGAATAAATTATATAGGAATTTAGTAATGACAATAAAATTCAATCAGGCTTCTTAAGAAAAGGACTATATGTGTCACCACCACATGATTCAATGCATTTCACAGTATTAAAAGATCCTATTTTGATGTTCACCCATACCAATCTCTTCGAATGTATGAATAGACTTAACTTCATACGATTACACCAGTTGGAGCTAAAAGAGGATTTCCCATCTATATGTATAAAGTAACAGCATTTCAGAGAAATAACACTCCAGCTCTTCAACAGATAACTGCTCAAAAGCCAGTTATACATAATTGAAAAACTGGACTGGTCCATGGGTCTTCCGTAATAAAGGTATCCTTTTGAATGTTAATGTTATTCAAAGAAATGATAGTAAAATAAACGGTTAAACACAAAGTATATCAAAAATAAACTAGCAAAAACCAGAAAACATACACGTCATTTATGTGCAAATCGTGAAGCCCTTTGTTGCTCATATGTTATTACCTCAAATGCGCAATTTATTTGTTTAACACACATAACAGGGAGCTTAAATAGAAAAAAATAGTACCTATTTTTAACAGGATAGACACATGGTTGTGATGCCAAACACAATCCCATCTGAATTGCAAAATATTCTGGATGGACCCAGAGTTGAGTGAATTCACAAAAAGGCAATTCCAACATCCAAATATATTGCACGTGTAACCTATGCTCTGGTCAACGCCATCAAGGATACAATTTGCTTTTCCATGGACCAAAGTATCTGTGGACAGATTATCGCTGCAAGATATGCCATTCTTACAGTGTAGCTCAGTTGAAGCCTTTTCACCTTTCACATGAGCAGTTCGCTTACTAGAGCGGGTCCTAGTTTTCACATGAGCTTCCACATTCTGTTCTTTAGCTAAACGTGATGAATTTCTGGTTGTCCTTTTAACTTTAACATCCAATGGTGGACAACCTTCAGAATCCTTGTGTTTCTGAAATTTTAATGCCATAAACTCATTCGAATAATCACCGGAAGCCTGACTAAAATTTGCACATACGGTGCATGAAGGTAACACTCCATCATTTGCAGCTAATGGTTCTTTCCCATCTTTGCTGCAGGCAATGCAAGTAGTTTTAAGCTTATCATATGAGTCAACAGGAAATTCCAATTTGGTGCGGTTCAGTTTATCCAGGGCAGACTGATACATGCCTAAAGCATTAGACAAATTGTCTGGTGACTGTTTCTGAAAGTCTTTCTCATATAGACTCCAAAATAGATCTCCAGCTTGCACATCAAGTGATATATCCAGAGTTAACTTGCAGAGCTTGCACGAAATGAATGTAGCATTTTGTGCAAGAAGATCCTTGGCATATTTAAGCTCACTCTCTGCGGCATCCCATTGCTGTCTCTTACGGTATATTTGACCTAAAAAAACAGGCAACATGAGGCAGAAGGACAAATGACGTGAAAACCACCAAAAGCAATATGCGCAACTGCTGTAAGTCCCAAGAGGTTCTTCTTTTCATAACTTATGAAGTACCAAAACTAAGTAAGTTTTTAGTAATAGTACCTCCTTGATCTTCATAACTCTGATGTAAAAGCATATATACACACAGACCTAAAATTGATAAGTATATATACATACATACCTAAAGCTGATGTAAAGGTAATACCAAAAACCGGCAATCCTTGAAAATGTGATATATCCTTTCCTGTTCGTAACAAAACTTCTGCTTCGGCACCATTACCAATCAATTCATGCAGCAAAGCAACCTGAATAGTTAATACATTACAGTGTGAGCATCATGCACAAAGTTTCTTTTTTATTTTAGGAAGCATCATTCCCAAAGTTAAGAATGCTTGCCAAATGCCAACAATTTGTGTCTTGCACTGTGAAAATTATGTCTACAGCCATTTGTATACCACAGTAGGCACTCATCAGCAGGTTGGATGTCACATTTATGTGACAGATAGGCCCACGTTTATTTGACTACAGTGGTATACCAGTTCCAATTATCCAATCATTAAAGAGAAATTGCAATGGCCTTTACACCATGCCATTATTATACCTGCAAAATGCTTTCAAGATAGCACTGGAGTACATTCCAAGGAGTAAGGAAAGAATCTGTCGTTCCATCTGATCTGGTAGAATCTGGCCAAATTTCAGTTATTGTTGATCCCCATGCTTCAAGTGAAACAGAGTTTTGCCCTCCAGAACATTGAGCTTCCCCATTTGCAAACTTGCTAAAATTGAATTTGAATTTCTTTCTTAGGAGCCTCTTACGTAAATGCAAGGCCTCTTTTCCGTATGAGAAGGCCTACAAAAACAGAACTACTAAATGTTTATATCACAGGAAATCTAAAATATTAACCAAGACAACAATTTAGCAATGATTCCTACAAATAAAGATCTTGCACCAAGACATGATGTTTCAAACTGGAGTACTGGTTCAACTACCTGGAAAAGTTGTCCTCTTGATAAAAGTCTTTCCGACAAATCAAAGTACAGATAGCCAGCTAGAAAGATTGGTTGATCATTCGAGGTAGCCTGTAGATTCACAGTACACAATGGTTAATAGAAAAACAGAACAGCCGTAATTATAATGCTATTGTGATGCAAATAACAAAACTTACTTCAGAAACCAGAGATGATGCGACACTATTAACCTCATGAATACTACCACTGAAACCAAATTCCTTTCCAAAGGAAGGTTCACATGTTGTAGAAATAAAGGAGTCGTTAGGCCACAATCTTTGGACAAACATACAAAGAGAAGGATGGTCTCCTTTGAAACAGTTTCTCCAAAATTCTGTACTATGGCAATCAACATCAAGATGATGCTCTGCAATTGAAATAAATTGTTGGTCCATTGGGAGATGACAACACGCATGATGGAGGCGCCCATTGGTAAATAGCATGGAAAATAACTTTTCAGGGGGTAAGTTCTCTTGCTTCCATATAATTATCATAAGCTTGCACAGATCAAATTGAAGCTCAAAGCTGCCCTGATATGTCACAGTAAAAGAACATTACTATGTTGCTAAAAGGATAGCAATTGCATCTCATCCAGACTAGGTCGAAAAATCTATAATGACCTTACTTACCTTCATTGCCAACAAATCAACCAAAGAACAAAGAAGTGGTACAAGATTTTCTGATGGCTGCTGAGAGACCATACCAGGAGAATAATAACCAAAAGTTCTGACCTTTGACAACAGGCCGAATACATTCTGAGCGCTATCAAAGATTACCTATTCAGATGATAACGATGTAAAAAACATGGTCAGAAAAAGCAAAAGGCAGATGTTGCAGCATTGATGTTGCAGCATTTTGAACTTATTGTACGAGGGACAATCCAAGAATTTATTTTGTTTATATACTTGCTAAAGCATCTAGGATCTAATGTAATTACCTCCGCACCAAGATTGGCTTCCTGCGCGCAATGTGCATGCAGGCAGTATGCAATAGCTAATTGATGGATTATAGGTGCATTGCCTTGAGATGAATCCAGTGGGATGTCTCGCTGGTTTGAGAAGAAAAACAAATCTCAGATCTCCCTTTTACGTCTAAATAAAATAAGTGGACAGTAGACCCAAACTCACCAGTAAAGATATGGCTTCAGATAAAGACTCAAGGCAGCTGCTTATACTTTGAACTCCAGATGTACGAAGCACACGTGCCTTTCTAACAAGGACCCTTGATCTCTCCAAATAATACTCCTTTGAACAGTATATTTTATTCAACAGAATGTTTGTGATCCTCTTTTGCATTTTTACACAGAACATAGTGCCTCGAGATTCAACTAATGCATAAGCCAGTAATTCCTGCAAAAATCAATGCATGTGCAAAAACCATTTAGCTTCAAATACAGAACATGACAGATTCTTAGATACAGCATTAGTTTTTGTTAACCAAAAAAATATAACATGGTACCTGCTCTAAAATCAAGCCTACCAACTTCGTAGGCAAAGGAGGCGTACTACCCATAAGAGAGTGGTACAGAAGGGGAGCACTATCAACACTTTCATCATCCTTAGCATCTTTGCATGTTATCTGTAGTATGAATAACCAGTTAAATGAAATCAATAGTGGTCTTGGTAGCAAAATAATTATTTTCAGATTAGCACCTTAACCCACAACTTGATGAGGACTAATGAACTGTTCAAAAGTTCGTATGTGCTATCATCAGCCAACAATTCAGACAAGCTCTTCACAATAATGTCAGGTATCATTTTTACTTGACATCTATGGAGAATGTCAACCATCTTGGCGATCTTAGCAAACGCATCCATAATGATGTCCTTCGATGTATCTTTCAGTATATCCTCAATAATTCTCTGCCCTTCCTGGCTTGCTGATAGTCTATGGTAAGAAAGCCTGGCGTGCACCCATACTGTTTGACAGCATAGCTCTAAGACCTTTGGTGCCTAAAACAGATAAAAATGATTTCGAATTTGTGGTTAAAACTCAAAAGCATGTTCAATTAAATGGATCAACATCTCAGAATGGTACCTCATCCAAATGTCCAATATTGTAAAGTGTCACACCGATGTTACCAAGTGAGGTCATGAGAAATTTGAGCTCATCCAGTTTTATCCATGTACTTGAAATGGCACATTTGATGAAGGACACGCTCTTCTGGACTATGAAAGCAAGATACATTAATAGGTGATAAGGATGCAATTCTAATTAGTATAAACAGCAGGCCATGTAAGCAATACTCCACTAATGTCCTTTGGATAGGAGAATAACAAACAGATTTACTCATAAGTCATAACTGTTTCTATACGTAATAAAATTTTATCAATATTAAAAACCAACAGGCTGAAACAAGGCATACTGTAGTTGCAAAAGACATAGTGTCAGTGATGAATGGTGTCCATCCAAATTAATCAGATTCAATCTATGTGTAAATACTTCACATGGTCCCCAATCATCACCCATTGCTCAAATTGGTCCTCCAACTCAAGAAACAGGTCAAATTAGTGCATGACCTTTATTAGTTGGCCCATTCTCGTCCATATTCTGGGTCCGCAACCAAGGTTACCCAACAAGAACTATGAGAAACGACTGGAATACACTCTAACTATTTCACTGCATGGTTCTATACAACATACACTAACACAACAGAAGCCTACTACAGTTGGTTCCATGAGCAATGGAAATGTAAAAAAAAAAGTTAATGGAGAGCAAATTTGGTCATTTCATGTACTCTAGGTTGGCTGGAGATCCTAGGTGCTGACTCAGCATAGAGACGTGTGATGCCACATACACACAAGGACTAAAAGAGCTAGTTAATGAAATTTGAGGCTTGATTTGACTAGTTCAATAGTTGAAGGATCATACCACAAACAGTAATTAAGTGACCAAATGAAACTCCAAGAGGTATAGGACAAGCGAATGGGGTACCTGGATACCTTCATTGGTAATAAAAGAAACTTTAATTGCTGAAATTAGGGCTCTCAGCAAGGTTCCATGTTGTTCATGCAGTCTATCCTTGTCTCCTTCAGGCAATTTTGTACAGCTGTCACAAGAAAAATCAACATGCAGAATCAGGGATCACTTTTGTTTGATCTTATAACATACTTATTTTGCAAATTTGCTCACATAAACATAGGTGGGAACCCTATTAACTAATAACATATTAATAATTGAAAATAACTTGCAACATAGTGTAGTGCTGACAAATGATGTCTGTGTATTTCTTATGAACCTACCTATAAGCTGCAATGCTGGAATTGATGAACTGATGCAATGCTGTTAACACATAGGTCATGTTTCTAGAATAGTTGGGTGTTATTCCTTCAGAGAAGTTTTTCCAAACTGCATTCGCATACTGAGATAATATCTTGCAGACAAACTCTAGTGAATCCAGGTATGCCACAAAAGATATATGGTCATCAGAGTGAGATAAACTGTTCTTATTGGAATGCCCAGGCTGCACTGATGAACTAGAAGCTTTCCCCAAAGTATCAAGTGGAATGGATCTGCCATTGGCAAAACAAAAAAGATGTGCCAGTGTGGCAAGGGCACCGTTTAATGCTTGTAGATACTTTTCATCGTTGAGAAAATCTGTGGATTTATGAGATCGCTCTCCATTTTCAATTTGATGAGCACTAAAGTATAATCCGATGGCATAAAGAATAAGTACTGAGGCAGTGGCAGGGGTTGACGAAACCTATACACAGCAAGTAATTGAATTAATCAAAACCACTGCTTGCATTGGGATGGTATACATTCACATTAAATGATGCTAACAAACTAGTACAGCATGTACCTCAGAGAAATAACCACCTTGTTCATAAATTAGCTCAGCAGCACCAACAGATAAATCCCAATTTGAAGAAACAAAGCTTCGAGAAAAATATGCTACAAATTCTACAAGCCCATTTACAGCCTGAAAAAGGTTACATCACTTACATGATAACATTACACAGGTAAAAATGCCTTGGCAGAAAACAGGTTTTTGGCTCTTTATGGAATGAAAGAATAGACGGATGAAGTTGTCGTTACACATTACAAACAAACAAATCAGGCCAGAGTGCACCACAAATCTGCTCTGCGTGACCTAGTTGTTTCTAGTCATGATCACTTAGCCCCTCAGATGGCACACGACTACATTACTCAAAAGAGGGAAAAAAATGGTCCTCTGGGATATTTAACAAACAGGAATAACAAGCAGTGGAAATGGTCCTATATAAGGGGCATTCATGGTACCAGTTTAAGTAAATTAAAAAGTAAGAGAAACTAGAAAGTGGTTTCCAGCTGCATAAAAACAAAGGAAGCATGTGAATACCTTAAGACATGCAGCGGACCCAACAACGGTCTTTAACACATCAAGCAAAAGTTGAGTGCTCCCACCCCAACTCATATCTACAGAAGAACAAATCTTGCGAGCAACCTGATCCATAAAAATATAGTAACATCGTTAACTAGCCATGTGTTTTAGTTACGTTAGAGAATTCGAGAGGGTAATCAATTGTGTAGTGATACGTACTGCAAGCAAGCGTTCAATAGTTTGCGCCTTCATACACGTCCCCAACGTTGCACGACAGAATTCACTCACAAGGTTGGTATTGAACAGTGAATATTCAGCAACCAAGAGAATGGCACAGCGACTTAATGCATTCACAAGCAGTGTCAGATACTTCCTGCTGACATCCTCAGCCAGAATCCTGCACACACAGAAGTACACATTAAACCACTCATTTCCTATTTTATTAATCAAACTGAATGCAAAGTTTAGCTGAGCACACAATCTCACCGAAGCCATGGCTGGAGTTGGTCAACAAGGCTGACAACCCGTTCGTATGGGGCAGCTTCTTTCACCTTGCCCTTGCTGGCACAATTAGCAAAGCACACGGTGAGCTCAATCGCGAGGATGGTGATTTCAGGGTCCGCACCAGCCTCCCCTGAGATGCCGGGATCAGGAAGGAGGGAAGCAACACTCGCAGCACGGCGAGACTTTGAGGCTGTCGGTACTGACAGCGCGGAACGTAGGGAATCCAGCGTCGCAGCAGCGTCCGCCTCGGCGCGTGCGTAGTGGCCGCGCGACTCGAGGCAGCACACGAAGCGGCCGCGCTGGAGCAGCACGGAGTAGGGCTTCCCGACGAGGCACGCCGATATGACCGCAAGGCAGTCAAGGAGGAGGGCGTAAACGTCGAGCAGCTCGTCGGTGCACCCGGCGTCGCCTGAGCTAGGGTTGGGGCGGAGTAGCGGCGGGAGTACCTGGAGCGCGCGGCACAGAAACGGGAGGAACCGCTTCGCGAGCGGGCGGACCGTGGCCGCGTCGGGTGGCGGCTGCTGCTGCTGACGCTGCTTGGTCTGCTTCGCCGTCCTCTTCGGCGGCGGTTTGGCGCTAGGGTTTTGTGTGGGTAGGTAGGGGGAGAAGGGCTCGAGGTAGGCGACGAAGCGGGAGCGCAGGCCGGCGTGGGAGGACGGAGAGGAGAGCGCGGCGAGGAGGTCGGCGGCGGCGGCCTCCATTGCCGTGGTGCGAGCTGCGCTTGCGGCGCCGCGTGGGGAAATTTTTGGGCGCGTATTTGGGGATTTCGGGGGTTAGGGATGGGCGGGAAAGGAGGATTTCGGAGAGGCGGCCGCCGCTCTGCGAGCTGGACAGTGGAGAGAGGACGGTGGGGACCGGCGATGAGGAGGCGTGCACTGGAAGATTCGATTAATGGGCCGGTCGAAGATTAGATTGTAAGCCTCCGGTGGACCTATTCTGATGACCTCTATATGGGCCTCACTTCATTCGGACCAACTCAATTCAAGATTTTTGGTTAGTGATGCAAGAAGAAAACAATAGCCATTTCCAAACATTTGAAAACTATCAAGCAGAGAAGTGAGTTTTGTCAACAGTAACACAATGTTTTTTCTGAACTAGGAGAGTAGCGCTCCCCCCATTTCTGTTAAAAACTAGCCGGGTGATCCGCGTAATTGCACGACTAGCACCCGTACAAAATTATTTATTTTTTACCTATAATTTCACTTAAAATTTAATAAATATCTATCTTTTTGTCTTAAGATTTTGAAAGACTGAACTTTATCATCTACGTATTTCTAATTTTATAGTTTTTAAAAATCACTTCGGTCGCTACCCCTTACTCATTTGCTAAGCCTTTATTTGTTTATCGATCTATCATTATTTCTATTCATATTCCATGAAACTTTTTAAAATTAGACCTTTTAGTTTTTAGAGTTCATTGTCTCGTTGGGTTTTGTTTTTATATTTTTTAAAAAGTTCCGTCAAACACTGCAATTGTACTCCTCTACGGCCCCCTCCGCTGCTTCATCTCTTTATTATCATTGAGATTTTAAAAATCAAATATAATTATTGTTTGGATTCATTTTTTACTTTTTAGAAGTCCCGCTAAACCGTCAGCGGCTTTGCCATTGTACTCCTCTACGCGCGACCCACCCGCTGCCTCCCCTCTTTATTGTCATTGAGTTTTTAAAAATTGAACATAATTATCGTTGGGGTTTATTTTTTTACTTTCTACAATCCCATCAACTGCCGTGACCGTGTTGCTTAATGGTTTATCCGTTGTCACTCCTCTTAATCGTCATTTAGATTTTATTTGGGATTTTGTTTATATGTTTATAGTTTTTATATATCCCAAAAACTACCACCACGTTACTCTTTTACAGGTCTATTGTTTTTCCCCTCTTTAATATCATTTGATATCGTTGTGTTCTAAATGAACTATTCTTTTCAAAAAATCCATATTTTTCATTTTAATATTTTTTGTTTGTAAATTGTATTCCTACTTGAACTTTTATAATTATTTTTCTATTTTTTAAATTTATTTTATTTGTTATTCTGAATTTTTAATTAATCTCATTATATATTCTAGATGATCTATTTTTTCAATAGTCTTTATTTTTTATTACAAATTTTAGTTACTTATAAATTGTATTTCTAGTTAAACTCTTATTTTTATTTTTCTAATTTATGAATTTATTTTATTTTTTATTTCGAATTCTAATTAATCTCGTGTTATAAATGGATTAATTATTGTTTCAATATTTCTTTTTTATTCTATTTTTTATTCTCAATTTTAGTTATTTCAAAATTGTATTCCTAACTCTTCATTTTCTTTCCTAATTTAAAAATTTTATTTATTTTTGATTTCGAATTTTAATTAATTGCGTATTGGGTTCTTATATGGATTCCTCTTTCAATATTACTTATTTTAATTTTGAATTTCAGTTATTTTTTAATTGATTTTCTACTTGGACTCATCTTTTCTTTTTTCTTCAATTAATGTGGGAATTTTTAGCCTCCACAGCGAACGTGATACCTTCTTTTCGAGTTGTCTTTATAATATAATAGATAGCTAGATAGATATATAGATGTAGGAAATACAGAGTTCAGTTCAGAGGTTGGGAAACTATTCTAAACTCTCGAGGAATGTCCCCTCGTTGTTTGCATACCACTCAAATAGTTATGAAAAAATTGAGAAAATTTGAGGAGGTGTATTAACATGTGATATATCACTCCACAAACATGCAACTTAAAAAATTCAACTTATACATGTCGCAATGAAAAAAACAAATTAAACTACAACTAGTTAACGTATATTCGTAGGCAAATTTGTTTTTTTCATTGCGACATGTAGAAATTGAATTTTTAATTGAATGTTTGTGAAGTGATATATAACATGTTATTGCATCTTCTCAATTTTTTTAAATTATTTTATAACTATTTAATTAACATGCAAGCAACGAGGGATGTCTCCTCGAGAGTTTAAAATCCACTCTCTTCAGAGGTTCCATATAACACCCCTCGGCTCTCCCTCACCAGGTGGCAGGTGCCATCCCACCATGGCTGGAAAGGAAGCAGAGAGAGTTCTCCCAAGTACAGCATTTTGTCTACAGAGCTTAGTAGAAGTGGCAACAACAATAACACAATGTAAGAACAGTTTGTTATCGTCGTAGTGATATCTCGGTTTTATTGCTTTAGTGTGATCAATGAAATATACATCTTGACTTCCAAAATGAACCATGTGCACAACCATGCATCAATCTACACTCTACACTTCCATGGCCACCGAATGCGACCGCCGCGCGCTACTCCGATGTACCGGAACTCGAGAGAGCTCCAAACTTTGAATTAAAATTTATGCAACTATGGTACGTATATGTACAGTTGTGCAGTGTTGCACGCTACACACGTCACGTCTCAGAAGACGAGGCAGGACTTGCCGAGGTCGTAGCCCATCTTCTCCAGGCCCGGCTGCACCGTGCACTCGACCATCGCCGGCGGCCCGCACACGAGCGCGAGCGCCTCGCCGTCGCCCGGCGGCAGGTGCTCCCTGAGCGTCCGCTCGTCCACCCTCCCTACGCCGTACTCCCACCCGTCCTCTGGGCGCGCCACCTTGCTCACCACGTACCACACTTTGAGCCGCGCCGGGTGTGCCGCCGCCCACCGGTCGATCTCCTCCCGCAGGAGCATGTCGTCCTCCGTCCTGTTCGCGTACACCACGTGCATTTCCGTGCCGTCGTCGGGCTGGTCCCTGAGCACGGCCTGGATCACCTGGTACACCGGCGTGATCCCCGTCCCGCCGGCCACCATCGCGAGCCGCCGCGCGAACCGGCGCTCGCCGTTCACCATGAAGGCGCCGCGGCCGGCGTACTCGATGTGCCCGATCGGGCCCTTGATGTCGATGGTGGCGCCGAGCGGCAGGGAGTCCAGGTACTGCGACATGAGCCCGCCGTCGGGGAACTTGGGGTCCTCGCCCTTGAAGTATATCTTGATCAGGAGCTCGATGTAGCCGACCTCGTCGACGGAGCTCGTCGGCGTGTACGCCCGCATGCAGAGCTTGCCGCCGATCGACGCGCAAACGTACACGTGCTTGCCGACCGGTAGCCCAAGCTTCTGGTCCGGCGACGGCAGCGCGAACCGGAGCAGGCGCACGTTGTAGGACAGGCTCTTCTTGTCCACGAGCCGGCATTTCACCTTCTCCCGCGGATTGGACAGCGCGACGGTCGATACCGGCACGGCGGGCGCCGCCGCCGCCGCCGTAGGGCTCTCAACGATGGACGTGAGATCGGCGCTGCTGCTCTGCGGGGAGTAGTCGCTGCCGGTGACGATAAGCTCGCCGATGCGGTACATCTCGAGGAGGCCACGGGCCTTGTCGGAGTGGATGGCGTCGAACTCCTCGGTGCAGTCGGTGCCGGCGTTGATCATGATGCTGTCGGCGCCGCCGGGGTGGTCCTTGAGGAAACCTGTGCAGTCGTAGACATGGCCGTGCACGATGATCCAGGCGGACTCCGGCGTCGTGTGGCGGCGCACCTCGGACATGGTGTACTGCGTGGAGGCCGTGTTGAGGAAGGGCGTGGACGTGCTGCGCTTCAGCGTGCTCACCGCGCTCTCCGACGTCTCGAGGTGCTTCTGCCGCGCCATCCACCCGCCAGCCTGGTTTCCCGGCTGCGTCGGGTGCTCGAACACCAGCCCGATCTCCCCCTTGTGCGGCCGGCATGTCTTCGTCTTCACCCTGAACCAGCAGTTGTTCATCATACCCTGCATATGAACCAAACGCGCGTAAGCACATCGTCGTTGAAATGGATGGCGTTGCCGTTGCTGGTGCTTAGTGCTCACCATGAGATTCCAAATGAGTTTCTCCGGCTGGGTGTTGAGGGACTCGTCCCAGGCGCGGACGGCGATCTCCTTGGCGGCGAGCAGCTCGAGCACCTCGACATCGACGGACCAGAAGCACCAGCACCAGTACTTGCCGTACTTGGTCGGCCTCTCTGGGTGGTCCAGCTTGCACACCTGCCACGTCTCGCCGCCGTCCAGGGTCACCTCCACCCGTGTAACCTTCCGGCCACCGCCTGGCAACAGAAAATCATCACCGTTAATCACCTCATTCACCATCAGTACAAATATACTGATATTATAACGGCCCAATAAAAGCATAAAGTGATCATGTAGGCTTTTAGACCGAGCAGGCCGAAGCCCATAAACAAACACCATGATATCACCGGCTGATGAAATGGGCTTGGGGACTTACCGGAGTATGCGTATCCCTTCATCGTATACGGCCGTTGCGTCGTCAGCGCATTGATGGGGAGCACCTCATCGTGTCCCGGCGTGGTGATCACCGAGTTTATGTTCAGCTCGTTTATCATGTACTCCGGCTTGTACCACCACGCTGCACATCGTCCCAAAAAAAAACAGTAAAGATCACGAAGATGTAACAATAATGTGTATTTCGTGCAGTGCGTTCGACGAAGATATGGTTGGTTACCTTCGGCATTGGCGAGCTCGGCATCTACGTGAGACGGGAGGACGCGGTTGTCGCGGTAATGGTAGTAGCTCTCCGACTCGTTGGACGCGACGATGATGCGCTTGAGCCACTTCACCATGCGGCCACCGATGAAGCCCGGGACGATGACGCGGACGGGGAAGCCGTGGTCGGGCGTGAGCGGCTCGCCGTTCTGCATGTAGGCGAGGATGACGTCGCGGGCGGGGTCCATGGCCACCTCGCGGCGCAGGCTGGTGCCGTACTTGCACCCGCCGCCGCCGGGGAGGTCCTCGGCGCCCTCGAAGCAGACGTTGGCCGCGCCGGCGGAGGCGCCCATGACGCCGCACCACCGCAGCACGTCGCGCAGCCGCACGCCGCGCCACACGGAGGTGGAGATGGCGCCGGGGCCCCAGTTGAAGCCGACGGTCTGGCGCACCATGTTCTGCTCCTTGCGCCGGTTTCCCGCGCAGACCAGCGTGACGGGGAGCTCCACGGCCTCGAACCCGGTCACGAGCTGCTCCATGGTGAGCCTCGCGGGCCGCTTGACGAGCCCGGTCACCTCCACGGTCCACGTCGACCAGTCCGCCTTGGGCACGGCGCCGTGGTTGCGCACGTAGTGGAGCGGCGCTGGCGTGATGAAGCCGTGCGACATGAGGCGCGGCAGCGGCGGCTCGGAGTTGAACGGGTGCTTGCCGGTGAGCCGGACGAGCGCCGGGTGCCGACGCACCCACGCGTCGGAGGTGGCCTCGTCGCGGGGGTCCTTGACGGCCGGCTCCACCTCCAGCCGCGGGTGGTACAGCGACCTCCAGTCCGGTGGTATGTTGTCTTCGTCGTCGGAGTCGGTCTCGGAGCCCGAACGGCGCTTGCCGCCGGTGGACGGGAAAAAGTCAAGGTTGCTCGACGGCGCATTGCTCGCCCACGGGTGAGGAGACAGCTTGTACTCCACCGAGGCTGCCATTGTTGCCGATACAAGGACACAGTGTTACAATTTTGCGGATATTGTAAGCTGTAGGTTGTAGATGTGGTTACTGAGCTAGAAGAAGAGATCACTCGCGAGCTAGGAGCTCAGGATGGCATCTGTTCTTGGAAGCAGTGGAGGTGGTGGTCTGGGGTTTATATAGGGACGGGAACGTGATGGGAAGAGGTGGTCGTCGTAGTGGCCTCTGCTCTCTGATGCATGCACGGAGCCAAGCAACCCACGAGCTGGCGTCACCACACGCGCAGGCGATGGATTTCTAGGGGGATTTTTCTTCATTTTCCAGATTAATACCGGCGACGTGACGTCCATCCCTGTAGCAGTCTCCTATCTAATACGTCCTTTGAATTTCTCTCGTACTAGATAGAAAATGACCTTTTTTTTTTTTGGAGTTTCAGACTGTTGCACTATTTTCACATCTGCATTGTTAACTCTGGTGAGAATGAGCAGCTCGGACTGTTCAACCTCTAGTTAATCAGACACGTGCATACGTGCTTGGTAAATGCCGTGGCCGTGTTATGCTAAACACAGGCTGATGGATTAGTTGTTCGAGGTTCAAAAAGGAAGTTCTTTTTCTGACCTCCTAATAAGTAATAACCCCAGCTTTAGGTGCAAGAAAAGGAGACGGCATTTGTTGGCTGCCGGATCCAGCCATCCCCGAATGCAGCTTGCCTGAGAAATGACCTCGCCCAGGTGAATCCTGGGGAGCTCATGGTCATGGACACCGGGCATGCACACACACGAGCCCCACTCGGAGATCCTGCATGCCTGTACACTCTCGTCGCTTCTTTCCAGCTTCCTTTACGCTTCTCTGAATGATTAACGCAAATATACTAATCCGGAGCACGGACCCGCGTTCCATGGGGACGGATACGTGCATCGGCAAATTCGACCAGCCGACCTCCATTAGATCGGCTGTGATGAAGCATTGGAGCTCATAATTTAGTAGGTCAATTTCTTTGTTGATTCTGCCTGTGTTCTAGGACATGCGTCAGGGGAGAATATTTTTAGCAGATGAAAGCCCGCAAACTCATGCATGAGCTTGCAGCAACGTCCTATGGGAGTTGTTCAGAACAGGTTGATTAACAGCGGCTTGATTAGTTTGAGAAGCCGAGTATTGTAGTTATGGAAATGGCCTCTGGGATCTATAGAGCAGGCACCCTGTGGTTTTAATTACTGTAAAGGCAATTTCTACTTGCATCCTTTTCTCACATAATTAAGTCAAAAGTCAGAGCACAAAGGCCTTGATGCATGACCAGCACCCCGATTCCCTGTAAATTAATATAAACCAGACAGAACAATACTAATCCAAGCATGATGCAAGAGTATCTTATCATAAGACATAAGATAGTAAGATACTTTCCCACTCAAAAGGAAATGAAAAACCAAATG
The DNA here is from genome assembly GCA_000573905.2 of Oryza punctata. NCBI lineage: Eukaryota > Viridiplantae > Streptophyta > Magnoliopsida > Poales > Poaceae > Oryza > Oryza punctata. Next base: position 39,024,661 of record CM002489.2, read on the forward strand.
ATTGACTTAACCCAAAGTACAAGCAGCAACAGCAGGCAGGGTGGTAATTAACAATGGCTTGGCGCATGGCATTTTCCAATGGCCAAGTAACCGGTGGGAAGCTAGGAGGATACTTCATCACATCACTTGCTGGTTGGTTTCTTTCAGCAGCAGCTGAGCTGCCTACTGTAGCTGCATCTTCTCAAGATCCCAAAGCCGGCCGGCTCCAAGCAGGAGTTGCCTCCCGCCATCGCCAAGGGCCAACTGGACCAAGCCCTGGTCCAGACTCCAGAGGCAGGCAGGAGTCAGGAGAGTAGTAGCTAGTAGTAGCAGCAGCGCTGGCTTGTTAGCTAGCTTCTGGAGTCCAGCCTTCCCCAGTTGGCGACTCTGCCGCTGCGTGCCATCTTTGATTTCTTGAGAGATCTCTCTTTTCATGGATTTGGTGTTTTGCGAGATGCAAGCAGGCAACAACCTCCTGTTACTGACGTTCAAGTGTTCGACTCGCCATCAGAAACGTGGTCTGCCAGTATGGTTTGTCGACATTGTGAGGCTGACAGTTTATTCACTTGGCTTAGGTCTAGTATATAGTAGTATATACTACTTATTTCTGTCCTAATTTTAGGTGGTCAAATATCTACCATTTCCTGTATAGAATTTTTTTGTTTGCACATTATAAAACAGTCATCGTTTCGCTTGTTCTAATTATAAGCGATAACTGTTTGTCAGCAACTAAAAAATAGTTTATAAATAAAACTTTTGTATATGTTCTTAACAATTTAAAAGCAAATGGTGAAAATTAAACTACAATGAAAAAAACCCCAAAATCACTTTAAAAATGTTTTAAAATTAAATTTCTGCTACGGCTTATAAGCTGAAGGGTATACGATGGGAGTGTTAAAAGAGGAGTGTTTCTAATTGGTGCAGTCCTGAGATCCTGTTCGAGATAACTATAGGACTGTAGCCGGTGCGGAGAAGAGTACAAATTTTCATTTTTTTTCTTTTGAAAAAAAAGAGTGAACACAAACTGAGTTTTAATGTGTTATTATCACTAGCTCAATTGTCCTAAGCTTCTACACCGGGAAAGTATTTTCAACACCTGCATGCACCTCATGTTTCCTCCAGGGTACTTTTCAGAATTCAGATTCACTGTTTCTGAAACGACAACTTGTGATATTTTCTCTTTTTTGACACAATCATGCGGATTTTTGTGGATTCAGTAATCAGTATCCCCCACAGAGAAAAGAACGACCCAGAAGTCATTTTCTAAGAAAAAGAGCATACTACTGTCAGTGAGGGAAAATGTTCGCATCTCTCAAATCTGTTTAGTTCGAAGCAGATCATTGCAACAGTTTACAGAGCGGTGGCCTGTCTGTTCAGATATTATTTTTCCTTATGCATTTTGACAGTATCATCACTCAGTAGAATTGGAACATCTCTCTGCATTTTCTAATGTACCATTGATTGTTACGGTTCCAGCTGTTTTCATGCTCGACATCGATGGATTCCAGACAAGGAGATGACCATTTTCACAGTGCATGCACCACACAGAGCAAGCACAGCAAGGACATTGATCGCAAGATAATTCAATCAACCACTGCACTCGATGATATTCTTGTTTTGTGCAGGATACATCACTGCTTGTATATATGAACGTCTAATACGAACTAGGTTACGCCACTTGAACCAGAATAAGAGAAAGATCCCCATCAAAATACCAGCTAGCTCCGAGAAAGCAAGAGCTGCTTAAAATGTCTTCCAATAAGAATCCATTCAATCACGATCAAAGCTGCACACCGTATGCATAGCATGATAGCATCTATACCTGATTCATCTCATAAAGAAAGAAAACTTCAGTACATGCCAAAAACTTGCCCAAGTTGCCAATCTTTTACTTTGAAAAAGAGCTAGAATATTCTGCGCTTTTTCACAATTCAGAAGAGAAAATATATGATGAATAAGGATACGATCACATCCAAAACGAATCGAGATGGAACTGTAGTACAGCGAAAGCGCTGTATCGAATTTAGTCGGCTCTTTGGAAGAACTAATGGCTACACTCAAATTAATGCAACACCAAAGAGAACATAAAAGTGCTAAAGTGCAGCTTTAATAATGGGGATTCAAACAACATGATCTATTTTGGGACCTTTTTCGTGACATCACCCGCTTTGTTTAGATCTTTCTTCAGTGTAGCTTTCATGTGTTGATAATCCTTCTGTCAAAGTAAGAAACGGAAACGCACGAATAAGATCAAAGAACAAGTGCAATTCCGGATAGTTAAATTTGGGAATTGTAAACCAGCCAGCCCATGGCTGGAAATGGAACACGACCGGCCAAATCGGGTAGACGACAATCTACTCTTGTCCAGAGATATTCTTGTGCTGCCCCCTTGTTCGGCGGATTCACCGCTGATTCCTGTGGCAGGGCAACAGGCGCGCCGTGAAAGCCACAGCGCAGCACATGCTCTTCTCTCCCTCTCCAAAACTAGACTACGACGTTACCGTCGCTTGAGTCGGCCGAATGCGCCTAATTATGCTAGAGGTATAACATGAAGCTGAACAGCTACTGGTAGATCACGCTCTGTACACGAAAAGTTAGGAAAAACGTTTTCATTTCTCGAGGGATCGTTTTGTACATATCATATAAATAATCATACAAAGTTTTTTAAAAAAATAAAATAAATTAATATGAAATATATTACTCCACAAACATGGACCACAAACATAACTACGAAGATTGGCAATTTGGGCAAGTTTTTGGCATGTACTGAAGTTAAAATTCAACTTCTTGTAACAAAATAACTACGAATACACGATAAATATTTTTACTTTAATTTGTTAATTTTGTTACAACTTAGAGTGGTATATTTTATAAGTTTTTATAACTATTTAAATAATGTAAGTAACGACGGAACATCTCTCGAGGAATAAAAATTCATATCCCGAAAATTCATTCTCTAGATTTTGACGTTGGTAACTTTGGTATCCACCAGTTCTCGTGCAGGAATCAGGATCAAAGAGAGACGTGAACCTGAACGGCATGGACTAGCCAACGTTGGAAGGAGAGGCGCCGGCGGAGGCACGTGCAGCGGCGCGGCGCCATCAGTAGGCTGTCGCTGAAACCAGCGGCCCACGGCGACTCAGCGCAGGTGCGCGCAGGCGCGGGGCGGGGGTCTGGCTGGACGTTGGTGGGTGGGTGGGTGGGGTGGTGGCTTGCCTTGGCTTGCAGCTCTGTTGGTTCGGGCGCGCAAGCGCAAACCGCACGGGGAGGAGGGAGGAGGGAGGAGGGAGGAGGGGGCGCTTGCGCGCTCGAAAGGCCACCCGCCTCTTGCAGATTTTGCTGCTCCTTTTTTCTCCCGCGACTCGGCAGCCGACACAAAAGCTGCGATGCGGCAGCCGGCCTAGCTAATCCACTGCGTCTGTGGGTGCTTCAGATGATCAGATCTGTGGGTGGAAGCAGAGAGCAAGTAGAGAAAACTTGCTCAACAATGGGGGATTGGTTTGGTTGGTAGTAATAGATTTTTTATGCACTGTGAACGTGGTGCGCTGTGCGCAGTAACTGGGTTTACAGGCAGCTACCACAATTTCACTGAGAGAGTTCAAAAGACGGTTCTTTCAGTAAAAGAGGATAAAAAAATATGAAGGGAAACGACAAGAACAGCTAGTACATTGCACATCCTGGAAAATTTTAAATCAGTAAAAATAGTAAAGAAGGCTTGGGGGGGTGTAATATGCTGTACTTTTAGCCCTGCGTAAGATCAATGAGATATACAAGTGAACAATCCCTATTAGGTAGCTAGCAGATGTGTGACAAACCGGTTGTGTTGCTGAAATCAGCCCAGTACAGCTTGTTTTCCCAGTTCCCACAACCCAATCCAATATATGCAACGATGTGTAGAAAACAAGCTTATTTGAGGTTCATTTCTCACGTTACATATGTAATCAATAACTTGACTGCTTTAAACCTATACATGAGAATTCTGGACTATGCACATTTCGAGCCCTCGAAACCCTATGTCAGCTGATTACCTTCAAAACTTTGCGCCCTATGCTGGAGATCAGTAATACCTCCACTCCCATTCTGGGGTATAATGGCACGAAAAGGAAACAACTGTATACATCAAATATACAAGCTATCTAGGGATCTCATGAAAGCCACTGATTTCATCAAGGAGCAAGTACAAGAACTTTAATGGTGCCCTGACTGTTAGCAGTTAACATGGTAGGGCTATCGCTCTTCCAGCAGACTGCGCTAATAAAATAAGATCCAGGATCATCATCTGCATCATCGAGATCAGATGATACAAATCTGTGGTTGGCAGCAGGTTTTGAGATGGCCTGCAATTGGTACAGAGTTACTTGAAGTTAGAATGGTATATGGTGCCATAGGAGACCAACCTGCTTAAGCATGTCACATGATACTGAATCATTGATACGGGAACACGAGCAGGCAATAAGCTTGCAATTACCTTGTGGTAAACAAAAACCTCATTCGTTTCACTCCCGCAGGCAATGTACTCGTTATTTACAGACAGCCCAACAAAGTTCTTTTCATTCTTGTGCCCTCTGAATGTCCTTACCTGAACAAGGTAGCCATTTTAAACAAAACGTCAACAATATGTTTTCAGGAAGCTTAGCATGAAGTATCAGCTAAATCAATCCAGACAAATAGATGAGATAAAAAAGAAATAAAGATGAAAACAAATACTTATCCAAGAATTTCGGACCTCACTGAGGTTTTTCAAGACCAGAGTTTTTCGAAAAACAAGCAAAACTTCTCAAATAGTTAATTTTCAGGAAGTAAAAAAAAAAAACTATAGCCCCAATTTTTATCAATTCGAAATAGACTATATCCTAACACATGACTTTTTACTAAGCTAGATATGAGCAAGAGGCAAAAATATAATTTCATTATTGCAGTGCAAGAAAGATCTCAATGACACATACAGGGCAATTTTCCTTGACATCCCATAACCGTAATGTGCTATCAGTTGATGCAGATGCAAGCTCATTGGTGGACAAGAACTTCACATAAGAAACAGCTTTCTTGTGCCCACCAAAAACATGGACAGGTGCACTTGGATTTCGCAAATCAAAATAATGAATATGGTGATCAGCAGAACCCACCTGCAATAATGTAACACCCGCTAAGTAAACAAAGCATATATTTGACATGAGCCAAGAAAATCAAAGGAACATACTGCAACATAGTGGCTCGACCCAGGATTATATTTGACAGAGCAAATATTGGCCTTCATATCAATATTGATGGCACTCGCTTCTTGCTTTGTGCACCACACTTTGACCTAGCACAAACAGCAGTAGGTTCCATTAGATATACTGCAATACAGATACTTCCATCTATGCATTCAATGAGGTTGGGATAGCCTAGGTAGAAGAATGCACCATTATAGAAAACGGGACATGAAAAACTGATAAAAAATAAAATCCTAGTATGTTGCATAACATTTCGATGTATCCAAGTTATCTTTCACTGTATTTTGATTTTTGAGAACTAATGCAAAGTTTTCTTGCTTTTGGGAATAGCAAAAGTAGTTGTACCATTGAAATTTTCAAATACCTTGCAATCATCACTCCCAGATACTAGCATTGAGGGTTCTGTACGAGAAAAATCAACACTCCATGCTCTCTTTTCATGTTCTTCATACTCCATCACACTCTATAGAAGCAATAGATAAATATCATGAATCCAAGTTCAGAAAATAACAGGTGTGCAAAATAAACTGTGGAACAGAGCAAGTATACCTGGCGGGTTTGGACATCCCAAACAGTTACTATACCCTCATAGTCGCTGCTTGCTATAACATTTTTTGAGTACTTGTTCCAGCTAAGGCAGCTGAGTTTAGATCTAGTAGCCATTTCAACAACTGGACAATGCACATCTGATGGTTCATTAACAACCTACAACACAAGATAGGCCAAATTTGAGTATTTTCAAATATTATACAGGCATATAGCTATGGCCAACATAAGCTTCCTTGAAAAAAAAACCTACTGTAGAAAACTCGAAGACTTTGATGCGCTTCGAGACTCCAGCAGTAGCAAAGAGCTCATCATCACGGTCAAATTCGATACTGCATTTAAGAAATATCAATGTGATTCCCTATTTTCATGTAAGGCAGGCAACTGAAAAACATATGAGATTACAGATAGATATGGAAATGAAAATTATGCACCAAAAAACCAGGCACAAACTTATCGTCATATTTTGTTCCTTATAATACATGATAAATATCAGCATTCAAGATTAGTACATTTGTTTGCTAATTGACAATAGTTGAAGCTTGACTCATAGGAGCAATATAGACCTTCCCACTCCAATCCTCTCCTCAACTCACTGTCGGCTTGAGGGTTCAGCTATGACAACATCCTCATTGCCAATAGCATGTTGAAGCACAGGAAATAAACTGCAGACAGAAGGCACATATTTTGCAGAAGTACTAACCTTGATACGATATTTGCAGAGTGAAACAGATCTCCATGTCTTAGTTCCGCAATTACACGCAAGCGACTGAAGCATAAATGAGAGAACAAAAGAATGATAAGCCAAATGAATAGGCATAACCACTACAACGATCATAATGTGTTAAAAAGGACAAATAATCAGCGAACCTATATCGTGTGAAAGTTGTTAGCACAGACTGGAAATCCTCAAGTCCTGCATGATAACCTTCTTTATTTATTGTAACTATGTCTCTTTCCTCCAGCCTACGTGATTGTGCTCCAGTACGCCGTCTTTGAAGATAGTATTCTTGAAGCTCGTTAAACTGTAATATGCCCCATAGCACATTAGATAACAACAAATGGCATGGGATTACCAATCATTTCATCTTACATCAAAAGAATAAAAAACTATAAGTTCCTAATCTATGCTGTCTACATGCTTGCAAGTTGGTAGTAACAACCTATCAAATGCACAATGGGAGAAACAAACCTGAGCTTGAACTCGTCTCTTCCGAGCAATAACGTTGCCTGATTGAATAGGGGCGCTAGGAGGGTCTGAGCAAGTGAGAACATCTCTCCTTTGAAATCCTTGATGACTAATTTGACCTTTCAAGTCAAGCTTCTTGTTCTGTAAACCCCCTGGATTTGATGTACTAAGTGGTCCCCGAGAGTTGGGAGGAAAGAGACCACTAGGTTTATCCATAGGTGAGGGCCACATCTTTGATGCAGCAGGTTCATCCAAAAGCATGCGGAGCTTCATAGAGTACCTTTCTTTTGTTCGATATAATTCTAACCTATGTCTCTCCACAGCACTTATATCTTCTTTGATGTACTGTAGGTCAGTTTGAATCTGTGTAAAAAGAGGTTAATATGATTAACAACAATAGACATAGGAAAAAGATTATTTATTGTTGTAAGTAGCAAGAAAAAAAAACCCTCAATACTATAAAATACTTATAGACAAACCTCATTCAACTCTTCCAACTTTTGCTTTCTGAGGCAGTGCAAGAAGACTAGCAATATTTGCATATTTGTTTCCGACTCCTGCTGTTCCATGTGCCGCTTCTTCTCCGCGATCAAAGTCATAAGACTATCTAGTTCTTTAACTGCCATTTCATTTCCCTAGAAAAAGAAAGAAGAATTAAACTAAAACATATGATAGTATTTGGTCATCATTCATCTGTTACTTATTTACAGAACATCTGGGTGAGTGTGGGTATTTTTGTGGGGTGGGCGTTATAATTAAAAACTTTTATGTTTGAATTTTGAAACAGATATGAAGTCAGAATGGAAGTGCAAATCTATCCTCTGTGGTATACTTGGTTTATCATATGGACAATCCTTATAACAGTTAAGAGGATGATAGAGATCATGTGGCTGTAAGAGCGAAGGAACAAAAGATACTTTGATATGGGTCACAGTAACTTAGATTCTACAATTGATGCAGGAGATAAGCATGTTCACTGTAGGACTTAACTACTTAGTTCTGAACTGAAGATCACAAGCACAGCTAAGGTACAGAAGCAAAATTTTCACAGTGCACAAAACCACTTAGGAACATACCACTATGTTTAAGGAGCTATCGAAAGTAGACATTTTCAAAAGCAGAACATGTGAAGTGACTGACCTGTTGCAGTGCATATCGAAATTGGTCGATCGGTGATGCTGTTTTTGCAATTTGGCGAGCCGACATTTTCTTCAAGACCTATGCAGACATAAATGTGATAAACATGCTTAGAGATACATTTATATAATCCTACTATCAAGTAACCAGTAATTACAGCTTGTTTTATGTTTTGACAGAACTAGAGAAACTGTAGTGATGAGCAAATTATATAACAGGTATTGATAACTAGAACAGACACACTAGTACTGTCTACTGCTGGTGGTTCTAAACAAAATTTACATTAACAACAAACTGTAATGTACCGTGCAAGTCAAAGAATACTGAGCTATCCAATCAGGACACCTGCTACAACTGCAGAAGCTACCTTAAACAGTAGTACAAAAAATAACAGCACAGCTGAATACTGTTGAATGGTTGCTATAAACGAATCAAAAGGCATACTGTTGAATAGTTGCTACATTTGTTAAAATTGGTTATACTGGATACCTATCCCAAGCCACATCCAAAGGTACATTCAGTGACATTTCAATTAAAAAGCCTTGCGTTTGAAATTAGGATAGGCATCCTAAATTCCCAATCGATCGGCAGAATATGGAGGTGTATAAGTGGAGCGAGCAAGCAAACCTTGTCGAGGAGGAAATTGGGGTAGAGCTGCGCCTTGGTGAGGTAGTTGCCACAGCAGGGGCAGTCGCTCTTGTGGCTGAGATGCGTGACGATGCACATGTAGCAGAAGCTGTGTCCGCAGGCGGTGAGGAAGGCATCCTTGATGACCGCCATGCAGATCGGGCAGAGGAGGTCCCTATCGGCCGCGGCCTCCCCGTTGTCCCCCGCGGAGGCGCGCGCCCCCGCATCCTCCCCCACCGCCACCGCCACCGCCACCGCCAACGCCGCCGTGGACGCGTCCCCTGACGGCGCCGGCTCCTGCTTCGGCACCGACGGCACCAGCGCGCCGGCCACCGACGAGTCACCCATGTGGCAGAACGGCTCGCTTGTTCTACGGTAGGGAGTCAAGGAGGCGGCGGCGGCGGTGGCGGAGGCGGCGACGACTGGGCGTGAATAATTGCATACGGGGGTGGGTGGTGGAGGTGGGGGTGTGGTGTGTGTGGGAGGGAGCGCGGGTGGAGGAGGGGGGGAGGGGAATTGGGTTCTGTGGGCGTGGGAGCGGAAGGGTGTATGGGTGGGAGGAGACCACGTCGGGGTAGCCTCGCTCGCCCTCGCGCGCGGCGCCGCGTGCAAATGTGCGTACGCGAGGGAGGCACGCACACGACGCCGTACGGCAAACTCCGTTGCTCTTCTGGGAAGGAAAAACCCAAGTTTGCCTGTCTCCCAATGGAACGCGCGCTTTCGATTTGCGCATTTAATCCGTGTAGTTTGGTTTGCTTAGAGCAAGTATAATAGAGAGCGGTAAGAAGGTTGAATGCTAGAGTTAGATGAGAGAGGAGAGGAATGCTAGAGTTAGATGAGAGAGGAGAGGAGAGAGAGAAGCGGGCTGTAAATTTATAATCGGTTTAGGCACATGAACTAAAAAATTTGTAAGAGAAACAGGTGAACCATATATTTATAGTTAAGAGCTAACCACTATATGAGTAGGCTGAGAGATAGGCTGTAAAGATCTATACAGGTAGCAGCTGGCTGTATTATTAGCGAGCAATCACAATATTGCATGCAAAGTAATCTTAAGAAATAAAGTAGTATTTTTGTTCTACCTGTATGTATTGGAAGAGGAGAAAGAAAAAAATAGTTACGGCTAATCTTAAGTTTAAGAGTAGACCATAAGAAATAAAAAATTAGTTAATACCTTTTGCACTATGCATGGTGCTCTTTTATTCATGTTAAATAGAGTTTTTTCATGAGTCGATCATAACTTAAGATAAAAAAAACTATATACATTATACATTGTAGTGTGCTATATACAAAGGAACATAAGGATGTGTGGCTCATCTTATTGCTCCAGTGACCTTAAATATTGAGGATGCTCTAATCCGTAGGAGGAATTTGGTAAGTCGGGACGGACGCGTCGTGAAGCAATCAGGGGAGTAGTTAGAGCCCCATTGATTGTTCTAATAAAACGAAGCTAAAATTTAAATTTTTAAACTTAATTTTAAAATTGATTTTAAGATATTTCCAATATAGTTTTTTAATATTTGCTTTTAAGTTACTAAGTGTGTGTATATATATTATCTATAAATTATTTGTCAACGGATAACACCGGCAGACCATATTCTGGGAGTATTGTAGTACGTTGGTACAAAGATCTACACGATACGATATCGAGCACGCACAGAAAGACAAGGGTTGTATTGGTTCAGCCCCTCGCAAGATAATATCCCTAATTCAGTTTATATGGGATTATAGAATAAAATCACATAGTATAATAGAGAACAACATAATTCCGAGATTACCGACGAGATACTATCGATGATTTGTCTTCAAGTACTCCGGATTATATTTATGGTGGCCGGTGTCTGGCTTTAAGATTCAATGCCTTGAACCCCTAAGGGGACCTACTTTTATACCGCAGATCATCTTAATCTCCAAGTAGAACTCGGAGACAATAGATCCCGCACGGTAAGATAATATCCCAATCCTCGAGTAAAACACTGTTATTTCCTCATTCGTAGAGAATATCTCTTTAATCTGAATAGATTCATTTCACATACCTAAGGATATATACCTCATGACTCTAAGGATAAATGGTATGACTTATCCGTAATTCTGATATTACTTTTTTAGGAAAATTAATTTTTAATATCCTAACAAACCGTTTTGAAGTATTAGAGAATACAAGTAACCGAAAAGGAACCTTAGTTTCAGACGTGCTGGGTCCGGTTGTTATGTGGGTTACAAGACAACAGCGTTGCACTGAACAAGTGGGTGTGGTGAATTGGATGTTCCGTTCTTATCGTGAAAAATACAGCCACTACCGTCGCCGGCCAGTCTGTTAGAAAATTTCTTGTGAGAGAAGATCATGCGTGTTTCAGGGATCACTGTCCGTGTAAAAAAATGCATCATCTCCATGGCCAAATTGGCCACTGGATGCTGCTGCTCATGTCAAATCCCTGAGCCACCACACGAATTCAGGATGATCTCACTGTGCTGCTTGCACTGCTCGCACCTGCAGCGGTTCACCTCCTCGACTCGTTGCTCAGGATGGGCTCACTGCTGCTGCTTGCCCTGCTAGTGCTCGCACCTGTCCCCTAAAAAATCAATCTAATATGTGATAAGATATTTTCTAGTACAACGAATTGTAGTAGAACGAATCTGGATAAAAACTTATTAAGATTTCATTGTTATAGAAAACTATTTCCCCTCTCATCCGAGGAAGTACCATATTACAGGCAAGGGTATTTTATATTTCCAATCGAGGTCCCGCTCCTGACCCTGTCAGTAAAATTTTGTTTGAAATTTCACGAAAACCGTCAAATTTCAAACAAAATTTAGAAGCCAAAATGTGATTTTGAATTCTCAAGTTCCATTTGCCTGTCAATGAAAAATGATCAAAATCACTGAATTCCAACCAGAATTATCAAGATTTCAGTTGATTCATACAGGAAACCAGAGTTCCCGTGTTTTGGAAACCAAACAAAAGCATCTAAAAATCGTTGGATTCGCTGAAAAGCCAAAGAGTAGCGTGGGAATTACTTGTGTTTTCTGAATATTTGGATAACAGGGGAAAATGTTTGAAATATGAGAAAATTCATGGAAATGATAGGAAAGATATGGGGAGAAAAATGTAGGAAGGTGGGGGAACATTGCAAACTAAAAGGATATCAAAATGGGGAAACTGTGGAAACGTGTGGGAAAATGTAAGAAATTAATTAATAAAGAAATTCTGCATGACCTTTCCTATAATTTGACAACCTCACATTGAGAATAAGTGCAATGTATATTCATGAACACAAATACAAGATAATTTAAAGTTCATATCATTGACAATTAAATATGCATAATCAAATATACACTATGTGATTAACATCAACACACAAAATATAAAGTACATCAACATGATACAGAGTCCATCCACATTCAATACATATTGTAAAGTGCATGAACAACATAGTTTAACAACAATACAAAGTCCTTAATATAAAGTGCATACACAATCAACACATATTTTATACCCTTCTAGATGTCTTTTTTCAATTTACCAATTCAGTTGTTGTCCAAAGAGCATTTTCAGTCTACGCCTATAATTTTTGACATTTATTATGCATCTATTTACTACAAATGTAGGACTATTTATAAGTTCTATTAAAAATATTTTTCAGAAATTTCCAGTTCAAATTTGAAAAATTCCGAAACCCTCCAAAAATTCCAACAGAATTTGCTTTTGCACTGCGTTCAAACGTCAGAATTGTGAACCCTAATCTATCTGATGAAAAGCCTTCAATTTTTTTGGATTGATTTCATCCAGGAGATGTCAGCTAGACAGAGATGATCACTGATCACAAGAAAGATTGTGATATCGGAGACCTCAGGCTCGGGCAACACACTGCTAACACTAACCCATACTTAACGAGGACTGGGGTTCAGTACTTCAGTCTATAAAAGACTAAAAGAGTCAAGAGTTCAGGACTGAGTCAATGACCGATTTCAGTCTTACTACATTATATCACTGTCTGGACTGATAAGACAAACCAAAAACGAAATTTCAATGTTTTATACTACTCCATTCTATCGATCTATCTGAACTGAGAAGACACGCCAAGAACGAGCTGTCAGAGCTCGGATGATGATGACCAAATTGCCTAGACAAGAACACAGAACATCCAACTCCATCACTAAGAAGCAAAATTTTGCAGGTAAAGCCTGTTCACGATATAGTTTGCAGATTGCAGGTAATGACCAGGTACACTTTCTTACGCCATGTTAAGGAATGCCCAGCTGCTACTGTTCACTTGTTCAGCTCACCTAGTCACTCGACCAGCTCAGTGAGCACCTTGGTCACCTCCTTGGTCAGGTCGCCACGGCGCAGCACCACCGAAATCTCGGCAATCCTCTGCTTCTTGATCTTCATGTCCAGCGCATGCGCCTTGTCGTCGTCGAGCCTCCCGAAGTCCCTCTTGAACAAGCCAGGGTGCGCCGCCTCCAGCACCTTGACCTCCTCAGCGAGGTGCGGGTACATCTCGCACATCTGGCTGAACTCCCTCGGCTCGGTGCCGTTCGCCGTCGCCGCCGCCTCGCTGCCCCAGACGCTCTTGGAGAGGTCATAGAGCCGGCGGTCATGGCCCTTACTTGGGAGATCGCCCTTCTTCTTAGCGGTGGATTCGTAACGGCGCTTGAGAGTGCTGACCTTCCCCTGGAGCTCCTTGCGGCCGTAGCCAGTGTTGTCGAGGCTACCGGCGAGGGTGGCGATGAGCGCGTCGGTCTGTGGCAGCGACCCGTGCTCCCGGCGGTGCGCCGCGAGCGCCTCGAGGATGCGCACCTCGTCCTCGGTCGACCAGATGCGGTGGAAGGCCTGCCTCTTGGGCGACGAGACCTTCGGGCCATTCCCCTCCGCCCCCTGCTTCGGAGCCGGATTCGGCAGAGGCGGCGGCGCCGCCTTGTCGGATTCGGACGACTCGCCCTCTTCCTCGTCGGAGGAATCATCCTCCTCATCGCGATTCTCCTGCGGTGGAGCCCTGCTTTTGGTAGCGGAGGAGCGCAACAAGTCCTCCTCCTCCTCCTCCTCCTCCTCCTCCTCCTCCTCCTCGTCCGATTCCTCCTCGCCGGAAGATTCGGACTCCTCGCCCTTGTTGGAGACCACGGGTGCGGGCTGAGCAACGGGACTCTCCTCCTCCTCCTCCGACTCTTCGGAGTCGGAGCCGGAGGCGGTTTCCTCCGAGGAGGCAACCGGAGGCGGCAGCGGCAGCGGCGGCGGCGGAGTGGAACGCTTCGGGGCCATCGCCGGAGCTAGGGTTTGGAGGAGGTTCTGGGCGGAGGTGGGTGGCGGTCCTGGCGGCTCCGGTCTCGGGGATTTCTCCGTGCGGCGAGGTATTGGATTAGCTTATAGGGCTTTGTTGGGGACTTAGGGGGTTACTTGGACCGTTGGATTTTGGTGCGTAGCCCGCATCCACCGTTCATTTTTCGATCGTTCATTTTACTTTATAGTGATCCACCTTAGTTATACGCAGTATTTAAAGTAGGCCGAATTCCATCCTATCCATGTTTTCTGGGCCGGTATTTTAGTTCAAAATCGAGGCCTACACATGCGCGTGGGCCGGGATTGAGGCCTATCCAAACGTAGTCTAAGCTGGGAGAGCGTGGACCGTCCGATCGCGGGATCCGACGGGAGAGCGCGATAGGCGGAGCCCGGGGAGCGGCTGGTATTCACTGTTCGGGTTTCGATCCAAATAATCTGCAAATTTGAATCTGGCCTGTTCGTCGCCCTCGCGACTTGAACTGAATCAAGATCTTTTCTTGAAGGCTGTAGGACGCAGTCCAATGATGCCCTTGTCTTCGTGTTTTTATTCCTCGTTGTTAAGATTTCACCAGTATTCATCTGGACTCTGGATGGAGAATTTTTCACCTTTTTCTCCTTCTAAATTTGATGCTTTTTTTTGGCCAGGCTCAGAAGTCAGGACATGGGAGGCTGGAGTAGCGAGCATTCAGTGCAATCCATCCTGTTAACAGGTAATTTTTGCACCAAAAGAAGATCTTTTGTTGTTGCACATAAGCACATTCCTATCAGATTTCAAAACGAGTACAAGATCCTAAATTTCTGCTTCTAGGGAGTAATATGTTAGCGATGCAGTAAGTTCAAGTATCCAGCTTCCAAATTTCCAGTGCTCATTCTGACTGTCAGAATCTGCGACTACCATCTCTGAAGTACAAAAAAAAAATGAAAGAGGAAGGCCTTGTATTCCGATGGATATTTTTATGAGGATACTGATGGTTCTAACATTATTCTCTGATGAATTGTTTCAATAGCAACATGACAATATGTTGCTAGATAGACAGCATGGTTACAGATCGGGACCGGATATGAAAAAAAAAACATTCGGTTCGGTTAACACTGTGAGGCTGTCAGGTGCATCAAGCTGGATGTGTCAAACAGCTCCATGAATCTCTGGTCAGTACTTCTCGCCTTCGCTGCTGCAAAATGCTGGTACTCGTCGAAAACTGAAGTTAGGCACCATTTCTGCAACTTTCTCAGGCACCCAACGACACAGCCAGTCCGGTGCTGAAACATGTGAAATGTCAGGAAGCTGTCGAATTCCCGTGCATGTAGCAAAAGGTTTCAAGAAAATGGGATATCTGGGATGTGCAATGCTAAATAGATAAAGCTACCTTTCCTCTCTTGCAGTGAATGAGCACCGGTTGATTCCTTACGTCTGAATTGATCAAAACGAGAAAGAGTTAGATACAGATAGTGTGATGAAATTTTGAGGCATTTCAGTCAAAAAAGTTTTGAGGCATCGGATAGATCTTTGTAGAGACAGATACCAAGAATAACTTTGAGCGCCTCTCGGATTTTTTCTTCAGGGATGTTGACAAGCAGCTCCTGCAACAGCAAGGTTCAAACTCATTGTCAGCCTATGCATCAACTCTAGAGTTATCAGGATTGAAGATATTGGTTGTATGCATACTGATGATATGGTATAGCAGTGGGCTAAGTATAGGAAGCAATGACATATTAAACATGATATATCTCTTTGAAGAGAGAAATTTTGCGCCTGCTTTTGACTGGAAAAGTCGCTTTTCACATGACACGTACTCAAGAGAAGTATAGTTCAATGATGCTTATGACCTATTTGAGGGCCAGATTTCAATCAATCCCATCCAAGGTGTTCATAAGTTATTTAGGTTCTTCAGGTTTTTAAGTGCAGGCTTTTAATGCTTAATTTCTAGTCTAAGAACTCGCAACATCTATAAGCTTGTTCTGTAGAAAACGTCCATTTCCTTTACGAGCTCTTCCCCGACAGAATGATGGAAGAGAACTGCTAAAATTTAGTGGTTTTCAGAGTTTCAGGCTAATGCGATATCTGATAAGCTGCATTTTCTACTTCCTGAATGTTCAGATGCAAGATATCGTCATCCCACTGACTGAAGTATACTACATTATCAGTTCCGGTTAGTCAACAAGGAAAGAAGCTTAGCTAGGAGTATTGAACATCCTAGAATCCATCTAATGGTGACATAATTATTATCGGTGACCCTCATAATTCAGTGGTTTCAGGCACCTAGCTTAATTCTGGCGAAAAAGAAGCAGCATCTCCAGACAATGTCAAAGTGAGCACTAGTTTCCATTCACACACTTGGAGTAAGGTCAGCCACCTGATCAGTGTCTTTTCACTCAGGGATATCTTTCTTTTTCCCGGGGAATGCTAAAGTTGATCAGCACATTGGTGTTGTTTATCATCGACAGCAACAATTGTAAATGAACGCTAAGTTGCCAACGGTGACCAACTTTGACCATTTGCATTATCAGATCTTGGCTTCATGAACAAGAACTGACAGTGGAATACGTTCTCGCGGTTGCAGACTTGCAGTGGATACTACCACGCGATGACACGAGTACTAAAGTTGCGGATATATACCGACATACTTCAAGGCCACTATGCCTAAATGAAATTTTAATATGGACAGCTTGACAAAACCGTGCCAATGGATTTCAGTGAAGGACTAGTAAAATGGGAATAAATATGGCATGGCACACAGAGAATGGTAATCTTGTGTATCTAGTTAAAAAAAACGAGATTTGGAGGGAGAGACGTCTCTCCAAATAATTTATAAGAATAAATTATGAACATGTTGAAAATGGAACACATGATCTTAGGGTTAAAACCACACACTCTTTACCACTGCACTATCAAGTGCATTTCGTGTGACTGGTTAATAACGAAATTAAAGTCATGTCCAACAAATTTATGAAAGAATTACGCTGGTCAGACGTCACTCGACAGTTAAAAGACAGTGCAATTATACTATGAGTCAACTTGATCTCTTTTTTTGTTCACATAAGTTCTCATAAAAAATGATTGACGTAAGTCAACTTGATCTTTGTCTAGGCATCCAATGCACAGAGGAGACTCCACAAGCCCATCATTTTTCAGCTAAAACTTGTGCTGCACTTTATCACTGATCACTTAAACTTGCAGTATATTCAGTAAAACTCAGAACCAGAATGGCATAATGCAGACAAGAATCTCCTAACCCCTGAAACGCATGATGCTGAAATAGCAAACATTTACCTTAGTCATGAGTCTACCAATCAGTTTGAACTAACTTCTAGAAAAGTAGCACGACGCTACCAGGATAATCATAACAAAGATAAGCTTTACTGTTGCTAATGGCAGTAGGCCAGTAGCAAGAGACGCTTTTGCAGCATTGTAAACAACTTCTAATCTTCTATGGGTGCTGGGCTGACGCAAGAACCCGCCTAACTGACACTGTTGTTTTGCATTGCAAAAGATAACTCCTTCCATAATGAGATTTTCTACACTTTTTTTAGGAGAAAGGAAAACGAATTAGTGAAACAACATAAAAATAGTAGAGCACTAGATGCATTTTGCTTAAACAGGGTGTTTATAGTCAGCATGCACCACGATAAAATTGTCAATTTGGGTTAACAAAAACCAAAAAAAGATAGCCTGAAAGACAGAAGGTTTATCAAGCAAATGCACTAACTGAAAGGGACAAAGATAAAGCAAGAAAGGGACTTTTGTTTGATCTAGTTGAGTTGCTGTTTGCTCTAGTTGCGTTGTCCCAAGTGTTTTGCCGAAGCAAAGTAGCAGTATCAGTTGTCAGTTCCCATGTTTTTTTAACGGAAAGTACTAGTACGAGCTCACGGCCATACGACACGAGGCAACGCGCAGAAAACGCAAGTGCGTGCTCATGTCAAACAGGTAAACAGCGCAATTCTACCGAAAGTAACCCTCGCATCCACTGTAATGCGATACTAGTTGCTATTTTTCAGTGCAAATTATTTATCTCCACAAGCAGAACGCACCAAACCGACCGAAGAAACATAAAACGAAAAGAAAAACCAAAAAACAATTCGATGCGAAGATCGACTTTGCCATCCGTGGAAAATAACGCAGAAAATCAAAAGACTCAACGCATATGATTTTTGACTTGTTTATTTACCTTGCTGCCGTCAATACCAAACTGGTGAAGCTTGATGCCGTTCTGCTCCAGAAACCGCGTGTTCTCCTCCGGGTAAGGCTCCGGGCACAGGTACCTGCACCGATCAACCGCACCACGGCGGCGACGCCGTCAGAACACGTGATGAGCTCGCCGTGGTTACCGCCACGGGAGAGAGAGTAAGAGATCCTAGGTACAGGACTCACACGATCGAGCGAAGCTTGAGGGAGAGGAGGAACGCGAAGTTGTCGGCGGCGGGGAGCCCGGAGCGGAAGATGCCGTCGTGCACCTCGGCGAAGTTAAGCGGCGGCACAAGCACCGCCGCAGCGTCAACCCACGGCCCAATGCTGACGACGGCGGCCACCGCCTCCTCGGCGCGCTGCTGGTCGGATTCCTCCTCCTCCTGGTTCCTCTGTCTCGGCGAGATCTCCAGCTGCATCCTCCACTTGGTGTTCGTCGCGTTTGTGCTTTAGTGAAATGGTGTTCGCGCGCGCTCGTGTCTCGTGGGATGAGAGACTCTCGGCGAGAGTGACGGTACTTATAGGGGAGGCGGAAGTAGGGGAGGATAAGAGGGGTACTACTATATACGTTAAGTACGTGACAGTACGCGTCGCGTTGTAAATTCGTGGATGAGCGTGACCGATCGATGTGGGTTGGCACGGCTCTGAGAGAGGAAATTTTAGGCGAAAGTGATGCAACGATCCATTTCACCAAGTGTTGAAACACTTGTAAATGTGCAGGTTTGGTCATGTGATAGCTCTGCCGAAGTGGGCCGTTTTATCCGTGCTCAAAGCCTAACGCCGCGTGCTCTTGACCTCTTGTACAAGGACCAAGGTCACGTGAGAGTTTCATGAGACACCTGTGGAAGATTTAGCAATCTTTGCAAATTCCATATGCACTCTCATGTGCACTTGTTTTCGGAACTAGATCTTTTGACTTTTGACTTTGTGCAGTTTATGATTAAATTACTAATATACATGCCATACTTTACTATGATCTATTGGCTTTTTTAAAAAAGCCGGATCATTATCAATATAATGATCTTTCCTCTAAAAAACTTTACTATGATCTATGTATATATCAATGGTACATTTACAAATTACACAAAGTCAGACAAGCTGATCCCTTATTCCCTTATTTTCCGCACAAAATTCCACCTGACTCTTAGGAAAATTTGTGTTCCATGCAAGGTGACGTTTGATCTGAGCTCTCTGACCGTAAAATCCAGCAGAAATGCATAAAACCATCAGCATGTTGTATTGCTGTCGTAGCATGACCCGTCTGCCGGTCTGCCCAGTTCACTGGACTATGGGCCATTGTACTTCTTATTTTCTTAACCTGTCCTTGACCACTGATCTGCGGTTTGGTACCGACAGGAAAGCAACCCTCGTGGGGATAACACCACAAGCCGGAGCAGAGCATAATACGCAGCAAACATGGTCGATCGATCGGGTCAGTCAATCTTCTATCTTGGTGTTCGTGGCGTGCACGCTAAGAATTGCATTGTGGTTTGATCGTTCGTTGACGCTGTGAACGATTGATCGAGCCACAGCATGCAAGTCCGCAGCAAGGTGGTTCGGTCGACGGCAGCAAGCGCCATCCTCTTTGAATCTGGAAAAAAAAAACTACAGTACACATTTGGACCCAACCAGATAATCCGTATTGGATCATAAGGTCAATTTAGAATCTTTCAGTTTCATTGTCGCCACAGATCTAGATCCCTGTCAAGAAATTCAGACGTCCTAGAAGATTAGGGAAGTATGGATTTTGACCTAAGTTGTCTGAGCACAGAATCCACTACAAGGCACGGTTAGTTTGTGTTTTCCTACTCTATTTACAAACCACTTTTTGGAAAAAGGGGATTTTGAAATTCAATTCTGGCAAAAGGCAACATTATTTACACAGGCCTTAGCCCTTAAGCTCTCGCACGACCAACGAAAACTCCCCATCTGCAAGCCCAGTCAGGTTGCATTATTGCTCTCCAGTCGCATTCCAGTATAGTGCAGCAGATCAGATCAGATAAAACCTGCATGCAACATGCAAACTATATATGCAAGGCTGCATCATCAGGCCACTAATAAACAAAAGGGATCCCCCTCTTCTCTGAAACCCGATTTGTCCTCCAGTCTTAGTGTTTTGCTTTGCAATGTGTGTGGCTCTCATTTAACAGTGGATCATCATACCTAAAACGGTGGCTGTGGGTTACCGGAAAGAGAAAACAAATCAAATTTGGGTGCATTGTTCTGAACTATTTTCAGAACTTTGGAGTAACCTGCAGATATCATTTTCTGCACTTTAGACAAAGAAGGGCACACTGTAACAGTCACTACTGCCGCTTTGCCGCCGAAGGCTTCACTAGTCATCATCGCCGTAAGCTGCAAGTGCAAGTTATCAAGTGGTTTGCTCCGTATGGACTCCAAATGCTGGTATAGTTCTGGACAAAAGAACACACTTAACAAGGTTCTGAAAATTAGAATGCACTAGAATATGAGCGCGCTAGCTATTTTATAACCAGTGTATATTACGTATTATGTAGAGCGTATTTAACTGTAACAATTACTCTACAAATACTTTATAAAAAATATTTTAATTCCCTTAAAATTTCAAAAAAAAAACTTACTCCTTGTTGACTTGTGTAAAGAAATACATTCATCAAGCTTTCTATTTTTTTTTAAAAAAAAAAACGTGTTTTATGGAATGTGACTTTGAAAAATTTAAAAAATCTATGCATATATAAACTATTAAAAACCTATTGAGTCCTAGGATTACGAATTTTAATCCTATATTTATCCTTCTTATGTCCATTCATTTAATTTAATTAATAATCATTTTCTATTTTCTATACATAAAGCAAAATGTGCGGAATTTCATGGTCATATATATAAATAAAATAACCAGGTAGCCTTTTCATATGCTACTAATCACCGTGCTTCACATATTTCAAAGATCATTTTAGTATATTCAAGTAAATATTTTAGCAACATAGCCTGTTATATTAAAAAGACAAGCATGAGCTGCAGTTACAAGGAATCAATTCCTTTTGATTGCAAAGAGGATAGCTAGTTGAATCAAAGCCTCTAGAATCAGGAATCTAGATGTTGTTGCTATTCTGATGTTAATGGACGTGTAGACGGTGATTAGTTTTTTTTTTTTTTACTATCCGTAAACCCTGATTTATCTCAAATTTCAATAGCTCCAGGTGGCCCAATCAGGATGGAGCGATCTTGCCAGCTTGAGAATAAGTGATGCGGCGTTCGTTACACAGAGTCGTCGAACAGAGAAACCATGGTTCCTTTCGACGATAAAAAACGCAAAGTCCCATTGCGTATGAACTCTAGCGTCTTGTTGATAAAGATACTGTATCCAACCACTGATTTAAATACAGAAACACAAAAGTTTCAGACTAGCCGTGCATTTTCAGAGTATCGTTTATCCGTTTGCAACCTTTTTACTTTAAATTCAGCAAAAAAAGACTTTAAGTTGGTTGTAAAGTGGTAACTACCGGTGAATAGCATGCCATTGCCCAATCGCTCAGCTACAGGCGAGCTACAGCATGCAAAATGCCGGGCGGGCCAATGGATGGGATGCGACGTTGCTGCAGAGTTGTCTCCTTTGCGAAAGCAATTCGATATACTACTCCCTAGTGGCCGGACGGGGCAAATCGGGCGCGTTTGGGTTGGAAAAAATTTTTTGTCACGATATGCAAAGGCTACTGAGCAAATTATGAAGGCTAGTCCATGAGAGAATATAATGATTGCTCCAATGATGCAGTTTAGTAAAAGAAATTACGGCGCCGACAGGTGAAAAGCATAACAATCGGGACGAAGAACATGAAATTTGATTTCAAAAAATAGATGCTCGAGCAACCAAATATTCGGACTTTTACTATGGCAACCAAACGCTGAAACTCCCAAACGAACAAGCAAATGCACTGTCAGAGTGGCCCGTCCGTCTGTATCTTATATTATCTGACGACTGCCACGGCATTTCCAACAAACCTCATCCTTCATCCTCCAATGGTACGGCAACCTCGGGCACTTTACAAAGGCGCACGTTGCACGCACGAAACGAACATCCTCTCCAAGATTGGCGCCCGTCAGGTACACCTTTTGCTTTTGATTACCAAATCCATCCGCATCCAGTTTTCTGTTCGGATCTCAAAGCTGCAGGGTCCGATCGACATGTTTGGTTGCTTTTTGCTACACATATGGCCTTCTCCATCTCCTAGCTGGTAAAGGAACATAGTTGTTCATAATTGGAACAAGTTTAGTTTGGGTTCCTCTATTTATCGTCCAGTCCGATTTTCGTCCCTTAGTTATAAAACCGGGTATATCGGATCCCCCAACTTACGAATCCAGTGTAAACGAGATCCCTCTATAGTATTGTGTCCGGTTTTGGCTGACGTGGTGCCTATGTGGATCCTTTGATTAGGTTTTGGCCCACGTGTCATTGACGTGGTGCTTATGTGCTAATTAGATCCAAAAAATAAAAGCAGCAAAATTGAAAATTAAAAATTTAAACAATATATATGGGATCCACATGTCAGTCAAAATCAGACACTTCTTCAACCTCACCCCTCTCTATCTCTGTCTCTTCCAACGACGCCGGCGGGAGTGGACTGACTGGCGGCGGGCGACGAGTTGTGGGTCCCACTTCTTCAACCTCACCCCTCTCTACCTCTGTTCTTCCAACGACGCCGGCGGGAGTGGACTGATGTCACGCCCGGAAATTTATCCCAAATTTCCAGACAATTTTGTGCATAAATCCCTATCCAGGAATCAAGCCAGGGTACACAAAACGACAAATTAATATACAGATCCAAACATAAATAAAGCGTAAATACTTACAAAAGAGGCACTTAGTCCTCACACCGAAAAGAAAACAGCAGCGGAAAAAGGCGACGATCCTAGCGAGGCTTCAACTCCACTCCACAGGCAAAACTCAACTGGGGTATAAGCCTTGGTCTTCTAACTCCATCTTCAACTCAGAAGCACTACACTTCTGAAAAGGGGAATAATAGCAAGGCTGAGTACAATCACCGTACTCAACAAGCCACACCAACGATGCATTCGTGCAAGGGAAGACAAGGAGAGTTTGTGGCTATTTGCATAAAAGCGGTTGTAAACATTTATAGTTGAAAACAGTAAAACAGTTGATTAATTAAGGCAAGATTGAACATCTCCACTGAACAACGCTACACCACGTTGAACAGGCCCAACCATTCCACCTGAACTAAACTAGTTCATTAAGTCAATTTAATTAATAGAGTGGGACTAATCACGGTGAATCTGGTTGATCGCCCATAACCGCGGCCACGGCTATTCGAATAGTTTTACTCTGGCCAGAGGTGCGCAACTGTACCCACAAGACACGATTCCACACATGTTGCCATGCCCCGAAATACCACCATGGTACTGCAAAGGGGGAAATCGTGATAAGACCCTTCGCATAACTCGCCCTAACCAAGCGCACCACACCTCAGGTTTCGCCCCCACCTTTAAATCCAAGGTAGGCAGCCCCCTCTCGTGCCTTGGTGAATCCGGCAGCCGATCAATGGGTAAACCCCCACCGACCCAACTCCATCACGCCCACCCTTGCCTGGATGCGTCAGCTAGGGAAAAGCTACACTACAAGTCCAACTGTTACCCATGCCTGCTTATGGTAAGCACTGTTAGTCTTCCAGGGTTTCCCGAGAACCGGTTCTTAATTGCCATGGGTGCGACTAGCAAAACCATGCACCCACAGCCCACCATTAAACCATATTTTAGTTGGTTAATTACGACCAACGAAACCTGGCCGACATGTCTCGAGCCCGCAGCTCGTCAAGATACTAGAAATAGATAATGTGATTATCCCATATTGTGAGCTAGTGGTGTTAAGCATGGCTAAGCGTAAAATAATTCTAGCTAGATCAACATGAGACACAAGCTAGTCAAATTATCACCTAAGGTTGACAAAAAAAGGACATAAAGTAATTAAGGCACAAGCGAGCAGATAGGTAAACCCTATTCCCGTGTAATTAGCAAAACATGCAATTTATTTGTAAACGGTAAAACATTTTATAAATTGGGATCAAAATGCTCAAGGGGAATGTGTGACTTGCCTTGCTTCTTCGATTGATCTTCCGAACTCTCTTTCTCGCGAACGCGATCGTCCGAAACGGCGGAATCTACACGTTGGCACGCAAAACGAGGAAAAACACTAATAAAAACCAAATAAACAGTACATAAAAAGTAAACAAACATGTGGAGCTCAATTTTAGATGAATTTTAGAATATGAGCTATGTAATTACTATTAACCGAAAAACCTTACTTGATTGGTATGTTTCAACGCCCGCGAACGGACGAGGTTGACGGAAAACAAACTCCGGTTAACGAGCCTCACAGGTCAGCGACTCAACGAGTCAACCTACCGTGGCACGGGACCATGCAAACGGTCAACCGAACCGGCGAACAGAACAGGCGGCTCAGAAAGGCTCTAGGGTTTTAGAA
Organism: Oryza punctata; assembly: GCA_000573905.2. Lineage (NCBI taxonomy): Eukaryota > Viridiplantae > Streptophyta > Magnoliopsida > Poales > Poaceae > Oryza > Oryza punctata. Next base: position 39,049,288 of record CM002489.2, read on the forward strand.
CGACTCGGTACAACCAAACCGACATGACACTACGCCACACTACGTGCGAGCGTAAGCAGCGAGCGGCTAGAGAATGCATGCGTACCCCGGCGAGGGCACGGCTGCGGTTATGGCTAGGTGTGGCGGTAGCGAGGTCGGTAAACCGACACGGCTAGGCGGCTGCTAGATAGCTAGGGTTTTAGGCGGCTAACGACACGGCAAGTGACATGGCGAAGCGGCAGCGACACGGTAACGGGTCGGCAGCACGGCTACTGTGTGCGACAAAGCGGTGACAGCGGCACAGCTGCAGCGAAATAGCAGCGCGGCAGCCGGCAGACGGAGCAGCGACGACGTGCGGCACTAGGGCAGCGGCAGCGGCACGACACGGGGCGGTAGGGTCGGCACGGCAGCGGCGGCTATCGGCGGCGAGGTGACGCAGCAGCGACACGACACGGCAGCGGCGGCGAGCGGCGGCGAGGCGACGCGACACGGCAGCAACGCGGCAACGACGTGGCAACATTGGCACGGGGCAAAACAGCGGCGACGCAGCAAGTGGCGCGGCAGCAACGCGGCAACGGCGGCGTGTGGTACAGCCGCGGCGGCGACATGGCAGCGATGCGGTGACTGCGTGCGGCACGGCAGCAGCGCGGCAAAGCAACGACAGGCGGCTGCGGCTAGGGCAGCAGCGACACGCGGTTGCGGCAAAGCAGCGTGGCGGCACACGGCCCGGCAGCGACGGTAGGGCAGCGACACGCGGCAGCGCACCACGGCGGCGGCACGCGGCAGCAGCGGCAGCGGCAGCGCACACGGCTGCAGCGGCAGCGGCACGGCAGCGGCACGGCAGCGACACGGCAGCGGCACGGCAGCGAGATGGCAGCCGACGTGGCTGCGGCAAGGCAGCACGGCGGTGGCACGGCAGGGTAGCGGGCAGCGGCACGCGGCTGCGGCGTGGCAACGCAGCGGCGGAACGACAGCGACGCGCGGCAGCGCACAGCGGCGGCGGCACGCGGGAGTGCACAGCAGCGGCGGCACGCGGCAGCAGCGGCAGCGGCTGCGCCCATGGCTGCAGGCGGCAGTGACACCCGGCGAGGCGGCGCGACAGCGGCAGCGGCGCAGCAGCGGCACGCGGCGAGGCAGCGCGGCAGCGGCGGCGGCGGCTAGGGCAGCCGGCGGCAACCCGGCAGCGCAAGGGCTGCAGGGAGGCGGTGGCTAGGGTTAGGGCGCAGGGGAGGAGGCGGCTAGGGTTAGGGCGCAGGGGAGGAGGTGTGGGGTGGCTTTTATAGAGGTGGAAGAGGGAGGTGCGGGTTGGGCCGGCCCAAAGAAAGAGGGGGCGCACGGCAGGGGGAGGGGAGAAAGCGCTCGACATAGGGGGAGGGGAAAAAAGAAATACGAGAGAAAAGGATGCCTAAAAAGGAAAGGTGGTGGAAACAAATGCGGTGCCATTTTGGGAAAGAAACAAGAAACTGAACCGAAAATAGGAGTAAGACTTGGCTCGTCATACAAAACGAAACCGCGGCGGCAAAAGGGATCAGTGGATACAACGAACCGCGAACAGGGAGAGTGAACCGGGAAGGTTCACGACCAAAGGAGGGGAAGGAAGGAATTATTAATTCAAATCCTGACATTTTAAGTTAACAATATTACTTTCTCTGCTCTGAATATTCCGCTGAAAGTCCTATTAATGATTTGAAGCAAAGAGAATTCGAAAAAAAAAAATTCTCCCCGACGATTCCGATTATTACGCACATTGTTAATTTAGGATTTGCTCCTGGTTAAATGAACAATTTCTTTTAGGCAATTTATTTTATGAATTTAGAGCTAGAAGGGGAAACTCCAGGGTGTGACAACCGACTAGCGGCGGGTGGCGAGTGGCAGGAGTGGAGCGGCTGTTGATGATGAAATTTGGTAAGCATATGAATCGGAATCAAAATCCAATCCGAAGAGGATTTGAAGATATGCGGAAATCTCGGAAACAGGGTGCGCATCGGCTGGAAGTCTATATCGGTCGATACCGAGTTTGATATGTTTGACCGATACAGCCGATATTGGTTAGATTGGTTACGTGATCGATGTTGGATTCGAAGGAAGGATTTCAATGACATTGCCAGGCAAGGTAGAGTCCAAGATAGGCAATTGTATCTATTAATTAGGATTTTATGTAAATTCCTTCAAGATATTTTCGGTAAGAGTCCGTCTAAGGGACTTGTTCGTTAGTTGGAGTTGTATTAGGGAAATATGAGTCATGTCCGTTATGGACAAGTTTGTATATTCGGGTATAAATATAAGCCCGAGATCTTGTAAATAATTAACATCAGTTCAATACAATCTCGACGCACCGCCAACCTTTCCGTTACTTTGTTTCGACGAGTTCTTGCTTTCGAATCGAGCTGCACCGGTTTCGATCTTCGATAAAGAGGTAAAACTTGTTATGGCGGTTTGTATTATCGGGATTAGTGTTTACATCTTTATGACACTCTAATTTTATCTTGTGAATCACCAAGTTATCATATATATTGTATAATTTAAGTTGATAATGCTTTCTACTTGCATCGGCCGATCTCCATCTAGGGTTTCATCGATAACGGCTAGATTGACTTGTTGACTTAGATTATATAATGTATCCACCATCCTAAAAAGATAACCATGGACTTTATTGCTTAGATATTATATTTCTTTTCATATTTACTGCTGCATCAATTAAGTTTGATCTACTAAGTTGTGCTTAGAATCATAATCTCTAGCGTGTTACATGGTTATTAATAAAGATAGTATCGGAGTTTCAGCCGATCTTACCTGATATAGTTGTTTTATCTAGATTTATATCTTGTTTATATACTGTATCTACCCCTTGTATCAGGATCTCAACTAATATAAATATATTAAGCTTATTATCAATATAGTTGATTTAGTTTAATATATTCACTTTTAAGACGATATCCTTGTATAAGGTGGTATCGAAGCTATAGCCGATACATGCTTAAATTTGGACATCGGCTATGACACGAGCACATGTAATCGTTATTTCATGTTATTTTGGGTTTAAGCAATTTATACTGTCTCGGTTAAGTCCGATATATCCCAATCGCTGATTTCCAGAGTAATAGTGATTTATAGATTACATAATATTAATTTCTACAGCCGATGAACTAAGTTTATGATTTATCTATTATTATACATATATCTTACAACCGATTGACTCTATATTGTGTCGACTAGGTTACATTACTATACGACATCGGCTTTCTAGCCGATCGGCTATCATTTACTAACATAGTTTGCACATTTCATCTTGTTGATTGTAGGATCAAAACAACTGGCATACCCTTGAACCCGAAAGTAAATTTTGGACCTGCATTAGAGTAAAGCAAATCTCTCAGGCCGCCGTGTTTTGCATCAACAGCGGCGTGCAGCGGGCGACAGGCGGCGGGAGAGGAGTGAGTGCGGCGACCGGCGAGCGACAGGAGAGGAGCGGCCCGCGACGCATCTCCATCCTAGCGTCGCCCTCTGCGACCAACGTGCTCCACATCTCCATGGTCGCCTCCTCCGTGACCGCACATGGTGGCGAACCCTGCTGACCGATACAACCCCACCACCGCCACCGCCATCATCGCCGGAGGCTGGAGCAGCTAAGGTTCGATGAGAGAGAAGAGAGGAAAGTGCCGGAGGAGGAGGCCCTGGCGACCGCCCCCGATGCCGAGGCGGAGGAGGCGTCGAGGCCTTTTGCCGCCGTCCTGGAAGAATCCAGCGAGGGGAGACCCCAACCGCCGAGGCCGCCGCCGACATCTCCCCACTCGTAGCCACCGTTAGCGAGAGCGGCTCCACACCGAGGCCACCATCGACATCTCACCGCCTGCGGCCACTGTTAGCGAGAGAGACTCCCCATCGAGGCCGCCACTGACATCTTGTTGCCCGTGGCCGACGAGGAGGAGAGCGGCTCTTGGCCCTTGGCGCCCTTCTTGCCGTCCGCTTGCTCCGGCCGCTGGCCGTCCCACTAGACCGGTCGCCCGCTCCGGCCGCCCGTCCTGCTCCACTGGCCGGAAAGAGAGAAGGGGATAGATGACAAATTAATTAAATTATTAAAAACAAGAGTACTGAGGATGATACATGGGGACACATGGGCCCCACTATTTTTTATTATTTTGGATGTGAAGCTGACATATGGGTCCACGGTTTCAATTATTTTTCCGGATCGAATTACCACGTAAGCGCCACGTAGGAGAAGACCTAGTCAAAGGAGCTATGTAGATGCCATGTCACCCAAAACCGGGCACAATACTGTCGAGGGATGTTGTTTAAATGGTTTCGTAAGTTGGGGAACCCATCGTACCCGGTTTTGCTACCAAGGGAAGAAAATCGGACTGGGCGACAAATAGAGTGACCCAAAGTGAATTTATTCCTTCATAAATTGTCGATCACTTTCTGCTTCGGGTTTCACTTCACCACACAAAAGCTCGTATCGTAACTTCGCAAGGTTGAACCGAAAGTTGAAATCTGGCCCGTATTCACCAAGGCTAACATGGCAACTATGGCCCGTACGAAGCTGTGGGCTGTGGCCACCGCGACTCCTCTGGACGCGGCTCCCACAGCAGAAGGAATAGGTCCACTTTAACTCCCTTAAAAGTGATCCGAATCTAATCCGTGTCCCTGAACCGCAAAGCTAGATATCTTCACCCTAAACTGTTAAAGCCGGTGCAATTTGCTCCCTCGATGGTTTTGGAGAGCGGTTTCGCTGACATGACATCTACGTGGCAGTGTTGACATGATCTGCCATTGATGTGGTGCTTAGGTGGCAATAGAATTGAAAAACATGCATGTGGGACCCATTCGTCATTCACACAAAAGAAAATTTTGTGGGGGCCACTGACATGTGGGGCCCATATGTCAGTCTATCCATTATTCCTCCTCCCCCTCTCTCTCCCCTTTCGGTAAGTAGGGGCCAGCGTGGTGGCCGGGGGCCGGAGTGGCGGCGGTGGGCGGGAGAGCGGCAGCGCTGGGGGAGACGACCCGCCGTCACCGTGCACGATGGTGACCTGGGACCTGTCCGTTGGCCCGCCTGACGCGCGCGGAGGCCTGCATCTTCGCCTCCGCCGACCAAACCCACCGACAAGCCCACCTGCTACACCGCCGCGGGCGGGAACTGGAGTGGCGGGCAGGCAACGGCAAGGGGCTACGGCGAATTTAGCGCCTTTGGGTGCGGACACCGTTCCGACGTCTTCCGGTGACATCGCCACCGACCCCGAGGAGCTGGACTCGTTGGGGTGAGCGGTAGAGCAAAGGAGACGATAAAGAGCGGCGACGAGAGCGGCAAAGGGGATGGAAGTTGAGGAGTGCACGGTGGCGGGTGGCAGTGAGGCGACGGCGGTGTCGAGAGATCTCTGGCTCTCCGCCGTCACCTCCACCGACGATGAGGAGCGGCAACATGGAGCAGCGGGAACGAGGCGGCTCACTGCCGACATATTCCACCGCACGGCTTGATGCCGTCGTCAGCCTGCTCCCGCCCGTCGCTGTGCACTCCTCAATCGCCCAGCTCGATCGCGTCTCCACCGCTTCCGTAGCCACTGCTGTTGCAGGCTCTCTTTCGCTGCCCTCGCTTGCCCGCCACTACCGGCGCTCCCGCCCTCGCTGTCGGCCGAAGGGGAAGAGGAAGGGGAGAGAAAGAGAGAGAAGGGACAAAGGGAGGATGAAGAAGGAAGTAGAGAGAGCGAGGAGGACATGTGGGCCCCACATGTCAGTGGGTCCCATAGTTTTTCTGTGTGAATGACTAATGGGTCCCACACATTTATTTTTAATTCTAATGTCACGTAAGTGCCATGTCAACGCCACGTGTAACGAAGACCAGGTCAACACAGCCACGTAAGCGCCATGTCAGTGAAACCGCTCTTAAAAACCACCGAGGTAGTCAAATTGAACCGGTTTTAACAGTTTTACGGTTCTAGTCACGGATTAGATTCAGGTCATTTTAAGGGAGTCAAAGTGGACTTATCCGCAGCAGAACCGAAACGCGGAAACAGCAGCGGCCGCACGGCGCGTTCGGCCCGTGCGGCGTGGTAGGCAGGGGACGTCGTCCGTTGGCTCGGCCCGTCACGACTCACGAGCGCGGCCCGGTGAATCTCCTCGACGCCTCTGCGTGCGTGCCCGTCAGCCGTGCGTCGCGTCGATCGTGTCCAATCACGTCGTGGTCTCGGTCTCGGTCTCCGCTAACTAGTGTGTTCCGGCGTGCTACGACGCGTCGTCTCCGATCTGTACCGCACAGCACAGCTGTTTGCATGAACAGTACAGCGGGGAACCGACCGACCGATCGATCGATCGAGACGTGACGACTCCGTATCAACAGTCCCGTCGCGTTATCCGCTTATCTGTTGAGGGTGCCAGCCAAGTCCGCGGCTTCACGAAACGCCACGCGGATGCTGGCGAGCGAGGCCAATAATTTACCACACTCTCCTCTACTCCTGATCGGTGGTGGGGTCTACTCATCGTCACGACTAAAGGATTAGCCGGCGCGATAGTGCACCGGTGGTGGAGTTTGCCAATGGCAGCTAGTACTACGGTTCTGTTTGAGTAACTTAAAACTATGAGAATCAGTTGGTTTGGTAGTCAGTTTCTGAGAATTTAGATTTTTCAGTTTCTGGTTTCTAGTTTATTTTCTAGATTCTACAACTACAGCTTATTAAAATCTAGATAAAAAATAGACTGTTTAGAGAAGTTTTTAATTTTAGGAGAAACTACAATAGCTCAAAACTCTCTTAAATAGACCCTACATGCTGCTCCTATTTGCAGGAAGCGAGCGTGCGTGACTAGTGAAAGCAATGTGGGCTTTCTATGACAGCAGAGCAAAGTGGGGGTGGTTTGCACAGTGCGGATTGATCTTTTCTTTCACTTCGCATGCACACACAAAGTATGGGAAATACACCTGTGCATGGGAGTAGCACAGGATTTATACTACTAAGTGGAGGCAGGGACTAGCAGCATGTCGACATTCTCCTCATCGACCTGCCACCTGCCCGTTTATATGTATCATTATATGTACTGTACGACATACTCCAACTCTACTTCGTATCAAAGTGCCTAAGCTAGTGGACATGGAACGCTTGCTACTTGCCGGTTCTTGCCTAGTGTTTGTTACGCATGCAAGGACATTTGAAATTACGCACCATCGTCTTGTTTCTTTTGGCAAATTAACAAATATGTATCGCTATATGGCTACGGTTTCGCTTGCAGAGTCCATAATGCATATAATTTCATCCATTATTCACTGGATATTTGGATCAGGCAAGCCATGCCCCGGATACGCAATGACTCGGGCCTACTGCACGTAAACAGCGCATGGGCCGCAGATTCGCTATCTATCCCTTATCGTTCACTCCTTTTTTCGTCCTTTTTCCAGCTTTCCCGGAGAACCGGATGAAACATCGAATATTTTCGATCTGCCAGTTCAGACATCGCAAGTTAGGCTGGTTCGTGCAAGGATAGAATAATAAGATTGGCCACCTTCCTCCGCCTAGTTGTGTGTGGTGTACTACTAGTAGTATCAGTTACGTTTTCTTTTGTGATGTTGCAGTTGACACGACAGAGTTCAGATTCTGGCTTCTGAACTCGTTAAGTAGTTCGTCAGTGCTGGAGAAAGGATGCAGATATGCAGGAAATGCTGAAGAAATTGTGTGGCTAAAGCGGTAAAGATCTGAGGTCTCAAATGCTTAGCCCTCGTCTCTGTCACCTTAAACACAGTGCCTTCCATTGGCAAGCAACAGAACAGATGCCAAACTTTCTTCGTGATAGTATAGTTAACCTGATTCCGATCGAAAATTTGCACGTCTTCATCGAGCAAAAAACTTTCTTCCTGTCTGGAATTCCGCATAGAAGTTAACAGCCAGAAGCACATATGCAAATATATTCGTGCACTAACAAGTAACAAGTGGCAACGTCCACTCTCTCTCAAACTGCATAGACGAAGCTGCCGAACATGCTCATAAACAGAACTGTTACAAAAATCAGTCGATATAGTGGAACGACGACTAACCTTCTCGATCACTTCAATTATTAATCATCCAAGATATACCAGCTGACGACATATAAACACACGATATTTGTTAACCAAGTTCAACCGAAGTCTACATCTCCGGGGCTTTGATTATAGACGCTCCTCCTCAATCAATATAGCACCTTGCCGCTATGAGTCCATAGCCATGCCGCCATCATCTCCCTGCGTGTCTACGCTACATTGTAGTCGTCATAGTTACATTGTGGTGTCCCCTCTCTATTTAAGAGAGATTTTAGAATAGAGTTCGACTCTTACTTTAGTCCTAACACCTATTACAACTCCAAGTCCAACTGTAACCAAATAGAACTAGTATATTCGACATCTATTCTAACAAACTCCACCTTGGCGAATATACGTCACCTAGAAGCAGTAGAATCACCATGCCGATCCACTGGTCCTCCATATTTAGGTTGTCTCCTTTTGCAGCTTCACCACGAGCCACCCGACGAGCCTGCACCAGACTCACCGCCTTCAAGAGACTCCGCTATCCCTGTAACTTTTTCCTCTGGACTCCACCTGCAATAGTGCTCCACCTTCTCACCTATCATCTCAGTCATCTTGCCAAGCGAAATTGGAGTCCTCCATAGCTATCACATCATAGACTCCTCGAAGACTATGTTCACCTTCATCTTCTATCTTTAATTTGATCTTATCTAATCCATGGCCAGATAACCCATGTCATCACCAAATAGATAAATCAAACACACCAGACTGACGGAGAACCCTTTCTTCCTTATAGTCTTATGAACCAAGCTAACAAATACAACATCCACGCTTTCCGCATCCGTAGACTGAATCCATGATATTTTGAGAAATTCACCATTGCCTCGAGTCATCGAAAAAATTACACCATAACGCTTGCTCTTCCTCTTCAGTGACGAAGTTTTCATATATCCCCATCATGCTGACCTGCATATCTTGGATATATCCTGTACTGCTAAACAGTATCGTTGACCCCATCAATGATTTGACCCGCTGTTGCCCGGGATTCTTTTCTTCAGTTCTGGTCTAACTCCATATATCTCAACTCCTCGTCGAGTCCTAGATATATCATGATCACACCATATTATTCCATATGCGACCTGACTAGCCTGTTACCACCAATCTACTTGCCCTTCACCTCAACTCGATTGGCTTTGCCCCTCAGTCTAACCAGCCATACCCGGTCTGACCATTCGGCCCATCCTCGTCTGATTTAAAACTACTGCTCCATTGTACCGGTCTGATCAACCAAACTCCGAAGTTCAACTAGTCCAACACCTGTCGGCTTGATCTATCCGACCACACACACGTGCATACTTTCCGCCTTGAGATGGCTTGCCAAGCTGTTGATCGGTCTCCGTTAAGACGTCCAGAATTCATCCCTTGTCGAATTCTGTTAATTTGCCGCATCCTTGGAGATCTGAGTTGCCCCTCTAGCTCCCATGGCCATGAGGTCTGAGTCGGTTCAACCAATCAATACCCTGACTCGGATAGTTGACCCTGTTGGAGTCCGTCTCGTATTCTTGCACCTGTAACTGAGTTCAATTCGATCAATCTCCACGTGACACCCGTCCGGTACCGATCATGTTGCTTGGCTTCTCACACTATACGAGCAAATCTGCACGTTGCCCACACATGCATATGCACCAACCTGACGCTTATCCTTAGTACAGTCGATGCCCTCCCTGGTCAGAGCATGCACATGCACGTTCATGTGCATCAATAGACCAGCATGCATGTCCACGCACAGAATGCAAGTAGCAGTTAGTGACCTTCCCGCATATGGCTTGTATGTCCATGCCTCCGTATACTTTGGCCTATCGCAAGTCGCAAGTATTCCCAGTGAGTGTATAGCACGTACTCCATATGTGCTGTTCGTACCCACGTACGCACCGCAGTCGCAACTCTCATGTTTACCGTCCACGATTCCATTGTCGTCGGTCCTGCACGTCCGCCGCACCGCACCACGCTCATCGGTTTCACCCTTCCGCCGCTAGGCTCTCTGCCACCGCGGATCCACGACCACTGTGTGCATCGGGCGCGCCGTCCATAGCACTACCCCTCCGATCTCTCCGGTCGCCTTCAGCCACGCCTAGCCCCGTCTTCCGGTCACATTCCGCCATCGCCGGTCTGATCGCGAGCGAGGTCGTCGCCTCCGCAACATCCAAGTTTTCACCATCGATCTCATCGCCACGGCTGACGATCTCCTGTCGATGCGCGATCCTCACCTCGTGTTTCCTCCTCCGCATGTCTTCTTGATCCAATGCTGAAACCTTCTGCTCTGATACCACTTGTTACAAAAGTCAGTCGATAAAGCGGAACGACGACTAACCTTCTCGATCGCTTCAGTCATTGATCATATAAGACATGCCAGCTGGCGACATAGGAGCACACGATATTTGTTAACGAAGTTCAGCCGAAATCTACATCTCCGGGGCTCTGATTATGGGTGCTCCTACTCAATCGATATAGCACCTAGCCGCTATGAGTCCATGGCCACGCTTCCATCATCTCCCTACGTGTTTACGCTACATTGTAGTCGTCATGATTACATTGTGGTACCCACTCTCTATTTAAGAGAGATCCTAGGGTAGAGTTCGACTCTTACTCTAATCCTAACACCTATTATAACTCCAAGTCTAACTGTAACCAAATAGAACTAGTATATTCGACACCTATTCTAACAGGAACAATTTTATCCCCATGGAATCGCAGTATTTTGTAGCTTTTGTAAAGCGCTTTGTTTCGGAAAGAGGAAGGAAAAATCGCGTCTACCAACGTTGGCTAATTAAGGTCGTGTCGTGTGTGATCTGGGAGAACATTGGCTGCAGGATGGATTAGATTGAGATTCCCGTGTTGGCAAAAGTTTTTTCCGAAAAGCAGCTACACGAAAGCATGTCCCGAGATCACAATCCCAAGTATCTCACGTGCTTATTTCATAGCCGGCAAGTCTGCAACTGAAGGTACCATGTGTTTTGAAGTCTGTGGACCATCTGGATGGCTGTAAAAATAAAAGCACTTCATGTTTTTGGAGGCAGAGTGACTGCATTGCCTGGGTCTGAAATGTTTGAGTAATTTTATAGAACTACTGATACTTTGACTAAAATGCAGTAAAAAAATTAAAATGATATATCACAAAACTATACATTTAAACCAAATTTATAATGAAACTATTGTATCAAGTCTTATCACAAACTATATCTTTTGTAACTAAAAAACAATAGTTCTATGGATAAAAATTCTAGAATCTTTAGATTAATAACTTTATCATCAAATCTGTAGTTTTACGATACTCCGAAATATGTAGTTTTAATGATAAAGTTACTACTAAATCTATAGTAGTTTTGTGATACACCGTCTTAACTATTTTATAATGTAATAATAATAGTTTAGTTAAAACATATAACATATATATATATATATGTAATTTTGTGAAATTTATTTAAAAATCTTTTCTTTGTAACGAGAGTGTAATTCTAACTTGGTCTCTGAAAAAAGATCCTTGATTAGGTTATGGTCTACTAGTCTCTACACACTAGTGATAAACATGGAACTTCAGTATGCAAATGTCATCAACTGTCCACTTGTTGACACTGACCAATTTTGACGAGACAAAGTATAAGATGAAAAAACAACACTGCAAGTATGCATCTAACAGGGAAGTCCACTTGAACGAGCAGAGTCCATGTAAGGTGAGAGGCTTTATTTTAATCCAACAATCCATCAGCTACGCATTGCCGACAACGCACAAAACAAAACATATCTCGTTTCTACGGCTCGTCCGGCGATGTTAACATCCCCAGATTCCCTAGGCTATACACCACGCTGATACGCCATGAAATGCACGCAAAACCGCAGCGTGCGAGCTGTAAAGCAGCAGTGTTCGAGCGTCCGTCGCACGTACTACGTACCACGTACCACGCGTGGAGCAATTGGAGGTCGGCTCATGTTTCCAAACAAAATTGGTATTCCACAATAAGTTTATTTTTAGCTGCTTCAGTTTGTATTAAAAAATAAATTTATTTGTAAAATAATTATTGTATTAGAGTTTTAAAAAATAAAGAATAAATACATAGAGAGTAGGTAAAATTGAAAATAATTACATTGAAAAATTTGATAATACGGTATTCAGTTTTTTTTATGATATGTGTATGATGTACGGAAAAATAAATTTATTTTCGAAAGCAGTATTTAATTACTGCCTTACTGGTGATTCCGGCAAAACCGGTGTTCAGCCATCGTGGAATATATTCAGCTACCGGACGGTAAATTTTGCCGGGTCTTTCACCGCGTCGTATCGCTATCGTGGAATTAATGGCCGACGGCACGTAGCTTCAGGTCGTCTCCGTTTCACAGCAGCGACAGGATGACGAAGCGCAGCGCGCGCGCGAGCTATCGATCTCCATCTCTTTCACCCGCGATCTTGCAAATTAGAACGCTAGCTCTCGGTGCCGTGGCCTCAATGGGAGAGGATCTTTCTGGCGTCGCAATTAGATCTCCCTTTTTGTTTTTCGCACTGGAGTTGCATGGCCATATGCAAGATCGAAATCTAGACCGGTACTGAAGTTGAAAGTTGCGAAAGCAGCGAACGTCTTGGCACGATCACACGGCATCTGGATAGGCTACAGCGAACGATGATCGGTATATATCCAGGCACCCCGTTGTTGATCTGTCCATTGCATGAGCAGATGCTGTCAGCTCTCTCCTTTTAATTCAAGCCGATCTGAATTCTGAATATATTGTCCACAGAAAGTCTCGCAATTATATATTCTGAGTCGCCATGACTAGAGCTTGAGAACGTTTTCAATGTCTGCCGCTTCGTTGAGGCACTTTTGGTGCAGGCCCATTATCTGAATCTTGACCTGCGCAATTCTCCATATCATATATAGCGGGTATATATGTAACAGAATAAAATCTCCATAGCTACTAGCTATGTGTTTTTTACTGCACTTCGTGCGCATGTGGATATTACATCATGTTCACGTACGTAGAATTAGATTCCAGATACTCGAACAGATCGATCAATAACATAAGCCATGCACGCTTGTGATCTTTTTGCCGGTCGGTGCCTTTGCAAAGCCAAACACTGTTACTTGGATGGGTGTACACGCGAATAATCCTATGGTCCACCTTTCTCTGATATATGTTTTCCTAATGTAACAAAAGGGATTTGATAGATCTTAGTCCAGTAGAATATATATATTGCTACGTCTAGAGTTATAATATACTCACTCCACTACTGGAGAAGTGATCTTTGGTCAGATGGTAAAAATCACATTAGTCCCGGTTCGAATAGAAACCGAGACTAAAAATCATTTTTAGTCCCGGTTAAATAGCTGTCAGGGCTTATCAGACCCAACAATCTTTTGTCCCGGTTGGTGTTACCAACCCGGACTACAAATACCTTCAGGGTTAGTTTAAAAAGAAAGCATCTCTATTCAAATTAGATGTGTGTAGTAGGTGGCATGGTAATGTGCGTGAGAGCCGGGGTGAGAGATCTTAAGTTCGAATCTCACATCCCACACATTTTTTTTTTGACTTGGTGTGCATCTTTTCTCCAGTAGTGCTTCGTTTCATATTATAATTCGTTTGACTTTTTTCCTAGTCAAACTTTTTTAAATTTGATCAAGTTTATAGAAAAATATAATATTATTTTCAACCCAAAACAAATATATTGTTAAGATATATTCAATGTTAAATTAAATGAAACTAATTTGATATTTTAGATATTGCTAATTTTTTTCTATAAATTTGATCAAACTTAATAAAATTTGACTAGAAAAAAAGTCAAACTAATTGTAGTATGAAACTGAGGGAGTACTGTGCAATATGTTGTTTTAGTTCATTTTGACTGCAATTTCATTGTTTTTCTTATTATATATGGTTTACCTTTTTATATAAGTCTGAGTACTTTTACATCTAATTTTATAAAATAATTATTATGAATGGTAAATTTACTTCATGTATAGCTTAGGGTAATCCGTTGTCATCCTTTTACCTAGCTAAGAAATGGGCGACTTTATTTTGGATAAGCAATGGTGAGAGATATATGAAAACCATTAGATTGCTATCCAATGGATGAAAAAAAATGACTACTTTTTTTTTAAAAACATAATTACCTTAAATCTAGTATCTAGATACTTCCTAGTTAATTCATTCATTTGTATTCTCAAATAATTATCACAAATCTAAATCTATTCAGTGATTCAGGATAAAAGAACACAACCACAGTGGAATTGAAAAAGAAAACTAGCCCCTATGGGTTTCGCAACGTGCCACCCAAAGGACTTCTAACGTTCTGCCTAAGCCTAAAACATAGGGCTTTGCTAGATTTTGGGGTCTTAAAATTTGTTTATTTCTAGTCACTGAAACTGCAACGCTATGTAATATGTAATTTTAGTTTATGTTAACCATATATAAGCTTATTCCATATAATTTTACAAATTTTTATATGTTATAATAATCTATTGTTCAATCATTGGAAAGTGATAAGTAATATAAGAGTGATGAGAAACATTGTCTATCATCCGAGGGATGATAAAAGTGATCAAAATTTTTAAAAATTAAGTAAAGTTGTGGAGTAACCTAAATCTATTTTCACCTTTCCAGTTAAAACCGTTTAGTTGGACTCCAGCTTCACCACTCCATTAACTCATCATAAGTTAAAAACATATTTAAAATAGTATTACAAGATATTCATATATATATATATATATATATATATATATATATATATATATATATATATATATATATATATATATATATATATATATATATATATATAAAAGAAAAAACTAGGCCGTTTTGGAGTTCAGAAAGTGGATGTGATCGAGTTCGCTGGTACGTACGTACTCTTTGTGGCAGTAAATATAATGATATATCATATTCCGGAAGAGTGTGGCCAAGCACCAATGGCAACTTATGGATCATATCATCCTACACCTCGTTTATTAAAAAAAAATCATCCTACAGCGAATTTTCTTTTGGACGCGGACGCCGACGCAACGGCGCATGCAAGCCAGTTGCCGAGTTGTCGTCCACCAGTTTCTGATCGACTGTTGTAACCCGATCTTGGTCGCAGCTGGTGCACGCGACGCGCGCGCCCACGTCGTCTTCACGGGGCCGCCGGTCACTCCACCCCGTCGCGATTCCGATCGAGGTGACCCGTCACCCGTGCCTAGCTAGCTCCCATTCATTTCGTAGGGCCGCTGCACACAGGTGATCAATCGTACTGTCGCGGCGGAGCGCGACGTGACGGTGCCCTTATGATTAGTTGATTACTGCTAATTTGGCCGGCCGGGGTTCCAAATGATATACTCCCTCCGTTTCATATTACAAGATACCCCACGTTTCATATTATAGGATAATCTATTTATTTAATTCAAATTTTTATAATTTTGATAAAGTCTATAAAAAATATAGTTACTCCTACCGTACCAAATTAGTTACATTAAACCTAATATTCAATATATTTCAATAGTATGTTTCTATTGTATCAAAAATACCGTTTGTTTTAATTTGATCACAATTAAATAAGTTCTAAAAAAAATCATCTTCTAAGATGAAACATAGTGAATACATTAGTACTAATACATAGCACCTCTAGGCGCGTAATCTACTAGTATTATCAGAAGCTATGCAGCTGGTAAACTATAATATTTTGAGGTTCTCTATATGGCAGTATATATGTTTCATATGAGGATTTTAACTAGTGGAAGACCAAACCGGGCAAAGTATGCAGGTGACTTATTCTGAGTATTATTCTGCCCACTATTATTGTGTCCGTCAGGCACAATTCGAGTATATTTGGCAGCAGGCAAAGCTAGGCAACTTGCCCATCTATACTGATCATTCTCCCCAGATGGTTGCAAAAGATACCGTTCCATGAGCACAAAGGCAAAACCCCTATAATATTGCAGCTACATTTATCATTGTATCCCAAATTCCCAGTGTCATACGCCAAAAATGATTGAACCATTTATACATCACCACTTCTACGTTATTATTATTTTTTCTTTGAAAAAATAGACTATCACCACTCTAAACTTTAAAGCACTGTGGTTGATTTTTCCTAAAACCCTGAATATAGAAATGGCCTGAATATATTCTACACTGTAAATATGAAACTAGAACAGGTTCAATAATCTCGTAAGATGTTTGCCCAGTGAACTATGATGAGCAATATGACGGAGTCAATGACACTGTCAACCAAGACGTTATAGTGGTCGACCACTTCTTTAAGAAATCAACGGTAATCGTCAATGAAGTTGCAGTAGCGAAGCTCGGCAGCCGTCCAACCTGTCCGTGAGGTGGCTTTGCCGCTAATGACGAGGATGGTGATATAGACATCAATTAGCTAAGTACATTTTGAATTAGTGGGACGATTTGAAAAAAAAAAAGAACATACGCTAGGTCGCTAGCAGTTGATTCGGAGCGCGTCAATGGGAAAAAAAAAACAAGGGATCGGAGTGTGTCGGTGAAAATAGGAATCGGGTACCCTTTTCCCGGATACTTAGCGCATATTCCTATTAACTAAAGTGGTAAATCATAATTAAGATCATTATTGGGTTAAGCCGCGTGCTAAAGAGTAAAAGAGCCCGGGACTTGCTCTTAGATCGGGACCCGAGGCCCCTATCTTAGGTCATAATATGTGTATGTGTGAATAAAAGACGGGGCTCTCACCCTATCTTTTATTATAACACATACTCGGATTTCAAGATAGCAATAGAAACAAATGAGATTTGTATCTACATAACGGCAGGATGAGGGGCTTAGGGTCCCCTGGTTGGGTCCCGGGGTCCCTAATCCCCTTCTGCCTTTGTAGGTTTCACATTCCTTCTTAAGAGGAACGCAAAGACGTACAAGATCAACATACAAATTTAGAGGGGCCTAAATCCCGGTCTGGGCTGGGATCCTCGGCCCCCCTCCATTTTTATAGGACTCACGTTCTTCATTGAGAAGACCGTCGAGACCTATAAGATCTATAACTTAAGGTTTATAGGTAATGGGGGACCCGGGACTCGACTTGCCTGGGACCCGAACCCCCAATGCCCTTGTAGGTTTCACGCTCTTCCTTGAGCGGAGTGCCGAAATATACAAGATCTAGCTCTAAGATTACAAACTTAGAGAGACCTGAATCCCGGCCTAGGCCGAGATCCTGGGCCCCCTCCATTCTTATAGGACTCACGTTCTTCATTAAGAAGAGCGTCGAGGCCTATAAGATCTATATCTGAAAGTTTGTAGGAAATAGGGGACCCGGGACCCAACCTGCCTAGGACCTGAACCCCCAGTACCCTTGTAGGTTTCACGCTCTTCTTGAGAGGAGCGTCGAAACGTAAAAGATCTACCTCTAGGATTACAAACTTAGAGGGATCTGAGTCCTAGCCTAGGTTGGGATCCTGGGCCCCCTCCGTCCTTAAAGGACTCACGTTCTTCATTGAGAAGAGCGTAGAGACCTATAAAATCTATATCTTAAAATTAGAAGGCAATGGGGAAGACCTATAAAATCTACATCTTAAAATTAGAAGACAATGGGGGAACCTGGGACCCGACCTGTCTGGGATTCGGCGCCCCATTGCCCTTGTAAGTCTTGCGTTTCTCCCCTGGAGAAGCATTGAGACATACAAGATATACATCTTAAATTTGCAAGCAGAAAGGATCCTGGGCCCTTACCCGTCATGGGGTCCGGTCCCTCACGGCTTCTGCAAGTTACACACTTCTCCTTGAGAGAAGTGCCGAGACCTATAAAACTCACGTATTCCCTCATCAACGATATCTTCGAGAAACTCGTCTAAAACATCCAAATTTCCTGTAAGGAGCACGGGGGCGCGGCGAAGACTTGTGAAAGTCAAGGTCCCGTCCCCCCGCCAGCTGTGACCCAACGGACACAACCATAAATAAAACATGTTTGGAAGAAAGATTCCAAGCCAACGGGATCGAAAATACGTCGAAAAGATAGCAGCGCTGAGTCACGCAGGACGGGCGCTGGGTCTGGACATGCGTCGCACATGCCCGGCGACACCCGGTTTTGCCAAATAGGTGTAAATAGAGTCGTGGTACCTTCTTGGTGAGGTTGGGGCCTTTGCAGACCCACCACATGACACGTGGGGGCAAAGCAAAGGCCCAGCTGGCCCAGGATGGTACCCGGGGAGTCCGGGCAAACTAACAGTAGTATTTTGGTAAATTTTTTGGGAGGAGTTGAAAAGAACCAACTGGCAATGACAAGACAACATAAGGAACAAGTTTCAAAATAGCTCATACATGGCTTTGTGAGCCCCTCCTTAGACTATAGAAGTAAAGGGACATGCCACTTAGAAAAGGTTGAATCCTTTTGGATTATCTTATGTAAAAAAAGAGAACTAGCTTTTACTTACCAGATACAGATAAAAACCGTCAAGAACAGGAGTATGGTATTATATCTCCGGTTGGTCTGAACCCGTATAAATTCTCTCTCTTTGTATTTAGCGAGCTTGGTCACCCGCACGACATAACCAATCACCATTCACAGCTAACCTCTGGTTGGATCTTCAAACGAGGGACGGCCTTGCACCCCCGCTGTCCGAAGAAATCGCTTTCTCGACATAGTACTTCGGCTAACAATACTACCATATAAACAATAGTGACATCATCATTCATGTCGTAGAAGTACTTACGGAAAATAACCATTAGGGTTCATCAGAACCAGTTTCTATATTTTTAGGGACAACTTTTTGCACGTACACATTTTTATTTTTCTTTTCCGGACGAATGCGCTGAACCTACCGCTACCGGAGTGCCGGTGAGCTCGGCCAGCATCGGCAAATCAACTATAGGGCACGTTTGTGCGGGCGACCCCCAAACCCGGCGCGACAGGGGAAAGCAGAGTGCACTCATGGCCAGGCGGGAGGCATATTGGTCCTTGCCGCGGTACAAAGCTGAACGGGCACCGATCAGACGGTTTAGTGTGCACCGTCACCATTCATGCATGTACACCAGCGAGGCAATGAGATGGGTTCAGAAAAGTGAAGTGGAGATCGCAGCGATGGATATAGGAGTTCACCCGGCCCCTACCATGATGGAGAAAGCAGGGATGAGGAAGAAGGGACATGATCAGAGTTGAACAGGGATGACAGGACAAAGGGCCAATGGTTGGGACTGGGGTCCAGGGGTCCAGCTCCAGCAACAGCAAAAGGAGTAATTGGTTCCATTGATGCAAGTAAGCATCATTCCAAGGGGAATTTAACTATTTGCCACTTTTAGGTTTGTCACTTATTCAAATACTCTCTTAGATTCGCGCTTAATAATTTATCACTGGAGAGATGACTTCTTAACTATTTATCATTTTTACCTACGTGACGAGGCATCGTGACGTGCCCGCGTGAAAAGCGACGTGGATCTACCCGTCAACCCCTCCCCTCTCTCCAGTGGTGAGTTATTAAGTGCGTATCTAAGAAGGGTATTTGGATAAGTGATAAATAAAGTGTTAAATAGTTAAATTCCCCTCATTTTAAGGCTTTTGTGCTAACTGAAATGGGATCTGTCATCTGTTTAAGCCTGAAGTGTTTTCAATTGAATTTTGATGGAAGAGCTCAATTAGTGTAAGAAAAAGATACACTGGATAACCAAAAAGCAATTTGATGTCAAATAATAAAAAAAAAGGAAGTGTGAGCGTGTTTGGTGTCAAATCTTATACACTTCATGATATCGATTAGTATGTAAGTACATAGTATACTATATATGTATGAGGAGAAGGAAAAAATTTCCCATTACCCTATGCATGAGTTATCCAGGAGGTAACAGCACCAGTTCTGAACCACCACCCCCGTTCACCACCACTGGCATCGCCACCCACCACCTTTCCCTGCCTTCCATCCCCCTCTTTTATTTTTTTCCTTTCTCCTCTCCCTTCTCTAGATCCGGTTCATAGCTCTTTGATCCGTTAAGAGCTTGTAGGAAGAGCGAGCTATGGTAGGCGACGCTCTTGATGCTCCACGTAGTATCAGTTGGAGCCTAAAGAGATGGCTTGATAGGTTGAATTGGTTGGATCGTTCTGAACATGGACTAATCATCGTGAACCGAGAAAGCCATGAAAAAACACTAGCTAGCTCGCCCATCACTTGGAGTGGTGGGGAGCCCTGTAAGGAGGTTAACTCGTTTGTTTTGATCGGTAGTTATAACAGTGGTATTGGCGGAACACAGTGTATGGTTTTCTACTAACAAACCGAGCAATGTACGGTTTGTTTTTTTCTCTCTCTTATAATAAGGCATCTTTTTTAATATAGCAATTTATCATACCCCATAAAAAAAAACCTGATATGTGTCCATAGATCCTAGCCATGTGAACTCTACATTTGACAAATCAAAACCGATCAGGTCTGGGCCAGGTGTACTATGACCGAAACCATGCCATCATCCAATCCAAAAAGTAAGGAACAGTCTCTTATCTGTAGTTCTGTACTTAATAGAGTTGATCACTTAGGTTAGGTACGTATATAGAATAGCAACCACCACTATCATTATAGTATTACACTATAGTACTGCCTACATCACAAAGGCATCAGCCATTAATTAGTAAGAGCAAATCTTGATGACAACCTTTTTGTGACTGTGTCGGGTAACCCGCATGAACTCAACCTGCGGCGCGCACAGTGTGATCAGATCAGATTAGCTTAGCTTAGCTTGCTGGCGCTGCTTAGCTTGCCTACGTCCAAACTACTTTATTCCCCTAGCTTAATTCTCCGTTGGACCAAATCACTAAAACTGTGTCGTAAACTCGTACGGCATACCGCACACCACGTCCTGGGGGTCAGCCAGTGAAAAGATACTGTGCGTAGCTCGTTTCTCGCTCTCGCGTCTATAAATTGGCCGCTCCCCACCGGCCTCAGAGTGCACACACAGACACGCTCACACACTCAGCTAAGCGAGCGAGTGAACGAGAGATAGAAAGAGATGGCGAGTGTTGCCTCCTTCCCGGTGATCAACATGGAAAAGCTGGAGACCGAGGAGAGGGGCGCAGCAATGGAGGTCATCCGCGACGCCTGCGAGAACTGGGGCTTCTTTGAGGTGCATGCATGCCGAGCACTAGCACGTACTAACCAGCAAAAATATTAATATGATTCTAGCTAATTCCTAAGTGGCGGCACACTTTGTTGATATGTTTTGATTTTTTGTTCATCGATCCACCTCTACATCATTCTTTCTGGCCGAAAGGATGGAAACATATTCTTATTCTCCATCTTAGTCAGTCGACCCGCCAATTCAATCTTATCATCTCAGTAGGCTCGCCGGCTAGATTAAATGATTAATTAGCTCGGGACGCCTACTAGCTAGCTTTGATTTGTCATGCATGTCAAACACTCAAAGTATGTGTGAATAATGCAGATGCTGAACCATGACATCTCGCACGAACTGATGGACGAGGTGGAGCGGGTAAGCAAGGCGCACTACGCCAACTGCCGTGAGGAGAAGTTCAAGGAGTTCGCGCGGCGGACGCTGGAGGCCGGCGAGAAGGGCGCCGACGTGAAGGACGTCGACTGGGAGAGCACCTTCTTCGTCCGCCACCGCCCCGTCTCCAACCTCGCCGACCTCCCTGACGTCGACGACCACTACAGGTACTTAGCTAGCCTGCATGCATGCGTCGTCATCGTTAACAAACACAATTAGTCTTTGTTAATTTATCTACATGCTTCTGAAAGAAAAGCACGAGCGAGTTTTTTTTTCTCTGAAGTTGCAAACTCGCCTAAATGATCGTCAGTATTTTAATCGGAAGTAGTACACTCACAAAGCAAAGGCTGACGAAGTAGCCTAGCTACTGTAGAGTGCAGGCCTGACCAAAACCTCAACAAAGTTTACACCTGACACGATGCGCTCTACTATAGAAATGCCCACTTTTGTAACTGCTACTGCCACCAAAGGTGACAGGATTATCGACCAAAAGGAGATGCTTACTTTTGTACTGTGGCTTATCCACAGCGTCGATTACTCTTGAACGGACGCAGTGGCGCATCTCTGCGCTCCTATTATGCGAGTATGCGATAGTAACATGTGTAGGAATACACCATTTTTTTTTAAAATTTCCGAAGATGAGTATACATCATACTACGTGCAGTGACTATCAATCAATCAGAACTCGTACTGACTGGACTAGCTTTTGGCAAATGGCAAGTGACTTGTGAATATTCGCGAGGCCTAACAGAAGCCCATGTGTCGCGTTTGTGTAGGCAGGTGATGAAGCAATTTGCGGCGGAGATCGAAAAGCTGTCGGAGAGGGTGCTGGACCTGCTGTGCGAGAATCTGGGCCTGGAGAAGGGGTACCTGAAGAAGGCCTTCGCCGGGTCGAACGGCCCAACGTTCGGAACCAAAGTGAGCAGCTACCCACCGTGCCCGCGTCCCGACCTCGTCGACGGCCTCCGCGCCCACACCGACGCCGGCGGCATCATCCTGCTGTTCCAGGACGACCAGGTGAGCGGCCTCCAGTTGCTCAAGGACGGGGAGTGGGTGGACGTGCCGCCCATGCGCCACGCCATCGTCGCCAACATCGGCGACCAGCTGGAGGTGATCACCAACGGCAGGTACAAGAGCGTCATGCACCGCGTCCTCACGCGTCCCGACGGCAACCGCATGTCCATCGCCTCCTTCTACAATCCCGGCGCCGACGCCGTCATCTTCCCGGCGCCCGCGCTCGTCGGCGCCGGCGTCGGCGCCGAGGCGGAGCTCACCGACGCGGCGGCGGCAGCGACCTACCCGAGGTTCGTGTTCGAGGACTACATGAACCTGTACGTGCGCCACAAGTTCGAGGCCAAGGAACCACGATTCGAGGCCATGAAGTCCGCCGCCGAGGTCGTCCACGCGGCGCCCATCGCCACCGCTTGATAAGGATCGGACGTCCTAGCTATGGCTGCACGTGGCATGATCCAGATATATGGGATGTGTACTGTAGTGTACGTGGTGTTGTCCATGCCGTCCCATGCTTTCCAGCGTAATGTTTGTACGTACTAGTAGACTACTAGTGTGTGTATGGAACATGGGGGGTGTAAGTAAAGTATCGTGTCAAGTACTCAAGTGTGTGTAACGGGCGTTATAATCGTATTGTTCTGTGCTTCAATGGCTACCACGTTAGATGGGCCTCGTGCTAGTACTGTTTTGTGCTTCCATTTGCTGCCACCTTAGATGGGCCTTATAATGGGCTCGTATGGTTGAATCTCTCGCTTTGGCAGTCTTGAACACATCCTGGGCATTTCTTTTGTGCAAGTACTTATTCTGTCCGCCTACGCTAGGCTACGAGTACAAACGAATCGACCACGAGAGTCCGGATCACAAAAAACTGTACTACTAACCTGCATGCATATCAGTGCGTGGCCCTCAAACCGGCGGGCATGGATTTTCACGGGGAACCACCGATGAAGCCCCGATATTCTCCCGTCTCCTCCCTACGGTGGTCCAGCGCTTGGCAGCTTCCCTCACATGCGCGCGCACGCGGGGGGAGGCCTCGTCCCACGAAACCCCATGTGACCCGGACTCCCGGAGGCCGGAGCCGTGGATAACATCACGACGCCCACAACCCCAACCGGTACGTCGCGTGGTTGCTGAAAGGACTCGAGGCAACGTGTGTCGTGGTCAGGTGGGGAGCCGGTGGCAACGCAATCTTTTTTTAAGTTAGATCGGCGTTGTGTTGATGCATACCGGCGGCATTAGATTAGCTGGTCACAAACACTGGTGATTGTCGTCAGAAGTGGAGATCAACGGCCTGGCCACTTTGTGAGTGGGCCTGATTAGGAAATACTACTGTAAAAGGGCACGTTATGATATGGATCTTTCCTGAGCAGTTTGGCACGAAATTTCTCCTCGTAAAGGAGAAGTATGCAGAAATCTCAACGACGGATTTCAAACCAATCTACTACCAACTGGTTTAACAAACTCATGGACATTCGCAAAAGCGTAGCCTGAAAGCGAAACAATTGCAAAGCACGAGACGAGGGCACGCCATCATGGGTTGAAACTGGAATGGCGGTCGAATTGGCTTCAAAGCAAAGCACCATTTCCGGTACAAACACACCAGATGATGGAGGGCAAGAGTCAAACCAGGCAAACAAGGCACTCGAGACAAACTATAGTGGGTCACTCACATCAGAGTCACATGGCCAACCAAGGGTAGTACAAATCAGTCTATAATAGTAGTGATTTAGGTTAATCATATAGTAGTAATAACATAACATAGTTACATGTACTAAACAAAGATATCCCCAACCATTAGCCAAAGCTGCAAAAAGAAAGAGACATCTTCTACAGTTCTCTGTTTCTACGCCGCAGCAAACATGCGGCAGGAGTCAAGCAGCGGGCACAGCACCACAGGTAAAGAAACGAAGGAAAAGGGGAGCAAAGATTCCAACATCTCTGCCTCTTTTCCCTCCTTCCTCTGTCCGGCGTTTAATTTTCTTTCATAAATCCTCGCATTCCGAGATGGCGGCTGCTGCTGCTCTTCTTCAGTCTTTTGCTACTGTTGCTTCGGGTTCAGACCGTCGACGGGAGCTCGCACTTGCCCATCTCTGCAAACATTGGAACAAACAATCACCTAGTAAGATCACACAGTTTAAAAAGAAAGAATCATACTGTAGTATTATACGAGTACCATTAAAGAACTGGTATTATTCGCTGCGATCATGTGAACAAGAGACCAATTGTAGTGTTGGTCCAAAGGAGGAGACGCGTATACTGGCAGTAACCGAGGGAATAATAACAAGCGAAGGAATACTGTAAAAAAAATGTGCAGGTAGTAGGAGTACGAACTGCAAAAGGGACACGACACGGAGAGTGGCAATCAATCGGACGACGCGGCCTGCGACATCCAGCCACGGCACGCATCACCATGAATGAGGGGAGTAAAGAATACAGGACGAGTCATATCACGTCGAGCAGCGAGCCACGCTGACCCCATCTAATGGCAGTCATAATTGCACTTATCTCATCGCAGTCATAATTGCACTTGTGCGGGTTTTACAACTTGCTGTGCCATTCAGGGCGTTCACATGGGTGCATGGTGGTGTTTGGATTCCGGAATTAAATTTTAGTCTCTATTAAATCAGATGTTTAGTATTAATTAAAAATATTAAATATAAAAAATAAAACTAATTATATAAATAAGAGTTAATTGCACGAGATAAATTTTTTTAACCTAATTAATCTATAATTAGCACATATTTACTGTAGATCACATAGACTAATCATGGATTAATTAGACTCAATAGATTCATCACGAGAATTAGTCCAGAGTTATAAAATGGGTTTTATCATTCGTCTACGTTTAATACTTTTAATCAGTGTACAAACATTCAACGTGACATTCAGTGTGACGGAGAGTCTCTAGATCCAAACACCCCCTATATATGGTGTTCAGTCTTAACACCGAAAACCGAATATTCGTGTTCACGTCATCCATTCGTGCAACCTCCTCAAGACCACGGAGCCTACTTGGATCATAGGTTCCTCATCAGGTGGGGCCCACAATCGTGCTATGCGTCATCAAGAGGGAGAAAGACCTCATCGGCCATCCCCGCGTTCCACGCCGCTGAGCTCGTCGGCTAGGAGAGGAGAGCCGTCGTGCGCTATCAACTCGATGCGGAAGGCGGTGGGGCCAGAGAAACTCGCTATTCCGCGTCGCCGCCGTGGAGCCCCGACTCCGCTTGACACCGGACTACTCCGCCCTAACCTCGTCGCCGAGAAGGCAAGGGAGTGGAGAGCGAGGAAGACGACTCGCTTCGATCACCTGAGCCGCCTCCAGCGCCACCGCGCCCCCGTCCACCCCAGCCATGGCGGTTAGAGGAGGGGAGGCATGGTGGTCGAAGGAGGAGGGGGAGGCGCGGCGGAGAAGAGAAGAAAATGACTGGCTGAAGAAGCTCATCGTTGTGGACCCGCGTCGTAGAGGAGCTCGAGATCAAGGACGACATCGATTCGGAGATGGTGCGAGCTCGATCCGCAGCCGGCGCCGCTCGGGTCGCCCCGTTCGCGACCGTCGTCGCCGCTCAGGCCACCCCACCCGCCCCTCGCGCCGTCATCACCGTCGTCGCTCGTGCCGCTAGGACCGCTTCACTGGCCATCGCCGCTCAGCCCTATGCCTCGCTTTCTCGGTTTCTACGACCTCACCTTGGGAAAAGTGAGGAGAGATTGGGAGATGAAATATTGAAAGAGATAGTATTGGTGGGACCACTACAAAGGGGACCCACTACAAAGCAACTTGCACTGTGGTATATGTAGTTTACAACATTCTTCATCTATGTGGCATACAACTTCATCTATGTGGCATACAACGAACGGTATAAAAGGATGACTCACTGCTAAATGCCCTAATAACTCAATTGCAGGCTACTGCAGTGGACCGCGGCATACAACTTCATCTATGTGGCATACAACGAACAGTATAAAAGGATGACTCACTGCTAAATGCCCTAATAACTCAATTGCAGGCTACTGCAGTGGACCGCAGTGCACCTACAACTCGAATACTGATCTCATCGTTTCACTTATGCTTATGGTTATCAGTTAAAATTTAAATTTTTAATCTTAAATTTTAAGTTGATTTTGAGATTTCTTCATCAAAGTATATTTTTAGTCTTAGCTTTAGCTTTTAGATAACTAAGAACACGAATATAAAAGTTTTATTTATATTTTTTTATTTACAAATATACCTTATTCGCCGAATAGATGGACCTCCAACGCAACGAGACCTCAAAACTGCAGTGGGGATTTGTTGGTCAGAGGCACACTGCACAGTAGAAGCAGTCGCCACATTGCAAGTTGCTACTGCTGGCTGCGTTTTTCCCAGGTGTAGTTTAACCCAGGCAAGAAGCCATGGGTGTGAGTCGTGTGGCACATCCCTGTGTGTGGCTGCAAAGACTACACAGTACAGCGAGAATCATTCCCGTACGCTGCAAAGCGCCTTTCATTTGCACCGTATACCCACCATCTGTAAATCACCATGTACAAGTAGTAGTAGTTCCTACGCGAACTTTTACCGGAACACGATGGCCCAATCCAGGTTGTGTAACGTGTACTAGCGTGTACCGCCCCTCTACACTCGTTCGTATAACACGTACATTTCGCTACGAAACGCAAGGAATCATGCTCTAGTACGAATGCAATGAGGTAAATGGTACGAGTAAACGAGAAGAAGACTCACTTGGCGCTTGGTTGACGACGTAGGCGGCGCCGGCGAAGTCGCAGGTGCCAATGGTGCGGCCCTTGCGCTGGTAATAGTCGTTGAAGGCGTAGGAGGCGTGGGCGACCATGGTGTTCGGCTCGAAGCACGCCGCGCCGGGCTGGATGGCCTTGCAGTCCGCGCCGCCCGGCCCGCACGCGTAGTCCAGCGCCTTCTGCAGCCGCTCCTCCCCGGCCATGGCGTTCGCCACGCACCACGCCTCACCCGTCGAGGTCGCCTTCACACCGCCGCCGGCGCCGGCCGGCGCATTGCCGGTGTTTACCCCGCCGTTGTCCTGCCAGCCGAGGCCGCCGTTGTCCTTGCTGCTGCCGCCGCCGGCGGAGTTACCGCCGAGGACGAACTCGACGTCGTAGACCTTCTGCTGGTTCGGGTAGAACACGCCGTAGTTGCGCTCTGAGGTCGGTCCGGGCTTCTGGTTCTCGTTAAAGAGAGCGAAGAGGTACACGTCCATGTCGGCGTCCGGGCGGCGCGGCGTTCCGGCGTTGCCAGAGAGCACGCGGCGCACGAGGTTGCCGTTGTAGGCCGCGGCGTTGGCTGCCGCGGCGCCGATCTCCTTGGCGTCACCCTTGGACGGCCACCCGGTCTCCGACACCACGACGCGCACGGCATTGTAGTTCCCAAGCTTGCTCACCGCGGTGAACACGGCGTCGAGCTGGGCGTCGAGGAGGCTGTAGTACTTGAGGCCGCTCCCGGAGTCGAGCACGCCGGCGTTGGGGCGGAAAAGCGCATAGTCGAGGGAGATGACGTCGGCATTGGCGGAGTACGCGAAGAACGGGTACGCGTTCACCATGAGGTACGACCCGGTCTGCGCGAGGAAGTCGAGCATGGGCTTCATGACCGCCTGGGCGAGTTCCTCCCGGAATACGCCGGCCGACGGCGGGTACGAGCCAGCGAGCGCGGTGAGCGCGATGGGGGACGACACCTTGACGAACTTGTCAAGGTTGAGCCTGGCCAGTGCGGCGTGCACGTTGGTCATCGCCGGGACGAGTTGCGTTGTGAGGTTCTTGGCCGAGGCGAACACCTCGTTCCCGACGGCGATGCCCTGGATCTGCGTGGCCGGGTAGTACGCCGCGACGTTGCGGCGCACCCAGGCGAGCGCGTACGAGGGGCGCGACGCCGCGGCGAGCAGCTGCTCGTTGGGCAGCGCGACCACCACCTTAATGCCGGTGTTGGCCAGCGCCCGCAGCACGGTCGGCTCGGCGTCGTACAGCTTCACCTGCGTGATGCCCTGCTGCTTCATCAGCTGCACCACCGCCGCCGGGTTCGGCAGGTCGTTCGCCACCCTCCCGTAGTTGATCCCCACCGTGCCCGCCTCTGCAACCAAACCAACCTAATCAACCACACTACTCTCCACTAACAAACCACCTGCATTGCCAAACTTTTGTTACCTGACGCGGACAAGAAGAGCACCGGTAATGCGACGGCGAGGATGAGGGCGCGGAGGCGCCCGGGTAGAGCCATTTCTCTTGCTGCTGCGCGGCGCGAGAGGCAGCAGAGCAAGACGAGTCGTGCAGTGGCGAGAGCGTGGTGAGTGGT
The DNA here is from genome assembly GCA_000573905.2 of Oryza punctata. Taxonomy (NCBI): domain Eukaryota; kingdom Viridiplantae; phylum Streptophyta; class Magnoliopsida; order Poales; family Poaceae; genus Oryza; species Oryza punctata. Next base: position 39,078,015 of record CM002489.2, read on the forward strand.
GGGGGGAAAAGGGCGGGGATTTATGGTTGGGGAAGGTGAGGCGCTGTAAAGTGGGCCAGCCGCACGCGGGAGGGTTGGTTTTGGGTGGGAGGAAGTGGCGGGGATGTTGGGAGATGCACGTCGCGCTCGCGTCGCGTCGGGTGCGTGGCGAAGTGGGTGGAGTGGTGCGGCCGTTCGTGCGAGTGAGGGAGAGCGACCGGCCGCGCCGGGTGACCGTTGTCTCTGCCTGCGCGGCGGGGACCCAACGAACGTACGGATGCTTGGGCTGGCTCGGGTTAAGTGGTTAGTTGCTGGCTAATCAATGTCGATGAATGAGACTGTACTTGTAGTTAAGCGTGACCTAATTGCTCTCATCCCAACGGCTCCAAAACCTGTTCCTTTCTTGGACGTTTTTCCTCAGCTGATATTGTTTGGGCGATTTCCTGAGCTGAAAATGTGGGTATAGTAGTTTCTGGCATGTGGGACCAAAATCATTCTGGGTTTTGCAATATGTTTAGTGAACACGCTCCACATAGACAGTGATAGTGATGACTACGATAAGTTTTTTTTAATGAAAAAATATTTATTGACTGGATTGAACATTACAAAATGTAAACCGAAACGATGTATTGACATCTTTTCTGGAACAAAGATATACCCTAGTCTTGTTAGCATGTAAACCGAAACAAAATGGTGGCTCTATCGTTAATCGAACGTGTGCTATACGACTGTTTTCAGCTACACTTAGACCGAATAATTGTCGATAACAAACCTGTACTTTTGTAGCCTTGTTCCCCTCAAAACTCTCATCCAAGTGACTAGGTGGACGATGCATACACGCAAGGGAACGTTTGTAGCATGAAGCCGACAGCGTGCCCCGGTGTCTCCAGTTTTCTGTTCTCACAACATGCAATTGCATGGTCCTCTCCTCGGAGGACGTAACAAACTCCTGAATTGCTTGGCCACTAAAGTCACTCATCCACACAAGCGATGAGGCGAGCAACGCATGAATGCACTAGCTACCACAATATCTTTTGGGAGCGGGTGACCATTGTTCAGTGCGAGACAGCACTAGTGTACCAACTCAGCCAGGTCGATCGAAGAGCTGCAATGTCCGTTGCCATTGCAGCAATTTCACTGCACTAAACGCTTTAGCTCGGTTTGGTACTTTCGTGACGTTGGTTCATTATTAGCTGTAACCGTGTGTGCTGTGATTAGAGGAGTTATTGATTGCTTGATTGATGGCTAGTAGATCTGAAGGTAGCTGAAATGGTTAGAGGTAAATTATGCAAGAAATGGACAGAAGGACAGGTTAGCCTTTTTTCAAGCTTCACCTTCGGTTAATTATGCTTGAGCTCCGGACAAGAATACACGTGGGGATCGAGTGCAGAAAAGGCCTTAACACCTTTTTAAGCCGCTAATAACAGCGGACAGCCGCGCATGCTGGTTAGAGTAGGTAGAGTCGAGCTAGCGTACTCATGCTCGAGACGAAGACATACAGCAACTACTACTCGATGGATGGAAGCAGCATGTCCTTGCTAGGTCCAAACTACAGTGTTTGCCACAGCTCACTTATGGCAGAAAGATGAGATGACCGGTAACAGTAGTCAATAGATATGCTGCGGCACAGCTATAGTTGGGCTCGACACGCGTAAGAAAAATTCCACAGGGTGTACTCACGGTCTTCTCCGTGATCGTCGTAGATCGGTCAGTACATCTGTCACGCATGGTGTCGTCGACTCGTCGTTCTTGCTTGTTCAGCTGTTCCACACTTCGGCTGTAGCAATCTCCCCTGTATTTAGCCAGCCACTTTTCAGGAAAACAACCAATTCGATCGTTCAAGACACAGTTGCAACTTGCGAACGAGGTGGGCGTGGTGGTGAACAGAGGAGAGCAGATCGAGCAATCAAGTGGTAAACGGGCAGTAATCCACCGGGAAAACGCATCAGGGCCCGCGGCAAGAAATGATGGGGGAGGACTGGTGGTAAAGCGGACGTACATCCCAGCTGTGCAACGGGGGGGAAAAGCGACCTCTGCTGTGTCCGGCTTGTCCTCCACCGGGGCGCGCCATGTGCGCCGTAACGCCCATTGCTCCCCGGCCGCCGCGCGCGGCGTCGACCGCTCGTCTTCACCGTCTCACTGCCTCACTCTCTCGTCGGTGGCCACAGTAGTAAAACACAGCCTTGACTTGCTGGCTGCCAAAGTTTTTTGCCAATGCCCCAAATGTGGCCCAGAGACTCCGGATTTTTCTGCTTCCGAGACCTGACAGGAGAGATCGTGCCATCGCGATGCTGCAACGGAGAGGAGAGGCGGCAGGAGTAGGTTTTGGATCTGTACTAGTACCATTTTCAGGTTAGTTGTGTTCATGTTCCCTACTAGCTTCGACGGTTCGACCATGTGGCAAGGGTGGCACTGCAATCTTCTCTCCTATGATAGCAGTAGTAGATTCCAGACCGGCAGAAGCTTGCATTCAAAGCAGGCTGATTAATCTGCTTCAGATAGATAATTATCGCTCCTGCGCATGCATGGAATCCTGCATCATTGCACGAAGGTTTTTATCATTAGCATTAACATTTTTCTCTCTGTCTCTTGAGAATCACCGATCTGATGAGCTCCCACGCCATGATCAGTGTCAGCCATGTGGATCTTGGAGAATCATTCATCTGAGTCCCAGAGGCATTTCTGTCTGTGTGGCTGGGGAATTCACTCATCGCGCACAAAAGATTAGGCAGGGAAGGGCAGAATGATGAACATGCTTGGCTGCCCTACGTCACCGGAGCGTCATCCTTGGACCACCACGGTTCATGATTGGGGCTTGGATTTGTACTGCGCCTGCAGCTCGGGCAGCAGTAGACAGTAGTGCGGCGACAGCAGCCAAAGGCCAAAACTGGGAAACTACAGAGTGCGCTCATGTGAACCAAACGTTTATTTTCACACTGATTGCAGTGAGCCAGTGAGCATAGCTCACTCATGGACCATTCGTATCACAGATAATCTCTGAGCTGCCTACTACTTTAGATCACGGCGCTTCAAAGAGTCAATAGATTCAGACGGAAGGGGACATCGAATACATCCGATATGATACTATTGATACTGCTGCTGATTCAGTGGCCACCTTCTGAGTTCAGAACGATTCACGGACACAAATGGCAGTAACGTTAGTATTATCCGTCTCAGTGGTGACACTGGTTCTGCAATTTGTTTTCATTATCTTCTTTTTATGCTCCATTTCACCGTTCGGCTGGAGTGGGGAATCAAGGTTCTGATTGGCACAGTTCCAGCTCCAGCTCAGCCAAACAGTTTCAGCTTCATCTAAACTGAGAATAGAGCTGGGTGGAGCTCTCTCACAAAATGAACTAGAAATATGAAGCTGAATTTAGACAGCTCCACAACTCTACTTCAGATCCAACTCCTAAAGTTAAATTTAAGAGTTGGAGCTGTATCAGATCTAGGTGCTATTGCACACATGGACCGGTTCACCAACCCCACATGCCGTGGGTGACGTGGCAGGATGAATCGCATGCTACACCACCTCCATGTGCAGCAGAGCAGGAAATGACAACGGCGAAGAATAGATGAGATCTGATGAAAGAAAAGTGAATATAAAAAGGTGACCCTGGCTGAAGAATTCTGTTTTAAAACGTCTTGCTCCATCAGATTATTCTCTCCCTTCCAACTGATGAGGATTGATCTAAGTTTGGAATGATAAAACTGGAGGACCCAACAAACATATATAAGGACCCAACAAACGTATAAATGCTGAATTTAGTGTGTAGAGGCCCATTAGTATTGACTTTCGATTCCTTATGTGATGCTGGAAGGAAAACCGATTATCAGCGATGTTTTAAAACTGCGAAATTGAGTATCACAAATAGTTAAAACAAAGATTGGACAACTATGTTAAGGAAATTGATGCTTAGCTATTTAGCTAATACTCGGATGTAATTACAAAATTGTTGTTCAGAGGAACATTTCGGGAGGATATGCACAAACCTACTAGGCTGCTATACAAGCCATTAGAATGAACAAACAAACAACAGATTCTGCGTATGTACAATTGCGACGTTTTGTTTCACTATTTGCCCGCCGGTACAGATAGGATACACTGATTGAAGCTATGTGATGAAACATTCGGTGTTAAGGTTAAACCTGTACATGACTCTTCCAAGCAAGTTGTTTCGAAGGTCTGTCCAGTCGACCGGGTATGCTTCTGTGTTAGTAAATGTTTCCTCTTCACACTTTTTCAGCTTACGACTGGCTATCTCTATTTATCCCGCCATAGGCTCCCTGAATTAGGTTGTTACTTGGCAAGTCAAGTTGCCAGGCCCACTGTTATCTCGTGTGAGTTTTCCTTTGCTGCAGAAGTTTACATACACCAGACATGTTTATGTAAGGAGTTGAAACTATAATGTAGAAATGGTAGTTTTGAACTGTTACTGCATATTGGACTCTTTGTAGAATATATGTGGAATGCAGAAGATGATATAAGCATGATTTTGTCAATCCAAGTTACAGCAGTTCGTGCAGTGAAAAGAAAAGCAGCCATATTCACAGTTATTACCACTCGTGGGTTAAAATCATTCATACTTGATTCTGTAGCCATTTCGTAATTCAGTATAGCTTAACATCTAGGAAAAACAACCAAAATTGTAAAGACTACTTTGCACCTTTTTAGTGGGAAAAGCGTAGGCACAAACAGCAATGAGGCATAACTCAGATTGTCATAACAGACTGTTATATGAACTAGTGATTTCAATTCCAAGGGTCATTTTTTCCCTAAACTTCATGAAAAAAATCATGAATGATTAGACTGTAAATTTAAAAAAAAGAAGAAGCACTTACAGGATGATTTTGACTAGAATACCTTCGTGTGCCTTCACAAGAGGTGGTATGCTGTGCACCAGTTAAAACACGAGATAGGCGTCGGAGAAATACTTGAATGTGGTTGTAAATGCTGCAGCATGAAGTAGTACTTAACACACAGCACACATGAAGTGATAATGTAAACTTTGAAACACTACTATATAATCCTGTTATTTATTTTGAACCACTCGACCAATGTTATTAAATCACTACCAGTGAAATTCAAAAAGGAATGACATGCTAGATGAGGCATTAATCAGGGAAAATTCTAATTCGACAGTCAATACGAGATGTTTCCCGTACACAAACTGATTTCATATTTAATGTTTATGTGACCTTGAAAATACCACATACAGATGAGAAGGAAGGTTACCTAAGCCGATGCCTGTTGCATGTTGAAAAGAAGGCAACAAAACCATACAGAATGCTTCGAATAGCACGGAAAATCTGATAAAGAAGTCAAAGTAAGTTCCATATATATCCTAATTCCTAATATAATTACTGGCCACATCAACGTATTTTTGTTACCTGGTACAGAAGATCTTTCCATAGTGACCCCCAGATGGTAGTTTCAGATGCAAGTCCGGTCGATCTGGATGCAGAACCAACTTGATATAAGGAACTCAATGTAGACCAGGTCTCCCTCAGAACTCCAACAATGTCCACAAAAAAGTCTGCCACAAAACTTGCTAGCGCAACAACAAGCCGGAATGGTGCAGCTAGAATTTCTCCAAGAAGCCAAATGAAAGGGTACAGAACTGAATTTGCTGTAGTTAATACAAAAGAGAAAGATATCAGAATCAACACAAAAAGGTTATTATAGTGAGGTCAATACAAATTGAAGAGCAGACATATCGTCTCGGAGGTTGCAGAAAACATACCAATATTAAGCACAACACTGAAGACCAACCAAAAAGGCCATATAATCATCTGCATTGTACTGATAACTACACTGCATGAAGTCTCCATCGCCAACATGATAACCGAGCTCAGATGTCCTACTGTTTCAGCACAAAGGTTCCATAATGGCAGAGTAAATTCAAGAACCTCCAAAATTGGTCCCATGATTGGCTTCGTCAAAACACTTAGACCAGACCTAGTAGCAGTTACAATCTTAAGAGACCATGTAAAAGCCTGCTGGAAGTTATGCAGAAAAAGCATGGTTCCAAGATACTTTAGTCGTGAGATCATTTCCCACGTCTTTATCCAGTCAAAGAAAGGGCCAAACAATCTTGATGCAGTTGCGTTCAACATGGGGACATTCTTGTAGAGGTCATAAAATCCTATGAGAACAGTAACTATTGACATCAAGACATACAACGCCCTGGCAAGAGGACACATCCATGGTCGATATGTCTTGCAGAACACTGGATATGACTGGAGAAAAATGACCCATGAAGGAAGGCCATACTCAAGCAATGTTAACAGCCTCACATCAGAAAGTATTACTTCTTTGAGTCTGAAAGGGAGATCGTGATCATCGAACCGGAATAAGATCAACACATCCTTATATGTGCTAGGCTCGAGCAGAGTCTTGCCACAATCGTCATCACTGCAGCATGAGGAAGATGGAGATGATGAATGCCTTGGTGAGGTCACAACTTCAGAATATGATTCTTCAGACATATTACTTCCAGCACCAGATCTTATTATCTTTCTTCTCTTGTAAGGTCCAGAGCAAGGAGGTAGTGTGTATGAGCAGCTTGTAAAACTTGACGACTCTCTCATGCATTGACTAGGTCCAGAATCGTCATCATCACTCTGTACATTCTCGCTGTCCCCTTCAGGTGTTGAGAAATAATTCCGAGCGTCATAAAACACATTTCCTGTACAGCAAGCATATAAGTGGTCTGCACATGCAGCAGAGAACAATAGAGAGAACATTCATGCCTTTACCTTTAGGAGAGATGCTGTTCAAATAATCCTGTAGGAGCTGGCATTCAGAGTAATTTCCAGAAAACCATGAAGTGATTAATGATGAAGCTTGGTTGACACTCTCAAATTCCCATCTCTTCATTGTTTTAGCTTCCACTGCCATTGAAGTATCAGTCTACAACATAAAAATAAAATAAGCATGTACCATCCATTAATAGCTATAAATATCATGTTCAGTCTAAAACAATACCTGAAGTTCATTGAAATAGTTCATGCCGCGCACATCAGCCCAGTCTACCTCAAAAATTATAAAGCCATATAAGGTTCGGTGCAGTTCCTTGTTCAGCAGGCGAGAATCCTTCAGCCTATTCACATGAAGCTTTTTATTCCGCATGGCATCATCAATTAAGGTATACCATCTGGATGATGGATTCCACAAATGAGGACCATGTCTAGGATCTTTAGAGAATACAAGTTTCTTCCCAGTTCCATCTCCCTTTCTCCTAGTTCTGGTGATTGCAAAAGGTGAAAGTCTTGACTGGAGCGAAAAATGACAAGAAGTAAGACAAGCCAGAATCGATTGTAACAAGGGCAATACATGAAACAAGGGCAACGAAGAAATATTCATAAGTACTCGTTTGTGTGCTTACAAGTGGCTCGTAAAACAGTAAAGCGTACCTTTGTGACCATCAATTGCCATAGGTGAGCTGGTCTTGTGTCCTGGTCTAGCAGCCATGGCCGGTTATCAAGCAATATTAGAAACTTCTTCGTATGAGGGCACAAAAATATAGTAAGTTCAGCAAGATATGATTGTAAATCCCTGCATATAATTATTATATCATATTAACTAACTGTAATATAGATGGAAATCCAAATCTACATTGAACTTCAAGATCATGAGATTACTACACGCACGCAAAACTGTGGGGAATAAAACAAAGCTTGCAGCTTGCAAGAATTCTCAACACTGCATACCCACCTCAGAAATTAAGATAATTGCAACTGAAATTGCAATACAACTTAAGGTCATACCACTTTGCACAACAAATGCAGTCCAATGGATGTACAGAAAAAGGATAAAATAACCGCCGCATTGTTCACTGTTTGATATCATATGATCCAGGTGAACAATAACAGATCAAAATACTCAGAGGAAATTAATCAGGAACACAGTATTTAACATTTTCTTTCCTCCAGTGTACAGAGTCAAGTAGTGCAACCTACTGAACCTAGGAACAAAGTAAATCCACAATTCCAGATTTCCAGTCCATAAGGTATGATGAATGTGCACAAAAGAACACAGAATGATAAACCTACGATAGGCAACTAAGCCTAGTAATAAAACCTAGATTGTTTTGCAAAGAACAACGTGATGGTATATTAAGTTTGTTGTTATCATCTCTGAACGAATATGTAGGGAGAAATGTGACAAACCCTGAATTATTAAACCGTTCCAGTATAGTATCGATCCTCTGCCTTTAAACTGGAAACATCTATTACCTTGAATTGGAAACATTTCCAAGAACGGCTTTCCTTTTTACTCCTACTAACTTGTAGCCATATCTCTCATCAAGATACACAGTTTCTGTGACAAAATAAATGCTACTAGAATGAAGCAATACAAGACAATTCAGCTACCCACTCCCACATGTGAGCTTTCCTGTTTTTTTTCTCATAAACAGTATGCTGGAACTTTCTCCACCAAGTAACACAAACGAATAAACGACTGTTGTAATTTTGATCAATTTCTACTGCCTTTCGGGAAACAAGCATAACTAACTTCGACCGTGTTCATCGAAGTTATCCAGTTAATTTTCTCGTAGCTTCTCGTTTTTTCACTTAGTATATCACAACGGGACTACATTTGCATTGTGAACCACAGAAATTAGCACCCAAATTCACGAGACTGGAACATTCCACCAAATGCAATGAAAAGAACAAAGCAATTGCGTGTCAAATTTCCACCGCGAGATCAAAACAGCGCCCCCGCACACAGAACGAGACTTACCCGATTTGCAAGCTCGTAAGGGGGAAGAAATGCCGCTTCCCGCCGCTCTCCATCACGCCGACTCCACCTCCCTGAACCACATATGCGAAAACACGCCAAAAATTCCACATCAAACGGGAGAACAGAGATCACCCCAAATCCAGGCAAAGGCCCAGGCAAAATTTGCAGAGGTATCTCGTCAAATACCTGGACAGAGGTCAGAGGCATCCCATGGAGACGGCGTCGTGCCTATCCGCATGCCAAGGTGGCCAGAGTTAATAGCCGCCCCCGCGGGGTAAATACGCTGCCTACCCCCTCTCCACCACGCGGCGCCCAATCGCCAATGGCTCCTCCTCAAATACCACCACCACCGAGACGCCCCCTCCTCCCTCCTAGCCTCGCTCTGCTCCGGCGAGAGGCGGCTAGCTCCTCAGCGGCGCTCCGCCGGAGACGCGACGTGGTGGTGGAGGCGGAGGCGGCGACCGGATCGCGGCGGGGCCCCGCGCCACAAGCCAACCAACCATCCGAACGGCCGGTACGGGGGTCGCAGGGATACACGGCGCGGTAGTAGTGGTGGGCTTTTGCTTCCGAGGTGAGACGGTTCGGATATTTATATCCCGATGACATGTGGAGCCAGAGCACGAGCAGGGCCCACCTGTCAGCGTGCCGGATTTGTTCCCCGGAGGCGGGTGCGTTCGGCGTGGGGTGACGTTGATGGCGCGGACTTTCACGAACCAGGGTGGCTGACAGGTGGACCCGAGGGATTGTGTGCTCCCACAAGCCAGCGTGCCGCGTCATCCGCTTCGGGCATTTCTGGTTTCCCCGCGTCGAAGCAAAGGGAACAAATACTACGTGCCGGCCTACCCCGACGCCGCCAGTATACGATTGACGTGTGGGGCCCACAAACCTTGGACCCATATGTCGGTGAGATCTGCAGCCTCCGACGTGGAGTAAGCGAGTGACCCATACGTAATTATCGAAGTCCGGAACGGGGGCACGCAGGGATCCTCTGCGCTGTTCGGTCTCGCGGCGGATGGTGTGCGGCTGATGATATGGTGACACGTGAACCGTGATGCGATGGGCGTTTGCGGCGGCGATGACGTGTGGTGTTCGATGTTCGGACAGGTGCACGGAGGGCTCTAGGTTCTAGGCGCAACATGCAAAGGAGAAACGGCGTCCGCGTGACGTCTCGAGCACCGTGTAACGGGTTTATTGCATGTGAAATTATTGGCCTGTACGCCCAGATTGATCACAGATAATCAATGGTCGTTACCTCTGGAGAAATCAAGCTGGAGCTACTCCGTTCAGACAAGATCCGAGGCACTAACCGAGGAATGGAAGCCTGTGTGACACGTACGTTTTTTTAACTATTAAATGATGTATTTTTTTAAAAAAAATTATACGAAAATTATTTAAAGAAAAGCATATTAATCTATTTTTTAAAAAATAGTAAATACTTAATTAAATATAAGAAAATACGTCGCTCCGTTTTATGTACGTGGGAGGTGAGTTCCTAATCTCACCTCCTGAACACAGTCTAAGTGTTCTTGGTTGAGCTTAAGCTGTAGAAATATGAACGGTCTAATTAAAATAGTTTAGGGGAAAAATAAATTTGTATTAACTGTAGTTTTAAAAACCAAATCTTGAAAATAGACCATAAAAAGAGATTAGATAAGTACGATCTATCCCCTTAAACTATAGTGTTGGAAATTTGACAATCCCCAAGCTACTAAATCAGGACAAATCAAAACCCCTTCCCACGCGTAAAACCGATGTGTTTCTAATATTACGTAGCAAACATGTGACATTGATTTCACACGACAATCGAGAGTAATGTATTTATTAGTTTTGTCGTTGTACACTGACTTCTCCCTTGTCATCCTCATTCCCCTCCCCGCCACCACTTTGGGATCTCCACTTACTTGTTATTAGATCGACAAAACAAAAGAGGAAGTCAAGCAACAGGAAAGCAAACAGGAGAAAGGGGGAAGCCCGCTAGTGCTGTTTGAAGGAGGGGAGCAACCAAGAACAACATTGACCTTGTGAAGAACCGTGCTCCGAGCGGCTTGGGAGGGAATGAAGGGGAAGCTCGTCTACGATTTATGGGGATGGGAGCGACAGAGGATGCATAGCGGCGCAAACTCGTGGAGGACGGCGACAAACGAGCTTGTCTAGGAGAGGAGGAAAGGGAAGCCTATTGGTGCGATTTTATGGAAGGGATCGACTGGATGATAACGTGTGAGCTCGTGAAGAACGAAAGTGGACAAGTTCATATGGGAGGATACCGACGGCCCAAGCTCAAGGAGGCCAAATCGCGTATGCTCTCCCATGCCATCAAGTAGGTTCTTGCTCGATTTGGGATTTGTCAGGGCGGGTTGCCTCTCCTGCACACCCCCTCCTTCTCTATTCTATTATGTGAACAATTTACAAATAGGTTCTAGGCATAATACATATTTACACCAACACTTCTCCTCAAGATGGGCAAAAGATATCAATCATGCCCATCTTGTTACATATTGACTGAATTTCACTAGGACCTAACCTCTTTGCTAGACAATCAACTAGTTGTTCACATGACTTAACATACTCTAGCCTAAACACTCCATTATCAATCTTCTCCTTAATGAAGAACCTATCAATCTCCACATGCTTAGTGTGATCATGTTGAACTGGATTGTTTGCAATGTTAATGGCTGATTTATTGTCACAATGAAGCATCACAGTATCACTTCTTAACACTCGAAGTTCAGACAACAAACTTCTCATCCACAACATCTCACTCAAACCCAAAGCCATAGCTCTGTATTCTGCTTCTGCGGTAGACCAAGCCACCACCACTTGCTTCTTGCTTGGCCAAGAAATAAGAAACAATTACCACCAACAAACACAGAGTACCCCGATGTAGACCTTCTGTCATCCATACTGCTTGCCCAGTTAGCATCACAATATCCTTCCACGTTTAGGTGCCCATTCTTCCTAAACCAAAGCCCCTTTCCAGGAGTCCCTTTCAGGTATCTAAGAATCCTATGAACAACATCCAAATGACCAGTTCTAGGATCATGCATATATCTACTCACAACACTAACCGCATAGGAGATGTCAGATCTCGTATGGCAAAGATAGATCAAATGTCCCACCAACCTCTGGTAAGCTTCCTTATCAACAGGGCCACCTAAATAAGCACAATTGGTGATTTCTATCAATAGGCGTAGTACTTGGACGACACTCGAGCATTCCTGTTTCTATCAACAGGTCCAGGACATACTTCCTCTGAGAGAGAACAATCCCCTTTGATGAACGAGCAATCTCAATCCCAAGGAAGTAGCGAAGGGGACCAAGGTCCTTCACCTCAAATGTCTTTCCCAACTTTTCCTTCAAGCACCTGATTTCTTCCACATCATCACATATCGTCAACATACATAGCCAGGATGGTGATGTGTGCTCCCCTATGTTTATAGAAGACTGTGTGATCTCCATTACATTGGGAATATGTCATGTCCAGAAATTTGGCCCAAATTTCCAGATTTTGTGTGTAAATCTCTGTCCAGGAATCAAGTCAGGGTACACAAAACGACAAATTGATATACAGATCCAAACGTAAATAAAATGTAAATATTTACAGAAGAGGCACTTAGTCCTCACACCGAAAAGAAAGCAGCAGCAGCGGAAAAAAGCGATCCTAGCGGGGCTTCAGCTCCACTCCACAGGTAAAACTCAACTGGGGTATAAGCCTTGGCCCTCTAACTTCATCTTCAGCTCAGAAGCACTACACTTCTGAAAAGGGGGAATAATAGCAAGACTGAGTATAACCACTGTACTCAGCAAGCCACACCAATGATGCAGACGTGCAAGGGGAGACAAAGGGGAGGTTTGTGGCTATTTGCATAAAGGCGGTTGTAAACATTTATAGTTGGAAAACGGTAAAACAATTGATTAATTAAGGTAATATTCAATCTCCACTGAACAATGCTACACCACGTTGAACAGGCCCAACCATTTCACCTGAACTAAACCAGTTCACTAAGTCAAGTTAATTAATAAAGTGAGACTAATCACGGTGAAGCTGATCGATCGCCCATAACCACAGGCACGACTATTCGAATAGTTTTACTCTGGCCAGAGGTGCACAATTGTACCCACAAAACACGACTCCACACATGTTGCCATGCCCCGAAGTACCATCATGGTACTGCAAAGGGGAAAATCGTGACAAGGCCCTTCGCATAACCCTGCCCTGACCATCCACACCACACTGAGGTTTCACCCCACCCCTATATCCGGGATGGGTAGCCCTACCCCCCGTGTGCCGCGGTGAATCCGGAAGCCGATCAACTGGTACCCCGGCCCAACTCCATCGTGCCCACTCTCGCCTTCGGTGCCTAGGAAAGTGTCGAGGCTATACTACAAGTCTAGTAGTTGCCAACTCTTGCTTGTGGTAAGCACTGTTAGTCTTCCAGGGTTTTCCGTGAACCGGTCCCTAATTGCGATGGGTGCGACTAGCAAAACCATACACCCACAACCTACCATTAAGCCATATTTTAGTTGAATAATTACAACCAATAAAACATGGCCAGATGTCATGAGCTTACAGCTCAACCAAATGCTAAATATATAACGTGTGATTATCCCATATTGTGAGCTAGTGGTATTAAGCATGGCTAAGCATATAATTCTAGCTAGGTCATCACAAGAGACACAAGCTAGTCAAATTATCACCCAAGTTTGACAAAGGACGGATAACAAGTAAACATGGCACAAGCGAATAGATAGGTAATTCCATAATCCCATGTAATTAGCAAAACATGCAACTTTATTGCAAATGATAAAACATTTATAAATTAGGTTCAACATGTTCAAGGGGAATGTGTGACTTGCCTTTCTTCTTCAATTTAATCTTTCGAACTCCTTTCCCCGCAGACGCAATCTTCCGAAACAATGGGATCTACATGCTCGCACGCAAAATGAGGAAAAACTCTAATAAAAACCAAGTAAACAGTACATGGAAAATAAACAAACATGTAGAGCTCAATTTTAGATGAATTTTGCAAGTTGAATACTCAATTTGGACTTCGTATGAATTAGTTATGAATTTTAAAAGTTTTGAGCCATTTAAATAAATTTCTAGAAATTAAACTCGATTTATTGCACAATTATTAGTTATTTCTCAAAGGAAAATGCAGTCGCTGATGTCATCAGCACCAACCAGCGGGCCCCACACGTTAGCGGGTCAAGGGGAGGGTCCATGCGGACCGGGTCCACCAAGGATGGGCTCTACATGACAGCGGGCGAAGAGGCGCCGGCTCACCGTGGACCAGGGCCACGGAGGTGGTCCACGGGAGCGGGCGGCCTAGATCGGCCGAGCTCGATCCGATGGCCGAGACCGATCGTGCGGCACGACCCAGCCAGCGGCACGCGGCAACGGCCGGCAGGCGGCGGCGACGGCGCACGGGCCCAAGGGGCACCGGCGGCGAGCGGCGAGCTAGTTCCGACGGCACCCGACGAAGGAGGAGGGAAGGACGAGGAGCAGTGCGACCGGGTAGACGGTGAGGGAGGAGCTCCGGCGACCTAGTGAAGGGGATGGATGGGTTAGGGCGGCGTGAGAAGGCCGGAGGCAGTGAAGAAAGGCGGCCGGATGTGGCAATGGGCGGCGGTGGCTCAGGTGGGTGATGAAGGTGGTGTTTCGGGTGGATTGGTAGAGTGGAGCCACCGCCGAGACGCATCACGGCGTTGTGAAGCCGGCGACGCGAATGACGTGGTGTAGGGACGGCTAGAGCGGCGACGACGACCGACCGGAGCTCACCGGCGAGTGGCAGAGAGAGAAAGCAGCGTGGGGACAGCGATTGCGGGTGTGGCGGGCTCGAGTGAGTTGGGGAAAAGGTGGAGGGGAGCACGGGGAGGGTTTTTGTAGGCTTGGGAGGCCGAGGAAGAGGTTGGGAGCGGTGTGGTTGGCCGATGGAGTGGAGACGATGACGTGAGGTGGTGGCGGCTCGGCTCGGCGCCGAATAGCGCGGGAGGAGTAGGGGCGGAGAGTGGAGGAGGTGGAGGGGATCCGGTCCCGTGCAGTTTGGAGGCGAGGGCGAGGGCGGGGAGCTTGCGGGAGAGCCGACGATGTGGGGGGAGTGGCAGCGTGGCCGGCGGTTGCTCCAGCTTGAGGTTAGGGAAGAAGATGACATGTGGGGCCGAGGGTCCCACACCTGTCAGAGACAAGGAGAGAGGAGACTGGGAGAGGGAGGCAAAGCAGACATCAAGGGAGAGGGGTCGAATGGGCCGAGCGAGGAGGGAAAAGGAGATGGCCCAGAGAGAAAGAGGAGCGGGCTGGGGAAAGAGAGGAAGGGATCCGGCCCGAGAAAGGAAAAGGGGTGGGCCATGCGGGGAGCAAGAATGGACTTGGGCCAAAAGCGGCCCAAGACAAAGAAGGAAGATTTTAATTGGTTTTTCAATTAATTTAATTGATTAAATGGACTTTGTGATATTAAAATTAGATATTGAGCTCTGAAAATTCACGGGAAATTTCAGAGAGTATTTTAGGGCACGGAGAATATTACAAAAATATTTCCATCCATGATTTTTAAAAGGAAAATTTAATTCCCTCATTATTTCACTTGATTCATTTGCTTTAACTTTTAACATAGTTTCTGGAAATGCATTATAAATTTTTTTTAATCCCGAACGAAAATCGGGGCGTGATAGAATACCCACATCACACATCGCACGCCTGAACCTATCAAACCATATGTGTGGAGACTGCTTCAACCCTTAAACCATATTTTAGTTGGATAATTACGACCAACGAAACATGGCCGATATGTCTCGAGCACGCAGCTCATCAAGATACTAGAAATAAATAATGTGATTATCCCATATTGTGAGCTAGTGGTGTTAAGCATGGCTAAGCGTAAAATAATTCTAGCTAGGTCAACATGAGACATAAGCTAGTCAAATTACCAACCAAGGTTGACAAAGAAAGGACATCAAGTAATACGGCACAAGCGAGTGGATAGGTAAACCCTATTCCCATGTAATTAGCAAAACATGCAATTTATTTGTAAACGATAAAACATTTTATAAATTGGGATCAAAATGCTCAAGGGGAATGTGTGACTTGCCTTGCTTCTTCGATTGATCTTCCGAACTCTTTTCCTCGCGAACGCGATCATCCGAAATGGCGGAATCTACACGTTGGCACGCAAAATGAGGAAAAACACTAATAAAAACCAAATAAACAGTACATAAAAAGTAAGCAAACATGTGGAGCTCAATTTTAGATGAATTTTAGAATATGAGCTATGTAATTACTATTAACCGAAAAACCTTACTTGATTGGTATGTTTCAACGCCCGCGAACGGACAAGGTTGACGGAAAACAAACTCCGGTTAACGAGCCTCACGGGTCAGTGACTCGACGAGTCAACCTACCATGGCACGGGACCACGCAAACGGTCAACCGAACCGGCGAATAGAACCGGCGGCTCAGAACGACTCCATGGTTTTAGAATGACTCGGTACGATCAAACCGATATGACACTACGCCACACTACGCACGAGCGTAAGCAGCGAGCGGCTAGAGAATGCATGCGTACCCCGGCGAGGGCACGGCTGCTGTTATGGCTAGGTGCGGCGGTAGCGAGGTCGGTAAACCGACACGGCTAGGCGGCTGCTAGGTAGCTAGGGTTTTAGACAGCTAACGGCGCGGCAAGCGACACGGCAAAGCGGCAGCAACACGATAATGGGTCGGCAGCACGGCTACCATGTGCGACAAAGCGGCGGCAGCGGCACGGCTGTCGCAAAATAGTAGCACGGCAGTCGGTAGGCGAGGCGGCGATGGCATGCGGTGCTAGGGCAGCGGCAGCGGCACGGCACGACGCGGTAGGGCCGGCACGGCAGCGGCGGCTAGTGGCGACAAGGCGACGCAGCAGCGACACAACATGGCAACAACGCGGCAATGACGTGGCAACGTTGGCACGGGGCAAAACAGCGGCGACGCAGCAAGTGGCGCGGCAGCGACGTGGCAACGGCGGCGTGTGGTACAGTCGCGGCGGTGACATGGCAGCGATGCGGCGACTGCATGCGGCACGGCAGCCGCGCGGCAAAGCAACGACACGCGGCTGCGGCAAAGCAGCGCGGTGGCACACGGCACGGCAGCGACACGGCAGCGGACGCAGCTGCGGCAAGGCAGCGCGGCGGTGGCACGACAGGGTAGCGGGCAGCGGCACGCGGCTGCGGCGAGGCAGCGCAGCAGCGGCACGGCAGCGGCAGCGACGCGCGGCAGCGCACAGCGGCGGCGGCACGCAGCAGCAGCGACAGCGGCTGGGCACACGGCTGCAGCGGAGGTGGCACGGCAGCAGCGGCGGCGCGGCGGCGGCAGCGGCGGCAGGGCAGCCGGCGGCTAGGGTGAAGCGGCAACCCGGCAGCGACGGCTAGGGCAGCCGGCGGCATGGTGAAGCGGCAACCCGGCAGCGGCACGGCGGCGCAGGGAGGTGGCGGCTAGGGTTGGGGGTGCAGGGGAGGGGGCAGCTAGGGCTAGGGGGTGCAGGGGAGGGGGTGGAGTGGCTTTTATAGAGGTGGAGGAGGGGGTGCGGGTTGGGCCGGCCCACGAAAGGGAGTGGCGCACGGCAGGGAGAGGGGGAAGTAGCGCTCGGTTGTGGGGGTGGGAAAAAAGTACGGGAGAAAAGGAAGCCTAAAAAGGAAAGGTGGGGGAAACAAATGCGGTGCCATTTTGGGAAAGAAACAAGAAACTAAACCGGAATAGGAGTAAGACTTGGCTCGTCATACAAAACAAAACCGCGGCGGCAAAAGGGGTCGGCGGATACAACGAACCGCGAACAGGGAGAGTGAACCGGGAACGGTTCACGACCAAAGGAGGGGAAGGAAGGAATTATTAATTCAAATCCTGACATTTTAAATTAACATTATTACTTCCTCTGCTCTGAATATTCCGCTGAAAATCCTGTTAATGATTTGAAGCAAAGAGAATTCGAAAAAGAATTCCCCCTGACGATTCCGATTATTACGCACATTGTTAATTTAGGGTTTGCTCCTGGTTAAAAGAACAATTTCTTCTAGGCAATTTATTTTTATGAATTTAGAGCTAGAAGGGGAAACTCCAGGGTGTGACAGGTCGGCTCTGATACCAACTTGTCACGCCCAGAGATTCACTAACCCGAATTCCAAGCAGAATGTGTATTAAAATCCCTGTCCAGGACCAGCCAGGGTACACAAACGACAAAGTCGATACACAGTTCCACGTCTTACAAACACCATAAAAGTATCTTACATAATTGCAGCGGAGAAGATAAAAAAACACTAGACTAGATAACTAATCATCAATAACGTGGCGTCTCCAGTCCACAAGCATCCTCAACGGTAGCAACAGGCCTACTCCTCCGAGAAACCATCCTCAGACACATACTCCAACTCTGGTGTGGGGAAAAAAATGAAGCAAGACTGAGTACTACCCATTGTACTCAACAAGTCATACTGGAATAGAAGAAAATGATGCAGGTAGTTCCAAAGGAAGGCTAAGAGGTTGAATTGCATAAATCAAGCATTTAAAAACAGTAGTTGAAAACAGTAAAACAATTGAGTAAATTAAGCAATATTAAATCATCTCTGTCCAACGTTACACCACGTTGTGACAGACCCAAACCATTCCACCTGAACTAAACCAATTCCATTAGGTCAAGTTATTAAAGTTATGACTAATCACAGTGAATCTGGTTGACCGCCCATAACCGCGAGCACAACTATTCGAATAGTTTTACTCTGATCAGAGGTGTACAACTGTACCCACAAGACACAGCCCCACAACACGTTACCGTGCGCCAGCATACCACCACGGTATACCAGAAAGGAAACTGTGATAAGACCCTTCGCATAACCCTCGTTAACCAAGCGCACCACACCTCAGGTTTCGCCCCCACCTTTAATCCCAAGGAAGGCAGCCCCCTCTCGTGCCTACCCGAAGAGGCGGATAAGATATTAGGTGGCAGTTTGATACCACTAGAAAGAGAAAAAAAAGATTTGAAGGAATCAAAAAAAAGGAAAAATTGGGTCTATGTTCAATGGAAAAAAATTCTCAAGAGCAAGGAAAAGTATTTTGTTTTGGTTCGACCTGCAGTCGGGTGAATCCGACAGCCAATCAACGGGTAAAGCCTCCCGCCGACCCAACTCCATCACGCCCACCCTTGCCTGGATGCGTCGGCTAAGAAAAGCTACACTAGGAGTCCAGCTATTACCCACGCTAGCTTGTGGAAAGTACGGTAATTCTTCCAGGGTTTCCCGCGAACCGGTCCTTGATTGTCATGAGTACGACAATCGAAACCATGTACTCACAACCCACCATTTATCAGGTTTTAGTTGGCCCAATTAGTTAACTACTCACGAATAACCATCATCAGCTACCATTAATCATTGAGTAATAGTGATACACTAGTTATCCCATTAGTGTGCTAAAGTTTCTAAGCAGGGCTAAGAATGTCCTAACCTAGCAACTAATCATATTGATTCGCAAGCTATCAAAGGTACATGGTAATCGGAATTTTATGGCTGAGTACAGTAGGTAAATAAGCCCATAAAATGACATTATAAAACAATGCAGTATTTAAGAATAAATAAGACATTTGCATAGTAGGTACAATATGATCAAATAAAGAGTATGACCTGCCTTGCTCTTTCGTAGATGGAACTTCGGCGATCACTTCGTAATATTCCGGAGCGTCGGAACTATCAGATTCTACACAACATACAAAGCACACAAGCAAAACAAACTATAAGACTACTGAAACAGGAAACAAAACTATTTTTAGTGGATTCTAGACATTTTTACGAATTTTCTGAGACTTGAACGGACTCAAACGGAGTCCGGATGAATTAGTTATGAATTTTAGAAGTTTAACTATATTTTTAACTAAAACAGAAAAATCCTAAATTATTTTATTGCGCAAAAATCCCCTAGGGCTGACGTCAGCGGGCTAAGGGCTGACGTCAGCGGGCTAGGGCTGACGTCAGCCGTGGCGCGGGCGCGGCAGCGGCGGCCGAGCGGGCATGCGCGACGGCGGCGGCCGAGCGGCGGCGGCGATGCCCCGAGCGGCGGCCGACTAGGAGGTGGCGCGGCGGCCGAGAGCAGCGCGAGACGGCGGCGGCGCTGTTGACGACCAAATTTGGTAATTCAAGTATCGGAGGTGAGGATAGAATTAAGGAAAATCGAAGAGATTAGATCGTATCGGAAACAGAGTGAGAATCGACTGTAGTCTGAATCGGCTGCGGACAGGATCAGCAGAATCAGAGTCGGACACGGTTAGTCGATTGAGCCGATTCTGGAAATACAACTCAGTGCACGTCATCGGATTGAGTTAGAGTGCTTCATACGGATTGCCATGCACGGATAGAGTCCTGGAGAGGCAATTGTATCTATTAATTAGGATATTTTATGTAATTTCTTTATAAATATTCCCGGTAAGAGTCCGCCTAAGGGACTTGTTTGTTAGTTGGATTTGTATTAGGTTAATATGAGTCGTGTCCGTAATGGACAATGTTTGTAAGATCGGGTATAAATATAATCCCGATGTCCTGTAAATAATAACAACACACATTCAATCAATCTCGGCGCATCGCCACCTTTATTTTCTACTTTTCAACAAGTTTGTGCTTTCGAGTCGTGCTGCATCAGTTTGATCTTCGACGAAAAGGTATATCTTGTTATGGCGGTTTGCATCATCAGAGCTAGTGCTTACATCTTTATGATATTCTAGTTCTATTTTATGAATCTCCGAGTTATCATATACATTGTATAATTTAGATCAACAGTGCAATCTACTTGCATCGGCTGAATTCTTTTTAGGGTTTTGTCGATATCGGCTAGATTACTTTGTCGGTTTAGATTATATAATGTATCTACCATCCCGAAAAGGCAACCATCGGCTTGATCGTCTAGACGTCATGCTTCTCTTTATACTTAATGTTGCATTGGTTAAGTCCAACCTATTAAGTCGTATTTAGAATCATGATATCTAGCCTGCTTTATGGTTGTTAATAAGGATAGTATCGGGGTTTCAGCCGATCGTATCTGGTATATATGTTTTACATTGTTTTATGTTTTGTTTAATGTTCTATATTTGCCCCTTATATTAGGATCTAATCTAATATAAATATATTGAGCTTGATACCAATCTTGTTGGTTATAGTTGAATATATTTATTACCAGAGAATATCCTAGTATAAGGCTGTATCGGAGCTATAGCCGATACATACCTAAATCTAGATATCAGCTATGACATGAGTCTATATAATCATTATTTCATGTTATCTCGGTTCAGTCTGATCTATCCCAATTGCTTGTTTCTAAAGTAATATTGATGTATTGATTATGTAACACTGATATTTACAACCGATATACCAGTTTTAGGGTTAGTTCTAATATTAACTATACCTTACAGCCGATCATGCTTTATTGCATCGGCTAGGTCACATACGATACGAAATCGGCTGTCTGGCCGATGGACTATCGTTTACTAATATTCTTTGTATATTTCTTCTTGTTGATTGCAGGATCAAATCAACTGGCACGCCCTTGAACCTAAGAATTAATTTTGGACCTGCACTAGAGTAAAGCAAATCTCTCAGGCCAGTGTGTGTTTTTTTGCATCAACACGCTTTTGGCACGCCCAGTGGGACCAAGTGTTATCATGTCTCCAAACATCACCGACATCTCAGAAGAGAACATCCGCCGATCACGATTGAGCAATTGAGCGATGAGCAGAGAGAAGAGATGTAGCAGATGCTAAACCAACTTCAAAGTCAATATCTGCACTCGTTTACGGTAACTCGGCAAGGTACTGTTGTTCAAAGGACTAGAGTTGAGTTACCGACGATCGTGAAACAAGATCCAAGTACATCCAGTACGACTGAAGAGAAAGATAAGCAGCCCAAGATCGAATCAAATGGTGAGGAACTCCACACTTTACAAGATCGCATTGATTCGGCTGTGCACCATGCCCTAGTCAACCAGTCTGGAGTACTTGTGAATATTTTGACAAATATGATCAAGTTAGTAGTCGATGGGACGATAGCCGAGGAAAAGGCTAAAGGACCTATATATTTACCAGATGGTACGTTCCCAGGATATAGAACCGAGAAGACTGACATTGGCGGGAATCAATGGAGTCAACAACTACTTCAAACCCAGGCCCCATCGGCTCCTTATTCTAGCACAAGTGTTCCAACAATATTGACAAGGCCACAGCCGATCACTGGGGGCAAGTATCAACTCAACTAATGCCAGAACAATTGATGACTCAGCCGATAAGCCAGCAATACAGCACAGAACAACTTCCTTATGTACCACCTCAAGGCATATCGGCTAACTTCAATCATATCTATCAACCTTATTCTCCACGGCCTCAGCCAATCCAATACGGCCAGATGGATCCAGTTCAACAGCAATATGGTGGAGCAACACCACATCAATCCTGGGTTGGTGGAGCAACAGCAAGGGCTGACGTCAGCGGGCCAAGGGCTGACGTCAGCCGCGGCGCGGTGGCCGAGAGCGGCGCGGCGGCCGAGCGGCGGTGAAAGATGGCAGCGGCGGCGGAAAGAGGAGCGGGGAAGGGCGGCGGCGCGGCTTTTATAGGGGCCGTGCGGCCGGGAAGGGCGGAGGCACCAGTTGCAGGCGCGACGGATACGGCGGCGGCGGTTGCGGGCGGCCGGCGGCGGAGGAGACGGGGCCGACTGGTGGGCCCCACCTGTCGGTGGCCCGGGAAGGAGGGGGAGGCCGAGCGGACTTGGCGCGCGGGCGGCCTTGGGCCGGCCCGAGAAGGAGGGGGGAAGGGGCGGCAGCCCAGGGGGAGGAGAAAGGGGGAGCCAGCGGGAGAGCGAGTGGGCCGGAGGGGAGAGGTGGGCCAGCGGCCCAGGGGGAGGAAAAGTAGGAAAAAGGAAAGAAAGAAAGAAAAAGGGATTTAGGGGATTTTAAATATTGCTGTGGGGGTTTTTAAATGTTTAAAATTATTTCCAATGCTCTGAAAAATTCTCTAAAAATCCTGTTAGTGTATTTTGACAAGGGGAACTCCAGAAAAATCCCACCTTGCCAATTCCAATTAATTAAATGCACTTTTTTTAATTAGAATTTGCTCTAGGATAAATAGACAATTTCTTTTAGCCAATTTATTTTATGACTTTGGAGCTAGAAAGGGGAACTCCAGGGTCTGACAGATCCCAACATTTATACCCCTTATGACTGGAAGCATAGCTAACAAACACACATTTTACTGCATGAGGATCCAACTTGCCAATAGAGGGTCAATGATCTCTCACAAAGCATACATAACCAAATACCTTTGGAGGGACCTTGAACTCTCGCTTACCCAATAAAAGTTCGGCAGGTGACTTCATACCAAGTATCCTAGATGGCATGCGATTGATGAGATATACAGCTGTCATCACAGCCTCACTCCATAAATACTTTGGCACATTCATCTGGAACATTAGAGATCTTGCCACTTCTAGCAAATGTCGATTCTTTCTCTTAACTACACCATTTTGAGAAGTGCTAGGACAAATATTATGGTGAATAATCCCTTTATCTAAGACATATGACACAAATTCATTGTTGATATATTATGTTCCATTATCAGTCCGAAAATCCTAAATTTTGCATCAAATTGAGTAGTCACTAATTTATGGAAGTCCTGGAAGCATCAAAGGACCTCACTCTTGTGCTTCGGCATATAAATCCAAGTCATACAAGTATGACAATCAATAAAGGTGACAAACCACTAGAAACCACTCACAGAAGTAATTAGGCATGGTCCCCAAACATCATAATATTTTAATATGAATGGTTCACAACTACGAAGGCCAATCCCAACATATGTAGAGCGAGTATGTTTGCTAAGCTTACAAGTATCACAAACCAGTCTATGCTTATCCACTCTACTAAAGAGGTCTGGATACAACTTACTCAAAATCTCAAAAAGATGGATGTCCTAACTGACAATGAAGCAAAATGATCTCCTTCTCAACATCTCCTACCACTGCAGCTAATCTCAGCTCCTCATGATTGATGTACCACAACACATCAGGCCTGATTCCAGTCCCAATCCTCCTCCCAGTCCCCTTCTCCTGGAAAAGACAAGAGTTCTCATCAAATACAACAATGCACTTGAGTTGGTCAATAGCAAGGTTAACTGGAAAGGAAGGAACATGCATAACATAAGATAAATTCATTGATGGTGTGCACTCCACCGACCCTATACCATGAATAGATTTGGATGTACTATCAGCAATTTGGATAGTTTCAGAGTGGACATAAGGGTTGTATGATGTGAAAGTATTATGCAATCCTGTGACATGCTTTGATGCTCCTGAGTCTATGATCAAATCTATAGGATGTCTATATGTAGATGCAAGTGTCTGTGCCTGAGTACCTTCGCCCACTTGGGCGTAGTTTGCGAAGTTACCGAAGTGAGCGGTGGTGTTAGAGCTCTCATTGGTATTGTTCTACTGCCATTCCTCCCACTGTGTAACCTGTTCACCCGTTAGGGTAATAGCTTTACCATCCTCCATAGCTACATTGGCCTAAGGAGCACCTCGGCCTCTATCACGACCTCTGCTGTGACCTCCATGGTCTCCTCCTCTACCACCATGGTTTCCTCCAAAGCCACCACGATCTCCACTAAATCCACCATGGTTTCCCCCAAACCCACCATATCCTCCTCGCATTGATCCCCTACTACCACTGTTTCAGGGAGTGGGACAATTGTAGCTCACATGACCCACTTGCCCACAATTGTAGCATTTCCTATCATCAGCTACAATGTATGCTGATCTCACGGGATTTGCACCTCTCATCAGTTTCAAGCTCATCTCCTCCTGCACCATGGCTGAAATGGCCTCTTCCATAGTAGGCAATGTAGCCCGGTGAAACATAGCTGCACTTCTATCCTCAAACTCCTTGTTCAGCCCCTTCAGGAAATGAATGACTCTTCGCCGTTGCAGCCATTTATTTCGAATCACAGTATCTTCATCATGCTTCAGTTGTAGGGGATCATAATGATCTAGATCTACCCATAACTGTTGCAACTCGCTAGCATACTCTTAAACTGTTCTCCCTTCTTGTTTCAATTTCTCTACCTTGTTTTGAGCCTCAACCATCATCATTACATTTCCCTCTCCTGAATACAAGTTGCTTAATGTTTTCCATACAACTGCTGCATTCTGAATGGTTTCTAGCATCCGAGCAATAGATGGTGCCACCAAAGTCATCAAGCATGACACCACAATTGAATTTCTAGTATTCCACATCCTCCAAGCTGAACTTTCCTTATCAGGAGGCTCTTCGAAATCCTGCTGCAAAAAATGATCCACCCCTTTTGCCCTCAACATTAGTTGAGCCCTTCTAGATCAACTCAAATAATTCTTACTTCCTTCCAATCTCAATTCATTTGGCGTCAATTCTAGTTTCAATTCAATTGATCCTCCACCTCTAGTACCTATCATTCCCAACTTTACTAGATCCTCCAACAAACCTTTCATCTCATCCTTTGTGATAAGGGACGATGAAATAATCACCACTTCTTTTTCCTGACTTCCCACAACACCTCACCCTTGCTTGGTAGGATCCATTTCTTCCTCACAACAGAGTATTGAACCGGACCAGGCTTCAGGCCCCTCTGTCACCAAAAACGAAAGGCACTCACCTCGAGCTAACACTTCTCACAATCTTCCCTGCTGACCACACATCCTAGCAACCACACCACACAGCTCAAGAGAAGGGAAGCCTTCTTCCTCTCCTCCCCCACACAGAGCAGCAGCAACAACTTTCTACTCTCCTCCTCCACACAAATCAGCAACCAAGAACCTTCTAATCAGTAGTAGCAGTGAGCACCTCCCTCCACACAAATCAGCAGCAACGAGCACCTCCCTCTTTACTTCACGCATGTGTGAGGGTGCACATCCCCCTCTAGCCCCCAGGACAACAAGCCCTAACTATGGCTATGGATGAAGGGAAGGGAAGGGAAGGGGTAGGGAGGTGGAGGGATTGGAGTGAGGTTAGGGTTTGCCTTTGATACCATCTTGCTCGATTTTGGGATTTTTCAGGGTGGGTTGCCTCTTCTGCACACCCCCTCCTCTATTCTATTATCTGAACAATTTACAAATAGGTCCTAAGCACAACACATATTTACACCAACATAGGTCAACCTTCAATCTTGTCTCTCTGCTAACCTCACCATCCCATCCATACTACACATCCCCTCCGTCATTGTGCGGGGACTTGATGATGTGGAACTCAAGCTTGCAATGTAGATCTAGAGGTCCCTCCACGACTCCACATTAATAGGGGGAGGCTGGGGTGTCGATAACTAGGGCATCACCAAGGAGGGAGGTTGGGGCATCAAGGAGGAAAAATAATAACAGGATGAGCTGGTAGGTGGGCGTAATGACCTTATATTTTTGTTGCCATGATTTGTTCGGATTCAATAGTGTTTAAGAAGATAGATCATTTTAGGATATAGATGAGGGATAAATAAAAAAGGCCCTAAAATCAACTATGAAATCAAGCTTTAACATTCTAAATTTGGCAACGATTGATATATTGATGATGCTCATAATTCATCAACCCATTAGTACGTTGACTTGTCTGGTTATATGTAAAATGAACTATACTTCATTCCGTATTGGACCTTAGGCTGGTCATGGTCTACCAACGTGTTCCCGTAATAAAGTTATCTATCAACCAATTAATGTATTGGGTCTTTTTTGTCAACTCACCATACTGTAGTTCATATAACAATTAGAAATAAATAGCTCACCGGTAGTGTTGACGTGTTGTGCACCAGATAGCTGTGCGCCTGCTTGCGTTGTTCGAAAGGCATATCCGGCGTGCGACCCACATCGGCGACGACCAGATGATGGTTGGCTGGTTGCTTTGGAATCGCCACAGCGTTGCAGCCTGCACGCTACACGGGGCAAGGCTAGAAGCCCAATCGCATATTTTCGTTATTTACGAGTGGTTTGGTCTGTGACCTAAATTAACCTTATCAATTTTTATCAATGTTAAATTTTGACAAGTTTTAACATATCTAATCTTGATAAGGTAAAGTTGTGTTTGGATTGAAGCCAATAGCCTAAGTTCACTATTGAAATGACCTATTTTTTTAGGCATGCTAAAATTTGGCTTCAAACCAAATAGACACTACACACTATTAAAATTGCCAAATATTAGCAAGGGTAATTTAGGCCACAAATCAAACCAGCCCTTACTTTCCGAGAAGGCCCAAAGAAATTTTAGCCCGTAGCGGTCTGTGTGGATCTGTTCTCGTGCGATCGTGCCCGATCCCCACCCAGAATAAGTCTATTTTACTTCTCCCTCATCTCGTGCTCGAATAAATTAGGTATAACATCTCCCCTACCTTTAAAATCGATGTAAATTGACTCATTCGGTGGTTTGAAAAACTGTTTTTCCTAATGTGTCAGGTTGATGGCAAGCATACCTCGCGCATCAAAGGGCTCCGTGGCCGTGTCACTGCCGACAAGGTGTATAACATTGATTGCTCGTGGTCTCTTTGACGGGATTTGTGCTGCAGGGGGAGAGATGGAAAGGAGATGGGAGAGTAAAAGAGGGAGGAGGCAAGAGAGGAGAATACCTGATATATTGGTTTCATCTGTGGACTTAGTGAGTTAACCACGAGTTAACCACGATCAATTTGTTAGTTTATAAAAATCACTCATTGAAGAAGTTAATTTACAGCGGTTTTTGAAGATGAAAAAGGCATTATATTCGGTCAATCAAGAAAAAGAGGGAAGGAGGTTATTCCTCCCCCGTTCCGCTTACCGGCTTCGGCCCGGCCCAACCCAGCCAGCACCTCCGCCGTCCTCGAGCCTACGAGGCGGTTGCTCGCCGCCCCGATAAATACCGCTGCCTCCGCTTCCGCGTTCCGAGCAATCGATCGAAACGCTTCCCCTTGCTCTCGCACAACATCACACAAGCGGAGTCCGCCCAGGGAGACCACGCACGACTAGGCGCTCGACTCTCGGCGGTTGCTCCGCGCACGCGCACCCACGCCGCCACGACTCGCGAGTAGGTTGCGGAACCCTAGCCGCCGCAATGTCGCGCCGCAGCCGCGAGTACGACGAGGAGGAGGAGGAGGAGGAGTACGACTCGGAGGAAGGGGAGGAGGAGGAGGTGGTGGTGGTGGATGAGAGGGGCGGAAAGCGGTCACGCGGCGGCGGGAAGTGGCCCGGCGTAGAGAGCTTCATCGACGACGCGGCCAGTGAGGATGAGGATGAGGATGAGGAGGAGGAGGAGGAGGATGACGACGAGGACTATGTGGGCGGTGGCGGCGGCCGTGCCCGCAAGAGGAAGAGGGCGTCCATCCTGATCGACGATATGGCTCAGGTCGACGATGAAGAGGAGGAGGAGGAGGACGGCGAGTTCGAGGACGGTGAGTGCTTCCTCGTGGTCTCGCTGGTGTTTGAACTGTGAATCCGTGATAGAATCGTTAGATTGATTTCCCAAATCCGAAATTACGAAGCCCTGTGAAAATCAGCGATTTCGTTTCGGTTTCTGCTAACTGAGTCAATGGACGGAGAGTTTGTGTTTGTTAAGGGTTAAGTTGAGCGATCACCAACAATTTCAATGCTAGTTCCTTCCCGGTTACCCTGGATAATCATCTCTGTTCGAAATGGTCCAGGTGTAGATTCATTAAATTTGGTGGTCAATTTCGTATTGATTCCATGTTGTTGCAGTTCTATGGTTGTTTGTGGTTGTTTAGTCTCATCTTATGGCAATAAGAAATTAAGAATTGAGAATTCTTTTTAGCGATATGTGAAAACTTCAGTTAGAGGCAAAAGTTTATCTTCATTCCGGTTTTTTGTCATAAATTGGGTAGATTTGCTAGGACAAAAGTAGCTCCGTCAAACTAACTCGACACCAATTAGGCCTTCACCAACCAAGAAGTTAATACTGGGCGTAGTTCATTTAATCAACTCTGTTTAAAGCCACGTTGCCTTGAGTGGCAGGAGTCTGCGACATCCAAATATGATGATGGACTGAATTTGCTACTCCTACCTATTACCAGTGTTCAAAGTTGTCTGAATACGCTGATGGCCTGATGGCTGTTCTATGTTATTGTGATAGATCTGTTAAAATCTTCGTTTCAAATGTGAAACCTAATTGGAAGATGCTCTTACTCTTTGTTTCAAATGCGACACCGGGAAGATGCTTCAATTAGTTCATCAACTAACTACAGTTGTTTACTTGTGCTGACTACTAACATGTGTTACCTTCCTTTTGGTATTATCAGATTCACATTGTCAAATATATCTTGTGTTGAATATATAATATCCAAAAGCAAGTTCAAGTGTTTTAATGCTGTCAGCTATGGTCCTTCATGTTTTGGCAGGCTTTATTGATGATGCTCGAGCTGACGACCCTGACCAAGATGTGGGAAGAAGCTCTAGGCGACATCCACCTTCTATGCTGGATGAAGAGGAGGACGTGCATGCGCTTGTTAAGCGAATACAAGACAGGTATATAAAGCAGTCATCACATATTATGGATGATGACGAGGGTGTGACTGAGGTTGAACAGCAAGCTCTTCTTCCATCGGTGAAGGATCCAAAGCTTTGGATGGTGAAATGTGCAGTATGTTGCAAGTTCTATCGAATTATTATGTTCTGCTCTACAATTTGTTCTCTGTATAATTTGATGCTCACTGATGTCTAATTATGATTTTCAGATTGGGCATGAACGGGAGACAGCCCTTTGTCTGATGCAAAAGTCCATTGATACGCCAGATGTCCAGATTAAATCTGTTCTTGCATTAGATCACCTGAAGAATTACATTTACGTGGAAGCATATAAAGAAGCCCATGTCAAAGAGGTACAGTGCTTGACCTGACATTGTAATATCCCTGCTATGCTATGGGAACTAAAATTTGTTACAGGCTTGCAAAGGTCTGCGCAATATCTTCGCTTCAAGAAAAGTAACTCTGGTGCCTATAAGAGAGATGGCTGATGTACTCTCTGTTCAGAGCAAGTCTACTGATGTTTCAATTAACGCATGGGTCCGAATGAAGCTTGGTGCATATAAAGGGGATCTTGCCAAGGTATGGCCATCACCACGGCAGTACAGTTTCTTCATGCTAGTATATTTTCTGCTACTATTGATTTTATAACCTCCATCAGGTTGTAGATGTTGATGATGTGCATCAAAAGGTTACTGTGAAACTCATTCCAAGAATAGATTTACAAGCCTTGGCAAACAAATTTGTAAGTTGTTACTTGGTATAAATTGTCACGTTCTATGTTCACCTTTCAGCCTAACATGCCCTGTTATATTTGTGGTGATGCATCTGCTGTTAATACATTACCTTTTTAGGCTGTTGCTGCCATCATTTGGTATGATGTTAGGATTTTCTATCTGATGTGATTCACTGAATGCCAGATGTATTAATTTATAGTGGAACAAGTGATCATTTGAGTAAATTGAAAATTGAAAATCTGTATGTAGTCCATAGGCGTCTACATAGAGTGTTATTATCCTTTGCCAGTGCCTGATTCTTGGATGGGTTAGCATGATCAGTATTTGCCATTTTCAGGACGGACTTAAGGTTGTGAAGGAGAAGAAATCATTTGTTCCACCACCAAAGTTATTTAGCGCCAATGAGGCAAGGTGCTTATCCATCCGTTTGTAATCAGAATGTATTCATATATATATTTATATCGCTGCAATCTGCTAACTCGACTATAAATAGGGAGATGAACATTCGTGTTGACCGGAGGAGGAATAGATACTCTGGGGAATACTATGAAATGGTTGATGGTTTAAAATTCAAAGATGGTTTCTTGCACAAAACATTTTCGATAAAGTCAATAAGCACACACAATATTCAGCCATCATTTGATGAACTGGAGAAATTCAGGGAACCTGATAATGACATAAATGAGGATGCGGCCAGCTTGTCCACCCTATTTACAAATAGGAAAAAAGGGCACTTCATGAAAGGTGATTCTGTTATTGTTATTAAAGGTGATCTTAAGAACTTGGAGGGCTATGTTGAGAAAGCAGATGATGCTACTGTTCATATCCGACCAAAATTACCTGGTCTTCTGGTAATTACTTGCAAAAGGAATTTTCATGTCATTTTCAATCTAGTCATTATGAATTTATACATCTCTGTGTACCTGCAGGACACACTTGTCTTCAATGAGAGCGATCTCTGCAAATATTTCAATCCTGGAGACCATGTAAAAGTGATGTCTGGTGTTCAAGAAGGTGCAACGGGCTTGGTAGTTAAAGTTGAAGGCCATGTTTTGATCATTTTGTCAGACACAACTAAAGAGCATGTGAGGAATTTTTGTGGACATAAGTATAAGAAACTATCTGGATAAACTTCCGTTATGCTTTTGACTTTCTGATGTGTTCATATGATTACAGATCCGTGTGTTTTCTGATCATGTTGTGGAGAGTTCTGAGGTAACCACTGGGCTTACCAGAATTGGTGATTATGAATTGCACGATCTTGTACTTCTTGGGTAAGCTCAGAGCTTCCAATGAACCATTGTTGTTGCTTATAACATTGAACGGCTATGTAATAACAATGTTCCTCCCATTCAATTTTCAGCAACTTATCTTTTGGTGTTATTATAAAGGTGGAAAGGGAAGCACTTCAGGCAAGAAAATTTGTATAGAACATTTCATGTATGCCTAATGATCTTTTGTACCCATATTTTTTGTGTACTAACCCCCAAAATACATTTAGATTCTCAAGGGAGAGCCTGACAAACCTGAACTAGTTCTTGTGAAACTCAGAGAAATAAAAAGCAAGATTTATCGGTGCACATCTGCAAAAGATTGGTCCAGTAATATCGTGTCAAGAAAGGATGTCGTTAGGGTCATTGAAGGAGCTTGTAAAGTGTGTACAGTTTATTTAATTTGTTTTTAGCTTTCATATTATATTCTGTTTTAGTTTTTTTTCTGTCAGAATATCTGTTTATTACATTATCTCATTATACTATATGTCTAATACACTTTGTCACAACAGGGAAAGCAAGGATCTGTGGAACATATGCACAGAGGAGTACTTTTTATTTATGATCGTCACCACCTTGAACATTCAGGCTTTATCTGTGCAAGAGCACAATCATGCCTCCTTGTTGGGGGATCAACTGGTAGCCGCCACGGAAATGTATGTTTGAAGCTATTTATCTCTGTTGGTTGTTTTAGAAGATTTGCCTAACCATTTGCTTCTCTGATGCAGGGTATGGGTACAGTTGATCCACGATTTGGTGCTTTTAGATCTCCAGCAAGGATTTTGCAATCTCCAGGAAGGCTCCCCCCTAGAGCACCTCATACTAATTGTATGAATATTATCTGCACAGCTCCTTGGTTTTTTATTTAGGCTTCATTGCTCTGCTAAATGCAATAGCAATACCAATTTCATATTTTGTCCTTCCTATCTAATGCAGATCGTGGACGGTTTGGAGGCAGTGATCATGGTGGCAGAGGGAATGATACCCTGGTGAATAGATGTATCAAGATTAAATCTGGCCCGTACAAAGGAGGCAGTGATCATGGTGGCAGAGGGCATGATACTCTGGTGAATAGATGTATCAAGATTAAATCTGGCCCGTATAAAGGATATCGTGGTCGTGTTAAAGAAGTTACGGGAGCACTTGTGCGCGTGGAGCTTGATTCACTTATGAAGATTGTCGCAGGTAATCTTTGTTGTCATTTGTTCTATTTTTGTGAGAACTTTGCGCACCTTTGTATTAAGAAGGAAAGCAAAAACCAATACAAGGAGACCAACGAGTACACCTCAGCATGCAGCAATTGCTGCAGACACACTACAACTTCCATTCGTGAACTGCATTCCTTCCAAATTCCCCACCTTTTCTTCTGATTTTTAAAACTATCTTGCTTCAAATATGTAGTTAAGAGAGAAGATATTGCTGACACAGCTACTGTTGCAACTCCATTCAGGTAAATTTCTTCCTCTTCGTCCATATATTTGGACAAGCTGTTTGATTTCATTTAATGACTACTTGTATCGACAGTGAATCTCGTAATTCATGGGGCAGCGAGACACCTGTGCACCCGTCTAGAACGCCACTGCATCCTTTTCAGACTCCACTGCGGGACCCTGGAGGTGTGTCCATCTTACATGCATTATGGTTATTATAAAAATTAAGACAGCTAAGATCACTTATTTGTTCCTTCTATTTACAAATATATCGTTTTGGACATAGCCGAAGCAACTTTGACTCTGCTAAATATCAGAATAAGTTTACTAAGAAGTAACAAAAATGTTGTATTATGATCCCAATGTAGCTATTTTGGGTACTATGAGGCTGGGAGGTTTATCTATAATGTCATAAATGTATAAGTGGAGAGTACTATAATTCCATGGCACTACTTTGTAGTTTTGTTTTCTTTATGTTATCTAATGTAAAAAAATAATGCGGATAGACTTTGCTACTTAGTACTTGAGTACTTAGATGGTGATGGACGATTTATATGGAGCTTAGTGCATCTGTACTGTTTAGCAACATAATCAATGGCTATTATTTCTCTACTGTAATCAACTTAAACTATATGAGTAGTCACCTCTTTGTATTTTGATTGGTGTTGTTTTTTGGAGGGAGCCTTTCCTCTCCTGAATGCTTACCAGGGAGCACTTCAAAATGGGTGTAGTAGATGTAATTCAGATGAGTGATGTAAAATTTGGCTGTCATTGTGTCGTTGGCCAAACGAAAATATTATGCAGTTCATGCTATGAATGTTATTTACTATGGGTTGTTTCTCTCTCACACACACATAGTAACAAGGTGTTCGTTTTTTACAGCAACACCAATTCGTAATGGAATGCGAACTCCTATGCCTAGTCGAGCATGGGCACCAATGAGTCCACCAAGGTTTGTACGCTGACACTACGGGCAATTTAGCTTCATATTGAAAATGAATTATGTTGTGCAGTCGAGCTAATTCTAGTATAAGTTTATTTTTTATAGATTTGTTGTTGACTAATTCAATTATTACAGGGATAGCTGGGAAGATGGAAACTCTGTCCCTTGGGAAAGCAGCCCAACTTACCAAGTTCGTCATGCTACTTCTTGTCTGCTCTTTATTTTCTGTAGATTAGCTTTGGGTTGGCAATCAATGGTAAGTTTTTGAGCCTCTACATTTCATTTTTGCAGCCAGGAACTCCAGTTTCCCGGTCATACGAAGCACCCACCCCTGGGTCAGGATGGGCTGTTACACCTGGAGTTGGTTTCGGTGATGCCTCCGGAAAAAATCAAAGCCCATATGCAACTCCAACACCTACTGGCCAACCAATGACCCCAAATCCTGCATCATATCTCCCAAGCACACCTGGTGGTCAGCCCATGACTCCAGGTTACATTGAAATGGATATAGTGTCTCCTGCCATAGGTAATACTTTTGTCCTTCGAATTTGTTGCTTCTCAAGCAAAACGCATTCTACGGTCAATCTGGATGGTGATCGAAACTATCTAGAGCTCTGGATGCACTTATCTGGGTACTAATTCCCAAATTGCTTTCAGGTGAGGAAGGTGGTAGTAACTGGCTTTTATCAGATGTTTTGGTCAATGTGTTCAGGGAAGGTGATGATACCACCTGCGGTGTGGTCAAGGAAGTGCTCCCGGTGCGTACTATTTTTACATCTACAAGATGACCCACCCAATTCTTCTTTCACTTTCCTACGCTGACACGAATTTAAACTCTAGGATGGATCTTGCAGCGTTGCACTTGGGTCGTCAGGCAGCGGGGATGAAATAACTGCTTTTCCAAACGAATTTGAGGTTGTCAAGCCTAAGAAGAACGATAAGCTAAAGATAATGTCGGGGTCTTGGCGTGGACTCACGGGGAAATTGCTGGGAGTCGACGGATCTGATGGCATTGTGAAGGTGGATGGTCTACAGACGATGGATGGTGTACAGACGAAAATTCTAGACACGGCGATTTTGGGCAAGCTAACAGCCTGAGGCAGGCCGCTAAAACAAGCCAGACTAGAGTTCTTGTTCAGATAGTGTAGTGAGTAGTCAGGTGTACTGTGTACATGTGTTTTAAGGTTTGTCCTACTTGTGCCTGGATATTGGTATTAGAATATGCTCTCGTCTCAAATGACAAATGATACTCCACCAAACAAGTCGCGAATGCTAGTTGCAACGTAGACAACTGATGTTGTCTGCCCTTGGCCATCAGGTCGTCAATAGTACATAGATTGCTGTACCTGTCACTCTAGAAAAAAGGAATCGGGAGAACTTTTTGCAAAGAGATTCAAAAACTGAGAAGCTGACATCAAGACTCAACTGCGATCAAAGAAAAGTATAATAGACTGTATTTTGTAATCCAAGTATCCAAGCCATTACCGAGAGGTGCAACACTAATTTTTGCTTTACGCCTTCCGTTTTAAATTCAGTAATTAGTCTAAAGAAACGAACAACAAATGAACTCTTGACTATTGACAACTGGGCACTTCTCAGTTCTATGTAACGGGAGTAGTTCATCAAGGACCTGTTATATTCACAGAAAGAAATCCGCGGGACTCGCACGGAATTAACCGGCCCTTCGGGTCAATAATCTTGATCGCCTACAGTGTAATCCGACAAATATCTATACTATACTATGCTTACAACGACGCAACCGTTTTCCTCTCTCTGGGAGAATCAAGTTGGAAAAGCAGCAGCAGCAGCCGCTGGCTTGTGCGTCAGGCACTCAGGCCCGTCCAGAACAACGACAGGCACCCGACGAGCCAAATCACAAGCGCGAGGAACAGGCGGGGCAATGACACCGGTGCAGCGTACGCACCAATGATGGCCGTTGCTCCAAGCAGCATGAGCTGCAACGCGTAGAGCCGCAGCATCGGCGGCCCGCGGCGGCCGTCATCTGCGGCGGGCTCCCCCTCACGCGCTCGATCCGCCCCTGTACCTGGCGCCTCTTTGGCGACACAACCGGCGTCGTTCGGAGCCATGGGGGAATCGGATCAGGATGGACGGATTCACCACCACCACCACGTTCGACGATGCTGTCGGATGTGAGTATATGAGAATGTGAGTTATCGAGACTCGGGAGCCGCGAGACGATTTGTGTTTCCGGTGGATGGTTTCTGTTCTGAGCACGAGCTCTGTTTATTTATAGCTGTGGGTATTGGTAGTTCGGGTACATTTCGTCATTTTCGTGCAGACTGACAGGTTGATGATGAAGGCATTGGCTATTGGTTGCTGTTGTCTGCATCCGATCCGAGCCCCGCAGCTTCGGCGCAGCTTCCTTTACGTCGCCTGTTGCTTTCACTAGCGAGCAGGTGACGGTGACCTGACCTGGCTGACTTAAGCCGAGGTGTCTCCACGTTGCAGTCGTCTGTACATGCGCACACATGGCACATCATCAGGGACAAGCATTCGTCACCTGCTCTTCGATCTCGCCGCAAAACATACGGGCTTCCGGCAAGAAGGGTCATTAGAATTTAAGAACAAGTTGTGGACCGGGTTAATGATTTTTACCACAAGTCGTTGACGCCGAAATTTCCCTGTAATCTCGTTCATTTCGCGTTCGCTGGTTTCGGGTAACAAGGGAAACAGCGGTTGGTGGTGCGGCTGGTGCCCAAGGGTTCGGGAATTCTGCTATACGTCAGTTGAGAGCAAATATTCATTGCCGACCTATTTAAACGATTCAAATTTAAGTATTCTTAAAGATTAGCCAGAAAAATAAATAAATATAGTGTTGTTTTCATCTGTCTATTCCTATTCTAGAACTTTGACTACTCGCTTGCACAGCCAAAGTTTAATTAGTTTTTTTTCGAATAAGAATAGTTTAATTAGTTTTATCATAAGAAAACATAATGCTACCAGCTGAACGGAAGTGGTTAGCTTTGATACTCCCTTTTTCCAAAATATAGCAAAGTTTAATTAAGAAGAGTGTTAAAAAATACTTCTTTTAGACGTAGGCCTGGACTAATTATAGTAGATCTATAATAAAGAAAATGGGTCACTAGGGTAGCACCTTTTACTAGTACTCTTACTAGGTTGATATATTTGAAATAAAATTTAAACTCTAAAGGTTACTCGCTCCCTTTTATATTATATAACGTTTTGATTTTTTTTTCTAGTCAAACTGTTTTAAATTTAATTAAGTTTATAAAAAAATTAGTAACACCTAAAACATCAAATTAGTTTTATTAAAACATTAATATATTTTATATTGTACGTCGCTTACCACTAAAAAATAATTAACCATAAATTCGAGCACCCGTGTCAAATCTAGGATTGGAACACAGGTGGGCTGGTTCCACCACAAGGAACCTGATAAGTTGAGTTATGCTCACTTCGCAAATTTGGTCTAATTTAAATGAATTTGACTAGGAGAAACATCAAAACGACTTATAATACAAAACATAGGGAATATTATATGTTGTGACAAAGGAAATATATCGAAAACATAATTATACAAAATGACAATGCTATATTTTGAGATGAAGTAAGTATATCAAAAACATAATTAGAAAAATATGGCCAAATACATGCAGATCGTAGTGTTCTTATTTTGTCTGCATCTCAAACCAATCTGGAATCGGCCCAACCCTCCTAAAAGGATAAATCACGGAATAAGTCCATTTTGCCTTACTCATCTCTAATTCTCGAGCACCACTACTGTCATGGCGCATGACCACCGCACCTCGATGATGACGATGCTGCGTGGGGAGGCTCGGCAGCGGGCGGTTTTTGTAGCCAGTCGCAACACCGTCTTCGTCGCCACCCGTCAGCCGCCTTGGATCTCCTAGGTGGCTCCTTCCGTGGTCACGCTGTGACTACCACTTCCGCTGCTTGCGAGGAGAGAGAGGGAGAGAGTGAGAGATGGTGATGGGCACAAGAGATGTAATAGACACCTGGGAGCCATGCGCTGACTTAGCGGGTTTGACCGGCAGTTAATATGCCACGTCAGCAAAAACCACCTCCCAAACCACCGTACAAGTCTATTTGCACTGGTTTTCAAAGTTGGGGGAGACTTTATACCGGTTTTATAGTTGAAATATATTTGCACCGGTTTGAAAGTTGGGGGAGACTTTATACCGGTTTTGTAGTTGAAGGATGCGATTTGATCAGGCATGATGAGGGTTAAAGTAGACTTATTCCCTAAAACAACCCCTCTCCAATTTGGGCCAAAATTTAGCAAACCCATCTTAAGCCCACATACGTGTAGTCTATAGAGCACAGCCCCTTTCTTCCCCGGGGATCTCTCATTCCCTTCGCTCGCCAAATTCCATCCGGCGTCGGGCCGAGAGAGGGGAGAGAGAGAGACCCGAGAGTCCGAGACGGAGCCAGCAAGCACTGCGATAATGGCGACGGCGGAGAAAAAGAGGCCTCGGAGCAGCAGCGGCGGCGCGGAGAAGAGGCCGAGCAGGAAGGAGGTCTTAATATTTCTTTCCCCTCCTCTCCTCTTCTTGATGCGGCCAGTATCACTCGCTCGTTTCACCCTACCCGTAGTCGATTACTCATGGCTGACAAGATTTGTTTTATATTCCCCGAAACCGAATAGCTGATAAGATTTTTTTTTTTACTTTTTGGTAGATGATGTTTGGCACTTGGGTATGTCAGAGTTCAATTAGCACGCGCTTCAAAGTTCAAACCCTACCAAGTGTGTCGATTTCTTTTATTTTCAGAAGCTGTGAAGCTGCAGTGTCAACTTTATCATACCCATGTGTTCTTCTGTTGAACATGTATGCTGCATCATCTAGATTTTGTGTTACAAGTTTCTTTACTTATTTGATGGGTGGTTTGTGACTCCTGTCACTGAAGTAGCTCTTGATGAGAAATAGTGGAGATGTATCTAATATCAGGGTCTCATTCAGACAATCTTCTGCCTTTGCCTAGATATTGGGGAGAAAGAAGGCTGTCGAAGAACTTATAAGGAAAGCTGTAGCCGTGAAGGATCATCTAGCGCAATTTCCTGATTTTCATAAGTATGAGAAAAATGGTAACCTACATTGTCTGTTTGGTGAACAGAATTCGCCACCTTAGGACTAGTAATGTTCCGCCATGATTTAGAAACTACTAATGTTCCCAGTAAAAAGGAAGAAACTCCTAATCCCCCCCCCCCCCCCCCCCCCCCTGAACTTACCTCTATAAATTCCAACATGGAGATTGAATGCAACACTAGGCCCTAGCAACTCCTATTTAGTACAGTGCATATTTTTGTATGTGTGTGGTAGGAGTCATATCGATCTCACCCTTTTTCTTTATTCTTAGATCTTTTGGTATACTTGGAGTCTGGACATGGTAATCAGCTTCCATTACTGACAAGGAAGTACATCCAAAATCTTCTCAAGGTCACATATATTTTCCTTTCATTTTGCTCTTAGTGCTGCTGGATATTTTATATATCTTACTTTTACAGTTTCCCCACAAATATTGAATGTAATGCTAGAAAGCAATACTTTAGGTTAACATGGAGGGACCATATGGGCCAGAATGGCCTTCAGAAGAGAAAGTTAAGCGCCGAGAAATGGTTGCCCCAGAAGCACGATATATATTTGTCCGGCAATCTTCAAATGCCATTACCACCAACAATATTATGAAGCAAGATTCAGGGCTAGAACTTACACATGAAGCATGTACTGAAGATCGCTTGATTGGTTTTGTACACTATAGATTTGTTTTGGAAGAGGATGTTCCTGTTGTTTATGTCTATGAGTTACAGATGGAGCCTTCTGCCCAGGGGAAGGGGCTGGGGAACTTTCTAATGGAATTGATCGAACTTATAGCTTGTAAGGTAATGTGACTTGTTTAAAAGTTCCTGATGGTTTACTAAAATGACCTGCTCAATTTTATGTGCACATATTTCCAGAAATATTATGTGCACATATATTCTGCTATGATACCTTCTGTTCCTTCATGTCTTATCATGTACATTTCATTAGCACAATTGATATCCTGAAATCTGAGCATGAAGGATCATCTGATTTTGATAGCGTGTACATGCAGAGCCAAATGGGAGCAGTGATGCTAACAGTTCAGAAAGCTAATAACCTTGCTATGGCTTTCTACAAGAAATTGAGGTGAAGTGTTAGGCTTGAATATTTCCTCCGCAGCTTATTTATGCAGACTTTATACCTTATTGTTGGTTTGTTAATATTGCGGTGACTGCTGGTTGAAACATTTCAATGTAACTCTTATCCTGCAGATATGTAATATCCAGTACTTCGCCATCACGAGTAGATCCACTGGTATTATTTTGCCTATAAACTATAATTTTTATTGATTAAGATGTTCATATCCTGATCCTTCCAGTTTCCACAGATTGGGCTTGAAAAAAACTATGAGATTTTGTGCAAGGCATTTGAATCTGAAGCTAAGTCCAGATTAGAGGTATGCAGCATGTTCAGTATTGCGTAAATTTACTGCTACCTTGTAAGCTTGCAACTTCTAAGATGGTTGAATCTGATGAATAGAAAAAAATATTCGCCACACAGGCATATTAATCATTCACTAAATTCTTTATGAATTTGCTGCGTTAATCCTTTTGCTTGGCCCCGTTCGTTCTCTCACTTGAGAGAGAGAGAGAGAGATTTTCACAACACACAAAACAAGAAAACTCATTAGCACATGATTAATTAAGTATTAATTATAAAATTAAAAAATGAATTTATTTGATTTTTTTAAACAACTACTACATAGAATATTATTTTTGTCAAAAACGAATGCATTAAAAAGTTTGAAAAGCGTGCCAACGGAAAACGTGGAAGTTAAAGTTTTGGAGTTGAGAGAAAGAACTGGGCCTTAACAACAAATTTTCTTTATTTATTATTGGCTATAAGCCTATTACTCACTACTAATGCGTAATGTCGTGAATTAGCGTTAATATGATGTCAATCAAGTCCTTGACATATTCTTGTCAATATTTGCAGGAAGGCAACTGAAAACTCCCTGCGCAATGACCAATCTTGTTAAAATGTGATGATGACTGTTGTTCTTCACTACAGTATTGACAACCTTCACACTACAACTCATGCTTGAGCGGCATATCGTCAGGCCACCATGTTACTGCAATGCATTCAGATTGCACTGTTCTTGTCTGAATGAAGCTGTTCCTGCTAACCCATTCTGGGAAACAAACACGATTGGTCCATATTCTTTCCTTGCAAAATGCAAATGTACATCTGCACGTTTCTCAATTTTACTTGAGAGGAAACATGCTGTTGCTGTATGGTCGCTACTGTTACTTCAGGTAGGATGGCAGATCGCAAATTCGCAAGCACGCATAGAGACGAGCCCGAGAGTTCAAGGCGCGTTGCCGCGCTTCTTCCGCGGGGCTCTCTTCCCCCTTGTGATGATGATCGCGTCGCCGCTCCAGGTCTCCTCCTCCTCCGGCTGCTCTTCCTTTACCCATCCGCACCTGAGCACGAGACGCTTGCGCGGCGGCAGTCGGAGATCCTCCCCGACGCCGTCGCCGCCGCCCGCGTCGTCGACGGCGTCGCTGCGGTGCTCCCTACGGCGCAGCCCGCACCTCGCG
The DNA here is from genome assembly GCA_000573905.2 of Oryza punctata. NCBI lineage: Eukaryota > Viridiplantae > Streptophyta > Magnoliopsida > Poales > Poaceae > Oryza > Oryza punctata. The sequence goes on from CM002489.2 coordinate 39,119,241, forward strand.
CATATGCGCCGCCTCATCTTGATGGGATACTTGCGCTGTTCCTCCGTGAACGCGCCGCCGTCCTCCTCGCCACCGGCGAACGTGCACGCAGGGGTCAAAAGAAGCGACCTATTGCTCGTGCTCAACATCGTCCCGCTTCACGGTAGCCTATGATTAACACACTCTTAGATTAATCTAAGTTTGATGTGGATCATTGCCTCTGGATCCATGTTTTTTGTAGGTCTAAAGAGCTCGGATTTTTTTTGGATGCAGATTTGGGAGCGTTGTACAGACTAGCATGCCAAGCATGAAAACGCTTGAGCATGCATGGGGCGGCACACCACCACGGGAACCGTAATGCTGCGTGTGAATCATCAAAGCATAAGTTTGCCCTGTGTGCGGCGTTTTGCTTTCCTTTCCTCACGATGAAGACAGGCCTGTGTCACGATCCTCGCACGAGAAAAGGAGAGCCAATCGTTCGGGTTTTCCGGTTGCAACACCAAAGCCCATATGGTGCGTCCGTGCGTGCGCCTTTCGTGTTTCTAACATCTCTGCAATTGACAGTGCCAGAACGCAGTAACAGAAAGTAAGCGTGTCCAAACCATCTTAAGATCTCGTTTACACGGATCTTAAGAGTCGAGGAACATGCTATATCTAAATGCTATATCTAATATTGATTAAGGATACGGTTTAAATCCAACCTCAGCTAAAGCTACCGTTCAAACCGTCTAACTTGTTTGGTAAATTAAGTGGAGAGAATTGGGAGTTTAGATAAGAGAATTAGCGGTAAGATTAACATGGGAATTTGATTTTTAGTCCCAATCTCTTGTTCGTAGAAGTGGTGGGAATTCATAAGGAGTTTAGTTGGAGATTAGATCTTAAATGAAAACGGATGGTTGAGATTTGTTTAGATAAAACAAAGTAGGAATTTTCTCCCAATTACCACCCCTACCCAGATATTGAAAAGGAAGAAGTTCCTCCCTCAATTCTCCATCCCAATCCCACCTAAACTCCTATATCCCCCAACCAAATAGAATAATTAATAACCTCATCTTTCTAAACTCCCAATCCCTTCTAATAACTCCTCCTAACCAAACGGATCCAAGATCTTATCTGCACTGGTTTAGGGAGTTAAAGGAGGCATCATAGCTGATATCGCGGTTTAGGGATGAATTTCAGACTGCGATAAATTGAGGGTCCTAAAGTAAACTTAACGCCCCAATTATCTGTCCACGATATCTCACTCTCAGCAAGGCCTAATGACATCATGGGCTGAATCTAGTTAGCCCAACAAGCCAGAGTCCAATATCACCGTGGGCCCACCTCGTCAGTAGCCAGAAGCCCAGAGAACCTTCCGTCGCTTCCTCCCAAACCGCTCTCGGCTCTCGGCTGATCGGCCCTCTTTCTCTCTCCACCTCGGCTCGCACCCGCCATGGAGCCATCGCCGGAGACTCCGCCGCCGCCGGCCGCTTTCGCCGCCGGCGGACAAGGCAATCCGCATGCTCTCACCACTGCCGCCGCCGCCGCCTCCTCCTCCTCCTCTCTATTTCCTCTCTTCCCCCTCTCGGCGCCCGACGAATCCTCCGCCCCCGCGGCGGGGTCCCAGTGGCTCTCAAACCCTAGCTTCTCCTTCGACGCCTCCTCTCTCAACATCCCCGCCACTACCTCCTCATCCGTACCGCCGCCGCTAAGCGCCTCGTCGGACGATGAGGAGGCGCCGCGGCCCGCACCTGCTAAGTATGACCTGCTGCCCTCCTCGCCGTCGCCTCCGGCCTCCGACGAGGAGAGGAGGGATATACGGAAGGATAGGAAGAGGAGGAAACGGAGGCGGGAGAAGGAGCGGTACAATAGCGCGGAAGCCTCGCGAAAGCCGGGGGTTCGCGCTTGGGCTGGGTCGGAGACGAAGTTGGCTAAGGACTACTACTTCGACGCCAAGGGCGACCAGGATAACTTGGCGTTTGGATCGATATACAGGTCAGGTTTTTGCATATGAAATGTATAGCAAAGCTGAACTTGCATTGTCACCAGAAGTTAATAATCCGGCATACTGCACTTGGTTTGTGCCATTTTTGTGGTATCAGGTTCCATTTGAAAACCATGGGCGTTTATGTTAATTACGCAATTCCATGAAGGTGTGCTAGACTATCTGCTAAAGTGGCATGTTAGCTGTTGTGCAGGCTTGCTTCTGTTTGCTGCATCATCAGAGTTCTCAGTATCAAGTTTGTTTTCCTAGATACAAAGCTGCTCGTTTAAACATATTTCCTGTGATCTCTGAGGGAAATAAATAAAAACCCCTGGGCTAATTGAGTTGCAAGAAACTGTTAGGCAGATTTACTGAACTCGAAGCTCATTGCATGTTTAGTCCCCTTTGAAGTTAAGTCGGCTGATTTGATTTCGTTTTGAGAGAAGCGAGATCTGGTTTATGACACTTCGAAGTGCTTCACTACTTGCATAAGTTTGATAAATAGAATGAATCAGCTTACATCATGCTTTGGCCAGAATATTAATGCTTAGTGTGATTTTGTGACGTTCCATTTTCTTCCTTGGTTCATGAGTTGATTCTTTATTTTTCTGCTTTCATTCTTGTTTAGTTTGACTGTAAAGATTTTTTTCATTTTACTGAAATTTGACACCACAAGAAAATTATGCAGAATGGATATTGCACGCTACAAGTCTCAAAGCATGCCAGAGGCATGTGGTCTAAAACGGCATTTGTTTCATAATTGTGGTGTCTCGGTACATATGGGTCATGAGTCAGATTTAGATGGACTGGATAGCAAAGCAAGAGCTGGAGGTCGCTACTACTCGGCAAAATATGCAGTTGTAGAAAGAAATAAGGGTTTCAAACACCTAAAAGTATTGAAAAAGGATAACTTTGCAATTCTCCCAGAAGATTTTATCCCCCTAGGGACACCATCTCTTCCTGAAAAAAACACTACCGGGGAACAGGAACTTGAAGAATCTTGGGAAGATGAAATACTTCGGAGGACACGAGAATTCAACAAGATGTCTCGGGAGTTCCCTCACAATGAGAAAATTTGGTTGGACTTTGCCCGATTCCAGGTATTACCAATTTGTCTGATGTTATAATATTTCTATTGTGAAGCAATGCATAGCGTGATCCACATTGTTGTTACTTTTATGGGATATCATTAGTAGTTACATAGAGAGTTTTAAGATATCAACCTTATTAATATAATGTTTCTTCATTCAACCTTTTCCTTGTCCGCTCTTTATAAATCTACTGAAGAAATTTTCTCTGCTACTGTTTACAGGATAAAGTTGCCAGTACTCAACCTCAGAAAGCAGCCCGTTTGCAAACAACTGAAAGAAAAATTAGTATATTGGAAAAGGCTGTAGAGCTCAATCCAGATAATGAAGAATTATTGCTTTGTCTTCTGAAGTCATATGGTGAGAGGGATAGCACCCAGAATCTCCTGGATAAATGGGAGCAGATACTTATGAAACACCCGGATAGTTGTAAGTTGTGGAAGCAGTATCTACTTCTGTGTCAAGGGGAATTCTCCAGATTCAAAGTATCTGACCTACGGAAGTCTTACGCTTACGCAGTACAGGCTTTATCTGCAGCTTGTACCAAGCTATGTAGGCAGGTTTAACTTCAGTGTTTCTTTGTATATAGTTCAGCTTATGTGCTCCCCCTCCCCTTTTTCTATCCCTCTCTCTGCATGTATGCACTGTTAGCCAGTTAAAATTTTCTGATGTTTATTCTTTCCTTCTTTTTTTCACAGGACACTAAATATGATCATCTCGAACCTAAGTATTCTTCCTTAATTCATCTTGAACTCGGTCTAGTGGATGTATTTGTGAACTTGTGTCGGTTCGAATGGCATACTGGACATCGGGAATTAGCAACTGCATTATTTCAGGCTCAAATAGAATTTAGTTTATTCTCCCCTCCCCTTCATCTGACCACAAGCAGTAAGCAAAGACTCTTTGAGCACTTCTGGAACAATGGTGGTGCTAGAATCGGAGAAGATGGGGCTCTTGGATGGTCCAGATGGTTGGCAAAAGATGAGGAGAGTAGACAAAATATAGATATACAAGAAAATACCCAAGAAACTGAAAGGAGTGGTTGGAGTGGTTGGTTTGATCCTTCTCTAAGGAATAATAATGAAATAAGCGAAGTGGAACCATTGACATCTGATGGAAATGATGCAGAAGATCAAGATGATGAGGACCCATCTGCACAAGAAGATGTTGAATCTTTGCTGAAAAAGCTTGGGATTGATGGAGACGCTGATTACAATAGTGAAGTTAAAGATCCAAAAACGTGGAATAGGTGGTCATTTATGGAGTTATCAAGGGATAATGAACAATGGATGCCTCTTCATGAAAAACCTGGTACGTTGTTTTCTCCTTGTGTTTGTAGATTGACAAATCACATTGTTTTTTTAGCTAACCCAGTGCTTACACTGGATGCCATTTTCATGGACAGGATCACTTTATTCTGATGATGCTCCAACTGGAGAAGACAATGATCAGCTTTCCAGAGTAATTTTGTTTGAGGATATAACTGAGTTCCTGTTCTCTCTATCTTCTGAAGAGGCTCGCTTTTCTTTGATATGCCAATTCATTGATTTCTATGGTGGAAAAATTTCTAGATGGTAATTTCGCCTACTTCTTTTCAGATAAGCTGTTGTCATTCTCTGTACGCAAACTCTACTAGCACTTTACAGTAAAATTGGCATTTCGACCTAAGTAAAACAGCAAATATTATTGCTCATTTTCTAAAGTTGTGAACGTATTCCTTAAGATCATCACTATATGGGCCTTTGAAAGAACATACTAATGATATCTGTAATTGTATAATGAGGAGTATGATTCAACATGGCAATTGCATCTACCCAGATATAATGTGTTAGTATTTCATCGTAATTTTGGACTTGTGCTGGTCATGTTGATAGTTTTACTTGAATCCAGAAAGGCAGAAATTAAGGAAAATAGCTGGTATGGTATTACAACCCAGTAGTTTAAAGTCCTTGCAAGCAAACATTTGGACATGTAGAATGAAAACAGATACGATGACAGCGAGATGTGAAAGGTGTTATACCAGCCTTGTTGCGCCTCAAAAATCTATATTAATTACGAGCAGTACATTGGGTTGCACTATGAATAAGTTGTTACTTTTCACAATTTGTTTCTTGCCATTTTCATATTGTTGTCCATACCAATGAGTTAACCCCAGTATATTGTTAAATTCCAGGACATCCACCAACAGTTCAAGTTGGATTGATAGGATTTTGAGCCTAGAGATGATTACAGATGACATTCAGGAAGATCTTAGTACGGTGTCTAACCTTATAGACAAGAACCAAAATTCAGTTCATAATAAAATGGTGTCATTGTTAGGAACTATGCATGAATTTTCTCAAAGGCCCGGCACTGCAAAATTTCTGAAAAATGCAATATTGATTTTCCTTGATGTATTCCCTCGTAATCATATCCTGGAGGAAGCTGTTCTTGTTACCCCCCGAATTCATACAGCTCAAGAAAAATCTCTGTCTACTCCAGCCACTGCATCCCGGGCTTTGGCCAAAAATCTATTGAAGAAAGACAGACAGGTATGCCTTGTTCCGTATTTTTGGCATCACTTGGCTGAGTAGCATAACAGGTGAAAACTAGGTCGTTAGTTGTGCAAGGAGCACACAGAAACAGGTAGTTTTTTCATGTGTTTTAAGCTAGCTAGTTGTGCATTTTATGTTTTCTTGAATACGTGCATTGTATGTAATCTGTGTCACTTGGTATACTAGATGCATCATGCAGTTTGGGAACCAAAATCAAACTGAGTTCTTCAGAGATTGAGGCATGACTCTTCAATTCAATAACATCCATTTCATTTGACTAGCTCAAAGTGTTTCAACGTTCATCTTATTTTGGATCTTGCTTTTTCCAACAGTTCCATATGTGCATTTTTTTTTAATATTTATATGCCTGCATTACATGTATCAGTAAATATTCTTAACAGTGTTACTTGGAGCATGACGCTCTTTTCTTTTGAAATAAGAAAAAAAACTGAACCATGTCACCTTTTTCGGGTAGGATCTCTTGCTTTGTGGAATATATGGACGAATTGAGGCTATGAATGGGGACTTCGTCAAAGCAAGGCATATATTCGACTTGGCACTATCAACTTCTCAAGGAGCTTCAGAGGTAAACCATAAAATAAATGAATCAGCATGTTCAGATCCAAAAATGCAATCAATGTTGTCATTATGTCTTTGTAATGCAATCAATGCTGCTAGAAATATATATCAGTATGTCAAATGTGTCTCACTCACTACCTCCCTTCCAAATTCCAATATAGATGTAGTTCTGTATATTGCAATGGTCCTCTGATAGTCTGATACACACTGCTAGCAATTATACCCTTCTTTTACATTATACATTGATAAGCGTTATAGAATGTACTGCCTGGAATTAGTTACTCTGAGGAACAATAACATGGTATCTATTAGTCTTAAGGTTTGAAAAGTTTTTTTGGAAGTGTTAAAAGTTTGATTGTGCACCTTCTATGGCAAGTAGGGAACCTCTATTTTACTCGTTTTCACAATATTTTTTCAATTCCACCATGGACACAAACCAATGGTCACCAACTTAGATGACATACTATACTACTCAACCTATTCGCAATATTAAGTTAAGAGGTAGCTACTATTATAGAGTGGACATTGTGACCCTTGGTTTTCTCAATAGACAATCATTTTGAAGTGGCCTGTTGCTAGAAAATTGGTTAACATATTTTTGCCATTCAGGTTTCTCACATTGTTCTAGCAGCAATCTTGTGGTTGAGTTAGAATAGGTTTGAAGCAACTTGATGAAAGCTAGTTAATTGTCTTGAGCAGTTTATGTTCTTGGAAAGGAAACACCACGTCGGTACTTGGTCAGCTATGTCAAACATGGTTTTATTGATTTCAGGGCCTACTCTATTCCCAGCACAACAATGTGCTTTATATAGTCTTTTATTCTAGCACATTTACTTATGCTCGCTTCTGCTTTCGTTGGCCAGGATCTCAGGAAGAAGGTTCCTATTCTTTATTTCTGGTATGCTGAGATGGAGCTAGCAATATCTACTTCAAGAAACAATTCTGACTCCGTGGATCGTGCAATCCACATTCTGTCCTGCTTAGGGAACAAGGCGAAGTATGCTTCTTTTTATGGGTCAATATCACGACCTCAGGTGTTAAAGGCTCGTCAAGGATTTAAAGAGCAGATTAGAAGCTTGCGATCTTCATTTTCAAGTGATGGTATGAAAGAAGAGTCTGTTGCTCTGATCTGCTCAGCATCTTTGTTTGAGAGTATGACATCTGGTTTTGCTTCTGGTCTTGAAGTTATAGAAGAGACCTTCTATATGATACCTTCAGGTATTTCATCCTTCAGCACTCTTTTCTTGATAATCTTGAATGACAATTACTCATGCCTTTACTCTTAGCTCATGTGTATGTTTATTTATCTATAAGCGGGATGAGTTGACTTTTGTGCAAATTGTAGTCATTGTTTGTTCTCCCATACTTTTTTTCTCAAGTACTAGTGATAGTCTGATAGATACTGATGATAAAAGCAACCACATGCTAAGCCATTACATTTCTGTTCCTTTAATTGTTATATATTAGATATCTACCATCTGATAACTATTGAATTATAACTTGTCTTTAGGGCTCTGTTAGTCGTATTTTTTTGTTTGACATTTGAAGTTGTTTTCCATGTATCTTGCTAAACTCTTAGATATTTTACAATCTTCAATAAACATACCTATTTCTGACTGGAAGTGACAAGCTCCTTTCTAGTACTCCCAAAGCTGCTCAGGTGTCAACTACAGCTTTTGATACCAAGATTTTGCATGAAGTATCAAGCTTATTTGGATCTCAAGTCTCCACCTATAGTCCAAATTAACTTATTTCACTGTTAGATCTTACATTTATGTTTACTTCTGCAGTGCTTGATAGTTCATGATTTTATTTATCCTTTTCATTTACTGTTGCTTTTCTATGGCTGTGAATATGTATTATTATTCTCATCTGTCAAATTTGCAATCTATTAAGCATGCTCTTATCATGATTTTCAGAGAGCAACCATAGCTTAGAATTCGAAGAATTGTGGATGCACTACATCAAGCTTCTTCAAAAAAATCTGAATCAATTGAGTCTCTCAAGGGTTTGGCCAAGAGTATCGCAAGGAATACAAACATATCCATACAACCCAAAATCATACGCAGCCATGTTAACTCTAGGTTGCCTTTACAGTGTTTCCAATAATCTACGTCTCACACTCGACAAATTTAATCAAAGGTAAGTTCTTCTCTTCCCTACAAAGTCCATAAACACACTGCTTTTCTTTACCTGCTATGGTGTTCTTCTCTGACAACAAAATTATGGAATATATTGTGTAATATGGTAGAAATGTAATTGATCCTGCTAATGATTGTCTTGGTCTCCTTTAGCAATACATTTTTTGTGATAAGAGATACATTTGTAACCTGCGTACTTCCTGACAGTATATATCAAGTACTTTTTCTTTAAGTAGCCAGTTTGGGAGCATGCATGCTTCTAAAATTATCTTCTGAAGTCTGCATGGTGTTGCATTGCATATTGACCGTCTTTGTGTTTTGATTTTATCAGGGATCCTTCCATAATTGGCTTGCTCTTTGCTTTGTCCTTTGAATTGTGCAAAGCTGGATCGGACAATAGAATACACAATCTGTTTGAGAGAGCTCTGGCTGATGATAAGTTACAGAAATCCGTTCTGTTGTGGCGCTGTTATCTAGCTTATGAGGCAGAGATAGCTTGCAATGCTTCTGCAGCTCGGCGTGTGTTCTTCAGAGCTATACATGCCTGTCCATGGTATGGTACTGAAATATGTTGTTGCAATTTGATGTTACTCTGGTTATACTTACATGATTGCTTATTCTACCATCCATCTATATCCAGCTATTTTTATGTAGCCAATTTGGAACAAAGATCATTTATGTATTTTGTTACATTTGTATGTTATACTTACACTATATTACAAGAGTAGAGAAGAGATCTCATCAGAGGATAATGGGCACCTGGACTTTGTTGTGCTATTGCCCTTTCAGATAGCTATATGTACAATAGAGTATAAAGTTTAAATCAACACACTTTTTTGGAAGAAAGTGCTTTGACAGTAAATTGGTGTTATTGCAAATATGGTTGCTCTATGAACTTGTTACTTGGAACAAAGAACTTGTAGCTTCTTCCTTTTCTTTTTTTTATTTTTTTTATCAAAATGTTCCATCTTTAATTGTGGGTTTGGGAAGCAGAAGTTCTATTTTCATGTTATTTTAGCTGCTATTGTTTTCTAATATTAAACATTTAAACTGTAACTTGAGTGATGGGCAAACTAATGACAATTGGAACTTGGCACTCATAACAAGACATTTCCACTTTGCAGGTCTAAACGATTATGGCTTGATGGATTCGAAAAATTGAGTTCAATTTTGACACTGAAAGAGTTGTCAGATCTCCAAGAAGTAATGCGTGACAAGGAATTGCACATTCGAACTGACGTTTATGAGATACTCCTGCAAGATGAAACAGATACCTGATGCAGCTATCCCTTTTTTTGTCCAGAATTCGAGATCTCCCATATTACCTCAAGGTTCCATCTTGCAACTGAAGTTGGTTCCATGTTGCAATCTTTTAACTCATAATTGTTGGACTCTCAAGACCGGTTACTCAGGAACCTTTATCTTGCATGGAATGTGATCTGGAGACGATGTACATACAAAGCATCTTTAGATCGAAAATCTCGTGACATATTAATGTGCTTTATTTTCTGTTCCTGAAGACATATGTTCGGCTTGTGTCTGGCCACTCCAATCCTTTTATTGGTTGGTGTGCTTCTTGGAAGGGCTCAACTGCAGGAAGAGGTCGATATGAAGTTATGATGAAGGAAAGCATAGAGTGGCAGCATAAAGTTGAAATTGTCTTGCCAAAATGGAACATCAAAAGCTGGCAGAGAATCGAGTTTATAAATCTAAAATTACTGCGACTTCAGGCAAGTGATGCATGCATTTTACAGCAAATATGTTTTTTCTAGTTTCTTCGTCATTTTCTTCCTGCACTTGCTCATGGTACTCCTTTTGAAAGCAGGTTGGGGGTAATATGTGCAGTACCCTAGCGTCAATCAAAAGCCTGGAGTATGTCTTCATTTATCATCTTTCTGCGATTAAACGATACTTGTCCTTTTTAAAACGGAAAGAAGGAAAGCTTAGTTTTCAACATAATATATACTACTAGTATATTGTGGTATACTATATCTGTACAATGATTGAAGTGACACATTTTTTTTGACACACTTTTTTTGAAAAAAAGGAACTACCGTAAAAATATGGCTCGGTAATTACAAAAGAGGGTTGCTAGATGAGGGGTGCATGTTACCTCATGTTAGCTGGGTCTGCTGCAGCAAAAGATGTTAGTAGGTGTAGTTGTACTACCATGTTCTCGTATGATACTATTTACTCTTGATTTGCTATGCTCCGCTGCTGTGATGCCTGTGTCCTATACTCTCCTAGCCACACGCCCACGTGATACGGCGATGGTGGAGAGAGGCCGATAGCGCTTTCGAGTATTCTTGTATTCGACGGTCCATTTACAGTTTCACAGTAGTATGCTGCATGCTTATTGATTGTTATTATGCGCTGTTGCTCGCTAGTTCATGGCCCGATCGAGTTCGATCTTCCTCATCAGAACCCGGTTTATGGGACTTCAGACTGACCTCCTCCTACGCAGGCACCTAAAGGCTGTGCCAATATACATCGTCCTGGTTTATGCTTGACATGATAGAGGTTGATTAATACAGTACTGAGGCCTCGACAAGGTAAAGATACAATGCAGTCTTCCATATGTACCATACCTTGATGCAACCTGGTGAATTTGAACCCTCCTCACCCACAGGATGTGGCTATGTATATTTACAAGGGTGGGTAAACTAACTCTCCCGTTATTATCCTAAGTTCCTGACCAAGACATTTGTCCGTTCACTTCTTGATAATTGGTTCCTTCACTTCACCCTCTCGTTCTGATGATGGTTATGGTGCCCTTCCCTGCCGTCCTGATCCTTGTCAGGCTAACAACTGCTTTGCCGGACAGGCCTAGTCCATGAGCGTACACGGCAGGGCCGCAGGCGAACTGGCCGACGGGGTGCCGGACCGGCCTGGCTGGCCGCTTCAGGATCCTCTGGTTGACGTCGTTCAGCGTCGCTGCGCCGCCGCCTTCTAACCCCAGCGGCTTGACAACTGCGAACGGGTACAGCACGCCCGTGTCCCTCTTCCCCTTCCCTGTGAATCAATGACCAAGAAATTTCTTTACACTTCTAAACATCATATTAAGGGGGGTTGAACAGTAACAACATGACTATGTTTTTGCTTAAAAGCCCTCTTCATTTATAGAAGCTACTATGAAGGAGTAAAGACTAAAGAACAAGCTGAGGGGGGGTCAATCAATAGATGCGGCCTGCCATGCATGCATGCCTATGAAACTGTTTAACAAGGGCAAATACGTTCGAAATCACATCTGCAACTGCAACTCTGCAAGACTGCAAGTACTGCTGCTCCCCGCCCCAATCCCTGCCACCGGCTCAGTTGCACACATGCGCGGCGAGTGATAATTGCCCACCGGTCACCCACCCACCCCCCACCTCACCTGTCAGCGACGAGGAGCGACGAGGCGACGACGCGGAGGCGGCACGAGAGGACGGCGATGGCTGCTGCTGCTGCTGCTTGCCCACGAAGACGTGCTCCTCGCAGGAGTAATTGCCGCGGCGCCCTGGCTGCCCTGCCGCTGCGTGGCCCGCGTCTGCTGCACTAGTTGCCTTTTGCAGCTGCAGTTGCTGCGCAGCGCCTTGCCCGGTGGTGGTGCGGGAGGAGGCGGGCGAGGAGTTGTGGTTGTGGAGGAGGAGGAGGGGAGCTGCCTCTCCTCCTCCTCCTCCGCCCTGCGCCGCTGGCACCTGCACTGCTGCGCTGATCGGGCCCATCTGCTCCTGCTCCTGCTCCCAACCCGATGCGTCGTCCTCATCTCCTGCCCAATAAACAGGTAGTACCAAGTTGTTTTAATGCAACTACTTTGACATTTCTGCGGTACTCTTACTAAGATCAGCTGTACTAAGTTGCTGAATAATTGGCTGTGATGAGAAGCCGACAGCTATTTTGTCTCTAGCTGTTGTTGCTTAGCCTGAAGAAATTCAGGCAGGCAGTAATGAGAAAGAACTTGATCGGAGATATGATTAATCTGGTGTTTAGATATAGTAGTTGTAAAAGCTGTCCGATTGAAAATGACGTGTCGATATGTATAATCACCTGAGACAAAACTGCCGCTCTCCGGGATCATGATATTCAAATCATTCATGAGACCCCCCTCGCCGCCGCTGCTGCTGGAATCCCAGAAGCTCTGCATGGCAAGAGCAAGCAACAAAACAACAGCAGCTACGAGTTAGCTAGAGCAAAAGGCGAGGAAGAAGACAATCAAGCACAGCTTGCTTTCTGCGAGGAGACACGACGACGCTGCACTGCTCTTTTGTACGTATATGTTACTGCATATATGCGACTATATGCGACATTGCGACAATGGAGTTGTGCCTTTCCACTTTGCTGTGATCTGTTCTGTTCTTAGCACTTTCGTTCTACTCGAGATTAATTACTATTGCTTGCTTGCAAGTTTTACAAGCAACAAAAAAGTTTCAGTGATCTCATGATCTTTCATCTATTTAAAAAAGCTCCAGTAATCAGTACCCACTACTAAAGAATGAATATATTGTCTAGGCGCCGAGCTAGCTCTACTCACTATATCTACCTGAAAATGCAACAAGTTCTTGCATCAATGAATCTACGATGAACCATGCATCAAGTATCTTCGATTATTGGCACATTGTCCATGAATGTGTTCATGGCATTTACCTGAAGAAGGCAGTGCAGGTCCTCGTTCGCCGCCGCGGCCGCTGGCCGTCGAGGCGGCGGCGCCGCCTCCGCCATCCTCTGCCGCTTATTGCAACGGTCGCTCCAGTGCGCGACGGCGTCTTGCAGGTAGCCACTGGACGCCTCCGACGACGACGACTCCGGCGACTCCAAACCTACTACACATCAACGACCTAATATTCTCAACGCCATTGTCACACAGTATATCACTAGCTAGCTAGCTATAAGTTCACTACGACACATGCCCTAGCTAGCTAGCTAGCTTGCAAGCAAAGAGGAGAGCATGCGTATGTATGTGTCTACGTATGGTCGTACTAGTGGTGATATAAGTAGGTGTATCTTACGCATGGCCGGAAGAAAGGCGCCATGAATGCCATCTTGGGCAGCGTCTCCTCCTCCTCCTCCAAGTGTGTGCAGCTGTAGCTGATCCCAATCCCAATCCAGCTGAGGAGGAGGAGGCAGCACGAAGTGATCGTCGACGTAGTAGGAGTGGTAGTTGTCTAGGGCCATGGCCTTCCTTTGCCTCTGTTACGTCCTTTCGCGTGTGTTTATGTGTGAGAGAGCTATTATGGCTGTGCAGCTGAATGCTGATGAGGCTGGGCTTAAATAGGAGGCAACTTTCGTGGCAACAAAAGCTGTGTCGAATTGGGTGGATGGGAATGGACGGAATTGATCAATAGGAGAGGGGAGGGAGAGGGAGAGGAGGAGGAGCAACCGGTCAATGGGAAAAGAACGAATAAACAAGTGCAAAAGAGCAAAGGGGAAAAAGTTGCGGTTGCTGGATGGATGGATAGCTCCATGCATCTAGGCCTTTCTCGTGATTCGTTATGTTTGATTGCCCTCTCCACCTTTCTATCATCATCGGAGAATGTTGCCAGCAGTGCATTCAATACATTGTGAAATTGATCAACAGTGTCGAGCCATTATACTCACCGAAAAACAAAAGATCTAAAGATCGATAGATATGGAGAGTACTCAAAAGCAATGTAGACAGTTTATAATCATATGTTATAGTTTACTTTGTCTGAGATGAATCCAATTTTGGAACAGAAAACACTAATACTGATGTGCCAGGTTGTGAGCACATCAAGATTTGAGTCTTTTACCCCTATGCCATTCGGAAAGTTGCTGCTTACCTGCGTGCCACAAAAAAGTTTGGAGTCACATGTATGTCATGAGCCTAACTTTCGTTGACCCGTGTGCCATTCCGTCCACCTTCTGTTAGAACTTAACAGTTCCATATCTCTGACATGTGGGACCCATGTATGAAAATGACTAATTTACCCCTGCTCTATTTACAGCTCTATACTCTCACTCTCTCCTCTCCTGCTCTCTGCCCGTGTATGCCGCACGCCGTCGCCGCCTCGCCTCACCGGCACCCCCTCGCCCCGTTGCCGCCGCCGCCGCCTAGCCAAGCCGGCGCCCCCCTGCCTGCGGGCCAGGCCGCGGCGCCCTAGGCCAGCGCCCCCAGGTCGGCGCCCCTGCCTCCACGCCCCCAGGCCGGTGCTCCCCTGCCTCCACGCCGCCTCCAGGCCGGCGCCAGCTGCCCGTGCCCACCTCGCCTCCAAGCCGCCTCCTGGTCGCCTCCCGTGGAAGCAGCGAGGCAAAACAAAAAATTTATTTCCGATTTTTCCTTATTTTCTCCACCATTTTCTCATTTTTCCCACATTTTCCTAATTTTTCCCACATTTTCCTAATTTTTCCAGGATTTTTAAACATTTTTAAAATTTATTCTCACTTTTTCTGATTTTTACCTTTTTAAAAAAATTATTTTCCATTTTTTCTGATTTTTAACGCCTTTTCTAAGTTATTTTTCACTTTTCAGATTTTTTAAACCCATTATTATACACAAGGGCAAAACTGTTTTTACACAGTCCCTAACACCTCCGTTATGTCTCCATCCATCCAAAATGGTACACGGGTCAACGAAAGTTGGGCTCATGGCATACAAGTAACTTCAAACTTTTTTATGGCACATAGGTAAGCAGCAACTTTCTTAATGGCATAGGGGTAAAAGACTCTCAAGATTTTCTATAACTGTCATCTAGTTAATTCAAATGATTTAGATCATTGTTTGTAGTTTTGTAAAAAAAAAACTAGTACGTGTAACAATGCTCTTTTAGAGCTAAGACATGATTTTTTACGGAATTTTCACGTGACTTAATCCAATTATCCCACAAAAATCTGGTAAAATCACTTCGTATTCATGATCATAAGCTAAATCTATGTATTCACAAAACATTTCACGCCAATGCCATCACATATAGTATTTGACATTTGCAGTAGAAGAATTAATGCCGTCAAGTGTGACCGAGGGATGGTAAAGTAAAAATTGTTGGGTGGGGAGAGTAAAAAGGAGTTGCAAGTACTTCGTGACTGTTGATGTTTTTGTTCGTATCGCTGCTGCACCAGACGGGGACAGCACCAGTAGCTTTAGCATTCTTTCATGAAAATCTTTGGACGAGGCCAAGAAAATGTGTTTGCTATATTTCTCCTTTTTACTGTACCATAAGTTTTGAGCTTCTGCCATTACTGCCATCCTTGGACAACTGCGAGCTTATCATAGCTCTGTGTACTTGTTACAGCAGCTCCTTTGCCCAATCCAAGTGTGGGGCTTCACATATCACCAATAATGACCAAAAGGGTCCACACAACAATATCACTATTTGAGATACTAGTACTTAAAAGCTATTACTAGTATTGGATGATGTGAAACATCGAATTTCAGAGGATGATGTGAAATGTCAATAATTAATATGAAATTTACCATGCATGCATGGTTGGTAAACCTAAAGAAACAGACGGAGAAACTACATATATGGTGTGATCTTTGACAGATTAATCCGCAGGTGTGGTTTGTTCATCAATCGTCTATCTATATGCACAACAGCACATGCAAGGAAATACTAACCAATTAAAGGACGTAACTAATCTGAAGTTCTGAACCAGCTAATGAAGCAAAGAAACACATATTGATCAATAAAAGGCATGGTCCAAAAGGAAGATCAATCAGGCCTGGAACAGAAATGAGTTCCCCAAAGGGGGTCAAGAAAGGGTACGAGTACTTAGCCCTGACATGAATCCATAAGCTGATACGACTTTTGGTGTAAACCCGTGAGTTAATTTTACAGAGAAACTATGGACTTGGAAGTGGAAGTGGCCTCTTTTGCAGGTGCATGCTCTGCTACTTCTCTTCTTTACTTGCTCTCTGAGTCGCTCTTTCTGCTAATGGTCAATGCAAAAGCAAATGGATGCTAGCTTCCAACAGTTTCACTACTCCATCACGCTCACTCACCAATGGTTGAGCCATTCCTCTGGATAAGAAATAAAAATGGTTAAGCCAATTGGACCATATCTACTTGCCTATGTACAGTGGTGGGTTTAGGAAATGTATGAAGAGAGGACTAATCTCTTACTCCTCTCATCCCCTTTTTCTCTCAATAGTGATCCCGCGGAGTAAGAGGATTTAAATCCCTAGCATCCACACTGGATCTACCCCTACCTGTGTGCTTACTGCAGCATGGCTAGCTCGACTGCCGTGTCTCTACCCAAAGCTGCCCGTCCATCTTGAGAAAAACGTAGCCTTGCTGGTTTTTTTTTTCTGTCCTTTTGCTAGTACTTTGATTTGCATATTTAACCGTGGCCTTTACCTACTCGGTTAATGATTGGGTGACAAACATTCATGCTTGCAGGGCTTGAAGCTAGTAGAGTGCATGCATGCCGTCCTACTATTGTGTAGTAGAAAGGGGCTTAGTAGCGCGGCTAGGAAAGATTTTATTGCGCTCTGTGCTAATTGCTTGATGATCTATATAATGTACTAGTGCATTCTGCGGCTCTGCCTAAACGTTTTAATTTTCTTGGTTGGTGACGCATTTACCATGTCTAATTTGATAGCTACAATCAGAAAAAAGATTACCACTATAGTTTATTTGGTGGTCTGCACTAGTCACAAATCCCGACTCAAAAGGATGCCGGCGAGATTGAAGCAACAATGATACTGTACTACAGTGAATAAACTACTAGTGTTAATTAAAAATTACCCTAGTACGATAAGAGTAGGAACAGATGATATGGCCTAGGACACCAATAGATTAGAGCTGTTCTTTTTTTTTTTCTTACCGCTTTGCCGAGTTGTCTGTGGTAGGGTAGAATCTTGTACCAAGATGTAATTATTGGCGACTATCACCTCCCAAAACCTTTTCTGTCCTGGAAACTGTACGCACGAGACTTTGTGATTATGCAGCGCAAGCCGCCTGTTGCTAGCTGCGACTGCGAGAGTGGCAAAACTGGCGAAGCATGTGCGAGACACACACGCCAAATCAGCCGAAAGAAACAGTGCGCCTAACGACCTAAGCGGAGCCTGCCTCTAGTTTTCACCATCTCCACTGACCAGTGCTACCAGGTAGGTAATTCAGACACATCATCCTAGTAGCTACTGATCACTAGTCTTGTCCACTGTCGTACAATGATGAACTTGCTTGGTGTCTTTGTGACTGCTATTTCAATTCATCTCCTCTTCGATCTATGCATGTTGTTCAGAGCTGCGGCTGTCCGATCCGCCACTAAAATTTATATCCCTTCGAGCAGTAGTTATATACAGCCTTGATTCGAAGAGATGAACAAATTAAATGAATCTCGTTGGCATGGTTCACATTCCCCGCTGATATGAAAACAATGTAATCCCTAAGGACATTGTTCTGTCCACAGCCATAGTTTATCACGTCGAATGTCGACATGTCAATGTTTGTTAGGCAAGCATTTAGTTGATTGATATAGTTGTGGCAAACCACTTAATTGTTTGAGATAAACTTCACTTGTGACCAACGATTTATTGGTCCCAATGTTTATAATTTGCCACACCTTTTACAAATTAGCTGTAAAACTACTTCTTAAAACATAATTTAAAAGGCCATAATCCAGTAAATAATTTGTTTCAAATGGTCCTAGGCTTTTGTTCTTTTTTTAAAGATTATTGGAAATGGATTATCTGCCCCATGATTCAAAAAAGTACGTTCTTTTCTTAAAAAACACTTTTTTCCTACTTACATTGTTTATACCATTTGTTTTAAATTATTTGTTAAATTTATTTTCAAAATATTTAATTTATTTTTATAATCAAGTAGATAATCGGTGGTACGGATCTGAATCAAACATGGCCCTAACTTATGTGTATGAAAATCGCTAGCTAAGGAGTATCAGAGCCCAGCATGCAGTGGCAAAATTGAATGGTGGGCAAACACATGTACTAAGACTGTGTCAGCCAGTCAGTTATTGCATGGCAACCCCAAGTCAACTGTTGCGAATCTTGAACAATCTGCAAGGATTTAAAAGGGCCACCTACCCACACCCAAAGCTGATGATGATTTGTTGCTGTTCTTCACCATTGATATCCTTACAAACACAACTGGCCCAGCTTAGCTATGCAGCCTCCACATTCCACAGTTGCACACATCCGAGCGCGAGGACGGCGGTTGTGGCGAGCATGCATGCACTTGATTGTTTGCAACGACTCGTACCACCCTTTTATTACTGAATTTGCTCAACAATTGGCTCCCGTTTTAGTTAGATCTCGGGATGTGTTTCCAGCTGCGTATGAGTAATGGCCCCATCGGTTAACCTAATAAATTAAAGAAAAACTAAAATTAAATTTTCAAATTTAATTTTATAGTTAATTTTAAGTATTTTTCACGTGGTTTTTTTATACTGAGTATAAAAGTTTTACCTATAAATTAATTTGTATTTCATAATATACCGTTTAGATCTTTTTAGGGAATAGATAAAGTTGTAAACTGCCTCAATCTGCGGCGGCGCATTGAAACCATCGGTGAAATGCGCGCAATTTCACGAGCGGCCAGTCGATCTTTTGGTGAAAGTGGTGAAAATCTTGCGTCAGATTTGTTCACTGGAGCTGGTGGTGGTGACAACTGCAAACGTCTGAACCTACAATTTAACGTTTATGACGGCCTTGCCTGAGTGGCTGACACGACGATGAAAAATGAATATAATCATGGCTTGCATGTACGTACGTAGCAAAGCTGTACTAACATGCATGCATTGATGGAAGCCATAAAAGGATCGATCGATCAGAAAATATCGAGGGCCAGGGATGCTACGTGAAGGCCCGACCGCGGTTTGTTGTAGCGATTAATTCGAACTTAGAGTGTGGACATGGGACCGAGACGAGAGAAGCCGAGTTAATGATTCCACTTTTAATTATGGTTTTACTATTTCACTTGCAAGGTTTTTTTTCTTCTATCTTTTAACCTTTTGTTTGTAGAATCTTGTATCAAAATTCATATTCATGTATATCAAACTTATAGTTATACTCAGTTACAGAGCATTTATATTCAGTTACAATGCATCAAAAATTAGATTTTACAATATTTTTTTAGATTTGCGATTTTTTACATGTTTGTCTCTTTTTTTTGTTATTTTATTTAAAATAGGCTATATCCATTGGTTAAAAGTTCTGCTTAAAAAAATCCCTTTAAAAATCTGCAAGATTTAAAGCCATAAACCCATTAAAAAGATCAATAGGTAGTCCCTTTAATTATATTATCGAGCGTATTGTTATCGCGAATTACCTATTTATTGTAGGGTAAATTAAATATTAAATATTATGAAAAGTAACTTACCAAATAACTTAAAATAAGTGGTCTAAATAATACATTAGAAGAAAACTTTCTGAGAAAATATTTTTTTTCAAAGCATAGAGCAAATAATCTGTTTGGATAATTTTGTGAAAGAGCTGAAAAGAACGGGGTCGAAGTACCCAAGCTCATCACCTTTCGACTGGACCCGAGATCTCCTCTCTGCTACATGCTTCCATTCAAATCAATCGCCGGTCTTTTACTCCCCCACAGACATGAGACACGGCGTGCCAACTTCTTTTGGTAAAGAGCTGGGGGATGGAATAGATGAGTGTATATGATCCCTAGAAATTCTTGGCGAAGACTAAAGTTGAGAAAAGCGGGTGGCTTCATGAGGAAGTCACCGCCACTGCCCGGCCCGCTGCGATGGGCCCCGAAAGCCTCTTTTGGATCCGGACTCCGGAGACGTGGGTGCTTGCTTGCCGCGCCGCGATCTCCATCCCCCGCGCGCAAGGCGAACGGGTGCACGATCGGGTCGCGTCGCGCCATCTTACCGTGCAACGCACGGCGGCAGTCACCCGGCACGGTTTGGGCTTGTGCCGTTGTGCGCGCGCGCCCCGCGCGGCGGAGGAAAGATACAGCCGCGTACGTACGTGTGCGCGCGGGCGCGGCTGTGCGATTCGACCACCAACCAGGCGAGGGCGCGAGGCAACCACCTCGGCTCGGTGGCGCCGAATTGCGGGGCTTCCTCCACCAGCGCGCGCGACTTAGCCTATCCGCGCGCACGCGCGCGGTAGGAGCCCCGTGCAGTCCGCCCGATCGAAACCCGGCCGCGATCGGGTCCGCGCGGGATAACGCCGCGGGGGCTCGGGGATCCGTGGCGCTGTGCCGAGATGGTCGGTGTTTTCACGTGGGCTAGTGCTAGAGATATCACCACGCGTCCACGCGCGGTTGGGCTTTACGCTGTGTATACGTTTCGCGCGCGGTTTAGCCGGGCCGTCTCGCTTAGCCGCGATGGCATCGCAGAGCTTCCGTCTCCAAAGACGGAGGAAGGGGGGCTCGCGTCGCAGTTTATCGTCAACAAATAACGCAAACGTTAAGAAACACAGATCCGCGCACTACAGGGTGTGCCAGGTAAAACGTGTGTGAATTGCAGTTGCAGAGTAAACGTACCATATGTATTGCACAAAAAAAGAAAATGCTGTTTCGATTACGTGCGCATGTGTGTAACGGGACGTTACTAAAACCTTGATTATGGTTTTCGGTGTCAGCTCTGGCTTAGTTTCTGTTTCTCGTTTTACCCTTTTTATTTTGTTTCTAAGAAAATGTTAAGTTATTTTCCGACTTTTTTTTCAAACAGAACATGTACTGTACTATCTAATATATTATTAAAACTATCTTAAAAAGAGACACCATATTCACTGTGAAGACTAGAAATTCCCACATTAATCGGAGAAAAAGAAAAGGAAGGACTAATTAGGAATACAATTTAAAAATAACTGAAATTCAGAATTAAACATAAGTAATATTGAAAGAAGAGTTCATATAGAACCAGATACGTCGGAATAAAAATAAAATAAATTCTGAAATTAGAAAAAAAGAAAGTGAGTTCAAGTATGAATATAATTTAGAAATAACTTAAATTTGGAATTAAAAATAAGCAATATTAGAAGAAGAATCCATATAAAAAATACGACATTAATCAAAATTCGGAATAAAAAATAAAATAAATTTTGAAATCAGAAAAGGAAAAAAGAGAGTTTATGTAGGAATAAAATTTAAAAATAATTAAAATTTGGAGTAAAAAATAAGAAATATTAGAAGAAGAGTCCATTTAGAACCGAATACGATATTAATTAAAATTCGGAATAAAAATTCTTAAATTAGAAAATAAAAATAAGAGTTCATGTAGGAATACAATTTAAAAATAACTAAAATTCGGAATAAAAATAAGAAATATCAAAATAAGAAGATCATCTAGAACACAACACGAGTTTAATTAAAATTTGAAATAAAAAATAAATTAAAATTTGAAAATACAAAAATAATTATAGGAGTTCAAGTAGGAATACAATTCATAAATAACATAATATCATAATAAAAAAACATGAAATTTTCAAAAACACAATTTATCTATAAACACCACGATGACAAATGACAATAAAGAGGGGAGAAGCAATAGGATCGTAAAGGAGTAGGGTGGTAACAGTTGATGGACATCCAAAAATTATAAACAAAACCTCAAATAAAATCCCAATGATGATTAGGAGGAGGGACGACGGACAGACCGTTAAAACAACACGATCACAGTGGTTGTCGGGACTTCTAGAAAGTAAAAAATAAACCCCGATAATAATCATGTTCAATTTTTCAAATCCCAATGATAATAAAGAGGAAAAGCAACGAGCGTAAAAACTATAAAAAAAACCCCAAATAGAATCCCAATGAAGATTAAGAGGAGATATGACGGTTGTCAGGGTTATGGATAAATCCATGCTTGTTTACGGTTTACATAGTACCTAATATTTATAGTCTAAACCTGTTCGTTATATCCTGATAATACTAGAAGATTTATATAGTTTTTGAGTACACTCTTGGTGTTCTCTGCTACATATCTTGCCTTATAGAAAATATTTTTCAGGAACAAACGAGCACTCGAGTAGGCAGCGATCGAGTACAACACCATTATTGAGAACGTTCTCGGACAAATGCGGAGTTGTTGAACCAAACCTACCAACGAAGATCGACGACCTATCTCACATATAACACCGGTCATGTCCGGGCTATGAGAAAAAAGGTTGTCACGAAAAATCCCCTCGCGAACGTTGTCAGCTTGATCACCCGGCGTGATTGCGAACGGACATCCGATATGCTACAAGTTGGGTATGTGAATCATGCTGGCCATATGAGATGCACATGTAATAACCAACTTTAGCATCCCTAAGAGTGGTTGAGGTATGACTACACACCTGGTCTGAGTACAGGCGCGGTAGTGATCCCACCACCTCTACGAGTTCTTTACGAGTAGTCGAGGTACGACTACACACCTCGTCTGAGTACAGATGTGGTAGCGATCCCACCACCTTTACGAGGTCTCTACGAGTTATCGAGATACTACTACTCATTTGGTTCTCGACCAACGTTGTAGCGGTTCTCCCAACACCTTGACGAGTGGTCGAGATATGACTACACATTTGGTCTTGGACCAACATTGTAGAGATTCTCCCACCACTTCTATGAGTGGTCGAGATACGGCTACACACATTTAGTCCTTGACCAAAACTGTAGTGATTCTCTCACCACCTATCAGAGTTGCCTTCAGGTGGTCGAGAAATGACTACACCTGATCTCCGACCAGCGGTTGTAGCAATTTCCCTCCCACCCCCCGAGTTGCCTTTGAGGAGTTAAGGGATAATTACACCCGGTTCTTGGCCGACGGTGGTAGTCATCCTCTGATCATCTCACCAAGTTGCCTTTGAGGAGTTGAGGGATAACTACACCTAGTTCTTGACCAACGGTGGTAGTCATCCTCTCACCATCTCACCAAGTTGCCTTTGAGTGGTCGAGGGATAACTGCACTTAGTCCTCGATCGGCGGTGGTAGTCATCCTCTCACCATCTCTCCAAGTTGCCTTTGAGTGGTTGAGTATGTCTACATACTTGTTTATCGATCAGCGGTAGTAGCAATTCTCCCACCACATCTACGATTGGTTGAGTACGTCTACATATCTAGTCCTTGACCAACGGTTGTAGCGATTCTCCCACCACCTCTGCGAGTAGTAGAGAACGACTACATACCTGGTCCTCGACCAGTGGTTATAGCGATTCTCCTACTACCTCTACGATTTATCAAGCACAACTACACAACTGGTTCTTGACCAGCGTGGTAGTGATCTCGCCACCCCCATGCATCAATCTCTATAAGCATTTACATATATTAAATGTGCAACATTTTTCCATTGATCCCCTTTTCTTATATCGCCTTGTCTCGAAGTCGATCTTATTATCCTTTTACACTAGTCTAACAAGCCTCTGGGATCTCACGGATCTTGGTTGGGGATGCCCAGAGCTGATAAGGTTTTGTCAGGCACTGCAGGGCCAAACGACCATGTCAGATTTGGTCATGTCATAGTGCTCTATGGATACGTATTAACTAAGCCGTGTAATCGGGAATTGCTTTTTCCAAATTCACGGCTGGGGGCTAGGAATTCGCAGCTTGAGATTGGTTTGTTATTAGATTCAAGCTGCCTTAGTGGAAAAACGACTTTTCCATAAAGACAGCTGAGGGCTAGGAAGGGTACCTTACTCCGATTGCGGAGGGTAGCTCTGGCGCGAGTGCTCTTATTGTCATAAATAGATTCAATTTATTTTTAATTTTTAAATTCATATTATAGCATTTTACCCCTAAGCATTCGCTCGGAGGCTTTGTCTATCTAACAAATTGTTCTGAATAACTGATTTCAGGAAAGTCAGATATCAGAGTAGTCAAGTCAGATATCAGGACTTCATCGTATACTCTACGCCGCCGAGATGGAATTTTTCGACTTCAATCCAAATTATTGATCAAGGTTAGACAAGTAACTTAGTCGCATACTCCACGCCTTCTCGGTAGTTCGAGAACGGATAAGTGAGTTTGACAACTGATGTTCTAAGGTCTTCGGTCGAGAACATCAACTCCTTCATTTGCATTGAAGTCAGGGGCTACTATTAGGGTTATGGATAAGGCATACCTCATAATCGTGGATTAAGCTCGGGGCCCATCATATACCAAGTCATACGGAATTATGCCTCATATATAGAAGGTGTTCCGGAGAAGGAAGGAGAAGCATAGTTCAAGTTGGAAACTACAAGGACTACACGGATCGTATCCATACTTGTCTCCCTAGTTCTACTTGGATAAGGGGACATCCGTGGGTATAAATACAAGACCCCCCAGGAGGAGAGGGGACAAACGGACATAGATCAACAAACACCGAGCTGTGGGGACAAGCCTAGACAGACCCAACCAGGAGTTATAGAGGCTACATGAGGGATCTAGCGCTGCTCACTGTTTGGTCGAGTAGATATTCGAGGAGCAAGACTACCTCATCGCCGACTACGTGTGGAGATCCATGTTGCCAAGTCGACGATGACTAGATAAGTTATCCCAAATATTGTACTAGAGTGATACTGCTATATAAGAACAACATCGACTTCGGCCAACAGGAGTAGGGCTATTACTTGTCAGTTGAGAGGGCTTGAACCTGTATAAAAATCCTTGTCTCCGTCTCTTTTACTTCAATCTCGTGTATACCTTGGTACCAACGATCCCCATACCATGCAAATACCGTAGTCGCGATCTACAACGTCGACACGGTCAACATGTTAAGTAGCACAATCACGGTGGTTATCAGGACTTCTAGAAAGTAAAAAAATAATCCAAAATGATAATCACGTTTGATTTTTAAAATATCAATGACAATTAAAAATAAAAGGCATCGGGCGGGCCGTAGAGGAGTATAATGGTGATGTCGCTGACGGTTTGGCGGGACTTCTATAAAGTTAAAAATGAATACTGACGATAATTATGTTCGATTTTTAAAATCCCAATGATAATAAAGAGATGAGGCGGCGGACGAGCTGTAGCGGAGTAGAGTGGCGGCCTTTGACGGGACTTCTAAAAATTATAAAAATGAAATCCAACGAGATAGCTAACTTTAAAATTCATAAGGTCCAATTTTAAAGTTCCAAGGAGAATGAATAGAAGCCGTAGTAGATAGAGGAAGCAAATAAAGGGGTGACAAAGGAGTAAGAGGTAATGACTGATGTGACTTTTAAAAACTATAAAATTAGAAACATGGAGATGATAAGATTCGGTCTTTTAAAATCCTAAGATAACGAGATAGCTATTCAACAAATTTTAAATAAACTTATATGTAAAAGAAGATAATTTTGTATCGATACTAGCCGCGCAATTGGGCGGGCCACCTAGCTAGTTTTTTACAAAGAGAATGGAGGTCAATACTCACTCCATTCCAAAATATAATAATTTCTAAGTTGTTTAGCAAGTACTAAGGTTAGTTCAAAAGATTCCTCTTAAGTCACTTACAGTTGTCAATTTTAAAATTTTGAATGGATTAGATTCTCTTTCGAAGTACATGATTGGTTCTGGATTTATTGAAGTGATGTGAATCGTGGGAATCAATGTAGAAATTCTCCTATTGTGATACACAATTTAAATCATAGAAATTCTTATATTTTAAAATAGATAGTGTAAAAAGTTGGTAATTCTTCTATCACTCGTATTTCGTGCAAACACATAACTTGGACATACGTTATGGACATACGTTACGTCTAGGTTCGTAGCCAGAAAAAATAAAAGAGAAGAAGAAAAAGGTAGAAAGAAGGGATGCGGATCCCACATTATTTTTTTTCTCACTTGCATGTGGGTCCAAATTGCTTACTAGGATGCCACGTCAGCGAAACCACCCATATATACAGTTATGGGATCTTGATTGCACGGTTTTGAATATTTAAAGGGTGAAAATTTCTGGTAATGAGAATTAGGTATGTCATTTAGACTCAACGTAAAGTTAAGGTACGGTAGGTGTGAACCTCTCCAAGACGAGGAAGGGGGCTCGCGTCGCAGTTTATATCGTCAACGAATAACGCAAACGTTAAAGAACACAGATCCATGCACTACAGGGTGTGCCAGGTAAAACGTGTGTGAATTGCAGTTGCAGAGTAAACGTACACCTTAATGCTGTTTCGATTACATGCGCGTGTGTGTAATGGGACGTTACTAAAACCTTAATTATAATTGTAGTTTTCGGTGTTGGCTCCGGCTTAGTTTCTATTTCTGGTTTTACCCTTTTTATTTTGTTTCTAAGAAAATGGTAAACGAAATGGTTGAGGACATTTTCCGTCTTTTTTTTTAAACAGAACATGTAGTGTTTTTTAATAAAGAGAGTAGAGATGTAGAGGTAAATACTCACTCTATTCCATAATATATTGATTTCTAGGTTGTTTAGCAATCACTAAGGTTAGTTCAAAAGATTCCTCTTAAGTCACTTCAATTGTTAATTTTAAAATCTTGAATGAATTAGATTCTCTTTGAAGTTCTTCATTGACTCTGGATTTATTGAAGTACTGAGGGCAGTCCCAACCCTACACCTAGGATGGTTTCTATAGCATTAACTACATTGCCATGTAGTACTTTTAACTTATGTGGCACTATATTAATTAAGAGAGAGAGTGGAGAGAGGAAGAAACTAGGTCTCATGCAAGACCCAGTTTTAACACGAGAACCTATGCACTAGACACTATAAGTTTTGCATTGGGAGAGAATAGTATCTTCATAATAGATGAAGAATAAATATGATTGGTAGAGAAGAGAGATGATGTATTTATTAATGGCCCACTTTAAGAAATCATGGGTTGTGGAGTGTAGTTTCTATTGTGGTGTCTTATTGATATGACACTATAGACACTGCTTATGGACACTATGGGTTGGGACTGCCCTGATGTGAATCGTGGGAATCAGTGTAGAAATCCTCGTAATGTGGTACAAAACTTAAATAATAGAAATATTTGTATTTGCAACAGAGGAAGCAATAAGTTGGTAATTCTCCTATCACTCACATTCCGTGTAAACATATAACCATTCTTTATAAGATGATGGATCGACAATTCTACATGACACATTGCACGTATGAAAGAAATAGGGCACAATATCTCATATCGTATTACTTCATAACATTACTGATCAAATAAATGAACCACGACCTAACGGATTATCCGGACTGCCACCACACTGACCTTGTTATGATACTACAACGATATGACATCAAATAAGAACAAAAGCATCATCATTTTGATCCAAAATGTAGTAGTAATTACTAACATAAGGATATGCATCATGTTCAGATACATAGTTAGAATTGATTTTCTCGGACAAATGGAGTAGATCCACGTACTCGTGACTAGCTACCACTGCATGAGCACTATTGCAGACAAACCCCGTCAATCCCGATTGTGTACGAACCCGTGCTGAGTGCAGGAAGCTATATCGCTGCGGCGCCGATCTCAATCATTTGTCTTGGGTGGTGAAAAGCAGCTGCAGATTGCTCTCAACATGCTCTTCTTCACTCTGTTGGGGTGACGCTGCATCGTCGACTACTGTTAAAAGAGCTTCTCCCTCCCTCTGATACCGATTACTGAATATATGATGAACCCAAAACTAAACTGGAAATTAACGCTTCAGATGGCCAAAGAAACTAAAGTGAGAGAACAAGAGCTGGATGATTGATGCCTCCAGGCAGCATCTCCCATGTCGCCCTCTTTATAGGCCTCGCTTGTGTAACACAACCAATGAAGCTTCCCAAACACGATGTATATATACTAGTAGGAAAACTAAAGTACATGAAGAACCATGCATAGAAAATTAAGTTCAGTGACAATAATATATGTAGAATAGGTCGCACCAACCATCACTCCCCGGTGATGGAAAGGAAATAAGTTTATAAAGTCTAATGGGTTTATAATATTGGGATATTATGATAGTATTTTCCGAGACAAATCAACATATATTATTTATCTTATTTTAAAAATAAATATTTGAGAAAGTATTGATGATCGGAATTTTAAAAATATGATATAATCTTATTTTAGCACTAAACGTTAAGGTCCTCTTTTGAAATGTAGGATCGGAAAAACGAAAGAATAGAAATAGCATGTTTGTTCAATCCTATAAGAAAATGCACCACAAGGAAGATTAATGAACCAAATAAAAGTTTTCCGAGAAATCTTATCTTTTGCTTATTTTCTTATATGAAATTGATCATAGCTATGAATCAAATTCTATGTATATGGTAGACGAAAAATTGGCTTCAACCCAACAAGCCCTATACTTGTGACCGGGACTGAGAGCATGGAGCGAGGCAAGTGAATGGACGAGCATGTTAGTGCGATGAGCACTTCATCAATAATTAATAGTAGTAATTACTTAGCTTAATTTGGAGGAATGCCGGGATCCGGCTAGCTGCATTCCTTAATTTATTGTCTTCCATGGTATGGTATGTAACACGTGGTCGAATATGTTGTGTGATACACTTTATTTCACACAAGAACACTTTGTGATATATATACGCGTAAACTAGGACCTGGACGATGAATATATATACTCCTACTGCTCCTACGTACTCGGATTGGTTGACTTAAGCAGCGTTTACTTTTGAACATTGTAAGGTGGCTAGTTCAAAAATATATCATCTTTTCTTTACTTAATTGTATAATCATTTACTTAACCGTACCATCTTGATATAATTGTTCATATCAATAAGGTTTTTCTTCATTAAAAACAACCAAGCTTTACTACGAAAAGAACGTGAAAAACCACAAGAAATTTTCAGCGAATAATTAGAGTCCTGTACTACCTCGATTCACGCAACGAAATTGAGGAAACTTGGTTTGCAAGTAGTACAAGCAATCGCCAAAAGGCGCAACCTGGACCAGGTCATTGGTTCAGTTAATCAGTTTCCACTCTGGTCGGCATGCATGCAACAAAACACGACGCTGCAAATGGTACGCGTAAACTGGGATTCTGGCTAGCTATGGAGTATGGACGGTCTTAATTTAGAAGAAAAAAGAAACAAAGGAAGGCAAGCCAAGTTCGTTCCCTTCACAAGCGAGGCCTAGATAGCAACTCCTAGCTTGGAACTGTTCAACTATTTTTGCTGCAAACTAGTACTGTAATGATAGATGGCGATTATTAAGGTAAGGAAAAAGTACGAATTACCGTCTGAACTATTGCAGTCGACCGAATTACCCACTGAACCCGAAAATCAGATATCACTCACCCTAAACTTTCGATACCGGATGAATTACCCCCCTCGACCAAATCCAGAGTGCTTTTGTCTTACATGGCGTATGCGTGTCAATCCAGTCAGCATTTTCTTTTAAAATAATGGTGGGACCCACACGTCATACCTCCCCTCTTCCTCTCTCTCGCGGTGCAAGGCGTGCACGGTAGTGCGCGGGGGTGGGCTGCGGAGGCGGAGGCTGGAGCTGAGTGGCGAGCGTGGCGCTCACGGCTGGGTGGCTCCGGCCGACGGCGAGAGCGATGACCGGGGAGGGGGAACCGGTCAATGGGCTCCAAACAACAGTGGAAAGCAGCGTGGAGGGGGCACGGTTGGGTGGCTCCGGCCGACGGCGAGTGGCGCCAGGCGCGACGGCCGGGGAGGGGGAACCGGTCGACGGGCTCCAGACAACGGCGGAAGCGACGTGGAGGAGGCGTGGCTGGGTGGCTCCGGTTGACGGCGAGCGGTAGCGGCAGCGGGCGCGGGTGGGAAGGGAACTGGTTGCGCAGGTACTCGCCGTGCAGGATCTGACGAGGCGGGATCGGGTGAGGTTGGCTCCAACGAGGCTAGCTCCGGTGAGGCGGGCGTCATTCGATGTCGCCCCTCTTCCTCCTTTCCCCCGGAGGTTATGTGGACACCAGTAAGGTGAGCCTCACCGCCGCCATTGCCGTCCCTATACTAGCCGTGCCTATTGCCGCTCGCCACCGACCGAAGCGTCCTGACACCGACGTCGACGAGGCTTCACCCGCACTACCACCACCTCCACCCCATCCACTCCATCGCGGCCTTCTCTGCCTCCACCTCGCCCGCGGTTGTGGCAGCCGACATCCTGCCTCCGTGCCTCCTCCACGCTGACCGCATCCGTCCCCGTCGTGCCCGCCGTCGCTCGCCGCCGGTCGGAGCCACCCAGTCGTGCGCGCCACCGCTCGCTACCTAGCTCCGGCCTCTGCCTCCGGCGTCTGCCACTGCCGCCCACCGCCCACCCCCGCGTGCCGCTGTGCACGCCTTGCGCAGAGAGAGAGAAGGGAGAGAGAGGAAGAGGGGAAGAGAAGGTATGACATGTGGGTCCCACTATTATTTTAAAAGAAAATACTGACTGGATTGCCACACGTACGCCACGTAGGATAAAACCGCTCTGGATTCGATCAAAGGGGGTAATTTATCCGCTATTGAAAGTTCACGGTGAGTGATATCTGGATTTCGGGTTCAGAGGTGATTCGGTGTATCGTGATAGTTCAGAGGGGTAATTCGTACTTTTTCCTTAAGGTAATAAGATGCTTCAGAACGCAGATGCTCCGTATTAGAGTTCAAAGTCATGAAATAAAACCATTAGTATTATCTTCTTACCTATCCTTGTTCACAAATCAAAAAGTTTTGTACTTTCAATTCCCTTAACATACTCACCCGCAAATATTACTTTCCTCACCACTAAAATTACCCTGGAGTATAAGAGTTTAATTTATTTTAGAACAAATAGAGTGCATATTAAAAACAAGAAAATATAATGTGAGGACTATTATACTGTAGCATTTTACTACAGTATATAACAAGCTACTAAATTTTGATCGAACGGCTATGAGTTACTCATACTATAGCTTTCACTTCATTAGCTCGGAGTATCCTTAAACTTGCTTTAGGCTGTGTTCGAACCTTCATGTTTGGAACTTATTCTCTTCACACGGAAAACACGGTAGCTTATTATTGCATGATTAGTTAAGTATTAGCTAAAAAACTTAAAAATTGAATTAATATGTTTTTTAAAGAATTCCTTAGATTTTTTTTTTAAAAAAGCTCAACAGTTCATGAAGCGTGTGTGCAGAAAATGAATAGTAGAAGTTGAGAAAAGGGAGTATAGAACAACCTAAAATGGAGTGGGATCCTTCGCAATATGCAGTAGCTAATAAATGTCATTGACATATGGACCCGGTGCAAGTAGGACTCGCATGTCAATCACACCTACTACATATCCAGTATTGGAGAGTATGGATGGGTCGGTTCTGAACTTCCGATTGTTCCATGTACTTAGCAATATAAATAAAAGAGTAAATTTTGCAAAATTACAGGTACTGTAGCCAGTTTATCACATAACTACATATTTAAAATGGAATATCGTAAAACTACATATTTAGTAACAAAGTTATCACATATCTACATGTTTTATATCAATTTAATCATAAATTTTGAACATTTATAACTCAAACATAATATTAGAGCTAGGGATTTAAACCCCAAATCTATTTTTTTAGATAATCTATTATGAAATTTTTAGTTTTGTGATACTTAACCTTAAACCTGTAGTTTTGAGATAAATTTATTGTTAAATATGTAGTTTTACAATGCATCGGTTTAAATATGTAGTTTTCTGTTAATTTGGTAGACGTATGTGTAGTTCTATGAAATATACGCTAAAAATTTTATTTTTATGTTGTTGGCGATTTAAAAGTTAAGGTCGGAAAATTGACCATGTAAAAAAAAGTCAAAATTCAACTCGTAAGTTAAGTTCCTAAATAAGCCAACATAAAGACGTTGATGATGAATGGTTAAGAAAAGGAATAAGTTCATTTGAGGTACCTTAACTTTATACCGAATCCGATTTTTGTTCTTGAACTCAAAAATCAGATACAACCGATCCCTAAACTGTCAAAACCGGTGCAAACAAGGATCCTCGGCTGTTTGGAATGTATTTTTGACTGACGTGACACCTACGTGATTGATTTGACTAGGTCTTTATCCCACGTGGCGTTGACGTTACAGCTGAGTTAACGTGAGATCCACGTGGGCCCCACATGTCATGGTGACCACATCATCACCCTCTTCTCTTTTCCCTCTTCTCTTCCTTGCTCCTCTCTCTCACTCTTCTCGTCTCTTCTCGTCTAGACAGGCCAGCTGGCGGCCACCACACTCCTCCGCTGCCGCCACCACACTCGCCGGCACAGGCGCCGACTCATTATCCGTGAGCTCCTTGTCTCGATTGGCCACCTCCAAAGCCTCGCTAGTGCGGGCCGCCTTGCTGACATCAACGCTGCCCTTGCGCCGCACCTGCCGTCCCACTCAGTCACGATAAGGGAAGGCAGGGGAGGGTATAGGCTGGCGACGGAGTACGCGGGGTCGTCTCGCCGATCCGGGAGGCGGCAGCGATGCCCAGGCCGAGATTTGCCGATTCCGATCTGGGGAATGAGGTTGTTGTCTCCTCCCTTTGGACCCACGACGACGAGAGGCAAGGGGAGAAGGAAGAAGGAAGTGTCGCCGTCTGTGGGCTAGCCGCCGGTTGTTCGGCGTCGTCCGCGGCGCCTACATCGTTGTCGTCATCCTCTGCCGCCTTACCCCTCGCCTGTGCCGTGGCCGCCGCCTGCTGGAGCTGCGCGTGGAGCGCTGTTGCTCCCGCCTTGTTGCTCCGGCAGTCGCAGCCACTGCCATCGTTCGCCGCCACGGCGCAAGACCCTACCTCCCTTCCAGGGGCGTTATCCAACCTCCAGATCTCCCGCAGTCCCACGCCATCGCCGGGTGTGCCGCGAGGCTTTCGGGGATGGAAATGCCGCCACCAGCCGCACGGCCCTCCTTCCCTGGTAGCCCGCCCGCCACCGGCCCTCCGTTCGCGCGCACGCCAGTTGCTTCCTCCGCGCACACCTCGCCGCCTTTCGGCGGGTTGGGGAGAAGCAGCCGAAGACGGCGCGATGAGGAAGAAGAGGGAGAAGGGAGAGGGAATGACATGTGCGGCTCACGTGGGCTCCACCATTTTTTAATTATTTTTTGTGTGTAGCTGACATGTGGGGTCACAATTTTTATTATTTTTCCGGGATAGAATTGCCACGTAAGCAGCATGTCAATACCACGTGGGACGAAGACCTTGTCAAACCAGCTACGTAGGTGCCACGTCAGGCAAAACCTCCTTCCAAACCACTAAGGGATCTCGTTTGCACCGGTTTTGACAGTTGAGGGATTGGTTGTATCTGGTTTTAGGGTTCAAGGATGAAAATCAGATGCAGTGTAAAGTTAAGGGACCCCAAATAAACTTATTCGTTAAGAAAAAACGGCTGGCTCCGTGAGAAAGTCTCCACTCTCCGAGTCTCTGGCCCATTGTGATGGCCCCAAAGCCTCTTTTGGATCCACAGGCGTGTATGCTTGCAGCGCCACGATTTCTATCCCCCGAAACCGTAAGTCACAATCGGCCGTCAAGCTTACGCAAAACCACGCGTCTCGGACTCTCGGTCGGTGCAAGTCCGCAAGATTAATTCAGCCGGCCCGCGCCGCCGCACAAAGCTAAACGGCACGGCTGTCGCTGCGCGCGCGGCGGGGTGGTTCGCAACCACCACGACGCCAACCGCATCGCGGATTAGCGGGCGCGGAACGGCCGCGCGCGTGCATCCGTGGTAGTGACCAAGTCTTCACCGTCTCAGCCCAACCGCGAGACCGCGTGCGTGCGGCCGGGATGGTGCCATGGTTGGGCTATGCCGAGCGGGCCGTTTTTTTCACGCGGGCTCGTGGTAGCGATACCGCCACCCGCTGTTTATGCTTCCGGGAAACTATTTTGATGGTGGGGATATCTTTCGTTTGCTTAAAAATCAATCAAACGGTTATGAAAAATTCTGGAAAAAATCGATAATGCTCATGTAACATATCTATACAATTTCACAAAATCTCATGTTCAAACTCAACTTACATATCAAAATATGAAAAAAAAACAAATTCAGAGTATGAATAGTAGCGTATTATTCATATCTGAATTTATCTTTTTTATTTTTTATGCGTAAGTTGAATTTGAACTTGATTTTTGGCAAAGAGATAGATATCACGGTACTCACCTTCAAGCCGTGCAGGAACATAACAACTTAAATGAGTTGGATTACATGCGTTCCATTGAATGTAACTAAGACCATATAATTATACATAGACAGACATGACTCATCCACACTGACAACACCAGCGTACCTAATTTACAACACTAACATTAGTTTCACAAGCACGGAGAGAACAACCCATGCTTAATTAGGGAAACCACAGTGACATATACCAACGTAGAACGTACTCTATATCGTTTTGAGCTGCCAGCTTCAGCTACGTGCTTTCGGCCCGTGTATGGATCAACATAACTAAGCTTCCTCGGGAGCACCGCAGAAGCAGAGTAGTCGGAGGATGCTCTTCAGGACTCCACCGTGCTTTGGCGCCGGCTTGCTTCGCCGGTTCGTCGTGTCGTCGCCGCCGCCGCGTCCGTTCTCCATCAACAGCTAACAACTTCTACGAACTAACACGGGTGATCTCTGTCAAGAGGAGTACTCGAACGGCAACTCTGGAAGCAACAATCAGCTGCCAATAAGCAGAGCCCTGAATGCGGAGAGTATAAATAGGTAGCACGGTTGCTTTATGTCCGTACCACTGCGAGCTCATAGTCCAAAATGTAGGGACATTTCAGGCCTATTTCGGGGGTAAAAACCAGGGAAATGCGTACTAGTGTAAAGTGTGACTCGGATGTAGCCGTATCGGACGGACGGACGGTTCCTTTTTGGGTAAGGAAATGCACTACCATTTTCATCTCTCGATGAACTTTTTTTTTCACCACAATCACATAACCTAAATCCACGGAAGGCGGCGCACTATCGATCTTGCGGGTGTTGGGTGATTGGCGCGCGACGAAAAAAAGGGCCATGGCCGTGCACGATTCGCTAGCGACATTGACGAGATTGTACGATGTTTTCCATCTAGTTTGCGTCTAATTTCATCCCAGGAAGCGCGTGTCTGTTTAGCAGAGTTTCACGTCTCATGTTGGAATCTTCCAAAATCCAACGCATCTACGAGCTTTCGACGTAATTTACATGGAATATATATGTATGTGCCTTTGCGGCCGACAGGGGTTGCCCCCACCAAATCTAGCTTGGGCGGTTGTTTTGTCTCTTCACGTAAGCGTACGTCGTCCAAGACTTCAGGGTCAGCGTCACCTCATCATTTCTGATCAGCTCGATCACGACCAGACCAGGTACGTGTATGGAAATGTTTCTTCAATTCTTCTTGGATGCAATCATGCAAAGCCGGCCGGCCATGCCGAAAGTACAGGAGCTTGCAAGTGTTTTTCTTGCTTGACTGAAACTGAATCACACTGCATGCACACCCTGAAATTAACAGTTCTGCTGAAAATTTAAGAACAGACTCTACCACGTTCATCTTGCAATGGAATAATTTTGTGTTTCGTGTGATGTTTATTGTCCTGTTTAGTTGATCACGCTAATTCGCGTTAACAGGTTTCCAACCTTATAAAAGAATAGAGAAATAATTTCCACCCCCAACCCACCTACCCCAACCCCAACCCCACCCCGAAAGATAGAACAGAGCATTGCATGATTTGGATAAGTAACTATACCAGATAACAACTGTGGGTGTCTCTTCCGCCGGACTACCACCACCAGCATGGCTGACTTGTGGGTCCACATTGTCGGTGGAAATGTGCACCACCAACTCCCACTATCAAGAAAAAGAAAAACACAATAGACACAAGGATGCTCGTTATTAACATCATGGCTCCAAATCCCCATATTTCGAGCCGTCGTCGGATCCGTTGCTTGCGCCTCAAGCTCTGCCGCTGAATCCGCCGCCTGTGCCCCGAGCTCTGCTGCTGGATCCGCGACCCGTTCCCCGAGCTCCATCACCGGATGCGCCGCTCACGCCCCAAGCCGTCGCCGGATCCGCCACCTGTGCCCCGAGCCGCCGTCGGATTCGTCGCCCGTATCCCGAGCCGCTATCATGCCGCATCCCGTGCTTCATCGCCGCCAATTCCCCTTGCCACCATCACCGTCGCTCCGCATCCCGAGCTTCATGGCCACCAGCTCCCCTTGTTGTCGTCGTTGCCGCAACGGCTCCCCTTCGAATCGAGAGAGGGAGAGAGGCTGGATTTGGGAGAAATGGAAATAATATCATGGTAGGATGTGGTGGTAGTTTGGTTGGATTGGAAAAGGATGTTTCTAGAAGAATGACCAAAATGCCCCTCTGAGTTGTGGTAAATGAGTAGATAGAGAGAGTTATATGTCCAAATGGTGAGGGTAATTTGGTAATTTCCCCTAGCACTCAATCCAGTCCTCAATCTAGCAAGATTGCATATCCCATTCCCACCCACACCCAAACAGTGAAAATATGAAAAATGGAAATAACCTCGTAACGATAATAATTAATTTTACAAAAACTTACAATAAAATTTTCTTGGTAACCCCGTAACGAAGTACGGGCATTTTGCTAGTAACCATTAAGCCCCGTATGTTTCCTAAGCAATACAAGTTATTTAAAAACTATCCCTATTACAACAGTTGAGACAATATATGCTCTAACCATTAATCTATAAAAGTTTTTTTAATTATCATTCCTCCTTTCCTCACCCTTACGCAGCAAAATTTACTTTTTATCATGTACAAGCTAAGAGTTTATGTTAAATTTAATATCGGTGTTTCTCTCTCCTCTCCTCTTTCTCTCTTACATGTTAGTAAATTTGCTTGTAACTAGAAGCTGTTGCACACACTCTTCTGCCGTTTACATTATTACATCTCTGACTAATTTAGAGGTAGGCTGGTAAAGTGAGAGATCTCGAAAATTTCTCTTTAATTGGGGATTCTGGTGGAGCTCACAAGGTGATCGCCAAGAATTATAGGGAAACTTTCAGTGCAGGAGTCATCTTAATAACATGGATGGTTTGGAAGGAACACAGCGCTCACATCTTTAAAGGGCAGGCAACTTCGCGAACTCACTTATTTCTATGAACTTAGCTAAATTTAAAGGGTTTGACTTTGACTCATAATACGTAACGGAGGGGTAGTGATCATTCTACTCTTTTTTCCCCGAGACGCGGCGCGGAGCTATGCAAATTATGGTAAAAGCGTCCGGGTGAGAAAATCCTTGGATTTGAGTTGAATGAACGTTACTCTTCTTTTCTTTTGTTTTGTTTTGTTTTAGCTTGTTGAAACTTTGATTGTTTGGAATCGGCTAGAGCCCAAGCTCGGGTAGGCAGACTCTATAACCATGCAAAACACGTATATAGTGAAAACTTGAAAACTGTCGTTGAATCTAAAAATAAATGTTTGAAATTTGCCCATGTCACCAATAGTAAAATATTTACTCCCAGTTTCAATCATTAGTAAAAATTTTACTGGGACTCTTGTTGACGTGGATAAATCTCATGCATCCATTTTAGATCCAACGATATTTGCACTATATATATGGTTTACACTATATATTTTCCCATGTAACCATTGACTCGGTCATAGTATACAGAAATATTTAGGTGACAGTGGAGCGAGTATAGCGAAAATGTTCGGAAACAAGCTGGTAATTCTTTATCACTCAAGACATACAAACACACAACCACACATTCGTATGGAACAATACAATCGACGTAAACAACTATAACCTACAAGAGTACAAATCAAATCAATGGAAAACTACCTGATGGACTGGGACGCACGGCCACTACACCGGCCTCTTATTACCTCTCATGTATAGAACAATTCTGAACAAGATGAATAAACACTGCAGATGTACATGAAGCCATGCATGATCTCAACCTTTCGTCTTTGGTGGAGAAAAGCAACCGCACAGCACGCTCAGCATGCTCTTCTTCACCCCGTTGTGGTCAGGCATCCTCGATTACTCTGAAAAGAGCTCGCCCTCTGCTGCTACTGAACCTGAACTTAACTGGAACAACACTTCAGATGAACAAATGCTAGCTAGCTCTGCGAGATCAAGGAGAGCTCGATGTCTCTGAATGTTTGGTGTGCCTCTAACAAGCCACCCATTTCGTCCCTTTATAGTGCTGCGGGTAAGACGATCAGGGAAGCTTACCGAGCACATACTAGGAAAAGTACATGAAGAACCATGGAGAACTTCAGTGATGACAATATGTAGAACAGGTCGGCCTAGCAAGTGACAGTTGAAGTTGGGCTTGGTTTTGTCACTTTGTACAGTACTTGGTTTCATTTTGTATAATGAACTCTGTTCTCTTAGAATGTTCTGTGAAAATTGTATGCTTAATTCTCCTAGCTTAGCCTGTGTTCCGTACTTTTCGCCGTGTAGAATATTGCCTTGTCCCCCAAGAACCGTACCGACGAACGACATGTGAATATGATGAATTGATCAAGGTCAAGACGTCAAGTTAATCATTGAGAGTGTCGATAAGTGTGAGCACTTTGAATATTAGCTGCACACATAGTACCTTAATTTGTTGCATTCCATGGTATATATGCTAGTACGCAACAAGCAACAAGTGGTCGAATACGGTGTGACACCGTGACAACTGACAACCCCGTAATAATATGACTTGGTTTTACCGCGTGAGTAATGGTGAACAGTACTAGCAACCTGTACTCGGATTGTTTGACTGAAACATGTACAGTTCACCTTTGAACGACTCTTCTCGATCTCATACTGAACGAGAACCGTTCGTCAGTGCAGTCCTCGTACAAGTAACAAGTAGAGCTTCAGTAATTAATTAAGGTGACCAGTTGATGAGAACTACTACTCCAGTAAATTGTAAGTTTGTACTACTAGTAGTTATCAAGCTTTACTAGGAAAACAAGGTGACTACGTGAGAAATCACATGAAAAATTAGCGATTAACGAGTCCTGTACGTACACCCTCGAGTAACACGACGAAGGAAACTTGGTCCGCACGAAGCAGGAAAAGTACATACGGAATCAGCAAAAGGTGCAGCCTGGACCAGGTCATTGGTTATACTAGTTAACACGTACACTTTGGACTCTCGCTTAACTAGTTTGCACTTAACATGGAGTGTTCACTGAAATATACTGTAATTTTCTAGTCAAGTAGTACTAGTTTTTTTAAGAACAAAAGGTTGCTTATATTTCAAACTTCATGCTTCTACCTAGTTAGTAGTAGCTAGTAGCTCGTTTCATGTGTATTGTGCTTGACCAGTAAAGTTAACTAGACTTGCAAATTGTCTTTGATACGATACAACGATGGTGGGTTTGGTTCATGTGTGACTGCAACTTAAACCGTTATTAGGTTTGTAGGATGCAAATTCAAATGCCCAAATTTCAACAGGACACTTCATCCAGGGTATTTAGCATAGAATTATTATAACAAGACTAATGTAGCATTTAATCTGAACCTTCAACTGAAAAATTGGATGATGAGATTGTGTGCAGTCGCTAAATGCAGTTATAGTTGGGACTGCACCTGTTCCTAATCCATAAAGGGTGTATGACCTGACCTGAAACTGACCTGTCAGCTGGTTTGATGCATTCACCGGTCGGCATGCACGGAGCAACACGGTAGTGCAAAAAGGGTACGCGTAAACCTGGATTTGTTTCGGTCTCAAAAAAGCCCAAATCCCGCCTTAAAAAAGAAGGCCAAATCAGCCAAGCTCGATCCCTTGACTGAAGCATGGACGACCGTTTACCTTGATTAGCTTGAAACGGTTCAATAATTGCTGCTGCTGCTGCTAACTACGGCAAATGATTTACTCTTAAAAATTACTGCAGATGATTAAAGCAATAAGATGCTTACTGCAAATGATTAAAACTAAAGATGCTTCCGAAGTTCACGCGTGTTAACTGCCGTTTCGACGTTAGATAAGTTAGTTAGTTAGTTATAGAGATAGATCAGGACTGTTATAGCATGTAATCTTTTGTATTTATCTCTATATCCAGGATTATATCCAGGATTGTCTCAGGTTGTTGAGATCGATCCTTTCCTTCTGTACACGCTATGGTAGAGGCTCTTTCTGCCTATATCAACAAAGGTGCGGCCCTGTACAGGGGTTCAACGCTTCTCAATTCGTTTTACATGGTATCAGAGCAATATCGATCCAATCCAATCTCTTGAACGTAGCGCTATGGCGAGTTCGTCGAAGACCAATGCCGGCAACCCCCTAGTTGGCCAGCCCGTATCAGAGAAGCTAGGAAAATCAAATCACGTCGTATGGAAGGCGCAGATTCTGGCGACAGTCCGAGGTGCTCGCTTGGAAGGGCATCTCACAGGAGATGATCAGCCGCCAACTCCCATCCTTCGTCAGAAAGAAGGAGAAAAAGAAATTGTGGTCAGCAATCCAGAATATGATGAATGGGTTGCGACCGATCAACAGGTACTAGCATATTTGCTTTCCTCCATGACTAAAGATCTGCTTGTTCAAGTTGCAACCTGTAGAACGGCGGCGGCGACATGGAGTATGATCCAAGGCATGTTCGGGTCGATGACCCGAGCACGAACAATCAACACGCGACTCTCCCTCTCCACACTGCAGAAAGGCGACATGAACATCACCACGTACGTCGGGAAGATGCGCGCCTTGGCCGATGATCTGGAGGCCATTGGCAAACCTGTTGATGATGATGATTTGATCGGCTACATATTTGCTGGTCTTGATGATGAGTATGAACCAGTGATCTCGACCATCGTCGGGCGGCCGGATCAAGTCACCATTGGAGAAACATATGCTCAGCTAATTAGCTTTAAGAAAAGGCTTGCACATCGCCGGAGTGGAGATCAATCTTCAGTGAACTCTACAAGCCGCAGCCGTGGACAGCCACAACGCGGCGGCGGCAGAGGTGGAGGCTACAACAACCGCGGCCGAGGAGCTCCAAGCAATGGCGCCAACCGCGGGAGAGGAAGAGGCAACCCTAGTGGTGGCCGAGCAACAAATGCAGGAGCCGACAACCGACCCAAGTGTCAACTTTGCTACAAAAGGGGACACACGGTACGTGATTGTTGGTATCGATATGATGAAAATTTTGTCCCAGATGAGAGATTTGCAGGGACGGCTGCATCATATGGCGTTGATACCAATTGGTATCTTGATATTGGCGCCACAGATCATGTCACCGGAGAGCTTGATAAGCTAACTGTTCGTGACAAGTACCATGGCAATGACCAAGTTCACACAGCAAGTGGTGTAGGTATGGAGATTAGTCACATTGGAAATTCTGTTGTTAAAACCCCTAGTAGAGATTTGCATCTAAAAGATGTTTTATATGTTCCTAAGGCCAACAAAAATCTAGTTTCTGCACATAAGCTTACTTCTGATAATCTTGCCTTCATAGAATTATATCGTAAGTTTTTCTTTATAAAGGATCTGGTCACGAGGAGAACTCTGCTTAGGGGTCGATGCCACAAAGGGCTCTATGCTGTTCCATCTCCATCCTCGCACCAACATCAAGTCAAGCAAGTTTATGGAGTCACCAAGCCATCCTTCGAGCGATGGCATAGTCGTCTTGGTCATCCTTCCTACACTGTTGTAGAGAAGGTTATTAAGAGTCAAAATTTACCATGTTTAGATGTGTCTGAACAAGTTTCAGTTTGTGATGCCTGTCAAAAGGCTAAGAGTCATCAATTACCTTTTCCTAAGTCTACTAGTGAATCTAGATATCCTTTGGAACTTGTTTTCTCAGATGTTTGGGGTCCTGCTCCTCAATCCATTGGCAATAATAAGTATTATGTTAGTTTTATTGATGACTATAGCAAATTTACTTGGATATATTTGCTCAAGTATAAGTCTGAAGTATTTCATAAGTTTTATGAATTTCAAAGTCTTGTGGAGCGATTGTTTAATAGGAAAATAGTTGCTATGCAAACAGATTGGGGTGGTGAATATCAGAAACTTCACTCCTTCTTTAATACAGTTGGCATCACTCATCATGTATCGTGTCCTCACACTCACCAACACAATGGGTCCGCAGAAAGAAAACATCATCACATCGTTGAGGTAGGTCTAGCCCTCCTTGCCTATTCCTCTATGCCTTTGAAGTTCTGGGGTGAGGCTTTCCTTTCCGCTGTTTATCTGATAAATCGCACACCTAGCAGAGTTCTCCATGATGTGTCACCTTTAGAGCGCTTGCTAGGCCATAAACCAGATTACAACGCTCTTCGTGTGTTTGGATGCGCATGTTGGCCTAATCTACGACCATATAACAAGCACAAACTACAGTTTCGCTCCACCACCTGCACTTTCCTTGGCTATAGCACGCTTCATAAAGGCTTTAAATGTCTTGATCCATCTACTTGACGTGTTTATATTTTCAGAGATGTAGTCTTTGATGAAACACAATTTCCTTTTACCAAACTGCATCCCAATGCTGGTGCAAAACTAAGGGTAGAAATAGCTCTAGTTCCTGAACTAGCCGCTTATCTACCTAGGGGTCTGCAGCAAATTTCTTCTGTGATTAATTCTCCTGAAAATTCTAATGTATCTAATGAGAATATGCAGCAAAATTTTACATATGATACTGCGCTAGAAACGGAAGCCGACGGTGCACCAGAAACAGCTCTGACTAATGCGCACACCGATTCCCCGGGATCGCCATCGCCACCAATTGATGAGCCTGCCTCTCCGTTTGGTGAACCGGAGAGTGCCACATCATCACCTGTACCTACGCCGGCCAGTCCGATTTTGCATCCAAGCACTATAGCCTCGGGATCCTCTGTGCCATGGGGGAGCTCAAGCCAGGGAGGAACTCCTCCTTCAGCCGCCACAGATGATCCACACCTGCATGCGCCAACAGTGACAGGACAGACAGTGACAGGACAGGAGGCACAGTGACCACGCACTCGGCTGCAAAGTGGTATCCGAAAAGAAAAGGTCTACACTGATGGTACAGTAAAATGGGGCCTTTTAACCTCTACTGGTGAGCCTGAAAATTTACAAGATGCTTTACAAAATAAGAATTGGAAATGTGCAATGGATGCTGAATATATGGCCTTGATTAAAAATAATACATGGCATTTAGTTCCCCCACAACAAGGTAGAAATGTTATTGATTGTAAGTGGGTTTATAAAATAAAGAGAAAACAAGATGGTAGTCTAGACAGATATAAGGCTCGTTTTGTTGCAAAAAGGTTTTAAACAAAGATATGGGATAGATTATGAAGATACTTTTAGTCCTGTTGTCAAGGCAGCAACCATTAGAATTATTCTGTCCATTGCTGTGTCTAGGGGATGGTGCCTAAGACAGTTAGATGTTCAGAATGCTTTTCTTCATGGTGTTCTAGAAGAAGAAGTTTATATGAAACAGCCACCAGGGTATGAGAACTCTTCTACTCCTGATTATGTGTGTAAATTGGATAAAACTTTGTATGGATTAAAGCAAGCGCCTAGAGCATGGTATTCTAGGCTAAGTAGCAAGCTTTATGATCTTGGGTTCAAGGGGTCTAAGGCAGATACATCACTATTCTTTTATAACAAAGGTAGTTTGACTATGTTTCTGCTTATCTATGTTGATGATATTATCGTTGTAAGTTCAAGGAAGGAAGCAGTTCCAGCTCTTCTTCAGGATCTTCAGAAGGAGTTTGCTCTGAAAGATTTGGGAGATCTATATTACTTCCTTGGTATAGAGGTAACAAAGATCCCGAGTGGAATACTTATGTCTCAAGAAAAATATGCTTCTGATTTATTGAAAAGAGTTAACATGAGTGATTGCAAGTCTGTTGCTACACCATTATCTGCTAGTGAAAAGTTAATTACTGGTAAAGGTACTATTTTAGGACATAATGATGCTACACAGTATAGAAGTATAGTTGGAGCTCTACAATATTTAACTCTGACTAGACCAGATATTGCTTTCTCAGTAAACAAAGTGTGCCAGTTTTTACATAACCCTACTACAGAACATTGGGCAGCAGTTAAAAGAATTTTGAGGTATCTTAAACAGTGCACTGGACTTGGCCTTAGGATATGCAAGTCTCCTTCTATGCTAGTCAGTGGATACTCTGATGTTGATTGGGCTGGGTGTCTAGATGATAGAAGATCAACTGGTGGCTTTGCTGTTTATTTGGGGAATAATCTTGTTTCCTGGAATGCAAAGAAACAAGCTACTGTTTCAAGGTCAAGTACAGAGGCAGAGTATAAGGCTTTAGCTAATGCTACAGCAGAAATTATGTGGGTACAGACTTTGTTGCAGGAATTAAATATTGATAGTCCTGCGATGGCACAGTTATGGTGTGACAATATGGGAGCAAAGTATTTATCTTTTAATCCTGTGTTCCATGCAAGGACTAAACACATAGAAG
Source organism: Oryza punctata (assembly GCA_000573905.2). NCBI lineage: Eukaryota > Viridiplantae > Streptophyta > Magnoliopsida > Poales > Poaceae > Oryza > Oryza punctata. The sequence goes on from CM002489.2 coordinate 39,163,585, forward strand.
TTGATTATCATTTTGTCAGAGAAAGGGTTGCTAGAAAACTTTTGCAGGTTGATTATGTATCAACTAATGATCAAGTGGCTGATGGGTTTACTAAAGCTTTACCTGTAAGATAGTTGGAAAATTTCAAGTACAATCTCAACTTAGGAAAGTTGTGATTGAGGGAGGATGTTAGATAAGTTAGTTAGTTTGTTATAGAGATAGATCAGGACTGTTATAGCATGTAATCTTTTGTATTTATCTCTATATCCAGGATTGTCTCAGGTTGTTGAGATCGATCCTTTCCTTCTGTACACGCCATGGCAGAGGCTCTTTCTGCCTATATCAACAAAGGTGTGGCCCTGTACAGGGGTTCAACGCTTCTTCAATTCGTTTTTCAGGGCACGCGATGTGCAAGCGTACATTCGTGATGCGTGAAGCAGTACAGCGATGCAGTAGTGCCATGGAAGAAACAGAGTATTGGGTTGGATCTAAGACACAGGACATTAGGCTACACACCCCTTACCATCTCGTATTGGGTTGGAACTCGGTAAAGGGTAAGGAAAGCTATACATGAAATTTGTCGGTTGCTTGAAAACTAACTGCTTTTGGGACAAAAACACATTGTTTGGATATATTTTAAGTCACAATATTTTAAACATATAGATTGCATGTACGAAAATCATATATTTTGATTTGTTGGATTTTTAAATACATTTTATGCAAAAAAAAAAGCTTCAATTGAAGACTATGACTTTCCGATCCGATCAACAACAGCCAAATCATAGGTTTTCATATTAGAGAGCAAATTCTTTGAATTCTAGACAATGCCTTCAACCAGCTAATGCCATATCTAGGGATTTAACCTTGTAGTGGAGGAACCGATTTTCGATGAGCACGACCAAACCGAAGTTCAACATTCATGTTGTCCTCTCATTCCTTGTTTTGTTTGAGAAAATTATCTTATCCTTGTGAAAAATCTATAAAGCTTCTGCCTATATTGAGGAAAGAAAATCATGCATTACCAGTTTACCAACCAATTAGTACCTATTTGAGCAATACAGGAACATATCGCCGAGTTTGGAGGAAACCAGAAATATTTTAGGCCATAGTCATGATACAAGGTTATTTCAGAATCTGGTTACAAGACACTTGAATATCCTTTTACTACAACGGAACTAAATTCAACACAAATAAATCTACAGACAATTTAATAAAACAATCAAGAACTTTCCGACTTCTTGTAATCACATCAACCCCCGAGCCCAACGTCCATCAGCATGAGCAACTTCTGCTTAATTTCGTTTGTCAGTTAATCGTTCGTCTGAGGTGATGAGCAGCCGCAGAGGAGCTGCCAGATGCTCTTCTTGACGTTGTTACGCTTGGACTTCCCCATTCTTGCTCCAGGAATCTCTGAGCTGCACACGCTCTAATGCTCCAAAATGCTCCTGTAAACAAAGTAACTAATTGAAAATCTCCTACAAAATTACGCGAAGATGAAAGAAATATACACAGCTAAATAGCAAAAGCGAACCAGCAGAATAAATAGAATGCTATTGTAACCTCCAGTTAACTACTTCAGGGGATGTCAAGCTTGGTGCATTTGGTGAATGAGAGAAGCTACTCACCTATTTATAAGTGTTGCCCGACTCAATTGTACACTGCATACCTTGGCTTTCGAATATGGTCGGACTTTGCAAGTAAAAGTTCGCGAGAATCCACAAGAATATTCAATGAAGAAGGACTGAATGAGTCCAGAACTTGAATTCTGTCCACTTGCACAAACTTAATTCGGTGGTGTTTGCCCGGGACTAGCTTATTCAACCATTGTTTAATTGCACATCAGCTCTGCTTGTTAGAACGAGTCCTATACGTCCCAAACTGCTCAGTCACTACATTAGATGCAAGCAAGCAGAATGCGCGTAATTAATCTGATTAAGTGAATGGTTTGGAACTTCCATCGATTTTTGCCATGTACATTACACGGTAAAAATAAAACCATTGCGTACCGCCGGGGTTGCTTCTACTGTTACATAATAAAGCGTGTTGTTCGTCGTCCTGCGATTGAATCTTTCAGCTCAGAAGAATTCAGACAGAGAGAGTCCCGCGGGTTACCAAATGGGATGGGCCGCGTGGCCGATCGGGCACAATTCGAACGGCAAAGCAACCATGGGCTTTGGCTCGCGCGGCCTATTGGGCCTAATGGTTTTGGCCTTTGGCTCGTGCGGCCCAGCTCACCATCACCGTCTGTTTGCACTTTGCAGTAGCGTAGGGCTCTGCAACTGGGGGTTGGCTAGCTCGCGGGCACGCGCCAGAACGTTAAAAGTCGCGCGCACGCAGCCTGTCAGTAGCGCTCAGGGGTGGCAATTTCCCCTTTGAGACCGGGGACCCGGCAGGTACCCGCCCCTATGGGGCTGGGGCTGAGGTCGGGTTGAAATTCTCACCTGCGAGTGAGCGGGGGCGGGGCCCCACAAATTACCGGGGACGGGGGCGGGGGCGGGGATTGAAAACTACCCGCGGGTGACCCGGCGGGGCTCCGGAGTATGAGCTATTGTTGTAAAAATAGCTCATTTCAAAAATATAGGCCTAACTAGCCTACATATAAAACCTAATCCTAATCTCTCCACTCTCCCTCTCTTCACCCAACCTACTCCCCCCACCCTAGCCGCCGCCCCATCCTTCCTGTCTCCCGTGCCGTCCGCCTGCGGCGTCGCCTCATCTTCGCGCACGCTCGCCATCCGCCGCCTTTCCCCGCTCTACTGCGCCCCCTCACTGTTCGCCGCCTCATCTGCGTGCCCCCTTTCTGTCCGCCTCATCTCCTCACCGGTCGTTGTCGAGCCGCCAGCCGCGAGCGGTGAGTCCGCGAGAGCCGCGACCGCTAGTGCCACCGGCTCCGCCGCGCGGCCGTCCGCCGTCCCTCCTCCTCCGGCCTCCGTCGCACGAGACGCCGACCTGCCCTTCCACCCCCCAGCGCGCGACGAGCCGACTGCCGGCAAGGCTAGACGCGTCCGCTAGCCAGCCCCATCCCCAGCGCAACACCACCCTCCGTCTCACCCGCGCGCCGGAGCTCACCCGTTGTCATCGCCACCGGAGCTCGCTCGGGTGTTGTGGGGCCCCGCTCACCCGCCAGGTCCCCTGCGGGGGCGGGGGTGGGTGAGTGTTGATGCAAAAAACACACACTGGCCTGAGAGGTTTGCTTTACTCTAGTGCAGGTCCAAAATTAGGGTTTTAGGTTCAAGGGCGTGCCAGTTGATTTGATCCTGCAATCAACAAGAAAATATGCAAAGAATATCAGTAAACGATAGACAATCGGCCATAGGGCCGATTTCATATCGTATGTGACCTAGCTGATGCAATAAAGCATGAATCGGCTGTAAGGTATATGAATAAGCATGAAAGTTATCCTAATATTAGTATATCGGCTGTAGATATCAATATTATGTTATCAATAGATCAATATTACTTTAGAAATAAACAATTGGTATAGATCGGACCGAACCGAGACAGTATAAATTGCTTAAGTCTATTATAACATGAAATAATGATCACATAAGACTAATGTCATAGCCGATATCTAGATCTAATCGCATATCGGTCATAAATCCGGTACAATCTCATGATAAAGCATTAAAGACTGAATATAGAACATTAAACAAAGCATGAAATCATGTAAAACGTTTTAAATAGATAAGATCGGCTGAAACTCCGATAATATCCCTATTGACAATCGTAAAGCACGTTATAGATCATGATTCTAAACAACTTAATAGGTTGGACTGAACCAATGCAGCATTAAATATGAAAGAAGCATGACATGTAACAAGCCAATAACATCAAACCAGGATGGTGGATACATCATATATCATGAATCAATAAAGTAAACTAGCAGATACCGTCGAAAGCCTAAAACGGATCTAGCCGATATGGAAGATAGCATTATCGATGTAAGCTATATGATGTATATGATAACTGTGGAACTTGCAAGATAGAATTAGAGTATCATAAAGATGTAAGCACTAATCCTGATGATGCAAATTGCCATAACAAGATATATCTTCTCGCCGAAGATCAAATTGATGCAGCACGACTCGAGAGCACAAGCTTGTCGAAATAAGAAACAAAGGTGGCGATGCGCCGAGATTGATTGAACGTATGTTGTTATTATTTACAAGACCTCGGGATTATATTTATACCCGAAAATACAAACACTGTCCATCACGGACACGACTCATATTAACCTAATACAAATCCAACTAGCGAACAAGTCCCTTAGGCGGACTCTTACCGAGAATATCTATAAGGAAATTACATAAAATATCCTAATTAATAGATACAATTGCCTCCTCATGACTCTATCCGTGCATGGCAATCCATATAGAACACGTTAACACAACCCGATGACGAATACCGAGTCATATTACTGAAATCGGCTCAATCGGCTAACCCAGTCCGACTCTGACTCTGCCGATCCAGTTCACAGCCGATTCGGACCACAGCCGATTCTCACTCTGCTTTCCGATACGATCTTATCTCTTCAATCCTCTTCGATTCCATCTTTATCTCCGGTGTTTGAATTACCAAATTTGGTCATCAACAGTGAGGTTTTCCACCCGGTGGCCAATGCGGGGCTGGGGTCGAGGGGAAAATGTGGGGAGCGGGGACGGGGGCGTTCTTGTCCAACCCGGCCCCGCGCCCGCCCCGCTGCCACCCCTAGTAGCGCTAGCGCTTAGCGGTTTTCTTGAAAAAAAAAGGTGCGTGTCATGATGGAAAGTTTGGTCACACCGACGCGATGTCGCTAATCCCGATGATTAGCATTATTCTTGACGATTAGTGATAGATGCTACAGAAATTTCTCAATAAAGATAAAAAATTGATTTTGAAATTTTGTGTTAAAAGTTTTCAAATATTGAGAAGAAATTTAACAATATGACACTCAATAGAGGTGGCTTTAACAGAATATCACCCTCTAGGATATCCTTATAAAAATGCCACTCAATATGGACTGCTTCTTAATAAAATATCACTTTGGACTGTTTTGAGACTTTTAATCACAAATGGTGTGCAAAATGACAAAAATACCCTTGCGAGGGGCTGGGTAGGGGAGCACGGACGAAGACAGGGGAGGTGAGCGGCGACGGTGAGGACTCCTTCCCGGTGGTGGCACTGCAGTGGGGCGACAAGGTGGGGATAGTTGGACGGGGGCAGCAGCGGTGTGGGGTGGGGGCGTGCAGAGGGCGTACGGACGGGTGACGACAACGGCGGTCAAGTGAGGGAGCGAGGATGGGGCGGCGTCGGGCCGACGGTGGCGGCGTCGACCCCTAGCGCGGACGGGAGGAAGTCAGACGCACGCGGACGGGCCACGGCAACGGCGGCCGGGCAAGGACTGCGACAGCAGCGGTGGCTGGTCGGATTCGACAACAGTGCCAACTCCTCGCAGGGGTATTTTTGTTATTTTGCACGCCATTTGTGATTAAAAGCCTCAAAACAGCCCAAAGTGGCATTCTATTAAGAAGCAGTCTCTATTGAGTGGTATTTTTATAACGGCGGCGCCACCCGCCTCCACCTCGATGTGGTCCGACCATTCTCTTCTCTCTCTCCTTCAGACGGTCGATGCCAACCGACGCCCGCCGGCGCTGCACGGCCTCCTACGCCGCCGGCCTCCAAACGAGCCAGGCACCATCGCGGCTGATGGAACTGGCGCTGTGAGCAGGCTGAGGGGAGAAGAGGGGAAAGAGGAAGAAGAGACTGCGATTTCACTGACATGTGGGTCCCATGTTGACTCAGCTGCCACATCGGACAAAACCAGAGTCAAAACTGCCCGAGGACCTAGAGTGATCCGGTTTCGTAAGTTTGATGACATATATCTGGTTTTGTGGTTAGGGGATGATTTTGTAATCCGATAACAAGATGAGAGACCTCTGGTGTACTTTTTCCAAGAAAGGAAACAAACACGTAGGCTGATGGCCCATAATGAGAAAACAGCATGCGAGCTGTTGAGCTGAAAAGTCTGCGCGACTTGATGAATTGGTGCGTGTGCGTTATATAGGAATTTCGCTGCAACTGAAGTTGACCGAAGCATAATCTGCCAGGAGTATTGTATTGGACTGTCTATCCATTTATCGGGTGATTTCTAATAAAAAAATCACCCAGATTTTTTCTACCATTCAATTTACATCAACGGACTATAAAAAGAAAATAACAAATACATATTTACTTACATAATATTTTTTATCAAAATTACAATGCACTTACATATCATATCAACTGAATTTACAAATATAATTTTAGTTATATAGAACTGTAATTTTATATTTTAAAGAAAATAACAAATACATATTTACTTACACAATATTTTTATTAAAATTACAGTGCACTTGTGTTGATGATGGAATTTAGTAAGCATATGAATCGGAATCGAGATCCAATCCGAAGTGGATTTGAAGATATACGGAATTGTCGGAAACAGAGTGCGCATCGGCTGGAGGTCTGTATCGGCCGATACTGAGTTTGATGCAGATAACCGATACAGCCGATATTGGTAAGATTGGTTACATGATCAATGTCGGATTCGAGAGGACTTCAATTATATTGCCAAGCAAGGATAGAGTCCAAAATAGGCAATTGTATATATTAATTAGGATTTTATTTAATTTTCTTATAGATATTTTCGGTGAGAGTCTGCCTAAGGGACTTGTTCGTCGTTTAGAGTTGTATTAGGAAAGAATGAGTCGTATTTGTTATGGACAGGTTTGTATGTTCGGGTATAAATATAAGCCTAAGGTCTTGTAAATAATTAATACTAGTTCAATACAATCTCGGTGCATCGCCAACCTTTCGTTACTTTATTATTTCAACGAGTTCTTACTTTCGAGTCGAGCTACATCTGCTTTGATCTTCGACAAGAAGTAAAACTTGTTATGGTGCATTATCAAGATTAGTGCTTACATCTTTATGACACTCCAATCTTGTTATTGTGAATCATCGAGTTATCATATATGTTTTATAATTTAGATTAACAATACTTTCTACTCGCATCGGCTAACCTATCTAGGGTTTTATCGATAATAGCTAGATCGACTTGTTGATTTAGATTATTTAATGTATCTACCATCCCGAAAAGATAATCATTGGCTTGATTCTCTAGATATTATGTTTCCTTTCATACTTAGTGCTGCATCAGTTAAATTTGATCTACTAAGTCGTGTTTAGAAATATAATCTCTAGCCTGCCTCATAGTTGTTAATAAGGATAGTATCGGGGTTTCAACCGATCTTACGTGATATAGTTGTTTTACTTAGATTTATATCTTGTTTAACATACTGTATCTGCCCCTTATACCAGGATCTCAATTATTTAAATATATTAAGCTTATCATCAATATAATTGAGATTAGTTTAAAATATTTACCATAAGATGATATCCTAGTATAAAAAATGCATAGATATATGCTTAAATTTGGACATCGCCTATGACATGAACACATGCAATCGTTATTTCAGGTTACCTTGGATTTAGGCAATTTATATAGTCTTGGTTAAGTTCGATCTATCCCAATTATTGATTTCTAAAGTAATATTGATTTATAGATTATGTGATGTTGATCTTTATAGCTGATGGATCAAGTTTAGGGTTTATTTATTCTTATAAATATACCTTACAGCCGATTCACCATGCGTTGCATCGGCTAGGTCACATTACGATATGACATCGGCTGTTCTAACCGATCGACTATTGTTTACTAACATCATTTGCACGTTTCATATTGTTAATTGCAGGATTAAATCAACTGGTATGCCCTTGAACACAAAAGTAAGTTTTGGACTTTCACTAAGTAAAGCAAATCTCCCAGGCCACCATGTTTTACGTCAACAACTTGACATATTAACTGAATTTACAAATGTAATTTTAGTTATATAGGAATATAATTTTATATTTTATTTTAGTTTCAAATGTCTTAATTTTTCAACTGTTAAATAAATCAATTTTTATTTAGAAAAGAAAAGGAGAGAGCGATAAGGAAGCGGGGAAAGCAAGAGCGAGAAAAAAAAGAGTGAGAACCATCATCCGCATTGGTTCCTGCACTAAACTTAGTGCACGATCCTACGATAAAAAAAACATCAAATATTAGAGAGAAATCATCCGATGTTTAGCAAAATCGTACTGTATTTAGAGGCATTGAACGTTTCCATCTAGGGCCTATAGCTGTGAAGAAGAATAAATTTGAGCATACGATCCCGCTCCCGTTTTGTAAATCCGCCAACATGCCCGTGGTTTTGGACCTTTTTGGTGCCAACCTTGCAAAAACAAAGTCTGCAAGTACAAATAAACTTGGACGGACCAGTTCTCGATACGAATTAACAAAACATGGTAAACTACAACTGCTACGCAGGTGAAATATCTCTATGTTCTGGAACCGTACTTGTTTCCATGTCATTGGCCAGCGAAATTAAGAAACTGCGTCAGAATTGAGAACCGAAAACATTATTGGTTGGTTCCTAATCAACGCAATTGACATTGGGCCACAGATCAAACCCGGACTTGTACTGAGGTTGGACGAAAATATTCTTCGTCTTTCCAGATGATTAAAGAGCCTTCTGGAGAGAGAAGCACCATCATGGCTGCCTATCTGGCGAACGGCCGATCAGCCATGTAAAGGAGAAAGGCAGTTTGCAAAAGGAATAAAGCCAACCTAGTCTACAAATTCGCTATCAACAGGCGATATACTCATCAACCCTATTTCTGTTGGTGTTCAACGACGTCCTTAAATAGGAGTACTTGAAGCACAAGCCAAACCAAGAAAATAGCACCACCAAATACCTGTCTTTTCTTCCAACAGCTTCACCACCTTCGTTTACCCTGCCATGGCGGCTGAGAAGCGAACCATTGGGCTCGGCATGGACTACTCGCCGTCGAGCAAGGCCGCGGCGAAATGGGCGGTGGATAATCTGGTGAAGGCCGGCGACCGGATCATCCTCGTCCATGTCCTTCCCAAAGGAGCAGATGCCAGCCACAAGGAGCTCTGGAAGAGCACCGGCTCACGTATGCAGAGACATTGCATTTGTTTGTTTTCAGTTGCTTCTCTTGTTCAGCAAATTCTGGTTCAGAAAAGACTGACAGGTTTTGCATCTGATTTTACCATTGATTTTTTGACTTTGTGTTTTTCCTGCATTGAAGCTTTGATTCCTCTCCTGGAGTTCATGGAGATGAACGTTCAGGCTAGGTATGGGATCAACCCCGATAAGGAGGTACTGGAGATCCTGCAAGCTGAATCCAAGTCCAAGCAGGTAAAGACTCTGCAGCCTTCTCTGAATTCTTCATGAATTACCTGTGATGAGACTGTAAAAACTAGAAGGGAAGGTTGATTCAAATGTAATTAAACTAAAAAGTAACGTTGATCCAAATGTAATTCAAAGCAAAACACTGATTTCATATTGGCTGGATCAGGTTGAAGTACTGGCAAAAGTTTACTGGGGTGATGCAAGGGAGAAACTCTGCGAGGCAGTAGACGATCTCAAGGTGAATACCTTTGTTCTTGGTTGCAGGGGATTAGGACCCTTGAAAAGGTTAGCATCTAAACCTCTTTCATTCTTTGATCTAAACATCTTCTCTGTTAAATTGCGTGTGAATCAATGGTTTTTACCTCAATGCAGGGCCCTACTTGGAAGTGTTAGCAACTACGTTGTCAACAATGCAACCTGCCCGGTTACTGTGGTGCGTGCACCAACCGGGTCAAATGCCTGATTCTATGCTACATGGGACCGCTGGAAATTGGAATGCTGGGCTTTTTTGCTGTTCATCCATCTTTTAGCAGAGAACCTTCATCTGAGTTGGTGCCATTGCAAGGATTGGTCTCTGGCTCCTGCACTAAGCTTTTCCATGTTATTGGAATGTTATTAAGTTGAATCTTCGGTGTATTTCCTTCTGTTAATTCCCATGTATAGTTCATTACTACTGTTAATGGTGCATGTTAAAGATTGCCATAGTGTGCTTGCTTTATGTATATGACAGGGGCCCTAAGAACAGTTCTTTGCTTAGGCAGGTCTTTGTAACAGAAATGGCATATCTGATTTTTTTCATAAAATAAAAACAATCTTACATAAGCAAAGATAATAGAAAAGGCGCCTGGCAATACATCAAGTGTACAAACCTTTATTTCCAAATGGCAGAAATATATGCTTTATTCTTTAAATATAACAAACAGTGTTTCACATTAACCATCTGCTTTGAATTTTGTCGTACAAATTGAGGCGAGTACTCTTTGTGAGATGTCTGAAACCTCTAACAACAATGGAAGCAATTTTGGAGCGTAGCAATCAGAACATCTTACCAGTTCCATCTTTGCGTGGAACAGATTCTTCAAGATCCATTCTGCGCCAACTCCCACTCAACGATGATAACTCATCAACCTTATCATACAAACCAAGAAGACCACCTGTATGTACAAAAAGAATTTTTCGCCTTTCCCACTTAGCTGGATTAGTGCCCATGTCTTTCAGCATTCCATATGCTGCCTTCCCACTGCAGAAAGATGAAACATACATCTTTAGGCAATGATATGGCCAGTCTATCATGAACTTTTTATACTTTTCGACAAATGGCAAGTATACTGACTGTAAAATTAGAGTTACATGCAAAAGGTGTTTCTTGGGTTTAATGTTTCAACAAAAGGAATGTATTGTACCTGTAGACTGGATCAAGGACAATGCCTGTTGCTGCAGCTATATCTTTAACAAACTTAAGCTCCTCAGCTGTGTTCATGGCATAACCTAAGCCCTTAGCCTGTGAAGCGGCAGTTGCAGGTAATCAAGTCAAATGCTCACAAAATTCTACCAACGCACATTAGCAGGAAATATCATAAATTAGAGTTGCACCGTAAAATTGGGACAATTGAAATGAATAAACTAGTTTCAGAACAATGTCATATACTGATGTCATATACTGATATGTGCATAACAATGTCATAGTTGGAGGATGTAAGTCTACTCTTCAAAACCATTTAAATATCAAACATAGAACTTTAAAAATGTACTTACATTTTCAATGTTGACTAAATCATGTGAACGCAAATCAGAATGAAGTCCATCAATCAGGTCTTGAACATAGGAATGGAAATATCCAGGATCATCACAAACAGAGAAAGCATGGACCTATCCTAAAAGTGGATAATTAGTCGAACAATTTCAGCAGGACAGTAAACAGTCCAAGAAAGTGCATACTTTTGCTTTTAAGCTACTCAATTTTGATCCTAAAGCAAGACCAGCAATGGTTCCACCGCTGCATAAATTTAAAAATCATTCGAGTCATAAAGCAGCAATTGCTACTTTCAGGAACTAGGCATGATCATGACGCAATAATAAGTGAGCACATAATTACCCCTAAAAGTAAAGAATTGTGTGTATTGACAAAATACCTGCCACATGCAACGACAATGTCATCAAACTGAACATCACCTGATATCTGAATTTGATGCTCAATCTCCCTTATTGCTTCTATATATCCCCTATCAAGAAACAATACAAGTTCTGATTTCCAAAAAGAAAAAGAAACAATACGAGTTATGAAAATAGGTCAACTTTCAACAATTGGGTATCACTTCCACAAATGCCGAGACCTGTTTTGTTTGAAGTCCAAACATTCTCTTTACAGTAATCTTATATTCTATTCAATGTTGTTGATAAAATGTGGATAGAGTACACTACATTTTTCCTTCAGCTATGCTCCACTTGTTAACTACCATACAAGATAGTACCAGATCTTCTAGTGTTAGATAAGATCCACTAGGTTCAGTGCCTAGGGCCCTAGACAATTCCAACTTTCTAGGTCCAAGATAGTATTAGTGACCAATAGATCTTTGTGAAAGAACGATGCCCTAATGTCTATTGAAATACAAAGTAACCTCTTCTTTTCAGATAGATTGCTGACAGACACCAATCCATGAATAATAGTCCCCAAGGAAAACTCAAAGTATGCTATGAACACACAAAAAGAAAAGGGAAGTGAAAAAATGGTTCAATAGTTTGCATTGAACAGATTACGCTACCAAGTTCCTAGAGAGTTTGATCCACCAACAGGAATAACATATGGTTTTCGGCCTTCTTCCAAAAGCTTCTTTTTCAGCAAGTCAGCTAAAGCCTGAACCAAATAAATACATACTAGGATTAGGGAGTTCCAAGCAATATCAACATGAATTAAAAAGTTCTAAGAAGAAAAAGATCACTGAGATATTTTAATTGGCGATACCACAAAGCACTTCACCAGTTTATCTACATATATATTCAAAAGAATAGGCAGTATACCACAGGACGCACTACTTGATTGGACCTTTTTATTTACTTGAGCACGGATAATAAGTATAGTACAACACCAAAATAGAAAAGGTTTTTTGCTACACATGGTCTGACAGAATTATGGAAAAACTCAAAAGCAATAATAGCACATCATTGAAAAGAGCATACCACACTGCCAATTTTTCCATATTCTTCTTTTGACACAAGATCAATATGGGCTCCCACCAATCTCTCAACAAGGAGATTCCCAACCAAACCAGGGTCCTTATCCACAAGAAGCTGAATGTGAACATGTCCGACCAAAATTAGGTTAGCCCAAATATGTTACACACGATAATATATGAATTTAATGATTTAACCTCATAAGCACACAGATCACCTTGGATGTGCGCAGTATCAGATAACAATCAAGATTTAGATACTTCGCAGCAACTGCGGTAGCACGGCAGTGATTGCTCTGGATGCCACCTACAGTTATAACGCAGTCAGCACCCTGCGCGACGGCATCAGCCATCAGGAACTCCAGCTTCCGGACCTTGTTCCCGCTCAACTGCATGCCCGAGATGTCATCTCGCTGCAATTTCCCCCAAACTCTCGTGTCAGAAGCCAAACTCCACAAACAAACTACTCTACCCTGAATCATGTCTATTTCACTGATACAGTAAATGGAACATATGCCCTGAATCATATCTATTCATTGATACAGTAAAGGAATCATAAGAAAACTGTAGCTTATTTCTAACCTTGATCCACACCTCCGTGCCATTCGGCAAATTGGGCAGATTCCACTTGTGGATCGGCGTAGGGAACTGTTTCGATCAGAAATTAAACCATGAGATTCCCGGAAAGCGATCATTCACACGCCCCTCCTATCCTCCTAATCAATTCAAAACTACTTCGAATCCACCGATAAGAACAAGTGCGGCCGTAGCCCGTAGGGATCAACGATCAAGTGGTGGACTTAGGGAAAAACTCACATGGCCGAGGGAGAAGGTCTGTGAGGGGGCGGGCGACAGGTGCGAGGCCCAGGACGGCGGCGCATACGGCTTCTTCGAGAGGAAGCTCCCGATCTTCCCGGCGGCAGAGGCGGCGGAAACTCCGGCCATCCCCGCGGCGGCGGTGGCGAGGAGGGGAATGGGAGAGAGTGGCAGCGAGCAGCGCGTCGGGGCAGCAGGTACAGTCCAAAAACCCACCTGGTGCCTGGTGGGCCCCATAAGCGCCAGCTACTGAGCACCGGGCCCCACCTCACGTGCCGCGTATCAGTGAGAGAAAAGGAGACGTCTTTTTGACTCTTTGCCCCGTGTCCTCTCGCTTTGTCTCTCTCCTGCTTCTTAGCGTCGAGGCCACAAAAGAATAGGTTAAAAATCAAAAGGTAAAAGAAAAAAAAAGAAAGAGAAGCTCGCTATCTCGCTCCAGTGTCCAAATCGCGCACAAGTTCTGAAAGCGATTGTGATTGGGTGCTGTTTGATCGGTGCAATCTCCCGACGTCTCGAGGAGGAAGAAGAAGAACACGTCGGGTTAGTTCGATTTCTCTTCCTTTCTTTGTTCATTTTTCTGCGCTTTTCCGTGGCGGATGTAGTAGGAGACTGGGGGGAGTAGGCGTTGATGCTTCCAGAGGAGTCGGAGAGGCGATTTTTTTGGGTTATTTTTGGGAATTTTTTTTGGCGGCGGTGCGTGCCCTCGCTTCAGCCAGGGACCAGGATCGCCGCCGTCCGCTCCAGGCGTAGCTCCGCTTCTTGCCGCCGTCTTCGTCTTCCCTGAGGTTGCTCCAAGCCCTACTTTGATTTGGAAGGCGATGAGTTCGTGGTTTTCCTAGAAGTAATTGAGTTGTTTTTTGGTTTGCGAATCTGGGTGTTACATTTGGTGAAGTGCAATGTTTTGCTGGTGTTTGGTAATTTTGATGATAAGATAGATGATCCCACTGAAGCAATGGGATGGAGCAAATGAGTGGCGGCGACGAGGATGAATGAACCAATGTTTTGCCCTTGAGTAGGCGATTCCACGGCCAACCTAATGTAGCTTGCTTGCTGCAGCCAGGTGCCGCCATTCCTCAAGCTGCTTGAGGAGGGCACCTGGAGGCTACCACACGCCTGCCCTGGTTGCTTGGCTTCAATCTTCAAGGGTGAATCGAACCTCCATTAGAGGAGAACGGTAGATTCAGATTGAGGAAGAGCACACTATTTCAGTGGTATTTTGAGAGAACCAAGGCTTTCCATCGGTATATATCACAATGTGCAAGTTCAAGTGATATATACCCTTTTTTATATTAAACTATTTATTAGTTATTTTGTCTCTTCGATCATCTCATGCACTGGACACAACTAGTCTTAAAGTTATTGCAGCTGTATGCCTGTATTTGCTGTCTTCATTGAAAATTTTCGTTATTGTTATGCTGACATTGTGCAACAAATATAAGTCCAACATGAGTATTGATATTGATTGGAGTCGTTACTCTCTGAAGATAGATAATGTTCTTTTATACAAAAGTATGCAAACTTTCTTGCTTATGTCATTGAACTTGATTTTCTATTACAATGGATGTCGATTTCAGGGTTAAGAAATGTCTGACCAGGAGAGAGATGATATTCCTATGCTACTAAGAAATGTTGAGCTACCAAGGTTTCCTCTTAGAAGTACATCAATGTGCATACCAGTTAGGGATGATGAATACGAAGAAGACACATTTGTACCCCATACTGGTCCTCTGTTTGTTCAGCCACCAACACAAACTGCAGCAACGGGCATTCCATTTACAAGTAGAGATACGCCAGATATGCCTCCTCGACCTTCACAAGGAAAACAAGTCAACAAGCCATATGCGATAATGCCAGAAGAAATTGGAGAAAACAGGTGGTCTTATAGTGGGAACATTCCAAAGAATGAACACTTGATGATGTCTGGACCTTTGGGACAATGTGACAATCCTGATTGTGTCAACTGCCCTCCTGCTTGTAAAAACAAAAGGCATTTTCACAGAGGATCAAATAAATTGGACAGTAAGGTGGTCTTACTTCCCTCTTTTTGTAGGAATGTATAAAACATTAAAACTATATGATTTTATTTGAACCTGATAGTTGTGGCTGGATTGTGCAACATTTTTCTAGTAAAATAGCACAGTATTGATACATACTTCTCAATCATCATAAGTGATATGGATTCGAGAAGCCTAATACTTCTGAATATTATCGAATGAATATGGGACGGAGGTAGTACTAAATAGCAGATAGTGGGGTAGTAGCAGATTGGCTTTGCTATAGCAGATGAATAAAAGACATAGAAATTTGACTTAACCTTTGAATTGATTACTCTCCTAGCATAATAAAGTAGAGCACAAATCTAAAACAATCATAAAAGATGAAAGGCAAAAAAAAAAGAACAGCGAGTAGAGAATACACCTCTACATAGATGAGAGGTAATATTAGTTGATATATATCTTACTTCTTATATAAAAATCTCCTAGTAAGCAATCAACATTTGGCTACAAATAACTCAATTTTAAGCATCAAAATTTATATTGCAATCTTCAATGGAAAATAACAGCCAATATTGCTGGAGGTAGCACTCTAGCGGAAGTACCCCGCTACTGTTACTGCGGCTGCAATTGTGGCCATTGTGAACGCTATTTAGTACATTGGTTCTTAGTTTGTTTAGTCTAGTTAGATTTCCTCAACATAATGATCGAAGCACTTCTTAAGAGCGCTTAAAGTTACTGACTGTGGTATTGTTGTATTGAATAATCTAATCTGTTTTCTTTTGCTCTCTTGAAGTTCCATAATTTTCTTTATGAGCATGGTGGTGGATGGAAGAAGGAAATTGAGCGTTTCCTTTCGCGCATTCCAGTTATGAACCCACATGCAAAAGTTGTTCAGCAATGGAATCAGTTCTTTGTGATATCATGCCTGGTTGCCATATTCATCGACCCCCTATTTTTCTTCCTATTATCAGTACAAAAGGTAACTTGTTCACTTGAAAATGCTATTTTATATCCATTTGTTGAAAGCCTACAACTTTCTTGTACACTTCATTTGTTGCTGCACCTTGTTTGTGAGTTTGTGAGCTAATCTTGTGATTTTTCTTACTCCTGTTGCAGCATTCTATTCTCCTCGTTTAACTGTTCTACGTGTTGATATTGTGTGTAGTGCGATTGAAAGGGTCAAATAGGCCTAGAAGGGGCAGGGGGCGATATGTGATTAAAACTTTTAAGTTGATGCGGAAGTAGTGCTTTTCGGAAATTCTGAAAATCTTTGATATTCCTAAGATCAAAGCTGACCGCACTTATTTTTGTTCCCTTTTTTTTTTGATGCAGTATAACAAATGCATTGTGTTGAACTGGCATTTTGCTACAGCACTTGCAGTTGTGAGAAGCGTAACTGATGCTATTTATTTTCTACACATGCTTCTTCAGGTTAGTGCATCATTGCTTTCGCTATTCTATAGAAGGTTCTATTATTCATGTTCCATGATAGGGTATGGTTCCACATTTTATAAAATTCTTTCATAAATAACATGGTCACTAAGGCATCAGATGGAAGGCAGTTTGATTATATTTTGGTTCTTTGGCATGCATATTAGGACAAACATATTTGTTGAGTGATCAGTAGTTTTCTTCTAAAAATGCCAAATTAGATACTGATCAGTAGTTTTCTTCTAAAAATGCCAAATTAGATACTGGGTTTTTGTGAATATAACTTGCCCTTTTTATCTGTTGACAATATGTGAGAAAAGGCTCAGCCGCGCAGGTTCAATATTCTAGTGTCCTGGTATCATGTTTTAGTAACTAACAGTAATGCATTGTTTGATCTTCAGCGGATGATTTATCACATCTCCATGATCAAATAGTTGTGATATCTTTTTACCCTTTGTTTGTTAGTTGTAATGGTTTGTTATGCTTGACTCTGTTCTTGTTGCTAAAGAAGACAATCTTTTTTTTTTGCATCTGTTTGTTCCTGACCAGTTTTACCCCCAAGAAAACATCTTATCAACTTTTGACCGTCTTATTTTTTGCATTTCTCTTTCAGTTCAGACTGGCTTATGTAGCTCCAGAATCCCGAGTAGTGGGAGCTGGAGATTTAGTAGATGAGCCAAAGAAAATTGCTGTCCGTTATCTTCGTGGATATTTTTTACTCGACTTCTTCGTTGTGCTTCCACTCCCTCAGGTAAATTGTTTTATCCTTCTGAGTTGATGTGGCTAAATTTTGACATTAAGCTTCATTTTTCTTCTTTATCCCTGATGGATGACTTATTATCTAGGCTGAAGTTTTCCCTTATCATTTTTGTTTCTATTTCTATTTGCTTTGGTACTCCTCTTCAAGTTGGTAGCGGAAGGCAAATCTGTTCTTAGGGTTATTATAATTATTTTTTTAGGGTAGGTCAAACAAATAAAAGAGTTAGCTGCTGGGAACTCACTATACATCCTGGAGAGTATGTTGGAGACCTGGCACAAGCAGCATAGGAGTTATGAGGTCCCAGCTATCTATCCAGCTGTTGAAATTGCTGTTCTTGTTTGCTTGGCTTATTACTTTGCATCTGCCATGGCTTTGTGGACCGGTGGCCACAGCTGAATGCTAGCGATTGGCAAGTGCTAGTGATCCATATTCATATTTTTCATGCACGCAACAAATTCATTGCCCTATGTAGCTAGTGTTATGGACCTATCATGGGCAGATCAAGAGCATTTTTTTTAGTTCTCTTCACGTGAACAATAGACCACATTATCCTTTTAAGCTATAAACTTGTGATCTCCACTATTGATGTACTTTAAAATACATAAGCTTCATCTGAAGAGTATTGGTTCAAATCCCTGTTGAAAATATATGCTATTGAACTTTTCGGGTTTATTTTGGTAGTTTCTTGTTGGTCTCAGAGTATTTGCCAATGTATTTAAGCCAACTAGAAATTGACAAGAAGTCAAAAAGAAGTTGCTGTTTTGCATTGAAAATACTATGGATCTTTGGCATGATAATGACTAATCGATTATTCCATACTTGTGACTTTAGAGCATCACCAACAGAATGTGAATAGTTTACCCCCAAAATTTTGTTTTTGGGTTTCCTAAACTGAAAATAGGAAGTGAAAAAACTCATCTCTCCAAGAGAAAGCCTAAATTTAATTCCTAAAAACTAAAAATGGTCCCTTCTGTTAAACTACCAATAGAAATCTCCCGTTTTCCTCCATCCCAACGCGGAAAAAGATCTCGCGACCCATCCACGCGCTCCTCCCTGCCAGACGCCGCGCCGATCTCTCTCCCACGCACTCCCTGATCGATACCAGCAGCAGCAATGGCAATTTCCATCAGCAGCAGCAACAAGCATTCAACAGCAGTTAATTCCAGCAGCAGCAGCAGTAATTCCAGCAGCAGAAATTTCCATTCAGCAGCAGCAACAGCAAGCATTCAACAGCCGCACCAGCTAATTCTACCAGCAACAGCGCCATTCAGCAGCAGCAGCTAATAGCAGCAGCAGCTGCACCATTCAGTACCAGGAGCAGCAACATTCGAGACCCCTGAGACGAATCGGCTCTACTCCGTCACCGACAAGCGTGTCACCACCGCGCACGCCCCAGACCCCGCGATGCGCGGGTGCTGCGTCGACGGATCGGCCGGTGGGTGGATGGTCACCGCCGATAGGACGCAGCTGCACGCTCATCGCCGACCAGATGCACGGTAGGTCTACCGCAAGGTGGTCCTCTCCGCCTCGTCGTGGCCCGGCTGGTACGCTGCCATGCTCCTCTTCAACCTCGACCGCCACCTAGGCAACCGGCCTTCACGATGTCCGACGATCCGGCGTGGTGGGTTGCCTCGTCGGCCGACGGCATCGAGGACGGCATCCACCATCACTGGCAAGAACATTTTCACCTTCGGCATGGGAAGAAGAGGAGAGAGGTGGGATCGAGAGATTGGGAGTGGGAGAGGAGCGCGCGGCTCGCCCTCATATTCCCAGAGCGAGAATTGAGGGGATGGGAACTCCAAAAGTTTAGGAGCAGAGTAGGGATACTGTTGGAACATAAATTTGGGTTAAAATCCCCTAAAAAATGGATTGGGAATGGATTAGGAAGACTATTGGTGATGCTCGTAGCAGATTGAGGATGAGTCTCATGAAATTGATCGTATAGAGAAACATCTTGGCTAGGCTGGCAATTCTTTGTTACTTTCTGTTCTGTTTGCCATAAATATTCAGTATGAGCAGCATTTGATCTGATTGCACAGATGTTTATCTATTTATTGCCCCAAGTTTCTTATGTAAACTAGAATTGCATGGTTTTTTTCTAACTTTATTAATAAAAGATATTCATCGAAACAATTTACACTTTTTATATCTTATTGGCTAATACTTTCTTTTTTGTCTTTTGTTCCTTGATAAAGGTGATGATATTGCTGGTCATCCCTAAATATGTCGGGTTATCAACTGCAAACTATGCTAAGAATTTACTGCGTATCACTGTTCTTCTTCAGTATGTTCCTCGCATCATCAGATTTGTACCATTGCTTGGTGGTCAATCTGACTCATCTGCCAATGGATTCATATTCGAGTCAGCGTGGGCTAACTTTGTGATTAACCTTCTAATGTTTGTTTTGGCGGGACATGTTGTTGGTTCATGTTGGTACCTATTTGGATTGCAGGTTAGTTCATCTTCTATTTCAGTTTCTGCACAAAAATATTGTGTTTATTTGTACTCATGTTGAACCAGTTGTTTTTCATCTGGGGAAATTGATAGTGTCACTTAAATGTTGAAATAGGGAAACCACTCAAATCAACCTTTGCATCCACTCAAATATTGAACTTACCAGTATTCCCTTCCCTTTGTCTTCTTATTTCTCCATTCTTCTTTACCCCTCACAAAGAGCAGCAGCACCACTGTCCCCACTCCCTCATCATTGTTGCCACCTGCTCAAGTCAGTGAGCAATGAACGCCGCTTCATCGTCATCACACGCATTGCAACGGTCGACTTGTAGTGGTGCCTTATCTCAACCAATGAATATCGGGGACAGGAACCTGCTACTGCTGTGGCTAGCCACGTCAGAGGTCTCAGAATTGGCTGCAGACTAGAGGGGTTTTAGAAACTCAGTGGTTGATGGAGCCTGTCAGAGCCTAGGCCACCAGAGGTGGAGAGCAATTGCCTGGAAACTGTTGGAATTTTGGGATGAAGAGAAATGGTGATAGACAGTGGGGTAGGCATGCTTTTCTTTTCACATGGCTCCAAAATGTGAAATCGGCAAAGAACAAGAAATTAAATTAAGAAAGACATTTTATGGATGCAACACTGACTTGAGTGGCATTTTACAAATTCCAACAATTTGAATGTCATATTGTTAATTGTTTCCATATATTTGGAGAATTATGCCATGATTTTGTATTGGTGTGCTTTATTATTGATACGGAGAAAACATACCTTTTGTTTACTTTGTTGTTTTCATTTAGATTGCATTTTATTGTATACATGTTGATTTCCTTGTGTTAAAAGGGGTGATTGTAAATTGCTATATTCACCTACTCCTTTTAAGTTGTTCATGACTCCTTTGGTTTGTTTTGATAGAGGACTTGATCATATCAAGCTACTCAGGAGATATTAGCTAAGTAGAGGTTCATGATGTCATTATTCTTTTTGTTTTCATTTAACAGAGGGTCAACCAATGCCTACGAAATGCTTGTTCTGCATCAAACATTCCATCTTGTGATGGTTTTATAGATTGTGGACGTGGCATTAATATTGGGAAGCAGAATCAACTAAGCAGGCAGCAGTGGTTTAATGATTCAGCCTCAACAGCTTGTTTCGACACTGGAGACAACGGTTTCCACTATGGGATTTATGAGCAGGCTGTTTTGCTAACTACAGAGGACAGTGCTGTTAAACGTTATATATATTCATTATTTTGGGGTTTCCAGGTATTTGACTTTTGTTCCTCATATTCTTGTACTTAAGTTGTGTCTCATTTGTTCCATTTGATATATAAGGTTTCTATACGTGATTACAGCATCCATGCTAACACTGTACAATTTTGACTACCCTTTACTGATGTTTTTTTGGTTTGATGTCAGCAAATAAGTACGCTAGCTGGTAATCTTGTCCCAAGTTATTTTGCATGGGAAGTCCTGTTTACTATGGCTATTATTGGTTTGGGGCTGTTGCTTTTCGCATTACTTATTGGGAACATGCAAAATTTTCTCCAAGCTCTTGGAAGACGGTACGTGGTTATACTGCTAGTTTTCTTAGTGTTTATTGTGCAATATTGTCTACCTTACTATCCTGAGATGGACCTCTATTTGTTGTGTTAATACACATCAGGAATTGACACCTCTATATAGATATAAGCTGTACCAGCTAACAGAAAAAATATCTAGTCCTGATATATGGGTCTTCTCTCTTTCTTTTTTGACAGGAGACTAGAAATGCAACTTAGGAGGCGTGATGTTGAACAGTGGATGAGCCATAGACGCCTGCCAGAAGATTTAAGAAGGTTCATCTACAGAACTTCTAAACAAAATTTTACTAAGAAACTATTCTTTTCTTTAAAAAAAACATCATATATTCCTTAATTTTGTTGCAAATCGCAACTATTTATTAATTCAGACTATTAATTTGTTGTTTTTTGTTTGCTTTGTCTTACTTTTTATTGTTTATGTGGCTCCTATTATTCAGAAGAAGAAAAACATGTACATATTCAACAGTTATCAGGCTGCTTTTCTTGATAAATCATCTTATAAGTGGAATCTCATGAAAGCAATGATCTGTGTTACAGATCTCATTTTGTTTTGTGGGTAAAACAAATGTATGATATATTTTGTGGAAACAGATTTAGTGGAAACATCATTTGTTTAATATTGAAAATTGTCACAATTTAGTTACCAAGTTTCCATATGCAGAAGATGCATAGCACTGTCTCATGGCAATGGCAATGAAATACCTGAATTTTGGTTTGGTACATTCTTTTAGGATCATTATTTTGAACTAGTTTATTTATGCGTAAATCAATTTTTAACACACCCAAAAGGGTGCAATTTTATCTTTTCTCTGACACCAAGGATTTATATTGAGTATTTGCCACTCTGAATGTGCAACGAACCAACAAGTGCTACTCAGCGTATTCTGTCGTCTTTAAGAAAAATGAGTGTCAGTTTGTGAAATGTTCGAAATGGGCTCTTCCTCTTTGCATTCTCTTCGTCATCTCCACAATCTTAATCACACGAGAGGTTAAAGTTTTGTTGGAGAGGGAGGGAATGCTAAATCTTGAGTATTCCTACAATGGGCAAAGAACACAAACTTCCCCATGCAGAACACGAACTTACATTTGTTGGAGTTGGCAAGCAATTGATTTTCTCTTTATTTTTGGACTGGAAGATTGTAATACTTAATAGTTTTCCAGGAGGGTTAGACGCGCAGAAAGGTTCACCTGGGCAGCTACCCAAGGGGTGAATGAAGAGGAGCTTTTAAGTAATTTACCAGAAGATATTCAAAGGGATATACGCCGTCATTTCTTTAGATTTCTTAACAAGGTTTGTTTATATGAAGACTCTTTGACTTTTCTGGGAGAGCAAGCACTGCAACTAGTTACTCTATCACCTTTTTACTTTCCATGCTCATGATGGATTTAAAATTTGAGGTTGCTGATGATTTACCCCCTACAATTTTCAAGGAAATGCTGACTACAATTATTTTGCAGGTCCGATTGTTCACATTGATGGATTGGCCTATCTTGGATGCTATATGTGACAAACTAAGACAGAACTTGTATATTAGCGGAAGTGACATCCTTTATCAAGGTGGTCCGGTTGAAAAAATGGTCTTCATAGTGAGAGGAAAGCTAGAAAGCATCAGTGCAGATGGAAGCAAAGCTCCGTTACATGAAGGTGATGTATGTGGAGAGGAGCTCCTGACATGGTACTTGGAACACTCTTCAGCAAACAGAGGTCTGCAGTTTTTGCGTTTTGTGTTTTTATTGTTTTCTGTGATTTATATTTGGTAAGTCGTCATATTTCTATTGTTTCAGATGGCGGGAGAATCAGATTCCATGGTATGCGTTTGGTTGCTATTCGTACTGTAAGATGTTTAACAAATGTTGAAGCTTTTGTACTAAGGGCAAGCGATCTCGAAGAAGTAACTTCACAATTTTCACGATTCTTGCGCAATCCTCGAGTGCAGGGTGCAATCAGGTGGATACTTTTTTTCTTTAGTGTCACATGATCATATATGCTCACCAGAATAATTCCCTGATTCAACTAGAATTTTGTAGGCTTGTGAATGGTTTATCTGTTGATTTCAATTAATTTTACCATAAGTTAATTGGAAAAAAAAACTAAGGGAGTTCATCATGCATCACAATGATTGTTATTAGCTGGGATATTTGGGATAACTAGAAACTACTACGGTACTCTTGTTCCTTGTAGCTCATGTAGGTCATGCATTCAGTGCGTCAGTTGCCGAATATCTATTTATCTATCTTCTATGATGTGTATGACAATTTTCACTAATGCTAGTGCGCTGCTGTTGCAACTGCATCCAACAGGTATGAGTCGCCCTACTGGAGAACCATTGCTGCAACGCGTATTCAGGTCGCATGGAGGTATCGGAACAGGCGATTGAAGCGAGCTGGGATGTCGAAGTTGAGCGATCAATCTTACAATTCTGCATTGGGTGGCGCGCGTGAATGTGATACTCGTCAGCATGGGCATAGGGTATGATTTCGATCGACAAGGTGCTAACATTTGGTCACAGTTTTATGCGCTAGAGCACTGACATCCTTGTGGCTATCTTACTTGGCGGAATGTATTCTATGTGAGCTACATAATCTTTTTTTGCCCCGCAATTAGATCTGGTAGCTAGAGTACCAAACTGGAGGAAGTACATCTCATGTATATAATGACGGCTAGTTTTTCACTAATAACTGTTTCGTTCTTGGCATGTAGTCTTGCCTGCATCTCTGCTAAGCGTGTTAGCTTGTTGGTTGCCTATGCAAACTTGTGACCCTGTAACTGGATCAGGGATAGGAAAGCTGTTGCGTTAGAGCCGCTTGTCTGTTGCTATGTTCTGAGTTGTCAGCACATGGAGCTCTCGTCGCGGCGGGGTGGGAGTCCGTCGGTTCGCCGTTCAATATGCCCTGCTGCACACTGGTTATCATAGGGCCATTTTGGTTAAACACTACAAGTAGGTTAACCCGCAAACTTACTTATAGAGCAAATAAGTAGGTGACATTCTCAGGTTGATCCACTTACAATCTCAATTTTTGTTTTGCGACCCTACTAAAATTGTGCATTGCTTTTTTTTTCCTTTTCATGCGTACGTTTGGCCTTTGAAACGACCTCGAACCTCTAAACTCATCCGACTATCAGAGCACAAATCCTCTCAAAAAAAGGAAAAAGAAACAGAAAAAAAACGCACAAGCAAACGGGCCGGGGACGGATATTGCGGTTGGGCCTGCCGGGGAGCCCGAAGCTTCTTCTTCAACGACACCAGACGCCGAGGGTCCCGCTCACGCTGTCCCTTGGCTCGCCGCATCTCTTCCCTCGCAATCACAAGCCGAGCGGACGCGCGGCGGAGAAAAAGCAGCTGCAGCTGCTCACGCGCGGCCAGCAACTCCCCCTACCGCGCATTGTACTCGTCCCAAGCAAACAACCCTATCAGCGCCTGCAAATTCTGGTTCATGACTGAGATCCCCCGATGAATATTTAACTATTTATCATATTTATAAGTGGTGATAAAAAAATTTATCACCGAACTCATATATTATAGACACATGAGGATACATATATTATAGCGAACTTTACGCACAGTACCACACGGGCGCTACCCGACGGGAGCTTCATGTACCTGCATCACCTCCATATATATGATCACATTAACGGTTGCGCTTGGTAAGATCCTCGTGTGTGTATACTCCCTCCATTATAAAGTATAAAGTATTTTAATGGTATAGCACATCCTAGTACATATTAGAATATATTTCATCTTATTAAAATATCCTGAGATAGATAGTACATATTAGGATATGTTTCACCTGATTAAAATATCCTGAGATAGATAGGGTGTATGGAAACTGGGATAGAGTTTGCATTGGATCGTACGTAGGAGCATTTTGGAAACGCTAATGTATTCGTATTCGTATTCAAGGTATATTCATGCATCGATGCATGCGCGGCAAACCTTCATGTATATGCGACCGGTCGTATTCAGACGGCTGTATTGCGTATGCGCAGTGCCATGGCATTATGCAGCGGGTCGCGCATAGTACGTCTCTAACTAGCTCCCTCGCATACGGATTTTTCACTAGCTGCGTATTTTTCCCTTCTATTAATCTCGTAGCGACAGAGACCAAACTGGAGGAACTAAATCATGTATATATATATAATGAGGTTTAATGCATCAGTATTTCGTTCTTGGCTTTGAAGCATTGCCTGCATCCCTAACACGCTGGTAGCTGTGCAAACTGCTGACCCTGCACCTCAGCACCTGGATCAGGTTAGAGACGCTTGTCTGTTGCTACACAAGTCACTCAGCTCGTGAGATAACAGTGTATACCCTATTGCACGCTAGCAATAGTGCATTTTTTTCCTCAGCATTGCAGTTCTCAGTTTACAACAAGGGTCATGATTCATGAACACCAAAAAAGCATCCAAAACCCGTACTAATTTTTACAAGAACATCACTCTCGACTCAGACAGCTCACAACAGCTCATCACCTCACGATATCACTAAACAGTATGTAAAACTATTTTCGGTTGTGGATTTTGATCCCTTAAGGGACGTCCTCTCGGTTGTTTACATGTCATTCAAATGATTATAAAACTATTTTAAAAAAATTAAAAAGATGTATTAACATGTGATATATAGTTCAAATTCAATTTTTACATCTCGTAACGAAAAAAACAAATTTGAGTGTGAATATATGTTTTATAGTTAATTTGTTTTTAGATGTAGAGGTTGAATTTGAACTTGTATGTTTGTGAAGTGATATATCACATATTAATACATCTCTTAATTTTTTTAAATATTTTCATAACTATTTAAGTAATAGGGAATATCCTCTCGAGAGATCAAAATAGTTTCCCTATCTTTCTACTTGTCGCGGTGATCATGGCCATGGCCATCGCCGGCGGCGGCGGGGAGCACGATGTGGCGAATGTTGTGGACGAACTCCTCCCAGCCGAACCACGATCCCTCCACCGCCGGATCGAAGCTCGCCGAGAACACGCCGTACGGGACGCCGAGGAGGAGGCCGAAGAGCAGGAACGCCACCCAGAGCGCGCGGAGGCTGCAGGTCGAGCCCGGTCGCCGTGTCCGCCGCGCGCAGCGCCGGCCGCCACAGCACCTCCTCCGACTCGAGGAACGCGAGCTCCCCGTCGCGCTCCCGCCGCCCGCCGCCCCGGCCCACTCCTCCAACTCCTCGTCGCTGATCGAGGCGTCCGCGACCAGCAGCGCCCCGACCAGGAACGATGCGAGCGAGTACACGTGCGCCCCCGGCCCGCTGCCTCGCCGAGGTACCCGATCGAGCAGCGCGGGCACGCCGGTGAACGAGGCCACCGCCACAAGCCGGGAGCTTCCACAGGACGTGCAAGATCTTAACTACATGTGGTGATGTTAAATTGGTAAGATAGTATCCAAATGTCCTATGGAAAAGAGGGATTTTACGAACTTTTTTTTGAAGCTTTTTACGAACATTTTAGAAACGAACTAAAGCGTCTGAAGATTTTGTAACGTTTTCGCGTTCCAAAGGAGCCCTCAGCTGCGAGTTGAATGTTCTTTTAACATAAAACGGTCATGTACAACTACAATCTCTATTAATCTGAGTATATATCTGACTACAAGTCTTAAACCATTTTACTGAGTACTTCATCATGGTTTAATCGAACAAAGTGCTGTGAAATCGAATTAATTAGTCACTGTCTTCGTCGTCTTCTTCCTCGTTCTCGTCTTCGTCTTCCTCGTCGTCGTCGTCGTCGTCGGCATCGTCTCCTTCGTCATCCGTGGACGAATGCTTGGCCATGGACAGTTCGCTCCAGTGGCTAGCGGCGAGCTCCCACCCCACCAGCGAGCCCCTCTCCGCGGCGTCCCACCGCGACGACAAGAACCCGTAGTGGAAACCGAGCAGCCCCACGGTGAACAGCACGGCGGAGCCCGCGGCGCCGGCCCAGGCCGGCGCCGCGTCGCTCGGCGCGCCGTCGAGCACCCTCAGGAACGCGGCCTCTGCCGCGACCGCCGCCGCGGGTGGCGCCAGCATCCGCCACATCATCCCGCGCCTCATGTCCTCCGACAGGTTGAGGCCGAGCCCGCCCGCCGCGCGCCATTCTTGCCGGTTCTTGGCGACGTCCCCCCTCGCCGTCGCCGTCGCCGCCGCCGCCGCCGTGGCGGTGGTGTCGATGACCTCGACGTTGCTGGAGCTTGCTGCCGCCGGCCGGGCGGTGAACACGCCGGCGACGCGGCGCGGGCTCGGTTGGTGAAGCGGGCTCGTGGCGGCGCCTCGAGAAGGGAGGAGCAGCAACTCCATGGCCGGCAGGTGAGGTCCGGTGGTGCGAGTGAGTGAGTGACCGTACGTACGTTTGTGAAGACGAGAAATGCGTTATCCTAAAAAGGCCTTTCTGGGATAGCAATGTGAGATATTTTTTGCTTAGCTTTTCAGTGACCTATGTCGTGTGTCAGTTGGTTGTCGTCACTGGTGAGCTTCACAGTCAAGCTTTCTTTGACTTTGAAACAAAGGATTATGCGCATAAGAATATTTTCTGTTTGGCTCTTTAAAACAAAGATTTGAAGCTTTTGAAATCATATAAAAATCATTTGGAATGGCTCATGTAGACTTCTAGAAAAGTTAGTGAGAATTTCAATCTCTTGAGAAATGTTCTTTGTCTTTCTCTCTCATCTACCTCAATTTTTCTTCGTACTGTCTATTTAAACAACCGTTCCATGTTTTCATGTGTTCTGTAGTATTTTTATTCTGTATGTGTATTCCTACTAAAATCCCCTGTTTTACCATTTCTATGTTTCATAGGGGGTCTCAATTTTTTTTCATCAGGTTAAACTGTTATTTGAACAAGTAGTACACACAATATGATACAGTAGCTGGCAAGCTCACAAAAAAAATAGAATTAAGGATTTACTGGATGTTGCCTCGCAATCATAACCATCTAATGATGCTTTCAGATGGCCTCCGATCGGATCCTGAAAAAATTGGTGTCTGGACAAATCTATCTCTACTATGTTTGCTACAAAATGTTAACACTTTCAATCTCTAAATTAATGCTAAATTTTTATTGCGCGTGCCCAGGCGACCTGTGGTGGATCCGCCGGTGCCTGACCATATATTATCCTATCTAAGGATTGACAAGTCCATTTTAAACCCCCCCCCCCCCCCCACAACTTTTAACTTTATCTAAACTACACCCCAAACTCTAAAATCAGACATCCAACCCCTCCGTGCAAATCACGCCCCAAAGCTTGTTTCTACCCGGTTTTCCTCCAATAGGATGCCATGTTGGATGCTAACTATACAAAGTAGTGGGACCCCACATGTCAGCGTGTTCTTCCTCATCCTCCTTAGCTCTTTTTTCCTCCTTTTCATCTCCCCGACAAGGAGCCCATGGCTCCACCCACCCACCGGCGAGCCGGAGCCACACGCGCAGCTCCGAGCTCCTCCCGGGACGAGGAGCTCACGGAGATGGCGGGGAGCGCTCGGAATCCACTTTGGGGAGGAGGGAGATGAGATGGCAAATCCGTAGCATTCAGCTCCGGCGATCGAGGGAGAGCTCACTGCCGCATCCCTCTTCTCCGAGCTTGGCCAGCTCTGCATCCCCGTCTCGCGATGACCCAGCTGCTCATCGTTGCTTCCTCTCCGCGCCGCCATCGCTAGAGCCCATCGTAGCCGGTTAGAGCCGCCATCGCTTCTTCCTATCGTAGCGGCTATGGCAGTACCGGAGAACGCCGCCGGCACTGCCATAGCCGCTGGAGGTAGCCGCATCTCCTCCCCTGATGAGGCTAGAGCTGGGGAGCTCGAGACCTTGAGATCGGCGCCAGTGAGCCCGAATTCTGTCTCTCAGCCACCTCCCCAAATGCCTCCTCATCCATGCGCTAGTGAGCTCGAGCTTCAGTGCCCCCTCCCCGAGCACCTTCTCCGTGCGCCAGTAAGCTCGAGCTCCAACTCCTCGCCGTTGCCGCTCCGAGTCGCTTCTTCTTGGGTCGCCGCCTCCGCTGGAGTACGCCGCCTCCATCAGCATGCTGAGCGCCACTGCCTCCCTGGACCAAGAGAGGGGATAGGGGATATCGAGAGAGGAAGGCCACCTTCTCCATGCGTCGAGAGAGGGAGATTGAGAAAGGAGAGATCGAGAGAGGAAAAGAGAAAAAAGAGGTAGTCTGACTGACAGATGGTCCCCATATTTTTTATATATACCTTTTCTGATTGAACTGCCATCTCAATTACCGTAGGCCAAAACCGCCTAAAATATATAAAGGGTGTAATTTGAACGATTTTGATAGTTAGGGGTTGGATACCCGATTTTAGAGTTTGGGGGCGAATTTTAGTCAGTGGCAAGACGTAAGGGGCGTAAAATGGACTTATCCCTTATAAAATCAACGGCAGAGATAATTCCCTACAAAATCGAACGGATCAGATTGCATTTCCTTGCATTAAGACATAATCCCATGCATTAAGGATTAACCACATGCATGAAGGCTAAGCTAAGGTAGGTTCCCCACACTCCAACTCCATTCTGACACAGTTTTTTGTCCGAAGCTACGATCTCATGCACTCTCTCTGGCTAGTTGTTCCTTTTCTGCCTCCAGCTACAAGCCATGCAAGAAGTGGCAAACTGGGCGATCGAACTCTACTACAGTAGCTAGCTAGCTTCCCCCCACATGCAGCTTTGAGATCTGCTAGCTCATCCGGATCTCCTCTACGTGCTACCATCCAAAAGCATCTAACAGACACATCATTTTTTTGCCCTGGCTAATTATTTTCATTTTTCTTCTTCTTATTCTCTTTGTGTTCTTGTGCCTCTCGTGATCATGCACAAGGTCAAGGTGTCCTACACTGTGCGTGAGCGTTAATGTGACAGTTTGTACGAATCCTATGCTGTGGCGAGCGTGCTTTAATGAGCCTAGAAACATTGGTAAGACTAGAGCATGTTGTTAATTAGAAGAGGTTATGATCAACGTACTCTCGAGTACTTAAGTGGTTAAGTACTTCCTTGACACTGACATCCTTCCCTTGTCTGTCCTGGACAGGCAGGCCTTGCGTCGCGTCAGGCTTTATCCGGAATGTTGCTTCCGCTTTCCAGGTGATAATTTTGACGCAAGTAATTGCTCGATCGATCCGTGTGGTTGTACGTCCATGGATGCGGATCGGAGACGATGACACGACGCAAACTAAATGCATTGAGTCCACTGACTTCACGAAATTTTTTGGTGGTTTTTTTTGGTGTGTGATCGATGAGGAACAGTGAGATCAATGCGGTTGCATTGCACCCGGCGAGAGTGCACAAACGGTTTGCATGGTTTTGGATTCTGGGGGATCAATGGAATCTATCACGGGAAATTCTGGTCAAGAGCAGATCATCTGCAGTGTGATCCTCCAGTTCTTCCACGAGGACGCCATGGAATTTGCAATTCACAGAAAACGGAACATGGAATTCACATTCATGATTCACCACCACCACCTGATATGCACCACCATCACCATAGAAATTAGAACAAAAGAATCTTGCAGTTGAATCGATCGATCCATCTCGCGTCTAGCATGGCCGCACGACCGGCGGCTCAGCCGCCGCCGCCGCCTTGGGCGCCACGGCGACAGCGGCGGCGGCGGCGTTCTTCCTCGGCTCGGTGCGGCCGAGCTGACCGGCGCCGCCGCGGCCGCCGGTGACGCTCCGCATCCGGCCCTTGCCGAGGTGGTGCTCGCAGAGGGAGTAGCCGACCAGCGTCGGCTGGCTGCAGCGCCACCCCCGCCCGTTCACGCGGCTGCAACGCGACCCTTCCATCAGCACCGCCGGGCCACGCCGCTTCTTGGCTCCGCCGCCGCCGCCGTCGTTCTTGGTCGTCTCTTCCTTCGCGTTCACGGCGGCTGGCATTGCCCGGACGACGCCGTTGACGAGGCGCTCTCCTGTAGTAATCCTGATCGCCGGATCAGGCTTGCTGTAATGGCCATTCTCTAGGCTACAAAATGCAAAACATCGAGTCATCTGTCAACCATCTGACGAACAAGCTACACAATGAATCCAACCCAATGCAATCAGAGATGCAACTTATGCCAAACACAAGTGCACATCTGCAAGAAAGAAAGGGAATAGTTCACGACGCGCGCGACGCACATGGTCCATGTCTCCACGATCAACATGGCTTGCACGGTTGCACCAATGCGATCATGGAAGAGGACAAGCAAAAACAGGCTGTAAGAGGGGCGATCACACAATCAGCCATGGAAATGGCCGATCGAAGAGGCCAAGATCGAGGGTGCAAGAGCAGTATTGCACTGGATGGATTAGCAGCAGCAGTAATAAGAAGCCAAGAACACTAGTAGTAGTAGTAGTACATGCCTACATGAGCAGGGCCATGTAGTATTAAATTGGTTGGATTGATGTGTGTCATGTGTCAAGCTGGCATTGCCCAGTATAAAACAGTAAAAACCAAGCCCAGAAGATAGAAAAAGTCCCTTGGATGCTTTCCCTTTCCATTTATTAATTACCTCCCACTACCGCTACCACCACTACTACTGTCACTCACACCCACACAATGACACAAATGACACAAGCTAGCAGAGGCACTTTCTTGTTTTGTTCCTGTTCCAGTTTCAGTTGGTTCTTCACATACCTCCTGTGACCATCTGCTGCTCCCTGCTGTGCACCACCACCACCGGGCCTGATCCTGCTGCATTCCACAACCGCATTGTCCTGGCAAAATGGCATCAATCCAAGAACATGGGGGGTTAGATAGATCTGGGCATCTGCCATAAACGGGGTGGTGCAACGAAACCAACCTATGATGATAACTAACAAGAATCATAATGGCAGTTTCTTGTTTTTCTGTCGTTGGAGCAGATTGGGATAAAGGGAGGGAGTAGTATACCTGCGGGAACAACGGCAATGCCGCCGCCGCGCGCCTCGCCGCCGACGAGTCGTCGTCGGCGCCAAGATCCGCATTTGGGTGCAAGTGCAACCGCTCCGACTTCTTCTCCTCCTCCTCCTCCACCTTGTCTCCCGAGAGCCAGTAACGTCCATGGTTTCTTGGTGGAGGCTGGGGTGCAGTGGATGGATCTGAGGAGGGATGCAGGGAGGAGAGAGCCTGCAGGGACTGAGGCCGCCTCCTGATCCTCATGGATGGATGAGAGAGAGAGAGAGAAGGGGAGAAGGAGAGAGAGAGAGAGAGAAAGAGAGAGCAATGGAGATTTGGGGAGGGTGCAAATTAAAGGAGGGGGGCTTTGGGTGTTGGTTCCTTGGTTTTGGTTGGCCTTTTATGCCTCATGGATGGCATTTATTTATGGGAACCAGTAAGCACAATAGGAGTAGATTGGTGCAGTTTTTACACTTTGGCTGCGTTGCACTTTGCATATTTGCAAATGTTGCCTTGCTTGGCTTTTGGGTTGGGTTGGGTTGGCTTTGGACTAGGAGATGAGATGGGTGCACATATCAAGACTCAAGAGGGGGAAGGGGGTGGTGGATGGATGGATGGATGGCGTGAGTGGTGGGATGGGTTTGTTTTTGCATGCAATGCGCCATGTGCATTAGAACTGTTGTATAAGAGATGGGATGGAGAGGCAGGTGAGATTTGTCTGGTGGACAGTATTGCTATGCGAACAAATGAACAATACATGTGGGGGAAAAAAAAGAAGGTAGATGTGCTTTTCTGGATCTGTGGTTTTCTGTAGGCATGTCTTCGTTTGAGGTTCCAAATGGGGGAGGTAACAAGACTGAGAATACTTGTGTGTGAATTGGTGTGATCGATGTCTTACAAATAAATGTTTCATAAAACGATTTTCTGCATGCATTTTTATATCTGCACGGTTAGCCTTTAACTCGTGACCATGTTTACGTTTCAAACTGCTTGTTGATTGTGGGTTTGATTATCTCCCTTAAATAATACTTTTTCCTGGCACAATTATTATGATTCTAAGGGTAACTCTAGCGTAAAATCAATTTGTGGGATCCACATAAAGATAATCTCAATCTTACCCGCATCTGCCCTCCTCTTATGCGACCCGATGAAAAAATATTTTTAATTGGTTGTGGTCGACTTCTCTTTTAAAGTTGTTTTTGTACTGACACGCATCAATCGACTCTCGCAATGGGCTCGATTCAAACTTTTGGTGCAAGATTCAATTTTAGCCTTACATTTAAGTTGCTCTGATGTGTATACATTACAATTGGTATATTGTTTTTTGAAAAGAAAATTATTTTAACAGTAGTCCAATAGCCATTAGGATTCAAGAGAAACCAAAACGCGCAAAAAAAAAAACCGACAGTAGTCCCTATTTCTTTCTCTTTTTATAAAGGGAAAACACTGTTTTCAATTGGTTCTTTTTTACCTGATAGTTTGCTAATGTTATTTTCTTTTCTTTCCAGGTCGGTGGTTTATTAGCTAACTTGTTAAAGGATTCTGGTGCATGAAGCAGGGTTACCATGTAATTGTGGAATCAGGAGCGGATCCAGCGTGGGTGCCGGGGGGACTCGAGTCCCCTCTATCCCGCTGGATCACCATTGATAGAAGGAGATAGGAAAGGAAAAAATGAGTGAGAAAATAAAGAGTAGGGGAACTAACGAGGAAAGAAGAAGATGAGTCCCTACTTCAATCTTGTTCTGGATCCGCCCAATAGAATGATCCATGATGTGGAATAAATGATACTCGCCCCACCGCTCTGGTCAAGAATACATGTCAATCAACACAATGATCGAACTCCACTAACTTCTATTATGAGCTATTTGTAGAACACAATAAAATTGTGCTATTGCGACGATACTCATTTCTATTTCTATGTGATTAACATTGTATATGGTTTTCATGTGTTTAATCTAAATAATCAAAAAGATATTGAATTCTTGTTTTTCTCTAAAGAAATAGTCAAATACTACGACGTATTCATAATCAGAGTATATAGATTTAGTCCACACACATCATGCACCAACAAAATATAAACATACAGGCGTCTACGAGGCAGGTCGGCATGGCCTTCAGACATGGACCATCAGATGGTTCGGTTCTGTGAATCGATATGCAGCTGATGGGCATTTGGGACAGAATGCGCACATCTAGATCCTGGGCGCACGTCCTCTGTCGGCATGCATGTACAGGCTAGTACAGGCAGCACATAATGCTCCAAAAACCCAGCTAGCTAAATGGACTCACCAACAGCAGACTGCTAATTAATCAGACACCACGTCGATCACATGCTTGCAAGGTAGCAGTATAGCCATATAGTCCATACCAAACAAAAGCTTCCGTAAATTATCAACATTAATTCTATTGTCCAATCAGCCAGAAAAAAGGTATGTTTCGTCCTCATGATCCATGTATAAACCCAAATAAAATGCGTATTTAATTTCATACCATTTATTTAAAGAGGCGAGAAATTAAACGATGCCATACGACAAGGGAAAGGACCAGCCAGAATGCCAGATGCATGGTCCATGCAAAATCGAGGTAAAACACCACTAGCGGACAATAGCCTCCTTTCTGATTAACATCCCCAACCAAATAAACAACGTTTGCTACGGAATACAGTGTAGGACTAGTACGTTCACATTAACTGCAAGCATTTTCCCCACAAAGGCAAAAATATTCAGACAGCAAATGCTGTTTACGATCTTCTGAGGCTTCTACCTGAATTTGTAATTCACCTAGCAGCAATGTGCAGAAGCTCATAGTAATGCAGGCCTATATATCAGCTTCTGAAGCTTCTACTGAATTTGTAACTCGTTTAGTACCAATGTGCAGAAGCTCATATTGCTACAGGCCAAAACAGCAATTTCTGAAGCTTCTACCTGAATTTGTAAATAGTCTAGCAGCAATGTGCAGAAGCTCATACTGCTACAGGCCTAAACTGGAATATGAATGATCAGCTGTTTAACAGCGGGTACTTCTCAATAGTCTAGAGAGATTGCCGCTGGGTTGAAACTAAATAGGAGCAAGCAGCAAATAGCAACACAAAGTAGCAGTCTCTCTAGATTGAGAGGACCTCATCAAAGTTGAAACTCCTATGATATTCAAGCTCAACAGCTAGCCGTACATATATCTGACACATTAACCGAAACTTCAGTAGTACTGTAAAATCTGTTCTACAATCGTACCTGACAGACTTAAGTACTTGTACTAGTACGGTATACATACACAACACGAAACACTAATCATTCAGGATTCAAGAGACTGAGATGTCAACACAACTATTTGTCATACTTTAATATATCCAAGATGAACTCAAATGATACATCATCACCATGCTAAAAAGGTAAAAAGTAGTGGTCAGATAACAAAAAAGGCAGGTATTCTTGGAAGAGGATCCTATACTATCTCATGTAGGCTATATAATCTCTGTTTCTGATTAATTCTAGCTAGACATGAACTTTACATCATAAAGACCTATGAGCCTATACAGAATACGTGTTGGTGGTATGGACAGTAAGATTCTGACTAACTGACTACTTCTCTCTATGCAAGGATACCAAAATCCTTAACCTCACTCATACAAACAACAGCTCATGTACAGGAACAAGGAATTCAACACACTTGCCTTTATTGGTGCAACATTTGATGCTGTTTGACCATAATCTGTGCGTAGAGAAGCTCGTTCCAGGAGTCAGGTACTCCAGGGAGGCACCAGTGGCTGCAGTCCTGATATATCTGAGGCGATTTCTTCTCCTCCTCAGTCAACTTCTGCTTGCGGTAGACAGAAGGGTGTGCCTCCTTCCTGTAGTCAGTCATCCTTGTGATATTCAGGTAAACAACAGGTGTTTTCATCCCATTGAGCACGTCCTCCAGGATGCTCATCTTCCGTGGGTATGGTGTGAGGTACTTCTCATTTCTTATTGGCTCGGTTTCCTTGTCGCAACTACCTCCTGAATTCCATTGGCCCCCACTGCACAATCGAAACACCGCATCAAACACCAGTTCATCGGTTACTCTGATAACAATGATATGGCACATGATCAGAATGAACTTGCCAGAATTCAGAAAAGGTTCTACCAACCTGAAGTGGGATGCTGAGTAGCCTCTGAAGAACACAGTTGTTTTCTTGGGATTTACACTGGAATCAACCCACTTGGCCCAGGTAATAAGAGCTTTCTGGAAGGCATCATCCACATTCAGCTCACTGTATACACGGTTACCCTCTTGGTAGTAATCTTTCCTGTGACAATTTCAACATACTGACAGTAGTAAGCAACACTTGAAATGCAGAACGCATGGCATGCAGATCTTCGGTGAATCGGGAAACACCAAGTGTAACTTACCCTAGAGAAGTTTTTTCATGAGTCCACCAGTGCCCGGTATTGAAGATGATGATATCCGCATCCTTGTACCTCGGGAAAGAGTTACTGATCATGTCAAGCCTAAGAGTTTCCTTGGTTAAACCCTTCCTGACGGGAAACTCCCATTCCTGAACAAGGAAAGGGGAGCGGAAGAACTCCACGCTGCAGTTGTAGTCCTAAACAACAGGGAAATTTGCAGATGAGCATTCGTTCCTTGTGCTGAAATTAGCACAGACACAAAGCATGAGGCATGACTGAAATGCACAATATACCTGAAACAAGAAAGAATAGGAGCCCTCTGCCCTGAATTTTTGCCTGCCTGATACCTCAAAGACCTTTCTCTTGTCCTTGACAGAATTCCTCAAGATGCAAACCAGGGATTCCCACATGTTCCTGTTGAGTGAATCACCGACAAACACCAGCCTCTTCCCCCTCAACCTCTCCAACATGTCAGTCGGGTTCAATCTGGTATGAACAGCATGCAACTGAATTTTCAGCTGTGACACATGAAACACCAAGAACTGAAAAAACAGAGTTGCTCAAGTAATCTCAACTCACCTTGGAATGCTGCATCCGCTGGGCTGCCACCGGAGCCTCTGGTAAGCATTATCAGGGCGGCCATTGAGCGGGCAGTTGAAGGACTCATCGATGTGAGGACATGATCCCTCTGGATAGAGAGGGTATGAGTCATCACGAACCCAATTTCCGTAGAACATATCGCAGCTCGCCATTGCTTCAATCCAATGGGCTTTCTTCTTACCACCACCAGGATCAGCAGCAGACTCTGTGGTGTTACTAGGAATCCCATGAGGAGTAGCATCTATTGTACTATTGCTTCCACCTGAAGCAGCAGCTCTGCTTCCACTCTTGTTCTGATCGTTTGCAGCCGGCGGATTTAGGACAGTCTGGTTCTTTCCTGCGGCTCCTCCTCTCTGAGACGCAGCGCCATTGCCGTCCGTGGCCACTGCTGCACTCCCAGTTTGATTGATGAATGGAGTGCTTGAAGACGAGATCGCACTTGCACCATCTAACTGGTGAGTAGATCCGGCCGAATTCCTTGCATTAGCTTTCACTGCGGTGACATCTCCAGCTTCTGATGAACTTGCGATCACGTCGGTGCCATTGATCCGATCAGGGAAACCATCTTTGGTCATCGTGCTGTTTCTGGCTGAACCGCGGCTTGGAACTTCTGCCTCGCGGGCGGAACCCTTGGTGGAGTTATTGGCTGCGGCAGCGCCTCCCGCTTGATCATCGGGCGGCGGGTTGCTCTGCATCGCCGCGGTAGCGTTGCCGGATGGGGAGTTGCCGCTGGGAACACCTCCCGCATTGCTGCTTGATACTTCAACTCCTCTTCCCGATGGCTCACCGGCTTCAACTGTACTGGAGCCATTGCTTCCCGCTTGCCCACCCGTCGCGGCGAACCCACCACCACCACCACCGCTCGATCCTCGCCGATTCGTCGCTGCTCCTCCAGGAGGCTCCGGGGAGGTGGAGTTGGCGGGGAACAGCGATGAGAAGTAGCCCGAGACCTGCGCGCGGTAGGGCGAAGCGGAGGCGAGGAGGCCGTCGAACCACGCTGCCGCCGGCGACGAGGGAGATGGCGCCGGGAGCGAGGGCGCGAAGGCGAGGAACGCCGCGAACGCGCCGAAGGCGAGCGCGAGGCCGTAGAGGCACAGCCTCGCCCGCCGCGCGCGGCCGACCATGACCCCGCCTCCGCCTCCGCCTCCGCCACCAAGGTGGCCGGCGTGATCGGCCACGCCGCTCTGCTTCCACGCACCGCCCTTCATCTGATACACTGCTCGCACTCGCGCGCGCGCGCGGCCGCGGCAAGAGCTCCCGAGGGTTTCGATCGAAGCGGGAGAAGGAGGCGGTGGCGGTGGGGGAGGAGAGGAGGCGCTACGCGGGTGGAGAGAGTGATCTGCGGCGGAGGATTTTGTAGGGGAGGAGACGGCGGCGGCGCCGCGGCGGTGGCGAGCGCGTGTGGTGCGGCGGGTTGGGAGCGAAACTAACTTTCGCGTTCTTTTTGGGTTTGGGGGGATTTAAATTCCGTCGCGTTTTTGGGTTTAGTTGGAACGTGGCGACACGCGCTTGAGAATCACTCGGGGAATTTGAATTTGGCTGCGCTGTCAACAGTCAATAGACGGGAAATCTACAGGAGGATTATGGCAGTTTTGTAAATAATCACTGCGCTAATTCAAAGTGCTATACGTATTTTGAAAGAATCTTACAGACAAATATCTCAACTATTAAATTTAATCAATTGTTGGTTATAAAATTTTTTTGTAAGGATGTTTTTAGTAGTGTATCATTTTCCTATAAATAACCCCCTGCGCAATTTAGGCTATGCGAAAAAATCTAGATTAATTTTATGGGGGAATTAAATAGCGAGCTAAATTTCAGCTAAAAAAGTTAGTTAATAGGCTTTTAATGGAACTAGTTAGTTAAATAGTCTCCATTATATCATATGGCAAATACCATTGATGTTTCTAGATATCCATAGTTATAAAAAATTAAAAATATTTTAAAAATAGATTAATATGAGATATAAAATTCCACATACATGCAAAATCAAATTCGATATCTATGAATTATGACAAAATGGCAAATTAACTATGAATATGCTATCCATCTTCTACAGTTTCATGGTTTTAGGCGTTCCAGTCATCCTTTTGCCTACTCCTTATTTCTTTGCTAAACTAACGTAAATGTGTAATCTCTTATATTCATATATTCGTAGACAGAGGGAATAACTCACAATTATTTTTGTTTAGTTTGTTACAACATATAGTTTAACTGGTATATTTGTGAAATGATATACTACAGTTGATATTTCTTACCAATTTTATGATGATATGTCTTATTAGTTTTTAAGAATTTTTTTATAATATGTTATTATTTTTTCATAAATATGTATTCCCTTTTTCAGATTCGTTGTACTATAAAATATCACATCATATCCTAGGTTGCTTTTTTTATAGCATGGAAAGAGTATAAGATATATAAGGAGAGTGGATATCCATTGAGAGATTTAAAATAGTTCCAATACAGTGGCGTTGCAGGCTTGCAAGTTGCAATTTCAGTCAAACTAAAACTCAACAGAGTTCTTCAGAGTTTAAATCATGATTTTGTTACATAAATCATGGGGAAGTACAGCAAGCAGCACTATGTTTGCATCGTTGACTTCCTCAAAAGGGAAGAAAAGAAACAGAACCGAAGATAAGAATGGTACATTTGAATGCAGCATTATCGTGTGATCTGCCTCGACTTGGACAATCCGGGGACTGAAGTGCTATTTGACTGTT
The DNA here is from genome assembly GCA_000573905.2 of Oryza punctata. Lineage (NCBI taxonomy): Eukaryota > Viridiplantae > Streptophyta > Magnoliopsida > Poales > Poaceae > Oryza > Oryza punctata. Next base: position 39,203,579 of record CM002489.2, read on the forward strand.
CATTGTTTGGCAGTTGGCACGGCCACGTCATCTGCCGTAATAACACTAGTGCGACCTTGTCCGTACACACTGGTACATCATCTTCTTTGGCGACCTAACCAGTAACCACCTAACTCAACCGGGTGCAACTCTGATCTGGGCCGTCCATGCCAAATCTGACGCTTGGGGTGTGATCTATGAGCTTGTTTGGACTGAAATCAACTTTTTGCCATACCAAAATATTAGTGGCTTTAATAGTGTCAAACAAATGTTTGGTCTTGTTTGGTTTAATTGTGCCAAAACTAATTCAAATTCTATACTATCAAATTTGGTTATGCCAAAACTTGTCGGCACTCGGCATAAATTGGTTTCAAACCAAATAGGCTCCATATGATCACCATGACTCCAAACTGAAGAAGGTTTGAGCCATTCACAACAGGTGCAGGGCTGCAGGCGTGCAGCTTCAGAAATGAATCAGTTAGATTGGATCGTGTTAAATGCGCCGGTTAAATGTGAAACTCCAGGTGATCTGATCTGAACTGATCTACTTGTGTTGTTTAATTAGCGTGCCTAATTCCAATGGGCTATAGCTATGTAGTGCAAAGGTTAGCCATGTCGATACATGTATATGTGCACTTGGACCATCCGCACACGCCTGAATCTGTCAACAGGTTGTCGATTTTGATAGGAGAGGGACAACTCTGCTACACTGCCTAACTTCGAAGATAAGAGTCACAAAATAAAACCGGTGAGTGCATGCTGATCAAGTTGGATTCTTTTCAATTTTTAAAAAGTTTGAAATTTTCATTGCTTTGCAAACCTGAAAGGCTGCAAGGTGCCAAGGTGTTCCATTTTCAGGTGAGTGTTTACCCAATGAAACTGGGGAACAGCCTAAGCTCCTTGACTGATCAGATGCCAATTGACAATTAACAATTGATCAGATGCCAACTCCATGATCCAGAGATTAATTGATAATTACACTTACTACTACACTATAAAGAACGCTGCAAAGAAAGAGAAAAGATTCCGGCAAAAAGTACACGGCCTACGAAATAGTGAAGTCGAGCCTAACACCACGAGACGTTAAGTGTGCAACTGAAGAAGTTGCATAATACATAGTCCCCTGAAAAAGAAGTGAGATGAGCTCTGACAAAGATCGATATTTGGAGAGGGTTAGGTACGGGTTCACTCGCAATTGTAGTAGGCTATCTCAAGAGGGATTCGATCGTGTCAACAAAACATTTGCAGGTCGAGTTGTTGCGTTGGTAACCAGAGGCAGTTTTTTTTCCTCTCCCTTTTGACCAACTCCTTGTCATGCACTTGTGAACTGCCGTGGAGGTCACATGCATGCGAAAAAGAGCTCCACTAGAGACTACAGAGGCTGGTCGCCACTCACCAAGGCCTGTTTTTATGTGCAGATCCACATTGAAATTTGGCATCGAATTGCATGAACAAGTCCTTTGAATCATTCTTTCGGCAACGCGTGCATGGGACCCAATCGTCATCCTCTTCCGTTTCTTGAGTGATCGGATTATTATCTCTCCGTAGCATCATTATAAACACCACGATATAATCGATCATGGCCAATTGACGACGACAAGCAACATTACGCGCCGGGAGTTCCTCTCCAACCCAAAAAAAGAATTTATGAATTTCGACTTTTAGCTATGCGCATTGAGCTCTAGCATAAATCCCTTGCTGAGACCGGGCTTGCGATTAAGCTTAAGTGGATCCAGCTCAGCCTGCAAATGGGGTGCGACGGGCTGACCCGTTATCAAGTATCCTGCTCTATTTGCTTAGGGCTAATATTTACTTAGGGCGAAATTTAGTCCCCCTTTTAGTGGGACGGATCGCTCCCATTAGATTCCACACGAATGGTGAGTCATGCAATGACTATGTACAAAAAGCATCACATAAAGTGTAACCATAAAATAAAATTCGATTCACAAATTAAAACCAGAAATTTTGATACAGGATTTTAACAAAAATAGATATAACACTATTAAATTTCTGGGATGTCCCATTCACAATCTGGGATTCATTTACATAAATAAATAGTAGGTATACAGCTAACTCCGTAAGCAAGAAACACAAAGCGAATTTCTGCACCTAATCTTCAGTTAACAACAGCAAGGAGTAAACACAAAAAAATCGCTGAGACGAAATACCGAAACTGTCAAACCAAGCATTGCCACAGAACCCTGAAGCCGAAGCCGCCTCCGCCTTCGATCCACGCTGGAGCGTGTGTCGCTGTGTGGCACTGAAGCTGCCGTCACCGCTTCACGCGTTGTGCGATAGTTCCACAGGCGGATGGTGTCGGTGTGACACTAGGGTCAACCAAGTACAGGATCTATTGGTTCCTAAAAATATAAGGACCGATCCACGATTCGAATAGTGCTAACATTTAGGGATGGACCGATGGACCTAATGAGCCGACCCGCCCCACTTGCAGATTGAGTCCCAACATAGCATATGAAGAGAAATAGCATTCGAAAATGCTAGGAACCGGGTGCCCGATGGGAGTTAAAAAATCGGACGCTGCGCTCGCATGCATCATATCTATCAAACTCAATCTATTCAATCCAAGCCTTTGATTCTCTTAACACCCTGATAGCCTTATCCATACATCCTATCTATTCTTATCCATTCATTTCATCTCATCTCTCTCCCTATTCATATCCACTTACTCATCTCTTTCTTTCTATCTCCCTCTCTTTCCCCCTCATCTCCATACTATGTGCAGCGAGCTCCGCGCGACGACAGCGGCCCCGAGTTCCACGTGGCATCAACAAGGGCAGACACGCGGACGCGGCTGAGCTTCACGACATCAACGACGGCGGCCGAGCTTCGTGTGACGCCGACGACGGCGGCTGAGCTCCGCACGACCGATCTCCGTAGGCGCCGACAGTGGTCGAGCTTCGCGCGGCGCCGACGACAGCAGCCGAGCTCCGTGTGGCACCGCCGACGACGGCCGAGCTCCACGCGGCGAGCTTCGTGCGGAGCCGACCGCGGCAGCCTCGCGGTTGTAGCGGACTCGGCTGAGCTCGGCACGGCATCAACGATGGTGGTCATGCGGTTGTGGTCGACGCAGAGCTCGCTGTAGGTCTAGGCTTTTCTCTCTAATTTTTTTGATTTTTTAGCCCATGTTTCATTAGTTAGATCGAAACGTTGCAGTGAGGTTTCGATAGGGTTTCATTCTTTTTTTCGTCATACTTGGATGTGTTTCATGTTCCAATATATTTAAAACAATTGTTTCTTACGGTGTATCAAAATGTTTTGTTATGTGTTTTGATTGTGTTTCAGCATTTGTAGTACTGAAACTTAACTTTTTATAGGGGTGAAATAGTATCCGATTTTTATTCAGACGTGTTTCATGTTTCAATATATTTAAAACAATTGTTTCATACAGTGTATCAAAATATTTCATTGCGTGTTTTAATTGTGTTTTAGTATTTTTAATACTGAAACATTTTTTAAAAAAGTGAAACGACGTTCGATTTTTATGAAAAAGATCGGGCGTCTGATTTACAGGTGCTTCCAATAGCGTTGGAAAGGGAAGATCCATGGAGTACGGGTTAAGCAAGGGTCCGTACCTTTTGTGGCTTTTAATTTTTCGCTGCTGCTTACTGCGGGACCGAGCAAAGGCGAAACATGCCGGTGAAAGCCACGCATGCTGCAGCTATGCAGCTAGGAGTAGTACCATGCAGCTATGCAACAAGTACACAAAAGCAGCAGCAACGGATTAAAAGTGTTATCCGTCGTGTAAAGGAGTGAAGAACCACGATTCTTACTCACGTAGTAGAGTACGTACCTGTACGATTACTGAAGCGTCGCAAGTGGTGTACGAGGATCTTTGTGATGAGATCTTTTCGGTGCTGCTTCTCCTAACTCAAACGGTGCTGACTGCTGAGTCCTGGCTGTTCGAGCTTGGCTGGCTATCCAGCAGTTTATTAGGCAGCTTTGGCTAGCCGAAGCGTGATGTGTCGACCGATCGATGAACTGGGTGATCGCATCATGTCAGCTGTCAAGTGTCCATCTGCCATTGATGAACTGCAACGTGGAGTTGAGTGAATGCATGTCTAGATAGTCATCAGGCCAGCAACATGTGAACTCTGAACACTGAGTTTCTGATATCTAAACTCTGAGCCCCGTTTTAGAACTATTCAAATAAACAAACCAGATATAGTATCCTCTACTACGAATCTGAAATAGGATGTGAAACAATCCTAATACGAGATTGACATATATAAATACTATAAAGGGAAAATCTAAAAAACTGTTACAGTTTTTTTTTAAAGTAAAATCTTTCGTATGTAACTATAGTATAATTAAAGTGTAATTATAATTGTAACTACATTGTAATTACACAATACTCTATTGTAACTACGATATAACTTATATAAAACTTGTATTCAACTATGATTTTATTGGCTAGCTCCGGGATCTTACGTGTGACTTGTATGAATTTTTCTTTGTAGTATTTTTTTCCTTTTATGCACAAATCTTAAGGCGATTCGATAACAAATCTGAAAGTTTTAGAGACAAAAAACTTGTGAAAGTTTTCTAGCAATTCCGTACTATGAATTTGGATGGGTTAGGTAGTAGATTTGTTTATTTTGAGATGGATGAAGTACACGACGTGAGGAGGCATTAATTCATTCACAGCCCATCGCCCAGTTTTGGGCCTCCGAAACTGAGATTGGGCCATTGGACTGGAGAGACTAAAGGCCCATATGACCGGATGACACTAAGCCCATAGAGTTGACCGAGTCGCACGCAAAAATCTCGAGATATTTCCGCGATCCAGTGGGCCCCAGAAGCCAACGCTTTTGTCCTTTCCTACCCCACCTTGCCGTCGCCGCGCGCTTCACCTCCTCCCTCTCGTCTACGCAAGCGCAGCAAAATACGGATAAGTTTCCTTCCCGCCGTCGCCGCCACTGCCACGAACAGTTCGATCACCGGATCGTCGCCGCCGCCGCCGCCGACCAACGCGTCGCGTCCTCGAACAATGGCGCTCATAGCGCCGAGCCCCCGGGTGCTGCGCGTGCGCGAGGCGCCCGCCATGCAACCACCCGCAGCTGCAGCATGTTCGACCGTCGCCGGCGGTGGCGGGGCGGCGGGAAGGCCGCTCGGGATGTGGAGCGGCGGCGGAGGAGGGGGGAAGGGGAGGAGGAGGGAGAGAGGGGATGAGATGTTGAGGGTGGAGGCCTACTTCTGGGACGTATCGAAGCCGGTGGAGATGGAGGAGATCGACTCCATGGAGAAGCTCGACGACGCGCTCCGGTGGTCCGTCGAGAACAAGCAGCCCATCATCATCGACTGGTACGATCCGCTTTGTCTTCCCCTGCTGCTGTGATGCATGCTTACGCGCTCTCCCCGTTGCATTTTTCTGATTTACTACTGTTTCTCTCTGAATTCAGCAATTAGAACTGCGGCTGTGTTACAGAATGTTTGGACTTGCTAGGAATTGGCCTGTGATTTTTGTGGCTGATGTAGCATCGTGTTAGTTTCTGAAGCTACCATTCTCTTCAGAAAGTTTCTGAAGATACCATGAATGGACAGAATGGTGAAAAAGTTTTGTTGGAATACCCCGTTTGTCAGGTTCAAATTGCAATGGTAGTGTCACTTGCAATGTAATATTTTGACAAAAAGACATGTGATTCCTTTCGAATTGAAGCTTTTTATAAGAATTATGTATCGATGGAAGTTCCATGATGAATGTTGATTTCGAAATGGGTGGCTGGCTGGAATGGCCCACTTGGCTTATCGCCTGTCCTAGCTTGTAGTCTTAAGAAATGTGCTCAAATAATTCATTTGGGCCCCACCTGAACGACTTGTGATTGTTCCATGGACTTGTGAGGAGTGTGACCAATAAATTGAGATATTGTTGTCATCTACCATAAGTGAGATGCATCTTGCATGTCTTTTTTCTTTATCAGAATTCTGGTCTCAACCATTCCCCAAAAAAAATGCTTCTACAGATGCTGAGGTTTAAATTACTGTTGCCAGGATGGCTAGTTGGTGTCGGAAATGCATATATCTGAAGCCCAGACTGGAGAAGATAGCAGGAGAATTTCCAGGGTTGGTTTAAATTTCATCATTTTTTTCATGTTGGGTTGACAGAAACGACAGTATGAATTCAATCAGGTTCTAGGCATGCCTTTCGGAATATGGACGTGAAGGTCCCATTACTTCATCAGAATTAAAATGATATTTCTCATTTCTTTTGTAGAGTCAGGTTCTACTTTGTCGATGTCAACAAAGTTCCACAAACTGTGGTGAAAAGAGGGAATATAACTGTGAGTCAGCAAATTTTGAGCTTGTCTTTTTTGTTTCCCGTATTAATTGTTGGTTCAGAGTGACTCCAATACTTATGTTATTCCATTTATCAATTTCTGTCTTTCAACGTGTTTGGATGCACTTCTATCTTCAGAAAATGCCCACTATTCAGGTAACTCCACACTTCCTTCACAGTTCGTTGTCCATGTACCATTTTTTTTTTTTTTTGAAACCCCCCATGTACCAAAATTTGATCTTAGAGTTCTCGTTCATGTTCAGTTATGGAAGGATGGAGAATGGGCAGCGGAAGTGATAGGAGGCCATAAAGCGTGGCTTGTGATGGATGAGGTTAGGGAAATGATCCAGAAGCACAAGTGACTAATTACCTAAATCAAGCAATTGATATATATATATACTGTAAATAGAGATTTGAGATGATCTCTTCAGATATTAAGTTGTAACGAGATCAATAATTAAAGCAATATTGCAGCTCCTACTAGTGCAAACTCTCAATCCAATACCTCGTATAGTATAATACTCCCTGTATTAGCATGTACATAAGAACTTCAGATTTATGCCATCTGAATAGTAGACTTCCAATTTACAGATTGAGAAAGCAGACAAATTGTAAAGAATCAAATAATCCACCATTCAGTATAACTTAATTCAATCGACATATCCACAATATTCACTCTAATCTGCTTCTTTCAGAGCCCAGTTCCAAATTTTCCCATTTCCATGAATCACAAACCAATCCATGGCAATTCAGATTTCTTCAGAATAACCAAACTAGCACCTAGCTGGTCATCAGAGCCCAGAATCTAGCACTAACCGCTCAATCCAAGCGAATCAATCCTCGCGGCGGCTAGCCCAGCGGCGCGACAAGGTCGGCGAAGGCGAAGACGACGGCGACGGCGAGGGCTCGTCGGTGCCGACGGGAACGTCGGAGAGCGGCGCCAGGAAGCGCCTGACGCTCATGGACCGCATCGACCGGAAGCTCATGGACGACCTCAGCTTGCTGTCCTTGGAGAAGACGCTCGACGAGCTACGGAGGATGAGGTAGACCAGCGCCTGCACCAGCACGAACACCGCCACCTTGGTCACCGCGTCGCGGATCTCCGGCGAGATCATCAAGCTCGTCGCCTCGCCGTCCATGGCAAACCGAGGGATCGGATCGAGAGGAGGTTGGCGGCAATCAAACGAGCTAGGCTTGTACGTGTACGCGCGTTCGAGTCGTGTGGGAGAGATCGATCAAAAGCTTGTGTGTTTGGTCATCTCGGTCTACGCTTTGCTCGCTTTATATAGAGATCCCGGTGGATGACTGACGACTTGAGCCTGCATGTTGTTTCGGTTTTTCTTGGTCGTGTACGCAAGCGGTGAAGTGTAGCGGGCTTTCGTGGTGGATAGCTTTGTTTTTTTAAAAAAAATAAATTTTAGAAAATCCAACGTTTTAGGTTAGAGTTGTAGAAAATCATAAGTACTATGATGTGCGGCACATAATCACGGGTTTTATGGTTTATATGTTTTATAAAATCCTACCTTTTATTAAAAGCTTGATTAATTTCAGTTTATTCGAATATATTTTTCAAAGTAAAGAAGAATTAAACTATCAACCTTATCAATCTTAATCAAGAACCTAATAATAATAGAAAAAATATACAAGCTATAAAATTTAAGTAAATTTGTGCTCAATATACACAAGGGTGAGGTTTCGTGAAACTTTAAAACCATAATACATGGGGTTATGCTACAAGTTATAATACCTATGATTTTCTACAATTTTAATCATAAAACATGTAATTTTGTGAAATTTTTTTTATTTTTTCTTGATTGGTTGGATTTGCTTTGCAAGGAAGGAGGTGGCGAGCTGCCTGCGAGCCTGCAACTGTGGAAAATTCGCGTGTCTGCGATTTGGTCGATTTTTTTACTACTTGTCGCGTTTAGTTTGTCTGATGCGGCGTCGTTTATGCTTTGGTGTTTGATTATTGGGCTTGATGACATCGGTTGTGTCTGGAGCTGCGGCTGCTAAGAGTGCTTGGACGGCTTGGATAAGTTGTCATCTGAAGAAAGGGGATCAAGGTGAAATGCACGCTGACATGGCGTCCTGAATCTAGATAATGACTTATCGCGTCTACTTGTTTTAAAGTAATCACTTTCTTGGGATCAAAGCAGCGGTTTATAATATACAGACGTAATTACCAATTAGATCGAGCACGTTTCGTTTGCTGCAAGCCTTGGTCGAATTAATCAATCCTGGACACACAGATAAGATAATCACGTAGTAGTACTTGTGTTTGACCCTGTCACTGTACCTAATTTTCGCCGCGGAAGATCCCACCCTGAATATTTTGGAACAAACATCAACCGCTGAAATTGACTCAAATCATCAAGAAAACAACATTTGGAAGATATAAGTGATGAACTTTTGATGGAGGCGTTTCATACTTTCATCTAATCAAAATTTATCTTCTCTTCTAGATGCATACTTGGACTGTCCAGAAGCAGCCGAATTCCAAGCCAGATGTCACAATCTTGTAGCCGTTCTTCCTTTTTCGCCAGAAACTTCTTTGGACTCGGCATTCCATGTGCCAATTCGATTTGCTACGATTTCTCAAGAGGAAATAGAAGGCGAGGAACCGAGGAACGTGCATGCATGTAATTCATTTAATTTCATTCCTGCCGAATTATCACCACACCGGCATGAAGTCAGGCACCGACTAGTAGCCAGTTGACAGCTTAATTAGAATCAGAGCCAACTAGCGCAGGAGTTCCAGCTAGCTTTGAACCTTGACGCGGTTTGCAATGGCAAGGTTAGCCAGGCAAATGTGCGATGGCTGGAGTGGGTCAAGGCCTCTCCCCATGGCCAGCCAAGTAGCCAACCGCGGCGCAGCTTGACTTGTGTGGGAGGAGATGCGCGAGATGCCATTGCAAACCGTTGCACACGTGCAGAACGTTGTGTTCTTCGGCGTTGAACCAACTGGGTGCTGATTGCCGAGTAATCAGAAAGATGGCAGGTTGATATACACGGTGCCGGTGCCCATGTTATCAAACAGCAAGGTTCTACTGTAGGCGAGAACAACGAAAAGAAGGCAACATTGTATAACGCACAAGATAAGAGTATTCATGAAACATAGCAAAATAATATTAGTAGGCGTGCAGAACGGAGGCGTGATTGGCAAAATTGACTTGATAGAGTCAAGACCCTCGACTTGTAGTACAAAACAGCACCAGGTTCAGCACAAGCAAGCAAGCGGAAGCCAGAGAAGCAGCATCACTTCAAGCAGGAATTCATTGTACTCACGAGTGAACAGGGGGAAAAAAAATATCACAAGATCACGTCCGGTTTGCGCGATGTACCGCAAGCAAAAGGAGCCAATGCAACCAAGTCATGCATTACAACCCAACTAGACGGCCTACGAGCTTAGGTGTGTTTTCGTATGACAAAACTTATTACAACGCGCAAGATCCTAGCATCCCGGTCTCTTCCAAAAAACTACTAGCTGCTATCTCTAAAAGCAGGGCAACAGTTAGCACATGCGGTTTCACTTCTTGACCTCCTCGTACTCAGCCTCCGGAGCCTGCTCGCCTCCGCCCTGTGATCCTCCCGTCTCTGAACCGCCTGCGCCACCACCACCACCACCAGACATATGCTGCCCAATCTTTGAGACAGCCTTGTTGGCTGCTTCGATCTTCGCCTTGATCTTCTCGATGTCATCCGAGGTCATCTCAGAGCGGAGATCGGTGATCGCTGTCTCAATCTCAGTGGCAACCTCGGCAGGAATCTTGTCCCTGTACTCTCCCAGACTTTTCTCAACGCTGTAAATGGTAGTGTCAGCGTTGTTTCTGATGTCAATGAGGGCTTTCCGCTCCTGATCCTTCTGAGAGTGAAGCTCAGCCTCCTGGACCATCTTCTGAATCTCAGCCTCTGAAAGGCCACCGGAGGATCGGATGGTGATTTGCTGCTCCTTCCCAGTAGACTTGTCTTTTGCAGAGACCGTCACAATTCCATTGGCATCAATGTCAAATGTGACCTCGATCTGTGGCATACCTCTCGGCGCTGGTGGAATGCCAACAAGATCAAACTCACCAAGAAGCTTGTTGTCTGTCGCCATCTCGCGCTCACCTTGCAAGACACGAATGCCCACTTGTGTCTGATTGTCAGCAGCAGTGGAGAACACCTGCAGAATGCATGGAGTAAATTAAGGAGGTCAAACACATATAACGGGAACCCTTGAAAAAGGTGGTAAGCACGCTTAAACTAAGATAGAAGAACAAGGTCCTGGCAGATAAAATCAAACAGCAAGGTTCTATTGAAAGAATTATACTACGTAACTGAAAAGCAGGAAGTTAGTATCATGTAATGCATGATATAAGAGTATTCATGGATCAATCACAGAAGAATAATTTATGATAAAGAACAGAGCAACACTATGTAATCTACTATCCCACGAAATGAAAATACGAACAAAATTTAATTGCATGACAATGAAATAGATGCTAGGTCATTAACCATTGGGATGCTTGCTAACCTGACTTTTCTTCGTGGGGATTGTAGTGTTCCGGTTAATCAGTCTGGTGAAGATACCACCAAGAGTCTCAATACCAAGTGAAAGGGGGGTCACATCAAGGAGAAGCAGCTCCTTAACATCTCCACGGAGAATACCACCCTGTATAGCTGCACCCATGGCTACAGCTTCATCTGGGTTGACTCCTTTGCTTGGGGACTTGCCAAAAATTTCGGAAACAATTTCCTGCACTTTTGGAACTCTTGTCATTCCACCAACAAGAAGGACCTCATCAACCTCCTTGGTAGTTATACCAGCATCCTTCAAGCAATTCTTGCATGGCTCTCTGGTCCTCTCAATGAGACTATTCACCAAAGATTCAAACTTTGATCTTGTAAGTGTAATGTTCAAATGTTTAGCTCCAGAAGCATCAGCTGTGATGAATGGAAGGTTAATCTCGGTCTGGGCAGTTGATGAGAGTTCAATTTTTGCCTTCTCAGCAGCTTCACGTAACCTCTGCAGAGCCAGTCTGTCCTTTGCCAGATCAATAGCTTCAGTCCTCTTGAATTCACTCACCAAGAATTCCAAAAGAGTGTTATCAAAGTCTTCTCCTCCCAGAAAAGTGTCACCATTTGTTGCTTTGACCTGACAAGAAGGTAATCAGTGAATCAGCAGGAAAAAGGAATATTATGTAACTGCATTTTCTTTGTACATAAAGTTACTACTTAGCATCAGTGTGCAGTTCATAAATACTGACCTCAAACACCCCATTGGAGATTTCAAGAATTGAGACATCAAAGGTACCTCCTCCCAGGTCAAATACAGCTATCAAACCCTCCTTGTTGTTTGTTCCGTAAGACAGAGCAGCAGCAGTTGGCTCATTGATGATCCTCTGGACATCAAGTCCAGCAATGCGACCAGCATCCTTGGTCGCCTGACGCTGAGCATCATTAAAATAAGCTGGAACTGTAATCACGGCCTTTGAAACAGTCTTACCAAGGTAAGATTCAGCAGTCTCCTTCATCTTAGTCAAAACAAATGCACCAATCTGACTTGGTGAGTACTGCTTGCCATCTGTTGTTTCCACCCAAGCATCACCATTTGGAGCCTTCACAATTTTGTATGGTACCATTTTCATCTCTTTCTGTGTTTGTGGATCCTCAAAGCGTCTCCCAATAAGACGCTTTGTGCCAAAGAAAGTGTTCTGTGGGTTGGTCACTGCTTGACGCTTGGCTGGAGTTCCAACAAGTCGCTCTCCCTTCTGATTAAAGGCCACAACTGACGGTGTTGTCCTGGTGCCTTCTGAATTCTCTATCACTTTGGGGTTCTGCAATCATTAAGTTGTTAAATCAAATAAACTGACAAGCAAAGCTGGAAGTGAAGCGATGAGCGAAGAATCTACAGGATCACCCACCTTTCCCTCCATCACAGAAACACAAGAATTAGTTGTTCCCAAATCAATTCCAATAACCTCGTTTCCAGTTGGTTTTACACTGAGGAAAAAAACATGAAGAAGTTAGTGCATGCTGCATACATATTAGCTAAATTGTGTGTAAACTGAGATTAGACCATTACCTGAAAGCTCTTGCAAAACTACCCCATCGTGAACAAATATTTGCAGAATATGCCGACTGAACATTGGCGGTCAACTGAAAGGTGTGCAAGTTTCATAAATAGCGAGAAGGTAAAATGTAAAAAGCTAAATATTGCTTATAATTGAATCTGCAATCCTTTGTATAGTCTATGTGGACAGATCTAAAGGAGTAATCTTGAAACAAGAAAGGGAAATATTAATCTAGGTGAGACTGTGAGAGTGTAAAAACAAAATAATATTCTTGAAACAGCAAAAGAAAATAGTACTGATATGCACAAGACAAGAAGCAAGCCTATATGTTTTCAGTTTCAGGGTTAACTTAACCCAAAGTGGTTCAGACTTATCGCAGAAAGATATTACAGGCCATCCTTTTTGTGGGGAGAAGACCCACCAAACACAATGTGTCGACGCGACAAGAGATAAGAAACCGCATGTTGAACAAACTAAATTGACAGGATAGAAGCTGAAATAGAAATACTATGGCTATACAAAGCATGAACACAGAGCTCCACGTAGATTCTGTTCAATTCATGATAAGGAAACAGAGAGAACGCTTTCTGTCAAAGTGGTCATAAGCTGAAGACAAACAAAGCTCCAGTTCTTCCATTAATGGATTGGTATGGTCGCATGGAGCTCCAACTGAATCGTAGTACTTATGCAAGAGTGTCTTATGTAAGTATGCAAGAAATGCTGCAATCACACCCGGACACTTAGGACGTTACAATCTCGCGGCTCCTAGCTGAAGGAGCCTGAAGAGAAGCGATCCCCTTCTTGAGGAATGATCAACAAAATCAACTACCTTACCCCCACCCTCCCATCGTCCTGTACTCACTACGCCAGCCAAGTAGAAAAAAAAAAAGCCCTGCTAAAATTACCCACACGATCTAACATTTCAACAGGAAAATGGCACACAGATCCAATCCATACCACCGGCAGTAAGAACAAAAATCATAATTTGAATTTGCACCTAGATAACATATCCCTCATCTAATCTAGAACAACATAGCGAAAAGGTCAACCAGTATCGCATATCAGATAGGTAGCTAGTTGCAAGCCTGCAAGAGGCAGCAAGACGTCAACAGCGCTAGTACTAGTAGAGGAATCCACCGTGAAAAAAAAATTAACCACAGCCGCAGGACAACCCAACAAAGGACACTAATCATCCACCCATGGCTCGATCCGGTAGATCCAAGCAAAAGAAACCGTAGACAAGGACCAAATCACGCTATAGCAGATCGTCGCATCAAATCAAACGCTCGAGAGAGGGACAGATTAGGGAACGGGAGGATGAGAGGGGGCGTACGGTTCCGAGGGACGAGGCGAGGTCTCGCCGGCGCGCGGCTCGGAGAAGCAGCGACGCCGCCATGGCCCGAGACGGGGAGGGAGGCGAGGAGGGGTTTAGGGTTTTGGTTTGGCCTGTGGTCTGTGGAGGCGTGAACTTATTGGGGATTGGGGAAGTTGGGGGAGGAGGATGCGTGGCTTGCGGAGGAGGGTGGGGGGAATTGGTTGTTGTTGGGCTGCTTCTGCTTGCACCGCGGCGGCGGCTGGGATGTGTATATGGTTGGGCGATGGGGGAGCCACGTCGTCGCGGGTTGCGGGGGTGGATTTGTGTGGTTTGTGTGGAACCTTCTCGAATCGAATGGAATGGAATAGCGTTGGCCTGCACACGCATGGGCCAGCCTGGTAAGGAGTGGTTCGGCTTGTTTCTGGGCTATATATATAGGCTTTGGCCCATTCTGTCAGGTCCGGCACCAACGCAGCAATGGACGTCGGTCCAGAACCCCAGATTGGGCTGGTTGAGTTCCCAACCTAATCCTCTGTACACAAAACAAAACAGAATAATTTGTTAGCGTATAATTAATTAATTATTAATTAAAATAAATTTAAAAAATAAATTAATATGATTTTTAAAACAATTTTTCTATATATTTTTTAAAAAAAGTACACCGTTTAACCGTTTGAGACACACACCCTACTCGTATATATGCACAATAGGCTCCCTGTTTTTCGGGGTTTTATTCGCTATTGTTTGCAGAAGGGACTACTGACTTTTTCCCTTTTTTTTTCTTTTTGGCTGTACAATGTAGTCTACTGAAGCAAGAATCATGTACACAAGTGGATTTATTGGTCGATGGGTCTACACTGCCGTGCGCCGGTGTCAATGAAACATAATAAGAGTTTCAGAACATCAAACATGGCACGCTACAATGTGGACAACAGGACAAGAGGCAGCTACCCTTCACCTCTAGCAAAAGACAGAAAAATCAACATCCATTTACTTTGGTACTAGCTCCAGCCTCCAAGGTCTCCAGCGTTCCAGCCTCCAGGCCCTCACCTTGGTCTGAGAGTGTTCTTGGGGGCACTGATCCATGGCGTCCCTGCGATGGCGAACCTCCACGGTGCAGCAAGATGCTCCGGCGATGCGTATTCGATGCCTACACGGGGGCCAACCAAAACGTTCTCCGGTTCTGGCCCATCTAGTACCTCCAACCCACCTGAGACATGTAATGTCAGGTGAAAACATGTTGATACGATAGGGCCGCTTTGAACAGTGTTTGAGATCATTGAATTACCAGGTGTGTACAGAGGATGGTTGGACCAGTCAGTAGAAAGCCCCAGAGCTTGACCAACCTGAATAATAAGGGCACAGACAGTTATAATTCAGTTGGGTGGGAACAGTGATGATTCAGAATACAAAACTTGGTATTGAAAGGCATAAACCTTTCCTGGTCCAGTAAGCAGAAGTGGTTTCTCGGTCTGCTGGCCTCGACGCTGCTGAATAGTTGCCAGCCCTACAGTATTTTTCAAGACAATAAGAAAAGATGCCATCAAGCTCAAACTAGATGTTACACAATAAAATTTACAGGAGGAACAGATATTTGGTAACCAGTAACCTGACTGGTTTTTTTCTTGCAAGACCATACAGTCAAACACAGATGACTTATATGCTCTATGGAGTAAACATGTAGTTGCATTTGTAAAACTGGAGCTCCAATGGTCCCAATGAAGAAACAGATTTTACTTTCTGAAGTTGGGAGGGACAGAAGGAAGAAACAATTGTCGAAACACGTGAGGAAAGATTATGACATATCCTCTTCCTCTTGCTCACACAGCAACGTCCTCATAAACCTCCCTTGTGTTTTTTTTAAGTAAAACATATTCTCTAATCCGTACTTCATATCACCATAAGTCTGAAGTGAAACATACATTTCAGAAGTGAAAATTATTGCGATTACAATATATATCTTCCGATCTAAACTAAACAAGGACCATACGAAACTGCAGTCGAGGTTTAAACTATAAGTCACCCAAATAACTTGGTCATGTTCACTTGTTGTTACTACAGGAAAAAAGGCAGATCAGAATCATACATGATACATAATGCCGAAATACTTGTGAGAAAAAAAGAAATGTGTACCACTAACAGGAGCACACGACCGAATCAAAACAGCAGCTCCAACTCCCTCCTTGTCGGCGACGACATTGAGCATCATGTGCAGTCCATAGCACAGGTACACATACGCATGCCCTCCTGGTCCAAACTAAACCGGATCGAGGAAAACTTCATCCCACATTGAAGTTCATGAGACTCCCCACAATGAGCAAGGAAAGCATCGGCCTTACCACAGGAGCAGTCCTCGCCGTGATGCCGAACCGGCCGTGGCACGCCGAGTCATTTGGCCTGTAAGCCTCCACCTGGAGGAACACGCAGAACAAATCCACAATAATCGCACTTGGCCGCAGTGATTACTGATTAGCACTAATTAGTAAGGTGAAGAACAAGCACCTCGGTGATGCGGAGGACGACTTCGTCGCGACGCAGCAGCTTGCCGAGGAGGCGGGGGGCGAGGTCAAGCGCGTCCACCTCGAAGAAATCGCGAGGCAATGCGGGCCCAATCGGCGACTGCAACGACACAGCCGTACACGCCGGATGCGGTGTTTTCCCCGCGGCCGCGGCCTCTCTGGCGGCGACGGCGACGCGGCGGGTCCGGGGCTGCCGCTTCTTCCTCGGGGAGGATCTCTTGAAGCGTGGGGGCGTGGACGCCCCGGAGGTGGTGGTGGTCATCGGAGATGGCCGGCGACCGGCGGCGGTGGTGGCGTGGGGTGTGTGAGCCCGACGAGCCTTTGGGTAAGAGGGAGTGGGGGTGGACGGTGCAGATGTAAACCAGGACAAATAGGCGGCCCGGCTCAGCAGCACGAGACGGGCACGCTAGCGGCACGGTCCGTTAGGCACGACCACTGTAGTGGGTCGTGCCGTACCAACCACCGGTCGTATCCCCAGCCCAGGCACGATCCGTGGGAGCGTCGTGCCGTGCCATGCTGGCATGGGCCCACGAATGGCACACGGGCCCTGGGCGGCACGCCGTCGGTTGGGCTGGTGAGATGGCACGCGGGCCGTCGGGCGTCGCCGCGTCAGCACTCGGCAGACAGGCCGGCTAGGCTTGCTGCCTTGCTTGGCCGCTTGGCTACCTTACGCGCGCACGGCCGAAATTTGAGGGCGCTGGGCGGGAGCGGGGAAGCGAGAAGGCGGGGTCGGCCGGGCGGTCGTCACGCGGGCGACGCGCCGACGCAGCGACGCATGGCGGCCTGCCCGCCTGTCGGCCTGACGCGCTGACGGCCTGCGGGCCTATGTCGGGCGGTCAGCTTGACCACTGCAAAAAAAATTCAAAGAGGACCAAAGATTTGACCCGATGCAATGAAAAATAATGACTAGTTGTAATTAAAAAAACAGGAAATTAATTATACTATAAAAAGTTTAAAAAAATATAGGAAAAAGAGTAATGACATTTATTGATGTTTTACATGATACATGTTGCCTCGTTAAAAACTTTGTCATGTAAAAACTCATATTTGAGAAAACAATGATAAAGAAAAGAGTACAACTTACGGGTCATTACTTAAAAATACAAAGTAGCTACTCTGGTCGATCGTCATCGAAATAAAGGTTTTCGAACTGAGCGACCAATTCTTGGTTATCAGCAGTGCATTGGGCATTTTCTACAGCTAGCTCCCGGTCTTTGATGCTCAGTAGCATTTCTACGTGATCGCTGCTCAGACTTGTTCTCTTGTCCTCGATAATTCTTCCGCATACACTGAAGCCCGATTCGGAGGATATCGAAGAGATGGGCACCATCAACACATCCCGTGCTAGTTTTGAAAGCACGGGATATGACATCTTGTGATCATTCCACCACCCGAGCACGTTGAAGTCTGATGATTCATGCCTGATGGCGTCGCTATCCAAATAATTGGACAACTCTTCAGCGGGACCATACGATCTAGCGTCACCACTTGTTGTTGACGAATTGCTACCACCACCATGGCTAGAAGATGAGCCACCCCAAATTCTGCTCCACTATAATTTTTTCTTACCTGCTGCAGGGGCTGGTGGAGGTCTTTGCAAGCGAACTCCCTGAAACTTTAATTCGTACTTTCCAAATACCTCATATAATGTAGTTTTAACATCAGAATAATAGGTAGAATAATCAACATTAATAGTATCTCCAATAAGTGATATAATACTGAGGAATCCCCGTAATTTTCCCCTAGGATCAATAATAAATGCAAAAGCATAGAACATGGGGATATTTTTTCCAATATTTAAGATATTTTTGTTTCATACTAAAGACTACGGGCATTAAAAGTTCATCATTTTCATAGTCTTTGAACAAAGTGGCAATTTCAAGAATATTATGCAAATTAAATTAGCTGTTGGATAATATACTTGAGATAAAAGAAGAGTACAATCATGAAACGTTTCAAGAAATTGATAGAACCTTTCGATAACGTGCTAAGTATGGTCAGTCAGTATTGGCTGCCCATCACTATTTCCGGGGCCATTACGTGCTTGAAGAAAAACAGTAAGTAACTTCTTGTAAGGTATGACAACCTTTAACATATAATAAGTTGCATTCCACCGATGTTCCGCATCGGTCATAAACTTACGTGGGCGAATATCCGATGCATGTCAATACCTTCTCCACTTTGAAATCCGTGGGTTAGAACCAGTTAACCACGTGATTGCTTGACGAACAACGTCGATGTGTACATTCACTCTCTTAAAACCACTTTTAACAATTAGATTAATAATATGGCATGGACACCGCTGATGTAGAAGAAATGATTCAGCATAAGCACAAAAGTAATGGTTGCAGAATTTCCATAGCCCTAGAATTAGCAGATGCATTATCCATTGTTACAACAAAGATTTTATCTGTAAGGCTATACTCATTAATAACCTCTCGAATTCTCTCTACTATATTTTCACTAGTATGTGCAACATCAATTAGCCTTAGCCCAAGAACTTTATTTTGCATTTGTCAGCCATCATTAATGATACACTAAGGTAATCATCTTTCGCCCTACTACTACAAATGTCTGAGGTGACACTAACAGAAAAGGTGCATGTACTAAATAATTCCTTCAGTGATTCGCAATCTTTGTCATAGTAATTTTTCAAATCACGGGTTATGGTTTGTCTAACAGCTTGAAACCTAGAATTATGAGAAGTTTTGATGTAATTTTCAAATGCAGCACTCTCACTAAAGTTCAAAGGTAAATCCTTTTTAGCAATTAAACAGACAAGAGATTCTCGAGCTACCATAAGATCGAACTCCCATGTACGTACCGTACCATCGGGATTTAGTAGTAATTGTTGTTGTCGTAGTTGAATTCCTTGCTTCTTTGCACAAGCCTTAGCATGTCTCTTCAAGTGTCCTGTTCCACCAGTTAATTTTGCAGATAACTTATTTTTGCATATTCTACATCTCGCAAATGTTACCTGCGTTCCGTCGAGGCCTGTCACGGCCACCTCATCAAAATGTTGCCAAACGGTGAAAGTTCTTGATCTCTTTGAGCCGGTGTACGTCGATGTACTCCCGCTCACAGTGCCAGATCCTTCGAAACCCAGCAGTACCTCGTTCACAACTGTGGTGTTGGAGTCGATCCAGTGATATCATACTCACCAATTGGGAATGACCCCGACAGGTAATTAGGGTCAAAATCACCTAACGTGAATGACGGAAGGTTCGGATCGTCCATTCTGAAATATGAAAACAATGCAAACAAATTTCAAAATATTTATTCACAAAATCATAAAATACAACTAATACATAAATATGAATATATGCCGTAATTCATTCTTACCACCTTGGATTTACACTTCTGGTATGCACTATTTTTAAGTCACAAACTATTTTTGATTTTATACAAAATTTGGTCAAATTTTGTCTAAGTCAAAAAATCGAACTATCACACAAAAGAGCACACAACTACATAAGAGAGCACAAAATGGAAGGTTTGGATGATTTAGAATGTTGGGGGTGGGTGCCCTATTTATACAAAGAAATTTATATTTTTTCGGATTTTTCTATATTTTTTTTGATTTTTTTCGAGCTCCAACGGCTACTTCTCAAAAATAACCATTGAACTAGCTGTTGCGGGACACGTGGTGCTCTCCGATTCGCCCGCCGACCGCCGTACGGTCTGCAACTACCGCGCCGCCACGCGACACGTGCCGGCTGGCGCTCGGGCGCTCCGCGCCTCGGCCCACTCCCGCTCCCGCCCAGTCGCCTGCCGCCGTCCCGCTCCCGCTCCGAGTCCTATCGTATGGTCGCCATGTGGCACGTGTCGGCTGGCCGCTCGCGGTCTCGCGCTCGGCGCCTCCCGCTCGGAGCTGCGGCTGTGCCGTGCCGTGCCGGCCCACGGGCTCAGGCATTGGCCCAAGCACGAACGGGTTAACAGGCCGTGCCGGCACGGCCCACAGGTCGCCGTGCCGTGCCGGGCTTGGGCTGTGCACAGTGCTGCCGTGCTCAGGCCGGCTCGGCTTGGCACGACCCATTTGGCCAGTATATGTAGATGGAAAGAAGGAATCTCATGATGGCAACTAGAGGCCCTATCGCTTTGCAAAAGCTAAATTTTATATTTTCAAATTTAATTTTAAAGTTGATTTTAAAGATATTTTCAAGTAGTTTCTTTTTCAGTATTAGCTTTTAAATCGTTAAAAATAAATATCTAAAAATTTTATCTACAAATTAATTTTTATTTCATAATAAACCATTTTAACATATTAGGAAATATGAGCAACCAATGAGACGGTGCTACTACTAAGTGCACCGGCCCACGCGATTAGTATTTGCAAAAAAATGTCAATGATTAGACCGTGTGTTTTTCTAAAGATGGTTGATAGTTTGGAAAGAGACATTACACTTCATCATTTCATTGTATTGTATTTGAGTTCACATTTATTAGAGGCGCCCAGATCGAAGGTTTACATTTTTATAAGGGACGTAAGACAAAAACATTCTATGTTAGCGTCAAACAAGCGTTATAATGGTCATCTATTCTTTTCCCATGCTGATCTCTACCGATTAGGCATGAATAATGTATCACTATGACGAGTGACCATGGTAATCTATGTCAGACAATCTACATCATGAAATATGGTGGAATCTTAGAATCTCAGAGAGATACGGAGGGATGTCACTAGGGTTATTGCATTGTCATGCACACCTCTATTATTACATTTGTTTTTCTTCCTCCTTCATTTAGGTTAGAAAAAATATGTTAGTAAAAAAACATAACTTATGTTAGCCATTTATGTCTGATATCTATGAATTGTCACGTGTGATGTGGCTATTTGGCAGTTAGCAAGGAAAGCCATCGAAGAGTATAGATATTGGGTAGTGTTTGGATAATCTTTGATATTGTATTCTGAACATAAGTAATGCAGTGATGTAATATTAATGTACGTAATATATATTCATGTAGATGTAGGTAGTGACGTCAAAGGGGATATCATTGTCTTTACAATAAATAATTATTTAGATGCCTTTATAATAGATAATTATTTAGAAGTCTACATGTTGTTGACCCAATAATTTTTTTTACTAGAGTTATATTATTGGACGAAATTTGAATCTACTTTGCCACTTGTAACAAATAATTAAAATTTTCTTTGAACTTTGATGGTCTAACAAACAATCCTAGCTAATAATACTAACTACCACCGTCTTTTGCTCCGAGATCGCCATCCAATAATTTGGTGGAGCAAATTGAACAACTCTTACTGATACTTTGTTGATGTCTGTGCACCTTATATTGTGAGTGCAACTGGTTCCATCCATCCACAGGTGACCGTCCGTTCCTAGCCTCGGCCCGTAGAGTGTCGACTTGGTGGACAGCAGAAGCTCGGTGGCGATAATGGTGTTCGGTGATGGCCCTTTACCTCCATCTCCATGACGAGTGGTCGTCGTCGTCGTAGGACTCGGGTTCAAGTTCTGGTTAGACACAATCACATGCCTCGGCCGCATCCACAACGGTATTGGTATTCTGCATACTCCAATATTTAGCTCCACCATTGCTCTCGCTGCGCTAACTTCTGCGTCATATGTTGGCTGTATGGTTCCTTCGCTTGATGGAACTGATGGATATAGAGCGACCTAATTTATTCGGGCGATTGTTAGCACAATTAGAATACTCTTCTCTACAAAACTTAGTCAAACTAAACTTAAAATTTTACTTAGGATAAGATATATATAATTAATGTTTTATATTTTAGAACTGAGTTTTTTTTCTTTAAAAAATCTCTATTGGAGATGAATTCTTTTTTTTTATTTACAGAACCTTTGGAGAGATTAGATTGAAACATATATATACATACACACACAAACAAATTAATACATACCTCGATAATTTTGGTTTCGATGAAACAGAATGGGAGCGCGAGGTGGAAAGGCGGAACAGCAAAGTAGAGCCCGTGTTTTGCCTCTTCCTGCCTGTGGACCGCGATCGCGACGCTGTCTTCATCCCTGAAGACAATCAACGCGTTGCTCAGCTCCACGCACAAGGCGATCGCCTCGATGGCACCGAACGCCACCATGTCCGCCTGCAGGTCATCGAGTTTATTTTTTCTTTTTAGACTGGTCACTGGGGGGGGAGAACTTCCCCACCTGAATTTCATCGAGTTCCCGAAAAAGCCATTCGAGATCTTGGGCCAGGACGCAACGACGATGGAGGCTGTGCATATCCCCATCCTCGGAGATCAGCTGGCTCATGATGGGTACCATGAGATCTCGCGCCAGTGTCGCCCTCTCGACGATGTCACCGTACAGATCGCGTAGGTTTTCCAAAGAGACCATGATTGTTATTATTTGGCTGAATTTCTGAGGCTGGAGCTGAATTATACGTATGAATTTTGGCCGAATACGAATATCTCTCGATAGCCTAGACGCAATAATCCGGCGGCTGAATTACGATTGAGATTTGAGAGAGGCTCTGCTGAATATATAAGATTTTGTGGCCGAGTACGAATATCTCCCGGCCTGTCGCTGGCCAAGTCCATGGTAGCAGTCGGGCTGGGCCCGTTCAGGAAGAGGGAAACGAGTCAGAATCAGACACGGGTCTTCACATTGTTGGGGCTCCATTTAGCCCACGTGAAATTGTTTGGCCCATGCTGGCGATCATAATTGGGCCTCGGGCTCGGGCTAGGGCTAAGCGCGCGTGCGCTGCGGAGTGCTTCGTCGTGCCATCTCGCACCCCAGACCATGGCGGCGGCGGCGGCGCTCTGCTCCGACTCCCCGGCCATCTCCACGGCGGCAGCTCTCGGCGTGGCCGAGCTCCGGTTCGCGGTCCTACTGCGCCTTCGCCTCTCCACCGCGGGCTGTGGGCTGTGGCTGCGGTGGGGATCCCATCCTGGCAGGCGCGTCGCGGCTTCCACGACTACGGAGGAAGAGGGATCAGGTGTTAGAGATGATGATCCCGACAGATAACCGCATCCCTGCCACCATCATCACCGGCTTCCTCGGCTCCGAAAAGGTCAGGCTTAAAATTCGGCTTTAGGTGAAAGGAGCCCGTGAATTTGCACAGTAGAGATGTTTGTATACTCTCCCACAGTGATGTATGTACATTTTTTGCTGAACTAGTGCTGCGCGTTTGCCTATTTACTCTGATATGGTGCATAAGTACCTCCGTCTACATACCATTTTTTTAGATGATTACGTGCCCTATAAGTGTCCAGTTACCCCCTCAATGGCAGGAAGGGAAGATGAAAAAACTGCAAAGTTGAATGTGCTGAGCCTTTCAAACATAATGAAATGATAGGTTGCTAGAAGCCTAGAAGTGAAAATATATAGTAGTACACATATATCACTGTATCAGGCATATGGTTTCTGCTAGTAACCTAGCATTGAAAAATCAAATCTGTTTAGTGCTCAATGGTAGCTCTTGGACGAGATGATCTTAGCTGTTCAAGCACAATGAAATCTACAATGTTAATTGCTAAATGAACTAGTAGACACCGTATATTATGAATGACGGCATTGAGAGATTAAAACTATTTACTGCTACTGTGGTCCTTAGACAAAACACTTTATGAACTGCAATATAACCTTAAGTACTATGGTTGAATATGATTAAGTTGGTCTTAAATTGTGCTAGTAATGAATTACACATACATTCGAGTCTATTGTTTTTCAAGTTTAGCTCTGGTTACCTGTTTCAGGAAAACGTTGAGCATAAAAGATTCGATTTTGTTTCTGTTCCAGGATCGAGTGTGCGGTATCTGAAGAGTCACATGACGACCGCACAGAGCATGAACATATTATACATGACCATGACCACCACCACCACCACCATCATCATCATCATCATCATCATCATCATCATCATCATCATCATCATCATGATCATCATCATGAGGATGAACACAAACATGGTAAGTATAAATCTTGAGACATGATCATAATCACTGTCATGATCCTCACCAATTATCATTTTGAGAACTGCTGCTAAACTGAAAAGTAGTCGAGGACAACTATTGAAGACAGTGTGACCTTAGTAGCAATATATCCATGCCTGAACTGTGTAGGCATCCTTATCTGTTTATATGAATCATTAGTTCATTACTGCTTGAAGGCTGAAGCTTGATGCTACTTTTCTATTACTATGTGAATAGTCCAAAATTAATGATTGTTCATTTTCTGGTACACATCATATGGTAACACCCTTTTCCTTATGGTAATATTATATACCTTAGTAGCAATATAACTGGCTTTCTGTTCCACAATCACATAATGTACTACATTAACACCTAAAATCTCACATCAAGGAGTATGATGGCATGTACGAGGTTTGTGCACACTCACACACAATCTTAGATCCATATGGTCCCTTCGTCCAGTACCTATTCTTTTAGGGGTTAGCTCATGGAAGCATTTCATAATTAGCGGGAGTCTGGGAGTTGAGTTCTGCATTGTATTATTTCACTCAATTTCAGAAAGCGTAATATGATGACTATCTTAAGTCATGACAGTGCTTTCATATCTTAAGTGAAAATATATTAATATCACTCGGAAGTTTTTGAACTGTTTCTACCATTGTCTGCTGTTGTAAAATTTTAAATATGCTAGGTCCCCATGGTATGAAGAACAGGTAAACTCATTGTTTTTCTTTTCCTTATGATCCTGGTGTTTCTTCTGTAAGCATTGTTTGTGAAGGGGAGATGGATCTTGAAAAGGTTGATTCTAAATTTATCTGTCATGCTCTATTTTGTTATTATTGCTACATGAAATTCTACATCCAAATACTATCACCCATTTAATTGCCCCACACATGATGGGGTTGTGGATATTGAAACAAGTGGATAACAATTTTACGTGCGCTCACATAAGCTGACACGTGGTTGGGAAACCTACCTCTAGAATGTCTTTCAGGTTTATGTTAAACTTAGCCCGTAGTTTTACATAGTTCACTATTGATTCTTCCATCGTAGTCTCTTACTGGGACATTTACACAATGAAACCAATTACTCTATATGTGTTCTTATGTAAGAAATGTCTGTGTTCCTTGGGCAGGGAGTGCACGACATTTTCCAGGAATCCCCTGAGAGAATAATGTGGGAACCAAATGAGCCATGCATCAACAAGATTGTATTCATAGGCAATAATCTCAAATGGGGAAGAACTGGAGAAGGGCTTCAAAGATTGCCTACTCTACTGAAGAAATAAGCGAGAAACGGAACCCCAACAGGTGGTGTATTCTTCAATCCAACCAATCAACCACATGAAAGTGCAGCAGCCTAAAGCAACTAATATAAGGAGGAGGTGATCAG
Source organism: Oryza punctata (assembly GCA_000573905.2). Taxonomy (NCBI): domain Eukaryota; kingdom Viridiplantae; phylum Streptophyta; class Magnoliopsida; order Poales; family Poaceae; genus Oryza; species Oryza punctata. Next base: position 39,229,044 of record CM002489.2, read on the forward strand.
TCTAATGTTTTCATGTACACAGCCTGAAAGTAAGAAGAATGCATGAATGGCTGGTTATAAAGGAACCCATGATGATGTGCCTGCCTGCGGCATCCTCTGAGGTCAAGGAGATGGTCCGTAGCGGCTCCGGAGCCGGGCCAACTCATCTACAACAACGGCTGCAATGAAGTCATGAGTGTAGGCGACGTATGGCACCCGTCCGCAGCCGGTGAACCCCAAGCTGTACCAGTCCTCAGCCGGCCTCCGTCCCAGCCTTGCTGCCCCATGCCAAGACTTGAACACGGCCACTGCGATCCCCTTCAGTTGGGCGTGGACTAGAGCATGCATCGCACCAAAGGTGGTGGACAGCCGAGCCTCCAGATCTGTTCTGTCCGTGTACATGGGGATACCTGAGAGGATCAAGGACCTGTCCGGGAAGCTGCTGCTCCAGACGGTAGCAGGGTTCTCGAGAGCACACAGCGCGATGAGCCTGTGCACGATCCGTCTGGCCTTGACCTCCCTGTTCACATCGTATCCTGGTCCTGGAGACATCAACTCGTAGGTCAGCCAGTTCCTTATTTTGCAGTAGGCCACGGGACCCGCCCAGTCCCTCGTGCTGAAGCTGAGCTGCTGCTGCGGCCGCGGCGGCGTCAGGAACCGGGAAGCGTGCAGCAATGTCACGATCAGACAGCAGGGAGAAAGCCCCCATCTCATCTCATCATCCCATCTCATCCCAGAAAAGCGCAGCCATGTCTCGGGAGGCTCCTGCAGCAGAAGGTCCACATCCTCCGGACCCCCGAACACGACCACCACGAGCCCCATAGCCCTGTGGATCACGACGGCCCCCACCTGGTGGCGCAGGTCCACCCGGTGCTCCAGCAAGTAGGCGATCTCGGCTGCGTCGCACTGCCACCGCTCGGTGTCCAGCCCTCTCAGCAGAATCACCCGCCTCCTGTACTCTTCCTGCGTGATGATGTACGGAGGAAGCAGGAGACGCAGCAAGGACGACGCCTCATCTCGGTCCGCCTCCTATCGAGTTTTGGTGATTTCGCTCTGAAACATTTGCTTGCTCTTAGCAGACAGGATGCATTGGGTAACTGATTTCGTCCAATCCTTCAATAAAAGGCCGTGCCTAAAAGGGGCTAGAAACATCTAATCGAGAGAGCTCGTGCATGAACTATCCTTCTCCAAAGCACATGAACCAGAAAGCACGGAGCAGAAAACATTATCGCACAGACAGAGCGAATGCAGAGGTTCAGAGAAAACAAACTCGCACAGACAGAGCAGAAAACAAACAGACTCACCGCCGGAATGCAGGCGACGTAGAAGCCCGGGCGAGGCGTCAGGTTGATCGCGCTCGCGCTCTCTGCGGCATCCGCGAACACCACCAGCCCGACGCGGTAGCCCCTAGAGCTGTCTCGAACTAAGACCGCGGCCTCCACATCCAGGATGGAGAAGCTCTCCCGCAGGTCCCGGGGGCTTGTGCTGGGAGCCACGCCGTCCACGAGAACCGATCTCTCCAGGAAATCTGGGTCATCAAGAACTCTGGGAGCAACATAGTAAAGAGCAGAGATAAGGCGATTCATCTGCCTGAATGCTGCGTTGCCCGCCTGCACCAAACAAGGGACAGAATCCGATCCATGTCAAATCAAGCACAAGACTGAACGGAAGAAGAAGAACAGGAACACAGGTGGAGGCGACGACGACGGGAAGCCATGAATTCGGGACAAAATCAAGAATCCAGCGGCAAGAGAAGCAAAATGGTGCCGAATTCAGAGAAGACACGGAGTTCACGCGAAAGAAACAAGAAAAGGCGAATCATCAAGAAATCCGAGGCCGTGAATTCAAGAAACGGGAAAAGGAAAAATCAAGAAGCTGAGGCGAGGACACAGAATCTAGCAGCAAGATCGACTGCAAAAGAAGAGCATGAATTCAAGAAACGGGATAAGAATAATCAAGAAGCGGAGGCGAGGCGAGGAAACAGAATCGAGCAGCAAGATCGACTGCAAGAGAAGAAGAGACCATGAATTCAAGAAAACGGATAAGAAAAATCAAGAAACGGGGGCGAGGAGACAGAATCGAGCGGCGAGATGCATCGGCTGCAAGAGAAGTAGCAAATGGTGGTTGCCGAATTCAGAGAAGATGCCGCGATCACGCGAAACAAGAAAGGGAAGCGAACAAAAACAAATCTGAGACCAAGAAATCGTCGAAGAGGGGCCTCGCACAACCGCATCCAGAAGCAGCCAGCAGAAATGGCGAAGAACACGAGCAAACAGCAAACAACCCTTCCTTACCTCTCTTGCCAGCCATAGGCTGGGGAGGCTGGGGTGGCGAACCGGGATGATACCAGCGGGAGGAAGAGGAGCGGCCATTTCTGCCGATCGGTGCGGGTCATAGGAGAGGATGAACGGGGGAGGGAGGGAGGCAAGGAGCTCTGCTCTGCTCGTTTGGTTTCTTGGAGGGAGAAAACTCAGGCAGCTCAATGCTGGTTTGGTTTTGGTTTGGGAGGAGCAGCTAAATGCGGAGGCGGTGGATGGAATTGGAATTGGGCTTTGGAAGATTTGGCCCATTCTCGTATGGCCCATTATTCTAAGGGGACGATCAGTTAGGAATAAGTCTACTTTTACTCCCTTCAGTAGTGGTTGAATCTGTTTCGTATTCTTGAACCGCAACACTGGATATCTCGACTCCCCAACTATTAAAACCAGTACAATTTTACTCCCTCAACGGTTTTGGAGAAATATTTCGCTGATGTGGCGCCTACGTGCGATGTTGACCTGGTTTTCATCCTACGTGGTATTGACGTGACGCTTATGTGGCACTAGAATAAAAACATACTAGCAAAATACCGTGTTTCGCAACAGGTGAAAGACATATAAATTATTTATTAGGCTAGGTATTGATAAGAAATTTCAATGATAATTAGGATGATCAAAACCAATATTGCCTATTGATATACTCATATTCTCTCTTACTATAAAGTTAGAGCCCACTAAGGCTACGTTCGTTTCAGCCTCTTCCCAATCCCTCTCCCTCGTTCTTCGCACGCACGCTTTTCAAATTATTAAACGAGGTGTATTTTGCAAAAAGTTTCTATACAAAATTTGCTTAAAAAAATCAAATTAATCTATTTTTGAAAAAAATTAGCTAATACTTAATTAATCACGCGCTAATGAACCGCTCTGTTTTCCGTGCGGAGGAGGTGTGTTCCCATCCCTGGTAACGAACACAGTCTAAGTCCTAGAGCTTAACATGCAAATATGTCACATCACCATCCACTAATAATTATTACATTCAAACATCATGCAAGCATGATTGTATATTGGCTATAATTTTATAATTTATTATAATTTATAGTTTTTAAAGGCAATAATGTTAAATCATCATATCACATAATTCACATAATATTTCAATCCGTCTCTTCATCATTTTTTATAATATGTTATATATCTATATCGTTCATCATAAATCCTAACTTAGTTAATATGCTCTCTCTTCTCTCATTAAGCCATATCCAACTATTTTGTCCTCAGATGATTATCTATGGTCCAAATTATCTCACTTATTTTCTTCTTTTATAAAGTCATATCACCTCAATTTAATAGATTAATTTCCTTAACCGAATCAACTAAGAATCCGACTATTGGTGACTTGATAATTTCCATCGACCGATTCCAAAATGCTAAGACCGATAGTGACTCTAAGCTAATGATGACTCCGGACTTACCAAATTTTATCGTTAATACATCTACTACCACAACGACGGGTTCTGCTTCCACGCCTACTTCAACACCTTCGCCACGCTCGCCAATGCCCTCGTCATCTCTGTCGAGTACTACCTCGTGCCGAAGCACCCTATCCCGGTCGCCCTTGCCACCCGCCGCCGACCGAAGGGGAAGAGGAAGAGAGAGAAGGGAGAGAGAGGGAGGAGGAAGAAGGGAAGGAGAGAGAGGATGATATGTGGACCCCACATTTTTTTGTGTGAATGACAAATGGGCTCCGCATATATGTATTTAATTATAATGCCACATAAGCGCCTCGTCAACGCCACGTGGAACAAAAACGAGGTCAACACCGTCACGTAGGCATCACGTCAACGAAACCACCCTCCAAAACCATCGAAGGAGATAAATTGTACCATTTTTAATAGTGGGGGATCGAGATACCTAGTATTGTGGTTTAATGATACAAATCAGATTTAGCCCCTAGTTAAGGGAATCAAAGTCAAAGTGGACTTATTCAGATCAGTTACTAGGCCGAAAGAGCGAGGAATTTTAAGCAGCCTACTATAAGGGCCCAGGCCCAGCAAGACCACCTGAGCTGCAGTCACTTTCAGATGACGTAAGCAAGACTAAACCGCGTTTCATCGTTGTTCTACGTGACGAGCTCAACAAAACGAGATCCTTTGGAACCGGATCCTCTGACGTAGCCCTCGCTACGTCAGAGGGACGTCCGGCAGCGGTCGTCTGTTCGATCAGCATCCGACGGAGCCAAGCGCGCACAGCAAACGAGCTCGGCCCACGGCAAAAAAAAAAAAAAAAAAAAATCAGCCCACATCTTTCCCATCGACGCCACCACGGAGCCGCAGGCGGCCGTGAGACAAGTGGGGAAGGGGAGACCTCTGGCGCCGCCACCGCCACACGGCCACAACCCGTGCCTCCCCAACGAAGCCCCTTCCGTCGCCGCCCTCTTCCTTGTCCCTGACCCCGCCTCCGCGTCCTCCCTCGTGCGGGAGCCTCCGCTGCTCTCCGGCGTGGAGGACGCGGTCCGCATCGACGGAAATGACTTCCACGACTCCTGCTTCAAGGTCAACTTGTCATGGAAGAATTCAACCTAGGCGTTGTCATACAAGATGCAACAGGAAAGAAGCAATTTAACCAGAGCAAACAGTGCATTGTTGTGAGATTTTTTGTTGAGAGCATCCTTGTTCACAACAAGAGAGCATTTCTGAAGAATTGAGATGATAAGTTGATGTGAATTGAGATTGAGTCAATATTGAATGAGATCTTCAAATGTAATTTTGAGCCTCTGGTCATTGCAATCGTGTGAATTGAGACTGCAAAATAAGAAACAAGTGTTTTGCCTTGTCTTTAACAATTCCTATTTAGGACATGGGCTGCGGTTCAGAAAACTTCAGGGCAAGAAGCTTGGATGCTGAATACTTCACATCAAAAGACATTCTTGTGCTATGCTGAAGTCTCAATCTCTTCAGCCATACTGAATTGAAAAAAGAAATTGATGCAATTACAATCTACACATTCTCAAATCGACACAATAATCAATCTGAAATTGACAAAGAAATTCAATCATCAAATTAATTTAGTATTCATCATCGAGAGGGCGAACTTGGCGCGAGATCTCATGGTACCCATCACAAGCCAACTGATCTCCGAGGACGGGGATACAACCTCCATCGCCGTTGTGTCCTAGCCCAGGATTTCATGAGCTTCTTCGATAAGCTTGAGAAGGTGCGCGCGCTCGACAAGGTGCGCACGGACATGGTGACGTTCGGTGCCATTGAGGCTATATCCTTGTGCGAGTGTCCGAGCAACGCCTTGATTGTCTTTAGGGATGAAGACAGTGTAGCTATCGCGGTCCACAGGCAGGAAGAGGTCAATTATGGGCACTATTTCGCGGTCCACCTCTCCACCTTGCCCCCTTCCATTCTGTTTCATCGAACCCAAAATTATCGAGGTACGTATTAATTTGATCGATGTATGTATGTATGTTACAATTTAGTCTCTCCAAAAGTTTTAAAACATAAACTAATAAAGAATTCAGCCTCTAATAGCTTTTTAAAAAATCCGTTCTACAATGTAAGAGATTATCTGTTGTCCTATGTCAAACTATCCTAAGTTTAGTTTGATTAAGTTTTGTAAAGTAGAGTATTAACATCTACCACGTCAAACAAATAAATTGTGAGAAATATATTTCATAATGGATCTAATTTAGTGATGTTCATTTGATATCGTAAACACGTAAACATTCTTATTTCTTCTTTTCTATAATGAGGTAAGAAAATCTAAGGTGGCACTAATGGCATTGTGCAATTTTATCTCTATTTTATGTAGAGAAAAAGAAGTTAGCTAGCAGGGACAAGTAATTCGATCTCTAGTACTAACAATGATTTTTTTATCTAAACCATTAACTGTTTATGAACAAACATTAGTTATGGTAACTAGCACTTGAATCGATTAGGTCGCTCTGTATCCATAAGCTCCGTCAAGTGAAGGAACTACGTACGAGACCAACATATGATGCAGAGAAACTAGCACAGCCAGGGCAATGGTGGAGCTAAACATTGGAGTCTGCAAAATATCAATACCATTGTGGATGCGGCCGAGGCATGTGATTGTGCCCAACCAGAACCTGAACCAGAGACCTGCGATGACGACCACTCATCATGGTCTTGGAGACACAAGGTCACCATGGAACACCATTCTTGACACTAGTTTTGTGATGTCCACCACATCAGAACTCTACGGACCGAGGCTAGGAGCGGACGGTCACCTATGGATGGATGGAACCAGTGTCACTAGCTACATAAAGGGCATGGAAATCGGCGATGCATCCGTACGAGTTGTTCAACAGGCTCCACCAAATTATTGGATGGCGGTCTCGGAGCCAATGAAACGGCGACTAGCTAGGGATTGTTAACTTGTTAGACCATCAAAGTTCAAAGAGATTTTTAATTCTTCGTTAACAAATGGCAAGGTAGAATCCAATTTCAACGAATAAGCCAACTCTTGTAGAAATCTTACTGTATCAACAACATGTGATCTCTGTCCAGAACATATAAATAATTATTTACCGTAAATTAAGACAATGATGTTTCCTTTGACATCACTACCTACATCTACGTCACTACATGGATATATACTATATCAAAGATTAGCCGTATAATATCCAATATATATAATCTTCCATGTTTTCCTTACTAACTGCAAAATACTGCTGCATAGACACATTACACATGACGACTCGTGTGTACTCAGGGATAAATGGCTAACATAATTTATGTTTCTAACTAACATATTTTTTCTAACCTAAATGAAGAAAGAAAAACAAATGGAACAGAGGTGAGCATGGTATTGCAATTAGGGACATATAATGTGGAAACCATCGAATACTTGATGACTCGTGAAAATTGAACCTACAAATTTTGTAAATTCATGAAAAAGTACTACTCCCTCCATCCTAAAATAACTTAACCTAAGATAAAATATGAACTATCTTAGACCAACGAATCTGAACAAACCTTTATTCAGATACATTGTTATAGGATAAATCACATCACATCCTATTCTAGGTTCAATTATTATGGAACGAAATGGATTCGCCTCTGGCCTCTGGGTGCATCGAAACCACATGAGTTCCCCGGGGTGGAGCACGGCACGTCAAAATCAGCATAGGTTAGGTGCTATTGATGGAACATGGTAAACCCATCTTTCCACGTATGAAAGTGTTGCAGGCACATAGAGATGTGGGAAGAGGAAGTCTTAAAAAGTGAAGGTCGAGCTGTAGGTTACGTGACCTGCACTGAAAAGGTGGCTAACTGGGCTTTCTCCTGGATCAAAGTGGATCAGCTCACCAAATTCGTTGATCGAATCCTCGGAACATCGAATGAAAATACGTGGTCTTTCTACATCCCTATTTATATGATAGACCGACCACTTTCCCCCTATCCCTCCCTTATATTTAGGAGCGGGATCTGCCCAAGAACGACTTGTGGTGGTACGGAAGGCACGAACTCCACAAGCGTCCCGTACCATCTGAGAAAGAAATTCCTCAACCATTACAAGATAAAGAAGTATGACGCTCTATCTGATTCTATTGGTTATAATTCCTGCATAACTGGTACATGTAAATTTTAGCTTAGTTACCAAATAATTTGGTATTATCTAACACTACGAATTTAGATATAATTTATACAAAGAATATGTCTACATGTGTAGTACTAAATAGTTTAAATTTAATAATAGATTCTTATATTTTTGAGTAAAAAGCCCTAACCAAAGCTCCGCCCCATACTGCATAAATATCAACGCGCAAGGTTGGAGGATGTGCAATCGAGCTGTCTCATTGAGATGGCACCGGAAAAAACACTGTCACTGAACAGAAGAAGTTTTTTTGAGTTGCTAATATTTTAGCAAAAAATCGCACACCTCCAGAACTTTCTAGTAACATAACTGGTAAATATTAAAAGAAACATTACTGTATAGCTTCATAATATGTGAAGTCTAAAATAGAATTCAGAAACTCCCCAGATCTCACTACTGAATCGTATAAAAATCAAACTCAAAATTCCAAAAACTGCTCAAAAAGTGGAGGCGACCAATTGATCCTCCGCTTTGGTGCACACCCGACCCGCTCAAGTGCCGAAACCCCCGACGCCGACGGCCGTCGGCGATGGACGGCGACGACCGGCGGACCCCGCTGCTGGGCGGCGAGGGCGGCAGCACCCGCCCGCCGTCGCTGCGGCGCCGCGACTCGGCGCGTTCGCTGCGGAGCACCTTCCTGTCGCGGCTGCCCGACAAGGTGCGCGGCGGCGGCGGCGACCCCGAGTGCCCCGCCGCCGACGTCGACCTCACCCGCGCCAAAGGCCTCTCCCAAGGTAGTGGATTACCTGATTTCCTCACTAGCTCGCGCTTAATCCATGGAGGAAAGTCGCAAAGCTTTGTTCTACTTAGTGAATAGTAGTGATTACTTCTTCCCTTGTGAGTAGGTGAAAAGGAGTACTACGAGAAGCAGCTGGCTACACTGAAAACCTTCGAGGAGGTGGAGGCGCTGTGCATGCCCGGTGAATTCGAGTCGGATGCCGAGCTGGTGCTCGAGCTTGAGGACAAGGAGCAGAAGCAGAGCGAGTCCGCTATGAAGATATCAAACTACGCCAATATCATCCTCTTGGTTTTCAAGGTGAATTGATTTGATTTCTCGCATCAGGGTAGCAGAGTGCCAATTGATTGTTGGAACACGGATGCGAAAGGTACTCGTGGTCTTTTGTAGCTGCAGAAGGAACGGAACTCCAGGATTTTTTTGACTCTGTGCTCTCTTCGGTCTCAGTGGTTCTAGTCCACCCTCTCAGAGGGTGATATGTGGTCTTTAGTTGGCGTTGCTGCTTTTGGGGTTTTCTTAGAAGTGTAGCGTGGCTCTGCCCTTCCTGCTGTTTGGAGTTGTGTTTAGCCGCCGTAGGAGTTTCCTAATTTTAGCTCTGTTTGTTTTTTCTCCTCTTGGCATAAGCCGGTCTAGCCGATTGCATTGTGTAACAAAAACTCTTTTTCTTCTAATATTGATGTGCAATCCTCCTTTTACGTGTTCGAGAAAAAACAGTTTGGATGATCCATTTGGTTGGCATATGCAGGTTTATGCCACGATCAAGACGGGCTCCATGGCGATTGCTGCATCCACGCTTGATTCCTTGCTGGATTTCTTAGCAGGAGGCATCCTTTATTTCACGCATCTTTCGATGAAGAGTGTGAACATCTACAAGTATCCGATCGGAAAATTGCGTGTTCAGCCTGTTGGGATCATCGTCTTCGCGGCCATCATGGCCACTCTAGGTGTGAGCTCCACCTCCATTAGGAGATTGATATTTGACAACTGCAATTTGCACACTACAATTTTGGAGTTATGAATACTTCTGCAATTTTTAGGTTTCCAAGTCTTGATCCAAGCTATTGAACAACTGGTGGAGAACAAGGCTGGAGAGAAGATGACATCGGAGCAGTTGATATGGTTATACTCGATCATGCTTTCAGCAACTGTAGTGAAACTTGCCCTCTACATATACTGCAGGAGCTCAGGGAATAGCATAGTCCGGGCATATGCAAAGGTACATCTGCCTTTGACTATACATAGCCAATTTTGGAGAACTTGCAGAAGAAATTATTAGGCATCGCTTGATTTATTCGGGCGCACGGTGAATTGCCTTGTTGAACTGATGATAAGCTTTGCTGCTCTAAAATTCAGTTGCATTTGTGCCATTCAGGACCACTACTTTGATGTTGTGACCAATGTTGTTGGTTTAGTGGCTGCTGTCCTTGGAGATAAGTTCTTCTGGTGGATTGACCCCGTAGGGGCTGTGCTGCTTGCGGTGTATACCATAGTGAATTGGTCTGGAACTGTATACGAAAATGCAGGTTTGCTCTCCAGATCTCTTAGTACTTCGTTCTCCTTTTTCTTAAGTAGCTGTTCGTTTTTCTTTCTTGAGAAGAGGGAGATTTTTTAACTAGCAAAAGAAGAGTGATATTGAAACGGCTCATAAGAGAATGTGCACCACTTACCAAGGAAAATGATGTTTAGAGTTTAATAGCAGATTGCTCGACCTCAATTGCACCAGTTGTCAATAGTTTTGGCACCACAAATTATCCCCAATTCAATCTTGATCGGTTTGTGGTTGTAAATCTTTATGCAGTTACACTGGTGGGTCAGTGTGCCTCTCCAGAGATGCTGCAGAAGCTGACATACCTCGCCATGAAGCACGATCCACGTGTGAGGCGGGTTGACACGGTTCGAGCTTACAGCTTTGGAGCTCTCTACTTTGTCGAGGTAAGCTCTTCAGCTATACTGAATTACCGATTGTGTACCAGAATTAAGTTTTGCTTTGTGCCATTCCATTCTTTCATGCATATTCTTCTGCTAGTACTGCGGCTATAAAAATCTTATGGTGTTTCTGCTAATCTGAGTACACAGGTTGACATAGAGCTATCCGAGGATATGCGCTTGGGTGAGGCGCACTCCATTGGTGAATCGCTGCAGGACAAGATCGAGAAGCTTCCAGAAGTTGAGCGTGCTTTTGTTCATGTGGATTTTGAGAGCACTCATAAGCCGGAGCACAGGGTTCGGAGCAGATTGCCCTCTACTGAGCCTTGACAGCTCCCGTTTTACCCTTGTGTAGTGTACTGAAATTCTGGTACTGTAGTACAGTCTTCAACCGGTTTGGTTTTGGCCGCTGAGGCAGCAAGAGGCTTATTGTTACACGGTGGCGGTAGCTGGCTTTTGGGTAGAGGAATCTGTATGTCTTGAGTGAAATAATACAGGATTCGCCATTTGGTGCGTTTCCTTTTGGCCGGCCTGTTTTCTTGCATGGTAACTTGACCAAAGAGTTCTGGCCGTCGCCAAGAGCTGGAACTGTGAATACATTTTCTACTGCATAAAACGTTACACGCATCATGCATCACCTACACGGTTACGCCTGATAGAATTCGGTTACAGTTCAATTACAAGGCACTCCTGACTTCCAAGAAGCTAGCACGTCGAGCAGACATACCCTACAGATGAAAATTCTCCTCGCTATGCTTTTAAGCTTGACGCTAAACACATGCTTATAATATAACGATAGTTACCGCGTCATTTCCAGATTGGAGGGGCAGCGCAAAAAAGATCATGTTGCTGAAATTAGTGGGCAGCAGCAACCATAGACGTGCGAGCACCCGTGAAAGTTGATATCAGTGCCCCAAGCTGTAACTTGTCATTGCAAGCAAAGCTTAGCCGGTACCTGCACAGGGAAACGCCATGAATAACGTTGCCATCTTAAGAGGAAATGCCAAAAAATGGTTATCCTACCTACCCTTCCAAGAAGACTCAAGGCTAAACTATTTGGAGTATTTCATAGTATCATTCAGTTATTATACTTCCGTAGGTATTCCAGATAGCCAAAGGTCAACTTTACGTAATTGCATAATGAAAGCAACCCAAAGCCTAATTTTCCCCGAACGAAACATTCCACAAGGCACAAATAAACAATTCCAAAATGTGAGGTTCGCTTAACAATTATTGCTTTGCAGTACGCAACCATTAACTGTAATGGCTGAATTGTAAAACACATAAAATAAAGCATGTTAGCTGGTTTAAATTATTTTATTATTTCTTTGCTTATCTAAGATACTGCATACTAGTTACTTGATGTGATGACATAAATGACTATCTTGACGAACATAATATGAACAAATCAGCAAAAATGTTCCATGAAAGTTTTGGAAAAAAAAATGGGTACTGAATAAAAAATCATCCAAAAACCACAAATGATTTATGATCAAATAAATATTATATGTAAGTTCTAGGTGAAATAAGCAAGGAGCATTAAATTTGACAACTAATCAACTTTAAAGCTGAAAACAGGACGTACTCGATATCAGCCAGATCATTAATCAGCTTTATGCGTACATCAGATGGCATCTGTATTTTGAACACAAACCTGCAAGAAATTTATTTTACGTGTTAGGAGAAGGTTTCAAGATTTGAGGAATAAGAAGGTTTAGAAAAATATAGGGCATGAAAGAGGGCGTACATAGTGACCTCCCGTATGATATCAACCAAGGCCAGTCCTTTTCTCATCTTCATATCAGATATACCTGAAGCAGATAAGGACAGAATTTTCACAAGACTAGCAGCAAAGGACAAATTGCATAATTCATGTTTAAACCATGAATTGTTAATTGTTAGGAGGATGGCTTTGGTAATTAAGAATACATTTGAAGCTGGTTGAAAATGATTCATTCAGCAACCAGTACGCTATCTGTTCAATGTCTTTCGGCATGGGGTTTCCTGTGCAAAGGTACACAGCTTCCTCTGTTATTTGCTTAGATGCCATGTGTGTTGACTGCACATAAAAGGTAAAGCAAATCAGTGTCAAAACTATATGTATCAGTTGATTGTACAAAACGATTGGTATAATAAAACAAGTCTTAATGGTTTGGCTGAATAATTTACAGGCATCTCACAAGTATATGATGTGATATCATTGCCAATATAGCATGGATTAGCTAAATCTAGAATCATATGTCCTTGTTATGAAGTGAGGGATAAGTATGGTTCATCCAGACCTTAACAGCCAAAATTTTCTTGTCTATTCCAACACAACCCCTATGCACAGTTTTTCATGAACTAAATATAATGATTAATGGTAAAAGGAACAGTAGGTTAAGAATGCTCAGCAAACACTTATTCACACATAACCTGCAATATGTTCAAAGCCTTCCTCATATCACCATTACTTAACCGCACAAGGGCTGTTAAACCACCATCATCTACATCAAGCCTGCAAGAACACAAAAATGTAGCAACAAAAATTTAGACTACCACATGAAGATAGTGACACAAGGCTATTATTTCAAAACAAAACCAACTGAATTCTCAAGTCTCAACAGTAAACATGAGCAAGAAACTTGACAAGAGAAACATATTGAAAGTTCTTCTATAATCTGCAAAGGAGCATTAAGCGCTTACCCCTCAGATTGTATTATATGTTTAAGACGTTCTCTAACATGAGTGCCATCAAGGGGTGCAAATCTAAACCTGGTGCACCTTGATTGCAGTGCTGGAATGATTTTGTTCACATGGTTGCATATCAGTGCAAACCTTGTGCTCCTTGTATGCTTCTCAATGACTGTAAGATGGGGGAGATTAGAAGATGTAACTGAAAGAAAAACACAGCAATATTGTGGTAACACAAAGAGAAACTCTGAACAACAGACCAACCTCTTCGTAATGCAAACTGTGCATCCTTGGTCATGGCATCAGCTTCATCCAATAGAACCATCTTAACAGATTGCTTTGCTCTACACAAGATAAATATCAGATATATGACAAAACTGATTTAAGTATACCAGATCTTTAGTAATGCAAATTATGCAATAACAGTAGCTCCAATAAAGCATAAGAAAACAGGCATAAAAAGATCCATGAGACACTATGCAATCTCCATGAGACTATTTGGCTCACAAGATACTGTATAATGCATGCTAATTACAACAAATATGACCACTCAAATGCAAACAATGGGAACACTCTCTCAACATGCAATTTCAAACCCACGATAGATCGTGTGTAGGTCTTGGACCAACAAAGATTAAATCTGGTATATGCTAAAACATGTTCCCCCTTATTAGAAAGAAAATACTACTCAAATATCTTCCCAAAATGATAACATCACAAAATGTAAAGCATACCCAAAAGAGAGACTGCGGGCACTTGCGAAGTCTTGGATTTGCTGCCTTACAACATCAATACCACGTTCATCTGATGCATTGAGTTCAAGAATCATGTTGCCATATTGTGACCCATACAACTTCCTTGCAACAGCCAGTATTGTCGATGTTTTCCCGGTGCCAGGAGGCCCATAAAGCAACAAATGTGGAAGCCTGTTCTCATTTGTAAGCCTATCAACTACAACATAATGAAATGACATAAAATCGTCAAATTAGCTTAATGGTCAAAACTAGAAATTAATGAATAGGTTGAAACATAAAAAAAAAAGAAATCACTATTTACTTCTAATAACGTATTAAACCTCAACAACCCAAAATGTGTGATAGTTTACAATAAGCTAAATTTGGAAGAGAGCAAAAATATCAGCGGGTCATTATATCACATACTAAACAGTTCCTCACTACCTAAATATAACACAGTCACACAAAACAAACAGAAAACCCAATTGCATGACTCAAATGACCCCAGGCTCCTAATGAACAGGATGCAGGAACAACTAAGACAAATATGGTGAAAACTAACCATCACTATTCATGGCACCAAGTAAACAACAAATCACAAGCTGGAGGTCACTAGCACAATTTGCCAAACCCCCGGAAAGACCAAATCAACCGCCAAATCCTAAATGTGAAGCTAGAGGGGTCAAAAAGATATGGAGACATGAGAGTGTAAAACCACAAAATCCCATCATGACACTAGCAAATAGATGGTGATTATTCACAAAAAAACAAAATAGCGATACTACCTACAGAAATCCCGTGGACTCGCACCACCTCGCTAATGACAACATACTACCCCAAATCTATTAATAACCCAATCGAGTCGCTCCTAAAACCCTAAAACGCCGAGCCCAGCCACCGGCTACGCAGTAGCTCCCAATCATCGCGCAGGCAAAACAAAAGGGATAGGCGGACGCTTACTGGTGTCGACAATGTCGCGGTGGGCGGCGACATCGCCGAGGGATTGGGGGCGGTACTTCTCGACCCAGGGCGCGGCCCTGCCGCCGGGAGTGGCGGAGAGGGGCGCCTTGCCCTTGGCGGCTGCCCCCGGTGACGGCGGCGGCGGCGGCGCGGCGGCGTCGATGTCCATCGGAGTGGCGGCGGTGGCTCCCGCCATGGCGGAGCGCGGAGGTGGAAACCCTAGAGCTGGAGGAGGGAATCGGGGGGAATAGTTGGCGCCAATTCGAAACCCCTCTCGCGGCCTTGCCTAGGCGAGGGGAAGAAATGGAAGACGGTCAGCGTGGTCAGCGATGCGGAGGAGGGTTGTTATCTGGGCCAATTTATGGGCCCAGCCCATTTGTTCTCTGTCCTGATGACCCGCTGCAACTGGGCCTTGAATAGTAGAATTAGGGGAAGAAATTAAATCACCATATGTGAACTCAAATTGCCTTCTTCAAAAACATGTGAGTTCAAATTTGCAGTGAGTATAGTCAATTTAGTTCAACTGTTTTTAAATTAGCGAAAATTGGCTATTATAACTCATGATTAGTGCACTGCACAAGCTGAACAGCCACGCTAGAAGCCTTATCTGAACCCATGGTAGAAGACGTGAACAGCCACGATAGGGGAAGCTGAAAGAGTGAAAGTGCGGATGTGTCAAGAATAATTTGTAATCCTTTTTATCTTTTCTGCTTTTCGGCAACACGTATACGCTATACGGGAGTAGACGCCTAGACGGCCGCTGCCCCGCACCGTCATTAGCGCAGAAAGCAGCTTTACTAGCCGTCCATCAACAGCCGAAAGAAGAGAGAGACGGTGCCAGGTTCTCGACGGAAAGTCAAGAACAAGATTCCATCTTTCCTGTCCTTTAATCTTCTCCATGCTATTTGCCATGTTTGATTAGTTATAACTCATAACAAACGGCGCATTTCTGTCGGTATTAAGGTGTTTGTTTATCAAATATTCTGGTTTGGTCTCAGATCTTCAGTCCTCCTTTCCTAAAGCAGTGTACTGCACTACTTGCCACTGTTGTCAACATGATTTACATGCCAGGCTTGTGCTCACTGATAATTAAGGGGAAAATGCTCTAAAACGTTTAGCAAACTGATTTTGAACGGATCGAAAGTTGCGATTTGTTCGTCTGAGAAAAAAAATATATCGACTTGATTTTGAACTGTTCAGCCCCCATCATTTAGCTTATTCGGGGAATAAACTAAACGGCATATTTGCAAATAAAAAATAATTTATAAATAAAATTTTTATATTTGTGTTCTTAGTGATCTAAAAGTTAAGACTGAAAAATAAACTTCGATAAAAAAAAGCCTTAAAACCAATTTTAAATTTAAGATTGAAAATTTAAATTTTAGCTGATAAGTATAACTATAAACGAAACTATGTGGCCGTTTATTTATAGCACACAAGAGTGTGTCAGTGTCACCGTATGCTGCTGACATTACATTTGCATCCAATATTAATTGATACAGTAGTTATTAATGCCTAATAGCTCAAGACACCAGGGTCCAGACACTATGGGCTCCACTGTCCATACAGCAAAAATCTCCCCCTACCTATCATTTTCCATTTTTCTCCTCTTCTCCAGCGGTGAAGCCAGTGATGAGTAACAGAGTACCTATACTAAAATGGAGCATAGACGGCGGGGGTAAGCTTCATCGTGGAATGAACTGATTCAAAGTCTTGAACCTGCTAATCGATCGATCAATTGATGATCTTTGCAAATTTCATTGCTTTCATTGCTGATCGGCTCACCGGCGGCGGTTGACAAGCGGGAACCACCAATCTTGGAAGCAAGACTGGTAGGAGATGAGCAGCAGCACGAGCGCCAGCGCCAGCGCGACGCCCCACGGCGAGGAGCCGTCCCGCCGCTGGTCGTACCAGCCGCCGCCGCCGCTGTGCTCCCCTACCAGCGGCGCCATGAGCAGCGAGGAGAGCCCCGACCGCCGCCCGCCGCCGGCGGCCGCCGCCCAGTACTGCATCGCGAGCAGGAGCAGCAGCGGGGACAGCACGACGACGACCCTGACCTGGTCGAACAGGCTCTCCACCGCGGACTCGTACCGCGAGTAGAGCGAGGCGGCGCCGAGGAGCGACGCGGTGGCGAGGAAGAGGAAGAGGTGGAACGACGTCGTCCCCGTACCCGTCCCCGCCCCGTCCGCCGCTTGCCGCGCGTAGCCGCCGCCGCCGCCGCCGTAGCGGTAGGACGACGGCGCTCCCCGGTCGTCGTAATAGCCAAGGCTCGCCATGTCTACAAGGCTGCACCTCCTGCTGCGTCGCGCGCGTGCTGCGCTGTTCTTGCCAGCGACGGACGTACGCTGTGTGAAACTCTGAAGCTGCAAGGGAGAAGACGAGATGGCTGCTGGTTTATATTGGCGGGAGAAAGGAATAATAACGAGGCGGAACACTTGAGCTGAGCTGCGCTTTACTTGGCGCGAGGGGGATTCCGCGATTCCTTCACGAGGGAGGTGAACGCGAGAGCGGAAGAACCGAGCGGCGACGCGTGTGCCGCCGCCGAGGCGTCGACCAGTCAGCTTGGGCTTGGAAAGCGTTGCGCCAGCATAGGATGAAAAAACCTTTCTCGTTCTACTACTATGAAAGGATGTGCCTTTTGTTTTGGAGGCACTTGGCGAGTTGGCGAAAAGGATCTTTGCGATGAGCCGATGACCATGCCACAATGGCATAGACGGTGAGGGCACCGGCAAGTTGGAAAGCTTTTGGAGAATGCGAGGGTGACTGGGTGAGTATGGTGATTGAGGACTTTGTTGCCTACGGGTTACACTGTCACTTGCCCACTTAACTGCGAAAAAGAACCCAATGGTCCAGTCATCTAATCAGTGTTAAAGAAAATGAAAGAGAAGTCTCCCATCTACACCCAAGCAACAAAGTGAAGCTTTTGCTCAAGGATTAGTACAACACACCAGGTAGTCTTTTTTGTTGAAAGGAAAGCATCGGGACACCAGGTAGTCACCGGTTGATTTACGCTGGCTTTGTCACCGAGCGAGGTAACTGTGTTGGATGCGTAGTATGGCCTGTATGGTTCATGGGCTTGGTATTGTTGGTGTTACTGCGTCCCGCCCGACCCATTATTTTTCTTGGGGATGTGCTGGTTGTATACTTGCATGACGACTACGCATTTATTCTAGTACTCTGCGTACATGCATGTACGTTATAACGGGATCACCGAGATATTTTGAGATGTGTTTTTTTAGGAGAGCGGACCGGTATTTTTAGGGGAGTTCTTTTATTGGAAGAGAGGGAACGGTGCTTTTAGCGAAGGACAACTGCGCCTTTAAAGTACTCAAGGGATAGTACTTAAGAGTATGCTGATATACTAACATGCAAGAAGAGGTGAGCACTGAAGGCAAGAAATGGGTTTATGAATGAAGGTATGACCACATGCTGCCAACAATAAAAAAAGATCATGGCCAAAACAGTAAAACAATAAACGTTGCATTTCCAAAACCAACGCCGGACCGCAAGAGGCCTGACTATTACATTATTGAAGCATCCCACAGGAAAAACTTACAAAAGAGATAATTGATAATACAATCAATGTGATTCACTCACGCGGAATATATTCACAAACCGAAGTTCTCCCCAAGTGCAGGATGGGCAGAGCCAATACATGTTAGTGGATATATTTGGTAGGGGCACTCTGTGACAGGAGAATCCAAAAACCTATTGCAGCAATTATGGAAACTCTCAGCACATCAGCCCAACAAGACCTCACAACTTTGATCAACCAGCGAATATACAAGATGGGGAACTAATTCACACTGCAACAGGAAACCTGGTATAAATCTCTTATCTTACATACATACAGACGTATCCAAGCCAGTCGCACTGCTGATAATTAATTAGCCTAGAGTTATGATGTTACGAGCCGATATATCTGGTGTCAAAATCCTCAAGATCATGGCCTTGAGACTTTTTCAGTTTTGCCACTAGAACCCACATGTTTGCAAGTTCACTTTCCAAGAAGGCTTCCTTTTGCTTTGACTCCTCAATTCTCCTTTGGAGTTCTGCTT
This sequence comes from Oryza punctata, assembly GCA_000573905.2. NCBI lineage: Eukaryota > Viridiplantae > Streptophyta > Magnoliopsida > Poales > Poaceae > Oryza > Oryza punctata. The sequence continues at coordinate 39,247,990 of CM002489.2, forward strand.
CTTTTTTTTCCTTTTCCATAAGCACAGCTTCTAATGCTTTTTCTCTCTCGTAGCCTGCGTTGTTGTCTCTTCTTGGAGCTGCCTCATGTCGTCTACTGATGCTATCCCTCCGAGTACCTCTCAGTCCACTGTTGGCTCTACGTGGGGTTGGACTTCTCACCGATGCCAACTCAGAAGCAAGCTTCTCGTTTTGGTTCATGAGCTTGGTGACTTCTTCCGACAACGCTTTCAATTCAACTCCCGCAGCCGAAGCCAAGCCTTTCGCGTACGTGCTTTCCTCTAGTAGCTTCTGGTTGCGAGCCTCTAGTTGAGTTTTTACTTCAATCAGCTCACACACCTTCTGCTTCAGCTCATCAATCTCAACTGACTGGAGGACACCCCCAAAAAGAAGTAAGACAAATGTGCAAACCAACCAAGTCATACAGAGGCAGCACTATAATGAAGAGCGGGATTGCTTAGAACCTCAAATGGTACGTGCAAAGCTCATTTTGAGTCATATGATGTAAAAATAAGAAGCTGCAATAAATGTTTTGAAATCTACAGTATGCAAATATCATATGAGATGGTGCTTGTGTGAAAGTGCATGATCAACGATTTGGGATAACTGCCTATTGGAACAGATCAGTTTAAACTGAAAAATCTCATCCTCGCTCCATAACACAGGGTCAACTGGCCAAGATAAACTTTTTGTTCATTTTCTGTTCATACTAAAACAATGATTTCTTTGATGTCTGTGTTGCTGTGAGGAAATAGAAGTGTGCACAGTTGTGAGGGATACAGTGACAATTTGGTGTTAATAAGCTATTATACGGCAAGCAGACATAGATTAACTTAAATTTTAAAGGAGGTTCTAAGCGGTCTAGGTTCTGATTTGTTGGCCCAGTTATGAAGTGAAAGGAAGGCAAAAGAAAGAAGATAGAATTAAACCTGTGGTTCTCTTGGCGACGTTTCACCAGGGACCTCTCTAGGAACTGATAGTTCTTGATCAGCATGATTGTCAGTTTCGTGGTTAATTCCTGCATTCTTCTGCATCATAATGCTATTTGACAGTGAATCCTTAGCTTGAAGAGCTTGGTAAAGTTGCTCTTTCAGGTGAGCAACCTCCTCTTGTAATTCCATGCATTCAGTTGTCTGGCAACAAAAGAAATTCAGAGAAGCAATATAAACTGATTTCAGTTGTCCACCATTCAACTTTCAGCAAAAAACAAATTGATTTTCTAGCACATGTAACCTTTTCATTAAGCTGGTCTTGTATTACTCTGTTATCTGCTGCCTTCACCTGCAATAAAAAAGGGAAAAATGAAGCTTCACAGACTAAACCTGTATGCACATTCACATGATAGAAACAAATGCGCTGTTCTGTTCATAACAAACCGCACAAAGCTGTATCTAATTATGCACATGTATAGCGAAGGGACAAGACCAATCCTGATCTGAATTCAAACCATCCTAAATTCGTGAGGGGAGTAACATTTTGTTTGATCACCATATTTTCCATGACAATAGAGTAATATTGCATAACAAAGGGAATACTACGGATGAAAAAACTAATTGAAAGTTGTATATTATCTAGCATAGCACAATAATCTGCTAACAAAAATTGGTGTGCTAGACTCGGTTGGAATAATTCTGGAAGGAATCAAGGAACTAGTTTTAAAAATTGGGTATTGACTGATAAAAGGTTTGCAGCGATGACTCATGTTGCATGCAACGTAGTGGTCACAATTGAGCTTGAAACTTCATAATACTGGCTGTGCATCATAATACCTCATAGGAAGTTTGAACAGTTGATAAAATTCATATATATAAGTTTCTCTACTCTTTTTGGTTCATGACTTTTTAATAAACCCTTGTACAATACACATGAAAGACTGCAAAGTGCACAAAATTTTTCAGTACCTCAAGATCAAAGGATTTCTCGTTGAGTTGCTCAAGCAGTTCAGCATAAGACTGAAAAACCAATAATAAAACCATCAAATTGTTTAATAGAATACTCAGATCAAAACAACATGAACTGAAGCGAATGCAGGATGTTACCGGAGTAAGTTCTAACTTGTCAACCATCCCTTGATTATTTGAGATGGAATGAGGTATCTGCCTTTCTAAAGACGCTATTTGATGCTTCTTTCCCTTAATTTCATCACTAACCTTCTTCAGTTCCATCTTCATATGTAAAAAGATAGAGTTTCATGGTGAAAAGCTTTTAACAACATACAAAATTGAATATAAGGTATAGAGTACCTGAATCTTCTCATTATTTGGGCTCCTTCCAGCTTCCTCAGTAAGGCGCTTTAGGACACTTGTATGAAGTGCAACCTCCCCTGACAAAATCTTCAATTGCTCTCTCAATAAGTCAACATGATCTATTGTTTTTCTGCTGGCCTGTCAACATATCACGCATCAAAATATGCCAAAAAGAAGTCCATAGTAAGACATCATGCTGTTTATATTATATCACTAGGATTCGCAACTATATTAATCTTCTACCCGTGTCTATAAACAAGTCCATAGTAGTACATATTTGAGTGGTTTAGTTGTCTTGGTAGTGCTAAAAATGTATCGTGTACCCCACACCATGTGCCATCCATGTATAGCACTTCACAATTTAAATTATGCTCTTAGTTAATACATGTTAGCCAGCAAAATATACTACAACAAACAAACTTCAGCTGTTGGCTATGAGTTCAGAAAAGAGAACACTATAATCCAGCATGCCAATCATGACTCAGCATTTCATGGATTTTCTCTTGTTTAAAACTTTAACTAAGATAAGTCATCCTTTTCTGCTTTAGATGTATTTGTTTAGCTGATATTCCACATCTGACAAATTTTGGCCTTTAATTACCAACAATGCATGTTACCTACCAGAGGTGTTTCTTCTCCGTGAAGGCTGTCAGCAGCGAACTCCCCATGGCCAATGCTAAAGAGATCAACCGATGCACTCTCACCAACCAAAGAATTTGATATTCTTGGTTCGGAAGGAAAATTGACGCTCTCCCCAATAGGTGTTGAAGGAGCAGTTGATTTAGTCAAACTGGACTTGTCACCTTCTGAACTTGTCAGAATAGAAGCTCCACCTTCACGTTTCTGGACAATAGAACCATCGGAAAATGTTCGTGCGAATCAATTATTATTTCAATTTTAAAATCAGGATTGATGCACGTGAGTTCATCTATATTGTAACAATTCATGACGATTGCACTTGCATTTAAGTAAAAGATAAATCGAAAGAGTTGAATAAATGGACTATTAAGAATTGCCCAATTTAACTATACCCGAAGTTTAAACCAATTAAGAATTCCTTTCCGATTCTTTTTCTCCTCCTTTGAATCTTCAAGTGTCATGCCAAGTCCTTCAACAGGAGAAAGTAATTCATTGCTTTCATTATCCAACACGATATCACGTCTTTTGTAAGGTAGGTACGCAAGCTGCAATTTGAGCAAGCAAACTTTATCATACAGGAAGTTACCCATACTAACCATAATGAGAAAAAAATAAAGTAGTAACTCCAATTTTCTGCAGACACCTAAAACAGAGTCTGCTGATTTATTGCCAAAAATATCTCAGTAACAAAAGCAAACTACATTAGCTAAAAAACAAAAGCAAACTAAGGTCGAAGTGTAACATGTGCCTGACATCATAACCATACCTCCTCTTCCCCAAAAGAATGTCTTCTTCTTGGTCCAGGATGTGGAGAAAATCTAGAAGTCTGTGTCGCCTTAGTGGAAACCAAGATAAGCTTTGTGAGACGCTGTATCCTTGCAAGCAAAGCAGCTTTAGCTTCCTCCTCTTGTTCGAGCCTAGACTGCAGCTTGACGTTACCATCTTCTAGCTTTTCAAATGATAAACAAACTCCAGTTAGGATGATACACTCATACACTGACAAAGTGATCATGCAACATTATATAACTTGTAAGTATAATATTATTAATCTACAGCACAGTTCAAGCAGACAGGAGTAGCTGAAGAAAAATCTGTAAACAACTCAGTTAATAGCATAGCAGATCTGGCATACATACAATTAAGCATAATGTGAGCAGCAAAGGGGCAATTGCTATGAGACAATAAATATTCCACCTTTTGTTTCCATAGGATGATATTATCTTCTCCGGCATCCTTCACTGGAGTGCCAGTAATAATACCCATTTTCAGCTGTTCTAGTTCTTCCTTTAATTTGCGAATCTCATTCTGGTATTTCTTTATTAAAGATTTTTCATCTATAATCTGCACAACATAAAGAAAGATTCAGGAGAATATGTCAGAAATACTTCATATGATATTTGGCACAAAAATAATGGTTAAGAATTCCTGCTAACATAACCTACTTTGTTTTGTGATGCTTGGACCTCAATGCGTTTTGCACGGTGGGCAAATTTCAGTGTGTTATGAGTCTCTTCTGAGTTGCTCGATGCTGGAGTCACTGTACAAATCAGCTGTAAAGGATAACAGAATGAAAGTTGTCAGACATCCAAATCACATCAAATATAAAAAAATACATTAGCTTTAACCACCATCCCAGCTGATAATGAGCAACTTACTGAAACACGTCCTTGACCACTCAAGGATGACTGAAGTAAACGTGTTAGTTTTGAATCACGAAATGGAATATGTGTAGCTTTTCCATCAGTAAGTTTCGATATCACCTGGAATACAAAAGGGGAAAAAGCTTCTTAACTTCCAACCTATGATGATATAAATCAGAGCAGTAAATACATAGTAACAGAGTTCAGAAGGAACTAAATGAGAGTGTTTAGCCAGATTATTGGGAACAAATATGGCAAAAAGTAAATGACCAGTTATTTCCTTACTAAAACAAGATAACTTCTTGGCCATAAATAACTAGGTAAAGATTGGGGGGGGGGGGTGATGTGTATCTAATTCAAGGCATAAATCTCTATTACAGATTTCATGGATCATGGTTTGCGCCATTATGTTATATGTAAGTTAAATTCATTTAACTGGATAGTAAATGCGAACATATCAACATAAAGTCAAGCAGTGCAACAAAACATATTGGAACTTGGAACTCGGAACATATTATGTCGAATGAATAGCAAAACAGATACAACCACCCATTATGCCGGGATGTAAAGATCTTCTGATGACAGCCAACGACTGAACAGTAATCATGAGACTTACAGTTCCAAGTGTTAGCAAGCTTTTATTGATATAAGATCCTTCTTTCCGGCGTACTCCAGTAGTTTCTGCCCTTGAGCTCTCGGAACCTGCCAGATCGATGAGGTTCTGCAAATGAGTGAGACAACTAAATAATCAATACATGTTTTTGGCAGTACGGTCAAGAGATAACTGAAAACCTAAAACCCACCAGTTGTGAGAAGGTAACTGCCTCCCCTTCATTAGACTCACCACAAGGGCTGCTCTCTACAGTCTGTCAGATAACAAAATGAAATGAAAAGGGAGAAGGACCATATCCTGATATCTAGTGTTCTTCCACTAGTGAGAAGTACATTTTGCATTCAATTTATAATCTTGCAATACAGCAGTGCAAAGGAAATATCAGTGTTTCGAAGTTATATAAAGATATCTAAAAGGTTTACCAGTGTGAAAATTGTATGACTTCTGCTACTTAGTAGATTGAAGTTAGTGGATCCAACATGTCTATGCTCTGCGAAGGAAATATAAAGGATCTCCATTAGTGAAAGAAAACTTTAGACCATGATTATTTTGTTTACTCACGATCCTGATAGGTTGCTTCTGCAAATAACTAAATGTTAATCATGCTAAAAAAGAATGAAACAGCTGGAATAGTGAACAAGTTGAAAGATTCTAAAAGATGGTAATCACAACAAGACCTTCTCCGGCAGCAATGAGGGATAGGGCATGTGCAGGAGATAATACTACTTCTTCTTTGATACCCTCAACAAATGTTCCCTGAAAAAGTAAATGTAGATGAACTATCAGTCAACTGTATGAAAATGATACTTTACATTCATTCAAAATTCTATAAAGTTTAAGAATGAACTTCAATGCATGCTACTGTATGAGGTATGAAGTATCAAAAGATCCATTTCCCACACAGGGGAACAAATGAACAATGCATGGCACCATTGTCTCTAATGACTAGACAATGTTTACACTTAACTTTACACTGTTTTTTTACTCTACACATTTGAAGAACAAGACATAGCCGTCTTAAGTGAAAATGCACATGTTACCACCTGAGGATCCTCTCTAATTCGTAAGTTCTGTCCAGCTGGATTGAGCAGATCATTGACAACCTAGATTCAACGAATCCTTAATTAGAGCAGTACAAAACATGAATATTTGAATGATACAATGATACAAATATGATTACAATGACGAACCTCATTGTAAATTTCCAAGTATGACACACGGAGGAGAAACTCGCGATTTGGTGTCTACAATGGTCAGGCAGTGACATAATTGTACAGTGCATAATTGCAAGTTAGTTTATTTGTATATACATGATGGGTCCATGTCTAAAAATTACCTCTTGTATAATGCTAAATGCGTCTTTGACAGCCAAAGGTATAATCCCTGGGGATCTTTGATCTCCCTGGCCCAAAAGAACAGGTGCATCAAGATATAGATGAACATTTGAAATATAAAGGAACCAACCTATGTTGCACAGTATAAGCCTAAGCCACATATAAAAACGAAAAGTAAACTTTTTCATGAGTAAATCGCAAATAATATGCTGCAGATGGGAAATGGAAGCTGCCTATCTCTGTGAATGGTAACTACGGTACATTTAAAAATTGCATGGCGATAATATCATATTATCAGTAGCATTTAACATGTGACACTTTAACTCCCTGTCTTATTTGCTGGACTTGAGACTTAGAGAGGGTCAGATAAGCCTGACTTTTTGTTAGAAAAGAAGAACACATAACCAACAAGCATTTATAATAACTTGACTGCTTGCTGAATATTTTTTTTCCTGGATGCACAATATGGAAATACTCTGAGGCCAGTGAAAGTGCATCTAGCTCCTTAAGTGGGTTTTGGTGATTAGTGACAAAACAGTTAAGGGACTAATGTGATTATTGAAAATAAGTGCAGGTGCTTTAGTCCCAAGGTGTTTTAGTGGGTGCTATGATGCTTGGAGACCCCCCCCCCCCCCAACAACAATTTTAAAGCGCGAGAAGACTCGGAGCTTCATTTTAGTAGTTTTATATTTTGCTTTTGAGTTTAGGAACAACCGTACTATTAAGAGGGCTTCCAAGCGATGTCCTGAGAAGATCTAAGCACTTTTAGTCTTATTCACTTGGAGAAATATTTTTAGAAGCCATTTTCGAAAATACCTTTTTCAAGACAGCAACGGTCAAGCCGGAAGTTCCTGGTATTTGGGCCGGAATTTCTTGGCGCTGGAAGAGTAGATTTTACCCTAAGTGTTGGCTAGAATTTCCTGGCGCCCAGGACCAGAACTTCCAGACCCCTTTCCAGTTCAAAATGTGAGTAACGGCTACATGACGTCACCTAGCCTTTATATATACCCAGCTCGTCCCCAGCTCACTTTTTGGCCATTCCACTTTTGATTTTGTGTCCCCCAGATTCCAAAAACCTCTCCCATGGAGTTCTTGATCTCTACACCCACATCTTGAGCTTTCTTTGTGAGATTGAATGAGTTTGACGGTGGTGGTGAGGATTGGAGAGTTCTTTTGAAGGCTAGGATGACTTGAGCACTTGGTGATTCTCGTTAGTGTCGATTGGGGCTTATTACTCTTAGAGGGTGACCTCCTAGACGGTGAGGCGTTGCCAGCGAGTATCCGTCAATTTGTGGATTGACCCGGGAAAGTTTGTGGAGGTTTTCCTCACCTCCGCAAGGAAACGAGGTAAGTGAGTAAACATCCGTGCTGAGTTTTCGGAGGTCGTCTTGGTAGAGCAATCCTCACTTGTGGTCTTCCCTAGGAATTCAAGTTGAGATCTTTGTGGTCACTTGAGTTCTAGTGAATGACCTATGGGTGTTTGATTGAAGGCTGGGGACTTCTTCCGGGGGCTTTGCTCGGTGAGGCAAGGGGTTAATCAAGACCCAGCTCTTCGGAGTTCCTCAACGGAGAGTAGGATCCGTGTGATCCGAACTTCGGGGAAAAAATCTCTTGTCTCCCTTGTGCATGATCTATACATGTGCCTGTGTTTTCATCAGTTTACTTGACTCTCTGGAGTTCTTGCTGATTGGATAGGACCATTTGTCTCTGAGATTTAAATTTCCCGCTAGAACCCAGGATATTCCGGTCAAGAACCCAGGAAGTTCCGAGCCTCCTATGCTGCCAGGAAATTCCGGTGTTCTTTCCAAGAACTTCCGGGCCCTGTTGAATTTAACCACTGCGATTGTCCTAAGTATTTTTCGGGAACACCTATTCACCCCCCCCCCGGTCTAGGCGACATCTACCCGCTTTTAGCCAGTAGCATCTACAATTAAAAGATTAATAGAAACATGAAGCTATAAGTGTTCTCACATGCATTGTGTGAGTCTTCCCGCTGCTTGTAACACCATATGCAAATATTGTACCTGTGGCAATAAAAAACAGAAACATTTATACATCAATTTTTGCTTGAAACAAAAAAATAATAAGAATCCACCACCACATTCTATCAATGAATGATGTGCAACAATAAATAGTTTCTAAACCAAACTGTACAAATCTGTATCGCTATAATGTTTAGAAGATATCTCATAGCCATAGTATCATGGCATTCTGTAAATACAACCCAAAGCCTTTTTTATTCTGAAAAGTTAGCTTGAAACAGTAAACAAGCTGTTATCATGACCCAATATAAGGATAGCAAAGATCAATTACCATTTACTCCCTCCATGGCACCACTGACAACATGTTGAGCAGCAACATCATATACCTGACGTGTCGTGGTAGTTGGTGCAAAAACCCGATCTGAACAGCATACTATATTAGTCTCTGATCAGGTAAATTTGAAGGGGAATAAAACCATATACTGATAGTCTTAGAATAGCCCCTTAAATAATATTCTCTCTTTTCATGAGATGGCACGGCATACTCGCTTGAGTAGCTCATTTTATAGAAGAATAGATTGTTTTTCGTTCATAGGCTAGTATATGGAAACAAGCTACGCAGAAACTCTTTTATTCCAAACAACAATTTTAGTGCCTTAACCAGAAAATGTCAACTGATTCCCAAAAATGGAGAGTATTATGCAAAGTTATATATGTTAAGTAAACTATTGAAGTACTTCACGCGTATGTACATGTGTCAATTCACATTTTTATAAGAAAATTTATGAAATGACCCCATTTCATTAACATGACATACTGCCAGTGCAAAACCTCTGATAATTGGCACAACTCTAGCAAATCCAACAGCGATGAGCCATTGAAGTACAAACTCAAGATTCGTTTGTACATGAACAGAACAAGTTATATTACCACGTTAACACTTGTTTTTACAATAGCCTGTATGGCACCACAGAATACAACTCAGCATACAGATTATGTGTTAGTACAGGAACAGCAGTACTGCAAACATAATTTACTCCCAAGTGTCCAGTACACCAGTTGGCAAAACTACTATATTGAAATGAGAAATAAATATAAATTGATGAAGTGATATTGAGAATCCCAACAAGTAAACCGAACGCTGAGCAGAAATTGAGCATGATTTTTTAGGCCTTTGGTTCTATTGCACTGCTAAGAACAGCTGTAGGTCCAAGTCGCAATACAGATTTGGGAGGCATTTCCGGGACACTAATTTGAGTAATACAATCAAACTGGCACGAGATAATTTCAGGCATCCAAGGTACCAAAAAAAACAAGGAAGTATCACGTTTCCAGACTCCTCCTAGAATCTAGATATAGGCTAGTAGAACTCACACCAACCTCACCAAATACTCCAGCCTTATGAGAACAGCGATCGTTTGGACATAACTCAACTAATTTCGCATATGCCAAACGAGGTGATGATCAGCATTCAGCAAGGAGAGCGCCAATGTCAATGCCACCAAAAGCAGGCACACGTACCGTAAGCATAAGCAACGCTGGGATTCTGCTCGCTCCTCACGACCGTGTCGCCATCCGCATACCATGCCACCTCCTCCCCTTGCCGAATCTCGCGGGGGCTTCACAAGCGAAAACCAAAACCCAAATCAAACCGCATTCCCCCAAATCCAAGCGCGACCAAACGAAACACCACCACCATAATCAAAGCGAGACGAACCTCAGCGGCCGGAAACGGACGGTGACGGTGACATTCTCCTTGGGCGCCGGGTCCTCGTCAAGCCCGGCGAACAGCGGCGACGCGGGCCCGTCGAGCGAGAGCTCCGGCGTGAGCCGCGACGAGGACGTGGTGGTGGTCGTCGTCGACGTCGGCGACCCTGACTGCGGCTGCGGCATCGGCAGGTGCTGCTGCTGCTGCTGCGGCGAACTCCTCACCACCGCCACCGAAGACGCCCTCCGCTGCCTCGAAGCCGGCCGAGTCGCCATTGCCTCCACAGCCCGAGATCTAGCAGCACGCGGCGGCACCACCACCCGCCATTGGATCCAATCCAAGTATCCACCAAGCTAATCGCCCCCGCTTTATGCGGGATTTTTCCTAGGGCTCCCTTTTCCCTTTCCGTCTGGCTCACTCCCCCCCTCTCACTCGTGGGTGGCGGCTTTCGGATGGCTTTCGCACTCACGCCTTTTTGCTTCCGTCGGAAGCGATGCGGAGGAAGAGGAGGAAGACGCGGACGCCGCTGCAAAATGTAGAAGAAAAGAAATCCTCTCTCTCTCTCTCTCCCCTCTCCTCTCCAACTGGCTCTTTTGGTGGGTTTATTACGCCACGGGGGGAGCAGGACGGGGTGGGTGGGTGGAGAAGAGGAGACTGACTGGTGGGGACAGACGCTGATGGGTCCACATGTTGGTGAGTGGATGTTGACTCGTCGGAGTCACTGGGTAGGGGTCCCGTGGATTTTGATTGGTTGCGGGCGTTGCGATGGTACGGAACGGAAGGGCGTTCCAACTGTTATTACGTAGGGGGAGGCGACGGTTTACGCCGGTTTGATGATCATCTAGCCAGATCGCTGTTTTTTGAGTCAGTGGTTTCATTAAGAAAAGGTAGTACGAGTGGCAAGTTTGTCAAAATATGGTAGAGTAGTAGGCTAGTAGTTTGATGAATCAAATAATGTAGTACTACCATATTTTCGTGTGCTAGAACATGTCTTGTTTTTGCAAAAATTCATAGCAAATCAATTGGCCCTGCTCGGCTATCATTTTTGCAGCTGTGGTAGAGCCATTACCTGTTTCACCCAAAATTAAGACGGTGTGATGCGAACGTTAATTCTTCACTTTAAATGCACAATGGCGATGGTTGTTCCTGTAAGTCGTTGTTAGTAGATCGCATTGTTATGATGGTGGTTGCGGCTGTGCTGGACGAGTGGACGCCTGGACCAGTAACATCATTCTCCATGGCAAACAATTGATACTCCTTTGCGCCCATTTCTAGTTGGTGCAATAATCCCCATGTATGGGAACCTAATACATGCTCCTCTCTTAATGCGTCACTTACACTGTGGCACATAATAAGCTCTGCCGAAAATAACACCTATTGTCCCCGTATCCAGCCACCCGCCGGCCGATCCCATCTCCTGTACCCATCAGCGTTGTCGCGCGCGTAGCTAGAGTAGTAGCTACGGCCGGGCGCGGGCGGGAAGGACAGGATGAACGTATCACGGCGCGCGGTCCCGGTTGGATCCCGCCCGATCGAGAGACAACAGTGCCAGGCGCGCCGCGCGTCCCCCCATCCGTGTGCCCCCCGCGGCCGCGCGCGGCCGGTCGTTTTCCAACAGCGCGGCACTAGCTCGGCCGCATCCCCCGGCGCCCGGTCCTCGCAATCACACGCCGCGGCCGGGGCATGCACGGGACCAAGCGCCAAGCGCCAAACGCGCGTGCTCCAAGGCGTCTGCAACGCAACGCAATGCCGCTCCAAGGCGGGCGCATGCAATGCCCGTGAGCCGTGGCCGGGCGAAATGCTCGCTGCCTCTGCGGATGCCATGCGCGGATGCGCCCATCAGCCCATGCCACCATATCGGCTGACCTTCCCAGGCGCGCGGCTCGTCTCTCACGCCTACACCGATACACGGGAAGCGACAACCCGGGAACCACTGTTTGGGATACAAATTCTATGATGCTGCTGCAGCTTGCAGCTCTCTGCAGGTGCGTGCCACTGTGCGCGGTCCTGTGCCGAATTTCTTTCGAGAAAAATGCCGTGGAAATGGAATAGTTTCCGTCACTTCGATCAGCTGAGTGCCTGAGTTGCACAGTTGCACCACATGCGTTTGCTCTGTTTTGACTACTGGACAGTTGACATGGCGATTTGGCGAGACCGTCAGTGGTGGCCGACGTATAGTAGTACTAGTAGACGAGACGCACATGGCTCAACGTGACAAAGCAACGAGTGCTAGCTGCTTGTTGCACTGGATCAGTAAGAAAAACAAGTCAAGTATGATTTGAAGTGTATTAAACTCCTCCGTATAAGTTCATAGTCCAATGGACTATCCAATCATGGAAATGAGTGGACATGGTGCCCTTGGACGTACTAGTACGCAGCAGCTTGGATGATAGAGTACTACGGTATGATTATGTCCTGCACTTAGCATAGATTCGATTCGCAGGTGGAGCAATTAGCATACTACTATAAGATGATTGTCTGGATTCTATTGTCATCATTAGGGCTCATGCTCTGCTCCATTTCTTTTACAGCTGGGAGATGCTCTGCAACCTTGGACTGACTAGTGTTTTTCATGAATGTCCTAAGTTGCAGGCAATTGAAAAAATCTTTCTTGCCAGGGATCATAATTCAGAAGTACTGCATCCAATTTTCTGAACTTATTTCAGGGAAAAAGAAACTTAGAAGGATGAACTAGCAGAACCTGCCATCGTCACACTATCCGTATTTTAGTAGAAGGACCGCTCAGGCTACTTCACAAGTCCTTTGCAGCACATCTCCAGAATATGCAGTCATCCAATGAGCCATACGCCTGAAGTAGTAGCCCATGCACCAAACAAAAATCTGCGTGATTGAGACACTTAATCGCGTGCAACGACGAGAAAGAAACCGATTTAAAATACTAAGTAGCTGGGCTGGTGACTCATCTGCCTTTGTTTACTGCCATAATGCCATTCCGCTCCAAGGCAGGCAGGGTCCTACCAGAGACTATCAACCATCGAGATTAAGATAATCGATTCCTTGCACCTTACAGAATAATAATTGTGCGGTCGCATGCCTGCTCTCCCAGAATAATACACCACTAACAGTACGAATCATTAGCCATGGAAAAGCTCTCAGACAAGCCAAAAAGGCCCAATCCATACCGTATAAATTATAATCATACTATTCGTGCACTCCGGAGACGTCACACAAAACAAAAGGAAACGAAAACGAAAACGAGATCTCCGGAGACGTCGAAGCGAGGGTGAATTGACTGTTGTTGCCTTATCAGGTGTGTGTGTATACTCCTGCGACAGGAAGCGTGACTTGTGCGTGCCGCCGACAGGAGTCCAGTGCTTCGTTTGCTTGCAGCCACGGCGGGTCTGACGAGCTGATGGGCACGCGAGACCCATCGAGAACGTGACGGCAACAACAACAGCAACAAACTATCTGCAGATTAATTAAGCCAGGCTGTTGCTGTCGAGCGCGACTTGCGTTGCGTTGCATCGCGGGCAGCATCCATGCTCTCGCTGCCACGACGACGCGACCGGCCGGTGGCGAAAGCTGCACTTGATCTTTCTCTCTCTCTCTCTCCAACATGCAACAGATCGCAGCAAGGGCGTCTACATGCGAAGGCACGGCAGCGAACGGAAGTGCGGTGAAAGCGAAGACCATGCCATCACACGATATCACGGCCTCACGGGCCAAGGGGCCGAAACGCGAGACACCGGTGTGAGTTTTGGTTGGGAGGGGGGATAAGTTCACTTAGAGGTCCGGAGTTCGATTTTCATCCTTCAATTACAATACCAGATAGAGCGGATTCATCAACTATCAAAAGCAGTTCAATATAGGTCTCGGGACGGTTTGAATGACGGTTTCAGCTGACGTGGACACTCAACGGTTGTTGGGAAAGTAAAGTGTATTAAATTCAGGATTTTTCAGGGATCCCCTTTACATGGCCCTAGGTGACTATTTATAATCCCATTACAGATCCCCCTATTAGGGTTTAGGGCTGTTCCAGGGGAATTTACATGGGTACCCTTATAAAGGGGTCATTTACATGGGTATTTACAGTAATTAAGGTATATGGGCCTCCAGTGGGCCGCCCGACAACTATTGGGCCACTGGCCAGTTAGGCCGGGGCGATTGGGCCGACCCATTGGGCCTTTTTGGATCGGATTCGGCCTGGCGAAGTCGTCCTCCTTCGATGTACGCCTTCGCCATGTAGCTTTCGCCCAGATTGATAGGGACCCGGTACGACTCTTCGCCCTTCGCCCCCTTTCGCCCTGATGTCTTCGCCATGGAGCTTCGCCTCGAGGGGTCTTTGGCGCCTGGAGTTCGGATCCTTGTTGCCTGGCTGGTTTCGGCAGGTGCGGTCGAAGGGCCTCATGGTATACTGCCAACAAGCCCCTTACGGGCAAAGGTGAGATAGGAGTTTCGGCCGAGACCGTGCAAACCATGTAGTATGGTATGAGGCGCCCCTTTCGACCGATGCTCCTGTCGAAACCTGTCTTTGGCTCCTGCCAAAAATGTGTGTAATATGCGTTTTTGCGAAGAGGGATTTTTATGTATAGCTTTCGCCCACCGCGGGTAGCGATGTTATCTCTACTGTTTGACTAGCCCCAATATGAACAGTGTTGGGCTATCGCATTCTATGAACAGTGACGTGGCCCGTGCTGTTCTATTGGGCCATAGTGAACAGTGATGGGCTATTGGGCCGTAGCAAATAGTGATGGGCCTTTTCTCGAGAGCCCACTACCGCACGGCCTGGTCCATGGGATTTTACCGTTTTGCCTACCCCGCGACACGTGGCCGCTCCTGATTGGATGGGAAGGCGAAGCGTCGCTTGGTAGGCTATATATTCCTTCCTCACCCTTTTCACCGCCGTTACTCCTTTCACTTTCACCGCAGCCATTTTCTTCTCAATCTTTTGCTCGCGGCTCTCCGATTTTGAACGAACCCATTCGCCTAACCAACCCTTTCGCCAATCCATACTTGCTTCGCCATGGCCCCCCGCAAGCCGAACCCTGCTTCCGCGACAGGTCCTGACCCAGGCCGAATCGACGAACACACCACGGTGTTTTTAGGGTCTTCGCTTATTGACGAAGACGAGCTGGCGAGGATGGTTGATGCGGGCCTGGTGGCGGAGGGGCGGGCGTTCGTCCCCGGGGATGCCGAAGTGCCGCAGCCTGGTGAACACCAGACGGTGGTGTTATCCGTTTTCTTCGAGGCTGGCCTCCGGTTTCCGTTAAACATATTGTTGCCGGAAATTCTTCGCCTTTTTCAGGTGGAGTTGCCCCAGCTGAGCCCTTCGGCTCTAGTTCGCATCGCCATCTTTGATTGGGCGTGCCGGACTGCTGGGTTCGAACCCAGCGCCGAGCTTTTCGGCGTCATCTTTTCGGCCACCGTGAACTCGAAGACGGTGGTCACCCCCGCTGGAACCCGGAAGACCGCGTTCGGGAGTGTGAACTTCAATGTTCGCCCCGAGCGCGCCGACTTGTGGCCGGTCAACACCGCGATGTCGAAGTGGGATCGCCATTGGATGGCGAAGTGGTTTTACCACTCCATCCCCTTTGAGGCGGGGTCCTAAGCGGCGAAAGCCCTTCGTTGGCGGCGTCGTGCGATTTCACCGGCCCGGAAGCCGAGGGTTGCCATCAGTGGTGCCCTGGAGGCACGGTTCGCCCTGCTCCGCAAGGTGTGCTCCCGGCTATGTTGCCGTGACTTGGTCGAGGAGTTTTGCATGCTGCGTGTATGCCCCCTCTCCCAGTCATGGCAGGTCGAAGTTGACCAAGGCGAAGAGGTCAACGGCCTGCCGAAACTCATCCTACCCGCCGGGGCGAATGGTGAGTTTTTGTTTCCATTGTTCTTTTGTTTTGCTTTTCGCCCTATTTTTCTTGTTCGGCCCCCTTACATAGTGATCTGCCGTTTTTTCAGTGTTGTCCCTGGCCCAGGCCGACACCGAAGCCCGTAGGCTCATCGGCGACGTGTCGTTCACCGAGTATAGCCAGTTGCTGACCCGACAAGCAGCTGGCCGGGCGAACCGGGTCTAAACCAGCGAACTCCCCCCAAGGGCGAAGCCATTCAAGGCTGATAGTGAAGCGGGCTCATCCCGGAAGCGTCTGCAGGGGCAAGTGAAGTTTGCCCCCTGCAAGCGAAAGGCCCCTGCCTCCCCCGACTCCGACATTGAAGATGAGGACGGTGCCGAAGAGGAGGACGCGGGAGAAACCGAGTTCGCGGCTGAAGAGGCTGCGGATGAGGCTGACGATAGCCGCTCCGGGACGCGCGGCTACACACCAACCCCCAGTCCGGAGCGTGTTGAAACCGGGGCGGAGTCGGTCTCTTCGCCCCTTCGTCGTAAAGACATGGAGGGCGCGAAGGCCTTGGTCGCGATCGCTGCGACTGAGGCGGCGAAGGGGGAGGCTGTAAAGAATGCCCCCCGGAAGAGAGGGGTCGTCGCCATCACGAACGTGTTTAGCGATGAGGAGTCATCCGACGGGACGCCCACTTCGCCCGCGGGGCGAAGCCTGGGTCCGATGACATCCCTTGGGGCGACGGGCGGGGCTGGAGCTTCGGCTTCAGCGGAACGAGTGGTAAAGGCGGCCGCCCAAGTCTTTAGCAGCCCGGTTCGCCGGCCGATTGTTTCGCCACTTGCCCTCAACAAGGGCAAGAAAATGGCTGAGACATCCGGATCCGACTATTCATAGGCGCCGCCCCGCTTCACCCCCGGTGACTTTGAAACTCGGGCGGAGCTCATCCCCTTCATTGAGGGGGTAAGCAACATTGTCGCGCCGGCTAGCGGCCCTAGCCTCTTCGCCGAGCTTAATGAGTTCGACGAGGGCTGCTCCGCCGTTAAGAGCCTGGCGGTTCGGGTAAGCTATATTTTTACTTCATGTTTTCTTTTTTCGCCATTGTTTTCGACATCTTGACTTATCCTTCACCCTCTCTTTCTCCCTTGTTTGTCAGACCCTTGCGGCCCATTGTTCGACGGAGCGAACAATGCGGGCCCGCCTCGACGGCCTTGAAGAATCGCCTTCGGGTCAAGGATGACGAGCTAGGCCGGAAGAGCCCGGAGATGGAGGGCCTCTCTCGGTCCCTTCGGGAGGCGAAGGCGGAGAATAAACGCCTCCAGGCCAAACTGGATGCGGGCAACGAGGCGAAGGCTGAAATTAGCCGCCTTAAGGCCGAGCTGGCGAAGGAGCGAGGGCAGTCCGCTGCCCTCACTGATTACTACAATATGACGGAGCCAAAGATGGAGGCTCTTCGTCAGGAGGCGGACAGGGCGGAGGCAAAGGCACAACATCTCGCCCGGGAGGCGGCGATGGCTACCGAATCCGCCAAGACTGCCTGCCGCACTCTTCGCCTCGCGCTCAACGACATGGGAGCTAAGGCGCGAGGTGTTCCGGGCGAAAACGCCTCCGTACTTGAGTTCTGCGAGTGGACCCAGTAGGCTGGCTGCGCAGTTTCGGACTGTGCAACAGCGTACGGCGATTGCTGTGCGCGCGTGTCAGCGGCCTTCGCCCTGGGTCTGATGCAGCAATGCGGGTGCGACCATGTCGCCCAGTTTCTCGACTTCGCTAAGGGGGACTAGGAGGTGAGCGCCCAAGATATTTCGCCCGCACTCCGCGCTTGGCGCAAGCAGTTCTGGCAAAAAGATGGCCGTTCTGCTGCTAAGGCCCGCCTGCTTGAGCAACTGGCGAAGACAGAGGTGGCAGATCAAGGCGAAGAGCCTGCGGAGGAGGGCGGAGGTGGACCCGAAGACCACCCAGAGGTGTGAGGCCCTCCGCTCGTTTTTTGTAATTTTTGGTTTTTCACTTTTGATGTTTGCCGTATAGGGCGAACCATGTAAATATGGCCAATGGCCTTCCTTATTGTAGGGTGTCGAAATGTTTGAAATATATGACTATTTTCGCTATTCGTGTCATGTTTTCCCCTTTATTGTGCTTGCACTGTTTTACATGGTCATTTCGCCTGGTTCATGCGTCCCAGCTTCGCTTTTCTGTGTTCTCCTACATGACTTCCCCGCTTTTTGCAGGGTTGATGCCGAAAGCTTTGCGTTCGGCCCCCTCTTGGGGATTGGCGAAGTAAGAACGAGAAGTTTGTTGCGGTGAAGAATTTGCCGAAGGCTCGTTACCTGCTTCGGCCTGTTTATCGCGAAATGATGATTAACGGCCACAACTACAAAGTTGTAAACGTTGCTAACTGGATGCGAACCCACCCCGGGCGAATGCTGGAGGACTACGATCGTGTCCACGTGGCGCGCCTGGAGGGCATGGCTCGCTTCTGGTGAAATCATCGACGGACCGATTAGCAGGAGGCGATCGCCCAACGCCGCTATAGCCTTTCTGTGGTTTCGCCCCCTTCTCCCCTTAGGATAGTGTACAACATTAGTAGTGACGACGAGCCATGTTCGCCAGATCACTCTTTTGGTAGTTGTTTTGGGGGCGAAGATATAATTTACCTGTAAGCGAAGGTGTAAATCCTTTCGCCTGTATCATGTTGTACGATATGCACTGTCGATTGTTTTTCGAAGTTAATAAAGGTGTGCTTTTGTTTCCTTTTCGCCATTCTGTGCATTATCACGTCACGTGCTTTCGTTGGGCCGGAATATATCGGCCCCTTTGTGTATTTTGGTGAAATAGGTCTGCTGACTTTTCAGCTTTCGACTGCCGTTATCGATCTTTGGCACTCCGCGTTACCAGCGGCGCGAATTCTCGGTATAGATCGACTATAACGGTGTTCGGTCTAGTCATTTTCCGAAACAAGCTGTCGCGGTTTCAACGTTCGGCGAGCGATGCTTCGGCTGATTCGTTTCGTCCCCCTGGCGTTTTCGCTAATCGGGCGTTTGCCTTGGGGTTTTTCCACGAATTATCATGCACACGTAAAGAAGAAAGGCGAAAGACATAGGGATTTTATACTGGTTCGGGCCTCCAGAGTGGATAATAGCCCTACGTCCAGTTTTTTCCTTTTTTCATTTTCTCCCTTTTTTTTGCATTTTTGTGCTGGAAGGCGTACATAATGGCAGATGCCGAAAGAGCTACATAATAGTATGTACATTTTTACATTTTGGCGAAGAAGGTGCCACCCTTTCTAAACATAGAAACGCTTAAGAGAAGCGACGTTCCAGGAGTGGTCGAACTCTTCGCCCTCTAGTGTTGCCAGGCGAAAAGAGCCCGTCCTCGACCTGTGCTTGATGAGATATGGCCCTTCCCATTTTGACTCAAGCTTCCCGACCGCTACCGGGTTCGCCTTTTTCCTCAGGACTAGATGGCCAGGTAGGAGCTCTGTTGGGCGAACCTTTTTGTTGTAGGTTGCCGAAGTGCTTGTGGCGTACTTTCGCATGTGTTCCAGTGCTTCGACTCGTACCCCCTCAAGGAGTTCGAGCGACACTTCGCGCCCATCTTCGCCCCCAGAGAACATCACCCTTGGTGAGTTAGCCCCTAGCTCTGTTTGGGTCATCGCCTCGTCTCCGTAGAGGAGCATGAACGGGCTGAACTTGGTTGGCCTTGTGGGAGTTGTTCGGAGGGCCCAAAGAACAGACAACATTTCGTCTGGCCATCTGCCCTTCGCTGCCCCCTCAAGCCTTTTCTTGAGTGCCTCCAAGATCTTGCCATTTGCGCGTTCAGCCGCCCCATTTGATTGTGGGTGTGCGACCGACGCGAACCTTATTTCCAGGTTTAGCCCCTCGCACATTTCTCTGAATCTATCAGACTGGAACTGCTTGCCATTGTCCGTGATGAACTCCCTCGGTACTCTGAAACGGTAAACATTGTTTTTCCAAACAAACTTCTGTACTGCCGCCGAAGTAATCGCGCCGAGTGGTTCGGCCTCGATCCAACGCGAGAAGTATTCGATGGCTACGATTGCAAACTTGTATCCATTTCACGCCGTCGGGAATGGGCCGATGATGTCTAGCCCCCATCTGGCGAAGGGCCAGACTGGCGCGATAGGCTGCAGCTCATATTGTGGTGCGGTTTGGCTTCGGCCATGTCGCTGACAACTTTCGCATTTTTTGGTCTGCTCAACGCAAACTTTCAGCACCGTGGCCAATATACTCCCTGGTGAAACACCTTGGAGGCGACTGTTCTTGCAGCCTGGTGTGCGCCGCAGAGCCCCTGGTGTATTTCTTTCACCATTTCTTCCCCTTCGGTGAAGGAGATGCAGCGAAGCAAAGGTTGTAGTATTCCAGAGCGATATAGCTGTCCTGAGACCAGCCTGTATTGCCTGGCTCTAATTTGCAAGCGTTTCGCCTCCGCTTCGTCCTCTGGAAGCCAGCCATCCTTGAGGTATTTCACGAACTGGGTTCGCCAGTCCCCTGGGTCTTCGCTCGGATCTGTCTGGTCGATGGCTATGACGTCCATAGTTTCTGCGGGCACGCTTGGTGCGTACAGGATCTCGAAAAAGATGCCTGGTGAATGCGGCCCTCCGCAGGCGGCGGATTTTGCCAGGGCGTCTGCA
Source organism: Oryza punctata (assembly GCA_000573905.2). NCBI lineage: Eukaryota > Viridiplantae > Streptophyta > Magnoliopsida > Poales > Poaceae > Oryza > Oryza punctata. The sequence goes on from CM002489.2 coordinate 39,268,584, forward strand.
TCCTCATTCTGGCCTCTGGGTAGGTGTTCGACCGTTATCCCGGTGAAGCACCTTTCCATAGACCGAACAGCCTCCAAGTACATTTTCATCCCATCGTCTTTTGCTTCAAAAGACTTGTCAACATGACATGCCACCAACTTGGAGTCTGTTCGGATGAGCAAGCGCCGAACCCCCAACGACTTCGCCTTTCTTAACCTCAGCAGCACTGCTTCGTACTCCGCCGTGTTGTTGGTTGTGTCGAACTGCAGCCTCGCGGCATACCGGATCGGCACGCCCCCTGGCAAAGTGAGCACGGCTGCGGTGCCCGCCCCCCTGTGTGACCACGAGCCGTCGGAATGCATTATCCAGGGCTGTTCGACAGGCTGAGGTTCGGGGGTGGACGTCGGTGTCCATTCGACCACGAAATCGGCTAGGACTTGGGATTTGATAGCAGCGCGCGCAACGAAATGCAGGTCGAAGGGGGACAACACTGCCCACTTGCTGAGTCTACCAGAGATTTCCTTGCCTCGGAGTACTTCGCCCAGAGGGTATTGTGATGGCACAGTGATTTTGTGGGCTTAGAAGTAGTGCTTGAGCTTGCGCGAAGCCATCACCAGGGCGTAAGCGAGCTTTTCCATCTCAATATATCTTGTCTTCGCCCCTTGTAAAGCTTCGGAGACGAAGTATACTGGTTTCTGTCCTGATTCTGTCTCTTGGACAAGGACTGCACTGACTGCCACTAGCGAAGCCGTTAGATATAGCAGTATTTCGCTTCCTGGTGTTGGGCTTACCAGGGCGGGTGGGCTTTGCAAATACTGCTTTAGCTCGTCGAATGCGGCTTGGCACTCAGGGGTCCAGCTAAACTTTCCTGCGCCCCGGAGGGTCTTGAAAAATGGCAGGCCCCTTTCGGCTGCTTTCGAGAGAAAACGACTAAGTGCCGCAATTCGGCCCGCGAGCTTTTGTACTTCGCGTACGCTAGATGGTGACCTCATTTGTTGAATGGCGTCAATTTTCTCGGGGTTCGCCTCGATACCTCTTTCCGAAACAAGAAAACCCAACAACTTGCCCGTGCGAACGACAAAAACACATTTCTCCAGGTTTAATTTCATATCCGTCGCGCGCAAGTTGTCGAAGGTCTCTTATAAATCAGACGCATGGTCGAAAGCTTGCGGCTCTTTACGACGATGTCGTCGACATAGGCCTCCACGTTTCTGTTGACGATGAAATTTGGTAAATCATGCATCGAATTTGGAGTTAAGATCGAAGCGGATTTGGAAGGAAATCGGTAACAGAAACAGAGTATAAATCGGCTTCGGAACTGCATCGGCTACGGTTTGCATCGACTGATATTGAATCGGACAAGGAAACCGATGTAGCCGATTCCGACAAGGGGATGTTGGAACCATTGTCGGGTTCGTTTAAAGTGCTTCATGAGGATTGCCATGTATGGATTGAGTCCGAAAAAGGCAATTGTATCTATTAATTAGGAATAGTTTGTTAGTTTCCTTTTATCTTTAGGAAAGTGTGTTTAGTGTCCGATAAGGACTTTATGTGTTTCCTTTTATCTTTAGGAAAGTTTGAGTCGTGTCCGATATGGACTAGTATCTACCCATGGGTATAAATATGTACACCCGGGGTCTATGTAAATTATCTCTCGATCAATACAACTTCGGCGCATCGCCACCTTTTACCTTTTTACTTTCGACGAGTTCTTGTTTCAAGTTGGGCTGCATCGACTTCGATCTCCGACGAGGAGTAAGGCTTGTTATGGCGGCTTGCGTTATCGGGATTAGTGCTTCCATCGCTTCGACACTCTAATCTTGTTCATGTAAGTCATCGAGTTATCATATACATTATATAATCTAGATTGACAATGTTTTCTACTTGCATCGGCCGATCTCTATCTAGGGTTTTGTCGATATCGGCTAGATTACTTTGTTGGCTTAGATTATATAATGTATCCACCACCCTGAAAATCAGTCAAAAGCCTGATTATCTAGATATTATGTTTCTTTTCATACTTAGTGCTCCATCAGTTAAGTTTGATCTACTAAGTCGTGCTTAGAACCATAATCTCTAGCCTGCTTCTTGATTGCCAATAAGGGTTTCATCGGGGTTTCAGCCGATGAGTTATCTGCACGTTGCATCGGCTTACAAGGATTACATGCAAATTGGTTTGAGCCGATGACAACAAAGGTTTCACTGTTTATATAATCGTTTGGATTTATTAACATCGGACCTCCAGCCGATGAATGCTTCAATCTTCGGTTCAGTGTTTATTCAATCCATCATTACTAGCCGATTAGCTTCTACTGGATTATATTATTTTGTTATCATCAGCCGATTATCTTTATGTCATTATTTACTCAAGTATCAAGATCTATATTGGATATCGGCTGATATCGGCATCGGCTGGAATCACTCCATCGGCTTGTCAGCCGATCGGCTATTTTTTGATCTTCAATTTATATATCTTGTCAGTTGCAGGATCAAACTGACTGGCACGCCCGCATCTCATTATTATTTTGGACCTGCACTGGAGCTAAGCAGATCTCCCAGGCCATCGTGTTTTTACGTCAACAGTTTCGCCCCAGCTGTTTGCGAAGCACCTTGTACACCAGCCTGGTGAACGTTGCCCCGGCGTTCCTCAGGCTGAAAGGCATCCTGAGGTGGCAGAAAGTACCGAATGGCGTGATAAAAGCTGTCTTGGCGATGTCGTCTAGATTCATGTGGATCTGGTGATAGCTGGAGTAGGCATGCAAGAAGCTCATGAGCTCGCAGCCAGCCGTCGAATCAACAAGCTGGTCGATCCGCGGCAAGGGGAAGTCATCCTTCGGGCAAACCTTGTTAAGGTCTGTGAAATCAACGCACATGCGCCACTTGCCGTTCGACTTCTTCACCAAGACCAGGTTCGCCAGCCACTCCGGGTGGTCGATCTCCCTGATCACCCCGGCCTTGAGAAGCTTCTGCACTTCGGCCTTCGCTACCTCTTGGCGATCAGCGGACATCTTGTGCAGCTTCTGCTTTCTTGGCCTAGCGTCTGGCTTGACCGCCAGGTGATGCATAATGAGTTTTGGCGAAACACCCCCCACTTCGCTAGGGTTCCAGGCGAAGATGTCAATGTTTTCTTTGAGTACTTCTAGGATTTTCCTTGCTTCCTCTTCGCCTAGATCGCCCCCCAGCCGGACGAACTTTGCCGGGTCCGTCCCGCTTACTTGCACTTTGACCACCCTGCCAAGGGGCTGGCTTCGGCACGCGGTTGACACGCGGTTCGGCCTCCACATTGTGCACTGCCCTGTTAATCACGGCTAAGTCACCTTTTGACATAGCTAGGGGTTGGAGCCCCTTGACGACGATTACCCCTGCCGGACTGGGCATCTTGAGCTTAATGTAGTTCTGGTGGGAGATGGCTTCAAACTTGTTCAGGGTTGCCCGGTCGAAGATGGCGTTGTAGCCGTATGGGATGTCGACTACGTCGAACAGGATCTGCTCCTCGCGCCTATTTTCGCCCGTGCCGAAAGCAACCATCAACCATGCCTGGCCGAGAACTTGAACCGCCTCCCCGCCGAAACCGCGAAGCGAAGCCTGTGCTTGAGTGAGGGCCGAAGTTGGCAGCCCCATCTTGGCGTATGCTTCAGCGAAGATGACATCGGCCAAGCTACCTCCATCGACCAGAACTCGCCGGACTTCACAGCCGGCCACTTCGGCAGAAATTACCAGGGGGTCTTGATGCGGGAACAGCACTCCTTCGGCATCCTCCGGGCCGAAAGAGATTTGCCGGTTCAGATACTTCGGGACCCCTTCGCCTGCGGCAGTGATGTTATGCACCGTTCGTAGCTGCAACTTTCTCTGCCGCTTCGACGGCTAGACCGGTGGATCAGCCCTTGTGATCACCTGGATGATTCTGCGCTGCACGTCTTGGCGCTGTTCAGCTGGGGGTGACGGCTCTCGAGCCGTTTCGCGAGGTGCTTCGACCGCGGTACCCTGATGTGGCCTTGGTTCTTGAGTGCTGCTTCGTTGACGAATATTTCGGCACTGCTCGGTGGTGTGCGAAGATCGCCCATGGTAGGCGGAATAGAGGTCCTTTCTGACCTTCTTGCGAATAGGCTGCTGATGGCTGCTTGCCTGCTGGGCGTTGAACTCCTTGCGGAGGGCTTGTACCTCTATGACAGCCATCACCGCCTTGCCTGTACGGTCGGTCCTGAATTTCCTCCAAGTCACGGCCTTGTCTCGATGGCTGCCCCTGGTTCGCTGGCAGGGGTTGGCGAACAACGGGGGGAGCCGGTTCGGGGACCTGTGCTTGCATCTGGGCTTGGGCAGCGACGATGGAGGCTTTGTTGTACTCAGCTTGGATTGCCTGCCTTCGCTTGGAGTCCTCTTCGCCCCGAGCATACCCGTCGATGATGCGAAGCAGGTGTTCGAGAGTTTGCGGCTCCTTTGTTGGTGATCTTCCTTGTGAGTTCGCCCTCGAGTAGCCCGGCCAAAGCGGCGTTGATGACAGATGCTTCGGTTATATCTTGAACTTGGCATCGGGCTTGCGAGAAGCGGCGCATGTACTCCCGAATGGATTCTCCCAGCCTCTGGCGAATACCGAGCAAATGTTGTTGTGTCTTCGGCTCCTCATAGGTGCCTCGAAAATTCAGGATAAAGACATCGCGCAATTGCTCCTATGAGTAAATGCTATTAGATGGCAAATTGAAATACCAAGAACGGGCGATGCCGTCTAGAGCGAGATGGATTACCTTCGCCTTGGTATTTTCGTCGCCGTGAGCGGTTTCGATCGCGGACTCGTAGATTGAGAGAAACTCTTTTGGGTCCGTCTCGCCCGAGTACCGCGGAACGGGTGGAAATTTGAACTGAGGTGGGATCGGACGTTTTTTGATCCCCCCGCTCAGTGGCAGCCCCTTTTCGCCCCCAGCCTTACCCATGACGCCGTGCAGTGATGGCCCGCTCGGCTACGGATACGGCGTGGCGAAGGGCGAAGTCATGGCCTGTGCGTGCGGCTGGGCTGCGACGTTCGGTGGCCCGGTTCCGAACGGTGGCGCTTGAGTGGTGTTGTAGAAGTCGAACTGCGGCCCCTGACCCCAGGGCGAAGCCCCCGGCCCGGGTTGGTTCGGCGGCAGCCACCCTGGTGCGCCTTGGCCGGAGCCTTCTCCGGTTGGGCCGAAGGGGTTGTGCTTGAGATGTTGTGGGGTTGACTCAGTTGCTGAAGGAAAGCTTGGAGCTGTGCTTGTAGGGCCGAAGCCCCCTCCGCCATCGCTTGTGATGTTTGACCGGGTGGTGGGGGGTGCACCTGGACCACATCCGGTCGGACCTGCGGCCACACGCCAGGAAGTGGGTGCGCTGCTGCGGCCGAAGGCTAGCCGGGGAGGTACATTGGTCCTTGTACGGCTTGTGGCGGAGGGGCTTGTATCGGCGCTGGCTGATAGGCCTGAGGCGGGATGTAGCCTGCCGAGTACTGGAGGACGGGGGCCGGAGGAACCTTCGCTTGCCATGCCGCTTCGTACGCTTGCTGCTGCTCCTGCATCTGGCGAAGCATATCTTGAAGTCGCGTCATGTTCTGCCGCATGGCTTCCATGCCGGCTTCGGCTTGCGCTTCGAGGCCGGGATCGGCTTGCACAGCAGCGAGTGTGGTCGAAGCCGGTTGGTTTGCCGAAGGGATCTCCAACGCTGGTCCTGCCGAAGCAGCCAGGGCCGAAGGCGGCGGCTGTGGCGCAAGCGCCGAAGCCGACGGCGCCACCCCAGCGTCAGCAGCGAGCGCCGAAGGCTCTGCCCCTTCTCCGGCGGCCGTCGCCTCTTCCGCTACACCTTCCTTAGGGTTAGCAACCCTCTCCTTCGAGACCTTCTTCGGTGGCATTCACTCTTAGTGGTTTCGCTCAGAGGTCCCCACGGTCGGCGCCAGGTGTTGTCGAAACGACAACTGCATACGTCGAAGGACGTGGACACTCAACGGTTGTTGGGAAAGTAAATTGTATTAAATTCAGGATTTTTCGGGGATCCCCCCTTTACATGGCCCTAGGTGACTATTTATAATCCCATTACAGATCCCCCTATTAGGGTTTAGGGCTGTTCCAGGGGAATTTACATGGGTACCCTTATAAAGGGGTCATTTACATGGGTATTTACAGTAATTAAGGTATATGGGCCCCCAGTGGGCTGCTCGGCAACTATTGGGCCACTGGCCAGTCAGACCGGGGCGATTGGGCCGGCCCACTGGGCCTTCTTGGATCGGATCCGGCCTGGCGAAGTCGTCCTCCTTCGGTGTACGCCTTCGCCATGTAGCTTTCACCCAGACTGATAGGGACCCGGTGCGACTCTTCGCCCCCTTTCACCCTGATGTCTTCGCCATGGAGCTTCGCCTCGAGGGGTCTTGGGCGCCTGGAGTTCGGATCCTTGTTGCCTGGCTGGTTTCGGCAGGTGCGATCGAAGGGCCTCATGGTATACTACCAACAAAAATAAAACAAAATATGTGGGACCCACATATCAATCAAATAATAAGATTAAAAAATAGTGGGACCCACATGTAAGTAGCCCCCATTTCATCGACCTTATCCTCTTCCGCTCCTGGCTATTTGTCAATTGTGCGTACTATAGCCTCGTTATCGGCTTCCTCGCGCCCTCCACGCCATTATATAGCTATCGCTTAGCTTGAGACCTCGACCTCTCATCATTATTCCCTTACAAGCATTATACAGCTCGAGGATGTCAATGCACAACCTTAATTATGCTCGCGCCCTCTTCCACGCCATTATACAGCTCGATTTCAATACACAACCTTTATTATGCTAAAACCTTTACGAGCTCGATTTCAATACACAATGACGTGTGGTGAAGGCGTAGATCATCATTGCTCCCACGACGCTATGCTGGAGCTTGAGATCCTCCAGCTCCTCGAGGACGCCAACCAGTGAAGGGAGTGGTAGGTGCGGGAGAGGGTGTCGCGGAAAGTGTACCGCCAGCTCGGCAAGGCCATGGACTCCCTCGAGCAAATCTTCTCCGACAATGGTTGCTCCTGCTCCTACGCCGACGCTGACACCATTCTCGCCACACGGAGGAAATACGGCATTCACCGCCGCCCTGGCTGGCGGTCACCAGCTTCGATGCCGCCGCCGCGCAGGGTGCTGCTCCACCCTCGTCAGCCTCCTCGCCTCCCTCACTGGCCTTCCCACCTCCTCCCTCTCCGTGCGCTCGCCAGCGGGCAGTGCAGCCGCAAAGAAGCCAGGCTGGTGACTCCGGCCTCCCCGTCCTGCCCCTACTCACCATCCTTCCCACTGGCCACCACCATCACCACAGCCGTGTTGCCCGCATCTCGGGAGGGAGAAGGGGAAGAGGGGAGAAGGAGAAGGGGAGTAGATAGAGAAGAGAGAGGATGAGGTGGAGGAAGTGGCGCCCACTATATTGATGTTGTAGATCACGACTACGGTATTTGCATAGTATGGGAATCGTTAGTACCATAATATACGCAAGATTAAGGTAAAAGAGATAGGAGGTAACGATTTTTATACAGGTTCGGGCCCTCTCAACTGACAGGTAATAGCCCTACTCCTGTTGACCGAAACTGGTGTTGCTCTTATTCATCAGAATCACACAAGTACAATAATTGGGATAACCTATCTAGTCGTCGTCAACACGACGCCATGGATCACCACCCATAGTCGATGAAAGATAGCGCTAGATCCCACTTGTCGGCCTCTTTGGCACCAGATTGGGTATGTCTCGACTTATCTCTGATGTCGATGTCTGGCAGCGTGTATTTGTATCTATTCTTACTGTTGCATCTCCCTCCCCCTCTCCTCCGAGGGGGTCTTGTATTTATACCCATAGATGTCCCCTTGTCCAAATGGAACTAGGGAAACAAGTATGGATACGATCTAAGTAGTCCTTGTAGTTCTCGTGTAGAACTCTGCTTCTCTTTTATTATCCGGAACACCTTTCGTATATGAGACATGATTCCATATGTGACTTGGTATAGGGTAGGTCCCGCCGAGGTTAACCCAAAACTATTGGGTATGCCTTATCCATAACACTACACACTAACATGTAGGCCCTACTATTTTTAAATTTTATTATTTAACTGACATGTGGGTCCATATATTTTGTTTTATTTTTTAAATTATTATTAGTTTTTTCATGTGCCACGTTAATGCCACGCCAGATGAAGACCGAGTCAAATTAGCCACGTAGGCACCACGTCAGTTAAAACCACCTTTCAAACCACCATGAGATTTATATTGCACCGGTTTTGATAGTTGATGGACCCGTTGTATCTGGTATCGTGGTTGAAGGATGAAAATTGACCTCGCTGTCAAGTTAAGGGACCTCAAGTGAACTTATTCCATTTGGGGGCTATAGCCCAGTATGCGTTGGCGACTCCGGAGCTCTGAACTTGGGCCGAACTGCTAGGCCTGCAGAGCTCAAGACGAACTTGATCAGTGCAACGTTGTGGGCTTGGTAGGCCTAGAAGTGGAGCCCGTTCTCTGGGCTGACCAATCAATTTATAACGTGGGCTTTTAGAGCATCGCTGTATTGTTGGCTTGTTGCGTCTGAATTGCGAGAGTCTGGTATCTCGATGGTAGATTGATGGTTACCTGACTACCTATCGATAATTCCGTACGATGGAATATAAATTCAGTCTATAACTGCGAGTGCTAATTCGTAGACTAGATATAGAAAATCGATTCTCTTGGAAAATACTATTCTGGCATTGCAAGTCTGTTGGATTTTGCAAATATATCCATCACAAGGGAGAAGGAGCAGACTGGTTTCTCTGGGCTTAATTAGCGAGATGGCCAAGGAGGCGGTGGACAAGGGCAACAGGCAAGCCTAGTAGAAAAAACCAAACCAGAAAAATGGTTAAACCGGAAAAACCCGAAACCATCAAGACTGCCCCCGCAAATGACCCGGAGTGAACTGGCTGAACGGGCTTTTCATACTATTCTGGTAAGGTAATGGAAGCGCCACTGCTATCGTGGCCATTGACGGATCCAAAAATATTGATACGCTGATGTTATAATACAATCGTCGGTGTTATAATATGATGATTGTGCTTGTAAACTGTGGTGTTATCTTCTATAAAATAATTATTTTAGTAGTAGGTTTGTCAAAAATCATCAGTGTCACCTAACCTCTACCATTACACTGCAGATCGATATGATATGAGAAGAAACGAGTTAGTGGGTAGTGCTGATGAACATAGGGGCTTAGAAGCTGAAGTGGTTAAACGTCAGAGCTGCTGTAAATGGGAAGAAGATGAGGTGGGAGCACGTTGTTGCCGCTCGTCGGAGGAGGGCGGTTGGGTTGGGGGAGGCGGGTAGGGCAGGTCCCACCAACGAGTGTTGCAATCTAGGATCAAGGGGAGGAGATCGAGGATAAGTTTTCATGTTAATGTAGCAGCAAGAATCTTGATGAAATATGAGCCGTCCAAAATAATTAAACGACTAAAATTTACCGATATTTTCATGCGACAAAAGCGAAACGCCCAAGTAGAATAACATATAGGAGTACGTACGTATTTGTGATTTAGGATTAACTTTGTACATGCTTTGTGTAGAAGTGTGTTTGTTTGTGTGGGGGTGGTATATTTTTGTCGTTAGGTAGGTGTACTTGTGAGTGATGAGCTGATGATGCTATATGCAGTGTCAGCACTAGTGGACCACGCAGTCACGACTCACGAACATATATAGAGCATGACTGAGATGCAGCAAAAACCTTTTCTAGCGTTACGTGGTGAGCAACCAGTAAACACAGCTTTTATTTCCACTAGTGGAGATGTTACCATGCAGCGAGATGCACCCAGAAGGAGCAATGTTGAAGCTATAGGTTCGTTGTTTGCCGCTGCGCCGCTCTGAGTACTGTGTATGGCGCAGTGAATCATCAGCGCTCTGCCGTAGCTCAGAATTGTTTCTCGTGTCAGATTGATTGTACTTGTACAGTTATAATCTCGTCCCTTTCCTGGCAACACCAAGTACAGCCAACACTGGTGGTCAATAGATTCTCTTATTGTCGTCGTTCATTCATTCACTCAGAGACTCGCTCAAAAAGAAAGAAGTCCTTAGACCTAGCTAGGCTATAACCTCTGATTACATATGGTTCCATCATTACTCCCTCCGTCCCAGTATCAGTGCAGTTTTAGTACTTTGCATTTATCCCCTAAAGACTGCAATTGTATTAAAATCAACGAAAGTGGATCCCACCTCAATTAGACTACACAGAGAGACTTTACTCCACCCATTCGCTCTCCTCATCCACTCGTCCTCTCCAGCTCTCTCATCCCCTCATTGAGTCTTCCTCTCCGGTTCTTACCTCCCTCTATTCTCCTCATCCACTCATCTCCTCTACCCACTCCAGCGGCAATGTCTGACGGCTGCAGGGGGAGCGGCGGTGGTGGGAATCACGGGAACGACATCACTTGCAGGCGCAGCGGTTGGAGTCGCGGGGGGCGTCCGCCGCTTGGGAGTTGGGCGAGGCTAGATCAGCGGTCACGGTGGCCTTCGCGTGGACTTCGACGGCAATTTGTATGTCCTCGACTCGCAGGAGGAAGGTGCCGAGTGGGACGCGAACTACATCCCCGAGACGGAGACGCAAGAAGCCGACATCATTGGGCCCTATGTCGCCGATTCGGAGGACGTACGAGTGCAGGACAACGGCTTCTTCGTCCCGGAGACACAAGATCCAAACGGTCCTGCGGGCCTTGTCAGCGGGGAGAACGTGGATGTGGTTCTCAACAACGGGGAGGATGGCGCTGCGGACTTTCATGGCGGGGAGGACAACGCTGTGGGCATGGAGGAGATGGCATCGTGCGTGCAGGTGATGGACCAGGATGCGGCCATGGTGGATCTGCTTGATGGCATCAATCTGTCCTCCAGCATGGTCGTTGGTACATGTTGATGCATCCTTTAAATTTTCTGAATACTCTGTTTTCTTTCTTGTTGTGTCGTTACATTTTATTTCCTTCAATACTGCACCAAACATATGCACAATAGTAGGAGAATCTTGTTTATTCCCACAATCAGTATTTATTGAATAGTTTGCCAACCAAATTCCAGCTAGCTTACCAGATAACAGAGTCATATAAGTTGATTAACAGTCAGCACACCATGAGGACTCAAAAGGATTGGCATGTGCTCCCTTCCTTTCATCTCTAGACAAATATACATTGATGAGTAATCATGAGTACATGTAATCCAATTGGTAAGAACTACTCCCACTAGGTTACCTGGGCAATTTTAATTTATGGTGTTTTAATAGAATTTACATGGGATTAAATAGCAGAGCATAGGGGCAATAAGTCCTGTAGAGTAGGAGCATAGCACCGTCCTCCCCGTTGTCGAGAACCACATCCACGTTCTCCCCGCTGACAAGGCCCGCAGGACCGTTTGGATCTTGTGTCTCCGGGACGAAGAAGCCGTCGTCCTGCACTCGTACGTCCTCTGAATCAGCGACATACGGCCTAATGATGTCGGCTTCTTGCGTCTCCGACTCGGGGATGTAGTTCGCGTCCCACCCGACGCCTTCCTCCTGCGAGTCGAGGACATACAGATTACCGTTGAAGTCCACGCAAAGGCCACCGTGGCCACTGATCCAGCCTCGCCCAACTCCCAAGAGACGAACGCCCCCGCGACTCCAACCGCTGCGCCTGCGAGTGATGTCGTTCCCGTGATTGCCACCGCTGCCGCTCCCACTTGATGTGGACAAGGGTTCCCAATCTTCCGAAAGGTTATGATAATCAACGATTTGGTGGAGTCTCGATACAAATCGATCCGGCTTCTTGAACGAGCACGTTCCCGAACCCGGCAATCGCAGCACCACGTCTCCTCTGGTTATCAACTGTACCGAAACCCGGTTGACCTCGCCAAGAAGGCTAATCCCTGCTTGCGAATCGAAGAACACAAACAAGAACAAGAAAAGATTGCAACCAAAATTGTAGAGGAATGATTAAGCTCAGAAGTTGGGGTCTTACAAACCGATCTAGCGGTGAAACTGTTCTTGACAGATTAATCTAAGCAAAACCTGTCACGCCCCGATCTGGAAGTAGAGCGGGACGCTCCAAATAAACCTGTAGGCCGATACCAGTCCCAGGAAAAACAGAGCTGGTATCACAGGAAGACGAGATATCACAACCACAGCGGTCTCTTCATTAAGAGTAGTCTTACAGTCATGTTGGGCAACGGACAGACCCCGTGCTCACAACTGCATTACAAAAGGGGAAGGCGGAAGCGAAGACTGGACCAAGACCACAAGCATGACTTGGGAACTACGTCGAAACCCTAAAACTGCTCGAAGCCATCCTGCTCCTGGAAGAACTCCTCATCAGCGGGGTCCACCTCTTCTTCTTCGAGATCTGGGGGGGTTAATTATGTAGAGCAAGGGTGAGTACGGAGAGTACTCAGCAAGTCTTGGGAATTAAGTGTATATTGCAAGCTTCATAGATCGGCTGTTTGTTTTCGCAAATGATTTGGTTTCGACTTTCGAAATGATTTCTAGAGAAGTGCTTCTCAACGACTCGGGCCTGACAGTGCATCAAGCCCAGTCGGAGTTTGTGCAATGTATCAATCTTTCAAGAGTTCAAGTTTTGGTTCCCAGCCAAACGATTTTGACGGCCTCCCTGGCCTAGCTGAACCCGTCGGCCTCAATTGATCACAACGTCATCCAACCCATCAAGTCAATTTCACAAGCAGTAGTAAAACAAAACTACGCTAAGGAATCACCTCACATCCGCCCATAACCGTGGGCACGGCTGTTCGAACAGTTTATTAACCTCTGCAGAGGGGGTACACTTTACCCACACGACGTTACTAGCCTGGGTCACCCAGCCCGTGCAGAACAGCCACGTCTGGTGACTTTGAGGCTTTCACGACAAGGCATTTCAAAGCCGACACAAGGTTACCATATGCCAACGGGAGGGGTCCTCCGGACCAACAACAGGTTAGGTCCCAGACCATACTGTGCCAGGAAGCCCAGGGGTCCTCCCCGACACCACCCCGGCGAATCCACTTGTCCCTTGGCATCAAGGCTTCCCAGGCCCAGCTAGTTACTCAGCCGGGGGTGTCCCATTTCACCCATGTGGTCGCACTATTTATGTTTGGATGAAATCCCAAAGGATTCGGTCCTTAGGTGCAAGTACGGGAAAGGTGCACTCCCGGTGCGATCCCGCACCGCGATTTTAGAAATCACTTTATTTTGCAGACACCGACCCAAGTGTCGGGTTTTTCCAAGTATTTCATAAACCCAAGTTTTACCCATCGTTGACAGTTTTAAAAATAAGAGGGTCCCCAGTGTACGTGCCCGAGGGCTCGGACATCGGGAACCGGCAGTTGACAAAGGTAGTACGGGTATTCAATAATCAAGGAAGGTATGTGCATCAAATGGGTTGGGCTGACAGGTTATCTTGCAAACCGCGGCCAAATACAAACAGGTGTGTCCTAATCATGCATAGTTTACGAAATAAAAATACTTATTTTTAAATTATAGGTGCAAGATGGTCAAAGGTGACTTGCCTTGCTCGAGGTCTTGAACTTGTTCCTCGAAATCCGCACACTGCGAGTCTTCGGGCTCCGATACTATACGCGAAATGAAAAGACTCAATAGACAGCGAAAAGAAAGCCCTAATAGAGACCACTAAGTGTGCCATTAAATAGATCTCGATTTTAGAGGAATTTTGGAAGTGGAACGGGGTCAATCGGACGAACGGTTGAAAAGATACGGACTTTCTAAGGTTATTTGATTTTCTGTCTAAAGGAAAAGGAATATTGAATTCCCTGGAAAAAGAAAAAGGAAAGAGGGGCTGCTTTTGGACTTCTTTGTCGGCCGGTAAGAGTTGGGCGAGGCGGCCCATGGGCGAAGCGGCCCATGGCCGGGCGCGAGCGCGCGGGGAAAAAAAAAACGGCCCACGGCCGGGCGAGCGGGCCGGCAGGCCAGGCCGAGGCGGGAGCAGCGAGCGGGCCGGCCAAGCGGCCCAGTGGCGCGCGAGCGTCGCAGGCCGGGAGAGAGCGAACGGCTGCGGGGACGCGGCCCACGCGGCGCGCGCGCGAGGCCGGGGCGAGCGGGCCGTGCGAAGTGGCGGCCCAAGGCGGCACAGCAGAGAGAGAGAGGGCCGGGGAGACCGGTCAACGTGGTGGGGCCCACGGTGGGTCCCACCGAGGCCTTCTTCTACCTCCATCTCTTCTTTTCTCCTTCTCTATCCCATTCTTCTCGTTTCTTCCGTTCTCTTCTTCTTTCTTCTCCGACGGGCTGAGGCAGTGAGAGAGAGAGAGGGGAGGGAAGCAACGGCGGCCGGCGGTGGGGCGACACCGAGTCCGGCCGGGCGGGCTCGGCGGCGGCGCGGGGAGGCAAGGGCGCGGCGCGGCGCGGCGCGGAGGGGCAGGGGCGTGGCGCGGCCGGCCGTGGCGTGGATGGCAGTGCGACGGCAGCTACGCGAGGGAGATGGGGAAAGAAGGAGGCGGCGAGGTGGGGAGTTACCGCGAGGGGGAGGCGGTTGCCGAGCCGGGGAAGAAGTGGCGGAGGCGGCGCGGCCGTGCGAGCTCCGCGTCGCGCGTCCCTGGCGGCGACCGGCGGAGGGAGGCGGCAACACGGCGATGGCGCGGGCGTCTGAGGAGGAAGGGAAGGGCGGCATAGGACGGAGGGAGAGGGGTTTTATAGGGGGCCGAGGGAGCACGCGGGGAGGGGTGAGTGGCTTCACGGGCGCGCGCGCGAGGGCTAGCGCTCCAAGCGCTAGCGACCAAGGCGGCGGCAGAGAGAGGACGTCGGCGAGGGAAAAAGGAGAAAGGGGAAGGAGAAAGGGGCTCTGCCCCTTGCCGTTTCGGGAGGAGGAGGAGAGAGGCGAGTGGCGGCAACGGCTCCGAGGCTCGGCCTCAGTGCGCAGGCGGGGCAGGCGAGCAGAGGCAGGCAGCGCAGGCGGGCAGAGGCAGGCGGGCCGAGGAGACGCGGCGGTGACGCGGCGTCGCGGTGACCGAGGCAGGCGGCCGGTCGTTTGAACGGCGTGGGCGGCAAATCCAACCCGGCGAGAGAGAGAACGGCGAGAGAAAGGGAGAGAAAATAGGAGAGGGAGAGAGAGAGAATTGCTGTGGGAGAGAGAGAGACTGATTGGGCCGACGGGATTCGGCCCAAGGAACAGGAGGGAGGCAATTCAGACTTTTTGCAGAGAATCGATTTGGAGAAAATTTTGGATTTGAATTTGAATTTTTGGAATGATATTTGGACAGAGGGGAAGAGATCTTGGCACACACACATAAACAGAAACAAACAAAACAAAGATGCGAAATTTCGAAATTAGGGTTTTAGGAAATTAGGTTTTTCCTAAACTAACGCCGCGACAGAACGGGCATTACAAACCAACCCCCCTAACAAGAATCTCGACCCCGAGATTCAGCACCTAAGGGAGCAGCTCCGGAAACTCGGCGCGGAGGTGATCTTCTCGTTCCCAGGTTGCCTCATCCTCGGTATGATTACTCCATTGCACCTTGTAGAGCTTGGTGGCCTTCCGACGAGTCTGACATTCTGCCATTTCAAGAACTCTGATCGGTCTTTCCCTGTAGGTCAGATTCTTTTCCAGTTCAATGTTCACCAGGGGCACCTGTTCCTCTGGAACACGAAGACACTTCTTCAACTGAGACACGTGGAATACGTTGTGCACATCTGCGAGACCTTCAGGTAGTTCAATCTGATAGGCCACTTCTCCACGCCTAGCGGTGATCAGGTAGGGACCTATATATCGGGGTGCCAATTTGCCAGACATTCCAAATCTCTTAAGTCCACGGAGTGGTGACACTCGTAAGTACACATGATCTCCCACCGCAAACTCGAGATCGCGTCTGCGGTTATCGGCATAACTTTTCTGTCGGATCTGTGCTGTCTTTAATCGGTCACGGATTAGCTTAACTTGTTCTTCAGCTGCCTTGAGTACATCCGGACCAAACACTAGGGCTTCGCCTACCTCATTCCAACACAATGGGGTACGACACTTTCGTCCGAACAGTGCCTCGTTCGGGGACATTTGAATGCTGGACTGATAACTGTTGTTGTAAGAGAACTCAGCGTAAGGCAGGCATCGGTCCCAAGTACCTTCAAAGTCCAAGGCGCAAGCACGAAGCATGTCCTCGAGAATCTGATTAACTCTTTCCGTTTGGCCGTCTGTCTGCGGGTGATAAGCTGTACTGAAATTTAGATTGGTGCCTAGGGCTTCATGCAACTGCTGCCAAAATCTGGAGGTGAACTGCGTGCCTCGATTAGACACAATCTTCTTAGGGCACCCATAACGGCAAACCACGTGAGTCATATAGAGATCGGCCAGTTTCTTTCCATCGTAAGTAGTTTTCACGGGTACGAAGTGCGCAGCTTTCGTGAGACGATCCACGATTACCTAGATGGAGTCGTACCCACAAGACGTTCTCGGTAAACCAGTGATGAAATCCATACCGATTTCTTCCCATTTCCATTCTGGGATCCTTAGAGGTTGTAACAAACCGGCTGGCTTCTGGTGTTCTGCCTTGACTCGTTGGCAAATGTCACATAAGGCCACATATTCCGCAACATCACGTTTCATTCCGGCCCACCAGAAGTATTCCTTAATGTCCTGGTACATTTTGGTACTTCCTGGGTGAATAGAGTAAGCTGACTCATGGGCTTCTGCCAGGATTAGGTCTCGTAACTCCTTTTTGGCTGGCACACAAATACGCTGCCCAAACCAAACGGTACCTTGGTCGTCTATGACATAACCAGTCACTTTCTTTTTACTTATTTTCTCCTTTAGCTCCGTTAATCCTTCATCGTCTTTTTGAGCCTCCCGGATCTGAGACTCTAAGGTGGGCTGTATCGTCAGGCTGGCAAGGGCACCTGACGGAATTACTGTTAATTTTAGCCTTTCCAACTCTTGACACAAACGATCCTGAGTTGGCCAAACCAAGGCGACGTTGCAGTAGGCTTTGCGACTCAGGGCATCAGCGACCACATTAGCCTTTCCAGGATGGTAATGGATTCCCAAATTGTAGTCTTTGATCAGTTCCAACCATCTTCTCTGCCTCATGTTTAATTCATTTTGGGTGAAGATGTATTTGAGACTTTTATGATCCGTATAAACTTCACAACTGTTTCCGATCAAGTAATGTCGCCAGATTTTCAGGGCATGCACTACGGCTGCAAGTTCTAAGTCATGAGTGGGGTAGTTGGTTTCGTGAGGCCTTAGCTGCCTGGAAGTGTAGGCTACCACTTTTCGGTCTTGCATCAGGACGCAACCCAAGCCTTGCCTCGATGCATCACAGAAGATCTCAAAATCCTTGCGGATGTCGGGTAAGATGAGGACAGGTGCAGTCGTCAATCTTTTCTTTAACTCTTGGAAACTACGCTCACAAGATTCTGACCATTCAAACTTCCTTTCCTTCTTTAGTAGCTCAGTCATGGGTCTGGCCAGCTTGGAGAATCCTTCGATGAATCTCCGGTAGTAACCGGCTAAGCCAAGGAAACTGCGGATCTCGGACACATTCTTGGGTGATTTCCAGGCAAGAACTGATTCCACCTTGCTAGGATCAACTTCGACGCCTTCGGCGGAGATGACATGACCAAGAAAGGCTACTCGATCCAACCAGAATTCACACTTTGAAAACTTGGCAAACAACTGATGTTCCCTTAATTTATCCATGATCAACCTCAAGTGGTTAGCATGCTCTTGCTCATTCTTTGAGTAAATAAGGATGTCGTCGATGAACACTACGACAAACTTATCCAGATATTCCATGAAGACTTTGTTCATCAGGTTCATGAAGAACGCCGGTGCATTCGTGAGTCCAAACGACATCACGGTGAACTCGTACAAACCATACCGCGTCGAGAATGCGGTCTTGGGGATATCTTCGGGTCGTATTTTCAACTGATGGTACCCAGACCTTAAGTCGATCTTGGAGAACACTTTTGCTCCTTCCAGTTGATCAAACAGATCGTCTATTCGGGGCAACGGGTATTTATTCTTTATGGTTACCTCGTTCAAGGCTCTATAGTCAATCACCATCCTTTCCGAGCCATCCTTCTTCTTAACCAAGAGCACAGGGGCTCCCCAAGGGGATGTACTGGGTCGTACGTAACCCTTGTTTTGCAACTCTTCAATTTGTTTCTTAACTTCAGCTAACTCGTTAGCAGCCATTCTGTAGGGCCTCTTAGCTATCGGCGCGGTGCCTGGTGCTAGTTCTATGGCGAACTCAATCTCACGGTCAGGGGGCATGCCGGGTAACTCTTCTGGGAACACGTCGGGATACTCACTGACCACGGGCACTAATTCCAACAAAGTGGCTTGCATGCTGTTTAGCATCGAGCGACTCACAGAATGAAGGTAAGGGGTAAAGCAAACTTGTTTCCCTCCAGGTCCTTGCAGGGTAATGGACCTCTTAGCACAATCTATCTGTCCTTTGTGTTTAGCCAACCAATCCATCCCTAGGATGATGTCCAGGCCTTGGGAGTCTAGGACTATAGGCTTGGCTAAAAAGCTTACACTCTCGATTTTTATTTTGACTTCGGGGCATAACTTAGTTGCCCTTATATCCCTCCCGGGGGAGTGTATTATCATAGGCACTTGCAAATTCTGGGTTTTCCAACCATTTCTTTTCACAAAATCTTGCGATATGAAGGAATGCGAGGCTCCGGAGTCAAACAGTACAATTGCAGGTATGGAGTTGGCAGAAAACATACCCATCACAACGTCCGGGGCTTCCTGGGCGGTTTCAGCTTGAATGTGATTCACCCGGCCTCGTCCGAAGTTGTTGGAAGCACGGGAACCTTGACCACTGGTCTGGTTGACCGAACGGGACTGCGGAGGAACTGGCACCTTAGCTGTGCTACCATTAGTGTGTCCTGAACTGGTGTTTCCCTGATTCTGGGGGCACTGCCTGGCGTAGTGGCCCATTTGGTTGCACGTGAAGCACTGCACATTAGCCATTCCAGTTGGTGACTTGAAGGAGGAGACACTGGTGGTCACTGTGTTACCAACGGGGGCACGCTGCTGCGGCTGCGGAGCAGGATGTTGCATTGGGGGGCGTGGAACATAGTTCTGCTGGCGAATTGCCTGAGGGGCAGGCTGGTGATATTGCATTGGCTGACCAAAACGAGGGCGTGGCGCACCTCGAGATGCATTCCCTTGATGGGTGTTCTTGCGCTTCTTGTACTCCTCTGTTGCCTCTTTCCTAGCATCTTCCAGCAGGAGAGCTTTGTTGACCATTTGTTGGAAAGTAGGAAAGTCATGGGCGAGCAGCTGGATTCTCAAACCCACTGTTATCCCTTTCAGAAACTTCCTGATCTTCTTCTTGTCAGTGTTTACTTCTTCAGGGGCATACCTGGCCAACCTGTTGAACTGGCTTAAGTACTCGTTAACACTTCTTGTACCTTGCTTGAGCCTATTGAATTCTTCTTTCTTCATGTCAATGGTACTTTCTGGCACATGAGCTGCGCGAAAAGCCTCAGCGAATTCAGTCCAACCAATGTTGGTGGCATCAGGGTGAGCATTGCAGTAATTCTCCCACCAATCTGCTGCGGGACCTCTTAGTTGATGAGCTGCATAGAGCGTCTTCTCAATGGGTGTGCACTGCACCAAGTTGAGCTTCCTTTCAACATCCTTAAGCCAATCGTCAGCCTCAACGGGTTCGACAGTGTGAGAGAACTCAGGTGGGTGGGACCTCAGAAAGTCGGTCAGTTTGGATCTGTTGTTGGGGTTGGGCACATACTGCGGAGCCTGGGATTGCACATTCTGCTGAAATCCGGCTATGGCCTGAGCTAATCCCTGCAAGATTTGAGTCTGCACTGCCATCATATGCTGAAAATCGGTCCGAAGTGGGGGAGGTGGAGGTAAGTCAGGTGCATTGGGGTCGCTCCTGGCCGAGTGATTTGTCTGAGTGGGGTCATTGATCGGCTCGTTCTCTGACTCAAGGTCTGCCTCTGGCTCTACTCGGTCTGAACCAAAACCCAAACGGACTGGAGCACGAACCACACGACGGGGACGGCCAGCCATCTAATCTCCCAGAAAGGGCGGGGTGAGAACAGAGAAGGACATAAGGAAAGAAGTACAGTAAACAAAAACAGAGATCACACACTAAGCATAAATCAAGTTCTCAAATCATAAAACATCTGATACAACGGTGTGGACAAGTCACAGAGCTACGCCGAGCTTGACTGTACGCACACCACCTCAAAGATGCAGACTACCAGACAACACTCACATCAACACACACACGCACTACCTCGCCACGACTCCAAAAGAGTTGGCGGCGGTACAAAAGGTCTAGCAACGAACTCCTGCAGTAGACTGCCTCTACTGCTCTCCTGCCTGGCTAGCTCCAGTGGTCGGCTCCTCAGTCGAAGAGACGTCGATCGGCTCACGCGAAGGGACCGGCGGAACCTGTCGAGGGCCGGCAGCAGTACGGACTGCTGGCGGTGGGGGAGCTGGGTAGTCAAAGCGAAACACCGTGGAAGAGCCAACGACACGCTTCCGCGCAGTGCGGATAAAGCGTGGACCACGGCGGGAAGAGGCAACTGGGGTGTGTCCAGGGGTGTAGGAAGGACTGACTGGGTGTGGGTAAGGAGAGTACACTGGTGAGTACGGAACGCGCGTACTGGGGGATCGCGAACCGCTGGGAGTACGAGCTGAGCCGCGGGAGCTGTAGAAGGACAGGTGGCTGGAGTGGCAAAGGCGTCCAGAGTCCCAGGAGGTAGTGTCCACGGAGGTGACACCCTCCTCCGCAAGGCGGGCCTCCAGAGCAGCGTAGCGGCGAGCCAGGCGGCGGTAAGCCTCAAGGAGAAGGTCGTGCTGAGTGGCCTGTGCGTTAGACAACTCCACCAGGCGAGTCAGGGCAGGGTGCGACTCACGGTATGGACAAGGGTACCGGGTGTCAGTGCGGCCTGAAGGGAGCTGTGGGATCAGCCGGAAGGCGGAACCCACGAGGCGGTGGCGGTAGTCGTAGGCCAGACGACGAAGTGCAGTCCAGGAGAGGTCCTGGTACGCAAGCTGGAGGGTAGGGCGAGCCACGTTGAAGTGGTGGGGGCGAAGGCCTGTGCTGTGTGAGCCCCGAGGGTAGAGGTACACGGACAGCTCACAGCGAGAAGGGAAACGGTACACAGAGTACCCCGAGTATTCCGGTCGAGCAAAGCCAAGGAAACGAGCAAGGTCGCTCAGCTGGTCGACGTGGTGACCCTCACCAACGCCGTGGGAACTGTGGGTGGCGTTGACTGCCATCTACAAATTTTGAAAGAGGGAAAGAAATTAGTAACAATTTTTTAAATAATTAAATTACTGAGAAGGAAAAGTAAGAGAAACTCTAATTTTCGCAAGTAGCTTTTTAGAACTTAGTATCCTTAAGGTCGTCCTACGCGTCGGGTTTCGAACTAGGGCCAAGCTGGGCTCTGATACCATCTCTTGTCACGCCCCGATCTGGAAGTAGAGCGGGACGCTCCAAATAAACCTGTAGGCCGATACCAGTCCCAGGAAAAACAGAGCTGGTATCACAGGAAGACGAGATATCACAACCACAGCGGTCTCTTCATTAAGAGTAGTCTTACAGTCATGTTGGGCAACGGACAGACCCCGTGCTCACAACTGCATTACAAAAGGGGAAGGCGGAAGCGAAGACTGGACCAAGACCACAAGCATGACTTGGGAACTACGTCGAAACCCTAAAACTGCTCGAAGCCATCCTGCTCCTGGAAGAACTCCTCATCAGCGGGGTCCACCTCTTCTTCTTCGAGATCTGGGGGGGTTAATTATGTAGAGCAAGGGTGAGTACGGAGAGTACTCAGCAAGTCTTGGGAATTAAGTGTATATTGCAAGCTTCATAGATCGGCTGTTTGTTTTCGCAAATGATTTGGTTTCGACTTTCGAAATGATTTCTAGAGAAGTGCTTCTCAACGACTCGGGCCTGACAGTGCATCAAGCCCAGTCGGAGTTTGTGCAATGTATCAATCTTTCAAGAGTTCAAGTTTTGGTTCCCAGCCAAACGATTTTGACGGCCTCCCTGGCCTAGCTGAACCCGTCGGCCTCAATTGATCACAACGTCATCCAACCCATCAAGTCAATTTCACAAGCAGTAGTAAAACAAAACTACGCTAAGGAATCACCTCACATCCGCCCATAACCGTGGGCACGGCTGTTCGAACAGTTTATTAACCTCTGCAGAGGGGGTACACTTTACCCACACGACGTTACTAGCCTGGGTCACCCAGCCCGTGCAGAACAGCCACGTCTGGTGACTTTGAGGCTTTCACGACAAGGCATTTCAAAGCCGACACAAGGTTACCATATGCCAACGGGAGGGGTCCTCCGGACCAACAACAGGTTAGGTCCCAGACCATACTGTGCCAGGAAGCCCAGGGGTCCTCCCCGACACCACCCCGGCGAATCCACTTGTCCCTTGGCATCAAGGCTTCCCAGGCCCAGCTAGTTACTCAGCCGGGGGTGTCCCATTTCACCCATGTGGTCGCACTATTTATGTTTGGATGAAATCCCAAAGGATTCGGTCCTTAGGTGCAAGTACGGGAAAGGTGCACTCCCGGTGCGATCCCGCACCGCGATTTTAGAAATCACTTTATTTTGCAGACACCGACCCAAGTGTCGGGTTTTTCCAAGTATTTCATAAACCCAAGTTTTACCCATCGTTGACAGTTTTAAAAATAAGAGGGTCCCCAGTGTACGTGCCCGAGGGCTCGGACATCGGGAACCGGCAGTTGACAAAGGTAGTACGGGTATTCAATAATCAAGGAAGGTATGTGCATCAAATGGGTTGGGCTGACAGGTTATCTTGCAAACCGCGGCCAAATACAAACAGGTGTGTCCTAATCATGCATAGTTTACGAAATAAAAATACTTATTTTTAAATTATAGGTGCAAGATGGTCAAAGGTGACTTGCCTTGCTCGAGGTCTTGAACATGTTCCTCGAAATCCGCACACTGTGAGTCTTCGGGCTCCGATACTATACGCGAAATGAAAAGACTCAATAGACAGCGAAAAGAAAGCCCTAATAGAGACCACTAAGTGTGCCATTAAATAGATCTCGATTTTAGAGGAATTTTGGAAGTGGAACGGGGTCAATCGGACGAACGGTTGAAAAGATATGGACTTTCTAAGGTTATTTGATTTTCTGTCTATAGGAAAAGGAATATTGAATTCCCTGGAAAAAGAAAAAGGAAAGAGGGGCTGCTTTTGGACTTCTTTGTCGGCCGGTAAGAGTTGGGCGAGGCGGCCCATGGGCGAAGCGGCCCATGGCCGGGCGCGAGCGCGCGGGGAAAAAAAAACGGCCCACGGCCGGGCGAGCGGGCCGGCAGGCCAGGCCGAGGCGGGAGCAGCGAGCGGGCCGACCAAGCGGCCCAGTGGCGCGCGAGCGTCGCAGGCCGGGAGAGAGCGAACGGCTGTGGGGACGCGGCCCACGCGGCGCGCGCGCGAGGCCGGGGCGAGCGGGCCGTGCGAAGTGGCGGCCCAAGGCGGCACAGCAGAGAGAGAGAGGGCCGGGGAGACCGGTCAACGTGGTGGGGCCCACGGTGGGTCCCACCGAGGCCTTCTTCTACCTCCATCTCTTCTTTTCTCCTTCTCTATCCCATTCTTCTCGTTTCTTCCGTTCTCTTCTTCTTTCTTCTCCGATGGGCCGAGGCAGTGAGAGAGAGAGGGGAGGGAAGCAACGGCGGCCGGCGGTGGGGCGACACCGAGTCCGGCCGGGCGGGCTCGGCGGCGGTGCGAGGAGGCAAGGGCGCGGCGCGGCGCGGAGGGGCAGGGGCGTGGCGCGGCCGGCCGTGGCGTGGATGGCAGTGCGACGGCAGCTACGCGAGGGAGATGGGGAAAGAAGGAGGCGGCGAGGTGGGGAGTTACCGCGAGGGGGAGGCGGTTGCCGAGCAGGGGAAGAAGTGGCGGAGGCGGCGCGGCCGTGCGAGCTCCGCGTCGCGCGTCCCTGGCGGCGACCGGCGGAGGGAGGCGGCAACACGGCGATGGCGCGGGCGTCTGAGGAGGAAGGGAAGGGCGGCATAGGACGGAGGGAGAGGGGTTTTATAGGGGGCCGAGGGAGCACGCGGGGAGGGGTGAGTGGCTTCACGGGCGCGCGCGCGAGGGCTAGCGCTCCAAGCGCTAGCGACCAAGGCGGCGGCAGAGAGAGGACGTCGGCGAGGGAAAAAGGAGAAAGGGGAAGGAGAAAGGGGCTCTGCCCCTTGCCGTTTCGGGAGGAGGAGGAGAGAGGCGAGTGGCGGCAACGGCTCCGAGGCTTGGCCTCAGTGCGCAGGCGGGGCAGGCGAGCAGAGGCAGGCAGCGCAGGCGGGCAGAGGCAGGCGGGCCGAGGAGACGCGGTGGTGACACGGCGTCGCGGTGACCGAGGCAGGCGGCCGGTCGTTTGAACGGCGCGGGCGGCAAATCCAACCCGGCGAGAGAGAGAACGGCGAGAGAAAGGGAGAGAAAATAGGAGAGGGAGAGAGAGAGAATTGCTGTGGGAGAGAGAGAGACTGATTGGGCCGACGGGATTCGGCCCAAGGAACAGGAGGGAGGCAATTCAGACTTTTTGCAGAGAATCGATTTGGAGAAAATTTTGGATTTGAATTTGAATTTTTGGAATGATATTTGGACAGAGGGGAAGAGATCTTGGCACACACACATAAACAGAAACAAACAAAACAAAGATGCGAAATTTCGAAATTAGGGTTTTAGGAAATTAGGTTTTTCCTAAACTAACGCCGCGACAGAACGGGCATTACAAAACCCAAAAACTAAAGATGGCGGCGACTTCTGATATATGGAGTTTAGGGTCGTGCAAGCACCCCTTGACGCAACCGTAATAGGCTCCAATACGATACACGGCCCAAAGGCCCAAATACGACGTCGCAGCTCCGGAACAGATTCTGAACGTCAACTTGTTGGGTCAATTCCAGATGACTCGTAACGAATTTGGACATTGGACCAGAACAATTGGAAATGTTATCTTCTTAGATTTCCATCCATATAAAGAACGCCCCAATCCGAGCACGTATGCAATCTGGGTGCCCGTTTTAGTGCAGACTGGTCATGGACTCCGAAACGGACTCGAAGTCGACTTGGTTTGGGCCTCCACCTTGACTTGAACGTGCTCGCTGATCCTCCACGACTCTAAGTCTTTCTCTAAGTGTTTCCTTTTCCTCTCCATTGTTCCTAATCATAATATAATCATTAGGTAGTAATCTATTCTCAAAATCATATAAAGAAGAACTTAGTAATGAGCTCACCTATAAATTAAATTATCGTGCGCGAGCTCTTGTGATTGGACCTTGAATGACCAATGGAGGATTGTTGTGTATATCCGAAGGAATGATATCCGCATCACCACTGCCGCCGTCAGACATCGCCGCTGGAGTGGGTAGAGGAGACGATTGGACGAGGAGAATAGAGGGAGGTGAGAACTGGAGAGGAAGACTCAATGAGGGGATGAGAGAGCTGGAGAGGACGAGTGGATGAGGAGAGCGAATAGGTGGAGTAAAGTCTCTAGTCTAATTGAGGTGGGACCTACTTTCGTTGATTTTAATACAACTGTAGTTTTTAGGGGATAAATGTAAAGTACTAAAACTGCACTGATACTGGGACGGAGGGAGTGAAAAGTTAATGCATGTTTACGTCGAAAGATTGAGAGAGTCGATAGAATCTTTCAGTCACCGTACTGTGACAGATTCATCCAAAATGATGCATTCATGGATGCATGGCGCGTCTGGAGATAATATATATTATGACCATACTAGTATATGAGTAGTACATTTAAATTAACAGTACGAAGTTAAAACTCCCCGAGAATTCAATCATTTTCTGCTTAACGACGTCGCCCACCCAGTGCAAACATACAATTTGGATCTTGATGGGCAGTACTGCGGAAGTGGGTACCCATGATTTTCACCTTAAAAACCGTGCCAAGCACAGCATGCATGCAAATGGAGACCAGATCATTCATTAGGGCGGATGCAATGCATGCATCTCGTGTCAGACCGGTTGGTCGATCGAATCGATCGATCCATGCATCGATCTGCTGCAGCCAGTAAGTATATACCGTATAGCTCTATGTGACTTAACCTGCCCCACCGCATTGCATTATCCAGTCGGAGTACGTTGGCAGCAGCAGCCGATCTCTCTGATTGGCGCCGGCCGGCCTCCTCGGCCCGGCACATGTCTGCTGCGCCTTGTTGTCGATAGGAAGCAGAGCTAGCTCGCGTCGTCGTCGTCAGCTACTAACTGATCAACAGTTGCGCTGCTACGAGCCTACGACGAGCGCGATGAGATGAGCAATCTCACCGTACGTTAACGTTTACAGCTAGCGTCTCGTACTCTGCTCCGGCCAGCCGGCTGCCCGGATCGGAGTACCACGAACTCGCCGGCCACTCGCATTCCGAGGCGGTTAAGGCTGCACATGCATGCGCATGCGCACGACCGGTACGTACGTGGTACTAGTACTACGTAGTGGTACGTGCTTACAAACAGCGGCAAGAACGAAGCAGAGAAAGATCAACGCACCCAGCAGAGGCACGCATGCACTGATCGATCGATGATGCATTGATGCATATGGCATGCATCATCGTCGTCGCCGCCGTCGTCGTCGTCGTGGTGCAGGGAAGCACATGGAGGTAGCTGCTTGCGGAGGCGAAAACGCGAGGCGAGATCGGTGATGAGTGGATGGCAGTAGCTGAACTACTGACCGATCTGTGCATGTACATGGCTTCGCTCTGCTGGGCACAAGTACAGCTGCTGCATGCGCGCGTCTTCTCTGGGCGCTGGTCCTGCATGCATGGCCGGCAACCACTGCATGCGACGCGGTGGTGGTGGTACTGAACTACTGACTACTGGCCGCTGCTAGCTAGCTGCTGCTGCTGTTGCCTCCTGCTGGAGCTGGACGCATATGTCATATGTGCATGCAGTACTAGCTACTACCAATTGGCATGATTCAGTGCCCCCTATTTAGATCTGTGGAGAGTCTCTTGCTGTGCTGTTTGTACTGATCATCGCTGCATGCACCTTGCTGGCCAGCAGTGACATGTAGCTTTCTATAGCTCGGTTACGGATTCTAATCACCCGGTGGATATCCACTCACTTATTGTATATCAACTAAATGGTTATAAAATTATTTTAAAAAAAATAACAAGATAGATCAATATGTAATATATCACTCTACGAACATACAAATTTAAATTCAAATTCTACATGTTATAACAAAAATAACAAATTTAACTGCAAATATACATGTACTAATTTGTGTTTTATTTGTTATTTTTATTACAGTATGTAAAAGTTAAATTTTAACTTGCATGTTTGTAGATTGATATATTACATATTGATCTATATTATTAATTTTTTTTAAAATTTTTTCATAACTATTTACAGGACATGCATTAAACGGGTAGACATCCAGTCGGGTGATTAAAAGAGTTTCCCTGCTTATATATATATATATACATACATATATATATATATATATATATATATATATATATATATATATATATATATGAAAATTATAAGCTACTACCGGGAGTAACTACTCCCACCTGCAAAATGATGTTCTGTTCCTTTCTGTTTCACATAGCTAACATGTATCTTCTGTTGATCAGCATGTACAAAAGCAGAAACTCCATAGCAGAAGTTCGTTTGCATACAACTAAGAAATAAGAAATATTTCAACTAATAAACAATTTAGTTAATTGTTTAAATAAAAAAACCAACCTAAGGACCGGTTATTGGATCAAGATGGTTTCACTAACCTGACCCATTAAGAGAAGGGAGTAACTACTCCCGGTAGTAGGAAATAGGTGTGTGTTTGTGTGTTTGTCGTGGCATAGCAGTATATATATCTCGTGCGTCATGGCATAGCAGTATATAGCTATATAGTTAGCTGAATCTGGCAGCACCAGCTTGATAGCTATGCGGTGCTCGCAGGCCTACCGCCGATATCATTGTTTGTCTTTGTCCTTGGCCTGCTTTCTCGCCTGCCTCTCCTCTCCCCCTCAAAATTGCATATTGTGCTTTTCTGTACATAGGACATCCATGCATAGAGCGCAGATCAGTTCTCCTGCTCTTCTTTATTCGTAATGGAATGATAATTGAGGTGTTTTTCGCAGGAGAAATATAATCAATGGCACCCTTCTAGTTTCTGTCCATAACACCAAACTTTATTGCCAAACCAGAGACTTTTTGTATCTGAATGTTGTCTGTCCTGATGCGTTTTAATTATTTATGGCCAGAGTACACACATCTGAAAGAACAAAATGGTTGCATTTTGAGTAGTAAAGAGCATACATGAATTGACGGAATCGACTTGAGCTTTTTTTTTTTTGCAGCATCTCTTTGAGCTTTGCTGGCTAGCTCTAAGTAGTAGTACCGGCTTCCGGCACAGCATGCAGCCGTGCATATTGGAGTAAAAAGCATATAGGAGTAAAGTTAATAACGATCGAAGCACTGCAGACTATGTCAGGCTGCTGTGCCACCAAATGACGACAAGAACGTCGACCGAAATTGAATTTCGGAAAGGACTCTGGGGCCGTATGATGATCGATGTGCAATGCAGTGATCTATTAGCTGTTCTGAAAATTCATGACGTGTGGCCGGTGGTTACATATGTACTTGATGAGATTAATTCAGGCTATTAATCAAACTATGTACACACCACGAGGAAATCCGTGGTTTAGTGATCTCAGTTTACGTACGTATAGATGGTCAGTCACTACACCGGATCACCGACGGGTCCTAACCATTATCTTTGATGTATATGGCTCTGATCACTAATTAAAAGTTACTGGTGACTCCAATCATTTTTGATGGGTGACAGACCGGGATACGAGGGTCACCTCTAACGGGCTAATACCTCGTGATCTGTCACAGGTGAGGGCCCCCCTCAAGCCACGCGTATTTGTAGCCCATCACAAGTAATATACCTTTGACAGGTGCAAAGTTGATTGACGGGTGCAAAGTTGATGGCCCGTCACAGATGACCACACCTGTGATATATCTACATTCACTACTACAGAAAAGCTTTTTCTGTACGAGGCCCCTGGTAGGTTCCAGGCAGGCCGTAAGTGGCGCAGCCTGGGAAAACCGGTCCACCGGGGCCCGGTCATCGCCCGCACGGGATAATCTATTATCCCGTGCGGGCGTCTTAATACGACCGCACGCGATAATCTCCATTATTGCGTGCGGTCGGATTAAGTAGCCTGCACGGGGTAATAGATTATCCTGTGCGGGCCGCTTAACGCAACCGCACGCGATGATGCATACCATATATTGCCCCCAGCCCGAGCTTGCCCCATTCAAGCCCAGAGTTTTCTTTCTCCTAAACTTGACACAAATTAGGGTAAGGTTTTCAGCCTCAAATCTTTGCTTGGGATCCATAGAAAAGGTAACATGCTTGTTGTTCTCCTTCAGTTGCTTCCATTTGTTTCAATTTTTATCGGTGCAATGCGATGAAATTTGCACTTTTTTAAATGGAGTAGTGTAGGTATTTTTTTTTATTTTTAGCTAACATATATTGTTTGCATGGTATGTTTTTAAAAGCATTTAGTAGTCCATACATTAAAATGGATTCTTCGTTAGGTTTGCTCTCCATTTATTTCAATTTTCATAAGATAAAAGCGAAGATTTTTTTTATTTTTGGAAATGGGCAATTTTTTATTTATTAAATATATTGTTTGCATGGATAAATTTAAATAGTATTTAGTAGTCATAGTACTTTAATTTGCTCTTTGTTTAGTTTTCTCCATTTATTTCAAATTTGTTCAGTGGAATGTGACGAATATACTAGTTTTGCAAATCAAGTAATTATAGTTAATTTTTCATTTTTTTAAATTAATATTATTGGAATCACTAGTACATGAAGAGTAATATAATATCCATTTAAGTTGTATCCAATTTTTTATTTTTTATATGATTTAATAAAGTACAATTCGACTCATCAGAGTTTTTTTAGGAGATGAAT
Source organism: Oryza punctata (assembly GCA_000573905.2). NCBI lineage: Eukaryota > Viridiplantae > Streptophyta > Magnoliopsida > Poales > Poaceae > Oryza > Oryza punctata. Next base: position 39,298,479 of record CM002489.2, read on the forward strand.
TGGGCATGGATGTATAACACGAGAAGAACTTATCCGGTGTTCTTGAAGAAAGCATCCAAATTTATTGATTAGGCAAAGGCACACGCTTTGAGGGAGAACAAGAGGAACATTTTTTGTCCATGCTTTGATTGCAAGAACGAAAAGATGCTACAAGACCCGAAGAAAATTTTGGGGCACATTGTAGAGCGTGGATTTAAGGATGATTACAAGATATGAACTTGTCACAGGGAAGTCGCCGTTCGTAATGAAGAGGCTGATGTTTTTTGCTTTGATGCTGGAGAAAATTTTATAATCGAAGACATGTCCCAGGGAACGATCCCGGAATTTGGTGGCTCTGGTATAGACGATGCATATATTGATTTTGATCTGGAGGATATGTTGCGACACGTTGAACCAGAGGTCCTAAATTGTACAAAACAAGGGTTGGACAATTGGGAAGCGTTGGAAAAAGCAGCGAAGGACCTTCTTTACGATGAATCCAAAGGATGTGATAAGGACTATATGGTGTTGCGCTCTGTGCTTCAACTTCTGAGATTGAAGGCCATACATGGATGGTCGGATACTAGCTTCGACGATTTGATGGATCTGTTAAGAGTTATGCTTCCTAAGCCGAACTTGTTGCCGACCAACACATATCAAGCTAAGAAACTGATATGTCCATTATCTGTAGGTGTTCAAAAGATTCATGCATGTGTAAATCATTTTATACTGTACTGCGAGGAATACGCGGATTTAGACTGTTGCCCAACATGTGCGATGAGTCGGTACAAGATGGGCAACGGAGTCTCGGACGGAGAGGTGGTCGACCAATATAAGGTATGGGCAGGCTCCGAAAATTTATAATTCCTGCCACCAGGCTGCCAAAATCCTCCACCGCGTGCCGAGATCCACCATCGTCGCCACCTCGCCGACCGCCGCCGCCTCCTCTCCTCCTCGCCGACCGCAACCTCCTCCTCTCCCCACTGCTTTCGGCCTCCTCCTCGCCCTCGCCACCGGCCGCGTGCTCCCCCTCGCCTCCAAGTCCTCCACGACGCCGCCGGCGGTCTCCAAGTCCTCCTCGCCGCCGGCCTTCCCGACGCCGCTGCCTCCAAGTCCTCCACGCTGCCACCACCGCCGATAAGTATTTCTTTTTTTAATTGTTCAATTTGTGAGATGACCAATTGTGAAAATTGTGATGTCGTGAGATGTGAGATGTGAGATTGTGAGATTGTGTTATGTGAAATTTGTGAGATGTGAATTTAGATGTGAAATTGTTTAATATGAATTTTGGACTTAGATGATATGTCAATTTTGTGAGATGATCAATTGTGAAATTTGTGAGATGTGAATTTATATGCGAAAATGTAGATGCAGTTTTTTAATGTCAATTTTGTGAATTTTCGGACTTAGGATATGTGGTATATAAGTAAAATTTGTGATGTGCGAGATATTAGATGATATTCGAAAATGTACATGTACATATGCTATTGAATTATACATACTGATGTTTTATATGGTTTAACTTGTGATATCTTCATTATAAAATTCAATCATGTTTGTAATTGAGCGTGAATAACTGCGACTACATTTTGCTACTATACCATTAAATAAAAAAGTACAAGTGCGTAGATCTTCCCAAACGGCTGCATGTGCTAGGGCACCTGCAAGAATCTATTATAAATAGACTGCACGGGATAATCCATCTTCCAATGCGATCGGTATAAATGGACTGCACGGGATAATCCATCTTCCCGTGCGGTCAGTATAAATGGACCGCACGGGATAATCGATTATCTCGTGCGGTCCACCTAACCTAACCGCACGGGAAGATGGATTTTTCCGTGCGGTTGGGCCGCCCGCACGTAAAAATATTTATTTTCCCAGACACCTGGGTGCAGACAGGCAAGATCTCCGCATGGAAAAACCCTTTTGACCACACGAAAAAATCCTTTTCGTAGTAGTGATTGGAGCTCGTCACAGGTGACTCACCTCTGACGGATTGAGTTAGCTGTCCGTCACAGCTGAGGTCACCTGTGACGGCCTTTTGCTTACGATCCGTCAGTGATAAGTTAATTTCGGAAAAAAAATAATTTCAAAATATTGGCTAGCCTCAGGATTAGCTAGCCATGCCCTCTGAAAAAACAGAACCATCGCACACATGCATTCCAAGTTCACACATTCCCACCGCCACAAACTTACCCAATTTCTTGCCTTTTCACATGAAAGTGCAAACTTACCCAAATAGTTGTAGCCTATGCTTTTTGAAGAATAACGACGACCTGTCAATTAAAAAAAGGAAGAAAACAATTGAACGATACAATGTAGTAAATAATGAGTACATGTAAGACATAGCAAGCAACTTTAGAAGTAGATTGTTGAAAATTTTAAGATAATTTGAAAAACTACCTTAAATACGACATCTCGATAACCAAGGAACTATGTACATACATATGTCCTATTAAAGTTCCTTAATTTATCAAAATATAACAGGATACGAGATCCTGGGAGTGCCAAGGTGTCTTGGTCGGTTCCATGAATGCACTAACCCGACCAAACCAACTTGGTCCTCTCAGGACCTCATTTTCTGTGATGATTCGATAATCAAGGAACTTAGTACACTTTACTTACTAAATAGGTGATTGCATATATGAATAATGTGATGATTTGATACTGATGGAACTAACTACATACATATCATATTCTAGTACACTAACTCGAATTATGAAACAACGATAGAATACGAGGCTCTCAATGACCCAATGTATCTTAGTTGGTTAGTGTATGCACTATAGCCATCAAAGCCAACTTGAATCACTGAGCACCTCACATTTTGTGATTATTTCATAACCAATGACCTAACTACAAATAAGAATACGAAGGTCTAGCTTTTGTGAAAAAACTGTAATACCTAATTTTTATGATTCTATTGAAAGATCTAACTTTTGTGCTCTGAGAACTACATCTCGAATAGCACGCGACATGTTGTACGACACGCATTTTCTACATGTTTAAATCAAAATAGTTATAAACAACCCAAATCACAAAATAATTCTAAACATGTGTAAATCAAAATCATTTTAAACAACCTAAATCACAAAATTTCTAAACATGAGTAAATCAAAATCATTCTAAACAACCTAAATCACAAAATAATTCTAAACATGAGTAAATCGAAATCATTCTAAACAACCTAAATCACAAAATTTATAACAACCTAAATCACAAAATTTCAAAACCTAAATAGGGGGAGGAGGCGTCGAGGACGGCGAGGAGGCGACAGTTGATGATGGCGGGGAGACGGTGAGACGTCGGGGGAGGCAGCAACTGTCGTGTAGGTGGAGGAGGCGGTGGCCGGCATCGAGGACGTGGGGAGGCGGCGGTTGTTGACGGCGGGGAGGCGGCAGTGAGTGAGGTGAGTGAGAGAGAGGGCACAATCTGGATCTGGATCTGAGAGTGAGTGAGAGAGAGAGGGTTGCAGTACCCCTGATCAACCAGGTTAAACTCAGCTGTGACGGCACAGAGGGACGGTGCTGTCAACAGGTGACCTCACCTGTGACGGGCATGAGTGATGGGGCCGTCACAGGTGACTGTCACCTGTGACGGTTCTTCCGCCCGTCACAAGTGAGTTGGCCAGTCCACTTGCCCTTTTTTTATTTTTTAGACTATTTGCTCTTTCATTTTATTTTTCAAACTATTTGGTCTCTGATATTATTTTTTAAAACTATTTACTTCTCACATATTTTTAACATTGTCTTTTACACTATTTGCTCTTTCATTTTTTTAAAAAAACTATTTGGTCTTTCAATTTATTTTTTAAAATTATTTCCTTCTCATATTTTTTTATATATCTTTTTTACACTATTTGCTCTTTCATTTGAAATTTTTTTAAGCTATTTCCTTCTCACACATTTTTATGTATCTTTTTTAGACTGTTTTCTCTTACATATTTCTTTAAAACTTTTATACCTCTTGAATCCAATTTCAACATAACACATATATATTACACAAAATTAGGCATAATTGAACTGGACCTAAGTTACAAAAATGTGCCTTGCTCATGGTTGATGCGTGCATGTTGGACCTCATCATCTTCGTTGGACCTCATCGTCTTCGTTCTCCTCTTCGATCTAGGGGTATTTCTTGAGTCACGCCATGGACGTGTTGGTTATAGTCCTCTTCGTCTGTAATGTTATCAACACCTACAATTCTTATTTTTCCTTCACGAACCACATGTAGTTTCTTGTTACTCGGGACAATTATGTATAAGACTCGGACAACTTGTTTTGCAAGGACAAACGTTTCATCCTTGTACGCGTTGCTAGCAAGATTAACAACGGTGCAACCTTCCTTATCAACTTTTGCACTATGCATATCGACCCAACGATAATGAAACAACAACACTTTAAACTTCAAGTAATCAAGCTCCAATATTTGCTCAACTTAGCCATAGTATTGATCACGACGACCACGGTCGTTACTTGCTACCTCGATTCGTATCCCACTATTCTGCACTGTGCATTTGTTGTCTTGCTTGACCGTGTAAAATGTGTATCCATTGATGTCATATCCCTGCCAGGTGGTAGCATCCCATTCTGGACCCTGTGACAACCACTTGATTATTTCAGTTGGCAAGTTGTGACTATTGGCAATTTAGCTCTTGAACCACTCATTGAAACCAACAATGTGCTTTCTTGTAACCCAACTATCTGGTCACCCTGGATTTTCCTGTGGGATTAATCCCTCATGTTCTTCCAAGTACGACACAACTTCAATCATATGCTGGCGGACCATGAAATGATCTTTATCGTACACCTTGCAATCCAGCCAGACAATTTTCTTTCCAACGGTACCAATCCCTTCAAGCTTGCCTTCGTGATAAGATCTTGGTAATCCAATTGAGGAGGTCTCATACGTAATCTACGGAGAACTCGATAACTGTAACGCCCGTTCCGTCGTGGCGTTAGCAGGAAAAACCTAATTCAATAAAAACCTAATTGCGAAGTTCGATCTTTGGTCATGGTTTTGTTGTGTACGCCAAGATCTCGGTCCCTCTCTATCTCGATCCCGAATCAAAAATCAAATCCAAACCCTAATTTCCTCCAACTCAATTTTTCTAAGTAAAAGTCTATTTTGTCTCCCTCAAGCTCCTTGGGCCGAAACCCTTACTCGACCCAATTCTTTCCTCGACCCATTTCCTCCTCACGTGCTACCGCACGTGCTGCCGAGAGAGAGAGCTGCAACTCTCTCCCTCTTTCCTCGCTCCCCTGTCTCTCTCTCACCAAGTTTTGCTCACCGACGCCATTCGATTTCGGCTCACCGCCGTTGTTTCCCGTGCCCGCTAGGGGTCATGGCAGACCACCCGGTTGTCGCCGTTGTCACCCCTGGTCGTTGCTTGTAGCCTTGTCTCCGCTCGGCGCCAAGCCGACTCGCCGCCATCATGCTTGTGGCCCCGGCCGCCTACCGCGCCCATCCAAAAACGAGAGCAACTGCAACTCTCTCTCACCTCCTCCTCTCTCCCTCTTTTTCCCAAGTAGGCATGGACCAAATCCACTTTCTCTTCTCCCTCTTTTTCTTTTTCCACCACTGACATCATCCTCTGCCGCCGCTTGGCCGCTAGCACCAGGAGCGCCAGCCCTGTGAACCGCCTTCCTTGTTCCACCGTCATACTGCACCTATAAGACCCTCTCCCTCCCTCTCGTTCGGCTGCCCCCTTTCCGCTGCCGAACACCACCGCCGCTTCTCCGCCACCACGACATTGTTATCGACTGCCGCTCATGGACAAGCGACGTGGACTCCGGACGCCACTCTTCTTCCTCTTCCCCGGCCCGAGGCCGAGGCGATCACGCCCCACGCCGTCGGCCTCTCCTCCGGTGCCCTCCACTTGAAGTAACCCTCACCGCCCCCGGCTTCCCTTCCTCTCCTCCCCCCTTTAGGCACTAGCTAGCTCGCCGCCGCCATCGCTCGTCGTGGCCGTGCGCGCCATTGCTCTATCCCGAAGCCGAGCTCGCCATGGTGCTGCTCCGCTCCATCTATCGCTCGGAATGAGTTCCCAAGCCTACAGGGATGCTCTTGATGCCCGGAATCGAGTCCTCGCCACTTCGGCGAGGAATCCCCTTTTTGCCACCGGCGGCATGTGCCGCCGTGATTCGCTCTCCCCGGTGGACTTCCGGTGAATCCAAACCGTTGGCTCTCCTTCTCTGACTCCGCACGTCGCTCCAGTGTGCCCCTCCTACCTGAATCGTGGTGCTTCATCTCCGGCGATCACCGTCGTCGCCGCCATTGGATGTCGCCCTGTTCCTCTTCCTCCTCTCGCCGCCCGCGTGGCTGCCACGCTGGCGTCACGTTGGCATCCTCCCTTTCTCCCGTGCGCATGGACCACGGTGAACCGAGAGGCTGCGCGTGGGCCCGCCACGCACGAGTCCACCCGGTGCACCGGATTTAGATTGAGTCCACCCAACCCTTACGCCATCCCCTCCATGCGCCCGTTTCCCCGTGAACCGTGCCACCGACAAGTGGGTCCCGCTCAAGACCCCGTGCGGTGGACTTCGGTCCACCAGCCTGCCTCGCGCGTGCGCGCCGCTCTGGCCGTACCCTGCCGGCCCATCTCTCCCCTCGCGTTGGGCCGCCTTCTCGTGCGCCGGCCTACTCCGCTCGGTCGCGCCGTGCAAATCTCTTGGGCCGCGCCTCACGCTCGGCCGAGAAGTCCAAATATCATCCCTCCTTTCTTTTTCTTTTCCAAGGGAATTAATAATTCATTTTTATTTAGATAGAAAATCATTTAACCTTAGAAAATTCATATCTCCTCAACCGCTCGTTCGTTTGACTCCGTTCAACTTCCAAAATTCCTCAAAAATCGAGATCTATATTATGACACGCTTAGGGGTTCATTAATAGGGCTTTCGTTTTTACCATTTTGTGAGTCACCTCGTTTCACGTGTAGCTTCGAAGCCCGAAGACTCGCAGTGCGCAAATTACGAGGAATATGCTCAAGGTCTCGAGCAAGGTAAGTCTCCTTTGACCATCTTGCACCTATAATTTCAAACTAAGTAGTTCTTTTCCGTGAAACTATGCATATCTAGGTTACACTTTATAAGTTGGCCATGGCTTGCAATATAGTCGACGGGCCCTACGTAAATTGCTGCAATTACCCCCTTGTCATTGATTACCCTGTCCCACCTTTGTCGACTGATATTTAGGTCTTGGAGTTCGCACCCTCGGGCAAGAACACCGATGATCCTCCTCAAATTTAAAATATCCAATGCTGGGTAAAATCTGGGTTTATGAAATTCTTAAAAAACCCGACACCTAGGTCGGTGTCTGCGAAATAAAATGATTTCTAAAAATCGCAGTGTGTGGGACATATTGGTGGTACGGTTTTCCCCGTTCTCGCACTTAAGGACCGATTCCTTTGGGATTTCATCCAAACGTAACAAGTGCGACCAAATGGGTGAAGTGGGAAACCCCTGTCGGAGTAACTAGATAGGCCAGGGAAACCTTGATGTCGAGGGACAAGTGGATTCGCCGGGGTGGTGTTGGGGAGAACCCCTGGGCTTCCTGGCACAGCATGGTCTGGGACCTAACCTGTTTTTGGTCCGGGTGACCCCTCCCGTTGGCATAAGGTGACTCTGTGTCGGCTTTGGAAATGTCTTGTCGTGAACGCCTCAAAGTCACCAGACGTGGCAATTCTGCACGAGCTGGGTGACCCAGGTTAGTAACCTCGTGTGGGTAAAGTGTACCCCCTCTGCAGAGGTTAACAAACTGTTCGAATAGTCATGCCCATGGTCATGGGCAAATGTGAGGTGATTCCTTTAGCGTAGTTTTGTTTGACTACTACTTGTGAAAATGTCATGATGGGCTGGGATCTCATTGCTTTTGAACTATGGCTGACGGGATCAGCTGTGTCCGGGAGGCTATCTAAAGTGTTTGGTCGGGAGCCAACTCTTGATCAAGTTAAAGGTTGATACATTGCACTACCCCGGCCGGGCAGAATGCACTGTTTTGCCCGAGTCGTTGAGAAGCATTCTCTTAGAATCATTTGAAAAGTGTTAAACCAAGGTTGTATGCAAAAAAAGCCTTTCCTTGAAGCCTGCAATAAACACATAATTCCCAAGACTTTATGAGTACTCCCTGTACTCACCCTTGCTCTGCATAATTAATCCCCCCTAGTTTCTGAAGAAGAGGAGATGGATCCCGCTGACGAAGAGTACTTCCAAGAGTAGTCCGGCTTCGAGCAGTTCTAGGGTTTCAACCTAGTTCCCAAGTCATGCTTTTAGCCTCTTGGACCAGTCTTCACTTCCGCTATCCCGTTTTGTAATGCAGTTGTGAGCTCGGGATCTGTCTGTAGCCCAATATTACTATATGATTACTCTTAATAAAGAGACCACTGTTGCTGTGATATTCTGTCTTCCAGTGATACCAATATTGTTTCCTGGGACTGATATTGGCTTACAGGTTAATTTGGAGCGTCTCGCGCTAGCTCCCGTCTGGGGCTAGGTCGGGGTGTGACAATAACCTCCTTGGTGATGTAACTTTCAATGATGCTACCCTCGGGGTAGGATCGGTTCCGTACAAAGCCTTTTAGTATCCTAAGATACCTTTCACAAGGATACATATGCCTCAAAAAAGCAGGACCACAACATTTTGTCTACTTCACTAGGTGGATGGGGATATGTTCCATTATATCAAAAAATGTAGGCAGAAAGTACATCTCAAGATGACATAGGGTTCTCACAATTTCTGCCTGTAGTTCATGTAGACACTCTGGATCAATAATCTTCTGGCCAATTGCATTGAATAAGGAACACAATCGCATTATGGTGTGTTGCACTTTAGGAGGTAAAATATTCCTGATGGCAATAGGCAGATGCTGTGTGATAAGGACGTGACAATCGTGCGACTTCATTCCAACCAATTTAAGGTCGTCCAATGAAAAAAACTTACTAATTCTCGATGAGTAGCCAGATGGAACCTTGATACCACTGAGGCATGTGAGCATATCCTTCTTCTCATCCCTCGAAAGAGTGTAGCAGGCTGGAGGAAGGAACAAACTTCAGGACTCCGTTGTTATAGGATGTAGCTCGGAACGAATACCCATATCTTCCGAAATCATGGATGATTCCCTTGACTAAGTCATGCACATCCACTCTTTTTTAATTCGGGGGGGGGGGGATTAGCAACCTTTCTGTGTCCACTGAAATTCTTCGTCATATTTCTGTAAGGGTGAAACCTTGGGAGAAATCTCCTGTAACCCATGTAGACTATCTTGCGTGAATGCTTCAACCATCCGCTTCTTGTTTCATCCATACACTCCGAACAAGCCTTTCTCCCTTTAACAGTTTGCCCGGAAAGGTTACCAAGGGCCGGATAATCGTTTATGGTGCAAAATAGCATCGCGTGGAGGCTGAAGTACTCCTGCTTAGATGTGTCCCATGCTCGCGTGCCCTCATGCCATAGCCTTTCAAAGTCATCGATTATCGGTTCAATGAACACATCAATATCATTGCTAGGTTATCTCGATCCTTGAACGAGCATGGCAAGCATAATATACTTCCTCTTGAAGCACAACCAGGGTGGAAGGTTATAGTTCACAAGAAGAACTGACCATGTACTATGACGACTGCTCAAATCAACAAATGGATTAATATTATCTGTACACATGGTGAAACACATGTTTCTCGGGTCCTCTACAAATTCGGGGAGAACTCTATCGATTATCCTCCACTGTACTGAATCTGCTGGGTGTCTCAGCTTACCATCGACCTTCCATTCTTCAGCATACCAGCGGACTAACTTAGCTTGTTTCGGATTCGCAAACATTCTCTTCATGCGCTCGGCAATTGGTAAATACCACACCACTTTTGCGAGGCCACCCCTCTTTGACTTACGACCTTCACCTTCACTAATATCTCACTTGTATCTCGGATCCTCACAGACAGGGCAAACATCTAAGTTGGAATATTTTTTGTGATACAATATGCAATCGTTCCAACAAGTATGAATTCTTTTGACCTCCAGATCCAATTGGCATAAGACAGAGGCATTCCTCTGATGGGTTCCATTTCCGGCTCGTCACAGGTGATTTGATACCTGTGACGGGCCGCAGCCGGAGGGCTCACCAATGATGGCATCCCGTAGGACCCATCAAAGGTGACGGTCATCAGTGACCATTACTTTGGTCCGTCACAGGTATACCGCCAGAGGTGACAGAATCTGGCATAGTGAGTAGATGCAGTAAATGCTTGTACTGTGTGTTCCTAGGCTATTAGCCTAGAATGTTTATGTATGAAAGGCTGCATTTAATTTTCTCCCTATATATTGCTTAGAATTAGTAGTACCAGCTACCATGGAATTAGCAGCTGATCGTACGTACATCTCATGTCTCGATTTATATGGCGCTGAATGATTATCATCTATAGCAGTACAGATTTCATGACATTTGAGACCCCGAACTTTTTTTTATACTAGAAAAATGATACAAACCCTATTGCTCACTTCTTGTCCAACTAATATGCATGCTAATAACTACTTTTGTCCCATATCACATCTATTAATTACGAATTTTTGGATTATTAATTAGAGCCCATGCTATTTTCAACTGCATAATTTATTTAACATGTATGGCCACGATAATTAATACGATGCATCGATCAAATCAATGGCCAGAGTTTATGGTTAATGTGTGAGAGCTTTCTTGGATTGTCCGGTTAGTCCATGAGCCCATGATCATAGAGAAATCATGACTAGCTAGCTAGTTAAAAAAAAAATCATATTTGTGCCATATATGAATTCTTTTCTATGTGCAGTTTTAATTTATGAAAACAATTAATATACCCTTATGTCCGTACAATATTAATTGCACGAGGAACAATTGTATTTTGCATTTTAATTTCTTGTTATATATGAGCAGCCTTTTCCTTCACGTGCCAATCTGCCATCAGTAAATTATTATATTACTCATCTATAAGAGGAAGGCCAGAAAGTACATGAAATACACCTGGCTTTGGCAGATGGAGCACATGCTCAAAAGAGCCATCTCTGTACAAAGCAATTCAGATGGACGTATAATTAGGCCATGGGGGGAGGAAAAGAAAGGTCATGTACACTATATACATACGGGCCCATGTACGACAGTGTTGGATCCACACATTTTCAATCTACTGCTGCCTGCTGGAACCGTTCTTTCACACGCATGCATATATATTTCTGTGAGTAAATTAACTATTCATTGGATTTCCTGTTTATTCAAGCAAATTAATTAATGGAGTAGTTTTTTTCTGTGTTTTCTTTGACTTAATTTCATGCCAAGGATATCCGTAACAAGTGCATCTTTTGCTGTTTCGGAATTGATTTTTTCCCCTGATCTTTGAAATTTGAAGGATTTTCTTTTTCTTCAATTCTCCTCGCAAAAATAAAGTGGCAACACAAGCTAGGTAGCGAGCTAAACTTGGATCCGGACAAGGCAAAAGAGTAGATTATTTAAGCTATGAGAATTAACATACCCTTGCGACTGCTAATCCACAAGAAGAAAACCTAATTAGACATGGATTACAAATGGAGGTCCAAGCTGACACCCTCCTTCTGTTCCAATTCACACCTACCTAGCATCTCCGGCGACGTCGACGAGCACGACGACAACGAAGGCGACGAGGACAGCAAGCTCATCGGCACTTTCTCGTCCTTGCATGCCATCTCCCCCGCCGCCGGCGTGCCCGCCACCGTAGCCAGCTTTTCAGCGACCTGCCTGCCGGCCGTGCTGCCAAAATTCTCCGTCGGCGGGGGCACGCTCCACAGCCCCTGCACGGGGCTACCGTTGATGGGCTGCGCCATGGAGCCTGGCCCGGCGAAGGCTCCTGGGGCGGCGCTCGTCCACATCGGGTAGTGCGCCGGCGGTGGCGGCGGGTGGTCGAAGCGGCCACCGATGTGGTGGTAGTTGAAGAGGCCGTACATGTGTCCCGGCATGTAGCGGTGCATGGCGAGGGAGGCCTGGAGGTGAGCTCGCTTGGCATGCTGCCGCTCCCGCTTGTGCGCGTTCTGGTGCCCGCCCAGCGCCTGCGACGTCGGGAAGTTGCGGCAGCAGTAGTGGCACTCGAACTTGCGCTCCGCCGCCGTCGCGGCGCCGCCGTTCTTGGTGCCGCCGCCGCCGCCGTTGCTTCCCTCGGATGTGACCGTGCTGCCGTTGGCCGCGTCGGGGGAGCCTGCACCGGCCGCCGCAGCCTCCGTGGGCCGCAGCTGCAGGTCGTTGGAGAACTCGCAGCCGAACAGCCGGATTGTGTCCCGCGCCTGCTGCTGCTGCTGCGGCGGCGGCGCCGGCCGGATGAACGGCAGCTGCGAGAACGAGTCGACGCTGCGCATGTCCTGCGGCTTCGCCATGGTGGTCTAACCAACCAACCAAGCTATCTTCTTCTACGTGAACCAAACCAAGAATTAACCACCCAACTCGGGGCAATTCTTGCGTGGCGACGGGTAGAGCTGCTGCTATCTTGTGTTTTGCGTCTCCGCGCTGAAGAAATTGGCAACGAGTTGGTGTGGTTTTAAGGGGATGGGAGTTGTAAGCTGGGCCGGAGCAAGCGGAGGAGAGGGGGACCATGCAAGTAAGAGCAGAGGGGGACTACCAAGCTTAAAGCTCCCCCTCTCTCATCACCAAGTACAAATGCAGCTGCAGTGGCAGTTGCAGTTGCTGCTTGTGCCCTCCCTGCCTAGCTAAGCTACTGCTAGTGCAAGCTATCGTCTCATCAGTCTCACACACAATGACACAAACATTAACCCCGGCCCATTTCTTTCTCGGCAAATATGGGACTAGTACATATATGTACTCGCACGAGTGCTAGCTAGTCTAGGTCTAGCTAGCTAGGTATAGCTAGGCAGCGAGAGAGCTATAGCTACAGAGAGATTAAAATCTGAAAAAAAAAATTTGCCCTGTCCAGCTTTCATGCATCTGTAGCTATCAGTGGGCATCAAGTGGGGGGAGATGGGTAGTGTGACTCCGTCTATCCGTCGCTCTCTCCCTCCCCTCTGCTGCCTCTGGGATTGGCTGTAGCCGGGGGTTCTTTATGGGAGGTTGGCTTCTTTACAACATGAGAGACCGCAGGTGGTCCTCCTGGGGACGGCGACGTGCTCGATCGCATTCTGCTTGCTTGCTTAGTTGCTCGATCGCTTGCTCTCTCCCTCCCTGTTCATGCTGCTGCTGCAGCTGCATGATTACTGCATGCCGGCCGGCCGGTGCAGCAGTCATGCATGCATGGTGCATGCGAGTTTTTATCTCTTTATAGCTTTCCGCTGTGGTACTGCTGCTAGCTAAGCTGCTAGCATCGTCGTTTGTAGATCGATCGATGTTCGATGGGTGGCATGGCATGGCAGCAAGCTGCTTCAATTCGTTCGCTCGTTCTCTCCGTTTCTCCTCTCGGTCGATATATATGGTACTATCTTTTGACAGCGCGGTTATAATAATTGTGGGCGCGTACGTACGTGTTCGATCGATGGCGCGCGCTGCGTCGCTAGCTGGGATCCACATGCATGCTTGATTGCTGGATCGAAAGCTAGCTAATTGAGATAGCCAGCTGAGTGCTGCAGTTTTGATCATGTTGATCTCTACATATACTCCATGGCTGCTACAGTAGCTTCTTTTTCTCCTCTCTTTTTCTACAGGCTTTTGTAGACCTTTTCTTTTCCGGAATTCCATGCACTCAACGATTTTTCGCCTGCTTGTAGTAGTGATATGGAAAAAGGGTAATTTCATTAGAGTTGTTTCGGAGATACTACGTGAAAAGTTATCAATGTCAGTAACTCACTCTCCTCCAGGACGTCTGGTTTCATATGGCTTCTGAATTAATGACCCCTATATCTGCCTCAAATGGAATTGGCCGTAGTAGAGAGATCTACTACTGTCGTTGTTGTCCATCTAGCTAGCTAGCTGTTCGAGTAGAAAACCAAACATCTCCTACACAGCTAGTAGATCAGTCGATCCAGTCTCTCCAACTTGTGATGAACATTAATGCTCGATAGGACAAGAAAACATTTTCAAGCCTCATGGGCGCGTAAAGCCGTAGAGTGACCGTGTGCCAACCGCGATGCTATTTGAACTTGTGTTATCTCTTTAAGATGTACTCGTCTGGATAAGTACATGGCCAACATCAAACCAGTGCATGCATGTGTCTCTCGACAAGTACATAATGATGACACCAATGAAATCTACATCTTAATTTCATCTGTGGTACAGACATCGCATATGCCTGTCTTTTTTTTTCTTCATGTCGATCCATGAATTAAGATTGTTTGTGCTAAAATATTTTTACTGCCTAAATTAACGGCGGCTGCCAGGATTTCAATCCAATGGGCCAAGCTGAAGAGAAGTACATGAAAAAGCTGAGTGAAAACGCAAGCTCGATTGGGACTCATGATCTCAGTAACATTTTCTGACGCTTACGTGTATGACAGATATCAATATCGACCAGAACGAGCTCATCCTCATCACAATGACCAATCAGGCCCACGTTTATTTCAAGTTGAATCGTTCCAAATGTTCAAAATTCCTTATTACGATTTGGACAGTTTTTCACTGGTTTAACCTGGCGCAAAAACGAAGAATAATCAAGGAAGGACCACACCGTGTAGCTGTCAGTAGTTTGAGCCATCTATCTGAAAGCACGAAATTGGGAACGCGCAGAGAAAAAAACCAGTAGTCTATAGGAGTAGAAACAAAGCGTTGATGCGACACGCAAAAGTAGCAACATTTATGTACATCGACGTGCATCTGGTCATCACTCATATGCCCCTGCCCGTTGCTGCCTTGCCTTTTTTTTTTCTCTGCTCCGGTACTGGTACAAGTCGTCGTACGAGTTAGCTAGCGGGCAACAGTTGTAGCCACAGCTCGCCGGAAGGCGACTCCACCCCTGCAGATGCAGGTGGGTGAACGCCGCTTTCACGGCGACGTCGCGGCCGCGCTCGCCACTCGACTTGCCGGTCGCGCCAGATCTCGCAGGCGTCGCCAAATATTCTCGACATGGACTTCCATTTGTGTTGTTTCATCGATCGGTCGTCTCACGCGTTTTTCACCTCCCCCCCCCCCCCCCCCCCCCCCTCCCCCCCTCTTCTCCTAGCTTGTCCAAATTGAGTAAGCTTCTTCTTCTCATCAGGGTTGCAGTAATTTATTGACAGATCCAACTCCCCGATCCACCACACAGTTTTCCTCGTAAATGCCGTGACCGTACGATAGATATATTGATGGTAGACTCGAGCCGGCGATAAGACAGAAGCGCTTGTCAGGCTGGAAAAGTGAAAAGGATTTGGCAGAAAAAAGGTACGGGTACTTGGCGCAAATAATTCCGTGCCGGTTAGGCTGTTGTTATTACCGTGGGCAAGTTTCTCACCCACGCACACATGCACACACCGATCGACCGATGGATCCGTCACTTTTGCACGCGTGAGCCGTGTGGAAAGTCGCAGCGGCAGACGACGCTGCGGCTGCGGCGGCGGTAGCACCAGCAACGTAATGGTCGTCGTAACTGCCGGAAAAGGACGCGGCTTGCATGTTATTTTCGGTAGGAAGCGATCGAGATCAGATCAGCGCGAGATGAGCTGCAATTCTGCGGCTCTGCCCAACCCAACCATGCAAACTGCAATGCACCATCACCGATCGCTCGCTGTCCCTCTCGCGCGCTGTCCTTTTCGCTTTCGCTGCTTCCAACGAGGGGCAAAGCACGCATATGTATGTGCAGGTACACAGAGACTAGTATGCATAGTGGTATACGTGCTTTTCACCGCGCTAGCTAAGCTCTCGTTGCAGGACATGACAGCCTTACCACTGCTCAACTAGAGTACGGAGTACTCTCTTCACATTTTATTCTGGATTTTTGGTGGGAGGCTGTTGGTTGGAGAACTACCTCAGGGTTGCCGCGGAGCCCGGTAAATAACTTTGTCATAACCGATCTTTTTTTTTCTCATCTTCTTTATGGTTGGGTGGTTAAGGGAAACTATTTTGATCCATCGAAAGGATATCTCATTGTTTGCATGTCACTCAAATGGTTTAAAAAAATTAACAAGATTTGTTAATATGATATATCACTTCACAAATATGCAAGTTCAAATTCAACTTCTACATCTCGCAACGAAAAAAAACAAATTAAACTACAACTAGTTAATGTATATTTACAGTCAAATTTGTTTTTTCGTTACGAGATGTAAAAGATGAATTTGAACTTGTATGTTTGTGGAGTGATATATCACATGTTAATACATCTTCCCAATTTTTTCCAATTATTTTCATAACCATTTGAGTGAAATGCAAACAACAAGGGGACATCCTCTCGAGGGATTAAAATCCACTCCCGGGTGTTTAATTATATAATAGTTACTACTTATATATAGTTATCTTAATTATCTAGTAGCTTGTTTATGTGTCGGTGTTCCTGAATTGGTCTCGTATGAAATATTTGCCATTTGATGGAACTTAAGAAGTTGCCGTACAAGACCAGTACTACTAGTAGTGGAATATCAGCTGAAAGTCATTTGGGCCGACTGAGAAAGTCGAAACTGGCTCTAACAGACTAGATACCTTAAGTAAGCGAAAGAAGGAACAGCATACTGACCTAATTAAAAGCTTTCTATGTCACTCTATGGTTCAATTCCCGCGTTTTGGGCTACTTGTACACAACAAAAGTAGATCCTGGAGCACAAAAATCCAAGCTGCAACCGAGGGAGGTTCAATCTACAGAGTATATATTCCTGATTATCTAACCGGCCTGTCATAGGATTTTCAGGCTGAACTCTTGTTGCTTGGGTCATGTGTTGCTTGCTGTTGATTAATGAGGGTGCTCTGCTTTTTTGAGCACTTGTCTGCATCACATCATATGCCAAAGTCTCTCCACTTAAAGTAAGCTAGAGACGGTACTCCAAAACAATCATCAAATTCCAGCTCTATTGATGGAGCTCCCTGTCCCCTTTAGCTTTTGGATGAGACTTTGGATGCTGCTGCTTGGGACCAAACATGCAGCTAGCCAGCCCAATTAAACCTTGAACGCAGTAATCAGAATGTGTCCTTTTCCTTCTTTTCGTGTGCCATCAATCCCATTGCCTCATAGATCTCCATGGGGGCATCAACAAGCATCAGAAATATAATACATTTTCTTAGTGAAAAGGCAAACCGAAAGAAGATCAGAATCCCTGATGAAACCGACATGCACACCATGCAGATAGTACTAGACTGGAGCACTAATAACACGTTGCCACAAGATAATCTTTGTGGATCGATCCACCATCAGTTTATTCCAGAGAAATTAACACTGTTACTCTGATAGATATTCCTATCTCTCATCTGTCTCTACCATATATACGTGGTCATGAGGTGATCACTAGTACTACTATATATAGTTGTCTGCATTTTTTTTGGCACAGAAGATCTGACGATGCACATATGCTGACAACTGCAGGGGCAGTGTCAAGCTGTTAATGCAGATAGGGAAGGAGGTAGGCTTTGCCAAAGGCTTTTTGGTGGTGTTCTTCTCAAAGCATAAATATGGGTCTGATCTTGCTGTCGGGAAGGAGATCTCCAATCCTCCAAACCTAGGACCACACCTACTATATGGCGCAGTCATCGCCTCACCTCCTCTCATCACCCTTCAGGCTCAGATCAATCAGCATGCACAAACAGGCAAGATTCAACTAGAAAGAGCTATATAGTAGCTGGTGGGTGTGGACTCGTACTGCTCACATGATCCATGGGTGTGAGCAAGAGCTGGAGATATTTAATTAGTCTGCTTTGATTGGTTGGGAAGAGCCATAGAAGCCACAAGGGTGGGGGTAGAAAGTTGCTTTCAATAACTGTCCACAACTGGTAGGAGTACCCTTGTCGTTGTTGAAATTGCACGCCTAATTATGTCTACAGGGGAGGCATGCCCAGAAACAAGATGAAACAGTGTAATTTTACGTTGTTTGGTCACGTAACATCTGATGTTTATTTTTTCAATATGCAGCTAGAAATTGATCGAATTAATGGGTGATCTGAAAGCTCTGTTTATCTGAAAATTACTGTACCAGAAAGCATGAAAGCAGAATATATATCTGATGAAGAGAACTATAAGTTGTTTTCGGGGAGCATATATGTTTCTGTTCTGGAGAAGACCCGGTCGATTTGTCATCGCCGTAACCAATCATGTCTTATTCCTAACGCCAGCATGTACTACGGAAATATAGTAAGCTAGTACTAGCTAATAACGTAAATTCTCTCCCGGCCGGTCATGCTCGTAGCGTTGAGCGCCCTCGAGACAACATAGTACGCCCATCCACAGTTCATACCCAGTTTAAACTCGCATCTGTCGAGCTAGCAATAGCTAGTACTAGCTAGCTACCTGCTTCACAACTCAACATCATCACATCATCGCTAGCTCGATCCCTTGATTAATCCCCGTGACCCGGAGAACGTGTCGTCGTCCGACCGTTTCAGCGCGCACATCGATCGATCGAACGACAAACGACGCTGCGGCCGGCGATGGAGCCAGCGCGCTGCACCACGTACTACGTACGTACGCGCGCGCTCTAAAGCTAAACTAGCTAGCTTCGCACTGCACCGCGGTCGACGACGTCGTACCCGCTCCATCCGTGCATGCGCATGCACGTGTTGCGCCCCGTCCCCCTACTACCCCTGCTCCGGCTGGTAGGGGACACCCCTCACATCAACCCGCGCCGCGCGCAGCCACGCCGCAGCAAACCATCCATCCATGCAACGTTAGGTTCACCGGCTCGTTTCGCTACAGATGCGCCGATTGCGCCACCACGATCCGCACACCACCGCGCGCGCTCGCGTGTCCCGCCAGATGCGGGCATGTGGCTCTCGCGCGAACAGGGGAGCGAGGGAGTATGCACGTTACGCGCGGCCGCGCGCGCGGGTGCGACGTGCGAGCCGTGGGATTTGCGTGTGAGACGCCGTAAATTCACCCAACCCACCAGCACGTTGGATAGGGTGGGGATGCTTAATAAGGGAAGAACATATATATGTGCAGGACAGCAGGAGTAATTAATTGGTTTTGCTCTTGCTCGTGCTCGCATGTGGCCTCGAACTACCGCGAATTAATGTGTTGGAATTTCGACGTGATCGTCGCGAGTCGTTATTCAAAATGGAGGAGTACTGCGTACTAGTACTAGTGTGTAACTGTAGTGTGTTCGGTTAGGTTCCTGTACGTGGAACCAGCTCCGGCAACTGCTGAGCTAAGCTTTTCTCTAGTTTCTTTGTACTTGTTGCTATTTGCACGGCTGCCTGCAGTTATACTACCAAGCACTTTAGGTACGGTGCATTCTAGATGTCATTGTTTGTTACTGCTTCGCGTGGTGAGGTGACGCAATTTCCAGGAGTTAAAACTTGGCAAAACTTAAACATAAAGTGTTTTCATTTGATAAAAAAAAATGTCCATCAAAATGCCGTATGTTTTTTTATATGAATTAGGAATTCAACAAGAAAGATTAGAAAAACGTGAAACAATGTACAATTACTGGCTACAGCAATCTGAATGTTTATGTAAAAAAAAAGGTGGAACCTTTTTAATCTACCTTAACAAGTTACAACGAATACGAAATAACCAGTGCTCGGACAGGGAGTACAGTACATCAGCATCCCCATTCACCGGTCTCGAAAGCTATCTCTACGCAATTTATGAGAACGACAGCGCGCACAGATCAAAGTTTGTACACCTACACCCGTCCTTGATTTCAGTACACAAAGGCCCGGAATTCAATTCCTTTGCCGGAATCCGTAGGTGGTAGGAAAAGCCGTGCTTGGTCGGGACCCCGGCTTGTAGTACTCGTACAGTAGTCGTACTCTACATCAGTAGTAGATCAGGCCGTTTTGCTGAACATGCCCATGACGTCCATTCAATGATACACTGGCCGTAGAGGGAGGACTGTCTTTTTTTTTTTTCTATCTCAAACGACAGGCACAGCACTCTGAGCATCATTTAAACGTGGTCCCAAATGTAAGCGCTAACCTCTGCATGCATGCGGCATGCCCGATTCATTCGTCACTTGCTTCATCTGTTTCATTGCATCGTGCATGGCACACAAAAAGTAACGACACATGCATAACAAGCACAAAAAGACGCAAACGAAGAGAGGATAGGGTCCAAGTGCTTTGCACTAGGGTCTCCTTTATAATGTAGCACCGAATGTAGGAGATGAATTTTCAATCTTCGATAAGACACCCTCTCATTTTTTACAAGATAAATTATATAAGTAGTAACTATAACGCTATATTTTTAATAAAAAATAGTCAACATGCATTTACATTGTAAATCCTTAAATTACATATGCAATTTAGTGTATTTACAATGTAAATTCCAAAATTGCATATGTAAGTCTCTAAATTATATAATTATAGTGTATTTACAATTTAGCATAACTTACATATGTAATTACACTAGATTTGTACTATAACTTTTGCTAGATGAAAAACTTTAGGCCTAACCAACTCTGTTAGCTGAACGGAAGGCCCATGCACAAATATTAAAGTAGATCCAATACGTTGTGAGTTGCCTAGCACTGTATACATGCCGATCGGACGGTGTAAAAATTTGACTGAAATCAGGCACAAAATTTGTCGACAGATTTTTAGCAAGACCATTCATATAAGAGGTATCATTCTTGATACGTGCAAGCTAAATTTCGATTGATTTGTAGAAGTTGTAAAAAAATAAATACATTGAAACTAGTATATATGCATGTACAGTTGTATATGTTATTTGCTCCCTCCGTCCCAAAATTAGTTCAGTTTTAGCTCCCATGTTTGTCTCAAAATAAGTTTCGTTGAGTAACCATTGTACCGGAGTTTGTAAAGGGGGATAAACATATTAGAAGTAGATAAAGTGGAGTAATTACATTAGGATTTTATAAAGTGGAGTTATTCTAGTCTTTTTGTTTTATGTTGGTATGCGTGGGATGTGTGAAAGATGAACTTATTTTAGGATATATACGGAATATTAATTTGTTATTAATCTAACTTGTTATTTATTTAAAAAAATGATGACTATTTAGGTAACATTTAAGAAACGGGATGATCCAAGTACAATTTGCTCAAATTAATAAATAGAAGCTGTAACTGATGTGGGCTCTTTTTTAATCCAAGCCGCTAGAACTTTTAAGAAAACAACCAACAAATTTAGAAAATAATTTAAGGACTGAATTGTAGTTAATTCGAGACATATTTTGTTATTAAAGTTTTATTTGGACCATCCTGAAACCAATCCTTTTATTTTGGATTGGTTAATTTTGCCAACTTTTTTAGTTTGGACTACCCAACTCTTTTATATAAAACAAATACTATCCAACTCTATTTTCTATCCATGTCTACCCTCCGCTCTAGAAAGGATATGGCATGCATGTAAATAAGGGAGTTCACCGGTGTGCTAGAGCCGATTTACCTAATTAAGGTCATTGATGTGTACGGAAGATGTTGTTTTGAGTGGTCCAAACTGCAGCAATGATAAAACTACCTGAGTAAAATATGGTCTAAATTGTAGTCTACTTTTAAGTTTTTGAATTAAACCTAAAGAAGTGTCCATTGTATTCTCCAATGGTATTTTGTCTACTTTGGAGGAGAACACACGAAAAAAATAGTTCACGATTTCCAGTGACAGGTTTTATTTAATATGAATTCTGAATATATACGATCTATGGCCATTATAATGCAACCACCTAATCAGTGTATATATATGTCTTTCTAGTTAATTAATCTCCGGTGAAATTTATGATGTGCGAAGTTGGACTTGGTCCGTTCTTTATTCAGTCTCTACCTCGTACATGTTCCTGCTCCATATTAGTAGGATCTGAAAATAAAACTGCCTGATTAAATTCTGCATTGACGTTGTAAGATGGGAAACGTTTACAGTTAAAATGCAGACGACGTACATGGATGCTAAGCTTCATCACCAATTCACCACCATGCATGCAAGCAAGCATCGTCCCTTGTCCCTAGCTTATCTGGAGAATTAATTCAATAAGAACTTCGCAGCCCGATCGAGTCCCGATCGATCGACTACTATCGCACAGCGCACAATATTTGCCAGTACGGCCGGCATGAGAGCGACACCTTAGCTAATGCATATGCAAACTTCCTCTTCCGAGAACATGGCCCTGGTCCAACAATAATGTGAAAGTACTGCATCTGTTGATGCATGGTTAGGTGCTTGATCTGATGTGGCTTGTGTCTTGGCGTAATCCTGAGCTAGTTGCCTTCATTAATTAACCCCAAAAATCTACTCGATCTCACTGATTGGATACCATCCCCCATGCATGATGCACGGACAGTCGGCGGAGGTCACTGCTGTTGAGATGGTTCTAGCCCAACCACACCACCTATGGGGACGGCATCATCGATCTAATCAGATCATTAGCACTTCGTCATTGGTCACACCCACACACATATATTCCCCTGTAGCCGATGTTGATATGACAGTCTAGGAACATACAAACCCTGATCCTTTCATCACCAGTAACCAGCTGATGTACTCTCTCTCGTCACGTTCCGACTTTTCCCAAAGATGGGAGAGAATTGATCGAAAAAGAGAAAAGAAAGAAACAAAGAAAAGAACAACTAGCTTGATCCGTCAATCAGATGGATCTATCAACCTTTTTTCTTAAGAGTGCAAATTTAGGACGCAAACCATGTATATTTCAGTCTTGTCTTTCTTGGATCTGCAGCTCGCAGCCGTCGCCGTCGTCGCGTTTGCATGATCGTTGCCGCTAGCTATAGCTAGCCGTGGCACGCGGTGCCGCGCATGTGTGGCGCTTCGCGGGCCTCTCGGATTACCGCGGCCTGGGCGTACGTCGTCGTCGATGGCGAGTAAACGTCAGAGAGAGATACGGAAAACGAACGCCGCTGCTCTCGTCGGTTTCACCGTCTCGTTGGCTCGTCGTGAGGCATACGTTGAGTTGTTTTTCTTTCCGGCTTGAAAGGCACAGCGCTTGCAGAGGGGAGGAGGGAGTCGATCGGGGCGTACGATTCCGAAGAGTCGCATTTGCGTTTGCGGCAACGTCGCTGTGCGCCTGAGTCCACACAAGTGGAGGGAGGCAAAAGGTGAGGAATAATGAGAGATCGCTGTCCCGGGAAGGCAAATCACATCAGGATTGCAGCAGCTGAGGGCAACCAGAATGGAGCCTTTCAGGGCTCTCGCTCAAAGTTTTTTTTGAGATAATATGCATGCATGTGTGCCTGTTTGTGGCAAAGCCTGTGTCGTGTCTGTGCTGTTCACACACTGCCTGCTGGCTGAATCTTCAGGAGAAAATAATAAAAAGGTGAACATCTTGTGTTACTTTATCTCGCAACAACTGATGATAATTCTGCTCTGATTTGATCCGGGCCTAACTCGCCAGACATGCTGGCCCACCTGTCAGTGATCTAGCACGTGGTTGCAACTGCAACGCGTAGGACACAATAACACAAAGTCACAAACCCCTCTCTCTGATCGACTGCCCCAAACATGCCATTAGAGCACCTCGCTGGAATTCAGAGCTAGTAGGATATGGTTGGTGATGCCTGTCAGTGATCGAACTTAATTAGTCCAACGCTGGCGCACCACTGCTTCCTGAATGGAGCAGCAAAGTACTCCTCCAAGAAGCATCACGAGGGAGTTGGGACGGCCGGGGTTTTGGCAACTGGGCATGCATGCACCCCAGTTTCCCGGGCGCGACAGGCAACGGCCGTACGCACAGCGAAGCTGCTGCTGCAATCCTGCGAGACTGGCCGATCTAGCTACTCACTACACAACTGACCATGGCCAATGGATCGATCGTTAATGCCGAATTAGATGTCGGTTCTTGTCCTGCCGTGGATGGTTGTACCGTACGTTTCCTGTGCTTCTGCTGTTTTTAACCTTTGCCGAGTGGTAAATAATAAATCCGTGGTTGTACACGTGTCGTGAACTGCAACTGAGAAAGAAAACACACAAGGCCCAAGCCAATGAAGAAAGGCCCACTTGAAGCAAGCCCAGTTTAGTCCACATCCTGAAGCCTAAACCTATTCGTACTCACCTTGTACCTCTCTAAAAAACTCAGTATCTATTGATTGACAGTATTTTGGAGCAATAACTCAAGAAACATAACTGAACTTCTGCACCATCATTAAATATATCATGCTTAGAAAAGAATTTGCTGATGCACCATCATCATCACATCGCTGCCATGTCCATGTAAGAAAATGAGTACATTTCATTTTTACATCTCAAATATAGCAAATCTAGTTCTTTGATCCAGTGGCGGTGGTTGCCGAGGCAGACGGGCAGTACTCGCAGTCACAACCAACTGGACCGAAGCATTTGCCGGTGCCCTTGTACATCCTGGAGCAGTCCGCGCTGCATTCGGCGGCGCTGCATGCCTTGTCCGGATTCAGGATAACCGAGCTAAAGCCCGGGGTTAAGGCAGATACCCTCGCCATCGTCTCTGCAGATCTCGCCACCGTCACTGCAGATACAAGCGATAGATTTATTTCTTAGGAGTTGCATGATCGATGTTTGCGAAATCAACGTACGGCGAGAGAAGTGCTTAAATTACCTGATGATAGAGATATGAGGGCAATGGCGACCAACAGCAACTGAACAGCCCTCATCCTTGTTTGGTGTTGGCGTCGAAAGCTAGAATTGGAAGACCGATGAGTGATGAGATGAGTTGTTGATCTATATGGAAAATACCATGATTTTATAGTGGATTCACGGGGAGGCTTTTTTTTTTGGAATCACTTCCAAGATAGACAACAGATTAATATGGATTAAATTAATTACAATCTTATATATGAATTATAATGCTTTTAAATACAATCGTCTATTTTTGGCAGCTTTGATGGCTGCGGTTATATAATTCCCAACAGTGGAGAGGGTTATCCGGTTCATATAAGTATCTTGCATTAATTTTTGTCCATGCCTACAGGGCCGGTCCTGAGGATTGGGTGGCCCGGAGCAAATATGAAAACAGAGCCCCTCAATATAATCATGCAAATATAATCAATATATATTAAAACATTACTAATAAATAATTAAAGTGCATACAAATTAGTATTTGCATGAATTACCTAAAAATTTCTTCTAATATTTCTAGATGTGAAATTTATCGTTGATGATATCAATCAACGGTTTTCCTACATTGGCCCCTTAATTTATTCAATCAAATCATTTATCATTTTTTTCTACCCGATACATACTTTGTCAATAACATGATATCGAGGATGGCTGGTAATTAAGAAATCAATATATTAGTGAGTCCATAACATGGCAGTAAATTACAAAGCTATGAAATATTACAGATTAATCAGACTAAGGATGGGCACAGCAAGTTAGTCGACAACACACGCCGAACGCAGCTCGTGCAATCTCAACCTCATCAGAACAAGAAATAGAGAACTGATGAAGCCAAAGATATTTCTGTCACTAACAATACATGGCAATTGGCAACGATGACAACGCTGTGTTGCTGCTGCTTACCCCCTATGTCATATGCAGATGAGCAGATCGGTAGTGAGTCCGGTTCTTAAACAGCTAGCTGCACTCTTGCAATCCCCGGCCAGGGCAGTTCGTGGAGTGGCTGGCTGAGGAACAGTGGCCGGTGCTAGCAGGCCACCAGGGCAGTTCGTGGAGCGACTAGCCGGGGAACGGTGGTTGGCGCTAGCATCGATAGATGACAGTCAATGGCACAAATGAGATCGCTAATCTTCTTTTTGAAAGGAAAGAAATTTCCCAATTTCCATGCGAAGAAATCTCTACTTGCCTTGCATCGCATACTCATCGGCGGCAATCTCGCGTATGGCGTTTTGGAATAAGCGGCTTCGGCATCGGTACTTACAGGTCTTACGGGGCTAGGTGGGGGTCCTATGAGTTGGGGGGGCCAGTGCGGCCGCACTGCTCGCCCCCCTTCAGGGCCGGCCCTGCTGATGCCTAAACGAGGCTAAGTACCGGACTACCTGCAAGAACCTTCAAAAGGCCAAACAATATTTGTCATAGGCATAGAATAGCAGAATGCAATTCAGCCCATGCCTTGTCCGAGTCGGGCCGAGCTGGTTAACAACTCCTGGAGTTGGCCTGCTTTGGAATCTTTAGAAAGATGTTGTCACACCCCAATCTGCCATACAACAGCACCTCACAGGAGCGTGTTGTAGGAAAAACAGCGTGAACCACTTCCTGCGAAACCGCGATATCGGTACCACTCCCAGGATATAGTGCTGGTACCCACGGTGATAATTATGAATTATTGCAATCCTTAATTTAAATAGGGGGTTTATTTACCTTGACTTAAGTTGCAGCTCTCGGGAGAACCTGAGAATGCAACAGACGACACGGAAGCAGCAACACCAGAGGCAGAGGCAACGGAAACCAGCGAACTAATACCCACCACCACAGGCAACAGCAGGGAACTAGGACGAAACCCAAATTTTCACTTCAACTTCACCTTCAGAGCTGGCAGAACTAAATATATAGAGCAAGGGTGAGTACTTACGTACTCAGCAAGCCACGAGAACTTAAGTTGTTAATGCAAGCTTCAAGGGGAGGCTGTTTATTTTGCAATCAATTTTATTTTTAAGCTTTCAACAATCTAAGTGTGTGCTTGTCCACAACTGAAACGAGACAAGTCTCAGCTCGGTCGGGAGTGAGAAGTAACAAATTGATTTTCATATTTGCACAACTCCCGGAGTTGGCCTCAAAGTTGGTTTCCTAAACCAAACCAATTATCCAATGTTCCAGAGATACGTGGTCCCCAAACGACCAATGATTTCCTGGGAATCCCTGTCCCGCTATCTCCCTGACAGCCACTTGATTCCCAAGCATCAGGTTTCCCAAACCTTAACACCATTTCATGAAACAAAGTAAAACCAAAAACTATGCTAAGGAATCACCTCATATCTGCCCATGACTATGGGCACGACTGTTCGAATAGTTTATTAACCTCTACAGAGGGGGTACACTTTACCCACGCGACGTTACTAACCCGGGTCACCCCAGCCCGTGCAGAACAACCACGTCTGGTGACTTTGAGGCTTTCATGATAAGGCATTTCCAAAGCTGACACAGGGTCACCTTATGCCAACGGGAGGGGTCACCCGGACCAACAATAGATTAGGTCTCAGACCATGCTGTGCTAAGAAGCCCAGGGGTTCTCCCCGACACCACCCCGGTGAATCCACTTGTCCCTCGGCATCAAGGTTTCCCTGGCCTAGCTAGTTACTCAGCCAGGGGTGTCCCACTTCACCCATGTGGTCGCACTTGTTATATGCTCAGATGTAATTCCCAAGGAATCGGTCCTTAAGAGTGACCGCACAAGCATCCCGCCCAGGAATGGCCTTGTGTCGCGAGTTTTATTTTTAAAACTCATTTTTCTTTCACAAGACACCGACCAAGCGTCGGGTATTCCAAAGCTTTTGTAAACCATGTTTTACCCAAGGTGTTCTTATATTTTAAGTTTGAGGGCGACCATCGATACTCATACAGAGTGCATGAATATCGAGACACATCGAAGGTGGTTACAAGGGAAACATGATACAACAATTAATAATGGAAGGATCAAATGCAACAAGATAGGTAGCCCCGCCAGTCTGCCTTGCAGACGGGGCAAAACTATTCAAGTGCACACCTATCAATGCATAAATATTTTGCAAACAATATAAGTAAGTTCAAATATAGGTCCAATGTGTTCAAAGGTGGATTGCCTTGCTCAAGGTCTTGAGCTTCACGAATCTTCGAGAAATCCACGCTTGAAGAAAATCCGGTAACCGCAACTAGGTGTAAACAATCAAAAACATAAAAAAGACCAAGAAAAGATCCTATTTAGACTAAATAGTAATGCCACAAGATAGATCACAATTTTACGGAATTATTGGAAGTGGAACGGAGTCAATAGGAGTTACGGATCAAGAGGTATGATTTTTGGAGATTTAGTTGAATTTCTGGACAAAGGAAATGGTTTGTTGAATTTTATGGAAAAGAATATTCTCAAGAATATTCCTTACCACTCACTGACATGTGGGGCTAGCAAATGGTGAGGGAGGATGTATGGACTTGGTCCATGGGCAGTTGGTTCGGGAGGACAAAGGGTGGACTTTTGTTTCAAGGGTAGGTGGCTTGCGAGGAGGGAGTGGAAATTGACTTTGTTTACATTGGGCCAAGGGAGAGAAGCAAGGCTGCAGATTATGACTGGGAGATGGTAAATGGACTTTTGGTTTATTGGCCTCAAGGGGGTGAGCCACGGTTTATGAGGGGGATGGGAAATGCACTTCAGTTCACGGGCTGAAGGAGCAACACCGCGACCCAATCGGTCAAAATGAGCGAGGCCGACAGAGTGAGGGCATGGGCCGGCTCGGCTGCTGACTGGTTAGGGGCGGACTCGATCAACGCCACGTGGACCGCCACGGTGGCAAGACGAGAGGGGAGAAGAGGAGCGCGCCCGGGATCGGACACCGGCGGCTAGAGGAGGTAAAGAGGAATCGATTTCACGGCGCGGATCGGGATGACAACGAGCGACAGCGACTGGCGATGGCGGCGAACCTCATCGGAAGGCCGATGCGGATGCGCGAGAGGACAGCGAAGGGGCACGCGCTTGGCTTGGTCGAACCAGCATGCGATTGCGACGCGCACACGGTGGCACGGGGGCCAACAGCCGCCAGAGAAGCTCGCGCGGTGGCAAGAGCGGCACGGGACGGGAGCAGCGGATGAGGCGGGCGATCGCGGTGGCGCTCCGGGAGGTTTGATGGGGGCACGGGGATGGTGGTGGCGCGAGGAACCGACGGGTCCCGCGCTAACGGCTTCGCGCGGCGGCACACGTCGGCGGCGGGCTGGACAACGGCGAGGAGGGAGAAGATGCAAGCGACCACGGTGGTGCTCTGGGCGGTTCAAGTGGGCACGGGGAGGGTGCTGTGAGGAGAGAAGAGCCGACGGCGGCTACGAGGATAGACACAGAGAGAATGGTTGGTCGCGGTGCACGGCCGTCGGCGGTGGCGGTGGGGAAGTAATAGAGAAGGCCGGAGGCCAGGAGAGGAGTTTGGGGCGGTGGAAGAGGACTCTAGGAGGGCGATGGCGAGGGGGTTTCGCCGAGACGGAGGCCGGCGGCGGCGCGCGGGTGCGCGCGATGGGCAGTGGCGATGGAACCAGAACAGCGGTGAGGGGGAGGGGGAGGGGAAGCAACCGTAGCGAAAAAGGAGGGGAGAAGAGGTGATGAGCTCACCGACGGACCGGGAACGGAGTCAGCGGTGATTTTGTGCTGGGCGGGGAAGGCCGACGGTGTCTCGTGGCAGCGCGGCGTCGCATGTTGGCGACCAGCGGGAGCGGCACGGTGCCGAGGTAGGGGATGATGATGACCAGGCTCCGTTCCAAGGAGCTCGGCAAGAACCAGTGCCAGAGACTCGGAAGAAAAGGTTGCCGCACCCTCCGCGAGCTCGCTCGGTTCGGTTGGGAGTTTAGGACGAAACTAAGAATAAGAGAGAGGTGGGAGATGGTGACGCAACGGCGGCTGAACGAGGGAGGAATGCCGCGGTTTAAAAGGGCGGCAAGGTGGTGGAGGCGAAGTCGGTTCGCATAGGTGGTGGAGGGTGTGGTCAAAGTGGGGGTAGCGGGACTCAGAGGTGGCGTCATGCCGGCTCGCTGTCCGCTATGCAAGAAGCCAAGCGGCGGAGGCGGGGATGCGCTTGGTCGAAAGAAAAAGGGAAAAGAGAGGGAGAAAGGGGAAGCTGTCCTTGCTTCTTTGTGAGAGGAGAGACAGAGAGGGCGAGGCGCTGCCTCCCAGATTTGGAGGTTTGCAGCGTGGAGCAGCAGAGACCGTGATGACGATGGCGATGACGGTGAAAAGGGGGAGTGGTGGTTGGCGGCGAGCAGCTACAAGGTGGTCGCCGCAACAGGTGAGGTGACGCGACGTCCTTGCCGGTTGGCCATGACATGACGCGGGCGGGAAACGACGAGCGATGTGGTGGACTCAAACGGCGGCGAGGAGTTTGGTGCAATGGCGGTGGCGGCCGCGTGGTGAGAAAGAGGAGAGAGAGAGGGGAGCGCTCTCTCCACCGCGGCACCTGCGGTGCACGTGGCCGGGGGAGGGGCCACGGGCCGGCGGGGAGAAGAAGTGGGTCGGGAAGCGTGCGCGGTCCATAGGGAAGGGAGAGCGCGAGAGGGAGATGGGCCGGCCGAGAGAAGGGCGACATAAGGAAATGAGGGATGTAACTTAGACTTTTCCTGGAAAATTGAATTGGAGAGGAAAGGTATTGGGTTGGGCCGAGAAGGAGAAGGGGAGAGACGGCACAGACGATCAAGGGAGGCAAAATAGACATTTTCAAGAAATTGTTGAGGTTATATATGTATTATTTGAGTTGGGATTTGAATTCAAACTGGATGTTTGGACTCAACAAAATATAGAGGAGCCAAGGAAGGGCACCAAAGTAGGAGTTTGGCACTTTTGGGAATAGATTTGTATTTGGGGGACTTGTATGATTATTTGGGGAGAAAATTCAAGGAGAAGGAAATGAGTCTCGGAATTTATGGTTTAAACAAAGGAATTGAATTTGGATTTGTATTTGGGAGTTGGAAGGCTATTCAAAAAGGGAAATCAAAGGTGGGTAGATAGATAGATAGAGAGAGAAAGATATAAAGACCGAAACTTGAGAGGTCGAGCTCAATTTCGAGAGTTGGTTTGAAGGAATCAAAGTGAGACTTTAAGAGTTGGAGGTGAATCGTTAGACTGAGTTAGGGTTACAAGGAGATTTGAGTGGATTTATATCTTGGAGTTGGAACAAATATTTGGGAAGGGATTTAAAGAGGACGATAATATTCAGAAATGAATCAAAAGGGAAATAGATAGTTAGAGAATGGGAGGGTGTAACTCGAGAGTTTGAATTTGGATTCGAGAATTGATTTTGGGGTGTTTATTCGGTAGCGAGGAATTAGAGATAACTTGAACGCCAGTTCAAATCTTCTAAGGGGTTATTGAACTTGGACAATTTCAAGAGAAATTGGTCGAATGAGATTTAAGAATGAGATTTAAGAGAGAAATTTGAATACGGAGATGCAAATTATGAGATTATTTTCGACAGAGATTTTGAGCAGGCGGTTTTGATATCGGGGAATTGAGACAAAGGAGATATTTAAATTGAGATATACGGCACAACTTAGACTCAACACTAAATGAACGGAATTTTCATATATAGGATTTTTCATAAATTAGCTTTTTAACGTCATGGGAAAATCAGGGCGTTACATATGGCGGCCTGTTTGGAGAGTTATTGTAAAAACAATTGGTTCGTAGTCAGCTTTTAACATTCTGTTTTCTAATTTATTTTATAAATTTTGTGACTACAGCCATAATCGTTGGACCTTATAATTATGGAAGAAACTGCTGCGGTTATAAGCTAAAGACTGCGAATGCCGCTGCTTCTGCTGAAAGAAAATAGGAAAATGCCACGCGCCAAAATTAATTCATCCATTATTTTTAGAGATAATCCAAGAAATGTCATTGATAAGCGTCCAAATATAAGAAATATCATCGACAAGTGTGAGTTCCAAAAAAATACCATCGTACAAATGACTTTGTCCAAAAATACCATCGCCATTAAGGTTTCATCCATTCCGCACCGTTAAATACACTGTTCATCCTATAGCACTAACGGCGCGGAATGGACGGAACCCTAACGGCGAGGGTATTTTTAGGACAAAGTCATTTGTACAATGGTAACTTTTGGAACTCACACTTATCAATATCATTTTTTGGATTTGGACGTTTGTCAATGATATTTCTTGGATTATCTCTTATTTTTATATATAACCTCTTTCATGGAGAGATAAAACTTTAAGAAAAACGACTTTACCCTTGAGCCATCTAGCAGGATTTTGAGGTTAAACAATTTTTTTTAGCTGAACCAAACGTGTTTTTATTTAACCATCAAAAGTGGCTGAATTTAGTCTCTTTATTTAACCATCAACATCTCTCCAGGCATCACAAAATTAACAATCGCACGCGTCACACGGTATGTAAAATTTAAGCCCGATCGACGCGTTCGTGATCGGCCGCTGTATGCACAGACTGCGCATCGTTCGTCGACCACCGATTGGCCAGTTAGATGCTCGCCGGTACCGGGGAAGCGCAGGTGTAGACGCACTTGCACTGCGTGCGGATGCACTGGCCCACGCCGCCTTTGTACTGCCGCGGGCAGTTGGTCACGCACTCGCCGCTGTCGCACGACGGGGAGCCCGGGTTCAACACCGCCGAGCAGGTGTCCTGGAAGTACTTGGGCCCCGGTATCTTGGCCGCCATCACGCCTGCCATTTCGTTCAAGTTTTTTGTGTTTTTTGAGGTAATTTCATTCAAAGTCCAAACCAAGCTGATCAGTGATCACAAGCTTGAGCAAAAAGAGATGGATACAAGCTAGCTCCAAGTATTGCACGTACCTGATGATGATGATGCGACGACGACCATGGCCAGGAGGAGCAGTGCTGCTGCGTGGAAGGCCTTCATCTCTGACGCCGTTGGCTATGTATCTTTCTTTCTTGTGAGTTTGTGACTGCTGCTACTGCTACCGGTGCTAGCTGCAGCTTTGTTCTTTTTGTAGGTGTACCAAATGGGGGTGTGGTGTTTATAGTGTTGTTCGTATTATTTTTGGAATCACTTAATTACTACAGTAAGCTGTGTGGATATGGATAACGGGAACGGGTGTAATTTCAGGAGTAATTGGCATTGATACTGCTATATTCGTTTGTGCTGATCTTTAGGATTATATAGTGGTCTTATATAAAGAGTCGTACTAAATTGGTACCTAATCAATAGTACCAATTAAAGTGATATTTCGGGTCATTTTAATTTATCAGTTTTCACAAGAAAAAATAACGCATATTCCGTATGGCACGGACAATGTTTAATATATAAGATCATATCTAATACATGTCACACCCATATATGCATGCTATGTGGGTAGATCACACATTAGCCACTTATTCACCCAATAGAGAGGTATTCTCAGATAGGTCATAGTCAAACCAAAGCATATGTTAAAATATTGTAATCACAATGCATGTAGCCGAGAGGGGTAATTTTTAACCTTACCCAACAACGAAGGGAGATTGGGGCGAGAGGGGCAATATTGTACTACATGCTGATTGGAGTGAGGGGACCACAGCACCAAGCTCGAGCCATGAGCTCCCAGACGCGCTGCCCCAACCCGCACCCTCACCTCGCAGCCGTGCTACGCTCCGGGTTGTGTGTTTCTTGTAGAAGAGCCATGTTCCTTGCATAAGGACATAAGGCGTCGCTTATTTGGCCTGATTCCTACATAGAGTTCTAGGGTACGTGACACGATGGAGCATTGGCTATGGACTAATTCATCAAATGGATAAGTAATAATTACTTCAAAATTTAGATGCACTCTTAGAAAAGACAATAGACATCACCTGGTCTATGATTCCTAAAAATAACTTGCTTCAGTGTAACAGTCGACACTTGACACTGCTCCCATAAACTTGCTTCAATGAGCAGTTGGCTCAAATGACGTCCTGATGCTGATAGGCATGGGATTGTTTCATTCTCTGTTAAGTTGAATTAAATAGGCCTTTTTTTTTCTTTTCTGGATGAAACAGTCTTCCGCATGCTTTGATATCTTGTTGGCTGAATCGAGCTTCTAATAAGACATACATGTAAACTGTTATGGTTATGGATAAAGCATATCTCCTATGCTATGACTTATGGAATATACGAATATGGTACACATTTGTGTGTACCGGTTATTTTTGTGTACGATAAGTAAGTTATCGTAAGATTATGGAATTTACTCTCAGGGCAAGTGATTAGAGTAGTCCTACTCGGAGAGGATTAGGTTTGTACCATATCGTGCGGGGTCCATAATCTCCTAGTCCTACTTAGAGATTAAGGTGATTCACGGTATAAAAGGTATACCCCCTGCTGGGTTTAGGGCATCGAAATATACCGCAAACACATCCACCATAATCTACAAGCCGGAGGACACGAAGCCTACTCGCTGGGAGATCTCGTGGAATCATCTCGATAGGGATTTCGCCGGTAATATCGGAATCTTTGGTTCTCATTTACTCTGTGATTTTCTATATTAATCTCATATAAACTGGATCAGGGCTATTACCTTACGAGGGGCCTGTTGATACAAAAAACACACACTGGCCTGGGATATCTGCTTAACTCCAGTGCAGGTCCAAAGCTTGCTTTCGGGTTCAAGGGTGTGCCAGTTGATTTGATCCTACAATCAACAAGATAAAACATGCAGATATTATTAGTAAACGATAGTTGATCGGCTAGAAAGCCGATGTCATATCGTAATGTAACCTAGCCGATGCATTAGGAGATGAATCGTCTGTAGGGTATATCTATAAGAGTAAATAAACCCTAAACCTAGTTCATCGGCTGGAGAGATTGATGCTATATAATCTATAAATCGATATCACTTTAGAAATCAACAATTGGGATAGATCGGACTTAACTGAGATAGTATGAATTGCTTGGATCCAAAGTAACACGAAATAACGATTATATATGTTTATATCATAACCGATGTCTAAATTTAAGCATGTATCGCCTATAGCTCCGATACTACCTTATACTAGGATATCATCTTAAAATAAATATATTAAACTATCATCAATTAGATTGATAATAAATTCAATATATTTATATTAGTTGAGATCCCAATATAAGGGACAGATACAATTATTAAACAAGACATAGATATATGTAAAACAACTATATCAGGTAAGATCGACTGAAACCCCGATACTATCCTTATTAACAACCATGTAACATGCTAGAGATTATGATTTTAAATACGACTTAGTAGATCAAACTTAACTGATACAACAATAAGTATGAGAAGAAATATAATATCTAGACAATCAAGCCGATGGTCATCTTTTCAGGATGGTGGATATACTATATAATCTAAATCAACAAGTCAATCTAACCGTTATCGATAAAACCCTAGATAAACATCGGCCGATGCAAGTAGAAAGCATTGTCAATCTAGATTATATAATATATATGATAACTTGGTGACTCGCAAAACAAGATTAGAGTGTCATAAAGATGTAAGCACTAATCCCGATGATGCAAACCGCCATAACAAGTTTTACCTATTTGTCGAAGATTGAAACCGATGCAGCTTGACTCGAAAGCAAGAACTCATCGAAACAAAGTAGTAAAAAGGTCGGTGATGCGCCGAGATTGGATTGAACTGATGTTAATTATTT
This sequence comes from Oryza punctata, assembly GCA_000573905.2. Taxonomy (NCBI): domain Eukaryota; kingdom Viridiplantae; phylum Streptophyta; class Magnoliopsida; order Poales; family Poaceae; genus Oryza; species Oryza punctata. Next base: position 39,333,653 of record CM002489.2, read on the forward strand.
ACGGGGTCTCGGGTACAAATTTATACCCAAAATACATAATATGTCCATATCGAACATGACTCATACTTCCTATTACAACTCCAACAGACGAACAAGTCCCTTAGGCGGACTCTTACCGAAAATATCTATAATGAAACTGATTAATATCCTAATTAATAGATACAATTGTCTATCTCGGACTCAATTCTTGCCTGGCAATACCAATGCAAATCTTCAATCGAATCCGACAATGACTTTGAAACCAATCTTGTCAATATCGGCTGTATCGGCTAATCTTGTCCGACTCGGTATCAGCCGATAAAGTCTTCCAGCCGATGCACACTCTATTTTCGGAAATATCGCAGTACTCTCCAAATCCGCTTCGGCTTTAACCGTAATTCTGCTCCATGATTTACCAAATTTGGTCATTAACAGGGCCTGAACCAGTATAATCTTTGTCTCCTTGTTTGCTTGATGTCGTTTCGTGTAGATCCTAGTGTCAATGTATCCCAATACCCTATACATCCGGTCTACGGGTATCGTCTGTCGACACAAACATATTATTGTGTTTTTAATATAAGACATAGTTGATCTTTAATATGTTTGACTATTTATCTTTTCCAAAACGGATATACTAGTTTTTAGGTGACTAAGATTAACCCAAATGTCATTCACCTGCTCCATGGCTCTTGGATTGCGAGAGAGTCATCCTAGAGGTCGGGTTAGATGGAGTGGGTAACTCACTTGCTACGATGGCGACGAGTTTCCCCTGACAGCAGTGGTTGTGATCTTCGATCGTGGAACTCTAGTAGAGGACCTAGGGTTATGGTTTTAGGGTTAGAAGGTGGTGTCGTGGTGGAAGGTAGGGGGTTTGGAGGGTGGCTTTAGAGGGATGGATGGGGTGGTGGAAGCTTGGCAGTGGGTGCAAAGGCGGGTAGGCGACTGTGGTGCTTCTTGAGCCGTGGTGATGGATGGTGACTGTTGGCAGAGGGGATGGATCCAGAGACGCTAGCCATCGGAGACGAGAAAAGACCGAGGCGTCGCCGGAGTGGGAGAAAAATATCAGACAAGGGAGGGGTAGGAGAAGGGAGGAGGTCAATTGGAGAATTTTTTTGAGAATTAATTTTTTTTATGGAAAATCACAAAAGTAGTGGCCAACTGGGAAAAATAGCAAGAATAGCACCCTGTCGAACAGATCTAGGTCGATACGGGACCTATCGAACTTGGGGAATTTGACAGGACCTGTCGATCAGCTGTGGTTCGACAAGTGGACCTGTCGAACAGTGGAAGTTCTAATGGACCCACCACCCGGCGCCGCGCGACCTGTCGAACAGAGGCCGTTCGACAGCTCTCCTCCACCGACCCTGTCGAACAATGGTCGTTCGACAGGCCTTTTTAAAGCCCGTGCGCCCACGCCGCGATGCTTCTTCGCGTTCGTTTGAGGACCACATCGCCAGCCGCCACCGAGAGTCGCCAGTTCGTCGCCGTGGGCGCCGGAGGGAGCGAGGGGAGTGGCTAGAAAGCCGGAGAGGTGGCCGAGGAGGCGCCGGCCGGGAGGAGAGGGTTGGCGACGGCCTCCAGCACTGCAGTTAAGGTATAAAATAGTAATCTCTAAGTAGGAGGCATATGAAAGTTTAATAAAAAATTGGTTTGTGATTTGTTAATTGTTTCGCAGTGTTCAATGTTAGTATGTATGGTTTGCACGCATTTGTCATTGCTAAATGTTAGTAGAGATATTTAAGTAATTGTATGATTAAATTAGTTCTTAGTTAGTACATGTTATTAATATGTTGTGTGTTAAAATAGGTACAAAGGTGTTATATTTTATTTGGATTATTAAACTAGCTGTTTGTTAATAATAGTTGTAAGTTAGTACACGGCAATGTAGTATAAGTTGTAATAGGGTAATTATCGAAGGATTAAATGATTAAACGTCAGACAATTTATCATGTGTTATCAGGATGTCAGGTGATATGCCCATTCGTCTGTATTATGGCGATGCTCCTATACAAATATGCGATAGCGGGGTGGATTTGACTGTATATGCCTTCCATGATACTAGTCTGAATGCACCGGAGCATATGGGTTTGAACGACGTGTTAGGGTGGTTGTATAATATGTTTGGGGTAGATCCAGTGTTCGATAAATTTGTCATAAATGCCGTGTGGCTAGTGAGGGGTCAACATGGATGGCAGTGGAGAGTAGTGGAGGTTGCGTCAACTGGGAGTTGGAGGAAGTTTGTTAATAAAGTAAGGGAGAAAGGCTATAGCCTGGCAATAGTGGTGCAGAAGACAACATGTGTTGATCGATCGGGGGAGTCAAGTCATGCCGTGGTGGAAGAAACTCTGTTAGAAGGTGGACAAGCTGAAAATGTTTGGCGGACCGAGCAAGGTCGAGGGGAAGAAGTAGTAGAGGTCATTGTTCGTGATAATAATCGTGAGGTAAACGACTCGGACGAAGAAGAACCGGATTCGCCTATGCGTGTTGATGCAGCGGAGGAGAATGAGGCGGTAGTTGATCAGATGGAAGTGGAAAACGAGCAATACATTGCGCTTGTAGTGGAAGGAGAAGATACAACACTGTGGGACAACGAAACTAACATACCCGATGATTGGACGACCATATCGATGAGCCGTATGAAGGTAAACGATGGTTTAGATGCCCACTGGTGTTATGATAGTAAGCAGGTGAAAGTTGGACAGATGTTTCATGACAAAGGTCACTTACAAGATGCGGTGAAGAGGTGGGCATTTGACCAGAAGCGTGAGTTCAGGGTGAAGGTTTCAGATAGGACGACGTACGATGTCAAGTGCACACAGGCTGGATGTCCTTGGAGAGTGCATGGTTACAAGCCACAACATGACACTTTATGGGTAGCTTCGAGGGTTGAGCCACATACGTGTTTGTTGGAGAATACCCGTCTGGTGCATAGGAACATGACAGCGGCATTTGTGGCACGAATGGTATATTCAAAGGTGGTTAGAAAAACATCTTTGACCCCTTTCACAATAATGCATGACGTAGAAAAAGAGTACGGATATGAGATATCGTACGACAAGGCTTGGAGGGCAAAACAGAAAGCACTGGAGATGAGGTTTGGAACTTATGAGGATTCTTATCACAATCTTCCCCCACTATTGGAGGTGATGCAGGTAAGAAAGCCGGGCACTCACATGGCTATTCTCGATGAGGTGAATGAAAATGGGGAGAATGTTCTTCGTCGGGCTTTCTGGTCATTTGAGTGCATGATAGAGGCCTTTAGAAATTGCATTCCTGTGCTCTGTGTTGATGGCACTTTCATGACAGGCAAGTACAGAGGAACAATTCTAACCGCGATCGGAGTCGACGCGGATAGCCATGTCGTTCCTGTTGCTTTTGCATTTGTCGAAAGCGAGAACACATCAAGTTGGCTTTGGTTTTTGTAGCACATTAAAATGTGTGTTTTTCAAAACAGACCAAATGTGTATGTTCTGCATGACCGACACGCCGGTTTGCTATCGGCGATACAGAAGCTTCAAGAAGATGTCACAGAGTCTGTGCCATGGCTAGATTTGCATAGCAGATGGTGCATGCGACATCTGGGGGCTAATTCTTACAGACAATTCAGGAGTAAGAGATTGATGGACCTGTTCAAGAAGTTATGCAAGCAGAATCAACAAAGGAAGTTTGATGCCATATGAGAACAACTGGATCGTTTGACCACTACACACATGGAAGAGGTTAGGAAAAAGCCTGTAGTTACCAGACAGGAGGAGCCAGAGGGACTTGAACCCATTCCTAATGAAGCACCAAGTATTACTCGGCGCAGGAAGCGTGGAAGGGCCACGAAGTGCTTCACGGAGTGGGTCGAATTTGAGCCTAGGGAGAAATGGTCGTTGCTGTACGATACAGATGGATCGAGGTATGGTGTGATGACAACAAATCTTGCTGAAGTGTACAACTGGGTTATGAAAAATACACGACCTCTACCACTTGTTGCTATCCTGGAGGGCATCACGACGGGTACACAGAAGTATCTTTGTAAAAGGTATTCCATGGCTAGTCTTAACCTCAGCAAACCCAGTGTTAAGTATAGCCCAGCTAATACACAGTACATGGATGAGAAAAGCAAGAAGGGAGGAATGCACAGAGTGTGGCCAGCTGGGAATAGAGAGTTGTTATTTGAGATATGACTTCGTGACAAGAGTGGTGTCGGCATTGGGACTACTGACATCACATTGGAATGCACGTTGTGGCCAGAGTATCATGCTTGCAAATGCAATTGCAACAAGCCTTATCTGTTACACCGGCCATGTTCCCATGTTCTTGCCGCTTCCGCAAAAGGAGGTGTTGATGCAAACATTTTTGTTTCTCCGTACTTTACAAAGGAAGCGTGGGAGGCAACTTGGCGTGGTGAATTGCGTGGTTGGCGTGCCGTATGCGATTTCACTCGTCCTCCTCCAGGGCAGGCCAATTGGGTTCCTGACTCAAATTTATTAGTTGATACTAAGGGTCGTCGCCAGTCGCGCCGGATCAAGAACCTTATGGATGAAGCTGAAGCGAAAGATAGTTCTCGTCGTAAGAAAACTTGCATTCTTTGCGGGGAGAACCATGCCCGTAAAGATTGCAGCGTGTACAATGTAGGGCAAGACGCCGCAGGCGCTGATGTTCGTCACGTTCCAAAGGGGAAGTCGAAGAAGAAAAATAATCCTTAGTTCGCTATCATCCTTGGTGGTCTTGTACCTTGAAGTAGTTATCGTTCAATTTATGTTTAGTGCGTCTGTAATTTTATTTTGCACTATCCTGCACTTTTATTACACTTTCCTTATTTGTAATGGCCTTGTAATTTTCATTTAGAACTGCAAATTTATTATTTGAATTATGTTGCATGCATTGACGCTACTGTTACCATATCTGCGTTGCACTAATATGGTTTCCGATCAGTAGCTATGGCTGATCAATATGATGTGCAGCTCATAGACCAGGAGATTGATAGGAACAATCGATCGCGACGTCTTAGTAGAGGAACTTTCTGCAATGTGTTGAAGATGCGAGGACCTGATCAATATTGGCGTATTGATCCTCGTTGGGTTCCAAGGTGCGTGAAAATATATTGTTTTTACTAATACAAGTTTTAGACATTTTCATGTATTAATAACCTGCACTCTGTCATGTTGTAGGTTGAGAGCAGCTGGATTGTTGACGTTTGCACGGTTGGTCGAGCCCTCACGTGCAAGGCAGGAACGAATCCACATTGACGCGGCGCTTCTGAGTGCTCTTGTGGATAGATGGAGGCCTGAGACCCACACTTTCCACCTCACAGTTGGAGAGATGGTGCCCACTCTGCAGGATGTGTCTTACTTGTTGGGCCTGCCGATAGCTGGGGCAGCAGTTGGCCCAACAATGGTGAATGCTGGATGGGCGGATGACCTTCTGGCCAGTTTTGGTGGTGTGCTGCCTGTTGCACTGGAGGATCTCACAGATGGGCACGGGCCGACGAAAAGTTGGTTGAATCAGTTTCGACAGGATGTATTCCCTGATGACCAGGAGGAGTGGATCGTGCAGCGGCACTTAGTCGCTTACCTGTTGTGGTTGTTTGGATGGGTCATGTTCACGGGAACTCACGCTGACTCCGTGGACAAGCACTTCATCCACTATGCGGAGCAGATTGCAGAGTTACCTATCACCAAGATTCTACAGTACAGTTGGGGGTCGGCTGTACTTGCGGTGACATATGCCGGACTGTGTGATGCTTGCGTGAGGAACGGCAAGAAAATTCACTCCCTGGATGCCCGTTGCTACTTATGTTGTGGGCGCACGAGCGCTTCGACATTGGGAGGCCTCAGCTTGACTCATACGCAAACTACGCTTTGCGAGAGATGTACAAGTCTGGTGTTGGCGACATCGACGATCGTCCCACTATGGGATCCTTGTGGGCACACCGTGAGGTATTTTTTTGTTCAATTCGTTTGTGTTAACATTACGAACGGTTCACTACTAGTTCAATACTTTCCTTACATAACTAACGACAACTACTAACTTCTTGTTTCAGCCTCATTGGGTGAGCGGGACGACGCATCGTGTGTACACATAGTTTGTAGCTGACTTTGATCAGCTTACGCCTGACCGTGTTCGGTGGACACCCTACACTCAGCACGATGTCAATGATCGTGCACCGCACGGTCTCGCGGATCTTTGCACGCGAGATACGCAACTCTGGAGGACGACTTATCACCTCGTGCTGGACGTGCACGTCGAGCCACACAATGTCCACAGGGTTCTCAAACAGTTGGGCATGTATCAGGACTTCCCTCTGAGAGTAGGTCGTCCTTTGGCTGATAGTCTTCATAGTTAGTTCGCATCACAGTTGTTTAATCCAATTTTTTAAAAATAAATCACTACATAACATTTGTGCTCATGTGTCAATTTGTTGTTGTGCAGGTACTCCAGAAAGGGGCTCGGGCTTTCCTACGAGCTAGTTATTGTGACCACGGTTCAGCCGACGTTACAAGAGTGGGAACACGCAGCTGATAACTTGGCGCTTCAGACACCTCCAGACGATGGGAGTTCCTATGGGGCTTACCTTCGTTGGTACCGCAGTGTTACACGATGGAGGTGTTTTCCTCCACAAGGAGATAGCACCGTCCCCCCACCAGGCGGTGATTACTGACACGTTTGCCCCTCAGCCTCGATCTGCTTACAACTCAATGGTACATGTTTATTTGTGGAATTTGAGCAACTAGTTCAATATTTTTAAAAAATGTGCAACTAGTTCACTACTTTCAGTAAATGTGCAATTGGTTCAATTAGTTCGTTTTCTTACATAAATGTGGAACTGGTTCAATATTCGGAAAAAATGTGCAGCTGGTTCAGTAATTTTAATTCCCTTGCTTATTTGTGCAACAGGCCGATTTTGTTGAGCACGTTCACTTGGAGTCCGACACCCTGTTGCAACGACTGGAGACGAGACCTTCAGTCGTCAGGCCTGACGACGTGGCGAGTGTCCTTCGCAGCTTCCGTGCCCGTGCTACCGCACTACTACGTCGTGTCTCCTGTCGGAGCGCGACAGATGTGGTGCAGTCGTCTGCCCGACGGGCATCACCACCACTGCCCCGACGTTCCAGCGTGGATCCCATTTGGCAATCCACGTCACGTCGTCCTTCCTTTCAGCACACACCAGCACCGGAGTACACGAGGGGGTCAGCTGGATCAGGGGTACCCAAGTCGAGCACGGCACCACCACGTCCGCAGGTATTCCAAACTCCGTCTTATGTTCACCACACGCAGGGAGCATCTGGGTCGGCACACTTCCCTTACATGCCAACGGGGGACAACGTGTTGAACACACCCGCATGGGGACTTCATATCACTCCACGTGCGCCAAAGCAGGGCCACACACAGCACACATGTAAGTCACTTTAAACAATAACACGCTTTAGTTTATAATTACGTGTTTCATTACTAACTCTATAATTTTTTGGTTTCTCCCTCTTGCGCAAACAGCCGATGAGTACGGTTTGGTGTCGACGCATCACGGAATGCCTGCTTACTCCCCTCGCACAACATTCATTGAGGACTTCTTTTCAACTGAGCCTCCTCAAGGGGAAGTAGGGATGGATTACTGCCACGCAGCACCTCGGTCACATAGCCGACGCAGGAGACGGAGGCCGGTCAGGCACCCGAGGAGACACCCCAACAGGCAGCAAGAGATAGGCACCCTCTTGATAATTTGACATATCCCACTAAGCAGATTAGGCGTAGGAAGAAGGGAGGACCTAGCAAGCGTGCGAAGGGCACTGATCGTCCTTGACTTATCTATTTGTATTAAACTTTTAGTCATTTCTGTTCAGTTCGTACTATTTGTGGAACACTTTATGATTAACTTAGTACCTATCAGTACTATTTCATAAACTTTTTCGGACGAATTACTCAGTAGCGTACCCTTAGAATGAATCATGACAAATGATTCGCTTCGAACTTTGCAGCGCACTATAGGACAGGCGCATAAATGCATGCACGTGGTTTGCTATCTACTTTCGGCGCACATCTCACTTTGTGGTCCACCCCATTATCAACTTTATCGACTGCAGAGTTATGAAAGCGACCATGCGAGAGCTCGACTAGTCGTGACCACCTTTCAGTATGGACTGCTCGCTCGTGCCCATCAAGTCTATCCATACATCGACCCTATCTTCATCACTATGGTTCCTTCAATCGTTACGTCACTATAAATACATACCTTGAGCAAACAAGGGCTCATCAAAATCTTTCCTCTTTACATTTCTCATTATCTTCAGCCTCCAGTTCGACACAATGGAAGCTCCATTCCGCGAGCATTTAGACTGGCGAAGAGATCCACTCGCAGGTCTATTTCCACCATGGTGCGACCGTCCATTCTGCAGATGCGGTGATCGATGTATACTCATGACATCACTTACTACTGAAATCCGCGGTAGGAGATTTTTCCAATGCCCAAACATTTACCAGGTATCTGTTCAATGCACTGCAATTTCTACATTTGCACATGTCTAATACGTACATCGCTAACCACGTGTCTATAATATCTGCAAATTTTCAGACTTACCGTAGTTTGTGCGACTTCGTTGAGTGGGTTGATACGACTAATCCACAACGTGACAGGGCACGCCCATATCCATGCAGCGAACCATTATCAGACTACCTAAGGAGGAAGGATGAGTATGAACGACGAAAAACTGCCGAATCCTTACAATGGCAAGTGAATCCACTAGGACTCCCCACTTGGCGGGAGCGTCCAGAGTGGAGGTGTGGAGACCGTTGCCAGGTCATAAGGTCCGTTCGACAACGAACTCTAGGACAGAGATGCTTCGTGTGTCCTAACATTGTCGACGATGATTTCATCGTAAGTTCCACTTATTTTTTGGTCACTCCGATTACTTCTGTCATATACCTACCTCCGTGTACGGTCATTAATTTCTAGGCACATGAAGAAGACCGCAAATGCAGTTACTTAAAGTGGATCGATACGGTGCGAAGAACTTCCATCGGATCGATGATAACTCAACTTGAGACGACCACACAATTCATTCAAGCATGGATGGAATACGAGCGCCAGGTTCAATCCGCTAGCTTACACTAGAGATCAAATCCATTAGGTATACCTGAATGGTCTGATCGTCCCAAATGCGGGTTTAGAGATCGCTGCCAGGTTGCAACGTCCTTCTCGCAAGATACATATGGCAGGCGGTACTTCGTCTGTCCCAACATAGACGACAACTTCGTTGTATGTCACATGCTTAATTACTAAATTACATTTTGCTTCGCGCTCCCATAACAATTATTTCCCATTATCTAATTTGAGTGATTTTTCATGGGAATCCAAGGATGTGTGCTTTTACTTCATGGATCAACATGGTCAGCCCGATGTATAAAAGCGGAAGAGTAACTGAAGCTGAAACACAAACAGAGTATAAGAGAATGAAGGATCACGAAGTTGCATTACGTACACAACGACGTAGAAGGGTCAATATAGAAGCTTAACCCCGATTCGCTCTATTTCGGCTTTTTTGTTATGTTATGTTGTTGTATGGGTCATGAATGGATTATGTTTATCTATTTGTTAGCTAATGTTTCATTCTCTTTTTCATCTATTAAGCTCATTTCTGCATCCGCGCAATGTCTTCAATCCCCTTCTCTTTTTTATCTGTCCTTACTTAATAAATTACGACAAAGCCATTAAAAAATATACAATTAATGAAACTAAATAATTCAAATATTTTAACCAACAAATAAATAGTACAATTTCCCACTAAACATTAACAAACCCCTAAACCATATACATAAAACATTACAAAAATATTTTCCTTTCTTACACACTAAAATAAATTACATATTATTAAAACAATAACTTATTACATAAATAATTACTGGTAGAATAGCCAGTCGAACTGGAGGTATTCGACAGGAACCTGTCGGCCTGTCGAACTGCGCCAGTTCGACAGGCATTCCTGTCGAACAGCCCCAGTTCGACTGGAGTCCTATCGAACAGCCTCTGTTCGACAGGTCCTGTCGATGTTCAGCCATTCGATCTACAGGCCAGTCGTATTTTGGCCATTCGACAGGGGCCCTGTCGAACTACCTCTATTCGACTGGATACTACTTTGGCGATTTTCCCCGATTGGCCACTACTTTTGCGATTTTCCATAAAAAAATATTAATTCTCAAAAAAACTACGCCTGAAAGTGGCACACTGGGATAGGTAGTTAGTGGCGCAAGGTAGGGATGCTAGCGAAATCATATTGTGAAATCTCTTCTTTTTCATGCACCAGGAATCCTGTATCATTGAATAAGTTGCTATTTTCGTCTTTTCATCTACCTTTGTTTATTTTTGTTTTGTTGTGTTGGGTCTCAAGCTAAAAACTTTGTAATAAAAAACTGATGTAGCTTCAGTTGAAGCAAATATCAGATTTAATATCCATTATTTAAAAAAAAGATATGTAACTATAGGGATTGAAAATATAATTGTTGTAGCCAGTACTTAGGAGATCAAATGGCTTTCCACTTGAGGGGTGAAACACTTTCCCATGCAAACCGATATATATCATGAGAAAACCCTTTCTTTCACACCTCTAAATCCATTTATTTGTTCATCAACGTCTCTTCAAGCATAACAACACTAACAATTCGCGCGTCACCCTGTACTAAAACACAGGAGTAAATTAAGCCTGATTCAACCTCTGTAAGCTAAGTACGTGACACGCGCCGCCGTTCATTCCCATCGCCGATCGACCGACCGGTTAGTTGCTCGCCGCCGGCGGCGGCGGCGGCAGGAAGGCGCAGGAGTAGTCGCACTTGCACTTGTTGCCGACACACTGGCCAATGCCGCCCCTGTACTGGCGCTGGCAGTTCGCCACGCACAAGCCGCTGTCGCACGTTGGGTATTCCCGGTTGATCACCTCCGTGCAGGTTTCCACCTGCGCCGTCACGCCTGCCATTTCGTTCAACGAAGCAGCTGATCACAAAGCCTCACCGAAAACAGAGATGGATAACAGTAAAGGCTAGCTCCAAGTATCGCGTACCTGGTGATGCGACGAGGACGATGGCCAGGATGAGCAGTGCTGCGTGGATGGCCTTCATCTTTGACGCCGTTGGTTATTTTTCACTTGTGCCTGATCGATACTACTGCTACCGGTGTTAGCTTGTTTATTTTTGTGGGTGTATCAAGTGGGGGTTTGGTGTTTATAGTGTTGTTGTTGCAGTATTGTTTATAGGATAGGATTAATTGGATTCATGTTATTATAACTTTTATGGTTTGAAATATATCATTACTATTTAGATAATTGGAACCATGCCACTGCAAGAAACCTAAAATTGGATACATGCCATTCTATACAGATAGGATAAGTTTTAAATCGATTTTGATCACCGTATTTTCGTATAGGACCAAAATACCCTTTCCTCTAGCTCCACCTCCATCCTCCAGCTGTGATCGTCGTCGCCGGCCTCATCGTCAGGCTCCGTCACCGCCGTCGTCGCCCATCACAGCTGCAATCTCCGCCTTTACCGTCGTGCGCCACATCCTCCGCCTCCGTCATCGTTGCAGGCCTCATCCATAGCATCCGCCGCCGTCGTCCGCCTCAACTGCCGTTGTCGTCATGCGCCCCAGCCTCCGCTTCCGCCGCCACTGCCCTAGCTTCTGTCATTCGTGGTCCAGTTGCGGCCCCGTCAGTGGCAGCCCGCCGGCCCCACCGAGCACGTTGCAGGCAACGGCGAGGACTCAGAAGTGACGGAGGAGGAGGAGGAGGAGGATGGTAGCCGGGAGCAGCGACGGCGACTAGCGGATGCGGTTCCCCTCGAGGAGGCAGTCGTGGCTAGCAGCCGGGAACAGCGATGACGACCTCCACGCTGGATCCCATTCCCGTGTGCTACTCCTCCATCCCACCACCCGCCGCCGCCATTGAGTCCAGCCACCTCCCTAGATCCAAACGCGAGCTCAGTGATGGAGGATGGAGCTCAGGTCGGCAGCGACATCAGAGCTCTATGTGGTCAACGAGCTCTGCAAGGTGGGGTAGGAGGTGGTCGCTGGATCCATCCTTTGTGCCACTTCATCCAGCATGCCGGGAAGGAGGAAAAAAGTGGCCGAGAGCTCGGCACAGCGGTGTCAGAGCTAGGGAAGGGGGGTAATGCCGCAAGTGGCCGGGTTCTGGTAGCATCGGAGCTCGGGGAGGGGATGACTGTGCAGCTCAGCTAGCCGGTGGCATCGAAGCTCGATGCGGGCAAGAAGAGGAGGAGAAGAATCGGCTGTGGGAGAGAAGGGATGGAAGACAGGGCCCACATGTCAGGGAGGTGGAGACAGGGATATTTTGGGCAATACGAAATTACAATGGTCTGCACGTCGGTCCAACAGTCTTCAGGGCGTAGAAAATGGCATATCTCAGATAGAGGAAGAATTGTAATAGCATATTTCCCAATTAGGTGAATTGTGATGATATTTTTTAACTAGTAAATTTATAATAGCGTAGATCCAATTAACCCGATAGTTATCGGATACGGATAGCAGGAATTAATCGCGGTGTAATTCCAGGAGTAATTAGCATTGATATGGCTATATTCGTTTGTGCTGATCTCTATAAAGCATTGATATGACCAATTAATGGTCATGTATGGATGCTTATCTGCAGTTGTAAGAAGGAATGGAAAACGCATGTACCGCATGACATGAATAACGTTTGGAATATATATATATATATATATATATATATATATATATATATATATATATATATATATACACGGATGCGCTAAAACAATCTTAGTGCTTGTTATAAGTAAAACACACCCCTCACAGAGTTAAATTTTTACTATGAAATATTATTCTGAAATATCTCATAGTAAAAATTTTACTAATAGACATCATAGATATCTCATAGTTAAAAAAAATACTAATAGTCTTAATATGGGTAAAATACCTCATAGTAAAAATTTTACTAATAAATTTCATAGGTATTCATAGTAAAAAAATATTAATAGAATTAATAAGGATATTTGATGATGATTGAATTTATAGTAAAAAATTTACTACCCATGCTTGTTTTGGCTATAATACTACCAGTGTGTGTTATAATACATATACATATATACATACACATACACATATACATATATATATACACATATACATATACATATATATATACACCGCACCCTGGGTGCATAATAACTAAAACGCGTCCCTCATATAGTAATTGGTTTACTACACGTTATATGTTGTTAACTATCTGATAGTAATAATTTTACTATTGGGCTTAATTCAGAGATTTGTCATGATTGTATTGTCAGTAACAAAATTATTAATGTTGGGTGTGTTTTAATTATAGCGCACCCAGTGCGGTATAGTATATATATATATTAAAATTATTTAGTGATCCATGGGGCCCAGGCTCCAACCACATCGACCGATCAACAGCTTTAGGATCTGTGCTAAGCAAAATTGGGTTAGCAAGAAATTAACGGGCTCTATCCGCCAGGAGAGATGAACCTAGGAAAGTTTTCTACCTTTCCATTTTGTAACCTGCATGCATATATTTCTACATCACGCTGCATGCAAGTATTTCCATAATATGCATGAATTTTCGAACGTGCAGGACATTCATTTTTTCTATTTAATTTGTTTCCATTTATATGGCCTTGTAGTTTCCATGGTAGTGAGTTTATAAGGACCAGCTCACGGTTTTACATTTTTTTAATGGTTATATCTGCTTATGCCCTTCCCAAATCAACCGTACATGTGTCTGCCGTCGTCTCCTCGTGGTTGTGGCCATTATCCGCAAGCTTCCTCACCACGTCGTTACGCCGGCCATCCATGGATCGGCACCGATTGAGGTATGAGAAAAATCAGCTGACATCAAACCTATTAATTTCGATGGTTATAGGCAGCTAACCACATTTTGCAGCAAATTGTCCATCAGCTCGCATTCCCATAAGCACAATGCATGGGGTTGATCAGGAGGGCGTCGTATGTACTCGAGCTTTATGATGCTGCGGTTGTCCACGAGCTTCGTCAGTGCCACCGGTTATCTGTTACGCTGCCGATCGTCCACGAGCTTCATCGCCACGCCGTTACACGACCAATCGTCCGCAAGTCATCTGTGAGCTTTGTCAATGCTGGCTGATCGTCTGCTCACTGACACTGCCATCCAACCGAACATCTATCACTATCATGCGGAGAAGATGGTCTTGTCCAGAAGAACGTGCTGGATGCATGTCCTAGGAGCTAGCAAGCTGTTCAAATTATTGTGTTCGAGATATGATTAGTTTTTTAAACTGAATGTTCTTGACAGTGTATTAATCTGGTTTTAGAATGCATGTAACCAGCACGTTGTATAGGACAATGAAGGAGGGAAATACAATGCTTCTATTCTTTCGTATGCTTTTGGTCTTACACTGCAGTCAATTTTGTTTTTTTAACATGTATTATCGAGGCCATAGCTATGATTGCTGTTATATCAAAAGATGTCGACATGTTTGTACAGTGCTGGTTCCTTAAAAAATATACCCATACACATAGACTACTACATTATGCACTTTTGTAAATGTAAAGAAGAACAATAAATTTAATTAAATGGATGGAATTGCTAAGACATCCGCGACCATATATTTAGTCGACCTTCCACTACAATTAGTGTTCCCAGCATAAAACATAATTCAATTTTTATGTGATAAGCTTACTATGCATGCTCTTTATATACTTTTCAATTCTTCGTGTTACATCGCACAAAAAACAATGTCTTTTTTCTTAAGAAACAAAACAAGGTTGGGTACGTATCTATCTTAATTATACATTGGGTATGTACCCAATTTAACTCGGCTAAAGAATAAAACTTTTTTGCTATATGACGTTTGTTCACTTTTTGTTCTAGATATGTGCGGCGAAAATATATAGAGTAAATTTTACTTTCGGCCACCTTTTATTTTTATCATTGATATTTTGTTTTGGACCACCCTTCAACCACTGTTTTCACTTTGGACCAGGCAATTTTATATTCTATCCATCTACATCTAATTTTTCATATGTCAAAGAAACGGTCTACATACAGCTAGGGAGTTTATTGATGAGTAGGAGCCGATGCTCTCGAGGTTGCTCATATACTTGGAAAGATAGTTAGGGTGGTCTAAAGTGAAACAAATGCAAAATTACCCAATCCGAAGTGAAAACATTAGTTGAAAGGTGATTCAAAACGAAACATAATTGATAAAATGTGGCTCAAAGTGAAATTTACTCTAATACCTAGTTCAGTAATTCCATAAATGTATGTTTTAAAATACTCTTAAATCTCCACGTTTATAAAAAAGAAGATACTTTATTCCATGATCATGTATTTTGGTACTATGTATATACTTACTCTAACCCTCTTCCATAAAGACATAGCACACAAGGTATATATACTTATATGTAGATATATCAACCAAATTACATCTGCCTAATTACTGTGCATATAGGTATATATAGAGTAAAAAAAAGCTTAATTTAAAGACCTAGCTAGCTTCAAATTCAATTCAAGCAAAAAAAAAAAAAGGTAAAATTCATAAAAAAATTCATTTTTTCAGCCACATTTAAATAGGTATATACCCAATTATAAATGAGATTTTTTCCCAAAATACGTGTTTTCATGGTGTATACCTAAGATTCGTGTTTTCATGGTGCATACCTAATACTCATGTTTACATAGGTATATACTCAATATCGTGTTTAAATGTGTATATACTCAATAACATGCATGCTTAAATACCCGAATTAGAAATGTGTATATATACCCAAATGCATGTTTAAATACAAACGCATTTTAGTATATACTCAACATACATGTGTGTATACTTACTATGCGTTTTATATACTCAATATCGTGTTTAAATGTGTATGTACTCAACACGTGTGTTTAAATGTGCATATACTCAACATGTAAATGTGTATACAATCAATATGCATATTTAAATAGGTATATATATACCCAACTAAATTATGTTGCGCGCGTCGCACGTACACTTAACATATACTCTAGAGTGTTGCACGTACTCTATGTATACTGTACATATGGGTCCACGTACCCAAGGTGCATCCCAAAAGAAGTGCGTACTGTAAAGAGTTTTAACAAAAAATATTTCATGAAAAGACATGTACATACATAGCAAATATCTCTCATATTAAATTTACATACTTGTCGATTGTATGTCATGTTACTAATTAGTTCCACGTTTCTAAATACTCAATTAGTTTCCATAAAGTTATATATATATTCCCATATACCCAACAGTACCATTGTTACTAAATACCCAGA
This sequence comes from Oryza punctata, assembly GCA_000573905.2. Taxonomy (NCBI): domain Eukaryota; kingdom Viridiplantae; phylum Streptophyta; class Magnoliopsida; order Poales; family Poaceae; genus Oryza; species Oryza punctata. The sequence continues at coordinate 39,349,924 of CM002489.2, forward strand.
GATACATTATTTCCATTCTAACCACTAGACACGTATATGATAATTTATTCACACATACATGGAAACTCATTCCAAACGAAAAGCATGCATGCATAGAATTGATTGAGGTATTAAATACTCATTAGTGCTGTCTGTAAGTAAATTATAGCATGCATGCATGCATACAATTAAATACTTCACGGGTTTACCCGTTAATCAACTAAAGAAATCACGTTCTTTTCATTAGCACCTGATCCAACGGTGTATAACCATGGTGCCCATACTCCATGGAGCCCCATACGTGCTCTATAAGTAAAATTATTTAGTGCTCTATGGTACCCAGGCCCCAACCACATCCACCGATCAGCTGCTTTAGGATCCGTGCTAAGCAAAATTGGGTTAGCAATATATATATATGTGTATATATATATATATATATATATATATATATGTATATATAAAAGTAGTAGGAGTAAGGCTGCTAATCGAAATTTTCGGTGGCAGTCTAAACAAGATAAGTCACCAATATAGATATTAATTATTAGAAACTTTGAAAAAAAATATTTTTATAAAAATTTTGTATATAAAACTTTTATACGAAATATACCGTTTAGTATCTTAGGAAATATATTTATGAAGATCGAGTGAGTTATCGTGTTTAAGTAGTACCATTTAGTCTGTGTTCGGTAAGAGGAGTTTCCAACTCCTCTCCTTTTCCACGCTCACGCTTTTTAAACTGCTAAACGGTATGTTTTTTAAAAAGTTTTTATACGAAAGTTGCTTTAAAAAATCATATTAATTATTTTTTACAAAAATTAGTAAATACTTAATTAATCATGTGCTAATGAGTTGCTCGGAGGAAATGAATTCCCAACCCACCCAAACAAACACAGCCTATTCAACCTAAGTAAGTGACACGCGTCCACTTTAGTTGTTTTTATTTTTTTTATTGCCTATAAAGCGTACAATGCTCCAACACTACTGCACGCACATACCGGAGTCCCAAGGGAATGGCAGTCCAACCGGAAATCACCTTATCCCATTGGACTGGGCAGGCCAAACTGCCATAGCATGGCCCAGGTGGCTGTGCAGGTGCATTGCTGCGTGCAAAGATTGGTACGATTAAACACGAACACTTAAATTAAAAACAGTCCATCTGAATGGAGCGGTAACTCTTTGATAAAAAGAAATGTTTTTTATTCATCAATCATTATATATATACAGGCAAAACAAAGCAACCAGTAGCATATATAGTTCTTCAAAACCTGATCACATCACATGTCTATGTGAGACGATCAGAACTTCAGAAAAAGACGACGACACGATCGAAGTTCTAACAAGCTAGCAAGCTTGATGGACATGTGTAAACATCATTTTATATCATCAGTTCCCTGGGAGGCGGGGGCGACGCCTTCGGCGGATTAAAGCCGCACCCAAAGGGGCAACTGCATGTGTTCTCGTCGAGGCAGGAGCCTGTCCCGTCCGAGTACGAGCGAATGCATTCCGAGAAACACCGTTGGCACGGCACTTTCAATATCTTCCGCCCGATGCAACCGTCCTTCACGCCGCCTGCAGAAATGGAGGATCAAGCGGCTCTTGGTCAGGGCTCTGGCCAATAATTTCGAACAACTTTTTTTGCAATGAACATGTGAAAATTATAGGTACCTATACCCACACAACATGCTTATCCGACTAGTTATAGCGGATAGCTTATATCTATATAATATGTAACAGATCATGACTTGGATATTACGTTTTCCTTATGTATTACGGAACGGTCTAAAGTCTTGATTTAGCAATATTGTAAAGTAGTATTAGGAAACCGATACCGTATTAGTTAATGTTTCTATCGTGTAATCCTGCCCCCCATCCTATATAAGGTGGGTACGAGGCCCTCTAGGGGGCATGAGCACAACTAGATCGTCAGATCAATATAACACCCGGCTGATACAATCCCCAAACAGGAGTAGGGTATTACCTCTCATTGAGAGGGTCTGAACCTGTCTAAATCCTTGTCTCCGCATCCATCCACTTTTAGGTCTCATGCGCTACCCCCTTTTCATATTGCCGAAATCTAGTTTCGATAGTTGGCGCGCTAGGTAGGGGTACGCCGAGTTTCCCATCAAGAAGTGCGATGGAATCAATTTCAAGATAAACGCTGAGATCAATCTCTCGGAGTTCGATGGCTTGAATCCCCAATCCGGCTTACCAGAAGAAAAAGGGCAAGATCGGCTAATACTCAACGGCTCATCAAGTCAATCTACTATGACATATGGACAAGCTTCCTGTTAGATTGCACGAGCATGGATTGATGTGCATGTATGTATGCGTCTATGGTTCATGCCACAGGAGACCAATCAGCTAATCAAATAATATATGCATGCTGCATATATGCATAGATGTATGGTTGGAACCACTGCTTATTCGTTGCCAGCAAGATCAATCTTGACGAGTTCAACGATTTATTCTCCGAAATCACCGGGTTTTTCCCTTTCAATTTATTGTTGTTTATTAAATTGATCCCTAAATATCAGATTAATCTCTTGGTATTTTTTGTTGTTCACATGTGATGCCGCGGCACTACTGTTGCCGACTGGTCTCTTCGCCTCCACGGTTGGTGTGCTCCGTCGCCGTTACTCATGGCGATATTATCTTCACCACCGGCCGCCATCATCACCACCGACTGGACTCTTCGCCTCCACAGTTGGTGTGCTCCGCCGCCGTTACTCATGGCGACATCATCTTCACCATCGGCCGTCGTCATCACCATCGACCGGTCTCTTCGTCTCCACGGTTGGTGTGCTCCGCCGCTGTTACTCATGGCGACATTATCTTCACCACCGGCTACCGTCATCGCCGCCGACTGGACTCTTCGCCTCCACGATTGGTGTGCTCCGCTGCCGTTACTCATGGCGACATCATCTTCACCACCGGCCGTCGTCATCGCCGCCGACCGGTTTCTTCGCCTCCACGGTTGGTGTGCTCCGCCGCCGTTACTCATGGCGACATTATCTTCACCACCGGCTGTCGTCATCACTGCCGACTGGACTCTTCGCCTCCACAGTTGGTGTGTTCCACCGCCGTTACTCATGGAGACATCATCTTCACCACCGGCCGTCGTCATCGCCGCCGACCGGTTTCTTCGCCTCCACGGTTGGTGTGCTCCGCCGCCGTTACTCATGGCGACATCATCTTCACCACCGGCCGTCGTCATCGCCGCCGACCGGTTTCTTCGCCTCCACGGTTGGTGTGCTCCGCCGCCGTTACTCATGGCGACATCATCTTCACCACCGGCTGTCGTCTTCGCCGCCGACCGGTTTCTTCGCCTCCACAGTTGGTGTACTCCGCCGCCATTGTTGTCGGGTGCCTAAGTCTTCACTATCAGCTTGGGTTCACCGCGATCGACTGGTGTCATCGCCTTCACGGTCAGTCCATTACGCCGCCGCTGATGGGCGTCATCACCTTTACCGACGGCCGCTTCATCTGTCGCCTACAGGCATCCTCGCCTTCACAGTTGGATTTTTATTCCACCGTTGTTGATGGTGACATCGTCTTCACCACCGGTTGCCTTCGCCGCAGCTGTTACTGATGGCGATATCGTTTTCACCGCCGACTCGCCTTCCGCCATCGCCGACTGATGTTTTTGTCGTCATTGATGGACAACCCTATCGTCACCGAGGGGAATACAACAAAGTTAAGTCATATTTTTATTATTTATATGATATTTTCCTTTTCCTTTGACTCACTACATCATTTGATTCTCCATTGAGTAGTGAGTCGGGGGCTACAGATATTATATCATATTTTTCAAAAGTTTTCATAATATTTATCTTGATTGCTTGCGAGATAATCCAAGTAAAAAGTACCGTCGAGTCACAGAGCTCTATTTCCCTATGCTTTCCATTTGGTTTGTTGATGGATAGTTGCCTTTGGACCGATTCCTAGCACCCAGGGGCTCGTTGGATGGAGTGTATAACGCAAGGTGCTAAGTATTACTCGGAAGAAATCAAAAACATAGAGATAATATAATTTGTTTTCTACTCTCCACAATTGCAAAGGTACCCGAGTAGTAAATTCTCATCCATGAAACTTTGTTCCATTAATAACGAACTCATGTCAATGACTAGTCGAGCAGAGTGTTTAAACGTAAAGAGTCATCTACTCGGGGTAATCAAATTCAGCAAGAGGAGAAATCTATATTTATAAACATTTTAAAACGCTTGAATTTTTCTCAAGTATTATATTTGCATCAGATGCTACTCATCCTATATGATTATACTGCAGGATCCAAATCCAGATATGCATAGTGGGGATTCATGGCTTTAAGCTTATCTCCTACACTTCGGGAATGGATCAGTCAGAACATCACCGCCGGCCATCGTCATCATCGCCGACTGGTTTCCGCCTAAACGGTTGGTTGGTCACACCATCGTTGTTGGGCATCTACATCTTCACCGCCGACCATCATCATCGTCACCGACTGGTGTCTCCGCCTACACGGTTGATTGATCACAACACCGTTGTTGGGCACCTACATCTTCACTGACGGCTTGCCTTCATCGTCGTCGACTGGTGCTCTCGCCTACACGGTTGGTTGGTCACCCCACCGTTGTTGGGCATCTACGTCTTCACCACTGGCTCACCTTCATCGTCGCCGACTGGTGTTCTCGCCTACACGGTTGGTTGGTCACACCACCATTGTTGGGTGCCTACGTCTTCACCGCCGGCTCGTCTTCATCGTCGCCGATTGGTGTTCTCGCCTACATGGTTGGTTGGTCACACTACCGTTGTTGGGCATCTACGTCTTCACCGCTAGCCATCGTCATCGTTGCCGACTGGTTTCTCCGCCTACACGGTTTGTTGATCACACCACCGTTGTTGGGCATCTACGTCTTCACCGTCGACTGGTGTTTTTATCTTCACGACTACGCATCTTTGCCAATGGTTTGCTTTTGTTGCCGCTGACTCGTGTCCACGTCATCACGGTATTGCAATTTTATCACCATTGTGGGGCAACTTCATCTTCATTATTTTTGGCACCGGCAAACTCTACAGCCACTACTTCGGAAGCTTCGCATCATCAACCATGACATCTCCAAGAGCCTCGACATCTTTGCATATGATGCTGAGCTAATCTACTACAACAAGTGGCGTTCCAATCTTCAAGATTTCTACTCGGACATCCTCAATGCGTATTTTTACTCAAGTGGTGGTTACTCGATGACAAGCTACAGTTCTTGACTCTATGATCAGTTGTTTCCCAACTAAGCATAGAGTCGGGGGTACACAAATACGAGACTCAAAATTCGACAGACGTTATGTCAAGATGAAGCAATCAATTAACCAGCCAATGAGTTAATTCCAGGAGTCGTTATCTTCGACTTCGCTTCAGAGCAGCCGTTCTACTTCAGCAACTCCAATTATTTTACCGACAATTTTGGTTTTTGGATGCTACCACAATTTATTTCCAAATCTCTCAAGTATCAAGTTCAAGATTTAATCTACATGTCCGGGAGTTTGGAGTTATCAACCAATCAACTCAGATTCGATGAATTGGACAACAACATCTGCTTTCCTCCAAGTAAAAGCATATGCCACAGCTACAAGACCAAGTTCTACTGCCATCGTCATGAATCAACGGGCATTGCCTCAATATTCGTCATGCAAGCGTTGGCGTCAAGGAAACTACTCGAGCTTCGACATGTTCTCAACAATTTGATGGATTATTATTACTACAGTCATCACCAGCACCTTCTCCATCGATATAATCGTGATCTCCGGTCAATTGCCGTTAACCAAGTTGTTTGCTTCAAGGGTCCATGCTTAGTCAACGCTAAATATCCGAATGGGTCATTTTCGTCAACTTCTTGCTGTGTCTCCTTGGCATCGCCTCTACTTCATCGGCCCTGACTTCTCCGCAATCACTATGGATGATTATATCTTCGCCTTCGGTTGCCTCTGTCATCGCCAACTTGTTATTTTGCCTTCACGGTTGGCTTACTACGTCGCCGCTAATGGGCGACCTCGTCATTATCTTAGTTGCTATACCGCCATTGACTGGATCTCCGACATCACTATCTTCATCAACAATATACTATGCCTCTTCGGTCGCACCTGCTCTATTGCCATGGATGAGCAATTTCATCTTCACTACCAATTATGTTTGGCATTACCGACTGGTTTCTTCGTTTTCACATACGACTATTGCTGCTATCACCAGTTGTCATGACCGTTGGTCACATCAGTTGTCGTCGACCAGTTTCTTCATCTTCATGATCGATGGATTTCATTATTGTTGCTGATGAGCAGCTTCGTCTCCACTATTGACATCTTCATCACTTCTGATGGGCGATATCATTCTACACATTGGTCATCTCGCCTCCATGCCGACTGCATCAGCTATTACCAATAGATGATTTCGACTGCAACCGAAGGACAAGCTATACGCTCAGGGGCTTGTCAGCTCAAGCATAAGGATCATACCTTCAATTTGGATTTGTTCCGGATACATATTCATGGTCATGAGTTTATCCCTTATGCTCAAGGCTTGGATCAATTATTATTTCCCACAAGGACCATCAGCCGAGTACTTATGCCAGTTGAGATTCAATTATCACATCTACTATGGTACATCCCATGAGTGGTAAATACTCGAATGAGAAGCCATTCAGATGATATATAATTGGTCTACATTACTCGGAAGATTTATCACTCGGGAGCATGTCAAGAGGCATGTTATATGCGTCATCCTTTTGAGGGTATCGAAGGCATATTTTTTGGTCTAGGCCTAATATGTCTGCAGCCCGTATTTCAGGTATGGCCAGTCACGTTCTTTTAGGGACTTAGGCATCTTTTGCTTAGGCAAAAGTGCGCGTGATCGAGTGCCCAATACCTTAAAATCCTTTTATACCGTTGTTACTCAACTTTTTAGGAGTTGGTACAATGCACTTTAAAAGGTGATAAACAGTGAAGCTTTATGTAGCTACCCCGTTGACTTTTCATATATATAAGTCAAGGTACTATTTGATCTATAAAGTAATCGATTAAATGTAATATCGATGCTTTTTGCCACGTAAATGTGCACTTTTATTGACCAATATTATGGCTTAGGCTAAATTATATATTTTGGTCATTTTTCAGGCGGCTGGTAAATCCTTTATGAGTTTTATTTACTCAGATTTTATACCACATATGCCCTATGTTTCCAAGTATGGTAAAGCCGTGCGTTTTTTAGGGACTTAAGCACATATGTTAAAACAGTGTGTGCATGGTGTATACTTAATGCTTTGAAAATTTCTTTATTCACAGCATACAAGCTTTTTTATAGCTGTTTGGGCTATGTGAATTTTTAAAGATGTGGTAACTTTAGGTTACATGCATCATATTTCATAAAGCAATTGGTCTATCACTTGATTTTTATTTACTCGGGAATTCATACCGTATGTGCTATGGTTATGCTACTTAGGTGGCTTAAAACCACTCGGCTGGTTAATCTATTTATTCCTTGACTATATGCTTAGTTTGTTCAACTAACCACATAGTCGGGGGCTACACCTATCAGGTGCATCTAGTCGATGCACCTGAGTTATATTTTTATTATTTTTCAGCCCTTCACAGTCTTCTGATTTGGTAAAAGTATTTGGGAGATCATGGCGAGAATGATTGAAGTACTCGGCTTTGAAGTAATTTAGTTCGAGAGAAGATTATCTTTTCGACTGTGAAGGTCTCAGGGGCTACTGTGGAAATTATAGGTACCCATACCCACACAACATGTTTATCCGACTAGTTATAGGGGATAGCTTATATCTATATAATATGTAACGGATCATGACTTAGGTATTAAATTTCCTTATGTATTACGGAACGGGCTAAAGTCTTGGTTTGGCAATATTGTAAAGTAGTATTAGGAAACCGATACCGTATTGGTTAAGATTTCTATCTTCTAATTCTGCCCCCCATCCTATATAAGGTGGGTACGAGATCCTCTAGGGGGCATGAGCACAACTAGATCGTCAGATCAATATAACACCCGGCGGATACAATTCCCCAACAGGAGTAGGGTATTACCTCTCATTGAGAGGGGCTGAACCTATCTAAATCCTTGTCTCCGCATCCATCCACTTTTAGGTCTCGTGCGCTACCCCTTTTCATATTGTCGAAATCTAGTTTCAACAGAACAATTCTGAGAATATATATATACACACACATAGAAAAGCTGTGTGTGTATAAGGATATCACTTTCTTACATGAATATGGACAAATATCCAGATTCATGTCTGAAAGTGAATTCTTACTTAGACGGACGAGACTACCTGAATTTGATGGTGTTGCTTCCGCCGCAAGAACAACAGCAAGGGCAAAGAGCATTGCCAGTAGTTGGCTAGTCTTCATCTCCAGCAAACGTTGGCCGATCGTTGGATCAGTACTTGCTATCCTGACTTTTGCTTGTGTGATGGTGCTAACTCCGCTAGTATTATATACATTGTGTGTGTGTGTGTATTGAAGGTGTTTTATACTGATGATGTTGTGTTTACCATATCGGAATGTTATTATTTTTCATGGGATAAGATATGCGATCAGTACTTTGATTCTAAAGATCTAAAATATATGTTTCTGCCAAACTAAGGCATGCTATTTTACCTCCTTAATTTATGACTAGAATATCACTTTGTGATATGTACGCACATAATTCCACAAGGTAAAATTGTTTTTCGGTGTAAAAGTTTTTAATAATAGATCGCTACCTAATGCTTGTGATGCGATTGTACTTATGGACCTTGGATTAAATCAACAAGAGGCATTATGCCTCAAGTCAAGATAGTTTGGTTTTCTGAGATAACACAGACTTCAATGGCCTAGAACCTTCATGCTATATCTCCAATCTAAGTGATATTGGACTTCAAGGAAATCTTACCTCGTCACACTTCCAACGCATCCAATCTTATATTGAAATTCATGTTGAGTTAACAGGAATAGTTAAAACAAGACAACGTTAATATTGAAATCAAACTTAACTTGATTGTCAGACCTTGTAATAGTTAGCCTCATCTCAAGTGTGAACCTTTCTCCACCTCCACGACCAGAGCTCATCTCTAGCTAGTGTAATTTATCTTGTCCCTAGTACTTGATCATTTAGTCAGCGACTATAAATTCAGAAACTCTATTAGTTGGTGTGTTGATTTGCAGGGTCATTAAGTCTATCACTTCACTTACAACTATTTCGAGAAGCATGTGGTGATCAGCTAGCTGGTGATAATTAAAAAAAGATGGTAACTTCTAGTTTATTTTCTAAATTTTATAATACATGTTCTCATAGTTTAAATAAAATCTTGGATTGTTGGGACAATTAGAAATTTTGGAAGAAGTCGCACCTGTTAGAAGACACTCAAATAAGACCTATACATGGCATCAAGTTCAAGGATATTCTAATGGAGGAAGAATGACAATGCGGTCTGCATCTTTAAATCCATAGAAGATGGTCAATTGTTATATACACCCTCCGTCCAATAAAATATTAATTCTATGTATAAATTTGAACACACCGTATCCAGATTCGTAGTTAGGATTGTTTTTTAACGGAGGGTGTATGTTTCTTACATTCAATAACTTATCATGTTTAACGATTTTATAAAACTAAGGTCCGCACATCAAGTATATTCCTTGGGTTACTTTTGAATTTAATACTGTCATTTTTTATTTTTCTTGTAATATCTTAGAAGTTTACGAGTTGTAAAATGGTAATAAGTTTTTTCTGTCTCTAAAGTATTGCGTGTGTAACATCATTTAATTTGGTAAATTTAATCAATCTTTTTTCGCGTCAATCCCTTTTCATGGTCAATCCGATCCTTTTTTCTTTGAAAACTCAAGGTTTGTTTGTCACAGCTCTTCAACTCCAGCTCCAGCTTCACCTCTCCTGAAGTGCCTAACAATTTCAACTCTACCTAAAATGAAAGTGAAGTTGGGTGGAGCTCTCTCACATAATGAACTAGAGATGTGGAGCTGGGTTTAGGTAGCTCCCCAACTTCAATCCAGACCTAACTCTTAAAATTAAATTTAGGAGTTGGAACTCTACTAAACGGACCCTCAGTTCGATCCATTCATCTTGGGTGTTTACTAGTGCTGAAGAAAATTACAATCCTACCAAGTTTTATCTCAGGACATGGTTTCTCCACAAAACCACAAAATCGATTGTTTCTTTCATGTGCCAATCCAGATTATACCTTTAAACGTTTCATGCTACTTCAGAGTTCAAAACCCTCTTTCGAATAAACTTCAGGGTTCATCAGAATCCTCTCTCAGGGAAAAAACACAATCAGAGTTCAGAATTAGTACGAACAGAAAATGAAAACTTCAGCGTTCGATCTTCCATTCCTGGCTTGATTCATGCCGCTATTTTTGCGGCGGCGGCCGGCTATGGCTTGCAGCAGTAGGAGCACCTGCACCCTTGCTGAGGGAAGCACTGGCCTTCTCCTACGCCCTTGTACGCGGCGGCGCAGTCCGCGTAGCACTTGGACGGCTCGCACGCGCCCCTGTAGATGAACGCGGGAACGCGGTGCAGGTGTACTCCGGCGTGCACTTAGCCGCGAATCCTACACAAACATTGCAAAGAAATTACGAATACTACACTTCATTGCAAATTGTAGCGAGGAGATATAGAGAAGTGTTTCTATGTTACCTGAGGATGACATTGACACCACAAGGACAGAGGCGAGGAGCAGCGCTACCACGTGGCTGTTCTTCATCTTTGATTTGATCAAGAATCAAGTCAAGAACAAGAGGGCTGTGTTCATGGTCTGGCATACTCATGTCTCATCTGGTCTTTTTTATAGTGAGTACTGTGCTTATTGATTATGCAATGGTTTTAACTCGTGTGATTTTCATTCATGGAATTTAATCGCCTTTATTTCTAGGATTGAGACCGAATCACTTGCAATTAGACAGTGAGGTCTTCTTCTTATGCATGCATAGCAAGCCAGTTGTTGAACACACCACCATACTCCATCCATGCCAAAATAAGCCCCACTAGAAAATAATCTCAATCGTTTGATTTCATTTGATCTAATGTTTCAAATCAATTTATACTATAACACTAGTACTACAGTGCTCTTTACTGGTTGTAGAAAATAATCTGAATCGTTTGATCTCATTTGATCGAACAGCCGTTCAAATATATTTATACTACCACCTTAGCTAGTGGTTGTAGAAACGTGGAGGGATATTATTTAAAAAAATAGAGGCATAGGGGTATAACCATCATTTAGCAGTGACTAAATATTTTTTCCTTCTTTTTTAGCTTTTTCCATGAAATATGAGTGATGTCAGTGCAATGGATAATTAGAAAAAAATATAAATAACAAATAACAAAGTTACCCCTAATCACTGTATTGGTAAATTACTGATTACTCTTATGGTTTGTTTGGCACAACTCCAGCTCCAGCTCCATCTCTCCTAGAGCTGGAGTTCAGCCAAACAGTTTCAGCTCTACCTAAAATGGGAGTGGAGTTGAATGAAGAGCTTTCACAAAATAAACTAGAGAGGTGGAGCTGGATTTAGTTAGTTCCACAATTCTACTCCAGACCCAACTCCTAGACTTGAATTTTGGAGTTGAAACTCTACCGTACGGGTCCTTGATAGAGAGCACCAAAGTATCACTCTGCCAAAATATAGCTAACTTTAGAGTTTGAATGTTCCAAATATAACTGCCTAATATGTGAATTTCGATACAAAATTTTCCAATTTCCATCCTACCCTTTGTGGTTCACATAAATGAGGGGTATATTTGACCTTGTACTAATGCACATTGAACAACACTACAGTAAAGTTTTGCAACACATTGTATAACCAACAGACAAAGTGTTTATTCAAACAGGGACAACTCCATCACACCCAATACATGGATATTACACATCACAATCAAGCCCAGATTTATGGGCTGCAAAAGCACAGCACTATGAATCATCTCTGAAATCCTAAACAAGCCATGAAACTTAAGCCAAGGATGAATTGCCTAAAGCAGGGACCAGACCGCACCATATATATATATGATGATTTGCAAGCTGCTGCTCATCTCATAGCAGAAACCCTCTGCTGCGTCCCGTTATGCATGCTGCTGACGCCACCTTGTGCGCCTGCCTGGCCAAAATGGCCGGAGAAGCTACTGAGATGGTGGCCATGGCGGTCGAAGAAGGCGTCGTCTTTCTGTGCCGCAGAAGTTACAGTGAAGGTGGAAGCAGAAGCTACGGTTCTCTTGATGTTAGCTTGTGAATCCATTGCTTTGAATGGAAATGAAGTTTGATCTCCGATTGCTCCACCACCTAGCCGTAGATGGACTGAACCTGAAGAATTTTGGCTGTCTGTGGTGGTCTTGGTGGAGGTAGTGTGAGACTGTTGCTGCAGCTGGAGCTGCTTAGTATTCAGGAATCGCCCACCAGTGCCCCTTGCCCTCTTCATTGCATGGCGATGCCGAGATTCGTGAAGGTAAGGCTGCACATGGAGATTGTGTACAACATTAAGCCAAGAAGAGTGGTTAACAATATTAAAAGGTTCATACAACATGCACAAGGAGATGACAATGGAAGGTAAAAACATCAATGGATCAGTTGGCAGTGGCAAGAACCTTTCGGGTTTTGACGAGCTTATTCTGGGCCTCTAACTTAGCACGCAGCTGTCTTCTGCGAAGAATTCCATGATATTGTTTGGGATTGACATATATGGGCCCATCATCTGCTATCTCCAGGGAGGGCAAGGGAACTCTTGGCGATGTGCCTCCTCCCACAATTTGAGGATGGAACTGTTTTAAGTACAACTGATTAGGCAAGACCCATGAAAATATAGATAAAAATTAGCTGGATGCCCCAAGAGATGTGCGTGCACATGGTATGCATAACTACTACATGTTCTCCCGGAATAATATTGATCTAATGAACAAACTCACGTATATCTGGTACTAGTTCTTAAGAATTATGAACTGCATGTGAGTGCATTACTCAAATAGACATTAGTTATGTCTTTTCACTAGTTTAATTTAATGCATCAACCTACAATATTTACAGGTGAGGTTGGCAAAACCTAAAATAATGCTCAAAGGTAATCTTTTTGTGCTATATGAAGAGTGAAGGCTTCAGAAATACTATCCTGTTGAGGTTACGTTGATAACTCGATCCATTTTTATGCAAAACCAGGCAGTTTCTTGACATGACAAATGGGAAAAGTGACATATTTTAAGCCTCTACACTAAATCAAATCAGGCTGGACTGTTCATAGATAAATAATGGGATCTCTCCTAAGCAGGACCTGGATACATGAATTATACCCTTATAATTACATATGTTGATAAATAATGGGACCTGGATACACTAAATCAAATCAGGCTGGACTAGTTTGTTAGCTTCCTCTGCAAAAGTTTGAAGACCTTGAGAGAATTGAGAGAGCCAACTTGTTAGAAGAACATACCACCGAGCGTGAACTGTAGGATGTCCAAACTCCTGAACCAGAATCGTTGTATGGGTATGAAATGCAAGCCTGTGAAATATACAGAAAATAATCAGATGCACACTTCTGAGCTCCATTAGCATAGGATGAGCTGACTTTGTCAAATCTAATGTTTGGCTCCATTAGCATATCTTACCATTGGTTGGCCGTAATCAATGTTTTGACTTGGCACTACAGAATGATTATTATCAAAAGTCAACGTTGACCTCATAGGACCATCAACAGTTCTCCTGGAGTCACCTGGTGACAGCAGGAAAATGTAGTGTAGGTTGATAAATTACAAGAGGAATCATTAAGAAACACAGGAAGTATCCTGACATTATCCAAACCAGATAAACAACAAAAGAGAATAACATCCAGAAAGTTTAGATTCAGTACTTGTGTAGAATTTTGCAGCCTCGTCGTTTCGCTTATATTTATTATAAGTGAAACGGCTTATTAGCGATTAAAAATAGTTTATAGGTAAAACTTTTATATATGTGTTCTTAGTGATTTAAAGGCAAATGCTGAAAAATAAACTAGTTCAATGAAAATACCCCAAAGTTAACTCGAAAATTAAGTTTTAAAATTCATTTTTTTTTTTTGCTTATGCTTATAAGCTTAAGGTATCACTCATGCAGCAAGCAATGTTTTAAATTTACCCACAAATTTATGTCAATATCTTGTCCCTTCCGCCTAGTTTTTCAGGAATTACATATTTAGTTGCTTCTTGAAGATACTACTATCTGTTTAGTGAATCAGCCACGGCAGAACATGAATCTTGAGTTTATTAATAAGCTTCTCATTACTACCTTTAGGCAAACAAAATAAAATAAAATATTCTACTTTCTGAAATGGCCCGACTGCTAGGTGCTAGAATTTACCAGCACCTAGGGTTTAAGTACTACAAGTGCTGATGTTGTCCAATTTAAGAAGCACACACATGGATACATACTTGTGCATGTTTCGGTGAAAGTTTGTGCATGTGCTTCACCAGGAGTTGAATGTGGTACATGCTGAGTTTAGTGAGTGCTTTGGACTCTCAAAAAAGTCAAGAAAATTCTACTCCATCCGTCCCAATATATAGCAACCTAGGACTAGAGGGGATGTCCCCTCCAATCCTAGGTTGCTATATTTTGGGGTAGAGGGAGTAGTTAAAATGAATGGTCTAACACAAAAATGTTTGAGGGCAGCATTGTTCCTTTGTAACTAGAGGTTGTGCTTATCCTAACATTGAAGAAGATGCTTGCCAACAAAATAATATTCCTCCAAACTTTCTAATTGATGTCTTATTTGGAACTAATAAACTCATCTAATATGCCAGATAATAAATGCACGTGCCACAAAATGAACTGTTTGTTCAATGTGCCAACTGCCAAGTTCATAATATCTATCTTGGTGTTTTCCTCAAGTAAGCCTCAGATATGACCCAAGTTAGCTAATCGGCAGAGCTAAAACGCACAAGATTTCATTGATCTGTCATTGAAATACTTAAAAGTCGGAAAAATACAGTTCCTTTGTCCCATATTTAGCTATGTTTTGTAGGCAAAGATCAACAAACCAAAAACTTCCTTTAGAAGAAAAGCAAGACTGTCACTAGTCATATACTGTATATGAATAGCACTGGGAAAATACATCCGAAGCAAAATATACCAAATAAATCCATACAACACAACCTAAAGATACAACAAATATAAAGAGTATTAACCAGCAGGAAATGATCTATAGGAATACACAGAATAGGTGGACTAAATTTCTATAGTCCGAGTATACAATCACTTCATTAATCATCAACTCATCACTCACTTGTCAAATATGGTCGAGAGAAAGACAGCACTAGAAATGTTCTCACATCAAGCGATAAACACAAGCTTATACGATGATGGTATATGATCTAAATTCCCAAGAACATGCATATCAACAACTATTGCCACCGAGTCTGACACTGAGACTTGAGAGATCCTCCCTACAGTCCCAAAGACATCCAATAGTAGCCTTACAAGCCACACACGACTAGTCAACAATCTCCATACTCAATCGATCTTTGTGCCAAAACGACATGCATCCAGTCAAATCCACAAACACTAAGCGTAATAAGCCTCCGCATCAAGAAGATGCTCCATTACAATCCAATAAAAGAATCGTTTTTCGACCACGAAAAGTCAAGCATGACAGACTACCCAGGAGATGGGGAGATCAAGAACACACGCGCAAACAAACATGCTCCAAGAAACCAAGATTACCCAGAGGTCTCAGCACTTGCACAAGATCAGGGGTATAGCTACTGCTGCATATCGTCTAGGAGGGGAAGGGAAGGTTTGGATTATGACCTTTGGAGGCGTAGGAAGAAGAAGACGAGGAGGGGAGAAGCATGGCTACCACGCGCCTCCTCCCTCGGTGCCTCCGCCGAGCGAAGAAGCTGCTGCTACTGCTGCTCGCTGCGCCTGCACCTCCTCGGCTCCTATCCGGCGTCGCTTCCGCTGCTGCCCCCCTCGTCTGCATCATTCCAACTGGGGGATGTTCTTTAATCCTCCTCCTTGTTCCAAGCGACGCCTACAAAACCATTCTTTATTGCAATTTTGTATGCCTACATCTGAAGCGCCATTATATAACTGCAAGGTGGGGACCATAGGAGAGAAAACTGGGAAAAAGGAGAAATATAATTTGGCTTTACCAAGAGCAAATTTCCCATAGGTTAATCTTGTATGAGCTGTTATTTTTATTGGTTTTAATTAAGGAGGGGGACCAATTCATACATAGAATCTCGATCTATTAAATATGTATGGTTGTTTTAGAGGGCTGTCGATAAAGAGCTAGCATTATCATGAGCAAGTGTAGTTCGGTCTGTTGCTGTAACAAATGATTGTTTTGTTCTGGAGAAAGCATCAGACAAACGAATAATAGCGCAACTTGAGATGCATGACTGTAGGAGTGCACTATCTTTATAGTTAAGTTTACTTTCCTCCTAAAATATATCATTCACAATACACTTTACTGATATAACATGTGAACATGGTTACGACAACAAATGATAAAAGTACTCGAAAAAAAGAAAAACCTTCCATTCACTATCATATTGACAATCTATAGAATAATTTATATAATTTATATAGTTGATGGAAACTTAAAACGTCATATCTTATCTCACGCCTACTTATTATACTACTATGGACATCATTATCGTGGTCATTCCAGCACTTTAAAAAAAACCAACCTGACCTTTTCCAGAATAAAACCAAAACAACAAGAAGCAAATTGGTTCATGTACCTATAGCAAAAACTTATGGTTGCCATGTCACCTCAGGGTAATTAACAATTGAGAAAACACGGTCTTTGGCCAAAATCTTCCGATTGGCAACGTCAGGGTATGGCCCACTCTGAGGTCACATGCTCACCGTTGGTTCGTTGTGTGTGTGGGGAGCAACGGCATCCAATGCGGTTGGGAAGTGTGGGTTGGTTGGGTGCACGTCCGGGGTTGCTATCTATAGAAGTAGTAGTAGCAAAATTAGTTAAAGAAAGTGAAAGAAATTCTTCTCTGAACACGCACTGAGGCTCCTACAGGCTTGGCAACGTCTCTTCCTAAGGCCTCCTTTGATTCTAAGAAAAAATATAGGAATTTTGGAAGATTTTATTCCTATATGATTTTGTTTTCCTATATAGCTCTTCAAAGGAATGCATCCTATGGAATCTATGAAATTTCTATGAAATGTCTCATTCCATGTAAGTTTTAAGAAAATTTAACATGAGGTAGAACCTCATGGGAAATTTCCTTTGAATCTATCTATCCTCAAAATGTTCTATGTTTTTCCTATGATCTAATTAAACGGTCATTCCTGTGTATTTTTTTTTATTTTGCAATCTTTTGTTTACACTTGTATTTCTATCAGAATCCTATCTTTTTTTCTATTTCTCTATTTTTCTATTCATGTCATTCAAAGGAGCCCTAAGAGCATGACCAACACCTCATCTAAATTTGGTCCTCCATATCTCCGTTTGGATGGTCATCCAAAAAATATTATCTTCTATATCTTTTCTTACTCCAACAGATCATCTATATCACACTCTCCTATATTTTAATAATATTTTTCAATTACCCATATATTTTTCATATTCGTTATATTTTGAATGAGTAAATTTTAATAGATAATTTACTTTCTTTATCACTTTCGTTCGTTTGTTTAGAACCTAATAAAGAGATCAAACAGACTGTAGACTGTGATTAGGCGTTAACCCTGTGACTAAATGCATCGGTGAAAAAGGGGAAAAGAAAAAGAAAAATGAAAAATAAAACCGGTAGGAATCGTGTGCATCGCCACCTCCACTTCCTAGATCTTTCCCCTTGTCTCTTCTGCTGCACCACATCGTGGAGGGATGACGGCAGCAGCGGGCGCCGCATCTCGGCGGGGGTGACAGCGGGAGCTGGCGCTGCATCGGCGGCAGCGGGCGGGCGTGGAGGGATGACGGCGCCGCATCATTGAGGGGCGTTGGCGGCAGTTCGCAGGCACGGAGGGAGCGGGCGCGAAGGGGCGTCGGCAGCAACTGGGGCGACGGCGGTAACGAGTGCCGCATCGTGGAGTCCGTCGGTGGCACCAGGCGAGCGCGGAGGGGCGACGACAGGAGCGGCCACCGCATCTCGGCGCGACCGACGGTGTGCGAGGACAGCGGGAGCTTCTAGATTTGGTACGCCCCTCCCTCTCCCCCTCTCCACCGCCGTTGGGACTCACTTTCACCGGCAGCCAGCGACGATGACGACGAGCGGAGGTCGATCCGGAATTCTGGGTGGGGGCGGGAGCTCGATTCAGGCGCGGTCGTTTCGATTTGGTGTGAGGAGAGAGGAATGCTAAATTTAGTATTCCTCTCTCCTATTTAGCGGATGCGTCATTTTTGGAGGATGCGATGGCATGTCTGCTGGAGGCTCATTTTTCGCTTCCATGCGCTATTTCTCATATGGAGGACTGGATAGCGCTTCTGCTGGGCTGTGTTCGTTCTTATGGGTTGGGAACCCATCTTCTCCGCACGGAAAACAGAGCGATCCATTGGCGCGTGATTAATTAAGTATTAGCTAATTTTTTTAAAAAATGGATTAATTTGATTTTTTTAAGTAACTTTTGTATAGAAACTTTTTGCAAAATAGACACCGTTTAGTAGTTTGAAAAGCGTGCGCGCGAAAAACGAAGAGGAGGGGTTGGGAACCCGGTGAAAGAACGCAGCCTAAGAAGTTGACTGATTTAAGGTATAATTCTATGTCTCTATTCATTGCATGGTGGCTGTGATGAATACAGGACTAAAGTTTAGGCTGCTGCATTATCAAAACACAGGAAATGTTCTACTAGAAAGAATTTCAAAAAAGAAATATTTTGAAAAGGTTCGGTTCCAACAAAAATCAGAAAATGTTCCCTGTATTTAAATGGGGTCTGAATAGTTGCATATACAATTATACATGATGGGTTGAACATAACAATTGAGTACATGTACGACTGCCACTGCAAAATACAGTCGGACCCCAACCAAGTGACCAACATAAGAGAACAGAAACTACTTAAAAATTGTACGTAAAATCATGAACACCTGCTTTCTGACTCCACAAGTCACAATTCCTGGAAATAAAGCAGCCAGCATTTTGATTGTTCCGTACTGCATGCATTTTTCAGGTTGTTCAACTTGCATTCCTGCAACCACAAGCTGGGAAGAGTCAAACCTAGACACAAGTACTCACACCGTTGTAGTTGTAGATCACCTCAATAACAAGAATCTTGTACATTCCAAATCACCAATAGCCTACTACTAGTGCCCAAGATTTAAGCATCTTTTGAAGCGTTAGGCTCACTGAATGCTTACAGCAAGAGGAGAATTAATCAAGCAGCCATAGGAAGTTAGAAACCAGAGAAGAGTCTTTACATGATCATTCTTCTCTACCCATTGGGCACAACTTGATCCCTCCTCGTAATGGAAAAGAGAGAACCTCGTCCAAATGGTGCAATATACAACGCCAAATTGGGCGATTCCTGGACCGACACGGAAGGCAAGAAAAGGGAAAACTGCATGCTGGAGTATCATACTATCCACTTCCAGGGTTCCATGCGTGCTGGGCTTCCCCAAAGTAGCATTATTCTCCCCAGCCCTACTTGCTATTTCTACTAAAGGTTTAGTTGCTTTGTTAGGCTGTTAGGTCTCATGACACAGCTTAATTATGTCTACCTAAGCTCCCTTGATCTAAGAGATGTTTGCAAAGTACATCAGTGATTCAGTAGCTCAACAGATATAATAGTAGTGCTAGTACAGGTTTGTCTCACAAAAGAACAGAACAAGCCCAACAAATAGAATGGTACTAGTACAGACTCTACAGAAAAGCAAGAACCGTAGAAATGTCAAACAATAGGGGGGTACTAATTAAGCAGCAACGAATAAAGTAACACCCATCAGACAACAAGGCTTAACTAGGTAACTGGTAGTACTATTGAAGTGTCAAGATTCTTCTCAGCAGAGAATCTGAGTTTGCAACTTTGCACCTATGAATACAAGATCTAGATACTCCTTAATTTCTTGTTTCCAGAATAGTTCAACAAATCACAGCAGAACCAAAGCAGCGAATGCTTTACTTCTTAGGGAAGTAATGGTAAGAATAACACTGATGGATTTTTTTCATCTTATTGATAAAGTTAGCATGGTTAATTGATAATGTAAAACTGATAACTGCAGACAGATCAAAAGAAAGATAATGGCATATGCTGCTCCAATTGAAACTACTCAAACAATACAGCAAGCAAGACACTACCGGTAAAAAGTAAAAAATTATCACCTCACAGGTTATTCAAAGTTTGTCTGGCAGTGTATCAAATCCAAACTCCAAAGAACATTAGCCCATAAAAGAAAGTAATCAGCTCACAGCCCAGCAATGGTCATGTGCCAGACATATTGCTAAAAAAAAACCTGAAACAAGTGCTTCTGGAACAACAACTAACCAACATGTCATATAACTTATCAGGTTTCAGCACGAGGACGAAAAGCACAGCAAATTCAAGGTGAGCAGAAGTGAGACCAATGCTCCAAAAGTATCACCTGTTCCAGATTCAATTCAGCCAAACTGGAACTAATAAGACACCATGATTCCTAAGCTTGATGTACAGTTGTCGGGCATAACTGATTAAATGAACTTGTTTCTGAAGAATGACTGATTCATGAGCTTGTTCATGATAATCCCTTGGTCTAAGCTCAACTTACTCATTCACTAGACAGCAAGCTGCAAAAGCGCAAACCCACTGTCAACCAAAAAAGCACATAGACATATTTTTTTTCGAATGGCCAAACAGATTGGTTGGTGTTATATTGATAGAAGGGGTTAAATTACACAGCCGAATGCTGAAGGAAAAGGAAAAGAAAAACTATACAAATCTGACTGCAAACAAGCTTGCACGCCAGTCCTTCCTACTCCCATGGCAACAATCTTGCAAGGTGCTGAAGTTGAAAGATTTCTTTTGTAATCTTCGTTAGCTATGTGTAAGGTGCTGAAGTTGAAAGAGTTTTGTTTTCTAGACAAAGATGATCGCTGTGAATCAGTTGAAACATTATTCTCTTCCAAAAGATCAATTAATTTGTTCCTAAAATTTCCATTCGCATTGCTCAACCCACTTATTGCCCTTCTCATGAAATCAGGATCTCTCCACTGACGCTTTCAGAAGCACACTCAACATCTAACAATAACAAAAAAAATAATCTAATGAAATTTGATAATAGAATGACAGTGTTTCATGTTTCATCAGATTGCAAGACAAAAGCCTTGTTCTCCTACAACAAGTTGAAATGCAAAACATGTCCTTTTCTACATCCAAACAGTACATGTCAATTTATCATCCAGAGTTCAGAACAGTTAACAAAAATCCGTGAGAATCGAGAAGCACTCATGTTGTTTCTCCTCCAGAATCAGATTGTTAGCAGGGAAAATACAACTTACCATAAGCTTCTTCTAGCCCAAAATGGATTGATCCGAAGCGCCCAAAACCAGGAAAGAGACACACGAGGAGAGGATTTTGATGGGACATTAGGAGGCAACTCCTGATAGCCAGGTACGGTGTTCAGAGGCTCCAACCCACCTCCTCGTGCGTCGTGACGCTCCATGGTGGGGTTGAGGATGAGGCGGCGGCGGCGGCGACGGCAACCTGGGTAAGAGAGGAAGGCTGCATCGGCTTGTGCAGGATGTGGGAGCGAGAGGGAGGCAGCGCGAGGAGGCGGCGGCGGCGACCCAGCTGTGCTGTGGAGGAGGTTGGCGAGGAGAGCGAGGCGGCATTGGCTTTGGGGACGAGGAGGGGCACACGCCGGAGCAGGAGGCGGCGCGGCGCGGCGAGGCGAGGAGACCTCCGGCGAGCGGCGCGGGCTCTCACCCACCGTTGATGCTACATCCAATGGTTGAAGTCGCTCCCGGTCCGACGAACTAATGATGGAAAATTTTGCAAAAGCAGCCCTTGATAGCGGTTAACTTTTTTGCTAGATTGGGATTTGGTTTGGTTTGGGCCGGCTCCAAGCGCAGGAGTCCAAGAGAGTGGAATTTTCGGCTCGTTTCGTCATGTGAGCTGATGGGCCATATGTGCGATACAGAGCTAGGCCTACTAGCCCAAATGTTTTGCCCAACAAGCAGTGTACTGCTCAGGTCATGTTCTTCCTGTACTACTCTGAGATGCATGGATAGTATGTTTTTCTTTTTCCTTTTCCCCCCTTTCTTTCATAAATATAGCTTGTGTTCTAGAACGGAAGAGTTTCTTTGACAGCATTCTTGACCTCAAAACGTTTGAAAAAGTTAACACAACAAGGGAATTTGAAATTGTTCTGTAAGATAAACTTACGATAGTACGGACTTGTGTGTCTACCCTACCAATTTATTAGTAGTGACAACATTTGGATATGTTTTGACAGTACCAATCTTTTGCTAGAGTAGAATAGTATTAATCGTGTTGATTTGGTAAAAATTGAAAGCAATCCAAACATCTAGCATCTACTATTTAAAGTTACAAAATATGTGGTAGAATAATTCTGTAGATAAACAATGGAAGTAACACACTGAATTACTTGCTTGTATGGGAACAACGGGCAGAAAGACATCAGAGTGAAAAATCTGCCGGGCCGGCTGGTGTGACCTGGGCACCATGGTGAAATTTATTGCACTCTTTTCTGTGACAGGGAAAACAACAAAGCGCCACGTGATATCCCCATGCAAAATGCTATGCCTGTACTTGTTTTTCACTCGACATAGTGAATGCGTGCTGAATTTGCAGAGCAGTGCCATTTCCAAACATTCATCAGCAATTCAGTATCCCAGATAAGCGTAACGCTGCATAGTTTCATTGAGACATTGAACTGACACGTCGAAGAAGTACCAGGTATCGATGAGCAAGCACGTCGTGGTGTGCAACTCTCAACAAACGCGCGGCCGCGGACGTGCCAGCACGAGTCCGGCGGCAGCTCGCGGCCGCGGCAACTCGGCGTCGTCGAACGCCGGCAAGCTCTCGAGCTCGAACAGGTCGGAGCTGGACTCGCTGCTCTCCTTGGCCCTCTCGCTCTCCTCCGCAACGCCGAGCGCGCGAAGCAGCTCTTCCACCCTCCTCTCCGCCTCCGCCGCCGACTCCTGCGCCGCGGCCACCTCCCTCTCCGCGCCACGCAGCCTCGCCACCCCGGCGTCCCGGCACCCGTGCTCGCCGTCGTCCACCACGACCGCCACCGGCGAGAACCGCACTGCCCTCCTCGCCGGAGTCAGGATCCCTCCCGTCGCCGCGGACTGTCGCCGGGAAGCGCGCGACGACAGGATCGACCTCGCGGACGCCGGCTCGGCTGTGACCGCCACCGCCAGAGCCCGCGGCGTCGTCGGCTCGTCCGACCTGGCTGACCTCCTGTTGCAGAGCAGAGCATTCAGAAGGCACGCGAATGGCGCCGACTTGGCACCATTCTTGTTCTTCCTCTTGCCCCTCTTCTTCTCCGCACCATCCCCCGTTGACTCCGGCATCGGCGGCGGCGGCGGCGGCGGCAAGAGAAGCGAAGGCTGTGGGTCAGGCCGCACGCGACACGGCCGCGGCGTCTTCTGCAGCCGCGGCGACCGAACAGAAGAAACAGACGGCGATAGGTTACCCTGCGAAGGACGACGACGGCGGCCGGGAACGGCCGGTGAACCCTCGGCCGGGGACGCCGGCAAGCTGCCATCGGTGTCGAGGGAGTGGTAGATGGCGTCGAGGAGCGCAGCGGAGAAGGACGGGTTCTCCCGGTTGCGGCGCGGCGGCGCGAGACGGCCGCTGTGGTGCGGAGACATAGTGGCGCCCCCGCGCGCGCGGCCGTGGCGAGGGAGAAGGATCACAGTCACAGCCTCACAGGGGCGTTTGGTTTTGGTGGTGCGTTCGTGCGGAGGTGTCCGGGGGATTGAAAAACGCCGCGCGCACAGGTGGAAACGGGGGCGGATGACACTGCGCGCACTCGAGTTTTCGCCTTTTTTTTCTTTTTTTTTTTCTCATCTCTCCCCCGTGGTGGAGTTTGTTGGGAGGAACGGACGGTGAGTGCTCTGCGCGGCGCGCGGTGACGGCGTGCTGGTAAAGCGAACTCGAGTCATGCAAAGACACTACTCGACAACAATTTGTACATTTTCTTTCTTGCGCAGTGGAAATTGAAGTGTTAACAGTAAAACAGTCTATCGATGTAGTGAGTGGAAACGGTTGGAATAAGTAGCATCTATTCGAAAACGATGCTCGATCGATTGGTAACTGATCATATTTTTTTCATTTAAATTATTCAACATCGATATCAATATAATACATAAATAAATTAGAATAAAAATTTAATATATATAAAAAAGTAATATATCGATCGGAAATTTTCGTGATCATTTTCACCCCTCCGTATGGCATGCATGTTCTCCGTTCACTGATTTCCATTTACTTTAGCCCGTTTAGTCGGATGCTAGGGATGCTAGATTAACGTACGTGTCGTTAGTTAGTTTATGAACAGAGAAGCTTTCCGTCGAGGGGCAAAGCGAGCTCTTTCCCGGAGCAAAGAAAGGCGCGGGGGTGCATCGTTTCTCTGCTGGATACAATGAACAATTTCTTTCCTTGTAAGATATCCGAATCGTGCTATTTTTCTAACTACGGTTCATGATTCCCCGCAAAAAAAAAAAAAAAAAAAAAAAAACTACGGTTCATGATGGTGCAGGGCAGTGCCGACGCAAAAAGTTTGTAAAACACTAACTTAAAAACTGAAACCTACAAAGGAAATTGGCGATGAAACACCTCCCACCATGATTGATGTGTTGAACACTGGTCGGTACACAGAATATGGCGATCGAGCCGTGCACGTTTGTTCTAAAAAAAAGCTGTGCACGTACATCGACTTGCTGCAGCAAAACGTTGCCAAAAGAGATTACGAGTCAGGCCCACACTGATAGACGGCCTCTTCGCGCGCATCCTCAGCGGATCGGGAGATGGATCGCTTCCTCCCCTTTCGCATATGCGCGCGCGGTCCACCGGACGAAAGGAACGCGAATCCACCGCGACATTGCGCCGCGGCTAATGATCAACCGCGCCGCAGACGCGTCCCACCTGGACCTGGCCACTACGCGCACACGCACGCAGCTTGTCTCTCTCGTCTAGGCTTCCTCCACTTTTCCTCGCACGTCGTCGCACGACCAGTCTGCCTATGTTCTTCTTTGGAACGTCCCGCACGGGCGGCCACGCCGTCGCACGCACGTCACGGGCGCCTGGGCCGCGGTGGCGCCCCCGGCAGCCGACGCGTATTGGCCTCGTCTTCGCATCGTCTTTCTCTGCTCCTACGCTGCGATCTTGTCTCTGGCTGCAGCCTAACGAGCTCTTGCCGACGATGGGCTTACCACCATACCCGTTAGCACTCACCATGTTTCTTTTCCTCCTCATAGTCATTGTGGTCGTTGTCGCAAGATTCGGTTCCCACTGTATGAGCAGGCCGGCACGATGACTAGCTGCGGAGGAGGAGACTACTGAGGAGGGTGGGAGGGGGAGAACGTAGCGGAGGGCGGTACCTAAGATGACAAGGAGGTGAGCGATGGTGAGGGAGATAGGAAGGGGGACGAGGTGCTGCAGTTGCTATTGCGGCGCCACAGTTCCAGCTCATCTCAGTGGTTGGCGCGTTGTCTAAGCAGATCTTGAACAGGAGATTTGCTTCTTGATGCATCCAATTTCGATCTATTTGTGTAAGACGAAGGGCTCAATGACGGAGATGAGGATAAGTCTATTATCCATGTAACACCAGACAATACCTTCTTTATTCTCACAAATATCATATGGTACTGATAGGGTTTCAAATCCGGTACACGCCAATCATTTTGCTTTAGAACGGGATCCCATGCAATAGCAACACCCTTTCTCTCGTATCTATATCAATGTTGGTGTTTGGCAGCGACGAATAAGCGTCAGCTAATGACTTTATCCCATTTCCTACATCCTCCTTTCAAGTTCAATGCAAATTTGTACCACCTTCAATTTTCACACGAGCTGTGATCTGTTAGCCTAAAATTGAAGCATATCTCTCTTATCCCAAAATTGAAGTGTATACCACTTCATTCGCGTGACTAATGAGGCGTACGAATCAGTGTAAAAGAAAATGAGGCATACAAATCAAATGCCATACATTGAAATTTCTCAATTTTAAATAGATTCACCGAAACTCATAAGTAATTCCAAAGCATCGTTGATATGCTTAGATGCAAAGAAAAATCAATGAACCCTGCCCTTCATAGTCACATCAGTAGCCGCGAGGAAACATATATGAATCATTCTGGTACAAAATCCTCCTACTACCAGCAGTAGTAACGTGCTCGTGCTAAATGTTTCGGTACAATTCTATTTATCTTTAATATCTTTTAAAATCTTGATTTTTCTATTTGTCATACAAGGCATACGCCGGCCGCTTCCCTTTGAGCACATAGCATAAGTGTATGAATATAAACCTAAATAACAATTTGATATGAAGCTAATATCAAATTAATAATTTCACCATAATTTATTCCTTCTTACGTTGCACCTTAGTAATTTATTCCTTCTTACGTTGCCTTACGTTGCACCTTAGGAGAAGGTGTATTTTGAGCTCTTGCAGCTGTGATTTTTGTAAAACCAGACAAACAAGGCGTGTTGTTAATATATGTGATGGGAGTATATAGAGATCGCAAAGAAAGTGAAAAAAATATACAAAACATTAGCTATATCTTGAAAGGGAATGAATACATTCTTCGTTGGCCGAACCATTTGGATCCATTCCTATCAAATAAAACATTAATATACCTTGGTCCATAATAAACTTATAATGTGATTTACGAACAATTATTTGAACTCAAGACTAATGCATCATAGATTATATATCTAATAATATGATAGTTAAAGCAAATTACAGAACATTTCATATAGCTCAATGGATGTCATCTGTCACATTTATTTCAGACAAAGTTAATTAATAATATTATATTACCTGACAATAAAAATCATTTCTTTACAATTACATCTAATCACTTCAACATCCAATTACAAATGATATGAAGCCAATCATAAATAATTTAAATTTTAGGGCGCCACAATGTTATATGGTTGGAGTAAATGAAAAGTACATATACAAGGCACAACTATCTACAAATGGATCAGCAAAACAGAGTTAAATGGATCAAATAGCCCACGACATCTAATCTCGAAATGAGCTATCTCATCTATATAAATCCAGAGTTGAGCACGTGCATTTCACATGGATGACTATTTAGCCAGACTTGCATCTCTTACTGTTATCATCAAAGTACCCGCTACCTTCTTGAACATTTTGATTCCATCTAATGGAAAAAGCTTCATGTTTGCTGCAAGTCGTACCTGATCTGTCAAATGCACATATGAAAACGTTTAGCCATCCATGCATCCACAGAAATTTAGCAATCACACAGAAAAGGTTAGCAAATTTATTAATCATTCAGCACTATTAGCAATTATCTTCTTCAACAAAAGAAAGAAACAACAAACCATAGGCTTACACAGCTATCAATGACATAAGTTTTGGTGCAGACGGTAAATATATAGGAAGCTGCTATGATGATGGCACTGTAGTAAATAAGCAACCTGTTTACTGATGAAAAACTGAAGTTTGAGTACCATCGACACAAGAAAGCAATTACTTGTGCTATATTACCACAACTATAGAAGATTTACTAAGGGGGTTTAGCAGGTAAAGCACTTGTGCTGCCGAAAAAGTCATGGGGAGGAGGCTACCATAAAAAGGTGAACTTCTTTTCATTGTCCCGAAAGAAAACCAAATTGATCTGGTATATTTCAAATGGTTGTGTCCCATCTCCTTACATTGTAGGTTTTGCGTGATGGCCAAGGACCAATCCACTGTATGAAATGGAGGACAAAAATATCTGTAGAACTAAAAGCTGATATGCATGGTTAGGGATTATTTTTTTTTCTTTCACTGTGAGTCACAGTTAATAGAATAGAAATGATATTACACAAAACAAACATCATTTCGGTTTGGCAAACATATACCAAAAGAATATAGGTGCAGCAGGAAAAATATTCTTGAACATTGAAAGCTTTGGATCAATTTTTTTTTCTGGTTATACCGTTCTTTCACTTCCCAGAATACATGAAGCTCCTATGGCATAAATCTGTTTGTTCAAATTGCTCCTACGTTTAAGATATGTATCTAAAGAACAAGATGCAATGGCGTGAGGCACACTCACTATCAACACAAAAGAAGGTTCGTAAAAAAGGGTTAACTCAAATACTACCACCTTCAGTTACTCGACATATAGGAAGCAAGAAGGCCTTTTAAAATTTGAGAGCATGGTCTTAGAGTAAATGTGACAAAAGTGCAGAAATAAATCATGTATATGATTGAGTAATTGGAGTATCTTTAGAGTAAATTTGATACCTTGAGTGACTGGAGTGAAGTAGTCAACATGTCACTGCAGTGAGACTTCGAATCTGTAACACACTTCTCCATATATTTTGAATTTAGAGGTGATGTCGCAG
The DNA here is from genome assembly GCA_000573905.2 of Oryza punctata. Taxonomy (NCBI): domain Eukaryota; kingdom Viridiplantae; phylum Streptophyta; class Magnoliopsida; order Poales; family Poaceae; genus Oryza; species Oryza punctata. Next base: position 39,378,381 of record CM002489.2, read on the forward strand.
GAAACATATTTGGCTGATGAACAACACGAGGGGGTTGACATCTGGGAGCTATTCAGTGAAGCTCAGTGGAGAAAACAGGGAACGGATGCACACTGTTGTACATACAGGAAATTGATGTGACCATTATTATTTTCTGCATACAGAAAGATACACCTTCATTCCCCCTGTTTATACTGAATATTGTTGCACAAAATATTCTTCCCAATCTTTAGAACGACTATAAAGTATGAGAAATGTAGATGCTGAAGTTTAGTTGAATTTTTTATATGCTGCAGAAAATCATATGGGCATTTTGTTATTCCTCATGTGAAGTTTTTCCTTATAAGTTGTATTCAATTTTTAGAGACTTATTCGGATATTACTGACATGTCAAGACTTGACTTTGCAAGTAAATATCATATATACTTTATTTGAGTTGATACTGGTTAACTATATTTGATGTTCTTAATTAAACAGGCTGATCACATTTGCTAAACATAATCTGTTCTGAAGAATAAAGAAAATGAATCCTTCTGATGCAGTAAATCATATCTTCAAATTATCTATCGATCTTTTTGCTGGTGAAATTGTTTCATTAAACCTTGATATTGAGAAATAGAAGTACACAGCAAATTCAAGAACATATTTTTATTGTAAATATACATGTGTCACGTGTCAATCAATTGGACAAGATTAAAGATGTTTTTTTTCTTCAGAGGATGTATATTGTACCTGATTGGAAGGGGTTGCTGATCTGCACGAGGGCGAGCATCGAGTCAGCGGAATAATCTTCTAAATCTTAACAAGTGAATGGCAGAATACTGAAAACATTGTCACCATGTCACATAGGGATGATATCAACATGGTATGAAATGGAAGAGCAGATAAAAAAATCCAGGGAAGAAAACATAACGACCAGGGAAAGAAGCATCTACACCAACTTATTCTCTCCTGAGGCGAAACAGCACAAAAGCAAACACAAAACAATAGTACACTAACAAACTGAAAACAAGACCCACAGAAATTTCTAGCAGGGTAACAAGAAGGATATGTATTAGAGCATATTCAGCATCTAATTTTTACCAGTAAAGTTCTGAAGTAAGTCATCTACATCTCAGGCTACTGGAGTTAGCTTATGGTCTAAAGATGAAGGTCAGAGCACAGGCGAAAAAGGAAAGATATAAAAAAATTACCAGATTATAATAAGCATAAGAATCAACTGATAAACTCCTTTGCAACTTAGGAGTCTGAATTATCCCTATATCTGTCAACCATGAGTCCACAATTGAAAGGGGAAAAGAACGGATCTACAGTCAGAAAAAGTTTTGCTCTAGCCTTATTTCCTTTTGCTATGCACTAATTGCAGTACCATGCCCTGCACTGATCTGTCATGCCGACTGTGATGGTAAGTTTTCGGACTTCCCTATCCTATTCAGAAACTTTCAGTGTTGATAGTAACCTTGAATTAAATAACCGTGAACAACTGATATGTATTTGGGGATCGTCCGTTGCAGGAAGTTAACCTAGGAAGGAGATCAGCGGTGGCGGCTGCTGGAGAAGTACCCAGCAGCTAGCAGCTAATCGCCGTTCTATTCAAACCTTCGATCCAACATTCATCAAATCATCAGACAGATAATACCCTGCAAACAAGTAGAAAATTTTAGACATTGTGCATCAATCTTGCCGTGGAAAAACACTTATACTAATCTGCTACTTTGTCACTTGTGCGTAAATAGCCTGCTGCTCTCCCTCAGATGCGTTCATTACATGCGGGAAAAAGAAGATGATGTGAATCGTTTACCTCGTCGATGGGTTGTCGGCATCTCGGTGGGCGCGGACACGGATGGAGGCAAAATGACATGGTGATGGAGGTTGGGTGGCGAGGAGGAGACACCCGAGGCCGGCGACGAGGCGGAGATCGGAGCTGGCGTGGAGACGGGTGACGGCGCCGGTGAAGCGGAGGAGACACCCGAGGCCAGCGATGAGGTGGAGATCGGAGCCGGTGCGGAGACGTCGATCTGGAGGCGGGGATTGACGTCGGCGCGAAGGCGGGGCATCGACGCTCGATCTGCGTAAAGCCACACGGCGTCGGGGTTCGGAGGCGGCGAAGCGATGGCAGGGTGTTGGTGGCGTCACGAGTCGCGGTCAGAGTGAGGGGTCGTCGACGGCATGAGTGCGGTGTGATTTGCAGGCGTGCGGGTGTGCGAGAGAGAGGAGGGCGTGCACGATCTGAGAGAGGAGAGGGAGGCGTGGGAGGGAGGTGCAGTTTCAGCATCCTCGGTGGCGCGCGAGGCAGGGTGGTACGGTTTCCGGCGTCAACGGCGGAGACGGTGGAGGGAGGTGTGGGAGGGAGATGCGGTTTCTGGCATCAGTGGAGGAGGGAGGCGTGGGATAGGCGCTCGATCTGGGAGGGGAGTGGGAGAGGTGCGGTCTGGAGGAGGAGGCGCATCCGGGAGTGGCGTGGGAGAGGTGCGATCGGGAGGAGGTGAGGATGTTGTCGGATTTAAGGTGAGAATCGTTCAATATGTCACAAGATGAATGAGTAAAATCACTTATTAAATTATAGGGTAGATAAATAAGGTACTGACTACCAAATTAATCAAGCACTCAATCTCAACTTGCAGATAAAACTAATTTAGCATATGTAAGCACCAACCGATCCAAACAAATGACGGATTTTGGCACCAATTTGGCAAACTCACAATTATCTAGTCACTCATACAACTACCCAATGCCATCATGCACTATCGTGAACTCGGGTTGTTAGCTTCATGCCTTCACCTGCTAGTTGCTAGTTGTTAACGATGAAATTTGGTAAGCCTCGAAGTCATCATCGGCCTAGAATGAGTATCGACTTCAGAGTCCTGGAATCGGTCGATGGGCATTATCAATCACCAGCAGTTGTATTATTTATGGATTCGGTTAAGGAAATTAATTAATTAAAGGAAGTTTATCCAGAATCCGAGTTCAAGGAGAATGCGACATGACAGTTTATCTATTAATTAGGTAGAGTTGTTAGTTTCCTTTTATATTTAGGAAAGGGTGTTTAGTGTCCGATAAGGACTTTATGTTTTTCCTTTTATCTTTACGAAAGTTTGTGTCGTATTCGATATGGACTAGCGTAACGCCCCGGCACTCGTTAACCGATGATACCAGCTAACTCGTGCCGAAGTGCTACGCATTACCTGTGATATAGTACCAGTCCCAGGATACACTAGCTGGTACTCACAGAATAAACATGGAATCAAAGTAGTTTAATTATTACATCACTGGGTTTTAGTCCTTACATAAGCTGCTATCCCGGACAGGCCCAGAGATGAGCAACGCATAATACAAAAGTCCATAAAGCAAAAGACAAAAGCAGCGGCGGCTAAGCGTCTGGGCGACCATCTCGATCCACAGGCGACGGCTTGGGGCTAGGCACGATCCTTCTAGAAGTCTTCGTACTCGGCTTGCTCCTGGAGACACTCCTCGGCGGTCGGATCGACGTCTTCATCTTCAACTTCTATAGATATTATATGTAGCAAGGGTGAGTACTTCACGTACTCAGCAAGCCGGGGAAAGAATGACATGCTTGGTTTAAGACAAGGAGAGCTAGGGTTTTATTTGCGAAAGCTGCCTTTTTGGCAAAGTGATTTATTTCACAAAACTCCTAGTGAGTGAATCAAGTTTTAGTTGTCGGGAGGAGGCTCACGCCTCGACCCATTCCACAAGTTGCTTTGCAACAACTTGTCACGATTAACGAACAACAATTGATTTGTCTCCTCTTTTGGTTCCTTCTCATTTTCACAACCACACATAGTCCATACAGTTATCTCAGCACTGCACCACCATCATGGCCCTAACAACAACTCGGTGTCGGACGACACCCCAGGTCACACAGACCCGTTCCTAACCACAAAGGTTAGCCGTTTGCCACACAAGCAAACTCTGGAAACGAATCCCTTCCCACCAACCATTTTCATCAAACATTTGTCAAACAAATCTACGCTATGAGAAACACCTTACACTCGCCCTTGACCGTGGGCACGGCTGTTCGAACAGTTCATTAAACTCTGCAGAGGTTGTACGCTTTACCCACACGACACGAAACTGACACCGTGTACCCGTCGGCAACGGAAGTTCGTGACAAGGCCTTTCCAAAGCTAACCCATGAAAATCGCATGCCACCTAGTTGGGCTAAGATCCATAGCCGAGTATCAGGCAAAGACAGCCGTCGTCCACTCAGGAAATACCGAGGATGCCTCCTACTCCTACTGGTACCATGCCACAATAGAGGCAAAAAGACACCCATGATGGGCAAAACATGCGTAACACTTCGTCTCCTCATCCTCGGCATTCCACAACCATTGGCACACCAACTCCCATGTGATAACAATTTACTTAGCCAGAGGCATCCCATAAATACCCGTGTGGTCGCACTATAACGTGTTCGGATGGACTTCCCAAAGGAATCGGTCCTTAACAATGACACGTAGCCAAACCACAAAGGCTTGACTCCGCATCATCACCATTTTCGCAACACACTTTATTTCACAACACCTCGGTACAACGTACCGGATTTTTAAGCATAAAATTTGGAAATACCCAAGTTTCCCACACGGCAACAACGTGAGCATGGCTAAGCGAAACTACCTCGGTAATCGTATAACGATACCGACGTAAACATTTGTGGAGCTATCGAAGGTATGGAATCATCAACCTATGAAATATAAGTGCGACTACTAGGTTGGTCCGTCGGTTGTATAAACAATCCGAGGCCTAAACATGTTAACCGTGTGAACTAAGCAATGCATTTTTCAATCAACATATCATTTCAAAATATAGGGGCAATGTGATCAAAGAGGCTTGCCTTGCACGAGGTGCGGGTCTTCTTCTTCGAATCCGGCGTCCGGAGCGTCCTCGTACACGTGCTCTATACGCGGAACGGAGAACAAATAAATAAAAAGGCAATAAAACAAACTCAAACCAAATAAACAAGTGTGCCACTGTGTAGATCTCAATTTTAGAAAAATTTAGAAATTTGAACGGGGTCAAACGGAGTTACGGTTGAATTTCTATGAATTTTCAAAGGTAGAGGGGCTTTTCTGAAAATTTGGGAATTTTTAATAAAAGTTAACGGAATATTCCGTTAAGGTTAGGGTTAGGGTTAGGGTTTGGGGGGGCCACTTGTCGGGCTGAGAGAGGGGGGGGAACGTGGGGCCCACCTGTCGGGTGGCCTTTTCTTCCTCCTTGCGCCACCGAGCTCGGCTCGGGCCGGCGGTGGCGCCGAGCGGCGAGGCGACCGGGGAAGGAGGGGAGGGGGAGGCCGGCGGCCGGAGGGGAAGGGGAGGCCGGGGAGCGGCGGTGGTGGCCGGAGAGGGGAGAGGGGGAAGTGGCGGCGGCCGGTGAGGGGCGGCGGCCGGTGGGAGAGAGGAGAGGGAGAGTAGGGGGGCGGCGAGGATGGAGGGGAGCGGCGGCGAGGGGGGGTTCCGGCCCCCTTTTATAGGCGGCAAGGGGCGCGACGACGTGACGGTGGCGCGGCGCGGCGAGCGGCTCGAGACGGCGGCGCGCGGCTCGAGGCAGGCGGCGATGGGACACCGGCGCGGCGCCGTCCGACGATGGGACGCGGCGCGGCGACGCGGAGCTCAGCGTGGGCGCGGGGCGCGAGGTGGGCGGCGCGCGACGCGAGGCTGGCGCAGGCGGGCGCGGGCGCGGCGGTGCGGCGGCGCTGGCGCGGGCGGGCGGCGTCGGCGGCGGCATTTCGCCGAGCACGTGGCGTGCGTGCCCGGCCGGCCAGAGGTAGGGGAAGGGGGAATAGGGATGGGCCGGGCCAGGCCGACGCGCGGGGGAGGAGGCCCGTGGGCCGGGAGGGAGAGAAGAGAGAGCTGGGCCGGGAGAGGAGAGAGGAGGGGGGTTGCGGGCCGGCCTGCTTCGGGGGGAAAGGGAGAGGGGGGGAGAGGGGTTGGGCCGGGGAGAGAAAAAGGAAGAAAGGGCCCAAGGGAGGTTTTTTTTTTTCTCTTTTTCTTTTTTGTAAATTGAAAATGAATTTTGGGTGAAATAAAACATGAGATCCAATTTGGCACCAACAAAAACCAATTTAAATTTCAAATTTTTAATTTGAGAAAATTTTTAAAATAAATGAGAAAGGATAGGGTGCTACAACTAGTATCTACCCATGGGTATAAATATGTACACCCAGGATCCTGTAAATTATCTCTAGATCAATAAAACTACTCTCGGAGCATCGCCACCCTCTTTCTGAGGTTTTTACTTATCAACCGGTGGAATTTGGCACCCTGATGCAAGGCTACATCGGCTTTCGATCTCCAGCGAAGGGGTAAGCCCTATGTTCCGCCGGCCCTGGTAAATATATCGGCTACATTGGTGTTGTTCAAGGCTGCATCGCTTTGATCTCTTGGATCGCTCTGGTTCGGTTGATATATTTGCCTACCTGATATTTCAATTTTATTTTACTTGCATTGTGTTTAGAGACGCATCAGTTTAGTTGGAATTGTCTCGTTTAGGTCTGATCTTCTGTCTTAGCCGATATATCTCTACAATCACAATGTTGTTTTAAATAGATTTGATATATCCATCACATTGGACAGATCTATCGGTTCATCGAGTATTAGATTATCATATACAATTTTGTGCTGCATCGGTTAGATTCGACCTACTAGATTGTTGTTGATATTATAAATCTTGTTAAGCCGATAGGTTCATGCTAATGTTTTATCAGAGTGCTAACCGATGAGTTATCATATATGTTATATAATACAGATTGACAATATTTTCTACTTGTATCAGCCGATCTCCATTTAGGGTTTTGTTGATATCGGCTAGATTACTTTGTTGACTTAGATTATATAATGCATCAACCACCCTGAAAATCAATCAAATGCTTGATTGTCAAGATATTATGTTTCTTTTCATACTTAGTGCTGCATCAGTTAAGTTCGATCTGCTAAGTCGTGCTTAGAATCATAATTTCTAGCCTGCTTCTTGATTGCCAATAAGGATTTCATCGGGGTTTCAGCGGATGAGTTATCTGGACGTTGCATCGGCTTATAAGGATTACATATAAGTTGGATTTAGCCGATCACAATAAAAATTTCACTATTTATCTAATCGTTTGGATTTAATGACATCGGACCTCCAACCGATGAATGCTTCGGATCAACGCTTATTCTATCATATCATTTATCGGTATCGGCTGGAATCACTATATCGGCTTGTCAGCCGATTGGCTATTTAATATTCAATTTATATATCTTGTCAGTTGTAGGATCAAACTGACTGACACGCCCGTATCGCATTAATATTTTGGACCTGCACTGGAGCTAAGCAGATCTTCCAGGCCGTCGTGTTTTTTTGCATCAACTACAAGCCAATACAGACAAAAAAAAAGTTAAGGTTGGAGCAGATGAATGTCAAATGTTTTGAAATGAAGACCGTGTCCTTTTTTCCACGAAAACGATCAGTTCGCTTCGCACACCAATCTTTGCATACCCGAGAAGGGCTCTCGCCGCCCCTGCATCACGTGGCCACTCTGTCATACCCCTATCACATGCATCTGATCCGTCGGATACACATCCACACCACCATCCTACTGACCCCAGCCATCCGCGCCCTTCCCACCCATCGAATTCACTTTCCCATCTCTGAAACCACCACCTCCTTTCCTATGACAAGCGAGACCGGCCTCCTTACTTTCCTCCTCCTAGATCACACCGAAGCGAAGCTCTCCTCCTCCTGAGAGCGAAAGAGGAGCAAACCGAGGAGAAGGGTTTCTCCGTGCCCTCGCGCGATCCGAGCAATCGGTCGGGCGTCATGGGGGATCAGAGCAATGCTACGTGGATCGAGCTAGCTGCTGATCGGGGTGAGATGTGTAGTGCATCTCTTGTACTACTGCCTATCACTCAGTCCCACACTAAGACCTATGTCGACAACATTGACGTTGATGTCCTAACATATTTAGGTAATAAATATTTTATTTTAAATGAAATAAAAAATAATTTAACTAAATAGAGAGAATCCAGTGTATGCCACTGACTTATCCTTGTTTTATAATATATCACTAAGTTTATCAAGTTCTACGATGTACCATCATATTTTGCTTAATTTCTATAATATACCAATACCGTTCAGTTAGACTCCATTAGTACCATATAATTTTATCCTAATAATAGAAATATTTCTGAAACTAAAAATTTCAAAATTCAAATAAAAAGATTTCCCAAATATTATATTGTAAACTAGAACAGGAGTTGCGAATATCAAACTTTGCAAGTGCAGTTTTAAAATAAGAAAATTGAGATAAAGATGGAGTACTCGAGTATCTTCCCCTTCCCTTCGCGTAAAAGAAAATCTTCCGTCTCGTCTCCTCCGCTCCTTGCGCGGTTGCGCCATCTCGCGGGTGAACAGGGGAGGGGCGCCGATCTCCATCTGGCGAGAAGAGCAGGGGAGGGGAGGGGATCCTGGTGAGCATCCACATCCTCATCCTCTTTCTGATTCATCTCTCTCTCCCACCGGGACTACTTTTGTCTGGAATTTGCTTGCGTTACCCTAGCTTCTATTCTAGATCTGGAAGAAGCTCTTCTCTTAATTTCAGACCACCAAAAGTTTGGGGGTTCAACTGAACCCCCATGTCCCAAGTTGGATCCGCCCCTGTCGGCCAGTTCAGTAGTTTTTGGTGGGATTTTGAGGATCTCACTATGGTGTGTGATCACTTTTGTCATTCCCACCACACATGGATTTGCTCCTTTTGTAATAGGGGAAAAAAGAGTGGTGCCTAAAGATAGTGTGGATCATATCGCAATAGTCTGTCCAACAATTACCTGGATCCTTTTGTTTAGTCATAAATCCTTGCAAGTGTTCTTTATATTTGTTCTCTCTACTCTCCAGGATTGCTGAATTACTTCATTGACTTAGTCTTAATCCTAAACTTATTAGCTGACTGTAGAATTTCATCTTGGTAGACTTCGATTAGTGCAGGTATTGGATGAAGCTTGTACTGATCTATGGAGGTGGGTGGTCCGCAAGATGCTCCGGAGAACAGAAGTGATGATAATGACGTTGATAAGAATGGTAATTCTGATCCTGTTGTTTACCAGTTAGTTCGGGTAAGTTCTCATCATAGGGTCTATTGGCTATATATTAATATACATAATTGGTTCCAATTCCTTAGTCAGTTCTTTGAGAAACACATTTTTTAAAAAATTAAAGTAAAATGTTCAGGTTGAAGGTGATGGAACACTTATTCCTGCTACGGAGGATGATGTCTTACAGTTTGAAACTTTCTTTCATGATGAGAAGGTTGATGATGATCTGCCTTCTATTGACGATGTAACACATGTGGAGGAATATTTTACTAATGATTGCATTGTGAAGAAGCCTGAGTTTGAAGGTGCCCTCAGAAATATTATTTTATCTGAAGTTCTACGTTATTATCATTTCTGTTTGGGTGATCATACTTCCTTAGATCGATAACTTAATATCATGCCATGTCAGGATAAATTGTAGTTTACAAGCTAGCATGATTAATGAATTGATTCGATCGGTTTGATTACTTGAGATGCTGACTTATTACTATATTTTCACAGAGGGGCCTTCCAAATTAGACACTGCAGATGTACAGACACAAAAGTTGGATGCTGGCTTAGAGGTATATTGCTTATCCGTTGTGCATCATGAACATGATTCACAAGTATATTCGATTGAGTATAAACATTTTATGACCAGATAGTATGTTTATTCTATTAGATAATAGGTTTAGTTTGTTCATAGGTATCTATGTGGTCATTTTTTCAAGCTAATTCTGGCATGTTAAAAATATGGATTAGTTGTTTTTGTCTAATTAGCAGCTCAAAGTTCAATTGTATGTGGCCTCAACAAATTTACTTTTGTATGTAAAAACTTTTGTTTTAGTAGTTAGGGAACATATTTTTATTGTCATCAAGAACTGACATAGAGATGGATGGATGGATCAAATCTATGGAATGAGCTTCAATATAATGAGAAGATGCTGAGTTCTTGAAGTGGATACAGGAAATGCAGTAGACATATCTGACTGACTGTAGATCATTCAAAGATGTGGTAATAAGAGATTGATCTGTGTCAAATACAATCCCAGGGCAATCTATCTTTATTTGAGCACTTTCCTTAAAACCATCCACTAAACATGCATATGTATACATCTTCTGTTTCAATCTACATATTCAGGTTGATGTAACACTAAATGGGTGCATATCATTTCACAGGAAGACAGGTTATGTACATTGGATGATTCAATAGTCCTTCCTTCAAACTGCTCAGCTGTTCATGACCAGCAGCTGGATAAACTGAATACAGAACAAGGGGGTAATATCATTGCCCAACAGGACAATGCTTCGACTGAGACTACAAAATCAACAGTATTAAATGACCTTTCTTCTGATAAAGAAAAGGCTGATGCCTGCTCAAAACCTGTAAATGAGGCACCTACAGGACAATCTGTTTCTGGGGTTACCAGTTCAGAGCCTGATTTTTCCATTTTAAAGGGAGAAGTCTGCTTGGATGATCTTACAATCAGAGAACTTCAGGAAGCATTTAGAGCCACATTTGGGCGCCAAACTACTGTCAAGGACAAGCTATGGCTCAAAAGACGGATTGCAATGGGGTTGATCAATTCATGTGATGTTCCAAGTTCAGGTTGTGTTGTTAGGGATTATAAAGTTATTGGCATGGGTGCCAAACAAGAAATACCAGCGGTTGAAGGAATACCAAAGATGGAGCTTGAGGCTAATTTGGTTAGGGACCAAGTAATGAGTCCTGGACATGAGAGAGATTTATCATCAAGTTTTTCCTATCATAGTGAGGAGCAACAGAGATCATCCAAGAGACTCAAAAGAGTACCAACAGATAATGATGAACCACAAGTAACTATTTTTGCTGAACAAGGAACTACTAAGAGAGTTAGAAAGCCAACAAAAAGATACATTGAGGAGCTCTCAGATGTTGAGACTCATGAGTCCACTGGGAGACTTTCTTCACCTGGAAAAAGGCATGTATATGATGAGGTGTTATTGAGACCACGGATAGCACCTTTGCATGAGGTTGATTCGTTGAGCACAGCCTATCCTACTAGAGAAGATACTCTTGGAGGGTGTAGTGTGCATGTACCTTATGTTTCAAGGATGAGAAGGGGGCGTCCTAGGAGTAACTTCATTCCATTTTTGGTAATTGTCTACCTATGCATTATATAATCTTCCAGCTCTGGACAATTTGACTGCCATTTATTATCACCGTGACATTTGCTTAAATATTCGATGACTATACAAGTATACAGAACCAACAATATATTTGGTTCCTTTTTCTGCTCCTTTTTAGAATTTCTTCTGTTGATATGAGATTGCAAGTACCTTCTCTATTTGTCAAAATAATATGGATTTCCACAAAGCATTGTGTTAATGCATTTTGGCCTGTAAATTGCTTCCTGCTCAGAAGGCATCTGACCTAAGAAACTTATCTAAGGGAAAATGTACTTGGAAGCCAACTAACTAAAGACTCATGCCCACTTTCAATCAAGCAGATTATTAATATTCTTTTTCACAATTTCACTCTTTACCCCTGGTACTTCTACAAACACTGTGTGCTATTTTTCATAAATTAAATGTGGGAAATCTCTGAACCTTTGTTAACTGATTTTGCCATTGTAGTCTTACTTTATTCGATAGTTTGCTCATCCTTGTTCCAATATTCCGTTTGATCTGATGTACCATATTGCATCAAATACCAATTCAGAATAATTTAGGACACAACCATGTTTTCATTATGTCATACGCTATTAGATATGGTATAATTATCTCACTGTAGCTACCTGAATTTTTTTTATTGCATCAGGATCCTGAGCCTTCTGTGGAGTGTACTGAGGCCCCTGCTGCAGATGTAGTGAATTTGGAAAAGGAAGGTGAACGGAGGAACCATGTAAGGAAAGCCATAGAAGTTCCACTAGTATGTGTTTCTTCATGTTGGACAACATAGTGAAAATCCAACTTCAGAATGAACTACTTGCTAGAAATATATTTGAAACACATAGTACCTCAATGGCTTAATGCTGTGTAATATCTACTTCTGTATTGTGTGTTATATAATAGTTTCTTCAACTTGCTAACAGAAGAACACTGGGCAGAAAGGAGAATATGTAGAAACAGCTGGTAAAAAGGATGTTCAGGGTCTGCAGGACAAGGATTTTTGCGACTCTGATGACAAGTCCAAAATAAAGCGGGGCGGGAAGCGGAAGCATCATCGAGCATGGACATTGTGTGAGGTTGTGAAGCTGGTCGATGGTGTGGCTCGATATGGGGCTGGTAAATGGTCCGAGATTAGAAGACTAGCCTTCTCATCATATTCGTACCGCACCTCGGTGGATCTTAAGGTGCAATTGCTTTTTCAACTCCTAGGTTCGTTCGTGCATTTCATTTCTTCTAATGAATCATGATGCTTATTCAGGACAAATGGCGGAATCTGATCAGGGCCAGCCAGACACAACTTTCCACTGAAAACGATGTATGATGAACAGACTCTTCTCTTCGTCCTATTTTCTCACGTTCTGGCGTTTTTTCCCCATTTGCTTTGCATCTTGATTTATTTACTTCACTTTCTCTTTGCCACTGAACAGGGTGTTTGTCCACGGAAGAGCAATCCTTCTGCCATACCAATACCACCGTCGATTCTGCTACGAGTAAAAAAACTGGCTGAGATGCAGTCTCAAGCTGGCGATGTGAGAGTGCCGATCAAGTTTTCAAGGCAGAGCACTACGGTTGTACAGGGGAAAGTTTCGGGTTTTTTGTGATCCACGTGTTGCATGCAAATAGAGGGGGAAACCACTGACATAGATGTACGCTTTTGGACGTCTGTAAATACCACACTTGTATAGCAAAGTTGTGATCGCGACTCGAGTTCTCGTGCAAAAGAAAGAGTCCACGTATGCATTATTTGCTCCTTTTTCTACACACGAACACTTCTTATGTTCTCCGAGAGATTTGAGTAACAAAGTCACATAAACAGCTTGTTATTGAAAGAATAAATGCTCCTTTCTCGTTTGCACGGATATTAATTTCTTCTCTGGATCCGCTTGTTTGCATCTAACTCGAGTCCAAAAAGCCTCGCGAATGTAATACAGACGTTCGATTCCATGGAAGAGCACAAGAGTTCTCAGTCGCGACAGAGTAAGGCTTAGCAGGCATGTACAAACTAAAACTAAGGGAGAAAGTGCAGCTAGAAGACAATCACTTGGTCGAGAAAAAGGTATAAAAGCTGATACATTAAGTGGCGTTAATATTAAAGTGCCTGGCACAAAAATGGAAATCTCGAAATCTCAGCACTAATCTGGATATAACTACTAAATAAGGTGAAGAAATATTTTGGCGTCTAGCAGGAGGGCGAGGGCTATGGACACTGCTACACCTCACCACGCACGAGCGAGCAGCCGGTAAAGGAGCAGAGTCTGCTAATGTAGCACCGAGGACTTCGAGATCAAATCCAGCAGAAATTTACTTTCACCCGAAGGATCAACCTTCTCCACTTTGACCACAGTGTTCTTCACTCTGCGCTCATCGCCGTATGATTCTTCTTTGACCTTCAGCCTGAGCAGATATTCCTGAAACAAGCAATCGAGCATGGTGTCTGCAAATCGAGGGTCCTCGCGCTCCTTAAGTGCGTAAAGCTCTCTTGCCGAGCAGCCAAGCAACTCCTGCCCAGCCTCCTGGAATGCTGTCACCCAAGCTGTTCCCGAGTGATCTTGAATCTGCAACTGCAGGAGATACCTGTAGTCGCACTCTTCAAACTCCCTATCGCATTTGTCGCAGGTCCAATTGCCACTAGTACTCTTCGTCACCTTCTTATTGCACTGCCTGTCGCCAATCATGTTAGGACAAGATGTGTAGCAGAAGGACTCGTTCTTGAAGAATATAACGGAGGCTTTCACCGTAATCCAGTCAGGTTTGTCCCCCATTCCAAGACCTTCATCCTTGATCTGTGCTACTGTCTTTCGGATCTCATTCCTTGATGCTCCAGGCGTGATATCTCTTGATATGGACTGAGTAGAAGCATCTCTTCCTCCACTATCAAACCATTGCCTGAGACTATGAGCTTCAGCAGAATCGGGGTTGATGAAGAGCTGAGTTGAAGAAATTGTGCCGACAGACTTACCACTGAAATCACTCACTTTTCCTGCTTTGACAGCCAACACAGGAAAGATCCCACGTTCAACCATTTCTTGAAGCTGTGAGCCTTCTCTGTTGCAAAAGTCACCCCACATGGTTACCTCAACACTTCGACCAGACATATCCTTCAGGTTCATAGTTCTTTTCTGAGTTTCCATGCCATTTTTCCTCTGTATTGTGGTGCAAGGATTGACTGATGTAACAACACCTATGATATCAAGGATAGCATTGTTCTGGGCATCCTCAATTTCATTGATCGGTCTGAAGTCAAACCGCTGGGTGGGAATGGAACTGTCCTCATCAGGACAAAGATCCACGGTTGATCCATTCTCCAATAAAATCTCCCACTCATTGTTAAGATGGTTATAGTTCTTCTGTGCAGGTCTCAAGTTTCCTCTTGATACCACATAGACCTTACCAACTTCCACAACTTCATAGAATCGATCAACAAGAGCATTGAAGCATGTCACCCGTATCTCACCCCCATCAGAATCAAGCAAGTCAAAAGAGAATACTTTGCCATCGCCTTTAGCATTATGGTATCGGCGGATATCTCCCTTGGCAGTAACTCTAGCCTTGATAGCCCAGCGGCCCTGATAAGGATTTAAAGCAGATATGGGGATTATTCTAGCAGGGGCTTCGTTTTTCATGATTGCTCCATGGTTTTTGTAATTAGGTGCAGGGCGATAAGATGGCTGGACTGTTGGTTGGAAGACCGGAACTTTGTCACTGGACCTAGTGGCAAAGTTAGAGGAGTTTCCTGCCATCGAATTTTGGAACAATGGAACGTTGTCACTAGGCTTTGTGGTTGTATTTGATGAGTTCCCTGCCATCAAACCATATTGAGGTGCTCCATTAAATTGCTCTACTCTTGTCGGATTTGGGTTAGGAAATCCAGTTTCTGAAAGCCCTGTAGGATTCCCAATTATCTCACACTCCGAAACAAGAACTTCCAGGTTCAGAATGACAATAATCCTACAGGTATTGCAACAAGTCAGCTCAACCAACAAAAAACAATTCCTGATTCTGCTCTATAATCCAGTAGATCAGTTGAAAATAAGAACGCAAAAGGCTCAGAATATGATGGTTCACACTGCTACATGAATACTATGTTTAATTACAACACCACTTGGTCAGAAACTTATCTTCACGTTTGCATTTGTTGCATTGCCAACATGATTTGAATGGACACAACTATGTTTCCAATTACTTACGAACCAGATACAAAAGAAATGCATTTAGGGTGCGTTCGTTCGGCTGTGTTGGGAGTAAACCCTCCCAGCACGCAAAACGAAGCGACTCATTAGCGCATGATTAATTAAGTATTTGCTTTTTTTTTTGAAAAATGGATTAATATGATTTTTTGAAGCAACTTTCGTATAGAAATTTCTTATAAAAAACACACCGTTTAGCAGTTTGAAAAACGTGCGCGTGGAAAAAGAGAGTGGTGAGTTAGGAAAGTAGAGGGGAAGAACACACAACAAATTAATGAACTAAATCAGACAACACTGTGTAAAGTGTGTAGTAGTAGTCAAACTGACCATATTACCTTCATCATTTGATATGCTACCTGCCAGAAATGGCAAACACCAAAGGCTACCCAAGCACATATATCACACTATTTTGTAGTCGTTAATACTAATGCCAGCCAATTAACCATTGAGTATCGACAAACACCAATTTGTGTCACAGGACAGCCTTAGTTACCACTGATTAGTATTGTAATACCGAGGCCTCTTTCTGACAATAAAATTCAAATCAGAATTAAAATCAATTTGACAAATGGTTAACAAGCACCGATCAAATGATGTCATAAACAAAACCATTGTTACAAAATTTTTGATGCACCTCTACTAGTATATAGGAAACATGAAGCGCGTCGACAATTTACCAACCGAATGGCAAGTACTAAGTATTAATTTAAGTTAAATTGCAAACCAGCTGAAAGCGGGAATCTAAACCACACGCAGACTGACACACATACAAAAACCAGGGCAAGCATGAACCCTAAAACGAAACGGGCCAAAATCGCACGCAATCACATATCGATCAGAGGCAGGGAAATTGGGGGGGGGGGGGGGGGGGTTGAGGAGGCAACAAAACCTTCTGGGGCCGACGTCGTTGATGACGTACTCGCTGAGCTGCACAATGCTGCCGCGGCGGAGGGCGCCGGATCGGGCGTGGTCGCTGAGCTGCGCGGCGAAGAGCGCGGAGGACGTGGTGGTGCCGTCGGAGACCACCGCCCGGAACCTCTCCCCCCGCGTGACGCCCGCGCCGTTGACGTTCACGCCCCGCAGCTCGACGATCTGCACGACCGGCTTCAGGTTCGTGTCCCCCGCCAGCGCCGCCGCCACGCCGTTCGGCGTCAGCCTCGCCATCGCCACCCGCCACCCTCCTCCACCTCCTCCTCCCCCTCTCCGCTTCGATTCAATCCGACACGGAGGCGCGGATTAACGGGAAAACCCCCGCCCTGGATGGTTGGATTGGGAGGAGGAAGAAGGGAAATAGTTCGAGGCTTTGAGCTCTCGAAATTTCGAAAGATTGCGAGGGGGTGGGTTAGAAATGGTCGCGAATGCGAGAGGCGGTCTGGTGTGGAGGCTGCTCCTTCCGGTGGAAGACAACGACACGCTTCAGAAACATTAACCGTTGGATCGATCTGCCATGATCGCATCGGACGGCCACAATCTCCCAGAGCGGATGGGAAATGGGCATTGGGCTTGCCTGGGTGGTCTGGCCCATTAACAGAGGCGAGCACAAACGGGTAGGCCCATCTAGTGTGATGACGGGCCGTCACGCGGCGCGGCGAACTGGAAGCCTCGAAGGCATTGCGGCCCACGTGGTCATGGTTGACACTGATGAGTGATGACGCGGTCCAGTACTGTGGCGATTGCTATCATTTTGCCCATTGCACTTCTATCATTTATTCATTTTGCATAGTTGAAGCAGGTGCAGCTTTTGGATCGGATATGAAACAGTGTTGCTAGAAAGGGGGGGAATGCAGTTTGCTATAAGTTGTGCATTAACCGGTATGAAAAGATAGTGGAGTGGTAACAACAATATTCTGAAGTAGTAGAACTTCTGAAGACGCTGTACATTATTTACTCAGCCGAAAGCAAGGAGTGGGGGTAAACCAAAGTAACCAACCATGCCGAGCCGCATCAAGGTGCTTGTTTGTTTCGTTTGGTCCAGGGTTTGTATGATGTCACCGCAGTACAATTCCAGCGAATTGAAGGGTCCCCTGACGTTCAGCTGACACTGCAGGGACTGCAAGTGGTGGTAGTAGCAGCACTACTACCACCACCAGCTGATCATTTACAGTACTGTTCTTTACACTTGCGGCTGAAGCACTGGTTGTGGCCTCCTGACAGATGCTGATCCCTGACGACGAGCTCTCAGATTGAGGCGTCTAGTTAAGCGGCTGACACGAGAAATGCTGTCGCGCGCTGTGACATCTCCCTCCCCACACACGGAAAACCAGGCCACATCCCTGCAAAAAACATCGGATCCCTTCACCCCAAACACGCGAGGGCTTTAAACTAAACGGCACGACGCAGCGGTAAGAATCTGAAACTGAACGAGTAGTAGTCGCCGACCTCCTCCGGCTCAGTAAACAAACCGGGAGGAGAGCTCCAGCGCCCGCGACCACCACGTTGCAGGGCCTCATATCCCGAGGGCGTCAGATGCCTCTCCGATACACTAAAAACCGAATAATCTGGGCAATCAGTCTGTCCTAACTCAGAGTTGCCGCGAATGACGACACTAGTTTAATCCAACCTCTTTCTGTCAGTAGTAAAATCCCCAACTGTCTAGAGGTTGCCCGTGCACGCATGTGTGCACCGCTGCTAAAAATCTCATCTCCACAGCTTTTTTTCTCGCAGGCACTGACTGACTGAACAACCCGTCGAAGACGGGACAAAAAAAACAACTCCATTACGAGCCACGGGAGGCCCATTGCACATGCGTGGCTTAACACGCGAGTGGTCGTGGCTTCCTGTCAGCAGAATAACATGCCGTCACGGCCTCGTCTCGCTCGCGCTCGCGATATTGCGAGCCAAAACCGTGCAAGTCGCTGTGTCACCTGAGCCTCTCCACGTGCGATTCACCGCATGCTGCACTGCTGTTGCTCGTGCTGATCCTCCGGTTGAATCAATGCTTTGAAGGTTCTCCTATCTATCGCATGCGTCTCGTTTTGCTGACGAGATGGGTGCAGAGTCGCAGATGTGTGTCTGCAGAGTAGTACAGCCATTTTATTACGTGTACGTGCTGGAGACGAGCTCATGTGGGCTTCTGTCGTTGGAGTACTGGGCGATATGGATTTGTTAAACCTCGCTGTCAGAACAGATAAGTCATACTACAGTACGTGCTCCACTGGATTCGGTGATGAAGATGATACAGTAACAGCTGAGTTTTTTCTCGTTTTAGAGTAAACTCCAGATTAGTACGCGTCGAAACCAGAACATCGGCAGGTGCCAGTACGGCGAAAGCTGAGAGTAAACTGCTGTTCGATGAACCGAAAGCTGTAGGAGTAGTAACGTGGGACATGTAATTTCTGGGAATTTCTCGGTAACAATCGACGAGGCTCAAAGACCAGACTCTGTAGAGACTTGAGTCAGGCAACCCTGTGGTGCAGTGCCAGTAGTAGTGCTGTGCACGCTTTGGACGAAGTCAGGTGGACCCCACGCGTCAGTATCACAGCTACCGGTACTTGAGCCCAATGACTGGGGGAGACTGTCACGGTGCTGGCCGGCAGACACCGTCCCGCGGCAGACAGCAAGTCCAGGCTTTGAAGGCTGCAGCTGCAAGGAGGATGCTTGCGTCCAGTCCTGTACAGGATGGCTGCATGCATGCATGCATGCATGCGCTGCAGACTGTGTGCGAGGCAGGGGAGGGAGGAGAGGAGACGGTCCAAACGCCAGCAATCTGAGCAATGGATCATTCAATCGCATGGACGCGAGAGCTGACAGCGCCTGACATTGTCTCAGGGGGCCGGCAGCAATTGCAGTGCAGTTGGCATTGAATCCATGGAGACCAAAGCAGGGGTGGTGGTCAGTCATCACAGTCCTCTCTCTCTCTGCAGGAAGGTGCAGGAGTGGGGGCACTGCAGCTACTCCTAGCTCTGCATCCAGCTTCTTGCAGCATTGGCCGGTCAATGGGAAAACGGTTCAGGGGAGGAGACCTGGGAGAATCTTTTTGTTTGGGACTTTGCTGTGATAACCCTGAATGCTAATGGAGTTAATGATCGACAGTCTAAACGGTTCAACGAGTGATCAACCGAACACTTAACAACACTAACTGGTACTTGCACAGTGTACTCCACCAACCAGTGGCATGGTTAAAAATATTTTTAAGCCTAAGTAAATTTCAATATATCTAGTATTTTCTAGAAAAATTACATCATAAATTTATTTATCAATAGTAAAATTTAATGAAATTCTCGCCGACGAACCTGAGCAAAATTTAATGAAATTCTCGCCGACGCGCCGACGAGCCTGAGCGGCTGCCCAGGCTAGGCAGGCAGTGGATCCGCCGCTGCAACCAACTGACCAAGTGCAAGTAGTATTAAGCATTTTTTTACTCCTCAGAAGCATGCTGTTTTAAGTACGATGCACTGATAATGACTTTAAGAGCATCCCAACTCTCCATAACTAGGGTTTATAGTATTAAATACATTATCACATATCAAAATAAAATTGATGTGATAAAAGAAATTATTTCTTATACAAGAAACCATCTCTCTAAAAGAATTAATAATAAAAATTAATAGAATAAATGGATAAAGAGAGGAGAGATGATTGGATGAAAATTTAATTTGAAGATATCATCTATTGAAGATTTCTATAGATAATGTATATACGAGCAAATATAGAAATTACTTAAAAGTTTTATCTTAAAGTTTTATCTGGGTTAGGGATGGGCTAAGTAACCAAGTGGAGTACTAGTAGGAATACTACACCGACTTGTCAGAAAGCAAAAAGTATTCTCTGAAGCAGGATGGCGCTAGTGAGCATTCAGCAGAATCCAGAGATGTGACATGGAGTACTATCACAGGCAGAGGAATCGGAAAGAAGAAAAAGGTAGTTCACAAAAGCGAACACGCTTGGCTCACAAGCTGCTGCAGATATTACAAGAACTGACAGGAACCAGGCAGAAAATCTATTCCTAGTTGGTTCAGGAAGAGTCTAACCTAATTAATCAGCCCGACCGCATCATTCTGAGGCCATTTCGGAGAAAATGTAGGAGTACCACTCGAAGCAACATTACAAAAAGCTCAACGAAAAGAAGTGGAAAAAAAATTAAGAATATCATCAGAGAACTCGCAGTAGAAGGTTTCGGCCTGTCATCGATGATGATGTCCTGAAAGATCAATGCGTGATTAGTTTGGAGATGCAATGATCGATCGATCGATCCTGGAGCATGCAGCTCATGCGGTGAAAGAAGCTGTTGATTTCCTCCGTGTTGGATCACTTCTTGGTTTCTTCAAGAGATTAATCATCTGCAGATTGCACGAGACCAAACAGAAAGCAATGGATCATCAGCACGGCTCGCCATGAGAAACAAGAAACGGTTCTGATCAGTGGAGACGAAGGTTAGTACGCACCATTGTGGTAGCGGGAAGTGGTGGTGATGGGGAGGTCGTTGGCGGCCATGGGGATGGACATGGAGAGCTGTGTCTCGCCCTCGAGCCCCATCCAGGATCCCTTGCTGCTCTTCTCATGCGGCCACTCGTCGAAGAAGTGGCGGAGGGGCTTCTGCGCCGCCGCCGCGGGGTCGTGGCCCGCCGGCTTCTCCAGCCGGAGGTCGGCGCCCAAGAGGAAGCAGTGCTGCTGCTGCTGCTGCTGTTGTTGCCGCCGCTCTTTCTCATCGTCTTCTTCTTTGGAAAGATCAATGGCGTACGGCGACGCCGCGGTGTTGCCGTAACCGGCGGCGGGGAAGAGAGTCGTGGTGCTCTGCTTGGGCTCCATGCCGAGCTGCTTGAACTGCCACTGTCCGTGTCCCGCGGCGGCGTGGTGGTGCTCCCTCTCGGTGCCGTCGGAGAAGAAGGCGTGCTCGCCGTGCACCTCCTTGGTGGCGTGCCCGTACGCGTACTCCTTGTGGTCCATGGAGTAGTAGGACGGCGGCGGGTGCGGGTGGGTGGTGTCGAGGTGGAGGTGGAACGGGCTCACCTGCGCGTGGTACGCCGTGGCGGCGGCGGGGGTGCGCGCGGTGGCCGCGGCGTAGGGCCCGCCGTAGAGCGCCTGGTACGGCGCCGCGTCGTGCGTGATCGGGCGGTTGTAGGACGGCACCGGAGAAGAGGATGTGGTGGTGGCCGCGGCGCCGGCGGAGGTGTTCGACGCGGCGGAGGTGGCGGAGGAGGACGGCGGCGGCGGCGTGGCCAAGGACATTTCCACAGGCTTTCTTGAACGGTTCTTGCCACGGTGCATGTGCTTCTCGCAGTACTTGGAGTCAGGATACGCCTCCTTGGAGCACCGCCACTTCTTGCCGTCCGTACGCCGGCATCGCCCAGGCTCCGGGTCCTCAGCCTTCCGGCCAAACCCCATGCCAAAGCAACCCCACCCAACTGCATTGCAAAGCAAACACCAATCACAATGATTTGTTAGCATCTGCAACAACGCGTACGTATTACGTGGATGCGAAACGGATTGGCGAGAAGAGGGAGGAAGTGTAACGTACGGGAAGGCTGGGGAGGGAAGGCGAGGGAAGGGGAGGTGGCGAGGGCGGAGTCGAGGAGGAAGCTGCGGCGGAGAGGGAGGATGAGGTCGGAGGGGATGGGTGTCCCGGATGCCATGTACTTGTAGATGAGAGCCTGGTGCTCGAGCTCCTGCCACTGCGACGCCGTGAACGGGTACCGACCGCCGGCGCCGGCGCCGCCGCTCGGGCGACCGCTCATCATCATCATCTCTGCAAACTAAGCTGCGACCGCCCGCCTCTTCACCGACCGGAAGCGAAGCAGCGCACTGCCTAGCACGCGGTCTCGCACAGGCGCCGCGGGCGCGCGCTCTGGCTGCGGCACAGGAGATCACGCGGAGGGAACGGTGGGTGTGGTGTGCGGCGAGTGGAGCGAGAGAGGTCTCGGTGGCGGGGGGTTTTGTAATGGGCGGGGAAGGGTGGGAGCGACGTCCGTGCGCATTTAATACTTACGAGCTGGATGGTAATACTGCGAAATTTGGTGATCCTGCGGTCCTGCCTGCCAAAAATATCCGAGTCATCTCAGAAATTAGGTTTCGGCCATGATTACTATTTTTTATAAGAAATTCCACATTTTGCAAATAATAGATGGTGGGTTTTACATTACATGATTGTGAATTCTACATAATGCTATTATACTACTTAGTAAATGCATAGACCATATCTTTCATAACAAATGCAGTCAATTAGTCCTACGTAGAAAAGTTTATTTTACCTTTAAAAAGTGCAATATTAATGTAGAGAGTGATGCATATATCTTTTTGGGTGAAATAGTTTTTTATCACGGGTTTAACTGTAAAATAATACGTACAACTTATGTGACGATGGTAAAATAGAAAGAAAAACACTCCGAAGATGCCAATTTATTGTGACAGCATATAAACCAAAGATTTTTCTTGAAGATCTAAACATTTTTCTCTCTGTTTTTTTATCCAAAAGCCAGTGATGAAAACTAGAAAGTGATTATCTAATTAAAGAAATTAAATTCTAAAGTTTAAAATGGCAGATCAAACAGACTACACAAGTCCTATAGTCCAAATATTATCTATATGATTTTTTAAAGTAACTTTTCGTATAAAATTTTTTTACAAAATACATATCGTTTAGCAATTTAAAAAGCGTGCGTGTAGTAAACGAAATAGGTAAGTTGGGAACCTGAAGAGCCGAACTCAGCCTTATACTCTTTCCATTCCGTCCTTTTCTTTGTCAAAATATATGAATAACAAACCGTAGGAAGAAAGACACAAAGAATGAAAAATAACCCTACCGTCCTACAGATTCGTCATAAAAGGATTCTTTCAACCAAGCAGCCCCCGTACGTGCGTGTGAGCGAAGCAGAGGACAGTTTTTTTTTAAAAAAAAAAACCGTAGGCGTGCGAGCGGGAGATGGTGAGATGGTCTGTTGGCCTGTTTGAATAGTTTCCGGATATTTACTCCGATAATTTATGTCCCGGGTACAGAGGATAGGTCATTCAGTCAAGATGCAAAGCAGACCAGAGAGTGCGGTTCAGAATCTGCTGTGCGCCCCCTCGTGGGCGCGCGCAGCCGTAGGAATATCACCCAAAAAATTCCCCCGTTTCCTCGCGTCTCCCTCTCCCCGGCGACGGCGGCGACGACGCAAGCAAACCGACGCTTGATGCCGTGTTTACTGTAGTCGTAAGCGCTTTGCCCGTCTCTAGAGTCACCGGAAAACTCTCCATGACGTATAGCTTTGTTTCTTTTATCCAAAATTTTGACGATTCGATCTTTGTGGAAAATTTTAGTTTCAACGATGAACCACATCAAAACTTGATATAGAAAATAAACTATGATCTTAGCGTCATACCGTGAACTATATGGTGTGATCAATATAGTTGAAACTATACGTCATGGCCAGCGACGTATAGTTGAAACTATATTTTCCACATATAGTTGAAACTATATGTGGAAAATAAACTATATGGCTACCGGTGGTGAAGACGTAGATGTCCAGCGACGGTGGTGTGACCAACCAACCGTGTAGGTGGAGACACCAGTCGGCGACGATGACGGTAGCCGGCGGTGAAGACGTAGACACCCATCAACGGTGGTGGGACCAACCAACCGTGTAGGCGGAGGAACTAGTCGGCGACGATGACGATGGTCGGTGGTGAAGACGTAGACGCCCAACGACGCTGGTGTGACCAACCAACCATGTAGACGGAGAAACCAGTCGGCGATGAAGAAGGCGGACCGGTGGTGAAGTCGTAGATGCCCAACAACGGTGGTGTGACCAACAACGGAGAACCAATTGATGTAGTGAGGCGAAGGAAAAAAAAATATCATATAAATAATAAAATAATGATGACTTAGCTTTTTGTTATTCCGCTCGGTGATGGCAGAAGTGGCCAATGTGGGGAGAAAGTCATCCATCAATGGTAATGAAAACACCAGTTATGGAAGTAGCTGAGGCGACTGGCGATGAAAACGAAGACGCCCAACAACGGCGGCGGAGTCCGCCAACCGTATAGGCGGAAACATCGGTCGGCGACGATGAAGGCGATCCCGTGGTGAAGATGTAGACGGAGAAACCAGTCGGCGACGACGAAGGCGGACCAGTGGTGAAGTCGTAGATGCCCAACAACGGTAGTGTGACCAACCAACCGTGTAGGCGAAGACACCAGTCGGCGACGATGACGATGGCCGGCGGTGAAGATGTTGATGCCCAACAACGGTGGTGTGACCAACCAACCGTGTAGGCAGAGTGAGAGGTGAAGCTTGTCGGCGACTCCCAAATTTTATTCCATCGCACCTTTTGATGGGAAACTCGGCGTACCCCTACCTGGCGCGCCAACTGTCGAAACAAGATTTCGGCAATATGAAAAGGGGGTAGCGCACGAGACCTAAAAGTGGATGGATGCGGAGACAAGGATTTAGACAGGTTCAGGCCCTCTCAATGAGAGGTAATACCCTACTCCTGTTTGGGGATTGTATCCACCGGGTGTTATAATGATCTGACGATCTAGTTGTGCTCATGCCCCCTAGAGGACCTCCTACCCACCTTATATAGGATGGGGGGCAGGATTACAAGATAGAAACCTTAACCAATACGGTAT
The DNA here is from genome assembly GCA_000573905.2 of Oryza punctata. Lineage (NCBI taxonomy): Eukaryota > Viridiplantae > Streptophyta > Magnoliopsida > Poales > Poaceae > Oryza > Oryza punctata. The sequence goes on from CM002489.2 coordinate 39,403,306, forward strand.
CGGTTTTCTAATACTACTTTTCAATATTACCAAACCAAAACTTTAGGCCGTTCCGTAATACATAAGGAAACGTAATACTCAAGTCATGATCCGTTACATATTATATAGATATAAGCTATCCCTATAATTAGTCGGATAACCATATCGAGTGGGGATGGGTACCTATAATCTCCACAATAATAACAATATTTCTAGGCTAAAAATCTTTCGGGCGGGCTGGTGCGAATGGTAGTTGGTGTGTAGCAGTAGACGGCACTATAGGTTTCTATAGTTTAATGGGCAATGCTGGTCGGTGTCAGAGGAGCCCTGCGGGTGGATGCTGCCATGGTGCCACCATGCGCAGGAGCGAGAGGGCCCACATGAATGTATTGTTTATTATTATTATTGACTGCAACGGTGCAGGTTGCAGATGGCAGCAGCAGCAGTGAGAGGGGGACAGGCAGACTCTGACACCCCACGCAGATAGCCTGCAACCACCCACCCCCACCTCTCTTTCGTCTCTCTCCACTCAGAAAAAAAAATGTGCAATTTCTTTGTGTAGAGTACACCAGAAATATGTACTGTTGGTCACCAGTTGGGCGATACCCACCGTATAAAAAATCAGGATACCTTTTCGCTGTACTCTACTCCAGGTGAGAGGATGCACACTCTTTTGGTCGAATTAATGTGTCATTAGAAGTGAACAGTCAGTGTTCCGTTTAATCATACTGTCTCGTCCTATGAATGCATCAGTCACAACTCCTAATCAGGACAGCAAGTACAACCATCATGATTACATACTCCTCCTACTAGTAGTAGTAGCATTCGCAAAAAATGAAGAAGGATACGAGCTAGTACCTCAACTGTGCCGATCACTGCTGAACTCCTAATAACAGTTCAGACACAGCGAGAGAGAGAGAGAGTGGAGTACTGTACTGTACTGTAATGCATGGTGGTTTCTCTCTCTAGAGCTAGAGGTAAACTAGCTTTGGTTAGGGTGTGGTAGGGTGAGGAGGGGGGGGGGGGGGGGGGGTGGGGGACAGCACCCATCTCTGAAGTCTGCAGCATGGCTGCTGTGCTCTTCTGCCTTTTGTTGCTGCTGTCTCTGACCGCCAGCTTTACGGAAACTCATAAACAAATAGGCCCTCTCCACACTGCCCTGCGACGACGCAAGAGCAGCTGCTGCTGCCCCTGGCCACACACCACTGTGCACACATGTGTTTGTGTCCGTTCGATTCAAAGGCAGCAACCTGCCTTGGCTGACCAAAAGCGAGTCGTAAACGTAAAAGAAGACAGCGAGAAGATTGAGTGGTAGGAGTAGGAGTATGTGCGTACTACGCGGCATGCAACGACCAACCAGGTGTTGGTGATGGTGAGAGAGTGAAAGGAGGGGGAGACGTAAAGATGGCGAAAGATGAGACGAGCCGACGCGAGAGGCGCTGCTTGCCGTGTAGCATGTACTCCTCTCACGCGCGCTGCAGGTTTTTTCCGCCGCTGTTGATACGCATATGCAATGCCGTTTTGCTCCATGTGAAACCTAACCAGAGACATCATTCGACTCTTCCATGTAACTGCTGGTTGGTTGCGTGGTTTCATTTCCATGCAGTGGCTCTGGGTGTGAATTAATGAATGAATGAATCGATCATCTTCTCAAACCCATCTGCTGCAGTGCATTTACGAGGAGGCATGTGTTTTGCTGGGGAAACTTCCCAGAATGGCTTGAACCTGAACTGGCAAGGTTTTAATTGTCATATGCTGGATACTGTCATGCTACCAGTACCAGCACAATGGGTTTGCATATTGTCTTGTGAGATTAGCAGCATATGCATGATACTCCAATATGATAAAGGGGGTTTGGATGGGACTAATTAGGTATTAAATGTAGACTAAAAATAAAATCCATTTCATAATCCTGGGTTAATTTGCGAGACGAATCTATTGAGCCTAATCAATCCATGATTAGTCTATGTGATGCTATAGTAAATATGTGCTAATTATAGATTAATTAGCTTTAAAAAATTTATCTCACAAATTAGCTCTCATTCGTGCAATTAGTTTTATTATTAGTGTATATTTAATACTCTTAATTAGTATTCAAACATCCGATGTGATAGAAATTAAAATTTAATTCCTGCATTCCAACACCCCTAAAGAAAAGGCAGAAAGTTCAAAGTGCAGGTAGAACCGCAGAAGGGAATACGTACAGTTCTGTATACCTCTGGCTTTTCAGGTTTCTCTCTGATTTTATGCATATTTAAAACTGTTCGTCCAGGTGAAAGACGCAACAAGTTTACTCCCGTATAGTAGTAGTAGTGGTACGAGTAGTATTTTTCCCCTTCCCGACACCGATGTGATGGCTCAGGGCTCATAGGTCATTAGGCTAGCTTGAGAATGGTGTTTCTTTTTCCTGTAACAAAAAATGACCAAATCTTGGCAGAGGCCAAACGAACAAACACCAGCAGAGGCATTCTCTGCATCCAGATGTGGCGGCCATGTCGCCCTAGACGGCTAGGCTAACTTTTCTTCATCTCCATTTCCTCAATAAAAACACTTACAAACATGCCCATCTGAGATTCTGTAATGTTTCACTTCACTTCCTTTGCATATGCAAAAGAAAGCAAACTTTCAGCATAGACCCAAGTAGATTAAATTATAGCTTACCATTTGCATCAATGATAGGGTATTGTTCTCTTACTTAGGCATAATGATCAAAAGGAAATGGCGCCGAAAAGGTGCTGTTTTTGCAAAACAAAAGATGCACATGAGCAGAGATACGCGAGCTTTCTCCCATGCCTGGAGAGGCGCGCGCACACACTAATTATACCATACAGACATGAAACGCAGTTGCACCCCCAACGGTACTTGATTGGTCAAAGTAGGGAGAAAGGGAGGCATGCCCACTGACACCAACACAATGGGCCCATGGGCCTGCCTGCCATGTGGGCCAACAATTGAGGCTCAGATAAGCCAACCCACTGGCTCAATGATCAATGGCTACGAGACAGCACACTCAGAGGAGCAGCAACAACTCTTCCTTATGATGATGTGCTTGACCCATCAGAGATACTAAGAGAGAATTATTGGGCTCTGTTTTGGCTTTGCTTTTCTGTGCTTATGATGGCTCTTACTCGTACGGAGTAACTTCTAGGATTCATCAGAAGGTTAGAACTGCGAGTTTTTCTTCTACCAGGACTAGTGTAGGGAGTAATCAGTACTCCTCCAATCTAAAGATATATTTTCTCCATCTCAAAATATATCTTAAAAATTTGAGTTTCGATTGGATTGTATACATTCTAGTACTACGAATCTAAACACTTATCTAAATTCATAGTAATAAGATGTATCCAATCCAGCTAAAACTCTTTATATTTTGGGACAGAGAGCGTACTACTCTCTTCATCCTATCTAGATAAAGATGTGGCATGATCTAATAGAGTACAATGTATTTGGACATAGACATATATTTATAGGGACTTGAACTTTTAGAATCGGTACTAAAACATCTTTAGTACCGGTTTTTATTTCTAACTGAGATATTTGTGATTTTGGGTACCACGTCGAAATATCAGTTCTCTAGTAGTGGTTGTGTCACGTTTCTAACTAGGTTGAGTTTTTTTTTTTGACGGAAGGAGTACTACCTTTATCCCATAATGTTAGGGATTTTGACCATGCAGCTTTTGATAACATCCAAAATTTATTCTAGGATATAAGCAACTTCATCATCAGTCTATATCTTCTCATTTCAATTAACTATAACCATCTCTAATTTAATTTTTACACTATCTTCCTCTTATAACCCATATCTTATTTAGTTTTACCATCTCAAAAACTTCTTAAACCTATAAAAAAAGCTTACATTTAGAAAGAAAGGAGGTCTATAATGCAGCTCACTCTTGTTTTCTCTTTTCAGCAGCAGAGAGGGGAACAAAGAGATGGGGCTCCACCTCCACAGCAGGAGAAGGGAACTAGGGACTAGGGAGGTGGTGACTGATGAAGGCCTCTCTTTCGGCTGTGAGTCTGGGACAGTGCAGAGCTCTGCAGGCTGCATGCATGGATTGAGACTTGCAAAGCACTCTTTCGGATCACCCCATGGATCCACTGTAATCACAGGTGCTCCTACAAAGGTTTCTCTCAGTCTTTCCCTGTTCCTTTGACTACGTGCCATGCATTCATACCGAAAAATTGAACCCGTACTCCCATCAATTTATCAATTATTTCCTCCATTTCAAAATAAATAAATACATTCATTGTATTAGATTATTTTAAAACGAATAGAGTAGTACGTAACATTTCTTGTTCTTTAATAAGGCAAGGAGGGAAAAACGTTTTCATCCCTCGAGGGAATATCCTCTCGTTTTGTACATATCATCTAAATAGTCATAATTTTTTTAAAAAAACAAGATAGATTAATATGAAATATATTTCTCCACAAGCATGCAATTTGTAAGATAAAATTCAACTTCTACATGTTATAAAAAATAAAAATTATAACCAAATGTACGATAACTATTTTCAGTTTAATTTGTTATTTTTGTTGCAATTTTTAGAAATTAAAATTTGTTTTGCATGTTTGTGGAGTAATATATTTCATATCAATCTATATTGTCAATTTTTTTAAATTTTTTTTATAACTGCTTAGTTGACATGAAAGTAATGAGAGAACATTCTCTCAAGGAATAAAAATTAAATCCATATTGGTAAGGAGTACACGCATGGAAAATGCAGTACATGGAGGTTACAACAAATCTACTCCTACATTCTGTTGGAAATGCAGCTGGTAGTACTTTGTAGGAGAAGTACACGGGGTACGTAGAACGTTTGTACTTTTGCCACCGCATGATGCGAGCATGCCTGAATGCATCATGAAGCCCATGGCAACTACCTTTGCTACTACGAGGGGAAATAACATTTCTATTGCCATGAAATATTCCTGCATCCATCCAGTCTCAAAACCTGAGGAAATGAATAACCAAAACAAACTCACTCACTCACTCACTGATAGCACATGTTTTGTCCCCCAAGGCATGCAAGCTGGGAGTGTCCGTCCAGAGCTGAGAACAGTGAAGGCGAGCTACTAGCTGAAGGTCCCTTCTCTCCCCTACATGATGAGTCAAAGAAGTGGTCAGATTGCCTGGCCTGCCACAGCCTGCACAGCTTATGTAAGGCTTCCCATCTGATTCACAGATGCATGGCATATGTGCAGTGCTGCTCCCTGCTGGAGTAGACAGCTGCCCTCTCTCTCTCTGTCATCTGATGCGTCTGCAGGCAGCAGCACCAGCATGCAGGGACAGGACACCGCGCTGCATGCATGCTTCGGGGTCAGGTCAGGCAGCAGGCTGTGTGCTGCTTGTCATGCGCACAGGCAGGCAAGCAGGCGGATGGATGGATGGGCGGAGAGACAGTAGCGTCTTCTCATCTTTCGCTGCGGCGTCGGCGTTAAATGGGAGATGCCCCGGTAGGTGGCGGTGATGGTGCGGCTGCACGCGGAGATGCTGCTGCAAAATGGCGTCGATTTGACCCCACCACATGCGTGCTCGCGTGCAGCTGAGCCAGAGACGACAGCGTACGTACTGGGAGTAGCTAGCGCGGCAGTTTCACCGGCGATTGGGCTGGCCATAGGAATTTGCAAGTTCAGCTTTGCTATTTCAGGTTGGGGTCTCGAGCTGTAGTAGTATTTGTGTTTTTTGTGTTCATGCTCCCACTGGAGAAAATACGACAATGCATTACTGGATCAGGGGGACTCAGAGCAGGAGTAGCTACAGATATTTGGGATGCTGTAGGTAGAAAAGCATATCACCGGGAAGGAAAAGTAGCAAGAGTCTCCAGGAAGGAAAGAAGGTAGAGTAGCCTTATCGGCGAAGGATTCGATCATGAGCATGGATTGAATTTAAGCAGTGACTGAGCCCAATGGTGGAGTTAGTGCAGTCAGCAGGTTGGGGCTAGGGACCAGGCATCACAGCTGCGTGCAGCGGGAATAGTGTGGATGCATAGTGGAGGAGGGGCTCTAGCTTGCCGGCGACCCAGGAGCAGGGAACATGCACCCACCCGATCACGCTTTGGTTCGGCAGCGAGAATAGTCTCGATCACCATGGGGGTTTAATCCGGTGGCCACGCCGGCCAGCTTAACTAGGTAGCCCAAGCTACCTGCATGCATGCACACAGGGACCAGGGACCATATGCATGATGCATCATGGGGCTTAGGGCTGGTCAGGAAGCTCGTGGCTCGTTAGCTCGCTCGGCTCGGCTCGGCTCGGCTCGTTTGATTTTCCTAACGAGCCGAGCTGGCATTTCAGCTCGATAGAGATAACGAGCCAGCTCGATCTGGCTCGTGAGCCTTAACGAGCCAGGGCATATGAGAATGGAGGCTCAGCCCAACAGCCCAACTCGGCTACTGGCCTACCGCCTGCCGAAAACCCTAGTGGCTTGACTGGCTTCTCCCTAGAGTCCCACTCCCGATCTGGCGTGGCGGCCGATCTCGTCTCCTCCCCACTCCCCTTCTCTCGTTCTCGTCTCCTCCCCGGCTCCCCGCCGGCCGCCGCCAGCCCGCCAGCCACCACCACGGCTGCACGGCACCACCTGCCAGCCGCCAGGCCCGCTACCGCCAAGCGCCGCCGCCAGCCGCCACCGCCAAGCGCCGCCACCAGCCGCCACCGCCGCGCGCCGCCGCCAGCCGCCACCGCCACGCGCCGCCGCCAGCCACCACCGCCAAGTGCCGTCGCCAGCCGGCACCGCCAAGCACCGCTGCCAGCCACCACCGCCAAGCGCCGCCGCCAGCCGCCAGCGGCCGCTGCCACGCGTTTGTGAAGGAACTCGACGCCACCGTCCACCGAAGGAACTCGACGCTGCCATCTCGCCATCCACATTCCACGCCGCTGCTTACTGCCATGGAGGAGGCGCCGCACCCGCAACCACCAAGCGTGGAATCCCAGAGCAAATGCGCGAGCGCGAAGCCAATCTCGTCGGCAGCGGCAGGTACAGGTGCAGCGGCTGCCATCTCGCCATCCACATTCCACGCCGCTGCTTACTGCCATGGAGGAGGCGCCGCACCCGCAACCACCAAGCGTGGAATCCCAGAGCAAATGCGCGAGCGTGAAGCCAATCTCGTCGGCAGCGGCAGGTACAGGTGCAGCGGCACGGATTGCTCCGCATGTGATAATGTGATGCAATTTGTGATGAACTGATGATGTATGTCACTATGTCAGTAACTTAGAATGTCTCATTGTGACTGTGGACGTTTATGTACTTGTGAAATGTGTTTAATCCAAGACTTTGAGTAGATTACTTATATGTGAATGTGATTTGTTGCTTTGATATTTTCATGTAACAATTTATTATACTATCATTATGCATGCTTGGCTGCTTGCTGTTGGCTATTGCTGAGGGCTAGGGGCAGTTTTTGGATGGTTTGGCTCGCGAGCTTAACGAGCTAGCTCGAACTTTCAAACGAGCCGAGCCGAGCTGGGTTCTTAGCTTGTTAGGATAACGAGCTGAGTCGAGCTGGCTCGATATCTACCCCTAATAGGGCTCATGGCCAAGTTGCCACGGAAATGAACAGACGAAGACTCTGATGATGCGATCCCAAACACAGAAGATCCCGGTGGTCTCCGCTCCTCGTCCTCCTCCTGCGGCATCTGGCTAAAAAGCTTAACTCCGGCCGCAGCGTCTTTCCGACGGCCGTGGCCCGTGGCTGGCAGCTGCGGGTACCCACCCACCGTACGTACACACGGGGTTGTAGGTAGCGGCTGGCGAGCGGCACATGCACCGAGCGGCGAGGAGGGCGGCAGTGTGACGACCACTGGTCGAAAGCTTTTCCGTGGTACGTTGTGGCAGGCACATTCACTGCGCGCCCCGCTCGCACTGCTCTGCTGCTGCTACCGCCCCACGGGCAAAGCGGAGTCCTTTTCCTCGCAGGGTCTCACGCAGGCGGGCGGGCGAGGGCAAGCACCGCCGCTGTAGCATTCCTCGCCCCAGTCCACGTCTACCGCTGTTTTCAGCTTGGTACTGATGAGTAGTACAGCACCGAAACATGGCTCCTGGCTGATGAAACAACAGGCTTTAGGCTGTAATAAGCCACTGTTTTTAGAAGCGAAGGCCTGACGTTGGAGAGTCAGGTCTTGCTTGGGCCATTGGGCTTTTGCCTCGAAAGTAATCCAAACTTGAGTACACAGGTGACACACAGGTGATACTGGAGCGCTCGTACTCATATCATCCACAGCTCAATAAGCTGCCTCCTCGTCAAACTCTTCTTTCTATGCCTCCTTACTTTGACAGGCAGATAAAAATGTTAGTACTAGTAGAATGCTGGTCAATGAAGGTCTTCGATCTTCATCCAGGCAGAAAAAGAGGTGGTAAAACCATGTCCCACAGTTGTAACTGGGATGGCTAAGAGCCAACGGGTAAACGACGCCGATATAGTCCAATATGCAAAGGGTACAACCACGATCTGTCAGACAATTTAAACTCCGCCAACAAGAGACGGCATCGGAATATGCATTGCTTTGAATGAATTTATCGTACTCATGTCCACTGGCCAAGATTGGACCATCTGTTGCCACCTGCCATCAAACAGTCTTGCTCCCTCGATCTTAAAATATAATAATCTAGTACTAGATTAGACGCGGCTAAATACATGAGCGCCCAGAATAGCATCTCAGCATAATAATCCATGTCAAGACTCCTAAGCTACTGGACATACCGAACTCTTTTATACAGATTACATTACAGCTGCAAAATGAACACTTCCGATTACAGACATTTTGCAACGCAGAATGAATAATTTTAGTAGTCACTGTTGAAGGGAGAGACCAGGAAGGTTTCCTATGGGACAAACTACTACCTACAAAATCTTAAATGGCGAGCTGTGTGCAACAGCCATGCCAAATTAATGTACAACAACTAGAACACCATTTTCGCTTATTATCCATATCTGAATCTCAATAATATACCATTTCTCCAACAGTAGGTTGTCCTTGCCGCTTGATAGGACTGTTCATCGGTGGTTTCATCCAAACCGGCCGTATTCATTTTTATAGGCGCCGTGCCAGTAACTTAACATAGCCATGAACTTGACTCTTTTATGTCTCGTTCAGTATGGTTTCTTTGGAACCATACATGAACACCCATACAGCTTGGTAACCCAACGTTGAGCTGCCAATGTAATAAAAGGCAGCTCATCTTTTCAAGATCAATATGTACAGTTGAGATTGGCATCTAACTCTGTAATGCAGAGAGAGAGAGAGAGAGAGAGAGAGTTAAAATGAGCACTAGAATAAATCATCATGCAGTAGACGCCTAAGGATGGAAAGATACTTAGATACATTACTCCCCCCGTCTGAAAATATAGCAATTTGGGATCAGATGGGGCTCAACTAGGGATGGCAATGGGACCCGAACCCCGATCTCCGGTGGGTAAAACATCCATTAGGGGCACTAGATGGGCCATCTCCCCCCATCGGGTGGGCCGGGTCCGGGGACATTCCCCAACCCACCCCCGAAACCCCACGTGTCCCCATTGTGTATTAACATATGCCAGAAATCCTCTAGCACTCAGCCCGTATAGCAGTCACAGGCCCAGCTAATGTCGGCCCAATTACTGGTTCACACATATATACTGCCAAAACCTAGGTCACAAACATCCTCTCCACTCCCTGACTCCCGCCGATCCAGATCCAGGCACGGCGCAAGCGCTAGCTACCAGCCGAGGCACTGACGGCCAACACCAGATCAGTGGCCGACTTCGATGGCCAATGCCTGCGGGTCGAGGGAGCCAGGCCGCCGGCCACACGCCCGCACAGCACACCGTGCTTCTTCCCGGCCTTCACGCCACCGGACACATCAAGCCACCAAGGAAGGCTGTGCCGCCGCATCAACACCGAGAGACCGCAGCACGCTGCCTTCACCATCTCCTTGCAACGCCAACTCCAAACAGCGCCATGAGCCCATGACTCCAACCATCAGTGCAATTGAATATGTGATGTGCTGCTATTATTACTTGTGCAATAATGCTAGTGTTGCTGCTAAAGAATGATGTGCATCCGTGTTTGTGTGTTTTGAGTATTGTTGCTGATGGTGATCGTTAAATGGCCAATCATTGTTCCTGGTTCCTGTATGTTCAGTATGGTGTATATGCTTGCTGCTCGTCCTCTAAAATCCTCTTTATTAAGTTTGCTGCTCGGGGATGAGCACCTGACGGGTGCCCTGTACCCACATGGGGACAGGGACGGGGGGAATTCTCCGTTCAGGGGTGGGGACATGTGTGCGGGGATGGGGATGGAGACGGGAAATATTTTACCATTCAGGTGCAGGGACGGGGTGATGTTACCCAGCAGGGGCAGCCCCGTTGCCATCCCTAGGCTCAACTATGCAATATGAATCTGGACAGGAGACCTGTCCAAATTTGTAGTACTAGGTTGAGTCACATCTGGTCCTAGGTTGGTACATTCTAGGACGGAGAGTATTTCATAAAGCGTTAAAGATCAAAGGCAATGTTATCTCATAGACATTTGAGATATGGTTTTAACTTGCGGTAGGTTTCAACTTTCAAGTTGTAACTGTTGGTAACTTCACTGTTTCACAAGGAGGGAAAGATGTCTGAAATAAAGACACCGTGCTATTAGGTCAGTTATATACGTAAAGGCAAAATTGGTACCTAGGCACTGCACTTAATTGGTACGGAATATATGCTGAAACACACCTAATAACCATGAATTGGTTGCTGGACTCTGCAAATCATCATCATATGATTTTTTTTAGGACTTTCCTTCCCCTCACAATGATCGGGAGGTTAGCAAAGTCAGGTGCACCTAGGGTGCCAGAGAGAAGTGATTTCCATTCGATTCTACATACAAGTCAGTTTAGACTTGTGCACATGAGCTAAGTATAGCGATAATATTAACAGAAATCTGATATTCCAAACTGGCAATCATGGATTAACAACTTTGTATAGACCTTTTGTTTTTCTTTGCTTCTTTTCTCTGTACTTTTTCTGTAAATATTTCTCTATATCTATTATCAAATATAGCACAGTAGGAGCCTCTCCTGCTGTTTTTTTTCGTCAACAAAATATTAACAGCTATTCCCTCTGTCCTAAAATATAAGTTGCCCACAAGTTTAGGAAAGTCAAAATGTGTAAATTTTGACTAATAATTAAGCTAAATAATATGTATGTTTAGTGTCATGCATGTCATATCATTTAATTCATATTTAAAAATAGTATCATATGATGTTAGTATTATAGTCGTTGATAATATATATTATAAAAGAAATTAACGTTGAAAGCATAATATCGAAGACCTTGTCAGCTTTACAATTTGGGATGGAAGGAGTATAATGCAATACAGTGAATGGCCATGAATTTGATGGGAGTGGATTCAATTAGTATTGCCCTCGCAAAAGGAATATGAAGGAGCAGTGCTCGCCAACCTAATCATGGTATTTGTAGAGCCTCTCAGAAAATATCTATGCCAGAATTGCCATAACAAATAGAGAGAATGTACCTTGGCAAATCAGCTCACTGAAGATGGTTAAATTCTTAAAAGAGACTTAGTCCTTCTGATAAAAGGAGAGAACTAGGTCTGTATGTACTGAGAACAATTGCGTGTCCACAAAGAGCTGCCAACAGAAAAGGAAAAGTCCACATACATTAGTCCATGGACCAGTATACAGGCCATGAAAAGAACATGGCATTTTGGGTATCAACAAGGTCTCCGAAATACAATTTGGACCACTAATTTCTACTATAACCTATTTGTAAAATCCAACAAAATTATAACATTACAAAAGTGATTTTTGACACAAATCCATAATGTGATTTTTCATGTATCCAGTTTAGTATTTAAAAAGAAATTGGTGCACAAAGTTTTGAAAGTTTGATATGGTGCATGTTCAACAAAGTGAAATATCCTATTCAGTGTTGTCCAAATATTAATACTTTAGTAGCAAAGAAACAGAACTAGACTAGCCATACATGTATAAGCTGTACTATCAAAACTCAGAAATTCCATTGAACACAAGAAGAAAACGGTAGACAGTTTATACCTTCATAAAGGGCCTCTCACGGGTCGGGAAAGAACCAATGAAGCTCTCTCTTAAAAGCAAGGAAACCTGTGCAATACAGAAAACAATCATTAGTAACTAGTATCCTGCACTTATAAACATGCTGACAAAACATTTTGTCTGGTAACTGCACCACATGACAGCAGTTTATTTGTCCACAAAGAAGGGGGACCCAGAATAACCAGAACGAACACAATATTAACAACAAACCTTGTCATTGTTGGATTGAACATTAGTAATTGTATGAGATCTCAAGTTGGAACACAGCGAATCAAGGTAGGATCTAAGCACTGCCAAGAAACCTTTGGCAGCTTCCACCTGCAATTTGAGAAAATTGAATGTGCCTCAAGGCTTTGACTAAATATGAAAGCTCCTACAGTGCATTAACTTATATATTGAACCAGGAAAAGAATATCAGTTTGCAAAAACAAAAATCAGACTTCAACTAACAGAGATCATGTTGCAACAGCAAGGATAAGCGTGCCATTAAACCAGTGGAGCACATTTATGGATTCTATAACAGTGATATCAGCAAAAGAGAAATAAATATAAGTTCAACAATATCAAGATGCATCCTAAGTTGGGAACAGATCAAGAGATACAAGATAACATGAAGAATCAAACAAATTAAGAAAATACCTGGGCATCTGTACATTCATAAACGGGCCTCTTTCTTGCGAGAAAACTCTCTCCCACTAGTCTGGAATGGTAGGGACGCAGGGCAGAAAGCAACTCCTTCTGCTGCGGGAGTTGCGGGACAGAAGTAGACTTAATCTACATTTCAAGATAAATACATGTATCAGCAAATAGCTTGTTGCATGACTCACATCATTCTTTTACCAGTGATAGCACGGTATTATGTGATTTTCTATTGGAAATTTTGAAATAGATAGCAGGGACATATAGTCTTCATCACAAGGTCCCCATAATAAAAAGATAAGACTTAAAAAGCAAGACTTGTTGATCCATTTACATGTATTCACAATTCTGCAATGAATTGAATATCCAGCAAATGAGTAAACTTGTTGGAATATTAATGCAATAACAGGCACCTGATTCTTGTTGGCATCAATAACCACGGCGTTCGCTAGCCTGGAATGTAAATCGGATGTCTTGTTCTGCACACCAACCTAAGGAAGATAACTGTTATTAATTCTGGATCAGACAGTCCACACTAAGGGTGTGTTTGGCACTGCACTATGGGCTGAAATGCCCCCTCGTTTCCCATGAGCACACTTCCCAAACTGCTAAACGGTGCTTTTGTAGCAAAAAAAATTCTATCTAAAAGATTCTTTCAAAAAATCTAACAGATTCATTTTTCAAGTTTATATTAGTTATTAATACTTAATTAATCATGTGCTAATCACCCGCTTCAGTTTCCATGCATGAACTAGCTAATCCGAACCCCAGTGTCGAACGCAGCCTAACTCGATTTAAATTTATTTGAAACAATTGAAATAATTGGTAGTGTATAAATCACAATCTACTGGACCAATGTCCACATATTCAGCGATAAACGAATCTGAGGTCTATAAATCTAGGTCTCATCCCACCCTGTTAAATGTACACACTAACAGCACCTGTACAATCTTATCCCTTCTCATCTTTGCATTTATCAATATAAACAAGGTCAAGAGAACTCACTATGTATGGAACAGGTGCATCAAGAAAGTCCGTCATGTCGTTTGGCAAGACCTGGAAACAAATAATGTAGAATATAAGAGCAAATACATTCCTTAGCTCTGCTCAAATCTAATTCATCCAAAGTCACAACGTCCACGTACCGGTATGAGTAGACTCTGCCATTGATATGGGCGTATCAGAGGTATGATGGACAAAACTGAAGCAGAAAGCATTCCCTGGCCATTGGAAATGATGAAAAGTTGACATAATGTAAGGAACAACTCAATAAATGATGAATTCTTGTTATTCATCAGCAAAGAGCCAACCAAGGTTCTACACAATAACTCGAAAGAAAATACTGTACTTGGTAGGGACATAATTGAATAACTTTAACAAATCTACTTACCTATAAGGTCCTTGCGTTCCTCTTTTAATAAAAAATGAACTCATAAAGAAGCATCAAAAGTGTTGCTAGAGCTAAAGCACATGGCTAAATAACACACGGTAATGTATGTTAATGATTTGACTGAGTAACAACTATGCACGGTAGTTCTAGTGTTATAACAGGAAATACTTGTATGATGCCCAGATAAAGACAAGCAATAGATTAAATGATCATCATTGTAACAGCAAAAAATATAAAATAAGATAATGCCAGAATTTAAAAGCCTTGGAGGCTTACCAAATTAGAACAAACAATAACAATCTGTTTCTCCAGCAGTGCTGCAGCAAAAAGTGTCATTACCTGTTAACAGTATCATTTCAAAATGAGAAAATACAGTTAAATGTCAGGTAGTACTCCAAAGCAATTTATACACAGCTTCAATTTTTTGGCCGGCATGAGTAAAGCACATGCACAAAGGATGTGGAACACCATATCATCCATTACGTTTTATTAAAAAGTCTGACACAATGGATGGGTCATAGATACAGGCATCAGTTTGTTTCTTATTATGGAATCATTGTCAAGTGGAGTAAAAAACAAGCAATAATACTAAAAGGCTAATTAGCTCACAGTGCAAAGCAGAGACAATTTCATCATCATGCCATCGAATGTAGTAAAGTGCACCACACATTCCATGCACAACATCAACTGACTTTTTGTCTTGTTCTTTCTTTTAAAAAACTCACTATTAACATAGTTTCAAAATCACGTCTGAAGTAAGCCAGACAAAATGGCACTGCTAAAGCTTTATCCTATTGACGTGATTCTAAGCACCTCTTTCAGGAAAAATCAAGACAGATACCTCAATGATGCAGGTTGGCCACTTGCAAATAGTTAACAGTCAAGGATGGAGAAAAATAAGTTCACAATGGGTACTAGCACTTGTGTATTTTGAAACTATGCCGAGGATCTTCTATAAATGACAGCACTAAGCAACTAGTGGTGGTAAATAATAAGTCATCTCAGCAATACACGAAGGATCTTACATGCTCCAACCTGAGGCATCCACAAATGGATGCCACAGCCCATGCTGATAAAGCAGTTGATTCCTCCTCGGCAAATAGAGCATTGCGCATCTGAAAAGGAGTGGACAAAGCTTAGACCTAGTATTCCTCTGTGTGTGTGTGTGTGTTGTGTTATATGAACTAGGGCCTGACTAGTATTCCTGTATACATATAGCAAATAGCTTATGACACCAGAATGGTCAATGATAAATGCATAATATTGCAACACATCAGTATATCTCACCTCAGCCACCTCTAAACTTGTATCACTTGACCGCAGATCAATAGTAGAACCAGCAATATGAAGAACTGTTTCACCTGGCCGGTGAAACCTTAGAGGATGAAGGTGATCCAGCGGGTGAAAAGTAAGCGATGAACCCCTGGCAGGACACTGCAGCTGATAGTACTGAGAAACAACTTGCAGAGATCCATATTTTTTTGCCTGGAGAAAACAATAAGTTACAAAACATACCAACAAAAAAGAGACAGCTGAGCAAAAAAATTGTATCATTTTATGCAAATAGCACCTTAGCCCATTGTGATATATTGTTGTGGCCAACTAAGTCTCCATGACCAATTGATGATGGCTCCTCCAAATCCGATTCATGGGTATCACTTCTGAAATTTATGCCTTCAGAAGGAGAGTCCTGGGAACTGCAGTAAATAGTGCTAACTACTTTATTGTTTTATTCAGCTACTGATGCACAGAATTTAGAAGTAACAAGATGATTTCAAGTGAGAATAGCAGAATTCAAGAAACAGGAATAGGTTATGTAAAATAGCATACTAGTGCCTTAATTATGTGGAGGATAACATACCTTGGAGATGATTCAGAACCTTCACAGAGGCGAGAGCGCATGAGAGGTATAATAGTATCATTAACAAAGACGTCAAGCTGTTCATCGTTCACATCATCCTGTAAAGAATAGCCACAATTTTTCGTGGTATCAGATTCGTTCAGGATAACTGGTACAGAATCCAGTTCATGAAGCTCAATCCCAGATTGATCGGCAGTTGTATCTTCTGATAAACAATTGTCAGGCCTTTCAAGAGTATCACACTGAGGAACTGTTCCTGTTACAAGATCATCCTGTATTACACATTCCTGTTGGACTTCTTTGCAGTTTAAGTCCAAATGGTTATCTCTACATTCGGAACTGCTGTCGGTGTCAAACAGCTCCTTTGAACAAACTCCCAGACTTGATTCAGAGGATTTTTCCAGATCTACTGCATGACCATCGAAATATTGTTTATCTGTTGTAAGTTCAGTTCCTTCGCAGACAACATCATCCTCACAGGTTTCCTCAGGTGATAATGATGTAAGCAAGCTAACCCCATCAGTGAGCCATTCGAGACGCTCTTCCATAAGAATACTGTTTGTGAAAGTCATATGCAAAAGAAGTTGCAACAAGGAGAATATCAATATTGCGTATAGATCTGGATAGTATGAAAGACAATCGTACAACAAAGTTTAACAAAGAGCAAATTAAGCAGAGTCAATCACAGGAACTTTGGATGCAACATAAAATATTGTTATGCCACAAATAGAAATCCTTACATCCCCATCCTGAGAGCTTGAAGCATTTTGTGTTCAAGCACACAAGGAAACAAATTAACCATTGGATACACATAATAAAGCAGATAATTGACTCCAATGTTAGGTTAAAAGCATTACTAGAAAATTAGAACACAGGGCCAAGTGTGGAAAATGTAAGTGAGCAGGTGATTGAGTTCATGGTTTTAAACCCCCAACCTTCTTAGATCTCCCTCAGTATTCTTGTCTAAGATATCGATGCTTATTCTAGTCGCTGGGATGTAAAAATGTTATTTGCAGAAGCAAAAGAAGCAATGAACTTGTAAAATATTTTTTTCGCAAGAACTCGTGACCGAAATTAGAACATACAAATGGTACACAAGGATGAGACTTCCACTTCTGCTGAGTGCAGACCGGAAAGGTGGCAAAGCAAAAGACTGCCAAAAATAATGAATATTTGCAATTCAGCAAGATAACAAGCGATAATTGTGATCACTATACTGTACCTCTGTAGCACCCCAAAGTGCAGTTCAAAGAATGGAAGCCTGGAAAAGATGCAATAGCATCGCGGTGTAGTTATTACATAACGACTCCGGCGTGGAAAGATAGGTTTTTCACTTGTGAGCATAGAAACCAACTTCGAAGGTCTCTGCACAATCTCTTCAACTAACACACAGCATCCATATAGTGTAGAGTCATCAGCAACCTGCAGTCTTTCGATAATCAGCAACCTATTGAAGTAGAATGATATATTGGAGAAAGAAATACATTTACCTGTAAACGGAACACGAAAGATTGGTTGCTTTCTTTAAGTTGCTCCTGAAATGGGCAACTTACTGTATAAGATTATGGATAAAAAAATCATGACAGAGGACTATATTACACAGGCTGTAAATCCTTAGAGAGCATCACCGCTATATGGTGTTGAAAAGGACAAAATTAGTGCGGAGAAACAGTCACCTGTCCTAGAAGGATTTCATTCAGCTCACTGAATGAGGGGGTCCGTTCAACCGCATGAACCTAATACAAACATAAACATAGGTAAATTGTTTTGAGGGTATACAGTGCATGATCTGACAAAACTACAGATGGAGGATTGGATGTTAAGCAATCAACGCGTATGTGTTTTCATTCAGAAGAAACAAAGAATATCAGTTGTAGTTGCAGCCTGCAGCAAAAACAAGAAGGTGAAAACTATTAGCAGTATGTAGCCCAAATGTAACAGACCTGTACACCTCCAGGAAGACAGAACGAGAGGATATCCTTGTACTTGAGTGGTAGAGGCCTCTCTGGAGGGTATGCAAAAAGAACCTAAGGAGTAACGGCAGGCAAAAGTAATCAGCAAAAGTTTCAAGTGCATGAAAGAAGAAACAAAGAGGATGAGGTGAGCTATAACCTGAGGTTCCAAATTTGACAATGCATGAACTTGGTGGTGATTGTTACCGAATATATTTCTCGGTTTCTTTACATCTTCCTCATTGCTCCCTAGTGCAATGTTTTCTAGCTCATGGATATCTGCCTGAGGAGGGAGTCCAACAATCACAATGCTCTCGAAAAGATGTGATGGTTCTCTGATGCACCTATTACCCTGGTCCAGAAAAGAAATTTTGACAGTTTTGAGCTAGACCAGAAAGGGTAAAACCACAGAAGAACAGAAATGATAAATACAACGTCATACTCTTCAAAGTACTTTTCAGAAACAACTCTAAGCGGCTTGCATGTTGAAGCAAAATGACTCCCAATAATCATCTATGATAACCAAAAGTGTATATAATTCTAAGGTGTTTGCCAAAATTTACCAGTCTTATTAGATTAAAAAAGCTAGGTTACAACACTGTGTGGTATCAAAATATTACTAAGTCTTACTATCTATTATTAAATTCATTTGTTGCACTCGAATAAGTATTCGGAAACATGGCAAACACACAAAAAATTGTACAAGTAAATGAGAAGTATATATTTTTGCTCGGTGCTTATGAGGTGTTAGGTATGACCGTATGAAGTTTGCCACAATTTACCGATCTTACCAGTTTAAAAACGTTAGGTCATTCAATGGTGTGGTATCCAAATAATATTGAATTCTTACTCCTTTTGTTTTTGAAGTGGAGAGAGAGCCTTTCCCGTTACCATTATTAATAGAAACGATAGTAGTTCATTACAAGATCTAAACAGAAAGCAGAACAGCAGAAAAGATAAAGCTGAACTGACTGCTCCCAAATGGCGCCATTCCACCATTTTGATGCATCAGCAGCAACAATTTTTGCCCTTTGGCCCTATGACAGATGTCTAAGAAAGCTGGACCAACAAAGACAAAGGTGGACGAGAAACAAAGCTACCCTATTAAGTTCTTACTGTACATGGCTAAATTCATCTATTGCAATGGAATAAGTATTCAGAACTTCAGAGGCATTTGTGAACATGTACATAAGTATATGAGAAAATGGATACTTTTGTTCTGATGGCTCAGGTAAAATTTCAACCAAGACAGATCAAAGGTAACCGCTATTTATAATCTACAGAGTGTGAAACTGTCCAGAGATGACTAGTATAAAGGCAATCATCACTGTTGAGTAAACCTTCCTACATAGTTTCAAATAATTCAGCACAATGTTGATATGTCACCCTCACTACACATGATAGATACATGAGCAAGGTGAAAGAACCAAAGTAAAACTTTCGTGCAAATTAAACCCAATGTGTGATAGATCATTGGGCCTGACAAGCGATATTAAATGAGTTCTGGTATTTTCTATAAGTAAAACTCCAAGACAAAAAAATTAATCAAAAAATACAAATAGTTTGTGTAAATGGAATAACATAGACATTGAAGCGACTGTTATCTTGTCTTGTGACCATGCTATGGCCTGTATAGGTTGTAACGGGAAAGAGTTAAGACTAACATCCCTAAGATGAACTGCAAGTTTGAGTATTATGCTTGAAAATCAACTGCCAATGAAGATGCACAATTGAACAACTAGTACAAAAATAGCATATTTAATTCTGCTTTGTGCACTACTGTACTCTGTCGTAGCAGTTAGAGGATCCAGGTCACTCATAAATTACAGCTCTGAATTAAAGACCCAAGTTAATCTGCAGAAGTATGTCCCATATAGATTGAAAATGAGATACATACCAACGACTTTAGTTGGAACCTGGACCATTGGCGCTTTTGCGTTGTGAGAACCTCCGGATTGTAAGATCCAGACACTTCAGGTGACGTTGAAAACCCTTTCAGGATTTTCGAAAATTGTTGTTGCAGCTTCTGCATTGGGCTGCCACTCTCTTCTCTGGAAGAGTACACCACAGATGGCCGTGTTGACTGTACAGTGGCTGCAGAAGCTGCAGCAATAAATGCTCTCGCTACCTCTTCAGTTGTTTGCATCAGGTGTGATGTGTTGAATTTAAGCCCTTCAGATCCATCGTTCTTGTCCACCATTCTAAATGCTTCCTATTCATGCGAGCAAGGAGATTGTCATTCCAATAGTGTGATTGAGCATGCGCATATCAATCAGACAACATCAGGATGTAGGATACATATCACGGAAGCACTTACTGTAACAAACAAAACTTGAGCACCATGATCATGATCAAGCGGTGGCAACCATCGAACAAGTAAATCATGTTCTCAGCTTTGAACCACTTAAATTCAATTCGACTGAACCTATGGCCTACACAACCTACAGTCCTGGGAACGTAAATTAGTGATATCTACCTCATACAGAACAATAAATCAGCTTGTGCCTCACTCTGATATCCAACCAGAAACCACCTAACAGCAAACCGTGTGCACTTTACCTAACTAAAAAGCGCTCCACTTGAATAATCATCGAACTTTTCCGAAATTAATCACTGAGTGCATGGTGGAATCCAAAAGGGCAAAAGGTAACAACAAATCGAACAATACCACATAATCCGATACTACTATCATCAATTTATATACTTACAAAGTAATAAGAAATTAAATACATTATCAGCGACCGAAGCATTCTATATTAAAAAAGAATCTAGCAAAATCGTACAGAACAAACCACTCGATCTTAGTGTTTGACCTAAAGTTCGCGAGAATACCATACCCAACATACTGTTTGACTACTCCAAACCCATCATACAGGCGACAGTAACCGCGAAGTGCCGAATCGATAGGGAAATCGCACCCTCCAAGCAGAGTCGGATGCTCTCAGAAATTCAACAGCAGAAACCCATAAACCACTACGATCGATGAAACATCCCAAAACACAAACAGAAAAAAAAATAGTAGGGAAAAGCGCTTCGAATCGGCTCACCTCACCTGACGCGGCTGCGGCGGGGAGGGCTTTGAAGCTTCACCCCGCGAAGATCTCCTCGCCTCGTCTCGGCTCTGCTCTTCCCGCTGCGTGCGCGCGCGCCGCCGCCGCCGCCGCCGCCGCCGCCAAAATGGACCCCCGAACGAGCAACGAATGGGATGGCGGCCTCCCGTTCCCCCTCTCGCTTCCTCCTCCTCCTCCTTTTTTTCCCCTTCGGATTTGTGGTTTAATGCGTCGATCCGTTCGACTAAAACCAGAGGCGATTCGTCGCGGAAAAATTTAAGTGGCGTGATTTGGTTCGGCGATGGACAAGGGGAGAGATTTTGAGAAAGCGAGTTTTTCGTGGACGAGTGGGACTCTGCTGGAACTGGGGCGTGATCTGTCTCTGCTCGTGGGGCCCGTGCAAAGGAGGGCGCTGCCTGAGTTGACTCGAGCCGTGTGGCCCTCCCTGTGGCCGGGTGCGCCGCTTGCCGCCACGTCCTCCGACACGTGGCCCGCTTCTGGCTGGAGCCAACAGGGAGGAGGCTCTTTCTCTTTCTTTTACGTTTTTTTTTCCGAGCGAAAAAATGCAGTAGCAGTACACGGACGGCAGCAGGCCAGCAGGCAGGCATGCATGACATCGTAGTAGTATAGATCAAACGTTTTTTTAAGATGAATAAATCGAGCGTTTTGCAACAATAATTGTACGGTTTTTAAGCTGTTTAGGGATAAATGATACTCTACAACTTAAAAACTAGTAGTACTAGTACTCAGGAAGAGTCCAACAAGTTTAGTCTCGGCAATCAAGTTTTTCTTTCCTCTCAATTAAGTTGTTTTCAATATGGATTCGGTCGTTTTCTGCTTGGTTGCTACCGAGCATTACACCCTGTGTTTTTTTTGTATTTTTGGACAACCAGTTGTGGATATGCTCGATAAGAATATAAGGTACTCCTGATTCCTATCTTCAGGATTTTGTTTATTCTTCAAAACCATTCTTACTTGATTGGAAAATCTCTGATCCTAAAAAATTGCAAGTAGCAGGAGAATGACCAATGAAACTAGTAGAGAAATACTGGAGTATATAGGAATGATATAACTGTAGTTGTAATTAAGTCTGAGTATGTAGGGCAAGAAGCTGAGCCTCAAACTCCGGAATCCAGATGTCGAAGCCTCTAGTACAATTCTGAAGGTACGAGCAGTACAACACATGTACAGTGATGACGTTTTAAAGCCGGTATCCATAGCTATCAATGAAGTGGTTCCGCCGTTTGGCCACAGTTGAAAATTTTTAGGTAGACACATTGTACTGTACTTACCTAAGAAGTACTCCTACCTATGCAAAGTACAGTACAATTCTTTCGCTCTTTCATTCGTAGATGTACTCTCATGTACGCAGAAGTTAAACTGGTGCTACTCAGTGTTGATTTTATGCTTTGATCCTACGAGCAACGATTTTTTACGTCAGTGAGTACTGTCAAGCTGACTAGCTGTTCATCACATTGCCGCATAAGATCAGTGAGTGTTACAGCGACACGAACTCGCCCTGCTGATCTCCATCTTTTTCTCTGTCTGGGCCACGCTCGAGCGTGGCGAGAAAGCCGCCTGGGCCCATTGCTCGGAAATCAATCAATCATTTCATTTCTTTGAGAACTAACCATGCCACCCCTTTCAACTTTTGCCGACCCTGAACATGGCCATGGTTTCCAATGCCAGCATTCAACTCTGCCGTTTACAGATTTTTCTCTACCTGAATACCTGAACTTTCATTGCAAAAGATATCAATAAACAGTTTCATTTGTTGTATTTTGGTCTGGAGATTGTTCGGCGAAAAATCTCGGAATGCATGGGTGGATGTCAGTTGCATCAGCCCATGCCTGCATGGTGGGGAGCCGGACATGGGAATTGTAGCTCGCAAGAAAACGACGGGTGATTGGGCAGACAGGCTCACAGGCAGTGGGCACTATTTCTGAATTTCTAGCATATGCCAACCCAGCTCTCTGCATTGCTAGCCTTTCTCAGGTTCAGAATCTGAACTTCGTTTGATGGAGGATTTGGGTTTACTCTGACACTGGCACATCCTGCAGCTTCACCAAAGTAATAAAGTAAACATGAGATGAACAAAAGCAAAGGTGAGGGATGTACATAGTATACTGTACTAGCATTGGCAAAGTGTGACGATGCAGAACGAAAGAATGTTCTTCCATTACGTGGTGCCCATACACGCCGATGCAATTAATTTTGTGAGAGAGGAAGAGGATGGAAGGATGACACGACCTCGTGTGCCTAATCTGAATTGGATAGAGTTCAGTGATCCGGCTTTACGATTGCTATCCAAATGAGAGAGAGAAAAATAATTTTGAGGGGCTTTCTTTCCTCTTGAAAAGGACCACATTTCTTTATCCACGAGCTGTTAGCATCAGTGCATCACGCCGTCGCTAATAAAGGAAGAAAGAGAAAAGGGGGAGAAAGGTTAGCATCATGATTATTGAGAACCTGTCATAGCTGTCAAGCAGAGCTGCTGATCGATTTGTAGTAGACTAGATAAAAATATGTCATTTTGGGCCCTGCCAATCAGCCGTTGCCTTATCAACAGAACGCTAGACTGATGAAGAGTGCCGTGTCATCCTTCGTCTGATGGCATCATTAACCCATGCTGCTAGATGCAAGAACTCGATCGAGGACAAAAACATTTCCTACCACCGATCTAACACAATTATATGGCAAATACCACTTGCTGACAGATCTAACAAACGCCACCTGCTGCAGAAACCCCTTGCTGGTAGGTAAAACAGAGTACAGGTTGTGCATAGAAAAACTAGTTCCCTCTCTCTGCAAAAATGTTTGTACTTAAACACAACACACAACTGACTGGCCTGGTGTTAGCTTGCCCAACTTCTATGCCAGACATTGACATTGATGCTCTACCAAACCAGCCAAATTACCAGAGTATCAAACACGTCCTATTTATAAGCAGTAGTTGAATAGTTGACGCATTCTTTACCACTGGTTGCCGGTTGAACACTGGCGTCGTTTTTCTCGGAATAATACTAGCACTTCCACTTGCATTGCATAAGACCCCCTGAGGCCCTGACCTTGTGTTGTCTCTCGTGGCTTCAGGTCTTGAACGTCCAACAACTTCAGGAGGGTAGGAGAGCCAAAAGAAAACCGTCTGTTGAGTATCATTGGTGTCTGACTGAAATGCTGCATAAATGCAGTAGGTGAGATCATAGTGGATATGGCCGGAACGCCGGACAGTTCGATGGATACAGAAGAGATAGGCTCATTGAGACTTTCTGTTTGGCTAGCAGACAGGAGCTGAGCGACGAAACCGGGGAGTACTGCCAACAAAACGTAAGGCAGATAGCCAGATATGGAACATCTGGACTAATCTGATGCAAATTTTCCATTTTTTAGTCCACGACTCCACATATCATCTGATGCCAAGTTCGTGAGTATCACCAAGCTAACCGTTGCACTGAGCCACGGAACACTTCGCGAGGAAGAAAAGAAAAATAGACAGATGTGGCAGACCAGTTAGTGCAGTGTTGGTCCATGACCACAAGGTCTCGTTTCGATGAGCCTAAATGAGGCCCGCTTATATGTATGGGCTAGAAAGGATGCCTACTCATACTGGACCGACAAATCGAAATGGAATAAGTCCACTTTGACTACCTTAATTATAGGCCGGATCTGATTCGTGACCTTACCCACAAAAAGGGGTATACTAAGGTTCGGTAGTACTCTGGATCTCGGATCCACGGTAGATTTGATGTTTGTATGTTAAATTATAGTGGTTTGAAATTTTATGTTTCATCTAAAATAAGAACAAATTGATTTATCCAAATGTTATCAACATGACTGTAGATCTAAATCCATGGATTTATGGAACTATAGATACTCAGCTCTAAAAAATCTTGCATCTAGAATTGTGCCAAAGAGACCCTAAAACCATACAAAACAACTCTCTCGATAATTTTGAAACTGGTTTCAGCTGACGTGATGGTTGAGGAGGGACACACAACTCTCCAGTGGTGACCTGTGCAACACGGTGAGTCCTGACGTAAGAGGAGTGGGGAAAAGGAAGGTGCCACGTTGTTGAAGTCAGAGCGATCTTTGTCGTACGGCCGCATCCACCACCTACTAGTACGCGGTTCCCATGCCACCATATGTGGGCCTCACTAAGGTTGTGTTCATTTCTTTTAGGTCCCAACCCTATCCCTGTTTTTTGCACACACGCTTATCAGACTGTTAAATGGTGTATATTTTTGCAAAATTTTCTATAGAAATATTATTGTAAAAAAATATATTAATTGATTTTTCAAGTTTTTTAGTTAACACTTAATTAATTATAAGTTAATAAATCACTTTATTTTCGTGATGGGGGAGAAGGTCCCTAACCATAGGTGTTGAACACACCCTAAGAGAGAGGAGAGAGGAAGTTACTTAATGTAGATCCCACATATTTTTTTATTAGTTGATAACTGGATTGTTGTGTGGACACCACATCAATGAAAATCATTCTTAGAAATACCGAGAGGGTCGTTTTACACGTTTTTAGTAGTTGAGAGAGTCGTTATATTTGATTTTATGATCGATGATACTGGAACAAATCAAATCCAACATATACTTGAGGGAGTCAGAGTGAACTTATCCCAATCGAAATTATCGGCGTACAAAGTTGGCCCAAATTCTCCTGGTTCAGTCGCCGCGGCCGTCGGCAACGAATCACCTCCAGACTCCAGTCCAGCCCAAGTCGTTTCCTCCTCTCGATCCGCGGCGCGGCATGCAACTCGTGCAGAACAACACCGGATGACCGGAGCGCATGCACCGTGCACGACGTCGATGGCAACCGTTGCAGAAGGTGTGGCTGGCCTACTATACTAGTACGCGCTCAGCCGCACACTCTCGAATGCTCGATCGGATCAGTCCTGCGGTCGCCATGCGCGCGCGTGTGCAACGCGCTCCCACAGCGAGCCCCCGTGCTTTCGATCTACTGACGCGCACCGGCGCAAGCGAAAAGATGGGCAAGCGCTTGGAGCCCATCTCGCGCGCTGCCCCTCATTGCCCCCAACGAACCCCATGCCTCGTTACTGTTCCGCTACCGCTTGGCCGTTTCTTGCTTGCATCATGGGTCACGGCTCGTCACCTCGTGATCGTACCTGCTGCCGCCGGACGGCGAGACCTGTTATGAATAGATCCTTACTGGGAAAAAAATCATAGATACTGAATAATGATCACTATTGAAGAGGTGATTATAAACGTAGAAAAATAATAATGGGAAGGTTACCCCTTCCGGTACGATTTACAAGAGTATATATATAGAAGAAATCTAGAAGTTTTAATAGAAAACTAATCATGTAATACAAATTCCTATTAGAAAATTAATCGGAAGATATTGCAGCTGAAATTCTAACCACATATTTAATAAGATCGCGTGTCACACTGACCTCGTGGCTTGCCGTATGCGTAACGCAGGTATTGGCAAGCCAAGGAAGGAAGTAGTTCATCGATGTCGATCGTAAGCCGTTGCTCAGCGTGCTTTGAACCTCTTGTTATTTCTCATTCATTGCATCCTCTCTGAGCGGTTTGGACGGCGTAGAAATTTTGTCAGTGGAGCGAGGCAGCTAGTAATTAACAGTAGATCATCGGATTCAGATTAGTCAATATTCGCAGGTACTGTACGTACCAGGCGACGTTGTTAATGGGGTTGTTAGTCTATGATTTCGGTGAAGGAGATCTGACCGGAATCTTGACCACGTACGTGCTGATGAGTTCATCCGTAATCCGTTTAATTCTACGAGGACATTTGACTGTGCAACAAAGTATTTGTGCATCTGTACTGGACAGTTTGTAGACCGGGATCTAAGTTGTTGTACTTGATGGGACGAGAGGTCACTCACGTAGATACTGCAGATCGTGTAGAGCATCTGTAGTCTTCAGTTGAACTGCATCTGCATGCATGATGTTGTAGTATGTACCTATAACCTATTCATCTATAACGCATCAAATCATCTGTGTCTATAGGACTTCTTTACTGTACAGCAAGTAGAAACGATGAAGTTCTTCAGTCTGGGGCCGGAAAAACAAGAGGGCGACGACTTCGTGGTTTCTCTTTCAAAGTTAAACTATGAGCCTGTAATCCTGTATGACCTTTTAATTCGAATCCAAAACTGAATTGTTGATAGAAGGATGTGTTAGAAGACACGGTTTAGGCCATCATCGAGGGTGAATTGACAAACAAATTTAACCAGCAAAACACAGCTCGAAAGCTTATCACGCCCCCTGTCCAGGATGCAGCCTTTCGCGTTTCAGCTTTGAGGATCATACGGCTCAAGAATCGCCATCATTAACCCGTGGAAGATTTGCACGGCGAGTCTTTTAAAGATCGTGGAGCTGGTAAGCAGTGCAAGCGTTTTCGCAATCAAACCAGCTGATCAAAAGGCTGCCTCATTCGTTGGCCAAAGAAGCATGACAGCCCGTTGCATTCACATCCCGTCCTTTTTGTGTTTTTGTTGTTGTTGTTGCTGACTTATGTAGCACTACCCCAAACCTAAATATACATGTCTCTGATTGCTGGTAGCATATGCTACTACCTGAGACTCAAAGAGCAAGATTAATCCTTGGCTAATCACCTTGCAGTTGCAGGCCAAACCATCTACGGTGTTTAAAAAAAGTAACAATATACTACGGAGTACATACCTCACTGTATTTACGGAGTTAGTAGCGTTTCTTTTTACGTAGTGGGTAAACCGGTCTTAATTTATTTTAAGCTATAAGAACATAATATCACTATGTCTGCGTCACACAAGTCCACAGAATCAATGCCCGGTGTGCGAATGCTAATGTACCACCAGCTTGTGGATATGGTTAATTTGTTCCATTGTAATTGTGTCTATTTAGATAAATATCATTATAATTCGTCTATTCATAACCGTGACACTCAAATTTTACAAAATTCGAATTATACCATCACCATCATGTTTTTCATCTTCTTTCCCATCTACACGTGAGACCCACCCGTCAGATTCATATTATTCCTTTCACCCTCCCTTATCATCTTCTTCCTTTCCAATCTCTCGCCGTCCGCGTCCTTCTCTGCCTCGGCCTCCTCGGCATCATCATCCTCGTGATGTGTGTGAGGGACGTGGAGCGAGAAGTAGTGCTCGAACGGCGACGTCGTGAGTAAGCAGCAACTGCACACTCCTGCGCGGCACCGTCGCCGGACTTCCCACTACTCCAGAAGCTGAAGAGACCATCGCGGTGTTGGCTGCGCTTATCCAGGACGAGCCTAGCGAGGACGGCGACGAAGTGATCCCCCGGCAGAGGCGGACGAATGAGAGTATGCCGGCCCCGATGTCCATGCTACGGTCAGGTCAACGAGGTGGAGCTGCTCGCCCGGAACCGCCACGAGGGTCTCTTCGATGGTGGGAGGCAGCGGCACGGCGTCATCGGCACCATCGGGGAAGAGGTTCTCAGCAAGTTGTTGCGAGTCAACGGAGGGGTTGAGCGAGCCGCCCGGGGCTGGCACTCTGGCAGTGGCAGCGGGGTTGGTGTTGGCGAGGAAGGCGGTGTTGAGGTTGGGGTGGGACTGGTTCACCTCAAGATACAGGTTCTGCTTAGATGCCATGGTGGATTCGTTGTGCGTTGGTGTCACTTTTCGTGGATTAATTGAGATAACGATAAAAATGTGGGGGAAGGAACACGGGGGAAATCTGATATGGTCTGGTAATGAATAAATGAATTGTATCGATATTTATCTTAATAGACATAATTACATTAGTATGGATCACATTATTCCTCGTAGTCGTAGACGCATCGGCGGCAAATGGTGCAGACTTGCGAGAGTTTTTTTTTTCTGTTTTCATGTCCGGCCACATGGTGTGCCACAAGAGTTGTACCGCGGAGAATCATCGATTCACTTTCGGCCCAGGCCAAGGGATCTGCTGCGCTTGTGCTCAAGATGATGGGATTTTGTCAGAGAGGTGTACGTGGCACGGGCCCTGCGCTGCAGCTGGGCCTTGTTACCATTGGCCTGTATAGTTAATGCCACCTTTCGGAAGCATTTGGGGCCTGGCCCACAATGCATGATAGTACTCCCTCATCCTGATACGTAGCAACCTACCTGTAGTAGGAATACGAATGTAAACATATAGTATAAATCATATAGTATAAATTGCTATATATTAAGATAGCGGAGTAGTACTAAGAATTTTTCAATGCATTTTTTATGCACGTAACGAACTTTTTTTTATGCACACAGATCGCTCTGGATTTTGAGATTTTTTTTTTACAAACACAGTACAAAATCATGCGTGCACTCACACCTATGAACACACGTACATCTTATCCGAATGAATATCTCCAGAAGACTAGACCAACATATCTTGAGATTGACGAATTCACCACAGACGTCTCGCTGTCGACGGGTACGTCACCTACCACTGAAAGAACAATTAGCCGTAAATACGAGCAAATCCAGGTGGGCTGGTTCCACCACAAGGAACTTAATCGGTTGTGCTACACTCACTTTGCTGATTTTGAGATTTTTAGCAGTCGAAACCCCTAATATATATATTTTTAGAACAATACTCTTCTAATGAAAAAAACTAGAATTAACCTAACTTAAAAAGAGTAATTATTTTATCAAAACTATTAGTTTACAAGATATTTTAAAAAAACCACGACAATTGTGTATATATTTCTATCCTAAAACTATAACTTTATTTGATAAGCTCGAGACACACATATCATATACATGTGCAGTACTTATATCACACTACTAAAAAAGGGTTTTTGCAAACGGGCGAGAAGGGTTTTCGCATGCGGTTGCGCCAACCGCATGCGCCAAATCGTCTGCGAAGATTGTGATCTTTGCATGCGGCCAGCGCAACCGCATGCGAAAATCCGATTTTCGCATGCGGGCGCTTAAGCCGACCGCATGCAAAGAGAAAAAATGTGAAAAAAAAAATTCAAAAAATAAAAAAAACAAAAAAAACCTAGCGTCGCCGTCGCCCGAGCTCGGTGCAGCCGCCGCCACCGCTCCCGTCGTCGTCGTCGCCGTTGCCAGCCACCCAGATCCACTGTCGCCACGGCCGCCCGAGACTGCCGCCGCCACAGCCGCCGTCCTCCGCACTGGATCCACCGCCCGAGACCGCCGCCGCGATCCCCCCGTCCTCCGCGCCAGATCCGCGGCCCACCGTCGTCGTCGTCCTTTAGTCACCGCCGTCATCGGCGGATCCGGGTGGGGGAGGGCCGCCGCCGTCACCCACGCCCGCGCCCACCGTGGCCCTCACCCACTGCCGCCTCCGGGGAAGCACCGCCGCTGGATCCACGTGGGGGGAAAGCGGTCGTCCCCGGATCCACGCGGGGGAGGGCCGCCGTCCCTAGATCCGTGCAGGGGAGTCGCCGGACGCCTCCTCCGCCGGCCTCCTCGTGGGGGATCTGGCGCTGGCGATGGTGGAGGGAGGTGGGGGCGCCGTCGGCCTCCACGCGCGCCGCCGGTCGAGCTCCCCCTCCGCCGTCGATCCAGCTGCCGCTCCCGCCCACCGCCGCCCACCGCCCGTCGCCGCTGCCCGCCCGCGCCGCTCTCGGTGAGTGAGAGAGAGAGAGGACTGAGGGGATAAAATAAGTGAGAGAGAGTACTAAGAGGTGGGGGTGAAAAAAATTTGAACCGGTGGATAGGGAATGCCGATCCTCAAGATATCCGCATGCAAAAATTGATTTTCGCATGCGGGTATCTTAAGAGGACCGCATGTAAAAATGATGGAGCATTTTTGCATGCGGACCACTTAAGCATCCGCATGCAAAAATCGAAATTTTTTTCGTGCGGCTATTTAAACTTCAAATCGATTTTTATGGTACTAAATTAACTCAAATGAAAAGGTTGTCAAAAGAAAAGTTGCAGAACTCATTAAGATGTACCATTTTTATTTTGATTATTTCTCCATCCGAGTTTGATTGAACTACATAAAATTTGAATTTAAAAATATAAGAAATTTAAATAATTTTTCAGGTAGTAAATGATTTCAAATGGAAAAGTCATCAATAAAAAAGTTGTATAACTCATCAAGATCTATAACTTTTGTTTTGGTCATTTTATATATGACTTTGTTTGAAAAGTTTGAATTTGAATTTCAAAATATGACAACTTCAAACAACATTTTCAAATACTAAATGATTTGAACTGAAAAAGTCATCAACAACAAAATTGTATAACTCATCAAGATCTATAACTTCTATTTTGGTCATTTCTTCATCCGACAAAGTGATTTGTAACATTGTTCACGAAATGTACATATCTCTTATATTTTATAAACTATAAGAGAGGTATGTAAATTTTAAGAATATGTTACGATTACTTTGTCGGATGAAGAAATGATCAAAATAGAAGTTATAGATCTTGATGAGTTATACAACTTTATTGTTGATGACTTTTTCAGCTGAAATCATTTATTGCTTTAAAATATTATTTGAAGTTTTGAAATTCAAATTTTTAATTGATAAAACAAAGTCACAAGAAAAAATGGTCAAAATAATAGCAGTAAGAACATAATAACATGAAAGAGCATAATTTTAGAAACATTTAGGGAAAAATCATCTAATTTGGAGTTTATATGAGTGAGATAAACTAGTTTCAAGTTTTCAATTTTTTCAAATTTTTTTTTCGCATACGGCTTCTTAAGTGGCCCGTATGGAAAAATCGATTTTTCCATGCGGGCGCTTAAGTGAGCCGCATGTAAAAATGAGCTCATTTTTGCATGCGGCCCTCTTAAGAGGCACGTATGGGAAAATCGATTTTTCTATACGGGCCACTTAAGCAGCCGTATGGAAAAATGACCCTCGATTTTTGCAGACGCTACTAGTTATGGTCCGTTTGCAAAAATCATGGGGTCTCGTACAGAAAAATCACTTTTGTAGTAGTGTCAGTGCAAATCAACCCCACATATCGTACACAAGTAGTGGGTAAAATTATAATTCTGTAGTAAAAGTGATTGTTATTGTCGTTGTTTCGTGAAAATAACTGCCTAAACTTGTAGCAAATTGGTTTAACAAAAAAAGGTTTTAACAAAATAATTGCACTTTTCTAAAATTTACTCAGATTATAATGGCTGACGCGTTGACTATTACTCCTATGTTGCTAAGCTAGTCATCCTCAAAACGATGTAAATATAGCGAAGCGAGTATAGCTCAATCGATTAGATTCATTGTGATGGAACCTATCCATTTGGATTGAAGTACTAAACTTGGCACAAGCTCTCGCATTTACAGTTAGTTATTCTTCTAGTTGTAGACGATGTAGTGCTTGACATCTCAAGATATACCAACCCAATCTATCGTAGGTAATTTCAAGATATGTTGATCCGATCAACAAAGCTGTTCATAGGAGTAGGACATGAGTGCAAGTGTTAATAGTGACACCTAGTAGGATGTGCGTGTATGTTCATACGTGTATATATGGTGAATTTATCAATCTCAATATATATCAACCCAATACATACAGATGCTCAAAGGAGTAAGTTGTGAATGCCTACATAATGGTGAATGTGATAATTTTATCAATATCAAGATATGCCAACATAGTATATGGAGGTGTAGATGAACTAGGGTGTGAATTTGTTCAGAGAGGCGTGTGCTGTGACTCTATCACTATTAAAATATGCCAATATGATAATATAGATGTATTTAGAGGAGTAGGGCACGCGTCGTATATTTATACGAGAGTGTGTGTAATTTTGGTAATATTAAGATACGTGAATACAGTCCCTAACTTATAAAACTAAAATGTATGTGTGTTTATTGACGTGAGTGTACGTGTCCATTTATATGATATAAGGTTCGTTCGAAGATGAATATGAAGTCTGGGCACACAAAATGAAAAAGCATTAACATGTGATTAACTGATTTTTAATTATTACAAATTTTAAAAATAAGTTTATTTAATATTTTAAAGCACCTTATATATGAAAAGATTTCGCATGAAACATTCTGTTTAACGGTTTAAAAAACATCCTAACAAAAATCGAGAAATAAATATATATTCTAATTAGAAAAAAACACCACCTACTGTGACTTCTGTAATGTAATATTAAGATATATTGAATCAACCTTGGAATGTGCTCATAAGCATAATAAGCGTGTGTGTTTAGACGTGTACTCTGTACCTTGCGGAAAAAAGACGATGCCAATGCAAGCAGATTAAAAAACTTCACATTTGGAGCGAAGTCGATGTAAAACCTAGAAGATCCAAACAGGCCAGAAAGGGGGAACAAGTACAGTCGTACCATAACAACCACGAGAGCGAAAGTTGCAGTGATCCACATGGACGTGCCCCCAGTTCGTCACCCACAAGACAACACCACCATCACCCATCACCTTCACACCAAAGCCTCTCTCTCTCCCATCTCCCTCCCTCTCTCTCTCTCTCTCTCTCTCTCTCTCTCCGCTGCGCCCATAGCTCGCAGCTTTGCAGCAGCAGCCAAACCAACCCATCAGAACGGCAAAAACCCCAGCCGGCGCGTTGGTTAAAACCACAGCAAGCGTCGTTGATGCCCCCGCGCGGACGCCTCGCCTCGGCGCCATGACGACGACCACCCTCCTCCTCCTGCTGCTGCTCCCGGCCGTCGCCGCCATTCTCCTCGCGGTTGCCGCCGCCGACGATGACGGTGGGTGGTCGGGTGCCGTTCCCTTGCTTTGCTCGCCTGCGTGCGTTGGCGAGGGCGGGAGAGGGAAGGATGATGGATTATAGTGCGGGGGGTTTGTGTTGGGTGGCTTCGTGTTGGTGTTTTTTTAGTGCTGCGAGTGCGCGCCTTTTGGTCTTTGTTTATGGCTTGCTCCCTATTGGCCGGGCGCCGCCTAAGAATGGCCTAATACTAGATTAATCCCAGCCTCCTGTTCGTAGCATCTCTTCCTCTTTTTTTCTTCCCTATCCAGGGGACAGTTCCTGTACCTTTTTTGTTTTGTTTTTTTAAATGCGGCTTATTTTTAAACTTTTTTATTTAATATGTATTTTTTTTCTGTTTTGTTTCGTTCATGTTTATGGTTTCTATATTGTTCTTGGAGATCAAATGCTCATTTCTGAAATGCCGGCGCTGTTTGTGGAAGTTTTGGGAGTGAAGATTTTCTTGTGGGGTTTTTGGCTATCGAGTTTTGGATCCGGAAATGGTTTTAAATTAATTGGAAGTCATTCTCCGATTCCTCAGCGAAAGCAGATCCCTGTTTCCTCGCGATGTTTGGTACTTTGATTCTGCTGTTTATTAGTAATCTGGTTTGCTCTTGCGTGTTTTCTAGGACAAACGCTACTGGAGATCAAGAAGTCCTTCCGCAATGTGGACAACGCGCTGTACGATTGGGCCGGCGACGGCGCGCCGCGGCGCTACTGCTCGTGGCGCGGCGTGCTCTGCGACAACGTCACCTTCGCCGTCGCGGCGCTGTGAGTTTCCTGCCAATCTATTGCTTGCTGTCTGGCTGCAATGCTCGTGGTTACTCACGTGTGTTCGTGTTCGGGCGTGCAACGCAGCAACCTCTCGGGGCTCAATCTTGGGGGCGAAATCTCCCCGGCCATCGGGAATCTGAAAAGCGTTGAGTCGATGTACGGTGGCACGTTGTCTCCTGGAATGAATTGTTTCTTTCAGCTGCTTAATTAGTCTGCTCAACTAGTTCTCCCTGTTTGTTTGATTATATATGCAGCGACTTGAAGTCGAATGAATTTTCTGGGCAGATCCCAGATGAGATTGGCGATTGCACGTCGCTTAAAACTCTGTAAGTGAGGTTCAGTTTTGGTTCGCAGTGTTGTTTTGAGGATGTAGAAGTAATGCGTGCTGCAACTCTCCCCTGTTGTTTTATTCAAGGGACCTGTCCTCTAACAATCTAGGAGGAGATATACCATTTTCCATATCTAAGCTGAAGCACCTTGAGAACTTGTAAGGCTTATTTATCCTGCTGAAACTTGGTGGAGTAGTATTTTGTAGCATTTCTTTCATTGTGAACCGTGCTGTTACTTGAATTTATAGGATCTTGAAGAACAACCAACTGGTGGGGATGATTCCATCGACGCTCTCTCAGCTACCAAATTTGAAGATTCTGTAAGTTGCGGTTGAACTGTTCTGAGGGCTTAATTTGGATAAATTCTAATGTGATATATGTCCCAGGGACTTGGCTCAAAACAAGCTAAATGGTGAGATTCCAAGGTTAATCTACTGGAATGAGGTTCTTCAGTACTTGTGAGTACTAAGTAGTCGATGATTCTGTTCCCTACTTTAAAAAACTTCGTTTTTTTTTGTTTCAGCACTTAAACTGCAGACAATATGTAAGGAGCTGTGAATGCTAATCAGATTTAGTTTGTGTAAATTATAGGCGGTTGAACATATGTAATGTAGAGCAAGTAGTGAAGTAAGATCATATTGTCATATCCAACTGTGCTAATCTAATTTTCATATTTGACAGGGGATTACGGAGCAATAATTTACAAGGAAGCCTCTCTCCGGAGATGTGCCAGTTGACTGGCCTGTGGTACTTGTGAGTGTATTGCTTCCCTTTGTTTATTATTAGCTCAACATGTTTGTTTCCTTTGCTCCTTTCACAAAGTTGATTTTGTTTGAATTAGTGACGTGAAGAACAATAGCTTAACGGGTGTAATACCAGATACTATTGGGAACTGTACGAGCTTTCAGGTCTTGTATGTACATACGTTCTACTCCTTTTGAATTATGTGGCCCCCTTTCTTTGATATGTCAATCATTTATGACCTTATGGTATTTATAGGGATCTGTCTTACAACCGGCTCACGGGAGAAATCCCATTCAACATTGGTTTCCTACAAGTGGCTACATTGTATGTGGTAGTCATTTTACCAACAAAAAAAGTATCCAACCTGTCTTAACTAATGAAACCAACCACTTGAACTATTATGCACTATTTTGTACCAGGTCTTTGCAAGGGAACAATTTCTCTGGTCCTATTCCATCAGTAATTGGCCTTATGCAGGCGCTCGCAGTGCTGTAAGTCCAGTGATAATTGATGTGCTTGTCTTAATTTATGGGCTGAGAGTGAGAGGTATTACCTTAGCCCTTGAATGCAAGTTTTCACCTGTACCTTCTTTTTGTTGATACAGTGATCTGAGTTTCAACCAATTGTCTGGGCCAATACCATCAATACTGGGAAACTTAACATACACTGAGAAACTGTAAGCCTGCCCTTGTGTGTGTGTTTTCTTGACACATCTGTTTTATGGTTGATTGATGCTCTTTCTTTTTACTGGCATACAATCCTAGCCTTTGAGAAATATTATATTCTTTATTATGTCAAGAAGTTGTTAACATCATAGTATCTTGTTTTGTTAGGTACCTCCAAGGCAATAAGCTGACTGGATCAATACCACCTGAGCTTGGTAATATGTCGACACTTCATTACTTGTAAGCGTTTAGCTTTAAATTTCGTTGCTTCTTGATTGTTAATTGATTAGCGCACTACCCTCTTTTGACACAATATCTGGTTTCAGAGAACTGAATGACAATAAGCTGACCGGGCTCATTCCGCCCGAGCTT
This sequence comes from Oryza punctata, assembly GCA_000573905.2. Taxonomy (NCBI): domain Eukaryota; kingdom Viridiplantae; phylum Streptophyta; class Magnoliopsida; order Poales; family Poaceae; genus Oryza; species Oryza punctata. The sequence continues at coordinate 39,439,749 of CM002489.2, forward strand.
GGAAAGTTGACGGGTTTATTTGATTTGTATAACTCTACTCATCCTTTGTCATTTGATGCTTACCTAGAATGCTAAATAATTCAGTGGTCCATGTCATTTGTTTCTCACAGGAACCTAGCAAACAACAACCTTGAAGGACCAATCCCTGATAATATAAGCTCATGCATAAATCTCATTAGCTTGTAAGTTTCATTTGTTCTCCCAAAGTTCTATATGCTCTCTGATGGCAGGGCACTTAACTTTAACTTTGTAACAGCAATGCTTATGGCAATAAATTAAATGGGACCGTTCCACGTTCATTGCACAAACTCGAGAGTATAACCTATTTGTAAGTGTTATTGGTTTTATAATTTTTATGCCGTGTTTATAGCAGGTGATTTTTCTTCAAGCCTGCCATAAATTTAGTTCTGTTCATAGTGTCTAATGATTTGTGTTTTCATCCGTATCTTTTAGGAATCTGTCATCAAACTATCTTAGTGGAGCCATTCCCATTGAACTAGCAAAAATGAAAAACTTGGACACACTGTAAGTACCAGAAGTTAATCTGCAATTGCTTTTAAGCAAGCGATTCTCATGATATGACATGTTAGCTGGATATATTTGAAGGGACTTATCCTGTAACATGGTTGGTGGTTCAATTCCCTCAGCAATTGGGAGCTTAGAGCATCTTTTGAGACTGTAAGTTCTATAATATAGTACCTTTTTTAAAAAATAAAATAAAATTCTTGTATCATGTCATGATAGCATTCTCTTATTCCTATAGCAATTTTAGCAATAATAATTTGGTCGGATACATCCCTGCTGAGTTTGGAAACTTGAGGAGTATCATGGAGATGTAAGTATCTTCTCACCTAAATGCATTCTCTTCTCTGTTCCTTTGGGAGTAATGCAGATTCCTCCTCCTTTGTTTAGTGATTTGTCTAGTAATCACCTTGGTGGCTTGATTCCACAAGAGGTTGGCATGCTGCAAAACCTGATATTACTGTAAGTCTATGTTTTATCCTCTATCCTATAAATTAGCATTGCACAGTTTCAAAAGGTTGTTTGCATTGGACTGCATATTAATTTGCGTAATCTGTTTCTGATTACTGCATATTTGATTTATGTGATTTTCTTTGTCTTTTTACAGAAAACTAGAAAGTAATAATATAACTGGGGTTGTTTCTTCACTTATTAACTGCTTCAGTCTCAATGTCTTGTAAGTTATACACTTGAAAAGCAATATGAAATGATTTCACACGTAAGTTTTTATTTTGTCATTAACATGTTAGCTTCATACTGATAGAGTGTTACTGCAGAAACGTATCATACAACAACCTGGCTGGCATTGTACCAACAGACAATAATTTTTCGCGATTTTCACCGGACAGGTATTTTCCTTGGGGATTAATCGATCCCTTGAAAAAGAACTCGTAATACTTAGGCATCTCAGGCCTCATCAATAATCTGATCTTTAATTCAGCTTCTTGGGTAATCCTGGACTTTGTGGCTATTGGCTTGGTTCTTCGTGCTACTACTCCACCAGTCATGTGCAGAGATGTCAGTAAAATGCTACCGTTGTTCAGTTGCTCCGAAGTGTAACCTCACACTGATAAACTTTCTAATTTTATATCCTGGAATTTTATGCAGCCTCTGTCTCAAGGTCTGCAATTCTTGGGATTGCTGTAGCTGGGCTTGTTATCCTGCTGATGATCCTAGCAGCTGCTTGCTGGCCACACAGGCCACAAGTTCCCAAAGATGCATCTTTAAGCAAACCAGGTGATACATCTGCATAGGTCCCAGTCCATTGATTTAACTCATCAATTTTGGTAGCTGTTTGGCAAGTGTCCTCTCGTCACAGTCAACCTTGCAAATGATCTATTACATGTCTCGGACTATTGCATATGTTGGCTCTCTACTTGATAGCTGCATTTGGTTGTTAACAGAGTGATATTATTATTTTCCTGTGATAGATATCCATGCACTACCATCAAGTAATGTTCCTCCGAAGCTTGTGATCCTTCACATGAACATGGCATTCCTTGTATACGAAGATATAATGAGGATGACTGAAAATTTGAGCGAGAAGTACATTATCGGGTATGGGGCATCAAGCACAGTGTACAAATGTGTACTGAAGAACTGCAAGCCGGTTGCAATAAAAAAATTGTACGCTCACTACCCACAGAGCCTGAAGGAATTCGAGACTGAGCTTGAGACTGTTGGAAGTATCAAGCACCGGAATCTTGTCAGCCTTCAGGGGTATTCCCTATCACCTGCTGGGAATCTTCTCTTCTACGACTACTTGGAAAATGGCAGTCTCTGGGATGTTTTACATGGTAAGTGAATTTACTGAAGCGTGCAACATGTCAAACAAATACATAGGAAGTGCTGAAAGCAGAGTAGTTGGTATTTAGAACGACTGTTCTTCTGGTTTGTATAGCCGTTGCCTGTTTATCTGTCAACAAGCACCATCTGATCACTTTCATATCAACTTGTTTGATGCTTTAATATTATTTGGATTAGGATATTTTCATAGAACATAAACAGATGATAAGATTTCTGCAACTATATCCTAATTATTATTTTAGCAGGTTCATCCAAGAAGCAAAAACTAGATTGGGAGGCTAGGCTCCGGATTGCTCTTGGTGCGGCACAAGGTCTGGCTTATCTTCATCATGACTGTAACCCACGGATAATTCATAGGGATGTGAAGTCAAAGAATATCCTTCTAGACAAGGACTATGAAGCGCATCTTGCTGACTTTGGTATTGCCAAGAGCTTGTGCACCTCAAAGACACACACATCAACCTATGTGATGGGTACTATAGGCTACATTGACCCTGAGTACGCACGCACATCCCGCCTCAACGAGAAATCGGATGTCTACAGCTATGGCATTGTCCTCCTGGAGCTACTTACAGGCAAAAAGCCAGTCGATAATGAGTGCAATCTCCATCACTTGGTAACTATTTTTTCATTCTCCTGCTACTGTTTATTTGAAAACTTGTTCCTTTCCTTCACCATATACTCTTGCATTTGAGACAATAAGTGCACAATCATGGGCATTATCAGGTCTGTGTTCCTTCAAGGGGACCATGCATGAATCCTACCATGTGAGTAGATCTATATACACTGTGGCGGACCTGGTAGTGTGATTCATTGTATGGCTGGTGAAAGCTCTATCATAACTTGCCAGTGTCCCATAAAGCCTGCCATATTTGTCCCCCGCCTTCAATCATGTGGGTGAACATTTACAGGCAACACGCCACTGTCAAAAACTGTAGCTAACTTGTACTGTACTACTTGTCATTTTGATCACTGACATGCTGGTAACTTATCGGAAGAACTTACCCTGTCAATCCTGAACATCTCGAAAGAAAACGGCAAAAGGTGAATTAAAATTTGTATTTCTACTAGCTCACAGGTCCTGAGACTCCTGACAGTAAGGAAAAGTGCAACCGTAAGCAGTCAGTTTTAGCGATGAACTTCCTGGTTTGCATGAATGCTGTCCATGCTCATTGGTTGCTTCTCTGCAGATCCTATCCAAAGCCACAGACAACACGGTCATGGAGATGGTCGACCCAGACATCGCCGATACATGCAAAGATCTCGGCGAGGTCAAGAAGGTGTTCCAGTTGGCTCTCCTTTGCAGCAAGAGGCAGCCTTCTGATCGACCGACGATGCATGAGGTCGTGCGTGTCCTGGACTGCCTCGTCTACCCTGACCCGCCCTCAAAGCCGGCGCTGCCACCGGCATTGCCACAGTCATCCACGGTTCCGAGCTATGTCAACGAGTACGTGAGCCTACGAGGTGGTAGCACGCTCTCCTGCGAAAATTCATCGAGCGCGTCAGATGCGGAGCTCTTCCTGAAGTTCGGCGAGGTGATATCACAGAACACAGAGTAGAGTGACCATCTGATGGCGTTGTAGCGTTCTGGCTAAGTTACCAGCTGGTGTGTCCTTCATGGAATAAGAAGGGACACTGACTAAACGGCTGGCTATTCGCTGCTGTAAATATGCTGTCTTCTAGTTCTGGTTTGTTAGGCCTTCGGAAAGCTGTTTGGCCTTCCTGTTTTGATCAGTTTTTCTTCTTATGATTCTTAGTTAGTGGGGTTTGGATGAGGTGAACTGTATTAAGGCCTCCTGGGAGTATGAATTTTGTAAGCACGAGTCAGTTAAAAAAATCGCAGTGATCGGGAAAAAAATCCGCCTCTTATAGAATGGGTTGTTGGATAACTGCGGATTTTCAGTACAGTAACGCTGTTAAGAACTGCTGCTCTTACTGGCTTGTTCAGCTGGGAGCCTGGGACATCCCAGAGGCAAAAATGGGTGCTGGTAATGATCATCCGTGTGGATGCATAGTCTGCTCAATCAGATTGCTGTTTAGGTCTCAGGAATCATTCTCGGTGATAGGCTGTGTTGCAGAGCTTTGTCCAGCGCTGTTGATGTATGGCACAGTTCATGCCACTCACTGTGATTCCCTGGTGACTAGTAGTAACAGTAATAGTACCAACTAGCTGCATAGTTAGTTAATGGTCGGTGACCCGTTCTTCTTCTTTCTTTTTTTTTTGGCTGTGTTCAGTTTACTCCCCCTCTCGTCCTGCCATTTGTTTCAGTTTTAAGTGTTGAATGAACGAGGGCGAATGGCTACCGGCCATGTCTATCAGTAGGGGCAATGCAGTACAAATTTACTGCCCTTTGTAGGGCCCCCTCTCTCCCTGACTGATGATTGATGGTATGGCAAGCGATGTCGTTCAAGCACGGCTCCATGCCATGGGGCCAAAGAAAGCCAGCCAGGCGCGGCGAGCTCCTCGTGACGTGCGGGCTCGTGGAGTAATGGCGCTGCGCGCGCGGACGCCGGCACGCGCGCGGCGCGAACGCACGGGATTTTCCGTCCGGTTTACATGCGGCCGCGACCGCGACGCAACGCGCTCGGATGGGATGCGGCTTTTGATGCTCGCTTTCGCGGTGGCGGACCGATGTGTGACAGGCCCGTGGCCCTTTCTTCCGTCTGCGTGTCGCGACGAGAACCGTCCCGTTATCCTGGGCCGGGAAAAAAGGCCCATAACATGACATGACATCAGTGTCCATCTGCTGGTTGGGCTGATGCGCCGCCTTTCGAGGTGGCCTATTATAACTTTTGTTAGGCCAGACCGCAGGACATCGATCGGTAACGTGGTGTAGTAGAGGACGACAGATAACATCAGCAATTTTACCTCTGTGCAAAAACTCATTCACGTATACGACATCATCCATTCGTCGAGTGCTCACATGGCACTCCGTAGTAGTAGTATGGTACTATTCGTAGGCGGTAGGCTCGTAGCACGCACATGGTTTCATCAGAGGCAAAAAAAAAAATGTTTTAGTTACCGTGGAGAGGACGGTTCGATTCCCAGAACTACACGGAAAATACAGGGAGTTACCAACAAGGGAAGAAACGGAAGGCGTAGCCAAAAAAGAAAAGAAAAAAGGTTTTCCTTTCCTTAGCGTGCACAGCTTCTCCAAAAACTGTCCCTCCCCTGCACGGCTGTTCGACAGAGTAAAGTACTACACCACATCGGACGAGTCCGTTGCACCCAATGCTCGCGACACCAATCGCACGTGCCACGTGGCGGGCATCTTGAGCGGTGGGACCCGATGTCAGTGGGAGGATGGCAGTCTCCTACTCCTACGTGGCCTCGCCCGCTCGGCCAGGACAAGTCACGCGGCCACGCCTCGTGGGACGACCAACCGTCTTTAAGAAATGGTCTCAAGGGCAAAACGGTAACTTCGTGACTGGTACTGGTAGTAGAGAAATTAACTGTCAGATTTCGAAAGCCTCGCGAGCACACACTGGGCATCGTGGGAGCGAATCCCGGCGCGTTTGGTGGGTCCAGTTTTACCCTTTCAGCGCACTTGGACCGTCGGATCAGGTGGTCGTGTTAGGACTGACGGTTAGAGACAGGCGCGTGCTGTTTTCGTGTAGAGAAACAGTAGTCCTAGGTTTTATAAATCTGCAATTTTGCAGGGTTTATTTGCCTAGTCCCTGGTTTGTGATCTTTTAATTGGTTTTCCGTGTTTAATTTTCATCCAAATCTGTTCACGTTCCATCAGATTTTTTAGCAAAGTGTTTGTTTAAAAGTTACACTATTGGACTTCACCTCTAGCTTAAATTGGACTCACCTTGTAGCCATGTTGGGACAAACCCAACCTAGCTAATATAGCCTACAGTGAATCTACGTCGAAAGAAAATAGTCGAACCACATAACCAGAGGAAACACATTTGACCTGATAATATTGGGTGGGTAGACTTTTGAAATAAGATGGATTATATGGTGATATCTAAAAAACCAATGGACAATTGGAGTTATTTATACAAATTTGCTTTGAAACATTGTAGTGCATGAAGCTTATTACTAATAGAAGAACTCGTTTAGCCAGGTTTTCTTTTTTCTTGTGTTTTTAGGCCACGAGGGAAAACACATTTTGGTAGCATTATGAGATTCTTGTTGCACACAAACAGCTCTTGATATGATGCTCAATTCATCAGTATGTTTTCAGTTACTGTATTGATTTTTGTGAGGATTTCTTATACTGTATTAAGTTAGTTAAGTTTAGTGATACGGAACTAAAATTTTCGTTGCATAAATAAATTGGGTTACAACAACAATTTATGATGATGTCCAGGCATTCTTGATTCTCTAATAGGTTGTCTTTTTGGCATCCAATAAAATTCAAAATCTCACTTAGGGTGCTAAGACGGTGGAGGACTTTTACAAGGTGATGGAGAAGGCGATAATTCGTGCTGGTTTGTATGAGCTAGAGGAGACTGCCAATCGTGAGGGTGGTGAGGTATCTCAAAAGTTTGGATCATTGTATTCGAAAGCATCGTTAAATTTCTACCCAACAACACTGCTATTAGTTGCTCTAAGAAAATCACCGGTGGAGTAATAGAAGTGATAAATTCTTCAATACAGTCACGTCATTAAAAAAGAAAAAATCTTAGCTACTAGTACTACATGATTTGGTCTAAGGAGCTAAAGATATTTTGGTTGCATTTGATAAAGTTTATTTCGAGACCAAGTTTACTACAACAAGTTACATATTCAACGGTGAGGTAAAAATGGTAGCTCGCTAAGTTTGGTCGCTAAGTTCTTTTTTGTTTTTCTCGCTATGATTATCGCATTGAGCGCTGCATACTAAGAACTTCTAAATTTGAAGTTCGAGTTAATGATAGGACTCCTCCAGGATTAGTTGAAAATTGAGCTACAGGGAAATTCTTCTGGTACTCTGAGTGCTAAAAACTACTCTGAGTAATTAGAAGATTTTATGTTACAAACTAGCTCTAACTTTTATAAAAGGGAAACCACCTTGTTACTCTAGACATATCAAATTCCCTCATTGTGAACGAGTTGATGTCTTCGACCTTAACCATTGAATATAGAACAGATCAGGGACCTAATTCAGAGAAAGCAGCCCATGTGGCCATGTGGCCGTGCATTCAAAGTTTCAAGTTGGCCAGATCGGCATAATTTGAACTGACCTGACTTACCAATGGGTCCACGTGATTTCTCCCCACACCCAGAAAAAGACCCCTCTGCCCTCCGGGCCCCACGCGCCCCACTCACCTTGATACTCCCGGGCCCGCCACTGCCACGCGGGCGGAAATGACGCCTCCGCCCCTCGACCGTTCAAATTCCGTTGCCACGTCGGCGGGAGGATTTTGCAATCACCACCCCGCGCGGCGCAAACATTTCGCCCCTCGCGGCCACGTTTTACTTTCCTTTTTTTTCTTTTTTTTTTTTGCTATTAGAAAAAGTGCACGGGAGAAGAAGCGCCAAGCCAAAGCCAAAATTTCGGCCATGAGTCGACCACTCCAAGCAGCGGCCGCCGCCTCGCTCTAACCGGAGTCCACCCCCACTCTCGGTTTGCCACCGCCGCGGCCACCGGCAGCGCACGAACCCGCCGTGCGCGCGGGTCCCACGTGCTCGCCTCCGCCGACGGGTTCCCCCCCGGCGGGTCTAGGTTTGGGAGGCGGCTGCGGGGCTAGGGTTTCGGCGAGATGAGCTACCGGAAGGGGTCGAAGGTGTGGGTGGAGGAGAAGGGGGAGGGGTGGGTGGAGGCGGAGGTGGTGGAGGTGAAGGACCGGGCCGTCTCCGTGCTCACCAGCCAGCGGAAGAAGGTGCGGCAATCCCCCTCTCTGCCTCTATCGCTGTCCCCCTCATTCCGTGCGGTTTAAGTTTGCGTCGTGCTGTTTGGGATTTTTCGTGGGTGCGGGGTGTGAGCAGAGACAGGCGTTCCGTATGAGTTTGCTTCGAGTATGATTCGAGACGATTGGGAGAGAGGCTTGTTTTGTTGTTAGTTTGATCATGAGTTGACATCAGTGAACTGAGGCAGTTCAAAATTCTAATATGTATTTTTGGAGTTGCTCTGGTGTAAACTTTGCACGTCAGACCACAGGGAGAAAAAAACTGATTCAAAATGGTGGAGGTTGTGGTTGCAGATGTTTAATTTAAATTCTATCGCTAATTTACACAATAAATTCGACCTGGTTCTGCTGGGGCACCAGTTCGCTCGAGGGGATTATTCGAAGTGCAAATGGTAGCATTCCCGGGTTATTGTAATTTAGATCAAAATTCTGAAATCCTTTGCCAGTTGGTTTTGGATTTTGTCAGCTTGTTTGTAATTCTGCAGAGCTAGTTTGAAGCTTCAGTTAGAGTACTTCTGAATAGTTGTATGAACTTGTAACTTCACTTGTGTTCTGCAAGTTACCTGGATTGCATGATCTGTGAAACATAAATGCATTGACATCGATGACTGAGGACAATGATCTACAATTTTTTAGGTAACCTGGAAATAGCTGTGCTATCAGTTAAAAATTTAACTAGTTTGAGTTGTATCTGTATTATGCTATCTTTTTGGTTTGCAATGCCCTGCTTTACCAGATTAGGCTCTCTTTGGCTGTTGATTTTGTAGTTGTCCTGGCATTCTTTATAATTTTGTATGGAGGATGGAAATTTGTTTTACCGATGAATTCTGATCCACTCTGATTACACCCAATGCTCTATTTGGGTTCTTCACTTGATTTCTGGATTTCATGCCATCCTCGGTGAAAACATTGAAGTAATTTCACTTTGCAACCAAATTATCTATACTCCTTATAAAAGAGAGTAGTGGTGTTGGTGGTTCTGCCACCACCGCTATCACCAACTCCCAACTTCTCATTGGAAAAATGGACGTGTGGTGCAAGAGGGCCCACATGTCAACCACTCCCACCAACTCTTTACTTTCTGTGAGAAAGAAAAAAGTGCAGTGCGGGACCAAAGGGTCCACATGCGAGTAACAAATATATACAACAATTAAGAGATGATTATAATAGGTTAATGATAATTTTCTTTAATAAATTAGTACATGTCAGTATTCTGCTTGCTCTTTGTACTTGTTAGGCTGTAGGCTGTAGTCTATAGGAGGAGGGGACATTGGGATTTGGGTGAGTCTGTATGTACTTTGTGGGCTGGAGCTCTTGAATTTTCCAAGCTTGTCATTTTTTTCTTTTTGTTCTTTAAGATGATAGATCTTGTTTCAACCAATTAAAAATAATTTTTTTTTAACAAGGACTTTATTTTGCTATTTTCAATATCTGTTGCAACGCATGGGCATTTGGCTAGTGTTGATATAAGTATTTATTTCTGTACAGAAAAAATGAATTTATAATTTTTTTAACATAATTATTAACAGTTTATTTGTTTGTACTATTAAAATTTAATGTAGTTAGTTTACTCTTCCTCTTCTGGTTTTCAGATCATAGTTTTGGCAGAGAAGTTGCTGCCTAGGGACACAGATGAAGATCTAGGTGGGGGGCATGTCGATGACATGACCAAATTGACTTATCTTAATGAACCAGGTGTTCTATACAATTTGAAGAGAAGATATGCGTTGAATGAGATATATGTAAGTTGTTCACTGGCTCTGTTGTTTTTATTTGTCGAGTGACTTGCCTACAATGAAAACATATTTTTGATCTGTGAATCCTTGACCCCTCGTCGGAATTTCTTTGTAAAGATACACTTCACATGTAATTCTCAATTTATCATAATTTGTGACCATCAACATACTGATATGTACCAGTGTTACTTTCTCATCAGACAAGTTCACTTTGGCTGTGCCTATGATTAGAATTATTAATGATGATTTTCTTTCAACATGTGTTGTCTTAGTAAATACATCTACTTTTGTTTTGCTGCTAGCTTCTCTTTGTGACAGCCTTTTCATTTTTCTTCTTGATATAGACATACACTGGAAGCATCTTGATTGCTGTTAATCCATTCACGAGGCTTCCTCACCTGTACAATGAGTACATGATGGAGCAATACAAGGGTGTTCGACTAGGGGAGTTAAGTCCACATGTTTTTGCAGTGGCTGATGCATCATACAGGTTTGGATTACATTTTGATTCAGTTTAAGTGCCCTTAGCCTCTGTTTGCATGTACAATTTGTTTTCTTGACATTTATTGAGTTTATGTAGGGCTATGGTGAATGATTCCCGGAGCCAGTCAATCCTGGTTAGTGGTGAAAGTGGTGCTGGCAAGACTGAGACAACGAAGCTTATCATGCAGTATCTTACGTACGTTGGTGGTAGAGCTGCTATTGACGATCGAACTGTTGAACAGCAGGTTCTTGAAGTAAGTTTTACCTCCTGTGGTTCTCCACTGTAATAAATGGATACTAAGAGTTGTGCATATTTAGTTGTCCAACATATTTTTGGTTGGTACTTTTCAAGGCATTTTCTCATAACTCATAAGTCCTTTGTTTCTTCTTACTAGTCTAACCCTCTTCTGGAGGCATTTGGCAATGCAAAAACAGTTAGAAATGACAACTCAAGGTGAGTATCACTCATAAGGTGACTTGCACAATGTTGTTGCAATTATATGCAATAGTTATGAATATATTCCTCAACAGTAAACATGGTACTCCCTCTGGCCCAAAATATGGCAACTTCTAGCGTTCAAAATTTGTCCCAGAATATATTAACTTCTACACCTACTCTCATCTCAACCAATCACAACCATTTCCCATTGTTTCTCCACCTACTTCCTCAATCAATCACAACCATCCCCCATTTAATTCCACCTCCTTACAAAACTCTAGAAATCCTTATATTTTGGGGCGGAAGGAGTATAAAAGATATTTCCCAGAATATACTATGGCTTTACCAATTCATAGGGCTCAACCTTTCTCAATGTTTTCTTTGCATAGTCTTAATTTACTACACTTTTTGGTTGCAGCCGGTTTGGCAAATTTGTTGAGATACAATTTGATGCAAATGGTAGAATATCTGGGGCAGCTATTAGGACCTATCTTTTGGAAAGGTCCCGTGTTGTGCAGATTAATGATCCTGAAAGAAATTTTCATTGCTTTTATCAGTTATGTGCGTCCGGAAAGGTACCTGTACCAACCATTGCTATTCCATATTTGGTTCACTTATCATGTCCGCACTCGTGTGACTTCCATTACCACACGGTTTGGTTATGGGCTATCTGTGAAGTCTGCGTTGAATGTTGAAGAATGTGCTTAGAGTTAAATTATGCTGATACCCTGTTGGCCCATTCCAACCTACACCTCATTCATTTCGCCCATTTCAGTAGTTATTGGTTCAACTGGATATGTTTACGATGACACCCATTTCTGTTATATAACTTATAAGAATTTGGGTCTGCAATTTATTACTGAAATTAGTTTTATTGCCAAAATATTTTGCATATCAGAGAAGAAATTGTGAAAGATGTATTAATTGCTGAAACACAATAATATATCCATTTGAACTTATTTTTAAAGACAAACAGTTACTCAAACACTAATTGTTTTTGATTTCTTTTATTGAGATTACTGTAATCCACCTCAATATCAAAGCCTTAGTTAAGCATGGAGAACATAGTATTCTAGAGGTTGTATAATCTGTTTCAATTCAGTTTATTCTATCTAATTGTACAGTTGATTCCATGCAGTTCTGAGTTTTTTTTTTGTTTTGAATTTTGCATTTGTTTGTTCGTGAAGGATGCAGAACTGTACAAGCTTGGTCACCCAAGGAGTTTCCATTACTTGAATAAAAGTAAGACATATGAATTGGAAGGAACAAATAATGAAGATGAGTACTGGAAGACAAAAAGGGCAATGGATATTGTCGGAATTAGCAGAAATGATCAGGTTTCTACAGAACGTGAACATACTCAGATGTTACATGGAAAAGAATACCTAAAGAAAAGCAGTGCATATTATGCGTACTTTTCCTTTTCTTATCCCAGAAATGAATGTGTATATTGTACTTTGTTCAGGATGCTATATTTCGGATACTGGCAGCCATTCTTCATCTTGGCAACATTGAGTTTTCTCCTGGAAAGGAAATTGATTCTTCAAAAATTAAGGATCCAACATCAAAATTTCACCTTCAAATGGCAGCCAAACTATTCATGTATGAAATTTATTTACATATATGATTGTAACCCCTTTTTCCCTTCATCGTCCTCATTGCTCCATAACTATGACTCAAAAATTGTATCAAGTTCCAAGCTCTTGATTCTTGAAGCGTTTAGTTTTTAATGCTCCAGGGCACTGAGGTTATGGACGTAGATGATTTGATCTTTGATTCCTTACAGATGTGTCACAATCAAAGAATACACTTTCCACCCTATGTTAATGACTTACAGCCTATGGTTGATAATAAAAAAATGGCATGTTTACGCTCTTATACATGCTATACGCATATATGGATATTATAATTGAATCTTTTAGATATTTTATTTGAGTTTGCCGTGATGAATTTTGATTGCCTGATTAGCAAAGTTTACAATTTTGAACTGTCCGCATTTACTGTTTTAACATGCATTACTGGAAACGGGTCATGGAATAACCACCAAATTAAGTGAACATGTTGATAATGTACATTTAAGGATAATCATGCATGGATAATATCTTGTTATGCCTAAAATGTCCTTGGTCACTATGAATCATATATTTTCCACGTAGCAGAAAATATTTAATACTCTGGGAGCGGAAGTTTTTTCCACAGCTTTATTTGTTCCTTAACGCTTCATTTCCTCTATTTGAATTAGGTGTGATCCAGATCTGTTGATCTCAACTCTATGTACCCGCTCCATTAACACTCTCGAAGGAGCAATTATAAAAGCATTGGACTGTTCTGCAGCAGCGGCTAATCGTGATGCTCTAGCAAAGACTGTATATGCAAGACTATTTGACTGGTATTTTCACATGCCTTCTTTTTTCAAGGATATTGTGCGTTTCTGTAAGTTAACATTCTTTAATTGTTTCCAGGCTTGTCGAGAATATTAACAAATCTATTGGTCAAGATGTTGATTCCAAAGTACAAATTGGTGTCTTGGATATTTATGGTTTTGAGAGCTTCAAAAATAACAGGTAATTAAGTATTCTGTCATTTAGTTTAATTCACTTACAGTAATTTTATAGCGTTTCATAATGGAATATTTTATTATATTTGATTCGTGAATATATTATTAGAAAATAAAAGGTCCTTGCTGACTGTTTTGTGTCAGCATTTCTGTTCACAATGCACCAATTACAGTAATTTTGTGCCTTTTCTTCTTGTTTGGTTAAGCTGGCCTTTTAAATGTCCACAAGCAGACAAGCTATTTAGTATGTGTAAATTACTGTTTGTGCTGCCAACTAGGCAAAATTGTGGGAGAAGTATGGGATGTTTAGCTGCTGCATTTTCGTCTGTTTCCCTTTTCCTGATGAATCATCCTTTATTTATTGCTGCAGTTTTGAGCAGTTCTGCATCAACTTCGCCAATGAAAAGCTTCAGCAACATTTCAATGAGGTATAGTGCATCATTTGCTCTTTAACGGAAGCACAATATTAATTTGTACTTAAATATTTATCTAACTTGTCTTCCTTATCATTAAATACTACAAATCCGTTTCAGCATGTATTCAAGATGGAACAGGAGGAGTACAAAAGCGAGAAAATCGATTGGAGCTACATTGAATTTATTGATAATCAAGATGTTTTGGATTTGATCGAAAAGGTTGTCTTGGCGAATTTATTTACCAAGTTCAATATGGACAAATCACTTTATGCTTATTAATTTGTTTTAATGTTGTAATAGCTGCCTTCTTTTTTTTCTCTCTCTGGATCAACTTGTGTCTTCGTATGCCATTTTATATTGGTCAGATTGCCAACTTGCATTTGCATATAATGACACCTTTACAAGTTACTTAGTCATTTTTTCGAGCTGGTATTATGTTTGCCCTTTGTGCCACTGTTGGTGGAATTAGTTAGCTGACTTGGGGTATCACTTACTGATGACATTAGCAGTAGTTGTTGAGTGTTTGACACGTTCGTCCATTACTAGCACCAACCTGACCTTAGTACTGGCATGTCACATCCCACTAAAGCGTTATCACATATTGTCATCAGTTATAGAATTATACCGGTTTCTAAGCACACAACAATGATGTTAAAGCTTTTGCGATGTATTAGAAAGAAACATCAGCTAGGCTTGACAGATCCTATTTATTCCATGCCATTACTCCTAACAGTTCGAACTTCCATAATTGAATAACTAGAAACATGTAGACATGAATGACCAGAACAAACATTCAAGATGGCTCAGATTGTAGAATGCATTGATGCATACAACTGTTGCACTTGCAAAATGTCCACAAGCCCAAAGAGCCAAAACAGCACATTGGTGATTTGAATATAGTTATGCGATAATGCTATTTTGTAAAAATCTGGACAAAATATGCTTATCGTGGCAAACATAATTTGCTTCTGCAAGCTTTAATATGTACTGCATCAAAAGTGTCCGGTGCAGTAATTATAAAATTTATGGTTATTAGTGTTTAGATTATATCTATGTTATGTTTGGGAGGGGTGCATGCTTGTGCGAGACAGTTTGCTGTGCAGTAATTTATGATTGGTGTCGCTTTTGAAATGCTGTTTTGCTGTTGCACCAGCACTTATAACATATTTTTGGCAGCCCAATGCTAATTCAATTGTATGTACTTGCAGAAACCGATTGGAATTATTGCACTGCTGGATGAAGCTTGGTAAATCGTAATTTTTATTTCTGCTGGAAAACAGCTGTTTTTTTATTAAGAAATAGATAACCATTCTAATCTATGGTTTTTATTTTCCAGTATGTTCCCAAAATCTACTCACGAGACCTTCGCAACAAAGATGTTCAGAAATTTCTCTTCACATCATAGGCTTGAGAAGACAAAATTCTCAGAGACAGATTTTATTATCTCCCATTATGCTGGGAAGGTATGTTAAGTAATTTTAATTATTTTTTCCTGTGTCAGGTATCAACAATAACAAAGTCGACCTTTTGCAGGTGACGTATCAAACAGAATCATTTCTGGAGAAGAATCGAGATTATATTGTTGCAGAGCACTGCAATCTTTTATCTTCGTCAAGATGCTCTTTAGTTTCTGGACTTTTTGGTTCATTACCAGAAGAATCTTTGAGATCATCGTACAAGTTCTCATCAGTTGCTTCCAGATTTAAGGTATCAGTAAAAATATCTTTGCTTCTTGGTCTTTGAAATTTATGTCTGCTTACATGGTTTATTTGGTGGCATGTGCCATAAAGATATTATTTACTCTAGAAAATAATGTGGTTAAATGCATCTACTTCCAAATTATGATCTAGGTAGTGATGAGTAGTGTGACTGATGTAATGAAAGGAACCAAAAAAAAAAAAATCTCTCTCCACTATCCCACTTTTGCAAGGGATTTTCATGTAAAGGGTATTGCACTTGTTAGAAGCTATTTTTGTTCTATCATAGCAATATTTTGGCATGTGTTTTTCCTCCAAATATGCTGTTTCCTTAAAAATAAAAAAAAGTACATATGCTCATTGTTGATTTATATAGGCTGATTACTTCACTTTTGGAAATTATATGTTTCCTTATAGTTCATTTGCAGTTGCAGCACATGCAGAAGTTTGAACCATAATTGTATTAGCTTTGCTTATTTTATTCATTTCCTTTCATTCCTATATAAAGGTTATAATTAAGGCACTGACTTGCTATATTTTCATTTTCTCATTGATTGCCTTGGGTTGTATTGAAACCATAATATTATGACCTTCCTAACGGCGGTATTATATTCATTCTTTCTGAAGCAACAACTTCAAGCCCTCATGGAAACCCTCAACTCGACAGAACCTCACTACGTACGCTGCGTGAAGCCTAACTCTGTTAATCGGCCTCAGATATTTGAAAATCAGAGTGTCCTGCATCAACTGCGCTGCGGAGTAAGAACATACGCCTTAAACATTAAACACCAAAGCAATAGTATTTGTTTCTTCTCCATAAATCTCTTGAGCAGCACATCTGCCCATACATCACGTCATCACCTCTTGAGCAGCACATCTGCCTTAAACATTAAACCTTAGTTTGCTGTTGGCAGTATGGCACTATGAATGTCGAAATGCTAATGTTAATTGTGGGTGCTTCAAGTTATACCTTTGTGCAATAGATGAGTAATGCTTTTTTCTGTGCTATACCAACTTTCCCGATTCATTGTGCAACAGATGAGCAATACCTTTGTTAATTGTTGGCAATAGCGGATGATTTGTTGGCCATATGCCAACTTACCCAATTCATTGTCTTGGTTCATGTTGTATTGTTTGGACAGGAAGCTATCATGTGACTTGAGTAGGCTATAGTCACAAGCAACTCACGCTTTTGTGGTCATGTATATGGAGCCACATTCATAAGATCACATAATAAGATGTTTACTCTTTCGTAACTGTATATCTGTATTATACATTGTGATATGCTTTTGCTTTATTGAACCATCTCTAGCAATACACCAGAAAACTCCTTAAATTGTGTGACTATTTATCTCAAGATATTCATCACTTTTGAAGTTTTAATTCCATTTGTTGCTTCATGCATGAACTGGTAAATGTTCCTTGAAGATTGTAACTTGGTCATTTGTCAGGGTGTTTTAGAGGCTGTTCGCATCAGTCTTGCTGGCTATCCTACCAGAAGGACTTATGCTGAATTTGTTGACCGGTTTGGTGTTCTAGTTCCCGAGTTGATGCTTGGAAGGTATGCAATTTATATTTCGTTAAATTAATTTTGAGTTTGTGCATCACATTGTAATTTGCAAGGACAGCTTTCTTCTTTTCTGTTTACGGTTTTGGTGATCTTAATCACAGCTGCAAAGCATTCCATTTGTTGTTGGTGCAATCCATAGCTGATTCTTGTCCATCTGTTTTGGCCTAAACAATTACTCCCTCCGTCCTAAAATATAACAACTTTTAGTCTATAGAATTTGTCCCAAAATATAACAACTTCTACACCAATATTCTTTTCTCAACCAATCACAACCCTCCACCATTCAAATTTTTCACCTACTTCCACTTCTGATCCAATCACAACCCTCCCCTATTTAATTCTACCTACTTTCTTAATAACCGTATCCAACTCTAAAAATGCTTATATTCTGGGACAGAGGGAGTAGTAGGTTTGTTAGATCTGATATAAATGTTCTCCAACAAACATCACTTTTTTGCTCAACATCGTGGAGCTCATATCTCTTATTTGTATGGCAACTTGTATGTGTGTCACCAATAATGATATTTTAGCCATTCATGGTGCTACTTTGATCCATTCCCCTCATCAGTTACAGTACGCCAAACCAACCAATGGATTTTGATGACATTTTATGTAATCCTGTTATTAGTTTATGGGTTGACCGCTAGCCTAGCAGTTTGAATTAACATACACAATTCTGGAGCAAATCAAAACACATCATATCTTTTCAAATGGTTGCCAACTTTTTGCCTATTCGATGCTAAATTCCTACATTTACTACCCTCTTTCTTATCCTGGAATGGCAATCTGACTATAAGCTTTAAATTGTAAGGTTTTGTGCAAAAGTTGGGAGGGAATTTATCAAGGGCTATTGGCAAAAAGGAGCTGCTTAAGTATTTCTTTGTTTTTGATTGCATTACCTTATGTGATGTTATGTTTAACTGTGCAGTTATGATGAGAGGGCATTGACAAAGGGAATTCTTGAAAAGATGAAGCTTGAAAATTTTCAAGTAATCTACTCAACAAATTTTATATTACTGTCATTCCCTAATATTTCTTGTTTATATAAACGAATAATGCCTGATTCCAATAGTGATTTTTGTACACAAATTTTCGTTCTGTTTCCAATCGAAGTGATTGATAGTTGCTGTGTTGTATTTTTCTATGTTTATACTGTTCAGTGTAGGAAAACTGACTATGATTTATTAATGGTTTAACACTTTGCTTTACTTAATAGCTTGGTAGCACTAAGGTTTTCCTTAGAGCTGGTCAAATCGCAATATTAGACATGCGTCGTGCTGAAGTTTTGGAGAACGCTGCACGCCACATTCAAGGTCGTTTCAGAACATTCATTACACGCAGAGAGTTTGTTAAAACAAGGGAGGCTTCAATTTCTATACAAGCATACTGCAGAGGTAAAATTTCTGTTGCTTTGTTATCTTAATTCCTCCATGAATTATGATATATTGCTGCTTTCAATGCTGAATTGCTGCTACATTCTGGTTGCTAATTTCAATGACCTTGCAGGCTGTTTGGCAAGGAGGATGTATATGGTGAAAAGAGAAACGGCGGCTGCTATAATTGTTCAGAAGTATGTCCGGAGATGGCGGCTTCATCGGACTTACCAGCAAGCTCATTCAGCAGCTCTTCTTATTCAGTCCTGTATTCGAGGATTTATCGCGCGCCGTTATTTCTCAGTTATCAGAGAGCAGAAAGCTGCTTTGGTGATACAGGTGTGTCCCTCTTAAGTTTCAACTTGGTTATCTGGAAACAGTGCTAGGATAGTAAATAAATAATTGGTAAGCTCTCTTTTGAAGTCATAAGCACGCTCCTTAATTTGTTGTTGGGCTGTTGGCTAAGGTAAGTCTAGACTAATTAGAATATTAGCTTCATAGCTTGGCATGGAAGGTTATATTGTATTGTGATGCCATCAATTGTTTATACGAGAAAAATAGACTCATATGGTTGAATTTTCAACACTGATTTCTGTTGGCAATTGCAGTCCTTGTGGAGAAAACGGAAGGTTATCATTCTTTTCCAACAATACAGGCAATCCACTGTGAAAATTCAGTGTGCTTGGAGACAGAAACTTGCAAGAAGAGAACTAAGGAGACTCAAAATGGTAAATTCTTTATGCTATTCGATAATCTTTTGGTGATTTTCAAGCCGTACTGCAAAACTAAAATGGACTATTGCCTTTCTTCATTTTTCAATTTTTCTCCCTTAAATACTACTCTATTACTTGTTATTCTTTCTTCCTCCACATGCTCGTGAAGGATACACGTTTCTGTGTAATTGAAATGATTTGGTCCAATTTTCCTTTCAAGTTACTCTGATTTGCTCCCTTTGTGTCATCTGGCAGGTTTTATTATCCTGTTTACAGACTAGTTTTGTTTCTAGCCTGTTATTTTCATGCATTGTGAATACTCTTAAGCTTAGTTCGTTTCTATGTATAGAGGTTAGCTACTACTTAGTTATTTGTGAGCATGCTTCCCGAATCGTTAAACGGTGTGGTTTTTGTAAAATTTTTCTATATATATATTTTTAAAGAAGTTCAAATAAAACCAATTTTCGAGTTTGTAATAGTTAATACTCAATTAACCATGTGCTAATGGCCTGCCTCGTTTTACTCGCAAGTGAAAAGCTGACCCAAACCGTTCATTCAAACAGAGGCTTATGCTTGGTTTATATTTTATAGGCTGCAAACGAAGCAGGTGCACTGCGTGAGGCGAAGAATAAACTTGAGAAAAAGTTGGATGATCTTACTCTGAGACTAACTCTAGAAAGGAGACTGCGTGTAAGTGTTGTCTATCATTTTTACCTTTGTGTTCTACTACCTCCGTTTCATATTATAAGTCGTTTGACTTTTTTTCTAGTAAGTTTGACCAAGTTTATAGAAAAATATATTCAATATTAGATTAACTGAAAATAAATTGATATTTTAGATGTTGCTAATTTTTTCTATAAACTTGATCAAACTTAATAAAATTTGATTAGGAAAAAAAGTTAAACGACTCATAATATGAAACGGATGGAGTATTTGTTAATTAGAACTTAATAAGACTTACTGTTGAGAGGAGACCGCGCATGTATATACTTTTATTAATATGCTTGTTCCTAACAGTATTATGACACTTATATCCGTTATTTGGTATTTAATGCTTCCATACCATTGTCACATTGTGAGATTAATCTAAATGTTTCAGAAACCGATTGTCTGTGAACTTTTTTTTTCATGTTTAATAATAAAAATAATATATTTTGCCTCATGGGGCATGAACTTTAAATGTAGGCTGCTGGTGAGGAAGCAAAGTCAGTAGAAATATTAAAGCGCGACAAAATGATAGAATCATTAAGTGCCGAATGTGCTGCAGCCAAGTCGGATGCTCAAAGTGAACATGACAAAAATCGGCTACTCCAGAGGCAATTAGATGATTCGTTGAGAGAGATAACTATGTTGCGGGGTAGCAAGATTATGACAGCAGAAGCAGAAAAGGAGAACTCCAATCTGAAGGTTCGAAGGCTTTCCTTATCATTTTAATCGCAATGATGCTTGGTTGACAACATTTTCAGTTATTCTCTGCTGTTTTTTTTAACACATTTAATTGCATCTCTCTTATTTAATGATTTTTCCGTTGTCTAATTGCTGTATTTCTAATATGATAAAATTACCACAATCATTTTTTTATTTAGTTTTACCATTAGTTTTCCTTGCTGCTGTAATTTGCTGTTGGCAATATGCTTCTGTGTTTCTCTTAATTGTACTTTGGCTGAAATTATTCTATATTACTCTGTACAGAACTTAGTTGAATCATTATCAAAGAAGAATTTGTCACTGGAATATGAACTCACCTCAGCTCGTAAAGGTAGTGATGATACGATGAAGAAATTGAAAGACGTTGAGGGGAAATGCAACCATCTCCAGCAAAATTTGGACAAGTATGTTTTCCCTTGCATTTATTAAACTGTAGAGTGCTAGAAGAATATATAGTATTCTAAGGATTATTGCTGCTCTTTTGTGTTGGGATGCAAAGCATCTAACAGCTACTGGTTTGCTAATTTTAGATTGCAGGAAAAACTTACAAACTTGGAAAATGAAAATCATGTTCTTAGGCAAAAGGCATTAAACATGTCTCCGTTGAACAATATGTCCATGACTACAAAGGCTTTTCCTCAGGTTCTTTTCTTTGCTCTTTAATTGCTTCAGCTATCTGTTTGTTGCTGTTAATATTTGATCCAACATTTAGGTACTTTTATTGATACTCATATTCGGGACAGTGAGTACTGATCTAGTTTGCATCTCTTAAATAGTTTACTGACATGCTGCTTGAATGCAGAAATTCGCTGCACCGATTGGGCTTCCAAACGGCGAGCAGAAGCACGGATATGTAAGTCTATTCTTTTGATTGATGTACAGAATTGCTATAGATTCGTCAGACATATTGGATCTCAAATTTTGAATTGTAGGAAACGCCGCCACCAGCAAAATATCTTGCTTCACTTCCACAGAGTTTAACTGGATCAAGGAGAACCAGGATGCCTGTTGAAAGGCAGGAGGTAAATTCCACATTATATTGTTCATTTGTTACTTTTTGCTTGTTCTAGCTCTGTTGATACCTTCTTACATAGTAAGATGGCAAATAATTTGTTCTGGACGATGTGACATTATTCAACATAATTTCTTATGCATCTTGAGGATGATTTTGTCATGCAGGAAAATCATGAAATCTTATTACGATGCATAAAGGAAAATCTAGGATTCAAGGATGGTAAACCAGTCGCTGCATGCATCATCTACAGTTGCCTTTTACACTGGCGTGCTTTTGAATCTGAGAGGACTGCTATTTTTGATCATGTCATTGAAGCCATAAATAATGTTCTCAAGGTAAACTTACTTCAGACTCATCTGTTTTGCTGTTTTTGCTAAATGTTTATTTGCGGATATCAAATAATCATGGAATTTCTCCTGTTCTTACTCCAGGGGGAAGAGGCTGATGGTAGATTACCTTATTGGTTGTCCAATACCTCTGCATTGCTATGCCTTCTGCAGAAGAATTTACGGTCAAATGGATTATTTTCTACACCATCCCGCCGGTCTGGTGGATCTCTAGGGATAGGTGACAAGATAGTGCAAGTAAGGAACCTGAACATTACGGATCATTTTCTTATCAGTACTATTGAATTATGCTCAGTGTGCTGATACCCATATGAAGTGATATTTTGAAAGCATGTTTAGTTTAACTCTTACATTATTTTATCATGTCTCATGTCTATGTATAATTATCAGACGTGACCTGGCAATTGACCCAGTTAACAACTCAATATATTGGGTCACTGGTTGAAGCTGTTTGTCACTGATGGGTCCCCTGGTTTCATTTTAGCGGCAAAAACAATAGCATGATGGTGCTTAGTAAGGTCTTAAATAGCTTATTAGGTTCAACTGGAATAAGTAGTAGCTACCTTAGTTGGTTACCAGGCAGATCGCAGCACACATTTTTGGAATCTTTAAGCTGGTGGAGCTAGCCAGCGGCTGTATACTTCAATGCCGTCAGTTTAAGCCAAAACTACCCGGTTTTAACATGGGTCTTTGGATTTGCCACTTAAAAGTGCCCATCAATCAGATCTAGTCTGGTTGGACTGTCATGGTGAAAGTGCTGGTTCTCCTCCTCCCTTCTTTCTGACAGGCCACTCTACTGTGCTGGGGCAGATCTGATAAATCATGTGTGCCTGTAGAGAGCTATGCCCTTCCCATAGGGAAATTGAAACATCATGCTCTTCAAGTATTCTTAATTTGCACAACTCTATAAGCCCAGTAACATGTTTTGTTGGTATACAAAATTGTTGTGCAATTGTTTTCCTGTTCTTTTAAAAAAAATTGGGTACGATAAAATTATTCTTCATCTATTACTGAAATGGCTCCTTTTTATTTCTTGCAGACATTCAGATCTCCTTCAAAGCTTATGGCACGCAATGATACTCTTGGACAAGTGGATGCTCGGTATCCAGCCATATTATTCAAACAGCAACTAACTGCGTGTGTTGAAAAGATATTTGGGCAACTCAGGGATAATCTGAAAAAGGAAATATCACCACTTCTTAGTGTCTGCATTCAGGTACTTATCCACTTTACAATCTGGATGTCAAATAGATACGTTGGAAACCTAGACATGTCAGTACACCCGCTCCCATCTGAAAATTTTCACGCAGGCTCCAAAATCATCACGTGCACAGCCTGGAAAAGCAACCAAATCACCTGGGGTTGGTGCCCAACCACCATCAAACTCCCATTGGGACAATATTGTCAAATTTCTGGATTTGCTTATGGCCACGTTGCATGACAATTATGTGAGCATTTTCTTAAGTTTTTTTTCTTTATCAGTGGATTTAAAGGCTCTCGGGGTGAGTCCAATAACCTAATTCGTGTTTGCTGCAGGTGCCATCATTCTTTATACGTAAACTTATCACTCAGCTATTCTCTTTTATCAATATACAGCTTTTTAACAGGTAATTTCCTCAATTTTTAAATTTATCCTTGTTACATTTACTTAGAAGCAAGCAAAACAGTTTGCACATGGTAACCAGCAATATTATTGAACGGGTAGTTATTCCTTGGATGATAGAATTATGTCTTCATTAGTTTTGCAAATAGT
Source organism: Oryza punctata (assembly GCA_000573905.2). NCBI lineage: Eukaryota > Viridiplantae > Streptophyta > Magnoliopsida > Poales > Poaceae > Oryza > Oryza punctata. The sequence goes on from CM002489.2 coordinate 39,463,445, forward strand.
GTGATCATTGCACCTTTTATTTATGATATAAGCAAAGGGTCTTTTTGACAGTGAACTGATGGAATTCTTTTGGTTAAAAGTTATAATAGGAGATGGTGGTAGAATTACTTTGGGAAAAAATCATTACTGTATTATGTTTGAGATAAAGTTATAGGTAAAAATAAAATGATGAAATTCTATGGTTTGTAATGATATTAACAGTCATGTTCCCATTGTTCTATCAGCCTTCTTCTTCGGCGCGAATGCTGTACTTTCTCCAATGGGGAATATGTCAAAGCCGGGCTGTCATTGCTGGAGAAATGGATTACTGATGTCACGGATGAGGTAGGTGTTTGCGTACTGCTTGTGAAGTTGTTTTACACACTGAGATGGACTATGAAAAGCCCTGATGAAATTGTTTAGCTTATCCCGCTATATTTCTTCTTAGTTCGCTGATATACCTTGTGTTTTTAGGAACTTAGGAGCAAGCAACATTATTGTACATTTTATCGGTGCTCTGACTTTTTCACATTGCTTTACTAGTTTATTATCCTTGTACTTTCAGTTTGCAGGAACATCTTGGCATGAGCTAAATTATATCAGACAAGCTGTCGGATTTTTGGTAATTTCTTGTGCATGCTGCGTTTGTTTCCATGTTTCTGTGCTTCTTTTGTATGCCTGCCGAACATCTCACTAATTGCATAACACAGGTCATACATCAAAAAAGGAAGAAGACGCTTGAGGAGATTAGGCACGATCTTTGCCCGGTAAGACAGTAGCATGTATGACCTCCGATTTGTGCATATGCATTATTTATTCCATACGTCAACAAGTTATTTTCTGCTCTCGTTCTTTGTAGAACTTGAGTGTACGCCAAATATACAGGATATGCTCAATGTACTGGGACGATAAATACAATACCCTAGGAATATCAAATGAGGTAATCACTTTTTGTTAGGTGGCTTTCCATTTTTGGGGGATTCACTATGATTTTTTGTTCTGAAAATTTCGGGATCTGGTAGGTTGTTTCTGCAATGAGGGAGGAAGTAAACAAAGATACTCAGAATCTCGTATCAAATTCCTTTCTATTAGATGACGACTTAAGGTATGCGTGATTTCCTGGTTAAAATTTTAGACAGCCCAATCGGTTTTTTCTTTTTCGTGTGTGCGCGCGGGGGCAAATCATTACTATCCTTATTGCAGAACATGCTTTACTGTCTGTTGATTTGCGCTTGTATGTGATGCTTTCTTTCAGTATACCGTTCTCTACGGAGGATTTGTCAATTGCCATCCCTGCAATAGATTATGCAGATATAGAACTTCCAGAATCTCTTCATCACTATGCATCAATACAGCTCCTCCTCAAGCATCATGATCCACAGCCTGTCTAATGGTACGGTTGGGGTTGCCTTGAAGATTCATTTATTTTTATTCCCAGTTTTTAGTGGCGTTACATCTTTTGAACTGTTGTTTGGTTGTTAGGCTCGTAGTCTTAAGTTTATCCGGGGGTGAAAAGGTTGTAACAGAAATGGTAGGATGTCGTTTCAAAGCAACAATTGTTGCTAGGTGAAAATTAAACCACCGTGGACCTTGGGTGTCCACCTGTCCTATGTTCAGATGTACATAGTGTTGTAGAGACTGTTAAGCATTTGCCATGGAAAAATAACTATTTTCTGTAGCGTCAGTTTTGTACTCGTGATATGATGGTGCAACGGTTGCAAAAACGTAACTGCCTTATACTACTTTTTGGCGCTCTTCATAACAAAAGGAGAGAGAATTGGAAAAAAAAAGTAACTACTACGCTATTACAATTAGTGTTATTATCTACTCCCTTCATTTTAATATATAAGCATTTCTGGTGATAAAGTTGTCAACACCACCTGAGCATTTGATAACTAAGATAATTGTTGTAAAAGAACTTGTATTGGGTTTTAAGACAATCCCTTCAATTGAGCGTTTTATTTTCTATCAAGATATGGAAATGTTCTTCGGTGGACATGCAAATGTAGAACAAGAAAATATAAAAACCAACAGTTGCACTGTAGTTCTTTTGAATTGAATGGTTGCTTGTGACTGAACCTTCCTTGAGAAAACAAAGGACAAATTTCCTTGAGAAAACAAAAGCAATAATACATTTTGCTCTTGGGATCGAAAATAGCATCACCAAGAAAAAGAATCAACGAACATGTTACTGCACCTCCTGCTTAGTTGCCACTATGTACACTTGAAACGATCTCGAACAATACATACACTCTCACACACAGTAACAGGCAAATTCACGCACTGCCGCGGTTGCACTTTGCATCCACCGTCGAAAACTTGAAATCTTGAGCCACTGATGCAGCTGCCCGCTTCAGTCAAGCTACGCGCCCCTCTCCCTGCTCTGCCTCGGCGAGCCGGACACGGAGCTCGCGTACCGGTGCTCCCCCTTCCGCAGCGCGCCCTCCGCGTGCACCGCCGACGCGACGTACCTCCTCTTCGCCTTGGCCGCAACCTCCTCCTCGCCGTCCTCACCCGCCGCGGCGGCCTTCTTCTCGTCGTCCTTGGCAACAACGGCAGCGGCGCCGGCGGGCGCCGGCGCCAACGGGACGGTGTAGACGAAGGGCCCGGCGAGCACATCGCCGCACGTCTGCAGCAGCGGCTCGAGCGCGGCGACGACTTCGCGCATGTGTGGGCGCGACTTGGGCACGCTGTGGAGGCAGTGGTACGCCACCATGGCGGCCTTGTTCGCCGCCTTGTCGGAGTACCCGCCCTCCAGGCTGGGGTCCATCACCCGGTGTAGCCGCTCCGGCCGCCGGAGGTAAGGCCGCGCCCAGTCCACGAGATTCTGCTCCCTCCCGCGCCGCCGCTTGTCGACGCTCCGCCGCCCCGTCAGCAGCTCGAGCAGCACCACCCCGAAGCTGTACACGTCGCTCTTCGCCGTCAGGTGGCCCGTCAGGATGTACTCCGGCGCCGCGTAGCCGTGGGTCCCCATGACGCGTGTCGTGACGTGGGTCGCGTCCCCCTGTGGGCCCTCCTTGGCAAGCCCGAAGTCCGAGAGCTTCGCCGTGTAATCCTGCATCGCCAACATAGATAGATAATCTCTCCGTCAGCCATAACATCATGATTAACTATAGCTAATGTAGCATTGTTGATTTGAACTTTTGTTTGTGTCGTGTCGATCAGCTAGTCTATGTTTCTTTCTCTCTGCGTAACATAAACTATACCAGACTAGTTGATAATGTTCACGTGTGATTTTGCTACTACAAAAATAACATCGATTTCGTGTCGAAATTCGATGCTACCTGCCCTGGGCATGTGTGTTTTACTCGTAGAAGGTTTACTGTTTAGGTGGGTAATTAACTGGAGTCAAAGAGAGTGGTTAGCTTTGCAATTAATTGCTTGGACAAACGCTTGACCTGTACAATTTTACTGTTCTAGGTTTCTAGCTAGAAACTTTGTAGCCACAGTGCTCATAAACAGCCTTTGCAACAACCAATTGTGTAATATGGCTGGCGATCGATCGTCACCAACCCGTACGTTTCCCTAATTTATATATTATCTGCTTAGAATAACACGGACATTTTTGTCCGATTAGGTAGGAGGCATAAATAAACAACCAACCCGGAGAAGACTCCTACATAATTTGTTCATTTCTTTAAGTTTTGGATGTACTAGTACTTAATTAATTCTCCATTTCTTAAGTTGGCCGCCACAAGTAATAAAGTTTGCTACAAAGAATCGACAGAGATTGGCCAAAAACTATAGTTCAAATCGTGTACTCTATATACGTGCGTGCTGCCCCTGCAGCTAGCTAGCTAGCTATAGCTTGTGGCTTTTAGATTCAGAAAATTCAGAATTGACTAGTGGCGATCTTTCGATTAGGCGAACTGGTCGTAGTCACCAACGCAGATTAAGAAATCGGAATGATTGGAGCGGATCGTACGTACGTGTGCAAGATAGACCCGGTAAAACTAATTAAGCATAATAATTAGAGGAGTACTCACCGAGTCGAGCAGGATGTTGGATGCCTTGAAGTCTCGGTAGATCACCGGAGTGTCGGCGTCGTGCAGGAAGGCAAGCCCCTTGGCCGCGCCCACCGCGATCTTCAGCCGCGTCGCCCACGGCAAGCTCGACAGCAAATCTGCAAGATTAATCAATTAACCGATCAGTTAATAACCAAATTAAGCTACTCATCACATTACAGTTGAGTAGTATTCCTCCATCCCAAAATATAAGAACCTAAAATCGAATCGAATGAGACGTATCTTGATACACTAGTTTAGATTCATGGTATTATAATATGTCTCATCATTACTGGTTAATAATGATATATAGTGCAATTGATTAGTGAGGATAATTAAGCTTACTCTTGAAGAGGTGGTGCTCGAGGCTGCCCCTGGCCATGTACTCGTAGACGAGCATCCGGTGGTCATCTTGGCAGCAGTAGCCGATCAGCTTCACCAGATGCGGATGGCTCAACATCCCCAGGTACACCACCTCCGCCTGTGTACAAAACCACTCAATTAATCAGCTACGATCTCGACTAATTATCATCAAAAGTACCACGCAATTACTCGATCGTAGCGAAGCGTGCGCAACAGTGCGATCGAGCACTGCGTACGTACATACCAGCCATTCGCGGTGGCCCTGGTCGCCGTCGGAGTCGAGGTACTTGACGGCGACGTGCTGGGATTGGAGGAGGCCGGGGCGGAGCTTGGCGTCGAGGAAGCCCTTGTAGACGGGGCCGAAGCCGCCCTCGCCGATGAAGTTGCTGCCGGAGAAGTTGCGTGTGGCGGCCTTGAGCTCCGCCAGCGTGAAGGCCTGCAGCCCGGATGCCGCCAGCGTCCGCGACAGGTCCTCCAGCGACAGCGACCGAAGCCGCCCCGTCGCGCTCCGCATTCGCCTCACCGCCTTCTTGTTCTTCACCGCCGCCGCCGCCTTCTTCTTCTCCCCGTCGCTTCCTGCCTCCTCCCCGCCGTCACCGCCGCCGAAGAAGCAGCGCAACATCCTCCTCATCTCTGGCACGTACCGCCGCCGCGAGTGCAACAACAACAACAACGAGAAGAAGAAGAATTCTCTCGCGGGAGAGAGTGTGTGGATGAGGTGAGGGGGGACTTGTTGGTGGAATACGGGAATGGATGGTTTGACACGGAGGGGGGATGGGGTTTGGGGGTATATAAAGAGGAGGCGGGAGCCGTGTGGGGGGTTTGTTGGGTTGGGTTGGGTTGGGTTGGGACGTTGGGTTGCCTCTCGGAGTCTCGTGCGTGCGCGCGCGCGTATGAAACGGCCGGATTGACCTGATCACCTGGGGGACCTGGAGGGCGATGCCCATACGCCGGCCGGACGGCTGGTTAACTTGGTGGTTTCCGCGGGGGGTGATGTGATGCTGAGCTCTAGCTCACCTATGGCTATGAGCCCTCCAGGTAGCTTAATTTAACGGAATAATTGCTTCGTCCTTGTTTTCTATATGTAGTCTGGGATTTTGCAACACATCATACTATATAATTGAGAATTAATTGGGTGGATGAATTGAGAATAAAGCACGTGATACAGCCATATAATTAGAGATTAACTGGGTGGGTGGATTGAGAATAAAGCATGGAATAGACCTCTATATATACTCATATAATTGGGAATTAGCTGAGTGGATGAATTGAAGATAAAATACTAAATCTACACTGGTTACTCATGACTCCAGCATATAATGGGAAGGAGAAAATGAGACTTCAATTCTGAAGAATATTGTGGTAGAGCTTAAGAAAAGTTTCAGATCCTAGACAAATTTAACCAGTATGTTGAGTATTTTCTAAAAAAAATCCATATTTAATTCTATATAAAAAAATGTGTTCACGGACAAGATCAACTCGTTATCCGGGATCATTGGGTGGTTGCTTCACCATTGAATGAAAAGAGCAAGTTTAATAGTATAGCTAACTAACTGTTAGCTCTAGAAAATTTACAACAAATCTAATAGTCTACTCGTACAATAATTTCATATAAATATGTAAACCATTAATACATGGCTCATATCTTATACACACAATATCTTGGAGTACGTGTTGCAGCTAGTTACAAATCTTTAAACTGTTTTTCTTCTCTCTCCTCCCCCTTCTCCTCCACTAACTGTTAGCTCTAGAAAATTTACAACAAATCTAATAGTCTACTCATATAATAGTTTATATTTATATGTAAACTATTAATACATGGCTCATATCTTATACACATAATATCTTGAAGCACGTGTTGCAGCTAGCTACAAATCTTTAACCTGTTTCTCTTCTCTCTCCTCCCCTTCTCCTCCACATGTGTTTATAGTTAACTTATAGTCTGCTACTGTATTTGCTCTTTGGGAATGATTCTAGATGAGTCTTTTTAGGGTCCTTGAGGAGATTTAATTGAGCATCACAATAACGTTAAATGTGTAGCATATTTGGTACTTGTTAAGGTTCTTAAAAACTCTTTTTCATAGTAACGTTACTTCATATAGATCATATAGGCTCCATGTCTATAAGAGATTATTTAATATTTTAATATAATATCAATGGGATAACTATCACTAGTGGAGATCCCTTTTTAACACCGATTAGGAAACCTTTTTAGTAACTAGCAAATCGAGACTAAAGATCTAATGTTTAGTACCGGTAACCAGTACTAAAGATATATACAAAGTCAAAAAAAAATATGTGAGATGTGCGATTTGAACTTGAGATCTCTTATCTTAGCCTCTCACACATGTTACTATTCCACCTACTATACACATGTAACTTGAATAGAAATACTTTCTTTTTAATTAACCCTGAGGCATCTTTAGTACCGGTTGATAACACTAACCGGTACTAAAAATATCTTTAGTCCAGATTGGTGTTACCAACCATTTTTAGTACCATCTTAAGTATCGTTTGGTAACACCAACCGGAACTAAAGATGTTTTTGGGATTTGAACTTTTGAAACCGGTACTAGAAATATCTTTAGTACCGGTTATAAATCTAATCGAGATATTTGTGTTTTGGGTACCACGATAAAAGATCAGTTCTGCAGTAGTAACAATATTTACGATGGACCACCCCGATGGTTGTTTAAAATGAGACGTTGCAATTCTGCACATTTGAACAATAAAATAGTCAACCTCTAGCATTTTGATGGATGTAAAATGATCTAAAGGTGATGTAGCTGGGAGGGGCCATGTATGTTGATTGTGGAAGGAATTAAAGCATGGATATGGTCGGCTTGTTGCTTATGTTTTGCATCCGAGTCATCGTAAGATAGAGACATATTACCTTCCCTTCAAGTTTCTATTAGAAGACCACTTCATTTATGTTGTTTTATACTATATGGTTTATTTCATTTTTAAAGGGGAAAGCGACCGTGCAAAAACTAACGATGTGCGTATTGATCTTATCATCTGGACTCGTAGAGTTTAAACAGACCTAATGATCAGGATGTAGATAATATCTCATTTGAATATACATCTATCTATCTTGTTCATCTGTATCTAACAAAAGCTAGAAACAATTCGACTAGGTTTATGACCAACCGATTGATATGAAGGATTATAGCAAATTAAATTAGCAATGAACGAAATGACAATAGAAGTAGAGGATTGCCTCAATTTTTACCTAATCAAGCTAGTCAGTTCACCCTAAAACATACTGAGGCACAATATATAGTTGACTGGACATATAGAAATAGAGCCACAAAATAGGGAACATGGATCACTCGCTATGGTGTGATCCTTATATGCGACTGCTCAGTGATAATATGGATATATGGATATGTGTAAAGATGAGTGTAAACTTTCCCCAGAAACAGTTTGTGATAGCTTATTAATCAAGTGCATTTATGCTAAAAATAAACACGATCGACCAAATTTCTGTCAAAAAATGCAGGATCAATATCCATGTTGAAATACAAATGTAGGGGGGAGTTACTCCTTAATTAGTGGAAGAGCAGCATTCTATATATTATGCATTGCATTGGTGAAATAGTGTCAAGTGTGTTTGCTTCGAACTAAACTATAAGGTGCTCGTGCTCACCATGCGATCAGGCAGAAGAATCTCATGCACATGCTGGAGAAAGCAAGGAGCTGATACGAGGAACAGTACAATAATCAGCCAACCAAACCAACCTTTGCACTGTACTAGACTGTTCATCTATCTTTTGTTAGATTTGCCTATCTGGCTGGACGATTGGCCTAAGAAAATATGTATAGATCAATAGATGGATGGACACCTGTAAGACCCTATCATAATACTTCTGGGAATACATGATGGAGATGCATGCCTATGGACCAGGATGCGTGATTAGCCATATCTGCACTCGATTGTACGATGTGTAATCTCTCAACGATTGAGGTGCACATGTGTGTGTGGCTGGGTGTTTGTCAAGGAATCTTGGAATGGTTGATGGAAGAATGGCCATTGATTGGCTCCCGTTTCTCCTGAGTCAAGTAGATAATCACTTTGTTTATAGGTGTAGTTCACTCTTCACCATCAGCATAACCTTTTAGGTTGAACGAATTATTTCGTAAAATTCTTGCTTTTGAACAGGAAAAGAGCCTATCTATTCGTGATGTGGAAACAAGTGGATGGTGTTAAAGTGAAAAGAATGAATTATTTGTAGGCCTACAGATAGCGAGATCAAAGGTGAAAAGATAGCGTGAAAGCCATCCTGTCTTCCTGATTTTGTAGAAACCTCTCACTCTCTGTCCCTACAAGAACAGGGCACAAAGATGGCTAACTCAGACTGATTTTTCAACCTCGATTTTCAGAGATATATGTACGATTGGTTGATGAACTAACTGCACAATTCACCGGACAATTACTCGCATTCCTATCCACTAATTAATCTATCCCATTTTTCAAAAAACAAATCAGCCTTGAATATATCTTGACTTAAAAAAAAATTTAGAGAAAGAGATATCCCTCTAAATATTTTTTAAAAAGAAATTGTGAGTGTGTTGGGATTGAACACATTACCTCATATATCTTAACTTCAATCATAATTCGCCCATATAATTCAATCCTACTCTCATGAAAAACCTGAGCAGTAACTTTTTCAATAACCGGAAATTATTACTACTGCTGCTGTACTATGTACTTGCATCAACAGTAAACCATTTTAATTTGAATCCGCTACTAATTGTAAATTCGGGCATGTGCCCTCGGGGACACGGTGTCTGATTTGATTTAATTTTCTTCCAACCAAACTGGGTCATGAGACGCTCCCCGACAAAATTGGAGGATTATTACAGAGATTCTTTGCAGAAAAAAACACAAATCTTTGTGGATTAATAACTAACTAATAATGCAAACACGTTCTCCAACAAACCCTGCACGAGATGAGTACGAGATATGAAGCATGGTTTTGGATTTTTGGAGCTGTACCATGTTTCTAGAAATGGAGCGGCTAGCTAAGCCATTGACCATTTCTGCTTAACCTAACTACCCGTATTAGCTAGTCATGATTAGGGGACCAGTACTGTGCTACTGTCGCAATAGCACTTAGCCGCAGCTACGGATTTGTGAGATGATACTTCAGTACTTTGTTTGTTTCTTAAAAAATGGATTTGTGTTATCAACTTATCATGTAGTATGAGTTGGTAGGATTAGCCTCAAATTGTATTCAGTTGTTAGGGATGAGAAAAAAAAAACAACATTACTTGTGGGATATCTGGTATCACTCGACGCGGAACAGTACATCAAGTTGTAAGTAAAATAAATTTACGGTTGGCAATTTTGTAAGTATATACTTGTGGGCAAATGTATCATCTTAGGTCAATGGCTGCTTAGCAAGGATTTCCTTGAGCTATACAATATCACTTACAAGCACTGATCGTTTGAGAGGATATCACAGGATTGAAAGACCTCCGTTGTGGCAGTGTCGTAAGTCTGACGGCTTATACGGGTTGTTTAAGTATAATCATGTTTTTAAATATAAGTATTTCTAATTTGTTTGAATAAATATTAGGTACATGTTTTATATATAAAATTTGTAAATTTGTAGAAAATCAATATATCGTAGAAGCCGCCCTACTGTTTTTCGACAAAAAAAATAAATTAAGATATAGGGAAAGAAAATTAATATGCTTAGATTCTCCTGTTAAGCACGCACTTGGTTGAAAATGCTTGGATCTTATGCATTGGAATCACCTTCCCAAAAATACTTATATTATGCACGAAATTTGAATACTATAAACGTTTAGATTTGGAACAGGGAAGTGGTATGATGTTTTTGAATTAGCTCCAAATTTAGCATGGGATCATGCATGGATTAAATACTAATTGTAGGAAAAGAAATAGTTTTACAGATTGTGGGGATGTACAAGTTATTACTGCTAATTTTCTGCACCTACATGCAGAGAAAAGTTCAGATAAAGGGAGACATACGTCAGCAGCAGTGCTAAGTACAGAATTACCTGAAATAATTAGCGGATGTATCTAGCTAGAATAGTACCTGCTTCGTGCCACAGAAACTCAGTATAGTACTAGATGTTAACTTAGATTCGTAGTACTAGATTAGTTTTTTATGGGAGGAGGGAGTACAATCCAATAAACAATGGAAACGTAGGTGTAGAAGAAGGATTTTAGTACTGTACTGCACATACATTTCAACCTCCACCGTGTGCAGATGCCAAAGGGCTAAACGTTGACGAGAGCTCTCAACATTCAGAAACCGGACAGCTTCCCCTCTTGAAGAATTCAGTCATGTGCTCCATTTGACCTATCTCAGTGCTACGGAGTACTACTAGTGCCGACACGGCTCTGCAGCGTTGGACTCTTCCTCCTCCATCCAGACACGGGAGAGCTTCTGCTTCTACGCGTTCGTGACGTGGATGTTTCTGCATACGGGAGATGAAAATACTGAGAGCTGTGCATGGTTTGGTTTCTGCCATTCTGTGGGCATATGCAGCCATGACGGCTGTAATCTATATTGAATTTGACCAAGACCTGCATTAGTTAGTTCCGGCCGTTTTGGTCAAATTCTAAGTATATTTTCGTCTCAAAGTGCTGCTTTGCGGCTGGCACCTGGCTAGCTAGCAGTGTGGTCTTTTCTTCAGGTTCAGGTTCTGATTTTTGAAATTTTCCCCAACTTGAAAAATGCAAAGTTTCTGGACCTAAAGGGGGTATGATTGTCATTTGTCAACGTTTGAATTCGCTAGAGACCTCTTTTGTTAGCGGCCGCGGCAGGTGGTTTAAACAGAGTTTTGAGTTTCCCATGCCTTTTTAAGTTGCTATTGTTTCGTTTCCTGAAACATTTGGTGAGTTCTAGCTGTTTCGGAAATTAGGCACCAAAATCTGCTGTTAGGTCCAGTGAAGATTCGCCCTTTTGTGATCGATTATGTGCCGCCTTTTCTCTGTGTCCAGTTCCAAATTGATAGCATATCCAAATCTCAACTTTGCAACGCACTTTTCAGAGAGAAAAATTCTCCGGTTGACCAATTCGGCTTCGAATTAGTAATATTCAGTCCAAAGTTCAAACCCTTGCCCTACTGGTGTTTCTCATCTCCAAACAAGCAAGGGGTTTTAATTTACAGCCCACAGGTATAATACATATAGGTAACCAAGTTGGTTTTCATAGTTTCACACGTCTTCTACCTGGTCAATCCAAAGAACTGTTCTTTCTCCTGGTGTCAAAACTCTCCGAGTACGCCACCTATGTTTATTAACTGTAACATTATACTTTAACCATTATAATAATTTTCATAATATATAAACGATAACAAAATTAGTATTATATAAAAATATTATAAATACAAATATAATGGTACTGACATTAAACACATGTATTTTTACTTTACTTATTAGTCAAAATTTCTAAACATTGATTTTGTGAAAAATACTGATGTCTTATTATACTTTAGAATGGTGGGATTAGTATCTAAACTTGAATTTTATTCTCATTTAATTTCGTGGCCTTTGCATGCATGGAGAGCTAGGCTTGGGCAGCTGGCAACAAGTAGAATTAATCAGCATGCAGCTTCAATTGGACGATTTTTCTGGACGTGTCACGTTTAACAACGGAAACAAAAGCAAGCGCTTGCTGATGACGTGCCACGCGTTGTGTGGCTTTCAGAGTTTAAGACGGCCTCTCTGTCTCTGCATATACGTACGTGTGTACGAGAGATCAGAGGAGAAAGCGAAAACGACGGCAGCTAGTTGTAGCAGTAGCAGGCGTACGTACGCGAAAGCGAAGTGACAACTATATTAACCTCGATTCCGTGCTGCTCAAGATGCCGCGGAGAGCTTCAAACGCTTTCAGTTTTTCTTTTCTAAATTTCTCACGCTTAAGAAGATAACTGAAACTAAAACGTGTCTGCCTCTTCAGAAACATATATATTTTGATATATGTCATCGATTAATCTGCTTTTCCGAGTTGTTTCACGCGATGACTTACACACTTACTTACATCAGAGTGCAAAATATATCAAATTAGGAAAGTTCGCAAGAGCCTTGCGACTGAGATGGCTATGGCTCGAGGGCAAATCACCCTAGAAAGAATGGGTGGGGTCTCGAACACTATGCGATGACACCGACAAACTCCTCTTCACGGTAACAACGACCTGGACAATAGGTGATGGAGCCAAAATAAACTTCTGGGAATCAGCCTGGTTCCAGGGATGACACCTAAAGGACGTAGCACCTTTGGTCTATGCATTGATAAAAAAGAAGAGTACAAGCTTGCAGCAAGCATTGCATTTCGACCAATGGTTAACAGATCTCGACTTGCCGACTATCTCAGGATGGACGACGGATCTAATTAGCTAACTGTTAACGACGAAATTTGGTAAGCCTCGAAATCATTATCGGCCTAGAGTCAGTATCGGCTTCAGAGTTCTCGAATCGACCGATGGGAGTTGTCAAGTCGCCAGTGGTTGTGTTCTTGATGGATTCGATGGATTCGGTTAAGCAGATAGATCAATTAAAGGGATCTTATCTAGAAGAGTCCGAGTTCAAGGAGGATGCGTCATGACAAGTTATCTATTAATTATGATAATATGTAATTTTCTTAAAGATATTTTTGGCAAGAGTCCGCCTAGGGACTTGTTCGTCGGTTAAAGTTAGGAAAGTGTGAATCATGTCATTGTAAATTATCTCAACGATCAATACATCTACTTTTGATGCATCGCCACCCTTTTTTTTCCGAGGTTTTACTTATCAACGGGTGGAACTTGGCACCTAACAGGGAGCTGCATCGACTTTCGATATCCGGCGAAGGGGTAAGCCCTACGTTCCGCCGGGCCCTGATGAATATATCGGCTACATTGGTATTATTCAAAGCTGCATCGTTTCGATCTCTTGGATCACTCTCATTTGGTTGACATATTTGTCGACCTGATATTTCAATTCTATTTTAATTGCATTGTGTTTAGAGATGCATCTGTTTAGTTGGGACTGTCTCGGTTAGGTCTGATCTTCTATCTTGGCCGATATATCTCTACAATCATAATATTGTTTTAAATAGATTTGTTATATCCATCACATTAGACAGATCTATCGGTTCATCAAGGATTAGATTATCATATACGATCTCGTGCTGCATCAGTTAGGTTCAACCTACTAGATTGTTGTTGATAATATAAATCTTGTTAAGCCGATAGGTTCATGCTAATATTTTATTGGAGTGCTAACCGATGAGTTATCATATACGTTATATAATCCAGATTGATAATGTTTTCTACTTGCATCGGCTGATCTCCATCTAGAGTTTTATTGATATCGACTAGATTACTTTGTTGGCTTAGATTATATAATGTATCCACCATCCTGAAAATCAGTCAAAAGCTTCATTGTCTAGATATTATGTTTCTTTTCATACTTAGTGCTGCATCAGTTAAATTTGATCCACTAAGTCGTGCTTAGAACTATAATCTCTAGACTGCTTCTTGATTACCAATAGGGTTTTATTGGGGTTTCAGCCGATGAGTTATATGGACGTTGCATCGATTTATAAGGATTACATATAAGTTGGATTAAGACGATTACAACAAATGTTTCATTGTTTATCTAATCGTTTGGACTTGATGACGTCGGCTGGAATCACTATATCGGTATCGGTTTGTCAGCCAATTGGCTATTTTATCTGTTGTTTACATATCTTGCCAGTTGCAGGATCAAACTGACTGGCATGCCCGTATCTCAGCAATATTTTGGACTTGCACTAGAGCTAAGCAGATATCCTAGGCCGTCGTGTTTTTACGTCAACACCAACTCATCGACGTCTGGGGTGCTGTCCATAGCTTACATCTGACAGAGAACAAAGAAGACAATATCACATGGAAGCTAACCAGCCACGGTGAATACACGGCGGCTTCGGCCTACAATGCGCAACTTCTTGGCACAACAACTTCCAATTTCAATGCCATCATATGGAAGCCCTGGGTACCTCGCAAATGTAAAACTTTTGCTTGGCTCGTCATCCAAAAGAGAGTTTGGACCTCTGACAGATTAGCAATCCGTGGGTGGCCGAATAATTCCATCTGCCCCCTATGCCGGAGGAACCCGGAAACGGCCCTCCACCTCCTGGTGGGATGTAGATATGCGAGAAGATCTGGGCGACACTTGCGGACTGGACAACATGCGAACAGATAAAACCAGCGCAGTAGCATCAAGCCTCGACGCTATAAGAGTGGTGGGAGGGCACTGCATGCACAAATGAAGCACCCAAAAAGGCCTTGCGTTCGCTAATGCTGCTAGTGGCCTGGGAGATTTGGAATGAAAGGAACCACAGAGTCTTCCAGCATCAGGAGCTCCCGGTCATGGGTCCTGGTGGGAGTGAAGCACTCGGGCATATGGCTTAGCTTCTAGCCTGAACCTGTAATTTTTTCCTTTTTGCGCTTGCGCATGTACTATTTTCTCATTCTCTATTCAATGAAATTGGCAGCTTGCCAGTTTGTTAAAAAAAATCAAATAAATAAATTAATATATATATTTATTTTCTTCCACTCTATTGCTAATAAGCTGTGGAAAAATAACGAAGCAACTAAAAATAACCTATGTGTAAATCTTTTGTATATGCGTATTTAGCAATTTAAAAACCAATGTTAAAAAATAAGCCACGATAAAAAAAACCTGTAAGACTTTGGCTATGGCAAATAAGCAACTAAAAATAACTTAAAATTAAGTTTCAAATTAAAATTTTTGGCTATTGCAAATAAGCCAAAAGATAAACGATGTAAGACTTTGGCGTTGGGATTGGGATTTCTGAACTTACTTATCTTCTGTTCTTTCTTTCTGAAGCTACACAGAAATTCAGTTCGGTGAGGCCCAGATGTAAACACGTTCCCTTTCGGCTTTTCGCATTCACTGTGGCAGCTTAGTCATCACGTGAAGAACACTATCTGTCGAGCTAGTTGCACTGATCGTATCTCAACTCAATTGATCGTGATCAGATAAGGGTGGCACCACACAATCAATCAATTCTGCGACGGCCAAATTGCAGCCAGCAGTTGATTGATTTTCAGATGTTAGCGTGTCGCCTGCCGCTTCGCCATTGATGGCAGCAAGAACGCAAGAGCCTGCTGGAGATCGACCGGCCTGACGACGAAGATGACGCACACGCGCGTAGTAATCCTCAAGGCAAGCAGAGGATCAATCTAAGCTAGAGCGACACTTTGTGTCCATTCTAATTAGTTTCTTGCTTAATTAATCTATCTAGGGGCATAAGCAAAAATGCAAAATGATCAAAATGTCAACAGCAATGATAACAAAAAGACGGCTTTAGCTCACATAATTAAGATTTAAGAGATGATAATGACATGGCGTAAACAGCCAAAGGTCATGCAAACGAGAAGCACGTGAAAAGCAGGAAGACGATGCAGAACTAACCTTACAAAATTTCTTTCACTAATCAGTAGTATTAGTCAACAACACACAAGAACATTCTTATCAATGTCCATCCATATGTTGATTAATCCGCCAAGTAAACAAGATAGTTTCACACTACGGAGAATTGGAGATGGACTTTTGCAGGCCGCGGAGTTGAGGTTCAGAGGCAGTGCTAGTCCATCAACGAGTGATTGATTGCATGATGTCAGTGTATTTCAGTGGTCAGAGACGTTTTTGTTTAAGCCTGACGAAACTGTAGTAGAAGCTGAAACACGCTTATAAGTTGCCCCAAGTCAGGAAGCCTATTAATTTGACCTAAATGTGCCTATCTGAAGTTCTGTATCGTGCTGACATGCTTGCTAAATCTGTTCATATTGCTAAACGTGTGCCACGAATTTCCAATCGTTTTTGAGGTTGACGTATTGTATATTCTAGCCCTAACAATACCGAACGATGAGAGCTTTTTTTTTTCCGATAAAACATCAGCTATATTTGAAAGCTTGTAGCCGCCTCTTATTCCAAAAAAAGAAAGCTTGTAGCCGCGGATTTGTGCTCAAGAAACGCAGTAGCAACTTCACTTAGAAAAAGAAGAACTAAACACAGAAATTAGCGCTGTAAAGGAAAGTTCATGCGTTCGTCCCGTAATTGAACTTTTTTTTTTTTTGTCAAATGTCAGCATTCCAGATGAACCAGGAAATCTAGAGTTTTTGAAAGCTAGATTAGGGGTCCATCAGAAAAAAAAAATCGATAGTCTCGTAAAAAATCATCATGAAATTACACGATGGATTTCTAGTATTCGATAGTCTTGTAAAAAATTGAGGTTTAGGGGATCGGAGTTTTATTCTCCGACCCCGTCCGATCGCTATCTTTTTTATTTTTCTGATGAGCTTGCGGAAAATTACGGTCAACCCATCGTGTAGAGGTCAGAGATTTTGTCGGTATTTTTTTAAAAAAATGATTGATAGCCTCGTAAATAATCAAGCACATCGGTATCTTTTTTCTGTTTTGGTTTCTATTATTCGATAGTTTCGTAAAAACCCGAGGTTTAGGGGGTTCGGAGATTGAAACTCCAACCCCCTTCGGTAGGTATTTTTTGCCTACAAGAAGAGACATGGCCTGCATGGAATCCGGCCCATTAGTTTGGGCCCAAATCGTCCTTTCTAAACATTCTATGTTACAACCGGTTGAAACCTTTACAAACATTTTCCAAAATACTAGAAAAAATATCCGTAAATTGCAACGGGTAAAAACATTGTTAGATTGTTATACATTATATTTCTTTCTTAGTTTTGGACCGAAAAAAATTATTTATTCCTTTCTTTTCAACCCCAGCTCACTTCGCTACCTCCCTCCGCTCGGCTTGCTTCGGTTTAGCTTACAAGTGGAACTACAGCCCTGTTCAACATCCGAAGATAGTATCATGCACGCACGATGCTGAAGCTGATCCTCTCCATCAAATCCGGTCGAATCTTTCTCAGTCTCCAAAATTGATTGATGACTTTTGATCCACTCAATCTACTCTTTCCGTTTTTAGTAAAATTGGAGTAATTCACAAAACTAAGGATAAAAACGACGACCGTTAAATGGAGATTAATCCAGTAAATAAAAAGCTAAATTGAAAGAGAAAATCAAGAGGAAAATGATGATGAGTGAGTAAGCCGGATAAAATGGGGAAAAACGGCGACCAAAAAGGAAAAAAAAAGGAAAAATGGCGAAAAAGGAATAAAACAGCGAAAAAGGAAAAAATAGCGAAAACTACGGACAAAAAAACAGAAAAAAGGGCGACAAAAAGAGGAAAAAAGGGCAAAAAAAAAAACAAAACAGATGAAAAATAATATCCGGAAGTTTTATGTATTTTTTATACCTGTATAGATAAATACTAGAATTAGTCAACAACACAATAACATTCTTATCAGCGTCCATATGTTAATAATCAATCAGTTTGCCCAGTATACTGGATAGTTTCCCACTTCAGATAGACTTTTGCAGGCTATGGTGTTGAAATTATGAGGCAGTTCTAGACTTCTGTACTTATTAGCTGCTGACGTTAGTCCTCCAACGAGTTCTAGACTTCTGTACTTATGGTGTTGAAAATTGACATCATGAGTATTCCGTGGGCAGAGACTCAAGGGTTAATCTAAGACGTTCTGTTAGCCTGACGAAACTGTAATAGAAGCTGAAACACAGGCTTTTAATAAGTTGCACTAATAAGTCAGGAAAACTTATCAATTAAGACACGCTTTTAACCTGCTGTGTTATGATCGCTAAATCTGTTCATATATTGCTGAAAGGTGACCAATCGTTTTGAGCTTTTGAGGTCAACGATGCGACGTAACCGTGGAGAGTTTTGCCGACCAAACCTGAGATGTATTCGAATGCTTTGTGTGCTCAAGAAACGCCGCAGCATTACATTCGAGAAGAAGAAAAGCAGCAGCAATTTCCGTAAAGAAACACCAAATCTTGCGTTTATGCGTTCCTCCAGGAGTATTTTATATTAGCTCATTTTCTGTCAAACGTCAGCATTTCAAATGAACCTGGAAATCTTGCGTATTTTTTGAAATTCTTGAAAGAGAACATCGAGGGAAAGGGGATCGGAGCTTTAATCTCCGACCCCCTGTGCAGTTTATCTTTTTTGAATTTTTTGATAGCCTGAAAAGAAATCGATCATGCATGTTGGAGTTCTTCTAATCGTCGACACTCTGGTCAGAATTGATCGAGGGGAATGCGGCCGCCGGCGCTCTAGGCGTATAGCTTATTCAAAGTCAGGGGAGGGGGACGGAGTTTAATTCTCCGAACCCCTTTGGACTTTTCTTTTATTCCTTTTTTTCAAAAAAAAAAATGCGCATGCAGAAAATCAAGGCCAACCCTGCCGCCATGTTTTAATCTCTGAAAACTGAATCAAAGGCATATTTTAATCTCCGAAAAAATATGCGCATGCAGAAACTCCAAACAATCAAGGCTTATCCTTCGTTAACAATATAGCCTTGTAAAAAAAAATCGAGGTTTAGGGGTCGGAGTAATGATCTCCGAACCGCCTTGAGCCGGTATTTATCCCTTTTGAAGCCCCAAAACAGGTCAGTAAATATTTTGTTTTTACTCGTAAAAACTTTTTTTTTTCGTTTTTATTGGCCTGTAATTTTTTTGATGGAGAAGGCTGAAGGGCTTCAGAGTTTTAGGGCTGATTTGGTTTGTGGCCTAAATTGGTCTTACCAATATTTGACAATTTCAACAGTATTTGGTATATATTTGGTCTGAAGCCAAAATTTGGCAAGCCTAAAAAATAGGTTATTTCAATAGTTAACTTAAGCCATTTTAGCTTCTATGCAAATATAATTTTACCTTGCCAAGATTAGTTATGCTAAAACTGATCAAAATTTGACATTGACAAAAATTGATAAGATAAAACCACCCCTTAGTCTCCGACCCCTTTATTAGGTTTTTTTTTGGGCTTAAATCGTCCTTCCGGAACGGCCCAAATACGTGGCTTCTGCTGCGCAACAATTCGTCCAGCCCAAGATGGTGCACGCAGCAGGTCCACTAGCTCATCACCAAGTGTTCGCGGCCCAGGCATGACTCTCGTTTCATTCTCCGAACCCTTTTGGACTTTTTTTTTTGTTTTAAAAAAATATGGGTATGCAGCAAATCAAGGCCAACCCCGACGTCCTGTAAATCAAGGTCAGGGGTCGTAGATCTCGGCATTTCCTTTGTTAACGAAACCTTGTAAAAAAGAGAAAAAAATCGAGACTTGAGGGGTTCGGAGTTTTAATCTTCGACCCCCATTGAGTCCGTATTTTCCATTTTTTGGAGCCCAAAATAGGTCAGCGTATGTGTTGTTTTACTCGAAAAAACAGAATATTTTAGTTTTCATCGGCCTGTAATTTTTTTTTTCTGACGGAGGCCTGTAAAAAACTGAAGGTGAAGGGGGGTCGGAGTTTCAATTTCCGACCCCTTATCAGGTACTATTTCTTTCGGCCCAAATCATCCTTCCTAAACAGCCCAGAATTTGGCCCACTCTTGCGGACCGACTCAAGATGACACCGGCAGCATGTGCTGCGCAAGCCCGTAGCCAAGTGTTCGCGGCCCAGCCACGATTCTCTCGGTGTCACTGAACAGTGGGCCCCACGTAGACGGCACTGTTCTGGGCCTCACCCTGCAGCGTCTCCGGCTCGCCCTCCACTCCTCGCTTCTCCGGTGGTTCTCTTCTCCCCTCGCTGACCCTTATCCCCCCCGGAGACGCCGCTGCGGCGCCACCGTGCCCCGCGCCTATAAAAACCCTCCTCGCCGTGGACCGCGGGTGGGAGACGGAGCTCGTCGCGTCGGATGGACGCCGCCTCCTGCTGCCGCGTAAGCGCGGCACACTCCCCCGATTTCCATTCGTTTCTCGAACGTTCTAGAGCCTTCTACGGGGGGATCCGTGACCTCGTCGTCGCTTCTCTCGCTCGCAGGTCTTCTCGACGCAGAGATGCCGCTTCCCGCTGCGGAGGCTGGCGCCGCCGATTTCGCGGCGGCCGTTCGGCACCGAGTCGATGAGTGAGCTATTCGCCGCGTCGACCTCGAAGCGGCGCTCCCGGGGGCCCGTCATGGCGGCGAAGAAGGCCGCGCAGGGTGAGTCGAATTGATTCCTTTGCTTCACTGTTCTTTTTGGTTCATGTTGAGGGTTTGGTGAGGGTTTTAGTAGGGCTATTGGTGTGTATATGTTGGTGTTTCAGGATTACTCTGTGTCTGTGGTCAATGTATATCGTATTTGCTCTGTGGATTGTGGGGATGCCAGCCATTTTTGTCTGGTGAGGTGTTGGAGGTTGAAGCCGGTCTATGGCGTGGAGATTTTCGTTTTTTGCTGTTCACGTTTTGATGGGATACTGAACTCGTGTGACGTATTCCAGCTTAATCTGGTTGGTTAATTTAGGTTCAAATATGTCATTGTAGTTTCCACCTCTGCAATTGCTATAATTATTTTCAGCTTAAGCACGTAGGGTTTATTAAACTCATTACCAAACTTGTTTTACTGCAGTTTTCGGTTACATTTGTACATTTATGATTGATGTGTGTTACTTAAGCTCAATCTGCTTGGTTTAGTCTTAAGTATGCTATGACTTTGGATTTTTGTAATTGGTGTACTTTTCAGATTTAAGAATGTAATACTTGTTGGAGTCACTATACATTACACACACCTATTGGACTTCTCAGTTCGCACCAAAATGCACGCATTAGGCCTCAAGTGCCATGGTTGGAAGCTTATTCTTGTTCTGCGTATCAGATTAAGCTTAATTCTCATTTTCTCCATTCGGAGTAGCATCAAGTAATGCTCAAACTTGATGCTTATGCCTGTTAGGATGAAAGCTTTTTGTATACCCAGAATCCGGTAATCAGTTTGATTTTTGAAAATAACTTTGTTATTGGGAGTTAGTTGAAACCTTGTTATTTCAGTACATGCCATTGAGATTCAAATACAGTGAGACCCTCTGCTTACTTAATAGGTGTCAGTACTGAAGCTTTTGCTGGAAAAAGTTATGGTGTATTTTGTAATGAAAATCTCTTAGAGACATATAATTAGTTTTATCTGGCTGTTTTATAACGAATAGTGGTTGGTAGTTTGACAGGTTGAGTCCCAGTTTCCATTTAGTATTAAATTCATTAAGATAATTATATATTTAGCTTCTTGATTCTGGCTAGGTGCTAAACAAGAAGAGGGGAAATACAAACACACAGTGGATCTACCAAAGACAACTTTTGGCTTGAGAGCTAATTCTGTTGTGCGGGAGCCGGAGCTCCAGAAGTTGTGGGAGGAGAACCAGGTGCTAAAGAGGGTATCTGAAAGGAACACTGGGGTGAGTATTCCTTCGAGTAAAGCTAAAAGTAAAATTAAAATTTACCTGACTTTGTTGGTTTTCTTGAGTGTTGGATTAGGCTACATTTGTTCTCCATGATGGCCCTCCTTATGCCAATGGTGATCTTCATATGGGCCATGCACTGAATAAAATCCTCAAAGATATTATAAACCGTTACAAGGTATCGTTTACTCTTCATTCTAATCTGAGTATTTTTCTTTAAAAACCATTGATGTGTTTTTCAGGGCAATTACTGATGCAGTCTAAAATATGTTGTCTTATTCAGTTCAGTCAGTAGGATATTCTCTGTTTTGAGGTCAATGTTACTGTACGGATGATTGGTGCATAGATTGTAATGTCTTTGCAATGCAGTGCAATTTCTGTCATTTTTTATCTTCACATGTAGAGATCCTCAGTGTAGTTGATTGTGTATGAGATTTGGTTGATTAATGAACTTTTTGCTAATTCTAGTATTTTTTCCTGATAACTCTCTTCGCTGAAATGTTTTTAACTCATTTTTGTTGGATAACTATGCCTTTTATGTTGGTCCAAACCAAAATTGGGAACACAGATCAACTGACACCAAAATTTGCCTTTCTTCTGTGTCCAGCTGCTTCAGAATCACAAAGTTTCTTTTATTCCTGGATGGGATTGCCATGGCCTTCCAATCGAATTAAAAGGCAAGGTCATCTTTATATCCAATTGGAAACACCCTATATTTACAATAAGTTTGGTAGGGGTTCGTTTTAACACAATGCTTGCATGTGTTAGACCAGCCAAGTAATTATTGAATATCCTTCAAAATGTAACCATTGACTATTTGCTGCAGTTCTAAAGTCAATGGACAAGGAAACATTGAATGCTCTGACACCTATAAAATTAAGGCAGAAGGCTGCAAAATTTGCTAAAGCGACAGTTACTACACAAATGAATTCTTTCAAGGTAACCATTTCTTTATTTTAAAGTACTTTAGTGGTGACATGATCTAATAGCAAGTTGCCCTTGTCTATGTTTTGTGGTATTTCCTGGTATGTTTGCAGACTTGCAGTCATCTAATATCTGGAATTCTGTCTCATGTTAGCGTTTAGTTTCATATTTCTGTAATTGTATTAACCAATGACATTGTGCCTGCAGCGGTTTGGTGTATGGGCAGATTGGGACAACCCTTATCTAACTCTGTCACCAGAGTATGAAGCTGCTCAGGTCTTCCTTCTGTTATCTGATCCTATTGTTTATAGTAATTTTGCCATTGCATCAAAACTTATTTATCCATTTCACATGAATGAGAGCTTGGAGGTTTGGAATTACCTTAGTTAGGTCATTGGTATCTTCTTGGTCACAATATAGCAGCTAGCTCTAATAAAAAAATAGAGCTGTTTACTTTCAGTTCCTTTTAGTCCATTTACCATCGTCGATATAAAATATGATGTGTTTAAATTATATGTTGTGAGAATAAATACTGATGTTTTCTTTTTCATCCTTATCATATGTTCTTAATCAAGGCTAACCGTAACAACTCTTGTTCTCCATTTTGATATGCCAGCTAGAAGTTTTCGGCCAAATGGTTATGAAAGGATATATCTACCGCGGGCGAAAGCCTGTCCATTGGAGTCCGTCATCACGTACAGCTTTAGCAGAAGCTGAGTTGGAAGTATGCTTGAACTTTCTACTTGATGCTACTAATTTACTGTCAAAGGCTTTGTTGTGCATTAATTTTTAAGAGGCTATTAAATATACGAATAAAAAATTGACAATTCTGATTCATTTCCTGTTTAATTTCAATAATTTTCTTGTGCTTTAGTATGACTTCTCAGTGAAAAGCCACTAGATGTGTTGCCTATTTCTTCCCGTTAATATTAGGCCTACACTGCTGCAGAAAAACTACTGAGCTTTTTTCATGAAGTCCTTGCATGTTTAAGAACATTTTTCTTACTAACCAACCATAAGAGCGCTTTATGTGTCTTATTACATAAAGCACATTACTTCGTACAAGTAGTCTTTCACTTAATTCATGAGTGGTGATTTTTTCTTTTTCTCCCTATTCATTTATGTTCTTTAGATCTATGTTTTGAATTTGCTTCCTCATATCATCACATGCACTCCTTCTATTCTTCCAGTATTCAGAAAATCATATTTCCAAAAGCATATATGCTGCATTCAAGATCACCAATCTGTCTAAGCCTGGGTTGCTGGAGGAATTTCTCCCTAATTTATGCCTAGCTATATGGACCACTACTCCATGGACGATTCCTGCTAATGCTGGTGAGGTGATGCCTTGATTGCTTTAATGTATTCAGTGAGTGTCACTCTTATAATTGGATTTCATCAGAGCCGACATAATTAATTTCAAAATATGTGGCTAATTTTGAAGCTATATGCATCTGTACATGGAAAATAGCATATTAAGAAACATAAAACTTCACATATTTTGTAGTTCCTAGAACCTGTAATTCCTAGAATGCTAGAACTTGATTAAGAAATACTAAGTAATATCAATGTTACAGTGATATAACATAGTTTGGTTGTAAATCATGGCACGCATCTTGCTTCCAATAAAAAAACTCTTTGCCGTTTTATCCCTTCATAGCAAGAAGATGCTTCATTCATGTATGGGTAAGATCGAATAGGTGATACTGGTAAGCTACACAGCATTTCATGTTTTTGTTTCACCAGCAGAAACAGTGTCTTATTGTCTCAGCTATTCTGGAATTGGAGTAGATAGCATTATGTCCTTGTCTATTCTTGTATGTCTGCTGCACATACTGTACGGATTGGTTCCAACTCTTTGGTATTCTCTACATATTAACTTGTCTAAGAAGCCCTTTCTTCTTTAACCAGCTGTTGCTGTGAACCCTGAGCTCACTTATGCAGTAGTTGAGCTGCAATCTGTACTAGAAAGTGAATCAACATCTGTTGGAAATCAACGAAAGCTTGGGAGTATTTTGAGCCCTGGGAGTCAGAAGCCATTTATCATTGTGGCTACTGATCTTGTCTCAGCTCTAGAGTCCAAGTGGGGTATGAAGCTTGTAATCCAGAAATCATTTCCTGGGTCAGCCTTGGAGCACTGCAGGTATTTTGTTTAGCACTTCTCACTTCATTATGATTGTGCTTGACCTATTTATTTTTTTGTGTTTATTTACATTATATTTGGTGTTTTCAGGTATATTCATCCTGTGAATGGCAATGAATGTTCTGTTGTTCTTGGAGGAGATTACATAACAACTGAATCTGGCACTGGCCTTGTTCATACTGCCCCTGGCCATGGTCAGGAAGACTACATAACAGGTTTGAAATATGGGCTTCCTATTGTGTCTCCTGTGGATGATGAAGGAAACTTCACTGCTGAAGCTGGACAATTCAGTGGTTTATCTGTTCTGGGAGCTGGTAATGCCGCAGTTGTGAATTATCTGGATGAACAGTGTTCTCTCATCTTAGAGGAGCCTTACAGTGAGTAGATTGACAATAACCTCGACAATCTGGTTTCACTTTGAACACGAAAAACCTTATTAAGTTTGTTTTCCAATTGTATCTCTTGGTTGACAGAACACAAGTACCCCTATGACTGGCGGTCTAAAGAACCAACAATATTCCGAGCAACTGAACAATGGTTTGCCTCGGTGGATGGTTTCCGTAATGCTGCAATGGATGCAATTAGGCGAGTATCTTGGATTCCTTCTCAGGTATGTAACTGCTGTACTTTATTTTCCTTTGCTCTTATTGTCTCACTGAACTTCCCACTTTGAACTTTTATTGTGTTTAGTAGCGACAAAGTTCAGTAGAACACAAACTGCTTTCCGACAGTGTTTGGCATTTTTGTTCAATGCTATTTCTCTTCTGCACTGGTACATGAAATTCTCTATGCTAATCTTGCTTTGTTTGTTGCTTTGGATTCTGGGAAACTTTTGCTTGATTTCACATATTATGGTCAAGCGATTGCATATTTGCATGCCTGGTTCATGTAATATTGCTGATAGATATCCTTTTAGACCCTTGTAAGTTGTAAGTTATAGTTTCATGCTAATATGGAATGACCTAATTGTACTGTCTGCTTATTTCGGTACATCATCTCATGTTACTTGATAAGATCTGTCTGTCTTAATATTCCCAGGCTGAAAATAGGATTGTGGCCATGACTTCAAGCCGTTCTGACTGGTGTATTTCACGGCAGAGAACTTGGGGGGTTCCTATTCCAGTCTTCTATCATGTAGACTCGAAGGAACCTCTTATAACTGAAGAAACTATTGAACACATCAAGGGTATGTCTATGCTTGTGAATTTTTATTGGTTGAAACCGTTGAATACTTGAAAATTACTGTGGCCCACCTTTCTGCCAGACAAGCATGTAGTTCTAATGTCGGTAATATCTTTGTCACTTTGTGTGTTTGCAGCATGGTTATGTCCGGGCTGTTTAAGCAATATAAAATTCTTGTTTCTGATAAAAAGGACAAAAAGTGATTAGAATGAGATGCCATCTTTTAAAGTTGTCGCATCTAAGTGTGTTCTCTGATCTGTATTTCCACGATGAGGTTTTAGAAATTTTCTGTTCTAGGAAAGGCCTGAAGTTATTGTATCCAATATGTGATCCTTAATGTCATGAAGCTGTGAACCATTTGTATTTGCACTTTTCTGAATTAGCATAGGATAAGCTTTATGCTTGACAATGCTTCCCAGGAATTTAATTTCATTGGCCCAATTATCTCTTTATTTTGCATGTGTATAATAGAATTTCTGAGTTATTTGCCTCTGCTTGGATTTTAGAATCCCAAAACGTCTGTTAATAAATATACTTTGCTTGTTACGCAGGTATAGTGTCAAAGAAAGGGAGTGATGCCTGGTGGTATATGACAATTGAGGAACTTCTTCCTGAAAAATATCGTGATAAAGCATCTGAGTATCGCAAGGGAACTGATACAATGGACGTTTGGTTTGACTCTGGTAGGATTATGTTTTCATTCTTCCTCTATTAATGATTTTGTTAACAAAACTCAATGTTCGATGCTGGTCACAATGCCCAAAATCAATATTCTTCGGAGAATTCCATCTTGTCTTGCTCTGCTCTCTCTCTTATGAACCTTGGCAGTTTTCAGATGTTTGTAGTTTTAATTGCTTTAACCTTCAAATTGAACCAAACTGCCCAAGCCATGTGCTATAATTTTATCCTTTTTATACTGTGGTAGTGTACCGTTTGCTTTGATTTTGGCCATATGTATGTCACAATGTGGTGCTGCTTAGGAAATTAACTAATTTTAAGGTGTAGCAATAGACACTTTTAGTAGGGGCATAATATTAACTCTAAAACATCAAATGAAAATGACTGGGGGTAATTACTTGTTATTGACAATGCATTCTATAGTTTGCTATGTCATTTTTGTTTACAGAACTTAACTTTTAGTTATAGACTCTATTAAGGGCTCAAGGCGCGCACATTGTCATGATTTTCTGGGCGAAGATAGAGCTTTGCATAGTGTCACAATGTTCTGGGCAAATATAGAGCTTCGCTATAGTGTTTTCTTAATTATTTTGCCATATTTTCTTGTGTCCTTGATTTTTTACTTCTGCATCTTTTCCTAATTTAGGCTCCTCGTGGGCTGCTGTTTTGGCAAAAAGAGATGGCCTTAATTTTCCAGCAGATATATACCTTGAAGGTTCAGACCAACACCGTGGATGGTTTCAGAGCTCATTGTTAACCAGCATTGCTACTACAGGTGACTGTGGGATAATTTTCAGCTTTTTCTAGAAACTCGAATGGAAATCCCTTTTTTGTAAAAGCAAGTTGTTTTGCAACATTAATTGCCTAAATCATGGTTCATCCATGCTGTTATTTATTCTAGATATATAAGATGCTTTTTGAGCCATATTTGGTTTAGTGTCTGACATTTCAACCACTAGTTGTGCAAACGGTGAAAATTTTTCTGTAGCCAAAGGCAATAGAACAATATTGCTTGATTTTCTCATGATATAGGTGCATAATCTGAAACCACATGTGCGTTTTCTTTTGATATATTTGGAACGTTATATTCTGCTGGTGGACATAATAGGTTCTCTGTTCTTAATCTTTCCATTAAAAAACAGGAAAGGCTCCATATTCTAGTGTTATAACCCATGGTTTTGTACTGGACGAAAAGGGTTTCAAGATGAGCAAATCTCTTGGTAATGTGGTTGATCCTGAGAAAGTAATTGTTGGTGGGAAAAATTCGAGGGTATGTTCCTAGAAAAGCCTCCGTTCTTTCTACACTTTTCTAGTTTTGCCTTATGAAATATCAATCGACCTTTTGTAGCAAGAACCTGGCTATGGAGCAGATGTTCTTCGGCTATGGGTTTCTAGTGTTGATTACACTGGAGATGTGTTGGTTGGTCCACAAATTCTGCGCCAAATGTCTGACATGTACCGAAAGCTACGAGGCACAATGCGATTCCTATTGTCAAATCTCCATGATTGGAAAGTATGTTCAGTTGAACAACTAAAATTTATTTAATTTTTGGATAAGCAAGATTAAATACCAGGCAGCAGAGGTCATTTCACATATTTTTATTATTTCAAACCCATATCAAAATGCCATCTTTTTACTAGTTTTACATTGAGATAATCCAAGAAATGCCATTGACAAACACCCAGTTCCAAGAAATGCCATCGACGAGTACGAGTTCTATGAAATACCATTGTACAAGCGACTTTGTCCCAGAAATGCCATCGCCGTTAGGGTTCCGTTAGCAACCCTCCGTTAAGTGCTATAGGATGAACAGTGTATTTAACGGCGCGGGATGGACGGAACCCTAACGGCGATGGCATTTTTAGGATAAAATCGCTTGTACGATGATATTTTATGGAACTTGCACTCGTCAATGGCATTTCTTGGATTAGGATGTTTGTCAATGGTATTTCTTGGATTTTCTCTTTTACATTTTGCTTAATTTTCTATTGGAATTATTCTTTCCTCTGTCGATGTAAAGCACTGAAGCTATCTCTGTTTAGATAACATATTGCAGTGAATTTAATATTTTATACAGCCTAGTTGAATACTTTTGCTGCACATAATTTTAATCTCTTAATTATTTATCTGTTTTCCCTTCTTATGTTTTGTTTACACATTCGTTTCAATGATCATTTATTGCTCTTTATTCTTATCATCCTTTTCTCTCTTTCTTGTCAATAGCCAGAAAATTCTGTGCACTACAGTGATCTACCGAAAATTGACAAGTATGCACTTTTCCAACTGGAAAATGTTGTGACTTCCATGAAGGATAGCTACGAGAACTACCAATTCTATAAAATATACCAGGTGGGTTAAGAGTTTGTTGTGCTTCATTACTTTTATTTTACAATGTAGGAGTATGTGTGATCTATTTTATATTTTTTGAGATTGTTTGATCGTAGTTGGTGTATGTTGGTCAATGGTCATCTTTCTGAGAAATGGAAAGTGTGCTTCATGATTATGATTTATTGAATAAGAGTTTGATGATCAAAAGTGAAAACTTTTAGCCTGAAAGTGGAATGTTCATATTCCAATTACTGCCCTTTTCTGTTCTGCATTCTGTATCTTGAATGATATGTTTTTTGGATTCTCAAATCACATGCACATTGAATGATTATATTATGCTATTTTATATGCTCAGAATGGTATGATGCACATACATTATTAAAAGCAAATCCTATTGCTAAATCTCCATCCATGATTGGCAAAGAGCTGCATTACCATCATCTCTAGATAACAGCATGCCTGCTGCATCGTTTGTTTGTCTTCTTCACACTTTTGCAACAAGAGATTATTGACTTGTGTTTCTATTTCAGATCCTCCAAAGATTTGCTATTGTTGATCTTTCCAATTTCTATTTTGATGTTGCCAAGGATCGACTCTATGTTGGGTATGGCGTTGATCTCTTGTTCATTGGCCATCTGATTATCTTTTTTTAGACTGAAAGCTCAGCCAGTATCATTTATTAATTTAGCTTGCCAGCTTCACAACTTTGATGATACAATGTTTTTTGTCTTCTTATCAGTGGCCGAGTTAGTTTCACAAGGAAAAGCTGTCAGACAGTCCTCAGTGCACATCTGCTCTATCTTGTTAGAGCCATTGCCCCCATCATGCCACATCTAGCTGAGGATGTATGGCAGAACCTACCCTTTCAACACACACTGGATGATGGATCTGTTGCCGAGTTTGTTTTTAATCTAAAATGGCCAGTTAAGAATGAAGAATGGCTCTCGGTTCCAAAGGATGATGTTGATTTTCTGAGTATTATCCTCGAGGTATGCAATGTTTCTGCATAACTTTGAAGCGTTCATTTATGACAACCTCATAGGTTATATAGTTTTACAGTTTTTTCCTAGAGATCGAATATCAACCTTTTCTTAAAAACTAAAACTCTGCCTTCAACTTGGAGATGTGCAACACAGAAGATTTCCTTGTATACACATAAATAGCTACTACTTATGATCTGAAACAGCACAATTTCTGCTAAATTACCTTATCCTATAGTTTATGATACATTGCAGCTATCCTTGATTTCATGGTGATGATGGAAACTTGCATTTATGATTTCGTATTAATATTTGATTTTTATGATAAAAAATTCCATTTATTTGTCAACAGTTGAGATCAGAGGTGAACAAAATTTTGGAGAGTGCTCGAACAGGAAAGCTGATAGGCTCTAGCTTAGACGCAAAAGTTTATCTCCATGCGGAAAATGCTAACACAGTGTCCAAACTAAAGGAGCTAGTTTCTGCAACCAATGACGCTGATGCTCTGCACCGCCTGTTTATCACATCTGAGGTAAATTCAAAACTAGAGACTGCCCTTCTGCATTCTAGGTTTTTTTTACACCATCTTTCTTTGTTTCTGCAGGTGGAGATCCTTCCTTCCGTAAGCTCCGAAACTACATCTGGTGTTTCCTACAGTGGAACTTTTAGCAGTGAACACACCGGCAACATATGGATTGGTGTGACTCGTGCCGATGGTGAAAAATGTGAGAGGTGCTGGAATTACACCCGGGACGTTGGATCATTCGTTGACCATCCTACTCTTTGTGCCCGGTGCCACGGTGTCATTGATCTGCCACCAGTTCCTGCTGCCGCGGCTGTCAGCTGAGGCTGCTCAAGAGTGACAAGGACCTTGATTGAACTATCAGCTTCATTTGGAGATTATAGGTGGAATTGATTGGTTTTGTTCTACAATATTTTCCCCTCTGACCGATGATACTAGAGGAAGGGGGAAACTAGAGAGGGTTTCTGAAACTTAGTTTCTAACTTCAATTTTTGCCTGTACGACTACAAAAAGTTGTACCTTTGATTTTGAAGCTTTGACCATTGCTTGGCTTCCTGGAGCTGTAATTGTATTGCAGAACTCACACGGATTAAAGATGAAAACAGTTTTGCACACGAACTCTTCGTGTAAACATCTCCTTACTTGATGTAATGTCAGAGCATACCAGCAAAGGAGAGGGCATTTATGCAAAAATCAGGAATCAAACGAGACGATCCGATTCACACTACCAAATAGTAGTAGCGACCCAAACGAGTTTTGTTTGCCAAATCGGAGGGGATAACGCCGCAGGGTGCGAGAATCATGGCCGTTGGATCTAACACCCATGGTTTAGATCTCCCACGTCTAGGCCATTACCCCTCTTGTGCCCGGTCGCCGGAGATCCACCCGCCGTCGCCCGCTCTCCCCGGCCACGCGAGCCGCTTCCTCCTCCCCGAGCCGCGTCTCGCTTCCTCGTTGTCACCAACCTCCACGCAGGATCGCACCGCTGCTTCTTCTCTGCCCCAACCGCCAATCCCCTATCCCTCGCGAGAAAACCACGCGAGACTTTGCACGCTTAAGCCTTAAGCTTCTACTACCATTTGGATCCGGAGTCCGGAGAAGTTGGGAGGGCACGGACTCCGGAGGCGTCACCCGCGAGGTCCCCTTCTGCACCGGAGGCTGCGGCGGCGCTGATGGCGCACGAGCGTGGCGGCGCCGCGTCGTCCGCCGCGGCTCCCGCCTCCGAGGAGGATGCGCTGTGAGTCTGTTGCCCAAATCCCTAGGTCTATGTATTCCTAGTAGACGTTTCAGTCGCGCGCTTCTGGTGTCATTTGATCTGAAGACCACGGCAATTGTAGCCAAATTTAGGTACTTCTCTTGTTAGTGTTCGTGATACGTTCAGTGGAGTCGAAAATTTGGTGGTTCACTTGGGCTCTAGCATTGCGATGTGGTACTAAATTTTGGGCGTATGCAGGGAATTGAGACTTTGAGAGAAGGGAAGCGAAGAGCACAGTGATGTTTGCTCGTGGTATCCCTCCAGTTGGTATTAATTCATAAAATTGGCCGTGTACATCCAAACCGGATGTAAAGGCCGGGTTTTAATAAATTTTCTAGAAAATTAATTCATAAAATGAGGAGTACTTTATGAGGAGTACAAGCAAGGGTGACATGGTGTCCATGAATACAGGGTCACTTAGTTGAGCTGACTTAGCATTCACATGATTCTTCTATGACACTGTTCTAGTTTTGATTTGCAATCTCGGTGTCTTCAGGATGTATAATCCTTCTTTCATGTAGGTTTATTGACTTGCTACATGAAGCTCCCCTCTCTGGTCATCGAGAGCCTAGAAGCATTGTTGGTGGCACCTTGTACTGTATCTTGTTGGTTAGTGCAAATTTCTTAAGTACCTATTGTTTTTATTGTGAATATGCCTGAAGATTATTTCAAATGTATGAGTTCATTTGATAAATAATCTACAACAGCTAAAACATATGTATCTCTTTCTATCACTGCACACCATTGGCCTATGGTACTGTTATTATCCAACCAGTCCCTGTTTTGCTTCCTTTGTCCATTTTGTAATAGCTGTATTTTATTTCTTTCTCTCTAGGCAGGTTATGCCGCTGTGGCAGTGTCAGCTCCGTGGATATTTTACCTTGTACCAGACATGATCCCCCCATTGCTATGCAGCTCCAATGTTATCCTTCTGATTCTAACAGGTTCTCTTTGAGATCAAATGTGACATGTTTCTGTTGCTGTTTTCTGTTTGCTACTCTATTTAGTTATTTTGTTGGTTCATGTTTTGTCACTTACTATGACTTGTGGTCTGCATGGAACATAACATAGGTGTTTTTCAACAATATTGGGTTCACCAAGTCAGAAAAGTGAGATTGCAGGTATTTAAATGAAACAACTGCCTTTTGTTTTACTTCAATAGGACTCTGTTAACACCAAAATTTGGTACAATTAAGAGTTGACTCTTACTTTAAACTTTGCATATTAACTAGCACATTTCTGCTTTGGATGCAGGGATATTATGATTTTAGTGAGAAATTGAAGCGCATTGCTCGACTTCCATTTGCCACCGTTGCTAGTGGTAAGTAGTACCAAATAAATTTGCCCGATGCTGTGATACTAGTGCGTTCTTCATTTTTTTTAATAATGTTTATAACAAGTATGTCTTACTTAACTGCACTTGTTTCAACATGATTAAACTATGGTCTTTGGTATTGATTTAAGGATCTGTTAAGGAATTGAGATTTTGAGAGAGTCATATGTAAAATATTTTTTGGCATTGAAACGACTCATTGTCCATATTCTTTTTTTTTTCTTTTGGCAGGCGTTGCTTCAATGCTCTTAATCATAGTCTGGCAACCTCTAGTACACATACTATCGGTTTATCTATTGCTAAGGTACACCTTTGTAATTGCATCTAACCTCTGTAAATTTCTATGTTATGTCTTGAATGGAAATTGAGGTTTATCCAGCATCTTTTGGCACGAGAGGTTCAGTCATATATATAACATGCACACTTTTACATGAATGTCTGTGGATTCCCAAACAAGTTTGGGAACATGAATTATTCTTTTCTCATCCTTTCAGTGCATGTATAATTTCTTTCATTTACTATTATGCAGGATTGCTATTGTGGTTGAAGCTATATGTGCTGGATGTTTCATGAGCTTATACTTATGTGAGTCAAGTACTCAAGTTGTTTGTGTCCTTTTTAGATAGTTCGTCTTGACTTCTACAATTGCAGCAGTTATGCTTCGTTCCCCAAGCAGATCCTCAGCCATGCAGGACAAACCTTGCATGATGGAGGGTTCAAAGCCTTATCGTCATGAGTTTCGATCTCGTCATTCTTTTTTTTTTTTTTTTGCTCCCACTAAGAACAGTGTTGTTTTTCCCTTAGAAATGAAAGTTTCAAGCCCGGTTATTTGTTTTTTCTAAGATGAAATGCCCACTTGGTTCTTTTTACAGGGCATATCCACAAGTACAACTCTCTGAATGGGCACCCTGATATCTTGCGGTCCTTATATTCTGCACTCCAACCATCTAGTACTTTGGAAGATCGAAGGTACAACATAAGGGTGTACAATAAATGCATTGAACTTTTCCTTCTTAATTTACGATATAATAATGTTTGAAGACACATACAAACATGTTCTATGCACAGTTTCTACCACTTCAGGCGGCGTTTGATTTTCTGGCAGTTTGGAAAAGTATTCTTTAGTCCATGTTTATCAGAAAACATCTGTATTTAACCTATATCTAGCAGGATGTGCCTTCACATGAGTTACAAGTGTTGATATGTTGCTGAATATGCGTACTTGGTGTATTGCCAGTAGAGTTTCACAAGTTATTTTTCTTTTCACCAGGTATTATGATGGTCACCTTTCTGACCAGCAAATGGCTCTGCTTCAGTACCAAAGGGAGAATATTCATTACCTGAGTGAGGAGGTACTTGGAAGATCAATGCAGTATATCCATTTTAAAATTTGATTGTGTTAGATTGTGATATTATTTGAATATTTGTACAGGACAATAGTAGAATTACTAGCCTTACTATTTCATGGAGGAATTAGCTGATCCTCGTATTTAGTTCTACATTAACTTACTTGGCTAGTTCAGTAGTTAGTGCTGAAAGTCTCAATAATAATATGTACTCGAATTAGTTGGAACTTCCAGAAAATTTCTTGTTGAATAACCGAAGCTTTTATTTTCCTGAAAGGTGCTCCGCTTGCAAGAATGCTTAAGCAAATACCAGAGAACTGATGTTGGGAGCACTCCTCAGGTCTGCACAACACTGATTGATTGTGTTGCATTAATTAACTGACCAGCTTCGTAGGTTCAAAATTAGAGAAAAGAACTTTGTAGCTATTATGTGAATTGGTGGACTGGCATCAAGTTACCCCCTTCTAATTCTGCAGGCCGATCTTGCTCATCTATTAGCATCGCGTGATCAAGAACTTCGAGCACTCTCCGCTGAGGTAATTAAACCTATATTGTAATGCTATAATGCCTCTGATCACAAAACATAATTAATTAACCTGCTTACACTCCAGGCCTTGTTATTTTGACTCCAAGCAATTTTCTATATTCTGGCTAGGCAGGTGTCCAAAATCTCACCTGTCTCTGTCCTACTTTTTATGAACTCTTGCAAAAGCTATTACTATAGATGTTCATAGCACGATAGTTTCTTAAAATTATATTATAACTCAACGTTGTAGCTGTAAATGATAAGTTGAGAGCCATCTATTTGAGTTGTTCATCTTTAGCACCATAACTCAAGGTGTAAAGTCTTTATTAAAATTTCCATCTTGTACTAATACCATACTAATTGAATTCACAGATGAATCAAGTGCATTCAGAGCTTCACCTTGCACGTGGTCTGATTGATGAAAAGGACTCAGAGATCCAGCGCATTCGTGTGAGCAACAATCAGGTATTTTCGCAAGTAACCATCAAGAGATTTAGCTTAGCACTTGGACCATGTTTGTTTGACAAATCTTCTTCCAAACTGTTCCTGCTTGATTACAAACATGTTGGATGCAGTATATTGAAGAAAATGATAGACTCAGAGCCATTCTTGGAGAATGGAGCGCTCGAGCAGCAAAGGTACACTGCCTAAAGTTCTGTTGTGGGTTGAGTTGTACTAGCATTATCTCTCATTGTTTTGCATGTGTCAACAGCTTGAAAGAGCACTGGAGGCAGAGCGAATATCGAGCATTGAATTACGGAAGAACATTGCAAAACTCCGAGCGCAGACTTACAAGGATCAAAACACTTGATCTCCCTTGTTTTCAGGATATATTCACCTATGGCCATGTTTGAGCAGGTTTATCAATTCTTCAGCTGCTAAAGGTGTCACGTGTGATATCCTTCAATTCCAAACCTCTAGTGATAAGAAGAGTGACAACACAGTCCAGTTTCACTAACAACAAAGAAAGGTACAAGATCAGCACTAAATCTGATATGCATCAAGGAAAGGAAAAATGCCTTTGCTACACCTCTCTCGTGAATGTACAGATTTTGATGTGTTTGTAAATGTTGTTCGGGAGTATGGTGCAGCACTGGTTTTTTGTGCTTCTACCTGATGCTTCTACAATGACATCTTATCATGGAAAGAGTTGTGCATTGTTTTCTGAGCACTCGCGAAATGAAAAGTGACCCGTTGCATTTGTGCCTAAGCTCCCCCAAAAAGGTATATCAGACTTCTAATTTCTTCTGAGTTCAGAGTATCAAAACTGTACTGCAGTCTGAGATGCTTTGCTACCTTTGATTCAGTTTGCTTTGCTATCTTACATTCAGTTGGCTAGTTCTTTTTCACAGTTTAGTAGCTTTATACTATTACATATGTCTTGACAATGCAGCTCATAACCAACACCCAATGTGCAAAAGCGAATAAAAAGATGGAGTTCTTCTCCCTCCTTTTCCTTTTGGAAAACTGGTAGAGGGAGAAAGTTAACACCGACAAGTCAATACAGAACCAAGGAATGTTCCTGAGAATAATTTTGCTAAAATTCTACCTCCATTTGTCTTATTATTTATTAATCTACTTGCAAATTTTAAGGTGGAATTTCACATGTTATTAGGCCGGTAGGCCCCATTCTTGCCTTCTGTTGAAAATGCAACAACAACAAACGGCCCTGAACGACCAGGTGCTTCAAATGAATTAGGCCCCGTTCTTTGCATCCTCTTCCCAACTTCTCTCCCTCGTTTTCCGCACGCACGCTTTTCAAACTATTAAACGGTGTGTATTTTGTAAAAAGTTTCTATACAAAAGTTATTTAAAAAAATCAAATTAATTTATTTTTCAAAAAAAAATAGCAAAAACTTAATTAATCACGCGCTAATGGGTCGTTCCGTTTTCCGCAATCACTGTGTGGGTTCCGAACAAGCTCGCGCGAACGCTGCCTTAATATAGCTACGGCCGTAGATCAAACAAACTTAATAGGGATATTTGAGCAAATATCACATATTTGGGAAATTTAAGAACAGGTTTGAAGTGCACGAGTCTAATTTGTTATCATAATTTTCACCATACTAAATTTTTGTAGTTCTGCATCTGAACTGTGAACTTCTGAAGTTGCCTCAAGCAATAAGCAAGGGTTGCTGCGTCTGAAATACGACAAGTACTGATTACTGAAGCATTACTGAAGCGCCTTTCTCAAATTCACGGTAGGATTGACCTCATATGGACCGTCCGATCGGGATCTAGCGGCTAACTTGGCCCATATATTTCTTCCACAGAGAGAAAAAAAAACACGCGTTGGATTCCCAACCGTACGAGCCACGGAAACATTTCTCTTTCGTTCCCTCCCGGCCACCTTTCTCTCGCGTTCACTTTTTGCTTCCTCGAATCGAAGCTCCCTTCCCCCGCCACCAGTTGCCCGGGAAATCGGAAATTGGAATTTCAGATCTCGGATCACGTCTCGCCTTGCCTTGCATCCGTCGCGACTAGATCTCGCCCTCCGGTAAGGTGCGGATCCCGTGATCGCTGTTCCAAGTTCAGAAATGTTGAGTTTGCGGGCTGCTTAGCATCGGATCTGTTGTTTTTTCCTGCGGTTCTTAGGTGTTTGGGGTTTTTCGTTTTGTTGTGCAATGTCGCGAGTGTGAGATTACTTGTGGAAACTGATTTGTGCAATGGTATTTGCATTGCAGGCATGGGTTCGGTTGTGGATGCTCCAACAGTTGTGGCTGGGCAGGAGGTACGCATAATGCTCTTGTGCTGTACTAATTTAGTAATATTTTTCCCTACTGTTTATGAGCTTAATGGACTGCTAGATAGTATCCTACTCCTTCCATCCCATAATATATGAAGTTTTGGTTAGATGAGATGATAACACTTTATATTTTGAGATGAAAAGAGTATATTATTTGAGTATGTTTTTTAGAACACAACTGTTATATGAGAATGTGCAACATGTTTTCATTGAGGCATCAGAGGGTATATCATTATTTGGCTGTGAGTTTCACTACCGTCAAGGGCTGGAGCTTGAAATCTTGCTTCTATATGAGAGTGTTTTTTAGAACACAACTGTTATATTAGAATTTCAAAACCATTTATTTATGCTAGAATAGGTCGATATATTTTTGTTGTGTATGATTCATTTAATCTTCATGTACATTATTACCAATATAAATTTGACTCCTTGAGTCACAACGTACGGCTCATTTATTTGTTCATTTAGTTTACATCCTTGCCTCCTAGAATTTATGCCATCCATAGCTTGTCTTATGTGTGAAATCTGCCCCTCATGCAGGAGGTCACGGACAGCATGTTGGATGACGAGAAAGTTACAGTTGTTATTTTTTTTTTGACAGTATACAGTAGGTGAGACCCCTACTGCGATATATATATATATATATATATATATATATATATATATATATATATATATATATATATATATATATATATATATATATATATATATATATATATATATATGTCATATAGGAATGCACTAAAACAAGCTCAGTGCTTGTTATAAGTAAAACACACCCCTCACATAGTTAAATTTTTACTATTAAATATCATTATGAAATATAAAAATTTTACTAATAGACACCATAGATATCTCATAGTTAAAAAATACTAATAGGCTCAATATGGATAAAATACCTTGTAGTAAAAAATTTACTAATAAATTCCATATGTATCTCATAGTAAAAAAATTACTAATAGAATTAATAGAGATATTTGATGATGATTATACTCATTGTAAAAGAATTACTACCCATACTTGTTTTAGCTATAACACATCAGGGTGTGTTATAGTATGTCTATATATATATATGTATATATATATATGTATATATATGTATATATATGTATATATATATGTGTGTGTATATATATATATATAAAAGGAGAGATTATTTACGGAGAGGGAGATAGAAAGAATTTACAACGTTATTACATCATTGTGTCTATCCCTGATTTCCAAATAGGTCTTTCTACTTCTTTTACTCTAAACATATGCAGAGTAAAATCATCCCTGAACCTTTGCTTCCAAGAATTTAGATTGGGTTGGACACAATAAAAAAATTGTGCATTTCTTGTCGTCCAAATGTTCCAAGCCGCAATTGCCACCACTTCAACAAAGAAAGATTTCTGAAAATATGCTTTAGCATACATAATCATATTCATGAAACTGAGGTCCATTCTCCATTGTATTCCCAAGTAAATCCAGCAACCCCTTGCAAAAGAGCAGGAAAAAAATAGATGGATCATGCCTTCAAGGGCTGCATCACTGCACATTACACATTCTGGTTCTCCATGTGCTGTGAAATGTTGTCTTCTCTGAAGAATTTCTCTAGTATTTAATCTATCCATCAGAAGTAGTCACATAAACACTTTCAGCTTCATTGTATATCTACTCTTCCAAATTAAGATAAAAGGTTGCTCAGGTTGTAAATGAGAGTAGAATAAGAATATACACCTTTTTTGGGACAAAAATATTGTTTCCCCATACATAAGACCATATATCCGGTTCTTGTGACTGTATAATCCCCTCCACTTATGGCTTCCCATTCTTCCAAAGCTTGAATTGACATGGGCAGGTGAAACTTGCCTTCAAGATTTGTTGCTTCATCAAAAAACTGTATAACAGACTCATCCATGTTTTTTACAAAAGTGAAAAGTGCTGGACATTCTTCTTGCATTGAGTGATTGTTCCATGTATCATGCCAAAAGAGAGTTGTATCCCCTTGTCCAATAGTTACCTTTGAAATTGCTCTAAACAAAATGACTAGTTTAAGAATATCTTTCCACCAGAAAGATCCTCTTGCATTACAAGCATGTGGACATACCTGATGTTGATAATCTTGCCAAGTTAACCTAACTCATGGAAGGTTCTTTTTGTGATAGAATTTATCCAAATGTTTCATGAGAAGAGCTATGTTTTGATGCTCCAAGTTAATAATCCCCAACCCTCCTTTATTCTTAGGTTTACAAACCTTATACCAGGCTGCTAAAGAATTGGATTTGACTTGAATATCCGAAGATTTTCTCCACAGGCAATGGCGTCTAGCTCTGCCTATATGTTCTATTACGTTTTTTGGCAATTTAAGAGTGCACATGTAATATGTTGGCATTGAAGACAAGACTGAGTTTACCATTGTCAATCTACCTCCATTTGGTAAAAGGGCTGATATAGAGGATAGCCTTCTGTCAATTCTATCCATTAGTGGAGCATAGTCTATTACTCTGGGCTTTGTTGTGCCTATAGGTAGGCGTAAATATGTGAAGGGCATGCTCCCTACCTTACAGCCTAAGGTTCCAGCCAAAAGCTCCATATTTTCCTCTGATACATTGATTGGCAACATACAAGATTTTTGGAAATTAACCTTCAAACCAGTAGAATGGGCAAAAGTTTGTAATAGTGCCTTAAGACAAAACACTTCTTTTTGACAGGCTTTCATGATGATGAGAGTGTCATCTGCATATTGAATTACAGGGAAGGGGTCTCCAAGTTTTTGAATTGGTAAGGAGAGAATTTGCCTTGAATTTGCTTCATTTATAATTGATTGAAGGAGGTCAGCTGCTAAGACAATAATAATGGTGATAAATGATCACCTTGCCTGACCCCTCTTTTGCATTGAAAAGGGTTTCCTGGTACCCCATTCAAAAGAATTGATGTTTTGGCAGTTGATAAAATGTCTTTTGTCCAGTTTATCCACATAGAGGGGAAGCCTTTACATTGCAGCATATTTAGTATAACAGAGTGTTCTATAGTGTCAAAAGCCTTCTCAAAGTCCAACTTAACAACAATGGTTTCCCTCTTGCCATGGTGACAGTGATGAAGGAATTGCAAGGTCCAAGCCAGACAATCCTGTATAGTTCTGCTTTTTATAAAGCCATATTGATTTTCATGTATAATCTCCTAAATTCTTGCTTGCAATCTGTCTGCCATAATTTTAGTGATGAACTTGATAGGACTACTTATCAGAGAGATAGGTCTGAAGTCATTTGGGGATTCTGGAGACTGAATTTTGGTACTAGGGTGATATAAGCTGTATTCAGATTAGATAAAGATATAAGACCTGAGAAAAATTGTTCTGCTAGTTCAAAGAAATCATTAGCGATGATATGCCAACATTTTTTTTATAGAAAAGCCCATTATAACCATCTGGTCCAGGAGCTTTATCAACATGCATATTTTTTTACTACTTGGGACATTTCTTCTCTAGTTGGGATGTCAGCAAATGAGTCCAGGTCGTCCCTTCTATGAATGAGAGTGTGCAGATCAAAAGCCATGGCAGGATTAGAAGTAACACCCATCCTATTTTTGTAGGTTGTAAGCAAAGCTTGTGCCTTTTCTGCATGAGAAGATACTGTTCTGCCATCTTCCAAAGTCAATTGTGAGATTTTGTTGCTTCTCATCCTTTCTGTGGTAGATGCATGAAAGAAAGATGTATTTTCCTCTCCCAGGGTGACCCATCTAATTGTGCATCTTTTTTTTCCAGAAGAGAGTTTTGTAATGTAAAAGCTTCATGATATGCTCCTTAAGAATTGTCCTGAAGTTCCATTCATGTAAGACCAAAGATCTATGTTCTTCAACATTATCCATCCAGGATAGCACTTCGTTGCAATTCTTGATCAGATTATTCAAATCTGATATTCTTTTACTCCAAAGCTTTAGTCCTCTTCTTAGGTGCTTCATCTTTGCATTTATGGTAAGGGCTATATTGTTTGTGTTGCAGTTTAGATTCCAGTACTGTGCTACCACCTCAAAAAAATTTGGCAATTCTACCCAAAAGTTCTCAAATCTGAAGATATTTGATTTTGGAACAGATGTTTCAATGCTAACCATACAGGGTGCATGATCTGAAATGTACTTGCTTAGGACAAAAGTTACAGTTGTGTTTGTTCTAGGTAACTGCTTACCTTCTACCTTTTTTTTTGGGATAATCACCGGAGGGGAGAGGTTCCCCACCTGAATTTTCCATTGATAAGAGGTCACATTACAAGGGTAGTTACAGGGATCGGGCAAGCAACAGCGCCGTTGCCATTACATATCTTGGAATTGCATAGAACGAGAGAAGATTTGTTTCCAGGCTGAGACAACAATCCGATCAGAGCGCCAGATACTTTCAGCCCATATGTTCGCTTCTTCTAAGCAGCGGCGAAGGAGCCATCGAAGGCATGATTGCTCATTCTTGAAGACAACTTCATGTCGATGATTCCACAGGCACCACCAGCACAACAAGAAGAAACTCCGGTGATGCGCTACGGTAAGGTTGCTGGCAGACCAATACGTCCAATGTCCTGCACATCAGTGATTCCAGGGTGGATAGAGAGAGCCGCCCAGAAGTTGCAAGTGAAAGGGCAGGACAAGCATAGGTGGCTACCCGTTTCTTCATTGAGACCACATATATCACAGGTTGGAGAGGAGACAATTGTTATTATGTGCAGATTCTTTTTTGTTGGCAGCCGTTCTTTTGCTAGGAGCCATGCAAAGAAGTGTACCTTTGGAGGGGCACTGTTGAGCCACACGAACTCCCAGTTCTTGTCTGCTTCAGATGAGGGTAGCAGAAATTCATAAGCTTGCTTGGTTGTGAGAGCTCCGTTTGGTCTGCTGGGCACAGCTGTTCTGAGGTCCTGCTGCTCTGTCAGGTTTAAGGCGGCGAGAAGAATTTCCAGTTGTCCCAATTGTTGTTCTGCGACCGAAGAGAGACATGGAACCAAGGATACTCTCAGACCCATTTGGGTTGTCGAAGCTACTGTTGCAAACTTATGTAGAGAATGAGAACAGTTTCAAGCTTACCTTCTACTTTCTGTTTGATTATAATGCAAGTCTCATATGAGAGGAAAACGAACTTACAGGTAACGTTAGATATGCAATGAATTGACATGCTAAAATTTAAGCACTTATATAGTTATAAATAAATAGGTTTTTTTTTTCTTCTGTTTCTAACCAAGAATTTACACATGTGGTCCTAGGAGTGGAAAGGGCACACAGTGTGCCAACATTGTTGAACACTTTGGATTCACTCATCTTAGTGGTGGAGACTAGGGGTGGACAGGAAGCTCGTAGCTCGTTAGCTCGCTCGGCTCGTGACAAGCTCGACTCGGCTCGGCTCGGCTCGTTTGATTTTCCTAACGAGCCGAGCTGGAAGTTTAGCTCGTTAGAGATAACGAGCCAGCTCGCGAGCTGCTCGCGAGCCTTAACGAGCCAGGCTGCTAGGCCACAGAGCTCATAGGCCCATTTATTTAGAAGGCCCAATAGACCAAAAACCAAAACCCCTAGCTTCCCTTCCCCTTCCCCCTTCCCTGATGGTGGTGGCTGAGCTCCCCGTCTCCCCCACACGCCAGCGCCACGCGACACAGCCCACGCCCAATGTCGTCGCTCTGAGCCTCCACCCCAGCGCCGCCGCTCTGCGCCTCCACCCCAGTGACCAACGCCGCCACCCAACCCCAGCGCCCGACGCCGCCGGCCCGCCGCTCTCCGCCTCTCCCTGCCCCCACGCCCGACGCCGTCGATGAGCTCGAGCTCGTCCCACGCGCCGCCGCCGCTCTCCGCCCTCCCCGTGTGCCTGACGCCGCCGGCAAGCTCGAGCTCGTCCCCTCCACCGCCCTCCTCCCCGTGGTTGCCGGCGAGCTCGATCTCGTCCCCTCTACCGCCAAGTTCCTCCCCGTGGTCGCCGGCGAGCTCGAGCTCGTCCCCTCCACCGCCAAGTTCCTCCCCGTGGTCGCCGGCAAGCTGTCAAGGTGCCAGCGAGGTTGAGCTGCTTCCGTGCCTCCGTGGTCATCGGCTGCCCCCAAAGCTCACGAGCCTAATGAGCTGGCTCGAGCTTTCAAACGAGCCGAGCTGAGCTGGGTTTCTAGCTCGTTAGGATAACGAGCCGAGCCGAGCTAGCTCGTTATCCTAACGAGCCAGACCGAGCCGAGCCGAGCCGAGCCAGCTCGACATCCACCCCTAGTAGAGACCTTTGCGTGCAGAGATCAAATCTGGCTGTGAGAACGGATATCTTATTTTCATTCCATAAGAAACCCACCTGTTTCCTTTTTTTCCTTTTCATTGGGAACAAGCTTTTCCAAAACTTAATTTGGTTATGTTTCCTTTGTTCAATTTCTGTCTGTTACTACGAAATATTTATTATTACGCTTCCATGTTTTACCGAACTATGATCGAGAACATGATAAAGGAGGGAAAGATTGTTCCATCGGAGGTAACTATTAAACTCTTGTAGGAAGGCATGATTAAAGGTGGAAATGATAAGTTCCTTATCGATGGATTTCCAAGGAATGAAGAGAATTGTGCTGCAAAACCAATTCCTGAGGTGTTTGAAGATGTCAAAGCCATTTTTGCTCCATATGCGCCAAATGTATGTTTCCACTTTTCTGGCTTGTTATGTTTCTTTTGTGTTGGGCTGTGTGCTTGTGTGTGTAGGGGCCCAAGAGGCCCATGTACTCATATGCATGTATATGTATTAGAGTAGGCAGAGATGTGCGCTGAAGCTTC
Source organism: Oryza punctata (assembly GCA_000573905.2). Lineage (NCBI taxonomy): Eukaryota > Viridiplantae > Streptophyta > Magnoliopsida > Poales > Poaceae > Oryza > Oryza punctata. The sequence goes on from CM002489.2 coordinate 39,507,774, forward strand.
CAGAAAAAAGATTTTCCAAAGACTACATGGTATCAGAGCCTATGGCCTGCGACGGTGACGGTGAACCCTATCTGCGCAGGGGCGTAGTGGTGGTTTCCCGGGAGCGCTCCTTCCTGGCTGGTCGGCGGCAGCACTTGTGGCAGTGGTAGCCGGCGGCAACACTTGAGGCGGTGGTCCTGTGCTTCCTTAAGGGAGCGACCAGGGAGACGAGTTGCTGGACCCCTGCTGGTCTTAGTGTGATTGCATACAGAGGAAGAGAGAACTCAAAGGAGGCAGTCGGCAAAGGAAGTGCATCAAGGTGCAAGCATGCAGTTCAGAAAGGGGGCAGAGGTACAGATTTCAGCTATTGTCTGGATTTCAGCTGTTGCCTGCTGCTACTTTGGTTGTTGCTGTTGCTGTGTGTGTTTGTGAAAGGAAGGAAAAGGTGTGCTATTAGTTTGTTGGTGGAGATTTGTGGAGTTGAGACATTTTTCAGGAAAGGAGCACTACTGCACGCTATGGTACTGCTATGTTTTTTTTCTTCAGATTGAGGTAATCAGTGTTGTTCTTGTTGCTACTACTGGCTTAGTGGAGGAAATTAAAGGCTAGAGGAATTGTTGCTAGTGTTGTTGGTGGTGTCTGTACAATGAGTGCTTTTCCTGATTCTGTGAATTAGTTGAGTGATACTTGATTAAAATGGAGGAAAATCAGGGACTTGAACAAGTGATGGGAAAATTGGTGGACATGCTTGCAAAGAAACTTAGTGAGGCCCCAACTACAAGTAATGCAGTCGTTCCTCGTACTGAAACAATACAAAAAATCGAGTTGATGCAAAATGAAATCAAGTTAGAAGGTGTCAAAAATTACTTGAGTTGGTCAAGGAGGGCATTATTGATTTTGAAGACAAATGGGTTAGAAGGATATGTTACAGGGGAAATAAACGAGCCAGAGAGCACATCAAATGCAGAATAGAAAACTTGGAGTGCTACCAACTCATTGGTGGTAGCATGGTTGCTAACTTCACTATCCCTTGCCATTGCTACAACTGTTGAGACCATCTCAAGTGCAAATGAGGTATGGAAAACTCTTTCAAAACTCTATTCCGGAGAAGGTAATGTGATTCTAATGGTGGAGGCACAAGAGAAAATAAGTGATTTGAGATAGGGGAGCGTTCTGTGGCAGAGTATGTTGCAGAACTAAAGTGTTTGTGGTCTGATTTGGATCATTATGATCCTCTTGGGTTAGAGCGCTCTGATTGCATAGCTAAAGTGAAGAAGTGGATTGAGCGCAGGAGGGTTATTGAATTCTTGAAGGGCCTAAACCCGGAGTTTGAAGGGAGAAGAGATGCTATGTTCCATCATATTACTCTTCCTACCTTGGATGAGGCTATAACAACTATGGCACAAGATGAGCTTAAGAGGAAAGTATTGCCTAAGGCTACACCATCCTCACCAAGTTCCATCTATGCAGTTGTACAAGGTAAAGAGACTAGAGAGTGTTTTAATTGTGGTGAAATGGGGCGTCTTATGCGTGATTGTCGTGCTCCTCGCAAGCCTAGTTATGGAAAAGGAAGAAATGGTGATAGAGGTGGAGCAAGAGGTGGAAGAGGTTATGCAGGTAGAGGTAACAGAGGTAGAGGCTATGAGTATAGAGGTGATCACAAAGCTAATGTGGTCACTCTTGAATAGGGTTCTTATGGACCTACAAATGTTGATGTTGTCAACTTTGTTTATTCCACCTCAGGTAACTCAAACCAAGCATTTGTGTCCATCAATAATTCTCATTAAAATTGGATACTAGACTCAGGTGCATTTAGACATGTCACGGGTATGTGTGGAGAATTTGCATCATATAAACCATACCCATTTACACAAAAAGAAACGATTCAAACTGCTAATGGAACATCATGCCCAGTTAAAGGAGAGGGTACAGTACAATGTACTCCTTCAATCACTTTATCATCAATGTTATATATCCCTTCCTTTCCAGTGAATTTGGTTTCAATAAGTTCTCTTGTTGATCATATGGACTGTCGGGTCTCTCTTGATCGTGAGAATTGTTTAATTCAGGAGAGGCAAACATGGAAGAAAGTTAGGATTGGCGTCAGGCGTGATGGACTTTGGTATTTGGATCGAAAGGAGACAAGTGAAGATGTGTGCCTTGCATTGATGGATTCCATAAGTGAAGAAGAGGCTAAGGTATTACTTTTGTATTGTCGACTGGGGCATATATTTTTTGAAACTATGAGTAAGATGTTTCCATCAGAACTTAGTAGTGGATAAACATAAGTTAGTATGTGATGCATGTGAGTATGGGAAACATACAAGAACATCATGTGTGAGTAGAGGACTGCGAAGTATATTGCCCTTTATGTTGATTCACTTAGATGTATGGACCTCACTCGTGGTCTCCGTGAGTGCAATGAAGTATTTTGTTACCTTTATTAATTGCTACTCTCGCATGACATGATTATATCTTATGAGACATAAGGAAGAGGTGCTTAAATGTTTCCAAAACTTTTATGCATATATTAAAAATCATTTTAATACTAAGATTCAATTTATCATAACTGATAATGGAGTGAGTATGTGAATAGTGAATTTGGTAGATTTCTTTCATTGGAAGGAATATTACATCAGACTTCTTGTCCTGATACCCCTTCGCAAAATGGTGTGGCTGAAAGGAAAAATCGTCATATTTTGGAGATAGCTCGTTCATTAATGTATACTATGAATGTACCTAAATTTCTGTAGAGTGAGGCAGTAATGGAAGCAACTTATCTTATCAACCGCACACCATCAAGGATACTTGGGATGAAGACACCATGTGAGATGATATTTGGAAAGAATAAATTTATTGTTCCACCAAAGGTGTTTGGCTGCACTTGTTTTGTTAGAGACCATAGACCTTCTGATGGAAAACTTGATCCTCGAGCTGTTAAATGCATCTTTTTAGGCTATTCATTTGACTAGAAGGGTATAAGTGTTGGAGTCCATCAGAACGATGAAACTTTGTAAGTATGGATGTTACTTTTAGAGAATTTGTCCCATTTTATGGTGAGAAGACATATTTTAGTTCTTTATTCATTGATCTTGATAATTCAACTAGTGGTCATGATGGTCAACAAATGGAAAGTGAAATCTTGGGTCCAAAGAGAGATGAACAATCAAAGAAGGAAAAATTTGTGGTTGGTTCAATTCCATGTCCTATGGGTGGTCCTACACAAGAGCAAGAATAGAGAAAACCACATGAAGAAGAGAATCTTCAAGTTTATATGAGGAGGACAACGAGATTCACAATAACCCAACAAGTTGAAGTTGAAATTTAGGTATTGGATGACTCAAGTTATGTGCAAATGTCTTCGGAGTCAGGGGGAGAAGAGGAAGAAGTTAGAGAAGAACAGTCTGATTTACCCATTGCCATAAGAAATGGGGTAAGAAGTAATGCAGGTAAACCTCCACAAAGGTATGGATTTGAAGCTGAAGATAAAAGTGGTGGTGAGAATGACATAGCCAATTATGTTTCTTATACTTCCTTATCATCTAACTACATGGCATTTGTGGCATCTCTAAATTCTGTGGAAATTCCAAAGGATTGGAAAGCAACAAAGCGAGACCCTTCTTCTAGATGAGTTAGAGGCTCTTGAGAAGAACAAAACATCGTACCTTGTGCCCTTCCCTGAAGGAAAGAAGGTGGTCCATTGCAAGTGGGTATATACAATAAAATCTTAATGGAGAAGTGGAAAGATACAAAGCAATACTAGTGGCTAAGGGATATAGCCAGACATATGGAATTGATTATGATGAAACTTTTGCGCTAGTTACAAAAATGAGCACGATAAGAACTCTTATCTCCTGTGCAGCCACTTTCGACTGGCCATTGTATCAGTTAGATGTCAAAAATGTTTTTCTACATGGAGACCTTCAAGAGGAGGTGTATATAAAAATTTCACCTGGATTTGCCACTTCACAAATTAAAGGTAAATTGCTGAGACTGAGAAAATCTTTATATGGCCTTAAACATTAACCAAGAGCATGGTTTGATCGCTTTAGGCGCACAATGTGTGGTATGGGTTATAAACAGTGTAATGGAGACACACAGTTTTCTATCATCATAATAGACGTCTTAAAAGTATTATTGTTGTGTATGTTGATGACATGATTATCACCGGAGATGATTGCTTGGAAATATCTAGGTTGAAACAAAATCTAAGCAAGAAGTTTGAGGTTAAGGATTTGGGCCAATTAAAATATTTTTTGGGTATTGAAATTGCAAGATCTCCTAGAGGAATAGTTCTTTCACAACGAAAGTATGCATTGGATTTGCTTAGTGACACAGGTATGCTTGGATGCCGGCTAGCTTCTACACCAATTGAACAAAACCATAAGTTATGTGCTGAATCCGGCAATCCAGTGAATAAGCAGAGATATCAAAGATTAGTGGGAAGATTGATATATTTATGTCATACAAGGCTGAACATAACTTATGTTATTTGTGTGGTGAGTTGATACATGCATGACCCAAGGAGTGGTCACATGGATGCGGTGTATAGGATCTTAAGATATTTGAAGGGAAGCCCAAGCAAAGGCCTATGGTTCAAGAAAAATGGACACATGAAGGTGGAAGGCTATTGTGATGCTGATGGGCTAGTAGTATTGATGATAGAAGGTCAACTTCAGGCTATTATGCTTTTGTTGGTGACAACTTAGTATCTTGGAGGAGCAAGAAACAACCTGTGGTGTCTTGTTCAACCGCTGAAGCAGAATATAGGGCAATGTCAGTGAGTTTGAGTGAATTGTTGTGGTTAAGAAATCTTCTGGCTGAGTTGAATCTTTTGGGAAATACTCCCATGAAATTGTGGTGTGACAACAAGTCGGCTATTAACATTGCCAACAATCCAGTTCAACATGATTGAACGAAACATGTGGACATATACCGTTTCTTCATCAAAGAAAGGTTGGATGAAGGAACTTTAGAATTATGTTATGTAGTGTCTGGAGAACAAGTGGCTGATTATCTAACAAAAGCTTTAGGTGTTAAAGAGTGTATATCTTTATGTAACAAGATGTGCATGTAGATATATACCACCATCTTGAGGGGGAGTGTTGGGCTGTGTGCTTGTGTGTGTAGAGGCCCAAGAGGCCCATGTACTCATATGCATGTATATGTATTAGAGTAGGTAGAGATGTGTGCTGAAGCTTCCAGAAAAAAGATTTTCCAAAGACTACATTTTGTGTGTATCACATAATCATTGCCTATTTTCATTTTGCACCTCACATTATGATCTTATCTACCAGGCTGCTTAGAGCAATAGAAAGGACCACAGGAGTGATGAATTGCACCAACTTCATAAGGTATATCTTCTTTCTCTACAGCTCTATGCCGGTTAGCATATCTGATCTAAGAATATGCAAAATGAAATAATGATAAGTACAAACCATGCCCATTAGATCCTAGCATGTTGATTCTTTTCCTACTGTTTTTGGTCAAAGCAATGTTATGTGAATTGCTTGCATTTAATCAAATGATAATACTTAGAACCACAGGTGTTCAAACGAGCCCCTGCTATGCCAGTCCTTCTGTTGGCTTCACCAGTGAACAAGCTCTTCTGAAATGCCATTTATGAACTGCATTCAATCTTCCCCTGTTTTGTTATTACTTACACCATGTAATTTAACTTTTGCAGGCTTTGCTCTCAGGTGTGCCTACAAATCTGTGATTATGAAACTATTAATATAGAAGAAGAGTTTTGGTTCATATGAGCTACCTGCATACCCATAGGTAATTTGATTTGTTACTTGCAATAAATAATTTTGATCCCCATTTCCTGCTAGATTAACTTTTACGAGAGTTGGCGTATCCTATGTAATGTTGTACTTGTCCCAATGTATCATTTACTTCATGGACGATGAAACTTTGTCCTCCCGCCAGTTTCTGGTGGCATAATACAGAAAGTGAAACTTCCGTCTTTTTTTGGTCAGTTTCTAACACAATGGTCACTGAACAGCTAATAATTATTCAATTTGTTATTTACAAGCCTTTGCAGACTGTGTTAACTTGATTGCAAGCACATTGTAATATGATAGCATCCATATTTCGTTGTTTGATCTCTTTGCAGTACTGACCAGATATTTGTTCTATTCTGTTTGGTCGGTTCGATGAGTGTAAACACCAGAGTTAAGATTATTTCTGTTCGATGTATGTTATGTACTCCCTTTATTTCATAATATAAGGCATGATCAAACTCGACACGATCTCCACAATTAATTTTTGATTTATAATTTCTCATATACTATAAGTTTGTAGCAATAAAATTATAACCAATCCAAATCTCAATCCAATGATATTATTATCAGTAAATAAAAATTCAATTTATATTATATGATTGTTGGTTAAATATTTTTAAAGTTAAATCTTGAAGTGCATGCACAACTATTATGGGAATTATGGGATGAAGGGAGTAATTCTCCCCTTTTCTTTTTTTTTTAATCTGAGGTCAACGTTGATCCGGTCGAGAAATCAACTTCTTTTTTGACCTCATAAACAGTTGCAGCATGTCCATAAGAAAATGACTCATTTTGTGCTCATTTCACCTTCCCGCTATTTGCAGTTTTTTTGGCCAGGTTCAATGAATATAGTTCTTTGCTATGAAACAAAAGCAGAGGATGACATCATCAATCAATAAAACCCCTGCACCTACCATTTTCTCCTTTTTCTAAAAATATTTTGCTCCTCAGAATGGGTAACACGTATTCCCTTAATGGATTTATCCCACGTCCCAAAATATACGGATGGAATATTTTCTAATACTATAAATATGGATATGCTCTCTGTCCAGATTCGTAGTATTAGAAAGTGTCTTATCCGTATAAAATCTCTTATATTTTGGGATGAAGGTAGCTAGTTGTGTTAGGCTTCTCTGTCACCGTCATTGTTTTGGATGCCTATACCATCTAGTGTTCGGTGTATTTGATCGGGTGTGGGCGGTTGGAGCGTGCATGCCTGACACATTCATCCTCTACATTTTTTTTCATAGAGATTCGTGACATCTGCTAAATAGCAAAGCAATCATCCCGCTACTTATGGGGTGTTTCGATTCAGGGACTAAATTTTAGTCCCTATCACATCGGATGTTTGGACGCTAATTAAAAGTATTAAATATAGACTAATAATAAAACTAATTGCATAAATAAGAGCTAATTCACGAGACAAATTTTTTAAACCTAATTAATCCATAAGTAGCATATGTTTTATATTTTGCAAAGTAACCCTTATCTTTGTGTAAAATTCAATACAAAGAAGAAAAAAAATCCACTTCTAAGGATATTACTGTAATCACAAAGAATATAAGAGCATTCGCGAAAAAACATAAATGTTCCAATCCCATGCCATCCCCTACTCGGTTGCCTACCTGCCCACACAACCCCATCATGGCTCCATGCCTCCATGCTCATTTGCCTCCCCCGTCCTCCTCCTGCGGTCCTGCCCACCACCGCCGCCCTCCTCTCTCCTCGGCTCCTCGTTAGTCCACCTGTGTATCAAGCCTTGTCAACCGAGCCGCTCCATGCACACGGCGTCGGTCGGTGCCTCTCCTCCTTCCTCGCCTCGCCAGATCCAGGTAAATTAGGCCACATAGGAAGATTCGAAGTTTCCCAATGAGGCTTGATGTTGGCTCGGCGTACGGTGACGGCGCGGCTTGTGAAGGAGGGGGAGAGGCTTCGCAACTGGCGCTCTCTTCGAACGAGGGACGGGGTGGCGGTGGCCAGGTCGAGAAAACACGGAAGAAGACGGGGCTGGAGGTGGGAGGCGTTTGTGGAAGGATGGGGCCGCCATCGCTGCCGCTCCACCTCTCGTGCGGTCGCACCCCTCGTGGTGGAGCCAGGGGTTGTCGGCCCCGATCCAGCGCGCCGTTCCTACTACCTCCATCGCTTTTTCTTCAGGTGGTTGGTCATGGATTAATTTAATTGGTTAGTCAAGCTGATTTGTGGAGGGCGATTTGACCTTGCTTTCCTCTGTCCTTCCCGCCATTGTTTACCAGGAAGAGGAGGAATCGATTCGTGAGACCGGCGGTTGATACAGAGGAGGAGAGGGTTAGCGCGTGATAGTGTGCCCGCCGGTTCTCGCCGTCACGCTGCCGCCCGACACAACACGGGATGCATGCTCACCATCCAGTCCGCAGGGTTTACAAAACCGTATAGTTATCACGTGTAGTAACCTTCTCGGTTTTTAAAATCACGGTAAAACTCATGGTAACCGCACGGTTTTCACGGTAACCATGCAGTTACCACGATAACCGTCCTACTATAGCTTATCCGGACTCTATGTCACTTCATCCACTGGATTATTCGGTGTGTTTCCAAAAACAAAACTGAATTTTGTAGGAAATCAAAACTGCAAAAGGAAACCCTATCTGCATAAGGGTGAGGAACCAATTTTGGTGGACGATTCACGCGCATGTCGCATACATGCACCGCCTGGCTAGCGAGGTGAGACGAGCGTGCGCTCATTCCTCTAGTTCTCTCCACCACACGTCTCAAGTGGCTAGGAGAACACTCTCCCTTTTAAGGAGCTCTTCCTCTCCTAGAACAGACAATGTGATATTAAACATCCCCATGCATGTCATCTTATGAGGTGGACTTTGTGATTTTTCAAAGAAATACTCTTCAAATGGGTTAAGACCCATCTATTAATTCCAACATACCCTATAACAATGGTATATGATACCAACTTTTCTGCTTATACAGAAATCACATTTTGAACTTGATAAAGATTGATAGTCTATACAAACAAGGACTAAACTTAGGCTAGATCCTTTGTTCTGGCATAAGAATTTTGAAGCTTGCTACATTTTTACATCCACTAGAAATGTTCAAAATCCTGTCTACTGTGTATATCTAGAGTTCTAGACATCAAACTGACTATTTTAAATAAAGAATAATGAATACAATATTTGTCTGAAGCTACTAACATCATACTTGTATGGACAACCTATCTTATGTAGGTATTACCCGTGTGTTAGACTTCAAGAACGAGCGAAGTTGGCTCCATAAGGAAATTTTAGAACCAAAGAGTCGCACATGGACAGATTTTTTTGATCCTCCCCTAACAAATTCCAGCTTCCTTGATACACCATTTTCAGCATAGCTGGGTTCTTCAAGAAATGGGACTCCAACTGAACCCTCAGATTCAACATTCTTTAGCCATCCTCTGAGTAAGTAGTTTATAACCTGTCCAAAGACCGAAATCATATGTAAAGGACATATATATTTTGTCATCATAGAGACAATCCTTAAGCAGTTTTCAGGAATGATTAATAAGAAGAAGGAACTCTCTCAAAAATAGGAATATGTGAGGAGTAAAATGTGAAACATGTATCTTTATATAAATGCAGAAAATTGAAGTAACTCTACTCTACAGATTAAAAAAGGAAAGAAAAGAAAAGCATATAACATGTTTTGTAACTTTAAAGGAGAAAGCTAGGGAACTTAAACACACTTAACCATAAAAAATTTAGTGCCCCAAGGTGTCTTTGTATCGAATGCATGCTACAGAATTAAACAAAGACTGCAGAAAAAATGTTGAGCTTACAAATGGCACAATCCTTATTCATTGCCCTAGCAGAAAATCCTATCATGAGGAATTTGCAAACAGTTGCGATTCTTGGGCTTCCCTTGTACCCCACCCTAAAGATAGCATCTGACAACTTGCTGTGCTGATCCAGATCTAATTCCGCTGACTTACTTCAAATATCGAAACTCAAACATGACCATTAATAGCATTTAGCTTCTAAGATACGGCTGCGTATCTTTGTAGAAACTCATAGCTAAGACTGCAGTCCCATATAACGGCCATTGGTTGTATACCGAAATTTCTAGATTTAAATAGAGATTTCAAATGTTGGTCAATACTCACTAGATACTGATACAAATTTCCTCCAGTTTTTGTTCCATAGTTTCTTATGTGTAATCAACATGGATGATATTCAGATAACATGACCTTTCTTAAACACACAGCCCACTGCATCCACCCAAAATAGAATGCACAGCTAAAAAATCAACTATGAACTATCAACTAGAATATGATCTGGTACAAACTAAATATGCCGAGCTTTATTTCCAAACACAATGAAATGTTTTACCTCAGGAACCTCATCATGAGGGCAGTGACCAGCAGGACTGATTTCGTAATATGGTGATTCTGGCACCTGCTGTTTCACTTTAATACCCCAAATAGGTCTAACCCAAGGATCTTCTCTCCCATACATAAGAGATATGGGAGTACCTTGCCTTTGGCACCTGCAGATTATGAAATGTTAAAATACAAAATCGTATCTTGTAAGCAACATGGCAATTCATCAAATGGTATATCCAATTTACCTAGATAGAGCCTCTTCGAAGGATATTTGACCCTTTGGAGCACACATAATGGATGCAAATGATGCAGCAGCTGCTGGATGTTGTGTTGTCTCTATAATACGCGAGAACACCATGTCCACATTCGTTGAGTGGTCAGCATATACTTGCTTGAGTATGCCCTGTATACTTCTTGGATCACTTATTTTCTGCCACCTGCACCAAAAAGAGATTAAATGAGATCCACCAAATTTATATCATCACATGGATTACATAGTTCTAGATGACGCAGAGACCACACAATTGCCATTGAATAACAGCTTGATTAATCTGTTAAAACACCAATACAATGCACAGCCTACCATCCTAACATGAGAGAGAAATGACAATGTAAAAGGAAAAATAATGGCAGTAAATGACATGCATAAATATACTTTATATCTAGGTGTGAATTCATAAAAAAACTACGTATGTTTTTTGAAAAAACAATTATCGCTATACTTACAGTGCCATATGCAAACTAAACATAGTTGCACTAGTCTAAATCGTTTCTTCACTGGTGAAGTATGCAATCTATTTCCGTCAAAACAAAAGGTAGCAATCTACGGATGTTATGCCTTGCTACAAGTATCATGAAACTTTTGCATTCCATGCATTAATTATAATGAAAAAAAATAGTACACCAATAATTAGCAGAAGGGATAAATTTAAGATTATTCAATATCAATATGCACGTGTTACCCAAACCCTCAAGAGTAGCACATACACTATTTCAGTAAGTTTCCTCACGAACGATGGAAGTGGAAATGTCCCAGCCCATGGAAAAATCTTCGACAAGCGAGGAGATGTAGCAGGGTTGGGAAGGAAACCCCAAAATGGGGTTGCATTAAGCAATGTGACACCCTTTACAAGGTGTGGACAGGATGCAGCAAGATATAGAGAAACAAAACCTCCCAGAGAGTTCCCCACAATATATACTGGTTCACCAATAACCTGAAAGAAGGTTACAAAATTAGCGTAAGAAACATATGATAAGAATCTCATGGTAGGACTGTTACGGATAAGCAAACTTAAGAACTTTTGCATTACACATAATAACACAAATATCAAACCTGCTATATGAGATTGGGAACATGGCTCCTTTGCTCTCTATTCTCCTAGTCACTTGTGCGTTCAGCAGGCAAGTGTGGTATTTGGTTCTTCAACAGCTTGGTTACTCTAACTTTCCAAGCCAAAGCAATGCTAAGTTCGCTAGTTGGTGGTCAAGGACAGTGAGGGGATTGTCTTCTAATGAGAAGAAGGGGCTCAATTCTTGTATTATCTTGGTCGCTTGGGAGATATAGAAGCACAGAAATAATTGTGTTTTAAACGACACTGCCACGAGTGTGGCTGATATTCTTCAAGCCATGACTAGCGAGGGCACGCTTTGGTGCCTAGCAGGAGCATCCAAGCTTCGAGTCCTTTTGTCTAGCGCTATAGTGCTAGGGCACTAGGTTGGTTTTCGTTTGGGTGTGTGTGGTGTTGTGGTTGTAATTACGGTGGGTGGGTGTCAGAGTTTTTTCTCTAACACTATCCACCTTTTTTCCCTCTTTCTTAATGAAATGGTGCGCGGATCTCATGCGTATTCTAAAAAAAAAAGAATATGTTACAAGCGTGTGTGCCAAAATACAGGGCACCTGCTTTGGGCAACATAATGGATCTTATACTCTATTAGCCGAATATGAAATGCTGAAGCTTCTGAGATTCAAGCATCTTCGATAAGTAATAAATAGCTAATTCAATAATTACTGCAGGGCCTTCAAAGAGTGCAAGCATACTAGGATTCGCGAACTGAAGATGAGAATTTTTTGTAAAGTAACATAAAACTACACAGAAAATAGTGAAAGAAGTACCTCTTCAATAAAATGCTGAACTTGGTCGCGCCACAAATCTATCGAATACACCAACTCCTCTGCCCATGGTTGTAATTCTTGTCCAAAACCCCAAAATGTGTCCTCATCTAACTCTCCTGCTGTGCTCTTAGGAGCAGGATCTTCACATGGCAACGACATGCCCTGCCCTAGAAAATCCATTGTCCATACCTTGTAATCACGGCCAAGATCCTTCAATTGCTTCTCAAAATGGAACGTTCCCACTCCAAAACCTGGAAGAAAGAGCACAGACGGTGCCTTGCTATTCTCTGTGCCAGACTTTTCATAATATACACTCAGCTTTGGCTTCCATTCCCAGAAACCAGTACTAATTAGAGAGCTTTCAGGTCCTTCTGGCAAGCTCGGAATGATCATCTTCTCGACCTCACCCACTTTCTTGGGGATCCCTTGGAGAGCCGCATCGACATCACTTGCATGGAACCCATGGCTCGCATGAACTTTCCCAGAATGAGCAGGATTCGAAGCTGTCTCTGACCGTACACAAAGAATTTCACTTCTTCTTGGCCGAGTGAGCTTTGCATGTCCTGGACCAAGACCATTCCCCAGAAACCTCCAAGCACTGCTAGGTGTTGGGTGAAATGCCAAGCAGGAGTGGCTGGAAGAAACCACTTCCATGGCCACACTAGTGGCTAGCACGCTAGTTCTGCAACAGAGAAACCGAAAGATATGTTTAAAAGAGCGAACTGGAAAAACTGAAACCAAGAACTACCAGCCTTCAGATTAATTTGATCGGGAGAACCGAAACCAAAATTTTAACTGTATCAAACAGATCAGGGGCGGATCCAACTTGGGACATGGGGGTTCAGTTGAACAAACAAACTGTTACTTGTATTAAGATTAAGGCTCTGAAATCAAGAGAAGCTAGGGTTAACGCAAGCAAATTCCAGACAAAAGTACTCCATGTGGGTGTGGGTGTGGGTGTGGGTGGGGGGAGGGGGGGATATGAATCAAAAAGAGGATGTGGATGCTCACCAGGATCAACTCCCCTCCCCTGCTCTGCTCGCCAGATGGAGATCGGCGCCCCTTCCCCTGTTCACCCGCGAGATGGCGCGAGGAGACGAGAAGGGAGATTTTCTTTTAGGCAAGGGAAGCGGGAGATACTGGAGACCGTGAGAGTGTTGTGCAGCCTGGTAGTTAGGAGAGGTTTGCAAGCAAACGCGCGGAAAATGACCGGGATTTTGGCCGTTTTGCGGAGAATTCCAAGTATTGACGGCAGCGCGTTTACAACGGGATGCACGTTGGGTAGCATCCTCCGTTAACATTTCATCATCATATTTCAAGTATGTAGCAAGATCAAGGTAAATAAATCTCTTTCATTAATAATTTAATATTTAATATTATCTCTTCAGTTTCTTGCATATGATTTTTAAGGGAGAAAAAGCATTCAATTTTTATTCAACCAAGGCCTTTCGATGCAAACTGAATGGCCAGGAAACCAGCACCTCCTTGCATGCATGAGAAAGCATTAAATCAGCATACAAATTGAAGAGCCATACATCCCACCTAAGACTAATGCGCTGATCAATTTTGAATATTTCATTTTTGTTGAGGCGTCGATCAAATATGAACGGAGGGAGTATTGGATATTTTGCAGACTCGTTGTACTATTAGATCAAATCTCTATATACGAATTCAGAGCCATTTATCGAGTAGAGAAACATGCGGTAATTCGAGTATTTGCTCCCATGCTCCCAATGGGTAGAGGAAATAAACCACGTCATCTAGCGAATATAGCTAAGGAGAATCGTATCCGTCTAAAAACATGAAGCCTACAGATGGAGGAAAAAGAGAGAAGGAAGAAGATAGAAAATGTCAAATCTTATGAAGAAGACTAAAAAAACTATTGTAGCCGTCGACTGCGTCTCTTATCTCTTCTTCATCTTCACAATCATGTCCCACGCATATTAGATTCAACAGTCAAGTGTTGGGTACGCTCAGATCTCCACCACCTTAACACCCACGGATCTAGAGGACATCCGTTGCTGGACCTACTACTCTCCTCAGATCACGGTGTCGCCGCGCTTCCCATGCCATTCACGCGTAAGAAGAGATTGCGGTGGTAGAGAGCAAGGAAAAGAGGTTGGATCGGGGCATTTGGACTGTGGTAAAGAAGGAGGGAGAATCTACATCCGTGGCACATACAAAGTGAAAGAGATGAGAGGAGTTGGATCTGCCGGGTTGGGTTCCGAGCAGAATCAACAGTATAGTGAAGCGACTAGGGAGCAGAAGCAACGGCGTTACGGTGAACGAGACGAGAGAAAGAGATGGGGTTGGGGCATCGGGCATAGAGGCCAAGTGACTCGATCTCCTACGATAGCCCGCCAAATAGGCCTAATGGGCTGGCTCGGTGCATCTTTACTTGAAGCAAATAACAAGGCAAAGCGTATGATCAATTTTGCAGTGTTAGTTGCATGTACTAACAGAGAGCCCTACGGCTTGGACGTCCGATGAATAGCAAAATATCGAATGCTAAGGCATGCTATGGATTTTGGGTTTCCCTAAGGCATTTTCAGTTGGTAGTGCAGCAAGTCTGCATAACACATAAGATTACTTACCATCGCGAGTCATCCGTAAGGATTTCAATCGACCTCCTCTAGCTAGCAGTTGTGGTCTTTGCCCACAAATTTTGTGCAATGTGATCACAAATTATGTGTAGTGACCTGTAAGGAATTCAACTATAAAAAAACTCTGTGTAATAACGTGTGTATGTTTTTGTGTAATAAAAAAATATAATCTGTAAACGATCTTATCCTCTTTATTTAGTATTTAAAAAAACTAACACTTGTGTTTGGCGTCTTGCATATGACATCTGTATCACGCATCCTGTGCCCATAAGCTTTACGCACATGAATACGCATTAAAAAAAATAGTGGGACTACAATTCATCAATAGTATTCGTTTGTTTGAGCATATGTTATCAAGGAAAATTCATGGGTATGTGTAATGATGGGATAAACCCACCTCTACATCCAACCGGATAAACACAACCAACATCAAAACAGAAGTTCTCTGACTGCACCTTACAGAAGTTCACAAACTAACATCATCACACAACAAACACCACCACATGAGTACTTTTCTTGAAACTTCTCACAAAAGAGACCTTACAACCAGGACAAACAACACAAAACAAGAGATAAGATACATCTAAGCATCCAAACCTTGTCTCAAATTTTCAACAATGCTTAGAGAAGAATCCAAGATTCTTCCTTCCAACAAAGTACACCCCTCTTTCTATCCTCCTATTTAATTAACAAAGGACATGCCTAATACGTTCTCTTGAAGATTACATAAAAAAGAAATAGTTTTGGAGCATTAAAGACTACATTTCTACAAAGCCAAATAGCCTAACATAAACTGTGATGCTAATGAAAAAATGATGTTTAAGCTCAGGTCGAACACCATTAATCCAATTACCGAAAAGATTAGCAATGTTGGTAGACGGTTAGATACCAAAGTTTATAGACGCAACATTCCATATTAATCTAACCAAATGATAATAAAAAAATATTATTATCAATGTTGTAGATCACAACTATGATATTTACATGGTATGGAGATCGTTGGTACAGGGTATATGCAAGATCGAGGTAAAAGAAATGGAGACAAGAATTTTTATACAGGTTCGGACCCCCTCAACTGATAGGTAATAGCCTTACTCCTGTTGACCGAAGCCGGTGTTGCTCTTATTCATCAGAATCACTAAGTACAATATTTGGGATAACCTATCTAGTCATCATCAACACGGCGGTATGGACCACCACCCATAGTCGACGACGGGGTAGTCTTCATCCTTGAATACGAACTCGGCGAGATCAGAGATAGCGCTAGATCCCTCTTGTCAGTCTCTGCGGGCATCAGATTGGGTATGTCTAGGCTTATTTCTGATGTCGATGTCTGGCAGCGTGTATTGGAGTCTATTATGACTGTTCCGTCTCTCCTCTCTCTTCCTAGGGGGTCTTGTATTTGTACCCATAGATACCCCTTATCTAAGTAGTACTAGAGAGACAAGTATGGATATGATCTGAGTAGTCCTTGTTTCCATGTAGAACTTTGCTTCTCTTTCCTTATCCGGAATACCTTCCGTATATAAGGCATGATTCCGTATAAGACTAGATATATGGTGGACCCTATCGAGTTTAATCCAAAACTATTAGATATGACTTATCTATAACACTGATAATTGTATTGTTTTATTACACAATCATAGAAGCAACAGTTAGTGCTATATTTTTTTTTGAGATTGCGTTTTATTAGAGTAACACGTTTCTTTAAAAGCAAGTTTAATGGTAGAGCTGGCTAATAGCTATAGACCTAGCGTTAGCTCTATTTTTTCTCACACCATAAATTTAATACATATTTTATGGAGCATATCTGGAGTTAAATCTTATATAAGAATCAATACTCTTGACTTTTCTTTATCTCTCTTTCATATAAGTTAAGTTTGTAGCTTACTATTATCCTTGCTATAAGTACCATTGAAAAATTTTAATCCTCAATGAAATTATAAGCTCCCAAGAAAAGATTTTCTTAAAATTACCCCATTAAACATTAAGTTCCTACAATCTTACATACATGGAGTTGACAGTAAATACATGGAGTTGACAGTAAAGACATCATGTTGCTAGACTCAAGCCCCCGTTCAAACCGAGTCACAGAGGATTAAGTTCGCGCACCCAAAATGAGAAAACCAATAGCATGTGATTAATTGAGTACTAATTATTTTTACAAATTTAAAGTTAGATATATTTGATACGAACTTCTATTTTCACATCAAACATATCGTTTCAGTTCAAAGAACGTGGTAACAGAGAATGAGAAAAAAATATACTTCTTATTTAGAAAATAACACGGACTCGGTGTTTAGTCTTTAAATAAGCAAAGAAACGACCAATCCTTTAGCTAGCAGTTGCATATATTGCGGACTTATTCAGAACACATGATAAGAAAAATGAAGAGATAGGAATACATAGGAATAATTTAGGATTACATATGCAAAACATAGGATTGAAAAAATAAAGAATTTGATAATATGGAGTGTTTGGATCAGTATAGGAATATATATAGCATAGGAATTTTACCATCAACAATAATCTCATATAGTATAGTTTAACTAAACAATATAATACTATTACCTCTGTTTTTTAATATATTACGCTGTTGACTTTTTAACAAACGTTTGATCATTCGTCTAATTCAAAAATTTTAAACATGATTTAAATCATGCTTAAAGAACATTTTAAGATAAATCAAATCACAATAAAACAAATTATAATTATATTATTTTTTTAATAAGATGAATAGTTAAATATTTGTAAAAAAATAATTATGTTATATATATTAAAAAGGAGGAAGTAGTATTTTTCATCCGGTCTTTGTCCCCAACGGTACCACGCAGAAAATACATAACCAATCTTATCCCCTCCACTCAGTTTATTCTCCACTTCTCATTTTCACCAATCTTCCGCAGGAAATTTAACTATTTGCCACTTTTAGATTTGGTAATTATCCAAATGCTCTCTTCTTAGGTTTGCACTTAATTTTTTTACCTCTCTTAAGAGTTGGTCTCTTAACTATTTACCACTTTTACCCACGTGACAACCTTGGGTGAAAAATAGTGTAGGACCGACTCGTCAGTCTCTCCCTTCCGTTCATCTCTCTCCCCGACGGTAGGGGCCCCCATCGCCGGTGCTGCCTCACAGCCGACCACCGCCGACGTTGTGAACGGAGGTGGCAGGCGTGGGTGTTCACTGGGCCCGTGTCACCGTCCTTGGCCTCCGCTGCCACCGCCGCCACTGCGATGGTGGTGAGCTGCCACCGTCGCCTATGCGGTGGTGGTGGAGGGTTGGCGGCGCCGCCACTTGGAGCTGGCGATGGCGGAGGCGATGCCGGGGAAGTCCGGTTGGGAGGAGTGCGCGTACGTGGAGAACGGGTGGTGCGAGGGCTGGGAGAGCACCGCCACGATGACGGTGAGCGCGACGGCGTTGAACACGGCGCAGAGCTTGCGGATGGCGCCGAGGGATAGCATCTGATCCGCTCGATCCTAGGGCTCATCGGGATAGTAGCGGCCTCGGTGCACGCTGGGTTTCTAGGGATGGGCTCAGGACAGGGGCGGCAGCCATGGGCGCGGGACGCGGACACGGACGGGGGAGAGAGATGAAGGGGAGGAAGAAACTGACGAGTGGGTCCCACACCATTTTTCTCTCGAGTTTTTCACACTGCCATGCTAGGTGGGTAAAAGTGATAAATAGTTAAGGGACTATCTCTTAAAAGGGGAAAAAAATAAGTACAAACCTAGGAATGGTATTTGGATAGTTAAACTCCCCTCTTCCGTAGGCGTGGAGCAGCAGCAGCTCAGCAAGCCAATTCAAGCAACATGGATGGCGAGCTCGGTGCTCGGTGGAGCAAGCTCACGCAGGCAACGGAGCGGCGTACCGGGCGGAGCAAGCGAGCGGTGGTCGGCTGAGGAGCTCACGTGTGGGCGCGCGGCAGGAGCGAGCTGCCGCCATGGCCATCGCAACCTCGAGTTGCTTCTTCTCGTCGTTTTCTTTTTTTGGGCTGGATTGCTTCTTACTCATGTCCTCCATAGTTCTTGATCTGCTCGTGTTCTTGCTCGGTAAGATCTGCTTATTGCTTGATTGCCTCGATATTGTGCAAAGGAAAATAAAAATGAGGTTGGAGGGGATGTAGTTTTTCCTGTGCTTTCCCCGTGAAATCAGTAGCAAAGGAATCTTCCCTTAGATTTTTCTACAATTGGTTTGTGCGATCCGAATGATAGGAAAGGGAAAAATCCCTGTAAACACCTCCAAAAATCCTCTAATTCGAACAAGCCCTGTATTTATACAGCATGTCATCTTGGTTGCAACTCCTCAGTGGATGCATTCTACGAGTTGTAGTCTTATAAGTACTAACGGAGCCGGAAAGATTTTCGAGTCCGGATAAACTTCAGTTATAATATAAATGGTATTTGCTATAGAAATTTCACCATCAATTTACTCGTTAATATTAAAATTTAATGGTATTTTTCACCAATGAACTTGGGCAATGGCTCCACCAATTCTTATAAGCTGCTAGAGATCAACATGACCATTATTTTGGATCACTCGCTAGCTGTGGATTATTCACGCGATGCTTATAAAATTACAATTTTCTAAAATAATAACCTATCTTCGTATTGTTTTGAACACTTGTTTCGAGTTATCTTTGTTAATAATAGTTCCTCTGCTTTCACACTACAAGATATTTCAAGTTTTAAATAGATTCAAGCATAGTTCAATGATGTGCATCACCCCTGTTACAAAAGTTTTTCCTGACGTCATACCTTTTAAATCACTGACGGATAAAAATAAGTAAAACTTGTGAAAATACAACAAAAAATCCCTAGTTATTGACCATTTGCGAAAGTCGATTTTCACTATCGGTAACTAAAGAACACCACCAGTGGAAAAAACAATCATATTAAAATATTCTACGACTCCTCTTGGCCCAGCAACGCTAAGTCCCCACTCCTCCTCCTGGCTTCTACACGGGCACACCTCACCGGCTGGCATCCTACTATTCCCCCTCTCTCTCCAGTAGCCGATGGTCGTCAAGCGCCTCCATCCCCTACCCCACCGAACCGCTTCCACCCTCCATCTCTACTCAAGTACGAGCGTCGGTGAGCTTGTCGAGAGTGGCGGTAGCGGTGATGCTTGGAGGTGGCGGATATGGGAGCGGCGATGCCTAGAAGCCATGGGGCAACAGTGCCTGAAAGTGGCGGCGCAAGTGATGGCTTAATCCGACGAGGACGAGTCGCGTGCTAGCATATCTTGTCGTCGTTATAGAATAATGTGATGATTAATCTTGATGATAAACAATTATCAAAGGTGAGTGTTTATTGAAAATACGGTGAAACGTGTTTTCGGTCGGTGAACAGTGCAGAGGCAGCACCGGGTGCTGGTCAGACCATGCAGGAGGCGTCGGTCAGACCGAGTGGCCAGACGGTCTGACCGGGTAACTCTGGGAAGGAGTCGGTTTTCAGGTTTTTTGGTGGAATTTCTAGATTGCTTCATGAATATATCTTCTAGATGGTTTCTATTCATATGTAATACTATTGTGTGCTGATGTGAGTCAAGTTAGTGCAAACTTGTACTTGGATATGAAGTTTCTTTGTTTTTCATGTGCAGGTGTTGCTTGAGGCCTTGGGAGTATATCTGGTGATGGATCGAGACTAGGTTTGGGAGAAGTTGAGATCCAGACGATCAAGGATATCATGCGGGATACTCAGACTAGAGAACAATGCATGTGGAAGTAAAGGTTTATGTATAGCATACACGTGGTGTTGTGTGCGTATGGAAAGTTGAATCAAATTTGGATTGGAGTCCAAGTTTGAGAAGATTGGAATTTGTATAGTTTGTTTCTTGTACGGGAAGGTTTCATAGGGGATTAGGACTTCTTGTATGAGATGGATTCATGGCTATGGGAAATCACGTTATGGGTATAAATAGAGATGGAGGGTGTAGCCTTCCGGTATCGATTGAGGGAGAGTTGAATTGATAGATAAGTTAGGATTTCGAGTTTAGTTCGAGATTTTGGTGAGGAGTATTCTTGGGGCACTTTGTAAACACTAGGTGATACAATAAAGTTGAGATAGATCTACCAGTATTTTCTGGATCCCGACAATCTGACTGATGGCAAGACGGTGATCTAACCGGTGGCGTGGCAACAGTCTATCCGAAGGCGATAAATCGGTCAGGCTGCGACGAATAGCGGCAAGCGAGGAGGTGGTGGTCCGACCGGTCGGATAACACCGGTCAAACCGGCTACGCCGAGATCTTTATCAACTATGAGGGTAATTTTTATTTCCGTTAAAAGTTTTTGGGTTTTTATTTTCCCTACTATTTACCTTTTCTGTTAGGTTTATTTGGTTTTGTTCGATCCTACAGTCGTTAGGCAGTGGATCCAGCGGGGAGGAGTCATGTTGTGGTGGATTCGGCGCCGGCGAGTCGCGCATGCGCACGAACTCATCCATGGTGCCGGCGAGCTAGTGCCATAAAGCTTCTACCTCTTGGGGCCCTTTTCAGCGATTTGGAACCTGCAAGCTTGATTGATATGATGGTTACCCATGAAGCATGCATATCGATGTGTGAATTGCCTCAAAGAGGGAAGAGAGCAAGTGGGCAACAATGACAAGCACTAAAAGGCAAATGCAAACACAAGAATATGCATTTTTTGAAAATCCTAGCGACAACAGTTTCATGTCTAGGGACAGGGAAGAATAAAGCAAAGAAGCGTCCCGGTTCATTCTTTTTTTTCTCTTCCCTTCTTCGTCTGGGGCCCTGGTTGCGTCACAATCATAGGCTTCATCAACGAGAAGGTTAGGCATGTGGCAATGCATGATCGCTGGCAAGCAATCCATGTGGCTGACAACGAACCACGGTCTGTCATGCTCACATTCACGCCACCAGCAGGATAGCATTACCAGCTGGAGTAGCAGGTAGCAGTTGGCCGGCACCAGCGCCGGCACACCGGCCATCCTGATTCCGCCGGCGTCCACCCTTTGCACCACCGCCCTCTCGCCGGCCGATCTACCACCAAGAACGTCACAGACACAAGACAAGGGTTTTTTTAAGGAGCTTCTGATAGCTCTGTAGCTCGTTCCAATAATCTATGTTGTTATTTAGATTATGAGCTATAGAATCTAGAAAATAAATTAGGAGCTATAATTTTGCTAGATTCTCACCAATTAACTATTTACCAGTTAATTTTCAGCATCTTCGATTCCCAAACAAGGCATGGGACGCCGAGCTGCCCGGTACTCCTGATTTCATCATGAAAATTCTTCACATGGTATTTGGTTTTAAAAAGAAAACCCGATAATCAGAAGATTGCGTGCATTTATTATTTTGAGTTGGTTACAATAGGGTCCCAGTTCGCATCCAGTGGTCACATTGTACCATACTGTACGCCTGGCGATATCAGAATAGGATGCGTGATGCGTCGGTCGAATCATGGATTGGATTACCCCACAACACAAGCCCGTGCATTGCCACCAAATACGAAGAAACACAATTAGTACAGTTCTGGATTGCCAGACAAGGGCCCTTTCATCATCTTGTTCCTAATCTCCGCATCAGACACACACATCCTTATATCTTAATCAGACAGGATTGCATCATTGCGATTAGTTAAGTTGCAACGATTACGACTCAGATACTACTGTTGACTATAGTTGGTTAATTTTATCAAAAATAATTTCCTTACTGTTAACACTGCTATCATTCACGTTGGGTTTGACTGAAAACGTGAAAAATGGTTAACTGGCGCAATGCTGAGAAAAAACCCCAGATGGGTCCGTACAGAGAAAAAAAAACAGCTGGAATGAAGAAAAATTCAGAGTTCGGCGGCCGGCAAGTCAACGTGCCGTCCCATGGTCGGCGGAGGGGGTTGCGCCGGCGAGCATCCGCACGATTCGCGGAATCTGCCGAATCAACGGCCAGTAGCGCTCCACGTCCGACCAAAAGCAGCATATTCCACCGAGATGCCCTAATTTCATGACATATTTGAATTTTGCTGAACACGTCATTGTCAAATCTCATTGACACAAGTACATATGAAATAATATACTTCCTCCCTACAAAAACCAATTCTAAGTTTGAATCTGGACACACATGTAAATAAATTTGTGAGAAAATAAATAAATCATATTTTGACTTTTTTTTACACAAGCTAATTTTTTTTAACTTTGGATGAAAAGCCTTTTCGTCGACGAGCCATAAATCGGCTGCACTTCACGTGTTGCTCGCCTTCGCACGGGCGGAAGCGGAAGAAAGGAGACCCGCGCCGTGTTTAGTTGGGGAGAGAGAGGCCGAGTAAATACGGAAACGAAGCCGCTTGCTTTCGGTTTCCTCCCCCTCCCACCCATTTCCTTGGATTTTGCGAGGTTTCCTCTTCCTCCACGCTCGAATCCGAGCAGAGAAGAGAAACACCAGCACCAGCCGGGGAAGGCACGGAAACCCTAGGTTGGCTGCGCCGCCACACGCACGCGCTCCCTTTCGTGCTGCTGCCGCCGCCGCCGCCTGCATCGTCCCCGATCCGCCGGCCAGCCAGAGAGGCCAGGTGAGGCGCTGTCGGCGTTCGTTGCGCGTGTGGTTAAGTTGTCGGGTGGTGGAGATCGCGAATGCGGGTGAGTTTGGAGGGGGAGGGGGGATTTTTGTGAGGGTGGTGGGGGATGGGTTTGGGGGAATTTGGGTGCTGTTTCGATGGGTAAGGTGGGCGGCATTGGGGTTGATTTGGTGCTCTGCGTGAATCTGGTGGGAATAGTGAGATCGTGGTATGTTTTGGTGCTAATTTGGGGTTCTGGGTCGAGTTTTTAGGTGATTTTCTGAGCTGGGGGTGAGGCTTTGATGATGGGAAATAAAAGGATAAGCAACTAGCGTGTTCGATCGCTACTTTTGTTGGCAATATTGGGATCATACCATGTTCTCTCTCTCTCTCTCTCTCTCTGAGTTTCAGTTTGTGAACGCCTGCTAAAGAGAAAAAAGGACTTCTGAGTTCTCAAGGTTGTTTTCAGATGATTATTTATCGTATCACTATATGAGCTAATGTAGGACTTGCAACTTTGCAAGTTAGAACCATGCTGGATTGACGATAGATCCGCTCAGTCGCTCCGCCCCAGGGGCGACGCGGGTGGCGAAACCCGCCGCCGCCCCCTCCCTTCCCCTCCTCTCCCCCGCCTCGCCGCTGTCCGAGCAGCCGTCGGCAAAGCCGGACGGTTGCAAAGACGGGCGGTGGCTCCCCATCTCCCTCACTCCATGGTCAAGGCGGTTGGGGTACCGAGGAGACTGGAGGACGGGAGCATAGCGTTGGCGACGATGTTCAGATCTGCCGCCGCCGAGCTCGCATCCGGCCCTCCCTTGGTCGGATCTGGTACTTCCACTGGCGGCGGCGATGGCCTAGGAGGGGGTGGGACGTGCGGGATGGTGGCG
Source organism: Oryza punctata (assembly GCA_000573905.2). Taxonomy (NCBI): domain Eukaryota; kingdom Viridiplantae; phylum Streptophyta; class Magnoliopsida; order Poales; family Poaceae; genus Oryza; species Oryza punctata. The sequence goes on from CM002489.2 coordinate 39,532,002, forward strand.
GCCCTCGGTCCCGACCAGCAATGACGAGGACGGGCGGCGGTGACGGCGGGAGGGCTGCACGGCGGCGATGGTGTAGGAGCCCAGGCCAGCGCGACGGGGCGGCGACAAGACAGAAGGCAGCCAATGGCGGTTCAGATCTGGCTGTGGCTGCCGTGTGCAAGGAAGGAGACGCCGGCGGTGCAAGGATGGAGGTCGCCGTGGGCATGGCGCGTACTTCAGTGGCCAGCGATGACGGGGGCAGCTCGGCGGTGGCGCAACCGGTGCCACCATCTAGATCCTCCGGTCGCGGCAGTGGATGTGGTGGGCCGGCTGCGTCGGGCGCAGCTGAGCTGCCGGTCGACGGCGATAGCTCACGAGGCTCCGTCGTGGCATGAGGAGGTGGTCGTGGTCTCGGATGCGGCGGCAACATAACCACAGTGGTTGGCGGCAGGGTCGGCCGAAGCTGTGGACGGTGGCCTAGGCCTGATCACTGAATGGACGATGCAGCTTGCGACGATCCTTCTTGTGTGGATTGATTGTGTGGGTTTGGATGGGGAATCTCTGGCGAAAGCCTCGCCGGGCCGTTGACAGGCTTGATGACGGCGGCGCCTTTTGGCGTCGTTCCCCTCCTTGGAGGCGTTGTTATGGTGTTGACCCCTCTCCTTTCCTAACCGTTCTCCGGGTGAAAACCTTGCTCCGGCTTTCGGACGACCACGCCGTGTCCTCCTTGGGGGCACCGCTTTGGAGAAACTTCCTCGTACAAGGATGTCGTTGATGGTCTATGCATTGGCTTTGAAGCATTTCAGTCCTAGGTTTTGACGAGGCCTTCGCTCTTCTGGTTCCACCTTTTGTTTCGCGGTGGGCGACCTTTGCTCCTTGTTTGATTCTGCTAGGTGGAGTTGGAGCTGTTTTGTTGTGGTAACGAAGCTGGGCAACGATGACACTACAGTTTCTTTCTAGGGATGTTGTCGCTGGCCGTGAATAGGATGTGGCACTTAGGCGGCTTTGGCTGAAGTTCATCGTGGGGTGTCGAGGCCGCTTGATCATTTTGGCAGCGTGCTAGGTATCGATGTTGCATCCTGAAGTCGGAGCTGTTGTGTCGCTTGGCAGCAAGCTCGACAACGATGGCACGATTGCAAAATCGGAACCTCCTATGCTGCTCTTGGTCAAGTTTGGTATCGACACCCTAAGTTGGGCTCCGTCAGTGGTTTTTAGTTGTTAGTGAGTTGTGGCGAGTGCTGTGTAGCTATTCGGCCAGCCGGTGGTTGTTTTTTCTTTTCTTGTAACCTGTCTAGGGTTTTTACTCCTGCTTATTGAAAATATAATTGACAGTTCTCCTGCCGGTTTAATTTCAAAAAAAAAAACTAATGTAAATAGCTTAGGAAGTAGAAATTAGAATTTCTATAGAAACTGTTTTTTTTATTATTTTGCATCAGAACAAATTATTAGGTAATTCAAGAAATCGTAGCAGCCAAGTTGGAGATTGACTTGTACATATTTGTCTTAAGAGCAAACGTCTCCAGGAGTAAAAATCATTATTGATGCAAAATCTCTATTGGGTAATTTATTAATACTGTCTTCTTATTCAGTTACTTTGTTCTATTGGCAGGTTATACTGGGTTTTCCTCCTGATAAACTCTGCAGACCGTTCTAAAGACATTTGGTGTTGCCATAGTTTTCCAAGTGAACTCATTATGAAACCGGACTGGTCAATTTTCTCCAAGTTTGACCACAATGGAGGGTACCTGCATAAATTCCCAATAGATTCTCCAATATCTTATGATATTGGATTAGGATTGATATCACATTTTGGAACCTTAGTCGAGAGTTCCTTTCAGCATCCAAGGCATATATGTTCTACAGGGAATGGAGCAGTTCAGGAAGCATTCAGTTGCTTCAACAAGTTTGCTGGTGCTTTCTATTTCTGGCTTTCTAGAGCATCAAATCCCAAGATCTTCCACAGGTTGTCAGCTATTGCAGGCTCAAGTTCAAGAGCCTGCCAGTCGCAAATAAAGCAAGTGACCTCTTGCATGCAGCATTTGGCTGGATTGCGTTTTGGTTCTCAAGTAAGAGAAGAGCATGCTATACAAATTCTTTTAGCAAAGCTTGCTAATGCAACATTTGGGCGACTGTGGAACGAGGTGGAGGAGCGCCATGCCTGTAACATTCTTATGTTAGCTGCTGCTACTGTACCACAATTTGAAAACATGTAGGTTCTTCTATTTATGTTGTTTTGCACTTCCAATGCCTATTCCGTTTGGTTAATTCCTGTAATTTGGTTTTCATTCTATTTGTACTTTATTGACTGCTCATTTCTTGCATGGACAAGATCGCCGAAGATGCTTGCAGACTCAATGACATTGGGAAGAGATAATGATTGTACCAGAGAACCTGTTGATCAGCATTCTTTGGAGGAAAAACGTTCAGGCTGTACTTGTGTTGCTGTGCCAAGAATAATCTTGCCAGAAGACGCAACTGAACCAAAAACTGGTATAAAGTTCCCTACTCTTCTCGAGGATAATTCCAATCCAACTTCAGAGGTATTTTTCAATTTTGTATGTAATTGATATGTTCCAACTTTTTTCCTTATTCATGAATGCTGATAAATAGCTTCTTGACACTGTGTTAGCAACTCAGTGTTTCGAAAATAATACCACAATGTTTTATTCCAAATCCATAATGTTGTTTGATCTTGACCCCCTTAGGCCCTTAACGAGTTCAACTAATGGTTAAATTTACAGGTGCTCGTCGGGATGGGTTTTAGAAGCATGCGAATAATGAGGGTCAAAAACCTGAATCTCTATGCCTTTGGATTATGTGAGTATAATAAAATGTCATGTTTAATATTATTACTTATGAACCTTTTAGCATACCACATAAACGATGTTTCTTAGGTTACTAATGTTGTGTTCTTGTAGATATACAACCAGATTCTATCTGCAAAAGGCTGGGCCCAAAGTATGCTTCTGTTCCAGTTTCTGAACTGAAGGACCACCCAGATTTCTATGAAGATCTTTTGAGGTGTGCATGCTCTATTGATCATTTATATTTTCAAATTCTTCTATGCAGATCTTTCCCAAGTTCTGGCACTTAACGCACACTATGCAGTACTTGTGTAACGCCCAGGTGTTCATTGAGTAATTTGGCAGAAACTATATGGATCATTAAAAGTATTGGCTGTTTTATGCTAGAGGTTAATGGAACTATTCCAAACCCGCAATCATTTGAAGTGCTTTTGAGGACTTCATTTGTGTAGTTTTTTGTATTCTGCATAGGATACAACAAGAGCAATCTTAGTTTTTTTCCCCATCTGCATTCCTTTCACTCTGTGCTAACGGGTTTGTGTTATACCTGTCATGTTGTGCAGGGAAAATATTCATATGACAGTCAGGCTGGTAGTTAGCTACAATGGTCTTAGCATTGGCACAGTGCGAGAGTATGTATATTTATTTTTCTTGTGAATCAGCACATTCTTATCTTTAGCTGTAGTTCAGAAGATACAATCTCTTCAATGCACAAGCTAATCATTTTCTTTAACATTCTTTCCAGTGCATTTGAGAAGTCCCTTTGCTTCCGATTGCAAAAGGTACTTGTTAATTTGGCAGCTAGTTTTATATTCTTGGCTAATTATATGGGTCTAAAAGAATTTCTCTGTACCGTTTCAAACCAGATGAATCCTAATACTGATTATCATTGCTTGAAGACGTTTGGCTCTTATTTTAGTGAAGACATTTGTATACCTGCGGTAAGTTCCTATATTATGTCTGGCCTAACTTGGTACTTCTAATCATAAGATATTGAAGTCAATATGACTGCAGGGTACAAAGATTGACTTCCGGCAAACCTCTGATGGCCAGCTCATAACTGAAAGTTAGTATCTTATGACTGATTGGTTCAGTATGGTTAGAATTTTTACACTCACAAAAATGTTGACAAGGAACGTCTTTGTGCAGTTGATGGCAGACAAATTGGTGCTGTCCAGAGCAAAGATCTTTGCAGTAAATATATATATTCGTTCTTTCTAACTTCCAGAAAAAAAAACAGAATTACTGTTATCTGTCATTATTTATTGGGCAAATTCCTTATGCTGTCTTTGTGAACAGGGGCTTTCTTCGATATGTATATTGGTGATCCACCTGTTTCAGTGGAGACCAAACAAGACATTGCACAGAATGTTGGTGGACTCATTAGAAGATGCTATTGAAAGGCAGAATTAAATGGCAGACTGGTCGGAATTATTTCATTCTTCGATACAAGGATACTAGGGTGAGGGGAAAGCATATACAAAGACAGGACTAGGAGAGGATGAACTGTATGTATAGTGATAGATCAACCTGTAAACTAAACAGAGCCTTAGCATCTTTCTCCTGAGCAATTGCCTCCATGCTTTTCATATGGGTTGGCTTTGGCTATTTCCTGGCCACTGTATCATGTGCAGTGATCCAGCCAGACAATGTAAAAGAATGCTTCCTTCCCCCATCTAAAATGAGGGACCCCAGCTTTGCTGGTTTAAATTAGGCCATAGTAGTGCTTAAATAATCTGCCATTCTAGTTTAGTGGTGCTGTATATAAATTGTGTACTAGTGTTGAGATTAAACCAGCAAGTAGTGCACTAGTGTCGCTTTGCTTGAACATCTCTCTGATGACAAAAAGAAGAGGCCCGTAGGATACATTATTATAGCATTGATTGGACTTTTTAAAACCTAAATGCATTTCAACATAACCATACCGTTAACTGAATTATATCGAAGGAAACTTACATTTCAGAAGGAATGGGTGCTTTGCACCGCTTATTGAAGCGTTATGCAAAATCAAATATAAACGAAATGCTTAGTTTTCTAGGGGCACTTTTTTTTTGGTCAGATATGTGCAGCGCTGTAGTTACTCTATCACATTGGCAAATGGCAAGGACTAATGTTAAATTTTCTAGCACTATATTCACAATACCACTCGAGATACTAAAAAAACAAAAATTTACCACTTTACAAAAACATATGCGTGCGAGTCCACTGTCAATTAAGGCTGAGTTTTCTCTCAAATTGAAGCGGGATTTTAAGCACACGTGAAATGAGAAAACTCATTAGCACATGATTAATTAAGTATCAATAAATATAAACTTGTATTTACATTTTTCAAACAACACACATATATATATATATAGAAGTATTTTACAAATAACACATTATTTAACGGTTTGAAATCATGCTAACGGAAAAGAACTAGGCCTAAGTTTGAAATTGAAGAAAATAACTAGCCCTAAGTCGCTTTCGCTATGCGTGACAGAAACAGAAGTAACAGCTAATACCACCTGCGTCCCCTGACCAAACCTGAAACTGAAGAGCAATTCTGGGCCGAACACTTTGCAGCCTCCTCCCTGTCACCTGAATCCAAGCGCGTCCCTCGCTTTTCCCTCCTCCATTACACCTCCTCAATACCCCCTCTTCTTGCTTGCATTGCCTTCTCCGTCCGTCGCGTTGCTCCGGTGCTCCATCTCCCCGCCAGACGACGCCACATGAAGCCCCGCTCCTCGCGCGACGGCACGCGCGCCCATAATGCCTCAGCCGCCGCACTCCTCCTCGCGGCGCTGGTCCTCTCCGGCGACGTCCTGCCGGCGGTCGTGGCCGGTGGCGGCGCCCCCTCGTTCAACTACAAGGACGCGCTCACCAAGTCCATCATGTTCCTCGAGGCGCAGCGCTCCGGCAAGCTCCCGCCCACCAACCGCATCAAGTGGCGCGGTGACTCCGGCATGGAAGACGGCAAGCTCGCCAACGTATATGTCGCCTCGCCTCGATCGATCGCGCTATCTGCATCTTTTAATTTTGGAGTAAAATTCTGTGAAATGGATCGATCTCTCATCAGGTGGATCTGACCGGCGGGTACTACGACGCCGGCGACAACGTGAAGTACGGGCTGCCGCTGGCATTCACGGTGACGACGCTGGCGTGGACGGCTTTGGCGTTCGAGAAGGAGCTGAAGGCGGCGGGGGAGCTGGAGAACGTGCACGCCGCCATCAGGTGGGGCACCGACTACTTCCTCAAGGCGACGACCAAGAAGGACCACCTGTGGGTGCAGGTCGGCGACCCCAACGCCGACCACCAGTGCTGGGTCCGCCCGGAGAACATGCCCACGCCACGCACCCTCTACCAGATCAACGACAAGACCCCCGGCTCCGAGATCGCCGCCGAGACCGCCGCCGCCATGACCGCCTCCTCCATGGTCTTCCGCAAAGACAAGCCCTACTCTCGCCGCCTCCTCAACAAGGCCAAGCTGGTACTACAACATATAATTAATCACATTCATGTCCATTTGTTTCTCTTAGTTAATTTGCTGCGGCATCTAATTAGCTACTGCTTGATGACAAATGGAAATTCACAGCTGTTCCAGTTCGCCAAGACGCACCAGGGAACCTACGACGGCGAGTGTCCCTTCTACTGCTCCTACTCCGGTTACAACGTACGTACGCGTGCATGCATGCAACATTTATCTAACGTGGCAGCTACGTCAAAATGGCAGATAGACCATCCTGACCGTTTGCAAAAAATCGTTTCTGGACTCCGACTGACACGTATTGTGATTGTGACTGCATCAGGATGAGTTGCTGTGGGCGGCGACGTGGCTGTACCTGGCGACGAAGAGGCAGGTGTACGCGGACTTCATCGGGCACGAGGCGATCTCGTCGAGCGTGGCCGAATTCAGCTGGGACCTCAAGTTCCCTGGTGCGCAGGTGCTCCTCGCCGAGCTCAACATGACATCCAGCGGTGGCCTCCAGAGCTTCAAGGCCCAGGCCGACAACTTCGTCTGCGCCGTTCTCCCGGACACCCCGTTCCACCAGGTCTCCATCACCCCGGGCGGCATGATCCACCTCCGCGACGGCGCCAACTCCCAGTACGTCACCAGCACGGCCTTCCTCTTCGTCGTCTACAGCGACGTCCTCCGCCGCATCAACCAGCCGGTGATGTGCGGCGCCCAGGCCGTGCAGCCGGCCCGCCTCCTCCAGTTCGCCAAGCAGCAGATCGACTACCTCCTCGGCGCCAACCCGCGTGGCCGATCCTACGTCGTCGGCTTCGGCGTCAACCCGCCGACGCAGCCGCACCACCGCGGCGCGTCCACGCCGGTGCTCCCGCCGGGGTACCAGGTGAACTGTGGGATGAGCTTCAGCGAGTGGTTCACACCCGACCGGCCGAATCCGAACGAGCTCACCGGCGCAATCATGGGCGGCCCCGACGGCAGCGACAACTTCTCCGACAAGCGTGGCAACTCGTCCTGCACTGAGCCATGCACCTACATCAACTCCCTCTCCATTGGCCCCCTCGCCGCCCTCGCCATCCGTGGCCCAAACCTCCTCGCCACCCAGTAATTAATCACCATTATACTGATTAATTACTGCTAAATTAACTAAAGATATTGAGTAGGAGTATATTATATTACTCCTCCCCCTGTATTAATCTCGACGACATATAAATATTAATTTCTTGATTAATCGGAATCGAAATTAGCGTTGTTTTTATTATCATGCATGGATATACACGTGAGGTGATCGGGCACACGATCGATGACACGAACGAACAATTAATAATGCAAGAAAGGCTCGCGCGAGTTGTTGGGGTAGGTCTCGGTTAGTTGTTAGGTTGGCCAGCTTATTTCTCGTTGCACGCACGCACACGCGCGTGTGGATCGATCGATCAACCGAGCAGCGCGGCGCGACGTACGCGCGCGCGCGCACGGGCGAATACGAGCTTTTTTCCAAGTGGTGAAGTGATCACGTATACACGTAGTACAGCCAGCCGGGCTTTTCGGTGAGCGTGTACGAGTGTACGACGTGTTGTTTTCATTGGATCGAACATAAAACACGTCAAGTACGTACGTGGTACGTCTGGTTGATAACGCATAGTAGTATATGGTCCTTCCAGTGTTCATAACTTCCTATATATATATATATATGATGATGGTTTTTATCTATATGGTGTACTATCTTGTGTTATACGAAGACAATCACTGAAGCTGTGTAATTAACTTTGTGTTGTATACTACACGCACAATAAATTATCTAGTTTGGTGTATCATTTTGTTATTGTGTTCTTGTCATGTATTTTAATTTTTTTCGAAGCCTTGTGGCGTGTAAAAATTTGGACAATTGATTGTATAAGTAAAGATCGGGAATCCCATTATCTAAAGAAAAAATGTTGATCAATATCTTGCATCAGCTTTGGAGAGAAGGAAAAAAACTATGCTTGCATATATTGGACAATTCCTTTTCTGAATTACAAAGGGAAGTCACTATCCAGTTGTCTTGAACTAAACCTTCCATTTTTGGAGGTACTTTCTACGATTTCAAGCACAATTAATTAATTGTACTGAATCAACCCCAACCATTAGATCAGGAACCAGCACCACCAGATATTAATGCCTACTTCACCAACACCACTAACAAAAACATTAGGGGAATAGGTGCACTTGTGGTAAATAAGACACTGATGTAGCGCAAATGCAGCTACCAATTTATATCTTACAAAAGTTAAAATCACAAAGGTGGATGACCTTGATGAACATTAGTTAGCAATGTGCGTACCGCAAAGAAAACATTAGGTTGCAATGAAGACAACCACTCTCTTAACAATCTAGATGATGTTTGCACTTAAGTTATTAACTCTTGGATTTCAGCATACATTAGATTCTGCTGAGATAGACATATACTTATCCAATCGAGCTTGGCCACGCCATAGACTAAGGAATAAAAATGTTCAATTTATTTTAGAACTAACTCATTGGTAGATGATTAGGATTGGTTGTCAATTTGTCGGTAACGAATTTATTGGGCTAGTTCAATTTAGCTTCTATGTCTAAAATTGCATCGTCTTCTACTTTAACGGAATTAAGTTGTCATTTTTGTTGTTTACCATAATTCTCTATCAAAGTCGTCTCCTTTCGGTTATTGGGTCTAGCTGATCTAGGTTATGTTTCTTTTCACTTGGTTGATACAACAATCCTCAAATAGAGCCGATCGTTGTTTTTCTTTACGGATTATCTAGATACACAAGAAATTATTTAAAGCTATGAATGGAATTTTTCCATTAGTTTTTCAATAAAACAATTGGGGGCAAATCTTTGTTATTATTATCTTTCTTTGCACATTTGCAAATTCAGGCAGAAAAGGGAAAATAAAAAAGGGGAACCAGCCTGCCCTCCTTTTGCAGCATAAATACCCAACCCAACCCATCACTCCATAAAAAAAAAAAACGCCACTCGCTCGCGATTTCCCTAGTCTTTCGGTGTGCGTGCGCGTGTGAAGGCGAGCAAGCGAAGCGAAAGCGAAAGGCAGCAGCAGGCAGCAAGAAGCAAGAGGAGGAGGCGGCCTCCTTTGCATGTGAGGAGAGAGAGGAGGTGAGGTGAGGTGAGGGGGGCCATGTCGATCGCACTGGAGAGTGGGCCCGGGCTAGGAGGAGGAGGCGGCGGCGGGGGGCCACCCCGGTTCGGCCGCGTCGCCCGCTGCGCCTACGCGGCCTCGCCGCCGGCGTCGGTGGGGGGTCGCAGCTCGTCGTCGGTGGGTAGGGACAGCGACAGCCCCGCGGCGGCAGCCAAGTGGGAGTGGGACGGCGAGGAGGTGGAGGGCGGCGACGGCGAGGTGCAGAGCTCGTACAAGGGGCCCTTCGACACCATGGACGCGCTCCAGGAGGCCCTCCCCTTCAGGTAGCCTGGCTCCCCCCTTCCCCCTCAATTCGTCGTTACCCACGGATCTTGATCGTTCCCGAGGTGTTCTTGCGTTTCGTTTGGGTGATTTGGGGGTAATGCGGGTAGAAACCGCTGTTCTTGATCCCCCCTTGCGCGTGTTTCTCTAGGGAGATTTCGGGGGTTTCTTGGCTCGTTTGGACCAATGTAGTGGAAAATATTGGTTCTTGATCGGTTTTATCTGGGGAATGTAGGCAAGATTCTTGATTCTTCGTGGACGGTTAGTGGTCATGGAGTAATTTGTATGGAGCGGTTTGGTTATCTATCCTTGAGTCGATGCTTATCTTGGAATTTGGGGATTTATTGGTCGGACTGAAGTCAAACTGTGAAAAAAAAGAGAGAGCTAATTTAGGGTTCTAGGTGATTCTTTGAGGCGCCTTACATCCAATGTGGTTTTGAAAGACTAATTTGTGAACATGGGTTTCGATCGATTCGTGAAGTTGGGACATTTGAGGTCGGAAGAATACGCGAATGCACTGGATGCCGGGATACTTTTGCGTATGGTTTGGTCATACTTGCTTATTGTTGGTTCATGTTTGGGTTATACCCATAACCCATTAGGAGTCGATTATATTTTTGTAAGTAGTCCTTAATGTTCTTGCCATGCCCATAAATTCTTGATGCTGAATGTTCTGAGCACGAAAGGTTCTGATTAGACAATTTCTAATGCGTTTGTATAGGCTTCAGCAAGAATAACTTGTGATTAGTAGTACTACTTTGTTAGTGTTTCAGTTAATTCTTACACCGAGGAATCAAGGATCCTAGCACTTGAGTATTTCATTTGATAAGTCCATGCCATCTTATAATTTCAGAAGGGCACATTAGTTGTACTAACACAGAAAGACCAAATCTCCATGATTCATAGTTCCTTTGGTATGTGCTGATACTTGATATTGACTATATAAGGGCAGTATTATGGGATGCAATCACGCAAAACAGGTTTTATCAGAATTACAAAAAGTTCTATGCGTATTAATGGTTGGATTTCTTTGTTAATGAGCAATACAATAGCTGGTGTAAATTGCAGATATGTGCATCTTTGACAAAAGTAATGAATAATCTGTCTTCCAGGTTGGTCATAGTAATGACTTTGAGTTTGCTCGTAACCTGACTTTTGTGTACAAGGGGGGTTGGCATAGCTCTGAGATCAGTGGATGCATATACCTTCTGGCAGGAAATTTTTTTTGTCATGAATTGTTATAATTTTTTCAGAGAGACATATTTTTTTCCTTTGAGCATGCACAGCTATTGTCTATTGTACAATTTCGCTACTGCTATTTGAATTCTTGCAGTACTAGTGTAAGTCTAGCACAACTACTTAGTAGCTGAGTGGCTTTGTAGTTCATACTACCTAGTACCTATCGGCCCCTGTCACTTGTAGTCACATAGAATTGTGCATTCTAGCCATATGATGGAAGCAGAGATTGGGTATTGTGAACTTGAAGTCTTGAACACAGTTCAATATGGCTAACATGTGACTAACACAGGAACAGGATCAGTCAGACACCACAATCTTTTTCACATGCTTTTTGTTAGCTATCTTGTAGCATGTGTAATTATTTGTTGATCTGCAACATTAAAATATTCAGCAGCCTGTCTCTATCGTTTGATCTGGCAAACTTTGTTTTTCTGTTCCTTGTGAGGAGCATGTGTACTGCTGATGTTTTCCAAGTCTTTGCTTCAGCATCTTACAACCTTCGGTTTTATTGAGTAATTCTGTTCTTATCTATGGCAGGAAAGGGGTATGCAAGTTCTACAATGGCAAGTCTGGATCTTTTGCAAAGCTTCAAGATTCAGTGATCCCATCTCCACCTGAGAAAAGCCTTCCAAAGCCAGAAAACCCATCTCCTAGGAAGCGAAAAGGTCTTCTTCCGTTCAGTTTCAAGTGGGGCAAGCCACAGAACAAAGAGATATTCCCTGAAGATGATGTGATCATCAGCCCTACGAATTGCAGGAGAATGACATTGTCACCAGCTGCTACAAGCAGTTCGGGGAGCAACAGCGGCAGTGATGATGAACACTACCGCTCTCCGAAGCTGCATACCCGTCAGCCACTCCGAAGGACCAGCAATGCCGCCATGGGTGTCTTTGCTTCTCCACCCGCACCTCGTCCACCGCAGGTGTTATCAGCTCATATGAGATCACACTCGATGCTTGATCTGCAGGATGTGACAGAGTCGACCGCCATGGTTTCTCCCAGGGACAAGCGAAGGAGGAACTAGGAAGGGTGGATCTTGACGCGTTGTCGGTCCGGTCCAACCGCTGGTGCCCATTTTAGACTGCGGAATCCAGTGGCGAATGCTGTCGTGGTGGTAGGGCGCGCGCGATGCTTTAGGGGGGTGGGGTGTGTTTTGCGAGGTCAAATGGACTCGTATTCATAGAGCTTGCTGTTCTCCTTATACTTGATGTACTGGGATACATACAGAGAAAACCTGAGAAACTGATGTCGTTACCTGAGTTGGTGGGCTGCATGCGTTGATTACAGGTTGACTTGTAAATGCTGAACTCTGCTTTTGTCGATTATAATTCAATCATGTGGCCTGCTCTATTACATTTTGTATGCCTCTCTGATCTGTGGTATCTCACCCTCTGGAACTGTATCAGCATGCATGTTATGTCCTGAGCTGTCGGTGTTCTTTTGTTGCTAGTACAAGTAGCAGCAACTTCTTCCGATGAACTTGTCTGTGCAGATCCATCACTTTTTTTTTTTTTTGAGAACACGCAGATCCGTCACATAGTTTTGGATAAATCATTCTGCTCTTATGGGTACTGTTGTGCAAAGCGCAAGGATTTTTTTTTTGGCAGAAGATAATCTATCGCAGTATACATGCAGATTGTGTGAACGCCTTTGGCAAATCCTGTTGATCGTTTTTTTTTTTTTTTTTTGGAGAACATGATGATCGGTTTCGTGCTTTCAACTTCTGTTTTCGTTTTCGGAAGAGATTGCAGTGGATGTGCAGCTGCATCAAATACAACAAAATTTCTACTGCTTTGTACTGTTAGATTCAGCCCACCTGCGGCCCCACGATTGCAATGGAACGGTCGTGTTTTTTTATAAAAAGAATTCAACACCACTAGATTCGCTTGTGCTCCTAGTTCATTGCAATGGGCCGCACGATTGCAATGGAACAGCTAAATGCAATGGGCTGTGGACATTGGAATAGCTAAAAGCTAAATGGCCGTCCAATTGCGAGTTAATCTGCACAAAGGTAAATTTAGCACTAGTTAGTCTGGTTGGTCATGTTTTTTTTATAAAAAGAATTCAACACTAGCCCATTGCAAAGCAGCACGAGCGAGCAGGCCCATTGCATTTAGCTGCGATTTGGTGGCACATGATTGCTGCTCTAGTTAATCTGACGTCTTCGGTAATCGGAACCGTGGGAGCAAAGGCTGACAATTCCAAACAGTCGTCATCTGCTGGCTTATCTGCTCATAAATAATACTCCTACTCACATGCGGGTGCAGCTATAATTGGTTCACTTCTGAAGGGGGGAAAAAGGATGCGAGTGCGGAGTGCCTCCAGTCTGATGACACCAGTACCGCAACCAGCTGTTAGGCACATTTTATTTGTATGGAAAACATGAAAAATATTTTGAGAATTTTAATCATGTAAGAAAAATTCTTATCTTCAGTCAAGTTTTCAAGATAGCCCGCACAATTACGCGGTTAGCACCCATGTAAAATTATTTATTTTTTACATATGATTTTACTTAAATTTGTTAAATATCTATCTCGTTGTCTTATTTTGAAATATGGAATTTTATCATCCGCGTGTTTCTAATTTTATATTTTTTAAAAGTCGCTTCGGTCGCTACCTTACTCATTTGTCAGGCCTTTATTTATTTATCGATCTATCACTATTTCTATTCATTTTCCATCAAACCTTTAAGAATTAGATATTTTAGTTTTTAGAGTTCATTATCTTATTGAGTTTTGTTAAAGTTCTGTCAGACACCGCCACTGTACGGTCCCTCCGCTGCCTCCTCTCTTTATTATCATTGGGATTTTAAAAATCGAACATAATTATCATTTGAATTTATTTTTTACTTTTCAGAAGTCCAGCTAAACCTTTAGCGGCTTTGCCACTATACTCCTCTACGTGCGACCTGCCCGCTGCCTCCCCTCTTTATTATCATTAAGATTTCAAAAATCGAACATGATTATCATTGGGTTTATTTTTTTACTTTCTAGAATTCCACCAACTGTCGTAACCGTGCTTCTTAATGGCTTGTCCATTGTCCCTCCTCTTAATCGTCCTTTGGATTCTATTTAGAGTTTTGTTATATTTATAGTTTTTATATATCCCATCAACTACCACCACTTTACTCCTTTTCATACCTATTTTTTCCCCTCTTTATTATCATTAGATATCGTTGTGTTGTAGATGAAATATTCTTTTCAAAAAATCCATATTCATTTTCAATATTTTTATTTGTAAATTGTATTCCTACTTGAACTCTTATAATTATTTTTCTATTTTTGAAATTTATTTTATTAGTTATTCTGAATTTTAACTAATCTCGTCATATGTTTTAGATGGTCTATTCTTTCAATAGTATTTATTTTTTATTACAAATTTTTAGTTATTTATAAATTATATTTCTAGTTGAACTCTTATTTTTATTTTTCTATTTTATGTATTTATTTTCTTTTTTATTTCGAATTCTAATTAATCTTGTGTTGTTATAGATGGATTATTGTTGTTTCAAAATTTCTTTTTTATTCTGAATTTTAGTTATTTCAAAATTGTATTCCTACTTGAACTCCTCCTTTTCTTTCCTAATGTCAGAAATTTATTTATTTTTATTTCGAATTTTAATTAATCACGTATCGGGTTCTTATATGGACTCATCTTTTAATATTGTTTATTTCTAATTCTGAATTTTTGTTATTTTTTAGATTGTATTTCTACATGGACTCTTATTTTTCTTTCTTCGATTAATGTGGGACTTTCTAGTCTCCACAGAGAACGTAGTGTTTTCTTTTCAAGCTGTCTTAATAATATAATAGATAGATAGATAGATAGGATTAAGACAGGGAATTGCTTTGTTCCCATAGTACGATTTAGGTTAGAATTGGATGGTCGTGTTTGTTTATAAAAATAATTCAATGTTCTATCCCTCCTCATATTCTATCTCTATTATTAGTTTAAAACAGAGTGAATTGAGTCAACTAATCTGATTGAAAATTTGGTCTAAAATTCTTTTTTCAAGGTAAACCTCAAAAAAGAACAGAAAGCGCATGTTTTCATTTAAGAAGAGGAAAGTTGGTTTCGTTTTTGAGGAAAAATCGGACCCAAAACCCCACCACACACGGTTAATTAGAGAAAACAAGGCAAAAACCTAAACAAAGAAAAAAAACATGCGGCAGCAAAACTGAAGCGCTTCCTATGAACAACCATAAGCTAGACAACGTAGGGTAGAGTCTTCTAGACGAAGCCTCCAAGGATGAAGATAACATCCAAGACACGAGCAGCATCCGTGTGAGCAATAGAACAAGATTTTCACCTGAAGAACGAGGATAGCAAAACAATGATGCATTCAAGAGAGAAACGATGCCCGCAAGTGTTGATGTCGTCGGTGCTAGTCAAAGACCAAGCAGGACTTTCATCCAAGCTCTCACTCTCTGCCAACCACAAACCTAAGGTTACCACAGCGCAACCAAGACGAAAGCAGTTGAGAATTGAGTAGCCCTATATTGATTGCGGAAGGACACGGACCTTGCTTAAAATGTAGGGGAGTGTCACCCCTTAGGCTAGCTTTTGGGCAGAAAAACCCCGTTAAAAAATTGTCCAATGAGACCTCAACCTATATATGAGCTCCTATTTTCTAGTTGGCAGGAGCAATGGTTTTTAGATATGGTTTTATCTTTCAGTATGTAAGCTTTTTATTAGTGGTTATGGTCGAACAAACTAAAAGACATAACTACGAAAATCATTATCATTATCGTTGGCTAACTTGCAGTTGCAAAGGCCGTTTAGCCAACCACCTCTAAGAAAACCCATATGTGTAAATACAATATTTCCACAGGCATGGAAGCTATCCCATGTAGAAAATAGTATCACATGTGGTTCCTTAAGAGGATTGTATGTGATAATTGCATTTTTCACAGGTGGCTCCTTAAGAGGACAGCCTGTGATAACCATTCCAAAACCTTAAAAGGAATACCCTATCACCCATGAACCCTAGATTACCCATATGAGGAGCTCGATCTGCCTAAAGGTCCTGGATCTTCACACCGTTGTTGTGGACAAGCTTGCATAAAAATGATCACGAACGCCATGGATGAGCTCGCATGTGATCCCATCCCACCATCTCCGTGGTTGTTAGATTTGATTCGCCGCCTCCACTGTGGACTAGCTGGTGTGGATCCATCACCGGTTCATTGGACGAGCTAGAATGGATCTGCAAGCCACCTCCTGAGCCCTGTCATCCACCGTGTTGCTATGCCAATGCTAACATATCCTCCACAACGCATTGCTAGTTGGAGCAATCATAGTCCCATAGAGGATGGTAAACAGCTCCGAGGAGCGGCAACTTCAACGGGTGGTCGAGGTGGAGAATGGGAATGAGGAGGATCTAAGGAGGTGATGGTGGAATTAAAAGGAGAATGGGAAGGAGGAGAGACTGAGGAAAATTAAAGGAGAGAAGAGCCCTATGGTGGATATGGGTATAAATATATTTGGTGTGATTTATAGAGGTAACCCATTTAGGCCACCGTCTCTCCAAATCAATTATTTACTAGTAGAGAAATAATCTTCAGTACCGGTTCTAAACCCTCTTTAGTCACAGGTGTAGTAACCGAAATAAGTAAACCGAGACTAAAGTTTATTGACTTCTAGTACCTGTTGAAGGAACCGGTAATAAAGATACATACTAAGTAAAAGAATATGGGGTACGTACGACAAACTCAAGATCTCTCACCTCATCCCTCACGCGCGTTACCATTTCACCTACATCACATATCTGACTTGGATAGAAATTTTTTCCTTTCGAACTAACTCTAGAGGTATTTTGAGTACTAGTTGGTAACACCAATCTGTCCTAAAAATAACTTTAGTCCCGATTGGTGTTACCAACCGGTACTTAAAAATACATCTTTAACCGATACTAAAGATATATTTTTAGTACCGGTTGGTAACATCAATCGGGACTAAAAATCCACCAGAAATAGTCTTGGTTGGTATTACCAACCGGTACTAAAGATGCATTTTTAATACCGGTTAGTAACACCAATCGGTACTAAAGATATTTCTAGAGACTTGAGCTTTTAGAACCGGTATTAGTACCGGTTCTTAATACATCCGGTATATTTGTAGATTAGGACATTGGATAAAAGATGAGTTCTCTTGTAGTGATTCAAGGAGATCAATTATTAAAGGTAATTTTTAGAGGCGGTCAACTAAGAAACTGCCTCTAGAAAATGAGCCTCATTTATAGTGGGGACGTGGTTAACCACCACCTAAATCCCTTTCCAGAGACGGTCCATGACGGATCTCTCAGGTCTACTGTATTGGCTGTCCATAACGGAACCCACATGTACAGTAAAACAACATGTGTATTTCAGAAATGTTTTTTTTATAGGGAGATTGCATGAAAATATTTGGCATGATAAATCTAGTTTTTATAACAAGTATCACAATTTTTTATTTCAAACAACCATATATTTATAAATCAATCAATTATAGCATGCATGTGTGTGTCTTGAGTATATTATCCACCTACAAGCATATACTGGTGAATTTAATATAAAGAAGCAAGAGATAGAAATAAGACTTGAAAAAGTGTGGTCTCACTCACAGCTGAAATTTGTTGTTTTCTCTATGCGTGGATTAAAACTGATCTATCATATTTGTGTAAGGACATATTTAAGACCTACTTTGTATTATTTAATTTTTAAAGATTTTAATTAACTATTTGGACCACATGGACTAAATCTTTTTTTTTGACTGGTCACCGGGGGGAGATCTTCCCCACCTGAATTTCATTAAAGAAAATATGAAGGTACAGAGTTAGTTCGATACATTGGGATGTAGGGAGGAGGATATAGTTTCTTTCCAGGATTCAGCTACAATCCTATCAGCATGTTTAAGGCGTTCAGCCCAAAGGGTTGCCTCCTCGATGCATCTAGAGACTAATTCGTGCTTGCGAGATTGCCTGATTCCTAAAGACAACATCATGGCGGTGATTCCAAAGACCCCAGAAGCACAGGAGGTAGAAAACTTGATAGTGTTTCAGTGGGATCCGGGCCGGCTTACGGAGAGCGTGCAAATCTTGCATGGCGCTGATGTTCGGCTGAATGCTAATTGAGGTCCAGAAAGCACTGGCAAAGGGGCATTGGATACAGAGGTGGAAAGCAGTCTCACTTGCTATAGCACCCTAACTTTTTTTTTCCCTCATTTAAAAAAATTATTTTGGTGATTAAAATTTGTTTTCAGTTGATCTTGTGCCAAGTGGATCTCAAAACCCCTCCTTGAAATTCTTTCAAATTTTATCAAATCCCTGTTCAATCCAAATTCAAATTCTCCATAATCTCCATCAAATTCTCAATTCTGAAAATCCCTGGAAAAATGAACTGTTTCAAGTTGGGCCCCTTTTCTCTTCTTTTCTCTCCCCGGCCCAACCCCTCTCTCTCCCTCCCCTTTTCTCCCCCGAGTGGGCCGGCCCATCCCTCCCCCTCTCTTTCTCCCTCCCGGCCTAGCTCTCTCTCTCTTTCTCTCCCGGCCCACGGGCCTTTTCCCCCGCGCTCGGCCCGGCCCAGCCCACAACTGCTCCCCCTTCCCCTACCTCGCGCCTGCGCCCGCCTGCGCCCGCCGCCGCTCGCCGCGCCGCCGTGCCCGCGCCGCGCACCTCACCCCCTCGCGCCCCGCGCTGCGTCGAGCCTCGCGCCGCCCGCGCCACGCCCCGCGCCGCGCCGTGCGCCGCGCGCGTCACATCGCCGTGCCGTGTCACCTCGCCGCGCCAACATCTCGTCCGGCCTCGAGCCCCACGCCGCCGCGCCGTCCTCTCACCGTCCCGTCGCCGCTCCTCCATCCCATCACCCCCGCACCTCGCTGCGCCCCTCGCCGCCTATAAAAAGGGGCCCCTTCTCCTCGCCGCACCGCCCCCCTCGCCGGCGCTCTCTATTTCCCTCTCTCTCTCTCGGTCGCACTCTCTCTCCCCTCTCGGCCCCGCCGCCGCTGGCCGCCCTCACCGGCCGCCACCGCTCCCCGACCGCCGTTCACCGTCGTCCCCCGGCCACCGGCCTCCCCTCCCCTTCCCCGGCCGCCTCGCCACCGCCGGCACCCAAGCCGAGCTCGGCCAAGGGAGGAGGAGGAAGAAGCACCCGACAAGCGGGCCCCACGCCTCTCTCTCCCCTCTCTTGTCTGACATGTGGGCCCCGCCCCCTCTTCCCCTTCTTTTGACCGACATGTGGGCCCCACCCCGCGCCGTTAAGCCAACGGAATATTCCACGGAATATTCCGTTACCGTTTAAATTTAATTCCCAAAATTTCAGAAAAATTCTTTGATCTTTGAAAATTCATAGAAATTCAACCGTAACTCCGTTTGACCTCGTTCAACTTTCTAAATTTTTCTAAAAATAAGATCTACACAGTGGCACACTTATTTCTTTTATTTTGAGCTTGTTTTATTGCCTTTTATTTATTTGTTCTCCGTTCCGCGTATAGAGCACGTGTACGAGGAAGCTCCGGACGTCGGTTTCGAAGAAACATGCATTGTTAGTGTACACAGTAATTTTGTTTAGGTCTCGAATTGTTTATGCAACCGATGGACCGACCTAGTAGTTACACTCACTGTTCATAGGACGTTGTGAATCCCTTTATCCTTGTTAGCTACACATATGTTAGCGCCGGTATCGCTATCTATTGGATACGATTACCAAGGTAGTTTGCTTAGCCGTGCTTACGTTTGTACTGTCGTGTGGGAAACTTGGGTATTTCTAAACTTTATGCTTAAAAATCTGGTACGTTGTACCGATGTGTTGTGAAATAAAATAAGTTGTGAAAATGGTGATGATGCGAGGCCATGTCTTTGTGGTTTGGTCGCGTATTATCGTTAAGGACCGATTCCTTTGGGAAATCCATCCAAACGCGTTACAGTGCGACCTCACGGGTATTCATGGGATGCCCCTGGCTAAGTAAATGGTTATCACATAGGAGTTTGGTATGCCAATAGTTGTGGGATGCCGAGGATGAGGAGACGAAGTTTGGATCATTATAGCCCTTTTGGGTGTTTTATTTGCCTCTATGTGGCACACGGTACCGAGTAGGAGTAGGAGGCATCCTCGGTATTCCTGAGTGGATGACGGCAGCGACTGCCTGATACTCAGCTGAGAGACTTGGCCCAACTAGGTGGTATGCGATTTTCATGGGTTAGCTTTGGAAAGGCCTTGTCATGAACTTCCGTTGCCGACGGGTACACGGAAGCGTACAACCTCTGCAGAGCTTAATGAATTGTTCGAACAGCCGAGCCCACGGTCAAGGGTGAGTGTAAGGTGTTTCTCATAGTGTAGATTTGTTTGACAAATGTTTGATGAAAATGGTTGGTGGGAAGGGGTTCGTTTCCAGAGTTCGCCTGTGTGGCCAACGACTAACCTTTGTGGTTAGGAACGGGTCTGTGTGACCTGGGGTGTCGCTTGGCACCAAGGTGTTGTTAGGGCCGAGAAGGCGTTGTTGTGCTGAGAAAGCAATGTTAACTATGTGAAATAGTGTTGTGATGATTTTGCTGAGAAAGCAGAAAGAAACTAATAGAGGAAACCAGTTATTTAATTAATTGTTACTCTTGTGACAAGTTGTTGCAAAGCAACTTGTGGAATGGGACGAGGCGTGAGCCTCCTCCCGACAACTAAAATTTGACTCACTAGAGTTTTTGAGAAATAAATCGCTTTCGCCAAAAAGGCTGCTTTCGCAAATAAAACCCTAGCCCTCCTTGTCTTAACCAAGCATGTCATTCTTTCCCTGGCTTGCTGAGTACGTGAAGTACTCACCCTTGCTATATATATAATATCTATAGAGCTTGGAGATGAAGACGTCGACCCGACCGCCGATGAGTGTCTCCAGGAGCAAGCTGAGTACGAGGATTTCTAGAAGATTTGTGCCTAGCCCCAAGCCCTCGCCTGTGGATCAAGATGGTGGCCTAGGCGCTCGCCTAGTGCTTAGTCGCCCAGTCGCTTAGCTTCCGCCGCTTTTTGATTTCCGCTCTGTGAACTTTTGTATTGTTGCGTTGCTCATCTTTGGGCCTATCCAGGATAGCAACTTATGTAAGGATTAAAACCCAGTGATGTAATAATTAGTTACTTTGATTCCATGGTTATTCTGTGTGTACCAGCTAGTGTATCCTGGGACTGGTACTATCCCACAGGTAATGCGTAGCACCTCGGCATGAGTTAGCTGGTGTTATCGGTTAACGAGTGCCGGGGCGTTACAAGGTTGGCGCATAGCGGGCACTCAGCTGATTGGACAACATTTTTCTTCAGAAGGTTATGTTTAGTTGGGAGGCGTTCCTTGGACAGCAGCCAAGCAAAGAATTGGATTTTCGGTGGGGCTCGGTTTTCCCAGATAAACCTCCAGTTTGGGTAGATCAGCCTTGAAGCTTGTAGTTGGTTATAGATGTGCTTTGTTGTCAGGAGATTGGTCCCCTCGACCGCTGTTCTTTGGTCTGCCTGATCCCCTAGGGCAATTTCTTGGCAGATTGCACTCAGTTCCTAGAGCTGACACTGGGCCACCGTCGATAGCCTGGGAGCAAAGTGAGCACACAAATGGCTTGCAAACATCTGGGCAACCGTAGCTTGTTTGTCTGTCGAGTGGGAGTAAAGTGCTGCAAATTTATCCGCCAGTCTTTCATCCTCTAACCACTTGTCATGCCAAAAGGAAGTTCTTAGCCCATCCCCTACCTGACATTTTGTCAAATTCTGTAGTTCCGGTAGGAGTTCAATCAGAGATTTCCAGTGCGGTCCTAGCTTCTTCTCTGAGTACAGGGAGAGTCCTGCAAATTCTTGCCAAATCCAGCTCGCCCAGCTGGAATCAGAGGAGTGCAGATGGTGCAGCCGTTTGAGTAGTAAAGCCATGTTCTGAACTTGCATATTTTTTATCCCCAAGCCACCCTGTTCTTTTGGTGTGCACACTTCTCCCCACATGGACTAAATCTTAAAGCCCACATCTCTAGATAAGGCAAAATTGCATAAAGCACCCCAATTGTCACTCTTATTTTGAAATCACCCCCCTAAAAAAATCAATTTGTTGCAAAGGCCCATCCAACCAAACCCCTCGACATGAATATACATAAACTCAGCCCGATTTTGCCGATGTGTAGCCACAGCAGGGGAAAAGAGCTCGACCTCAACCAATTGCCAATATTGATACGCCGCCACCTTCAGCCCTCACGCTGTTCAAGACGTCTTCTCGCTTTAATCTACACCGAGGACTAGGCTCAAATGGATGCACCTGAAACCAAACGTGACCCGCTGATCTGGCCTTTTACGGGTACACGTCACAGGCCGACTCAGCTATATACATGCGTGAAGGGGTTTGGATGGGTGGGTTTTTGCAACAAATCAGTTTTATGGGGAACTTTCAAAACATGAGTGATAATTGCGGTGGTTTATGCAATTTTATACTATGTGTCACTATGTAAATAGTTTTCAGACACGTGAATACAATTACGATGACAATGATATCCATCGGTCCAATCACAGGGTCTACCTACTAAATCTGCTTACCAGCCACTACTACAAAGCGTGTATTTGCATCGTATAAGTGACTATGAGTAAATGATTATAGCTACACATAGTACTAAAACAAAAATAATTGAATTCCTCGCACAAATAGGGTTGCATCGTATCAGTGACAGCGAGTAAATGATTACATCCACACATAGTACTAGAACAAAAATAATTGAATGCCTCGTACTCGTATCAGTGACAGCGAGTAAATGATTATAGCCACATATAGTACTAGAACAAAAATAATTGAATTCCTCGAACAAATAGGCAAACCCTGCCGTAAGTTGTATATATATATTCAGCTGCCCTGGCCTCCCCACTACCTCCCCACAGAATAGCTCATCAAACCTAAGTTTAATTGCCAACATTATCATGGCCATCAAACCAATGGGCAAACCGCTCGTAGTCATACTCTTGTTATGCTCCTCCCTCCTCGCCGTGGCTGCAGCAGCGGCGCCGTCATCAACGGCAGCAGGCCATGGCGAGCAAGACGACGTGTCGACCTACATCGTGCACCTCATGCCCGCACACGCGGCACGCCGCCCCACACACCGCGCAGCTCGTCTTACCCGCGCCTACACACACCTCGTTCGTCCGCGAGCTCCTCCCGCGGCACATCGCCGACCCGGCTCCGCGACTCCTCTACTCCTACGCGCACGCCGCGACGGGGTTCGCGGCGCGCCTGACGGCACGACAGGCCGCACACCTCGAGACGCAGCCTTCCATCGCGGCCGTTGTCCGTGACAAGGTCTATCAGCTCCACACCACGTTTTCCTCCGACTTTCTCAACCTCTCACCGTCTTTTGGGCTACAAGCGGAGTCCAATAGCGCTGTAGACGCGGTGATTGGTGTCATAGACACGGGTATATATCCAAAAGATCGTGCCTCCTTTGCACCTGACCCATCTCTGCCTTCAACACCGCCTCCCACCTTCCGTGGTAGTTGTGTGTAGTCGTTTCGTGATTTCAATGCTCTTGTGGGAGCAGTGGCGGAGCCAAAAATATTCTAGACGTAGGACTCAATTGATGAATTTTCATAGGTTTATCTTTTTTCTTCTAAATTTTCAAATTTTGGGGTGTTATTTTAATAGGTATTTAGGATCAGGAGTAGGGCTCTAGCCCTAGCTACCCTACTCATAGTCCGCCCCTGTGTGGGAGCAAAGATGTTCTACCGGGGATACGAGGCAAAATATGGGTCAATAGATGAGAGGATGCAGACCAAGTCACCGCTAGATACCGTAGGTCATGGCACTCGTACTTCTTCCACTGCAGCTGGTCATGCTGTCCCGAATGCCGACCTCTTTGGTTTTGCCGATGGGATTGCCAAGGCCCAAGAGCACAGCCCCAGGTGCACGTATTGCCATGTACAAGGTATGCTGGGCATATCCCATATCCGAATGCACTACCACTGACATCCTTGCGGCCTTAGATGAGGCCATTGCTGATAGCGTTGATGTCATCTCCATCTCAATTGGTTCCCCCCACGACACTATTTTATCTGAGGCCACGTCCACGGCCGGGTTTAATGCCGTTCGTAAGGGCATAGTTGTTGTTGGATCCGCTGGTAACGATGGTGCCGAATCAACTGTCTGCAACATAGCGCCATGGGTGTTGACAGTTGGTGCATCCAGCATGAACCGTCAATTCCCGGGGGTTGTTGTCCTCGGCAATGACCAGACCTTCGTTGGCACCTCGCTCTATCCCGGCAACCCATATGATTCCATGAGGCCACTTGTCCATGGTTATTCCGCTGGCTCCCCATATTGCGAAATCGGGAAACTTAATGGCAAAATAGTGGCTGGCAAGATTGTCCTGTGCGAGGCAGGAGGAGGACCGAAGGACGTTGAGAAAGGCGTTGCCGTTGATATGGCTGGTGGATACGGTGTCATCATTCGTGGTATCAGTATGTTGATGAGTACGTGATTACCACCGCCCATCTTATCCCTGGCACGGCGGTGCCACACGCCGCCGGCGAGCAGATCTTACAGTACATGAACACGGTACCATACCCAGTTGGTAAGATCCTCTTCTACGGCACGGTCGTCGGCTCGTCGCCGTCCGCACCGAGGGTCGTGTCATTCTCTAGCCGCGGCCCGAGCACTAACGCACTGGAGATCCTCAAGCCCGACCTGATCGCTCCAGGCGTCAACATCCTCGCTGCATGGACTGACGCCAACTCGCCGACGGAATCCGCCGTCGACCCGAGGCACGTCATGTTCAACATCGTGTCGGGTACATCCATGGCGTGCCCGCACGTGAGCGGCATCGCTACTCTGCTCAAGAAGGCACGGCCATCTTGGAGCCCCGAGATGATCATGTCGGCTTTGATGACTACGGCGTACGGCACGGACAACGCCGGCGATGACATCAAGGACATGGCCACAAGAATGGCGGCTGGGCCGTTCGAACTCGGGGCTGGCCATGTCTACCCTAATAGAGCCCTTGACCCTGGCCTTGTCTATGACGCCGGCATGGACGACTACCTCGACTTCTTGTGCGGGGTCGGTTACTCCGAGAAACAAATCGACGGCGTCTTCAACAAGGACGGCTCGGTGACCAACTGCTCGACGAGGGAGCGCACAGGCAGCGGGAACCTAAACCGCCCATCCTTCTCGGTGTATGCCGGAGCGTACGGTGAAAGCATCATCCTGCGCCGCACCGTGCGCAACGTCGGAAGCAATGTCAACGCCGTGTACACCTTCCATCTTAGCTCCCCGCCCGGCACGGAGGTCTCCGTCTCGCCGGGCAAGCTGGTGTTCGACGCGATGCATCAGACAAGGACGTACAAGATCCGCATCCAATCCACGGCGCCCTACGGCTTCTTCACCAAGTACACATATGGGTGGATCGCTTGGAGCGACGGCGTGCACAGGGTGAGGAGCCCCATTGCCGTCACCTGGCCGTCTCAGAGGGCTGCCGTCTCGACCATGTAAGCTGCATCGCTCTGGCCCTCTTCATCAGTATACATATATATGATCTAGCTACGGCCGATGTCCATCTAGCTGATCTCACCTTGTTCAGTGTCCAATAATAAGAAGCTTAATTTGGTTCCTGTATATAAAAAGTATCCCGTTGTGATGTAAGATGTATACTAATGCATGTATTGTCGCAGATGCATGATAAATAAAGGGGATTTGCTATATTTGTGGTGATACATTTTTTTTGTTAGATATTAGTCAGATTTTAGACCCTTTGATTTCTATAAGATCCGTGTATACGTTTGTTCATGCGTACTAAACAACTTCTTTTGTTGTTATAATTATATATTTTATACAAATTTACAATGGAATTCCTATATTTTTATTGCGCCATAAATCTTGCATATGTAATTACACCCACTTACATAACACTTACATATATAATTAGTATGTAATTTTAGGATTTACGTATGTAATTTTAGGATTTACATGTGTAATTTTGGGACTTACATATGTAATATTGGGACTTACATTGTAAATACACTAAAATTACATATGTAATTTAGGGATTTACAATGTAAATACATGCTGACTAATTTTTGGTGAAAAATATAGCGCATAAATATAACTACACCCTAAATAAAGTCTGGTGTCTTTTGGTTCATTTCGTTTTTTGAGAATATCTATGTAGTGTTTGCTTCCTCTCTAAAGAAAGAAAATGACTCTGGGAAGGCAAGTCTCACCCATTAATTTCAAGCGGCATTATGTTCGCTCTGGAGACCTCGAATTATCACGTTAAGCAAATAGAGGAAGATATTGATTCATCTAATTCGTGAATGATCGAAACTATGATGGTATAGATTGATTGATAT
This sequence comes from Oryza punctata, assembly GCA_000573905.2. Taxonomy (NCBI): domain Eukaryota; kingdom Viridiplantae; phylum Streptophyta; class Magnoliopsida; order Poales; family Poaceae; genus Oryza; species Oryza punctata. The sequence goes on from CM002489.2 coordinate 39,558,216, forward strand.
AGTTGTATATAAAAACGGTTGTATCAATGGAAGCTAAGAATTGTGTATGCAAACTAGTTTGCTACCGCTACTTTAGAGGCTTTTTTTAAAAAAAGAGAAACATAAGCTAAAAATTGTATATAAAATCCAAATTGACTTATCTTCTGTATAAAAAATAAAATTATTCATATGGGATCAAAAGCGGAGTTGTGTGTTCCACACATGATTTTTTTTCAGAAAAGTGTAGCTCCCTGTAAAAGCATGAAAATCCGCCAGTTATTTTTACTATAAAAACGGGAAACTCTTTTAAGCACTCATGTGGATGTTCACCCGTTTCTTGCATGTCAACTAAATGGTTATGAAAAAATTTAAAAAAATTGAAAAGATAGATTAATATGTATTATATCACTCCACAAACATACAAGTTTAAATTCAACTTCTACAATTTACAACAAAAATAATAAATTTGGCTGTGAATATACTAGTTAGAGTTTAATTTGTTGTTTTCGTTACAACTTCTAGAAGTCGATGTCTTTATCTTCAAACTATATATATATATATATATATATATATATATATATATATATATATATATATATATATATATATATATATATATATATATATATATATATATATATGTATGGCGCAGGGTAAGTACTTTATGTACTCAGCAAGTCAGGAAAAGAATGACATGTTTGGTTTAAACAAGGAGACTAGGGTTTTATTTGTAAAAGCAGACTTTTTGGCAAAGAGATTTATTTCATAAAACTTCTAGTGAGTCAAAAATTTTAGTTATTGGGAGAAGGCTCACGCCTCATCCCATTCCACAAGTTGCTTTGCAACAACTTGTCACAGATTAAAAATCAATTATTAACTGGTTTTCTCTATTAGTTTGTTTTCACTTTCGCAGCAACTTCATTAAACACAACAACACTATTTTTCATAGTTAACCTAGTTTTCTCAGTACAACAACACCTTGGTGTCAGAAAACACCCCCAGGTCACATAGACCTATTCCTAAGCACAAAGGTTAGCCGTCTGCTACACAGGCGAACTCTTGAAACGATTCCCTTCCCACCAACCATTCAAACATTTTCCAAACAAATCTACGCTATGAGAAACACCTCACACTCACCCATGACCGTGAGCACGGCTGTTCGAACAGTTCAATAAGCTTTGCAGAGGTTGTACGCTTTACCCACACGACACGAAGCTGACACCGTTTAACCGTTGGCAACGGAAGTTCGTGACAAGGCCTTTCCAAAGCTTACCCATGAAAATCGCATGCCACCTAGTTGGGTCAAGTCTCTTAACCAAGCATCAGGCAAGATCAGCCGTCATCCACTCAGGAATACCGAGGATGTCTCCTACTCCTACTGATACCGTGTGCCATATTAGAGGCAATAAAACACCCAAAAAGGGCTATAAAGATCGAAAACTTCGTCTCCTCATCCTCGGCATCCCACAACATTGGCATACCAAACTCCCATGTGATAACCATTTACTTAGCTAGAGGCATCCCATGAATACTCATGGGGTCGCACTGTAACGTGTTTGGATGGATTTTCCAAAGGAAACGGTCCTTAACGATAATACGCGACCAAACCACTAAGACATGGCCTCGCATCATCACCATTTTCACAACCCATTTTATTTCGCAACACATTGGTACAACGTACCGGATTGTTAAGCATATATTTGGAATAACCCAAGTTTCCCACACGACGGTACAAATGTAAGCATGGCTAAGCAAAATACATCGGTCATCGTACCCAATGGATAGCAATATCGGCACAAACATGTTTGGAGCTATCAAAGATAAGAAAATATCAATACCCTATGTAAAGTGAGTGCAACTACTAGGTCGGTCCGTCGGTTGCATAAACAATCCTAGGCCTAAACAAGTTTATCGTGTACTCTAAGCAATGCATTTTTCAAACAATATATCTTGCAAATATAGGGGCAATGTGATCAAAGAGGCTTGCCTTGCACAAGATGCGGGTCTTCTCCTTCGTAAATGGTGTCCGGAGCTTCCTCGTACTCGTGCTCTATACGCAAAAAAGAGAATAAATAATCAAAAGGCAATAAAACAAGCTCAAAACAGAGAAACAGTAGTGCCACTGTGTAGATCTCAATTTTTAGAAAAAATTGGAAAGTTGAACGGGTCAAACGGAGTCACGGTTGATTTTCTATGAATTTCTAAATATTAAAGGATTTTTCTGGATTTTTATTTATTTAAACGGCGAAGGGAGGGCCCACCTTTCGGTGACCGAGAGAGAGAATGGGGTGCGGGCCCGGGCTGTCAGCGGCTTGGGGAGGGGGTCTTCTTCCTCCTCCACTTGCTCACTCTGCTCGGCTCGGGTGCCGGTGCGCCGCGGCGGCGAGGCGACCAGCGGGGAGACTGGTGGCCGGGGGAAGGTGGCGGCGACTTCCGGCGAGGCTCAGCCAGCGACGGCGGCGTCGGGTGGTGAAGTACGGTGGCGTGGGGCGGTGGCACAGAGAGAGGAGAAGAGAGGGAGAGAGAAATGGCAGCGAGGGAGCAGAGTGGTGAGAACGGGGGCTCGGGGGCCCTTTTATAGGCGGTGCGCTCGCGTCGGGATGCAGCGTCAACGAGGTCATGGCGAGGTGATGCACGTGACGATGGGACGAGGACGTGGCGATGGGACTTGGCACGGCGCGGCCCTGGCGCGACGTGCGGCGCATGAAGGGAAGCTCATTGCAACGCGACGCCGCCACGGCTCGGCGCCCAGGTCGGCATTTCGTCGAACGGGTCGTGGGCGCCGGCCAGAGGAAGAGGACAATGAATACTAGTCGGCTGGGCCAGGTCGTGGGCCGAGAGGAGGAAAAGAAAGAGGCTGGGCCGGCCTGCTCGGGAAGAAAGAAGAGGAGGAGATGGGGAGGGGGAAAGGAGTTGGGCCGAGGGAAAGAAAAAGGAGAAAAGAACCCAAATGAACAGTGACCTTTCTCAATTTCTCTGGATTTTCAGAATTGAAATTTGAGGGAATTTTTGGAGGATTTGAATTTGAATTTGACCAAGAATTTGATAAAAGCTGAAGAGATGTCTAGGAGGGGACTTGAAATCTGTTTTGGCACAAATTCAAATAAGAAACAAATTTTAAACTTCAAATTTTTAGATGATGAGATTTTTAAAAAAATTTAAGGGTGCTACACATAGGTGCTCATATAAACACGTGCATACTCCCACATATGAACACTCATGCACATACTATCTCTCTGTAAACACCTCTAATGACTGTATCGATGTATCTCGACATTCACGAACTCATGAAAGTTGTCTTCCTATCAACAGCTAAGACTGATTGTAAGCACGTGATTGTTTGCATTGCACTAAATCATACGAGTGAGTGATTGATCCTTTAATAACGGGGATGGGAAATGCTGAAAATATCTACTGTAGAATGCATGCGGCAATTTTTTTTTTTTGCAGTATATAACCTATGAAATCATAGCTCATATTTTGTTCTTCGTAAAATGTATAATGTTTAGATATGGTCGTGCTCTCAGTAACAAAACTAAAAGATAACACGGAAATTTTATAATGGTAAATCCTTTTTTTTCATAATGAGTCTGGCAATATTTATTTGTTAAATCAATCAACTATGATATGAGCGTGTGTACGTCTTGTGCGTTTTCTTCTTAGAAGCTCATCTCCAACAGTAGTAGTTCATTTCGTGGTATTGGTTTGTGACACCGTGAGTGCTAGGTCTCTTTCTCTTCCTGCTCTACTGTCCTACATATATGAATTTCACAAAACTACAAGTACTTTAATCATAATATCATAAAACTATAGATTTAAGAAGGCGTATCATAAACTACATATTTAGGATCAAATTTGTTAAAGAATTACCTATTTAAAATGAAAGGCCACCAAAATACAGATTTAATAAAGTTATTAAAAAAATACATGTTTTGCCGCTTGTTAATTAAAAACTACAACATTTATAGCTCTAACATAACAGTAGTGGTAGAGATTTAAACTGTAAAAAAATCTGTAGGTCTGTGATAGCTATAGTATTAAGTCTATTATTATGTGATATTGGATCTTAAATATATAGTTTTATATAGTTTTATGATACAACACCTTAAATATATAGTTTTATGATAATCTGGTTAAAGTACCTGTAGTTTTGTGAAATTTAATCAAAAAAGTTCAAAGCTAGACAAATTTCTCTCACAATTGTAGAGAGCTAGGAGTTGTTTAGTTTACAGCCACAACTTGCTATATTTTGTAACGCCAGATATTAGGTAAATTTGATCAATTTAGACAATTATTTGATTGTAGTCATAATTATGACAATATTCACTACCAGCAAACTAATAAATCCCAAACATCATTATTGACATAGAAAGTATGACAAGATTCTTTTAGGCTTGCCAAGATGTCTCAATCTGCTTTTTTTTTCTTTGCAAAGGTTGGTAACCTTTCTTACATAAACCAAACAGCTCCCTAGCCTAGGGATTATTTAAAATTAGAATTGTATTCGATATATAAGTTTTGGTTCCATTTCTGTAAATTTAATTGAATTTTATATGCAACTAATATCAACCTATGAACACCAGTTTGATCTAATTAAGATCCACCATGATTGATATTTTTCCCTGTTAATAATAATTTTTAAGATCTTAAGCGAACGTGATAGCTTAGTTTAGCCATATCTTTGTAATAAGAACAAAGATAACGAGTCTCGTGTGCCACATACCACGTTTGATTAGATGGAGATCGATAACGAGCCTAGCTTGAGCCATCGTACTATGTTTGATTGGAGTACATAATATAAGAGTAAATTACGCTCATGGTGTACTTACGTGATAGCTAGGTATAAATAGGTAAAATAACTTAGGGTCTCATCAGTTGGCTTATTTCCTAATAAGTCAAAACGGTTTATTAGGGAATAAAAAATAATTTATAAGTAAAAATTTTATATATATTTGTTCGTAATGATTTAAAAGCCAACACTAAAAAAATTACATTGAAAATATCTTAAAATCAACTTTAAAATCAAGTTTGAAAATTCAAATTTTGACCGATGGGGCTCTTATGAAATAATTGTTTCAGTGTTGCAACTTGTTTAGTCTGCTTCCTCGCTAAAGAAAGATTGTGGGAAGGCAAATCAATTTTCAGGAGCCATCAATTTCTTGCGTTAATCAAAGATCGTGATAGGTTAAATTAAATTAGGATGGTATAGATCGATTGAAATAGTCATAGAACTAAATGTGATTGTATCAATAATAGAAGCTACAAGCGAGTTGCATATGAAATCCAATTCTACACAGAAAGAAAATATATAGAAAATTAAGAGAACACGAGCTCAATAGTTATATATATGAAATCTAATTTGACTTTTAATATATCTACTCTATAGAAAATAAAATTATTCTGACGAATTCAAAAGTTTAGAGTTGTACATACCACATATAAATTTCTTTAAAAATCTAGCTCCGTACAAGAAATTGCACTGAGGAAATCTGCTCCTTCGTGGACACCCTACCGATCAGTCCACGACGTCTCCCACCGCCGAGCTCGAGCGGCCGCGCGCGCTGGCCCGTCGCCGTCGCCGTCGCCACGCCGGGGCGCACAATTGCCGTTGGGCATCAACATTAACATTTACGCATGTCGCGGTCTCTCTAGGCAAACGTGATGATTAGGAGGGAGGATATATCTGAAGATATTGAGAAATTTTCACCTGATAATGCAGCCTCTGGCTCAAGTAATCACTACTAGTAGTACTCACGGTCACATACATGGGCAATGACACGACGACAACTCGTCTCTTGGCCAGTTCATGTCGTTGTTGCTTCGCGTCAGGGGAGCAAAAGGTCATTAGCTGTTCACGTTCAGAATACTCGAACAAGCGAGTGCCATGGATTTTTCCGTTGGTTCGTTGTCAGTTCGAAAGGATTAGAACGAGTAGAGGTGCGCATTCGTGCCTTCATTTTCGTTGGCTTTTACTGTAGCACCAGAGACAGATTGACAAGCACGTAAAATTAATTCTGATGCGCAAGTCCATTTCAATAAACATTATAGATCGAGTCGTTTTCACATGAGTAATTTAGGGGCAGATATCCTCGTCTCTGCGAGTCAATTTCATCGTATTGCTTACTGTAGATTGTACTGAGGATTGCAACCACGGGGTCCAATGGAGGGCTGTGTGCTTGTAACGCCCGTTCTGTCGTGGCGTTAGTTTTAGGAAAAAACCTAATTTCCTAAAACCCTAATTTCGAAATTTCGCATTTTTGTTTTATTTGTTTATGTTTATGTGTGTGTGCCAAGATCTCGTAATCCACTGTCCAAATATCCATCCAAAATTCAAAATCCAAATCCAAATTTTCTCCAAATCAATTTTCTGCAAAAAGTCTAATTGTCCTCCCTCGTGTTCCTTGGGCCGAATTCCGTCGGCCCAGCCTTTCTCTCTCTCTCTGACCGTTCTCCCCCTTGCCGTTCTCTCTCTCTCTCTCTCTCCGGGTTGGATTTGCCGCTCGCGCGTTCAACGACCGGCGCTCGTTGCCTCCCGCGCGCGCGCGCCGCGTGTCGAGGTCAGCCCGCCTGCCTCTGCCACCTACGCCGCCTGCCCCTGCCGCCTGCGCCGCCTGCCTCTACCCTACCCGCGCGTCGAGGCCAAGCCTCGGATGCCGTCGCTGCAGCGTCTCTCTCCTCCTCCTCCCAAAATGGCAAGGTGCAGCGCCCCTTTCTTCTTCCCCCTTTCTCCTTTTTCCCTCGCCGGCGTCCTCTCTCTGCCGCCGCGTTGGTCGCTAGCGCTTGGAGCGCTAGCCTCGCATGCACGCCCGTGAAGCAGCCGCTCACCCCTCCCCGCGTGCTCCCTCGGCCCCCATAAAACCCCTCTCATCTCCCCTTCAGCCGCCCTCCCCCTTCCCGCAGCTGAGCGCCCGCGCCATCGCCGTTTCCGCCGCCACCGCCACCTCCGTGTCGCCGCCTCCTTCCGCCGGTCGCCGCGCGGACGCGCGGAGCTCGCACGGCCGCACCGACTCCGCCTCCTCTTCCCCGGCTCGGCAACCCCCTCTCCTCCCACGGTAACCGCCCCCGCTGCCGCCTTCTCCTCCCTCACTTCTGTAGGCCGAAGTCGCGGCCGCTTAGCCCGTCACCACGGCCGGCCGCGCCGCGCCCCTGCCCCTCCGCGCCGCGCCGCGCCCTAGCCCCTCCGTGCCGCCGCCGATCCCGCCCGGCCGGACCCGGTGCCGCCCCACCGCCGGCCGCCGTTGATCCCTCCCCTCTCTCACTCTCTCGGGCAAGCATCGAAGGAAGAAGAGGAGAAGAACACAGAGAAAGAAGGAAACGAGAAGAATGAAGAAGAGAAGGAGGAGGAAGAAGAAAAGAAAAGAAGAAAAACCGGAGGTGGGACCCACTTGTGGGCCCCACACCCCTTTGACCGGTCTCCCCAGCCTCTCTCTCTCCCACCTGTTTTGGGCCGCCTCGCTGGGCCGTCCCAGCCGGCCTTCCCGCCCTAGCCGGCCTGCCCACCCCCCCGGCCTCGCACGCGCGCCGCGTGGGCCGCATTCCGCTGGCCCGCTAGCCCCTCTCCCCGGCCTGCTACGCGCCGCGCTCGTTGGGCCGTCCCTCCCTCATGCGCGCGCCGGCCCGTGCGAGTTGTTGGGCCGCGCCCCGCAGCCCGCCTCCTCTCGGCCTGCTCTCAGCCGCGCCGCCTTGGGCCGCGTTTTACGCCGCCCGAAGAAGTCCAAAGGCAGCCCCCTTTCCTTTTCTTTTCCAAGGGAATTAAATAATTCCTTTTCCTTTAGACAGAAAATCAATTAACCTTAGAAAATCCATATCTTTTCAACCGTTCGTCCGATTGACTCCATTCAACTTCCAAAATTTCTCAAAAATCGAGATCTACTTAATGGCACACTTAGTGGTCTCTATTAGGGCTTTCTTTTCGCTGTTTATTGAGTCTTTTCATTTCGCGTATAGTATCGGAGCCCGAAGACTCGCAGTGTGCGGATTTCGAGGAACAAGTTCAAGATCTCGAGCAAGGCAAGTCACCTTTGACCATCTTGCACCCATAATTTAAAACTAAGTATTTTTATTTCGTAAACTATGCATGATTAGGGCACACCTGTTTGTAATTGGCCGCGGTTTGCAAGATAACCTGCCGGCCCAACCCATTTGATACACATACCTTCCTTGATTATTGAATACCCGTACCACCTTTGTCAACCGCCGGTTACCGATGTCCGAGCCCTCGGGCACGCACATCGGGGACCCTCTCAAATTTAAAACTGTCAACGATGGGTAAAACTTGGGTTTATGAAATACTTGGAAAAAAAACCCGACACTTGGGTCGGTGACTGCAAAATAAAGTGATTTATAAAATCGCGGTGCGGGAACGCATCGGGAGTGCGCTTCCCGTACTTGCACTTAAGGATCGAATCCTTTGGGATGTCATCCAAACATAAATAGTGCGACCACATGGGTGAAATGGGACACCCTTGGCTGAGTAACTAGCTGGGCCTGGGAAGCCTTGATGCCAAGGGACAAGTGGATTCGCCGGGGTGGTGTCGGGGAGGACCCCTGGGCTTCCTGGCACAGTATGGTCTGGGACCTAACCTGTTGTTGGTCCGGAGGACCCCTCCCGTTGGCATATGGCAACCTTGTGTCGGCTTTGAAATGCCTTGTCGTGAAAGCCTCAAAGTCAACAGACGTGACTGTTCTGCACGGGCTGGGTGACCCAGGCTAGTAACGTCGTGTGGGTAAAGTGTACCCCCTCTGCAGAGGTTACTAAACTGTTCAAACAGCCGTGCCCACGGTTAAGGGAGGATGTGAGGTGATTCCTTAGCGTAGTTTTGTTTTACTACTGCTTGTGAAATTGACTTGATGGGTTGGATGACGTTGTGATCAATTGAGGCCGACGGGTTCAGCTAGGCCAGGGAGGCCGTCAAAATCATTTGGCTGGGAGCCAAAACTTGAATTCTTGAAAGATTGATACATTGCACAAACTCCGACTGGGCTTGATGCACTGTCAGGCCCGAGTCGTTGAGAAGCACTTCTCTAGAAATCATTTCGAAAGTTGAAACCAAATCATTTGCGAAAACAAACAGCCGATCTATGAAGCTTGCAATATACACTTAATTCCCAAGACTTGCTGAGTACTCCCCGTACTCACCCTTGTTCTACATAATTAACCCCCCCAGATCTCGAAGAAGAAGAGGTGGACCCCGCTGATGAGGAGTTCTTCCAGGAGCAGGATGGCTTCGAGCAGTTTTAGGGTTTCGACGTAGTTCCCAAGTCATGCTTGTGGTCTTGGTCCAGTCTTCGCTTCCGCCTTTCCCTTTTGTAATGCAGTTGTGAGCACGGGGTCTGTCCGTTGCCCAACATGACTGTAAGACTACTCTTAATGAAGAGACCGCTGTGGTTGTGATATTTCGTCTTCCTGTGATACCAGCACTGTTTTTCCTGGGACTGGTATCGGCTTACAGGTTTATTTGGAGTGTCCCGCTCTAGTTCCCGTTCGGGGCCAGATCGGGGCGTGACAGCTCAATCTATAATTGACACGCATGAAAAATCCCCCTATCAGATCATCAATCCACCGGGTCCAGTAATACTAATACCAACCTGCCTGTCAGCTAGCTATGGATGATTATTCCAAGCACGTGTTTGTTTGCGTCATATCGCATCAAATCATATTAGTGAATGATTGAATTTGGCGATGGGGATGGGGGGATAAAGGAAAAAATACTAAATATCTAGCTGTAGAATTTTCCCACTAAGAGTTTGCAGCATGACGACCTATGAACCTACATGCTCCCTAGTTAATGTACATAGTATGAGATTGTGAACAACAGCAGACTCCCGTGTCGCATTTCTCGGTGATTCGGGAGGTGAAGGCGCGTCTCCCCAACCTCATTAGCGCAGTTTGCCTAGCTCGCCACCGTCGGCAACGCTACCCCCTACGGTGGTGGCCAGCGGTGACCCCGGCCCCGCCCCCCTCCTCCCTCCCCTTTCCTCCCTCTCTCTTCATTTCCCCTTCTTCCTTCCCTCTCTTTTCCCTTCATCTTTTTCTCCAGATTTGAGGTGACCCGAGGTGACGTCGGTCCCGAGCGGTGAAGGTGGCGAGGGGGACGGCCGGATTTGGCCACCCTAGGTCCAGATCTGGCGCCTCTCTGGTAGGATCCGAGCGTCTCTCTGGCGCAAGAGGCCGGATCCCCTATTGCGATGATGGCTGGCGGTGGTGGTGATGGCAGTGAGGGGGATGGCCGGATCTGGCCCCTCTAGGTTCAGATCCGGTGCATCCCAGTCGAGGTCGGGTGAGGCCGTCCGTTTAGCCATGTATTTGTAATATAATAATTTGTAACATGTACTAACCACGAATATAATGAGTCGTGTGCGATGTACCATGTTTGGTTGGAACACTAATGTGGCCTTCTACCATCATCGTGCATAGGGGTAGATCTATGAAAAAATAACATGGGAGACTGAACAAACTAGAAAAACTTTAGCCCCTTTTCTATGGATGTATGAAAAAAAAAGATAGGGCTCATATGGGAGCTCTCATACTCCCACCATCAAAAGTAAGGACTCGAGCCCCTCTGTTCCTATGATAGATCCGCCCTTGTTGTGCACCTCAAGCGTCGGAATATCATTGATGGTGAATTCTAGCCATCCTTTGGAGTAGAGGATTTTTACGGGATTGACTGATTTGTATGAGAATAATACAAACTTGATGTGTTTCAAAGGAGCCCTCGACCTCTGAAGACGGACGTGATCGATGGCTAGATCTTATTTCACCATGTTTTTGTAATTGTAAACAGAAGCAGATAATATAAGTTCAAGGGAATACCCAAGCCTTCAGCTTTAAGTCTTGGAACAAAAAAATTTTGAACGGTTCTACTTGAGGCACCAATTTAGAATGTAAAATGGAAGATATTGCCATCCAAAAGAAAGTCTAAATACATCCGTGAAAGTGCAGGTAAAACCAACCCTGCATTACAATGTCCTGTTTTTTTTTTGTCAATTCTGCTTTAGCCTTACTCTCTCCTTCCCAAAAGATAAGATGCCCACAATTTTAGAAAAAAATAACATTTGTAACTATTAACTAAAAGTAAGCTAATAATATGTATATTTAGAAACATGCATATCATATCATTAGATTCATATTTTAAAATAGTTTCATATAATATTGATATTAATTACCGATAATATTGTGAAAGAAATTAATGTTTAAAATATAATATAACAAATACACATATCTTATAATTTGGAACGAAGGGACAAACAAACTCTGTGGACTACGCACATTACACACACCACCATCATTACTTGTCTTACTAGCCAGGCCTTCCAAGGCCTGTAAGCTGTATAAATATGCTTCGCCCTCGCCTCCCACTGATCTCCACACAAGAACTCACTAAACCGTTTACTACCAACATTTGCATCATTGCATGATCACCCCAATGGCCAAACCACCAGCAACAACGCTCTTCCTATGCTCCCTTCTCGCCGTGGCTGCAGCAGCAGCAGCGACATGGATAGGACATGATGAGCAAGACGATGTGTCCACCTACATCGTGCACGTCATGCCCGCGCACGCACCACGCCTCACCGCGCACCGACACCGTATCATCCGCGACCACTACGCCTCGTTCATCCGCGACCTCCTCCCATAGCACATCGCCCACCCGCTGCCGCGCCTTCTCTACTCCTACGCGCACGCCGCGACGGGATTCGCGGCGCGGCTGACGGCGCGACAGGCTATGCACGTTGAGGCGCAGCCATGCGTCGCCGCCGTTGTCCGTGACACGGTCTACGAGCTCCACACCACTCTGTCCTCCTCGTTCCTCCGCCTCTCACCGTCTTCCGGGCTACAGGCAGAGTCGAACGGTGCCACTGATGCGGTGATCGCTGTCCTAGACACCGGTATTTACCCTGACCATGCCTCATTTGCCTCAGACCCGTCTCTGTCCCCAACGCCGCCTCCCACATTCCGGGGCGAGTGTGTGTCAACTCCTGAGTTTAATGCTAGCGTCTGCTGTAACAACAAGCTTGTGGGTGCAAAGATGTTCTACGAGGGTGCGAGTGGGAAACCGATTAATGAGACGGAGGATTCCAAGTCGCCACTAGACACGACAGGTCATGGCACTCACAGCGCTGCCATTGCAGCTGGCTCTCCTGTGTCGGATGCCAACCTCTTTGGCTTTGCCAATGGCGTTGCCAAGGGCACGGCTCCGGGTGCACGCATCGCCGTCTACAAAGTATGCTGGAAAATGGGGTGCTTTGGCTCCGATGTCGTCGCCGGCATGAACGAGGCGATCGCCGACGGCGTCGACATCATCTCCCTCTCACTGGCTGTCAGCCGCAAAAAAACTTTTGTTGAAGATCCCACGGCCATTAGCGGGTTCAATGCTGTCCGTAAGGGCATACTTGTTGTTGCATCCGCTGGTAGCAACGGTCCCAAGGAATCAACCGTCACCAACACGGCGCCATGGTTGTTGACAGTTGGTGCATCGAGCATGAACCGCCAATTCCAGACGATCATTGTCCTCGGCGATGGCCAGACATTTTCTGGCACCTCGCTCTATCCCGGCGATACAGATGGCTCCATGAAATCGCTCGTCTTTGGTGGTTTCGCCGGCTCAGCCGTTTGTGAAATCGGGAAACTTGATGCTAGTAAAGTGGCTGGCAAGATTGTCCTGTGCGAGGCAGGACAGGTCTTGGATGCGGAGAAAGGAGTCGCCGTTGCTCAGGCTGGTGGATTCGGTGTGATTGTATCTAGTCGTAGTAGCTATGGTGAGTATGCTAAGGCCACTGCTCATCTCATCCCAGGCACGACGGTGCCTAACGCTGCTGCCTTGGAGATCTTGCGATACATGGTCAAGACACCATATCCAGTTGGTAAGATCCTCTTCTTTGGCACGGTGCTCAGCTCGTCGCCGTCCTCGCCGAGGATTGCGTCCTTCTCCGCCCGTGGCCCGAGCATCGCCGCACCGGAGATCCTAAAGCCCGACGTGGTCGCCCCCGGCGTCAGCATCCTCGCCGCATGGTCTCGACTCATCTCGCCAACCGAACTCGACGTCGACAAGAGGCGCGTCAAGTTCAACATCTTGTCGGGTACATCCGCCTCGTGCCCGCACGTGAGCGGCGTCGCTGCTCTGCTCAAGATTGCACGGCCAAGCTGGACCCCTGCGATGATCATGTCGGCCCTGACGACGACGGCGTACGTTCAGGACAGCTCTGGCAATGCCATAGTTGACATGGCCACTGGCAAGCCGGGCGGGCCGTTCGAGCTCGGGGCCGGCCATGTCGACCCGAACAGCGCCCTTCACCCGGGACTTGTCTACGACGCCGGCGTCGACGACTACCTCGATGTCTTGTGCGCGCTTGGCTACTCCGACGAAGATACCGTTGGCATCTTCTTGAGAGACGGAACGATCACCAACTGTTCGACGCGGGCAAGCACCACCGTGGCGGACCTGAACCGCGGGTCCATCTCGGTGGTGGTCACGGCGTACGGCGACGAGATCACGGTGCGACGCACCGTGCGCAACGTCGGCAGCAACGTCGACGCCGTGTACACCGTCGGCGGGGTGCCCCCGCCGGGCACGCAGCTCCGCATCAGGCCGTCGAAGCTGGTGTTCGACGCGGAGCACCAGACGAGGACGTACACCGTCGTCATACGCACAGTGTCCTCCGGCAGCTTCGACAAGTACACGCACGGTTCCATCGTCTGGAGCGACGGTGCGCATAAGGTGAGGAGCCCCATCGCCGTCACCTGGCCGCCGTCCCACAGCGCTGCCGTCGCGGCCATTTAATCGAGCAGCTCTAACCCTCTGGATCAATACGCATGCATGATCTGGCTACGATGTCCATCTAGTTTACATCTTTGCAGTGTGTAATGTGAATAAGCAGCTTGCAGCCTGCTGCTTCCTCGCTAGTACAACCGTTGTGGTGTAGTCCTACACTTTTGTATCGTGCGTGCATGATAAATAAAATCGAGAATATATATATCAATCAATCAATTGAGTATTCAGCTGAATTATACTGCTCAAGCAACTATTCCAACACTTTGTTTGCTTCGTACGTTACGTCAGTCCCAACCCATCTATCTCAGCTAGTGTCTACAACATTAAATCCATTACCAATAAGCAAAATTTTAATGTAACAAGAAAGTTAATAAGTAGAGAGGTAAAAAAATGAAGAAATAATTTCTCATGGAAGAAAAGTATCTCTACACAAAAACCCAGAATTAAAACAAATGGATAGATGGATAAAAGTAGAGAAAAAAGAGGTAATTGGATAATAATTTAATCTGAAAATATCATTCATTGGGTATATATTTTCTTTACATAGTATCTATATGATATATGATATGGTATATATAGAAACTACTCGATAGTTTCTAGGTTGGGATTTGCCTTATTACAACTTTGCAAAAATCAAGCATGAAAGCATTTTTTTTAAAAGAAAAAAAGCCTACGTTCTGAAAATGCGGGTACCAGCTCAATATCTTGCAAGCATAAAAGAATTAAAAGACAATAAACTGAACCAAAGAAATAAATGCATGGTGCCATATGGTCCACGCCTAGAAGCAACACAGATAACGGCAGCCTACCCAACATTTATTTGCTAGTAGTACACTATACTACACTGTCCTGTACGATGCGTACTTGCTAATATACACACTGAACAATAAAAGAAACAAAAAAGAGAGCATATAAATAAGCATAGCCCTTTTTGAAGATAGATTACTCTCTCCGTTTCAAATTACTCTGTTTCAAATTACTGTATTCTAGTTTTATCTTAAATCTATTTGTATATATGTCCATCAATTGTTAAGAAATTTTATAGTTTAATATATGTTTTTAGATTTACCAAAGAAAAACTTTCATATTACTATATATTTTGCATGTTGTTAATTCAACGAATTTATATGGTCAATGGTAAAAATGTTTGATTTATGACAAAGCTAGAATGACAAGTAATTTGGAATGGAGAGAATTACATCTTATTCAGTACACCTATCTGATAAAATGAAGTCTAATAATTTCTAGCATGGGAATCCAGATAATTTAGCATAAATAAAATTATTCACCACTCCAATCCAGTGAGTTACACATGTGCATATCGATGAACAGGCAACCGATCCCTTCCATGAAGCCATGGGAGCACTAAGCTCCAGCGTTAGCTGGATCATGGAAGGTTTTGGTCTCATGCGTGGAGATCTCTGTCCAAGAAGGACCTATACAAGCTGTCCCAATTGCCACCAAACCAGAAGACACCCAAATTTCCAACACTACTCTACATGGATGCTGCTCCGCCGTTCGACGGCCATGTCACGGCGATGGGGCTAGTGACGTTGTGCATGCCGTCGCTCCAGGTGACCGACCCGAAGGTGTACTTGGAGTCGACGATCACCGGGTTGCCCGACACGGCGACGGTGATGTCGTAGGACAGGCTCTGGTGGCTCTCGTCGAACACCAGCTTGCTTGGGCTCACTGTGACATCCACGCCGGACGGGCTGTCGATCTTCACTTCGTAGACGGCATTGGCGTTGCTGCCGACGTTGCGCACCACCCTGTGGTAGGTGACTGAATCTTTGTAGGAGGAGAGGACGACGGCGAAGGCGGGGTAGTTGAGGTCGCCGCTGCGGGGGAATTTCGTCGAACAGTTGGCGACGGAGCCGTCTCTTGTGAAGAGAGAGATCATGGAGGGGGAGTAGCCGAGCGTGCAGAGGAAGGAGACGTAGTCGTCGGTGCCGGCGTCGTAAACCAGGCCAGGGTCGAGCGCGCGGTTGGGGTCGACGTGGCCGGCGCCACGGACGAACGGCGTCGACTCGAGCCCGGTAGCCAGGTCCTTGATGACCGCGCCGGAGTTGTCCACGTTGTACGCAGTGGTCATGAGCGCCGACTTGATCGCCGCCGGGGTCCAGTCCGGTTGCGCCTGGCGGAGCAACGCGGCGAGCCCGCTCACGTGCGGGCACGACATGGACGTGCCGGAGATGATGTTGAACTCCACGCGCCTCGGGTCGATGTCGAGGTCCGTGGGAGCAGCCTCGCCGGTCCACGCCGCGAGGATGTTGACGCCGGGAGCAATGACGTCCGGCTTGAGGATCTCCGGCGCGCGGTAGTTGGGACCCCGGCTCGAGAACGCCGCGACGCGCGGCGCGGACGGCGATTTCCCGATGACCGTGCCCCGGAACACGATGGTCGCCGTCGGCGACGGATCGCTCTGGACGTAGTACTTGATCTTGTCGCCGAATTTCTGCCCCACCATTGTCGCCGGGACGAGGTGGGAGTCGGCAACCAGCTCCTCGCCGCTCTCCGCCGTGTTGACCAGAATCATGCCGGCACCGCCGGCCACCTTCACTGCCCCGCCTTTCGCCACACGGGCGTTGCTCCCACGCTCACAAAGAACGATCTTCCCAGTCACCTTCGCCGGGTCGAGCTCGCCGATTATGCAAAGCCGAGACCCGCAGTCGCCGGCGTACACCACCGGAAGCAGAGTGGAGTTCAGGGGTTCGCCGGAGTACAGGGACACGCCACCGTAGACCTGGCCGTTGCCTAGAACCACATCAGCCGGGAATTCGCGGTCGATGGTAGACGCGCCGACGGTCAGTATCCATGGCGCGATGTTAGTTGCGGTGTACTCGCCGGGGCCGGAGTTGCCGGCGGATGCCGACACCAAGATGCCCTTGCTAACGGCGTGGAAGGAGCCGATGGCGATGGAGTCGCGGAAGAAGCTTGGGGCGTAGCCGCCGGCGCCGACGGAGAGGGAGATGACGTCTACGCCGTCCGCGACGGCCTCGTCCATGGCGGCGAGGATGTCGGAGTCATAGCATCCGGACTTCCAGCAGATCTTGTACGCGGCGATGTGCGCGGCGGGGGACATGCCCACCGCCTGACCACGCGCGTAGTCGAAGAACCCGGCGGCGGTCACCGGCGACCCTGCGGCGGTGGAGGCGGTGTGGGTCCCGTGGCCCTCGGTGTCCAGTGGCGACTTGGACTCCTCCGTCTCATCGATGCCGTGGCCGATAGCAGCCTCGTATCCCTTGTAGAAGAACTTGGCGCCGATGAGCTTGTTGTTGCAGTAGGCAGAGGCGTTGAAGGAGGCGGTGGAGACGCATCCGCCGGAGAAGGACGCGGGCGGCGTGCCGAGCCCGTCGGTTGGCGCGAAGGAGCCGCGGCCGATGGGGTAGATCCCGGTGTCGAGCACCCCGACGACGGGTGAGGACGCGCCTCCGGAGGCGGCGGCGGCGGCTGGAAGAAGCCCGGAAGCTTGGGTAAGGTGGAGGAACGCCGGGGTGTGGGTGGTGTGCAGGTGGCGCGCCTGGTCGGGGTGGACGGCGAGCACCCCAGGCTGCGCCTCGACGTGCGCCGCCTGTTCGGGCGTAAGACGCGCCGCGACCCCCGTCGCCGCGTGCGCGTAGGAGTAGAGCAACCGTGGCCGCGGCGCGCGCAGATGGCGCGGGAGGTGGAGGAGGCGGCCGAGGAACACGCCGCCGCCGCCGCGCGTGGCCCTGAGCGCCGGGTGCTCGGGCGCGAGGTGGATGATGTACGTCGACTGCTCTCTCGCGAACGCCGCCGGCGACGACGACGCGGCGGTGGCGGCTGTGAAGAAGATGAGGAGAACGACGGCGAGATACCGGAGGGTAGCCATGGCGCACCGGGAGCGGATTGGATTGGTCAATGCACTCGACGCCAATGCGCCTGGAGAACTAAATAAGTGGTGGGCCTTCACCGGTCTGGATCTGGATTGGCCAATGGCGATGCCGGCGTGGGCTCGCGGGGAGAAGCAACTGATTGATTGTAGTCAGAGAATACAGAGGAAGTGGGTTTTTTATCTTCTGACATCTTCGTTCTCTAGATTATATAATTATATTATAAAAATCTAGGTAATAATCTAAACTATTTAGGGGAGGTTTTTAGGAGAAACTACGCTAGCTTGAAGCTTTCCGAACGTACCTTTTACCCTTTCGGTCGTTTTGGTTATTTTTGCGGCATCATATTGGACACGTCGGGCCTCTCAAGTCTCGACCTGTCTATATCTCAATTTTATCGATTTTTTCTCCGGTTTATCCTTGACTGCTGCTCCCGTTAGAGCCTGTCTCGTGCTCGTTTTCATCAGGATGCAGTAGTACGTGAGTACTCCACAAACATGTTCCTTTACTGCAAAGCAACGGCAACAAATTCAGTGGTGGGACCGGACTCCCGTGTCGCTCTCTTGGTGACCCGGGAGGCGACAAGCTCTTCCCCTCGCGGCCACCACCGCCCACCCCCTCACCGCTACCGGCGATGCTCCCCACCACCGCTGCCGGTGGCCCCCACCCCCTCCCATCGAACCTCCTCTCAAACATTTCTTCTTTCCCTCGTTTTTCCTCCTTTGCCTACATCTGATAGTTATAGAGGGATAGAGATCGGGAGCGATGAGGATGGCGGTCCAACCCCTCCTGAGAATATGGCTACGGTCTTGGCTTGGGTGCTGTGCTTCGGGACGGCCCGACGGCTGCGGCTGGCGGCGTCCAGATCCACCGCCTCCTTAGCCGGATTTGCTCGGTCATGACCTGTACAACAACAGCAACGGTGGCCCTTGAGCAACGAGGATGGCAACGGTAATATGTCGACGTATAAATACGACGGTCTGGGAGATCTGCTTAGTTCCAGCGCAGATCCAAAATAATGATGAGATGCGGGCGTACCAGTCAGTTTGATCCTGCAACTGAAAAGATATATAAATTGAATATCAAAGAGCCGATCGGCTGACAAGCCGATATAGTAATTCCAACCGATGTCGATACCAGCCAATATCCAGTATAGATCTTGATACTTGAGTAAATAATGATATACAGATAATCGGCAGATGATAATGTAATAAAACAATAATATAATCCAGTAGAAACCAATCGACTAGTAATGATAGATTGAATAAGCACTGATCTGAAGGTTAAAGCATTCGTTGGCTAGAGGTCCGATATCAATAAATTCAAATGATTAGATAAACAGTGAAACAGTTGTCATCGGCTAAATCTAACTTATATGTAATCATTATAAGTCGATCTAACGTCCAGATAACTCATCAGATGAAACCCCGATGAAACCCTTATTGACAATCAAGAAGCAGGCTAGAGATTTTAGTTCTAAGCATGACTTAGTAGATCAAACTTAACTGATGCAACACTAAGTATGAAAAGAAACATAATATCTAGATAATCAAGCCTTTGATTGATTTTCAGGGTAGCAGATACATTATATAATCTAAACCAACAAAGTAATCTAGCCGATATCGACAAAACCCTAGATGGAGATCGGCCGATGTAAGTAGAAAACACTATCAATTTGGATTATATAATGTATAGATAAATCATCAGCTAGCACTCCGATAAAACATTAGCATGAACCTATCGGCTTAACAAGATTTATATTATCAACAACAATCTAGTAGGTCAAACATAACTGATGCAGCACGAGATTGTATATGATAATCTAATACTTGAAAAGCCGATAGATCTATCTAATGTGATGGATATAACAAATTTATTTAAAACAACATTGTGATTGTAGAGATATATCAGCTAAGACAGAAGATCAGACCTAATCGAGACAATCCCAACTAAATCGATGCGTCTCTAAACACAATGCAATTAAAATATGATTGAAATATCAGGTAGACAAATATATCAACCGAACCAGGAGCGATCTAAGAGATCGAAATGATACAGCCTTGAACGACACCAATGTGGCCGATATATTCACCAGGGTCGGACAGAACGTAGGGCTTACCCCTTCGCTGGAGATCGAAAGCCGATGCAACCCGTGTCAGGTGCCAAATTCCATCGGTTGATAAGTAAAAACCTCAGAAAGAGGGTGGCGATGCGCCGAGAATAGTTGTATTGATCGAGAAATAATTTACAGGGACCCTAGGTGTACATATTTATAACCATGGGTAGATACTAGTCCATATCGGACATGACACAAACTTTCCTAAAGATAAAAGAAAACTAACAACTCTACCTAATTAATAGATAAACTGTCATGCCGCATCCTCCTTGAACTTGGACTCTTCTGGATAAACTTCTTTTAATTAATTAATTTCCTTAAATCGAATCCATGAAGAATACAATTACTAGCGATTGATAATGCCCATCGGCCAATTCCAGGAATCATGAAGCCAATACTCATTCTAGGCCGATGATGACTTCGAGGCTTACCAAATTTCGTCGTTAACCCAATACCACCCACTCCCAACAGAAGATAACATCGGCACTGGGCGACAGTTGCCATGCTGCAGGGCCGGCCGATGGGTGAGGCTGGCGGCGCCCAGATCCATCGCCCCTTGGTCGGATCTACTCGGGGGTGGCTAGGAGCCAACGCCTGAAGCAGTGGTGGCTGCTGGATGTGTGCGTGGCATGTTGGTGCCTCAATGCCTGCTCGCGTCAACAAATTTCGAGCCACGAATTGCACCCACCCCTTTGCGACTGCGCCTCTCCGGTAGGGGATGGCGAGGAGACGGGGTGTACATCTGCGCCCACGTCCTATCGACCTCTGGAAGTGACAGCGTGAGGTGGTGGTCTTCGTGGCTGCCGACGTCCAAGGTCACTCTGTTGAGCAGCGAGCTCATGTGTCTCAACTGGCCTGCCCCACTCCGTCTTGGGGTGAAAGCCCCTCTGGATTTCCTAGGCGTGCGATGGCCATGTCGTTCTCAATGTTGTTCCCTTGTTGAAGACGTCACATTTGGAAATCTCATGTCGTCTTTCTCTTTGTCCTCCGACGTTCGTCTCCTCGTGTTCTTCTCTTACCTTTGCCTACTCCAACTTTAGTGTGCTTCATCCCCTCCGTTGTTCCCTTGTGTCCCTCCACAGTTCATCCCATGGTTGGAGTTAATTCGGTCGTCGTTCCTTGCCCGGCTTGAATAACCTTCCCTCGATCCACCATATATCACGAGTATGCGGTTCCCTGGTCCTCTTTCTTCAAACTACCCTCTTTGGCATGCTCTTATGATTGATAGCTTGGGTCTGCAGGTTGGTTTGAACCCCGAGCTTTCTTGGCGATTATTTGACTCCACCATCGTCGTTGATGTCCCCTCCACCAGCACAATTGCTACCTTTCACCTTATCTCTTTTGCCTTGCTCCTTGTCTCATCTTCACCTTCTTTGCTTGGGTGTCCTTGACCGCATAAGTTCAGTGGCTCTCCCTCTTTTGGGGCTTCCTTCCCTCGAGAGACGTTGGTGGGCGTTGGATTGGCTAGCAATTTGATAATGCTGGATTGAAGATGATTTGATGCGGGTGGCCTTTACCACAACTTTCAGTGGCTCTCCCTCCTTTGGGGCTTCCTTCCCCCAAAGGACGTTGGTGGACATTCATCAAAATATACAACACGTTGAAATCTGATTTTTGATGGCTTATGCGGGTGGTCTTCGATAGCCACAACCTTTGATCTCCATAAGTTGAGCCGGCTTGTGCGTGGTAGAAGGCCTTTCGGCAATTCTCAACTCCTAGTGCTCCAAGTTTGCTTGTGGAGTAGATGGTGTCAAGTTAGGGAGCTAGCATTAGCTCTAATTAGGAGTTTGGTTGTGTGATCTTGTTGATGGAAAACATCAGGCACCTTTTCTCTTCTTTTATTGTGTTCTTTGGCTGTTGCCCCCCCCCCCTCCCCCCCCTCCCCCCCCCCCCCCCCCCCCCCCCCCCCCCCCCCCCCCCTAAAAAAACAGATTCAGTGGTGATGGGGGCAACGGATTTCTCCTTGTCACTATGCCACCATGTTGTCACGGGCAATCTACCGTGACCTGTCATCAATATTCCAGGCGTAGTTGGGAAGAAACACCGGACGTCGAGCTCAGATAATAGTTCACACGCAACAGCGTTTCTGCGCTCCCCAAGCGACATCCGTGCGCCACATACTTCGCGCCGTCGTGCACGATATCTTCTCCGCAACCACCTCAAGTTTTACAACGTCCAAACCAAAACGGGCCAGGATTAGTTGGGCGCTTTTTGGCCCATCAAGCTAGCACGCCGGGCGGCTGATCATTCAGCTCGGCCCAGCAAAGGAAGTATTAAACGCCAACAGATTGGGTGGAAAGGGATCCCCGTGGACGTACCGAGACAACTTGGCCCGTAACGGGATCCCCTCTTATGTGCCGTCATTAGTTGGGCCGGAATGGGAATCAAATTAAAGTGCAGCCTGCTTGGGCCGGGAAGGGATTACAAGAGGAATGTTCTTTTAGTGTCTTTGATTACTTATATATCACTTATTATAATTGGCCTGATGTTTCAATTCGGTGCTCCAATTAACGATTTTGTACGAATTGATTGTACCACAGTACCTCCGATGTCAAATCAAGAAAACAATACACGCAGAGAATTCTTGATTTTTGCTCCATAAAACAATACAACATGTGTTTCTTATTTATGTACTCCAAATATATTAAGAGCCTGTGATTCTCTAGAGATGGGTGACCAATATTATAAGCACAAGTACAAATCGTAGCAACATGCAAGTTGATGATCTGCCACGCCGGCTGAGGTAAGCTCTGACGCATACTTTACCTACAATTTCTTTATATCAATTATTTTTTCCGTGCTGATTGCTCTTAAGATGAGTCAGGACACGAATGCAAGCAGATGGCAGCGGAATCGCATCTCTCCCATATATCCATTAGTAATAGCTTTGACCTCTGCGTGCTTTCTTGCTCACGTAGCCGTGCAGTTACGTCAATGTGAAACAATTTTTTTAGGAACTGATGGTAGGAGTTCTACCGGAATTTATAAGAAGAGAGTTGATTCTGTTTATAAGAAAAATCGGACCTAAAAACCATACAACTGTACAGTTTGCTAAAGGGAAACCAGTAAAACCTTACATGAAAGAAAGAAAGCTTGTGACAAAACGACTACGAAGTACAAAAATAACCGAGGGAAGAGCTAGACCTTCAAGGCGTAGCCTCCAAGGAGAGGAACAACGCTAGAAGCCGTTGCCTACGCCCGCCCATATACTGGACTGGGTTTTCACCCGAAGGGGAGAGAGTCCACTGGGTAATACCTCCAAGGAGGATACAGCACCCGCAGGCGTCGATGTCGCCGATCCTGGAAGACTAGGCAGGGCTTTCGCCCGAGACTCCCTCAAAAGGTGTAGGACCTCCAAGAAGCCAAAGCAAAAGTGTTGAGTGTTATCGTTGCCCAGCTCATCGGCTCAACCCGATGTAGCAGCTTCGACTCCCCTTTAACACAAAAACTCTAGCACTATAGAAGGTAAGCACACGCTCCAAACTCGGCCCTACAATAGGTCCACTCGGTCACAGGGCACCTACGGCTTGATCTAGAAGCAGAAGGCCAAAAGAAGGAAGGAGCATCAAGGAGGGGAGGCCTGGTCGGCCTGAAGAGGAACTGAGAGCTGAAGACAGGGGCATCAAAGGCATCGGTGTCATCTATGTTTTTTAGCGAGGACCACCGGGCTTCGCGGGACATCTCTTACAACTGCGACAACCACCACCAACTTCACCACTAGCACACACACACAGAGAGAGAAGCGTTGGGGCGAGTAGCAGAGCAACTAGACAACTAGGCAGTAGAGCTGGCGAGAGGAAGGGAGGGAGGAAGACAGAGGAGGGGGTGGGAGGCGTCAACCTCCCCCTTCGGCTTGAGTCGAGACGAAGGAATGACGGCACAGAGAGGAAGAGATAGAGGAGGGAAGGAAGGATAGGAGAGGGTGGTGGGTGGGTGGGGGGTTAGCCTCCCCCTTGCTGCCATCGACGCCGAGGGGTGACAGGGGGGACGGCCGAGTCGCCGACGCGCCTCGCCGACCATCGGAGCTGGCTGGCGCCGCTACGCCGCCACGCGAGCACCGGCCTCCGCGCCGCCTCGCGAGGCACCTCGCGCCGTAGCGGCCCCTTTCACCGCCCGCCGCGCCGGCTCCACTTCATGCTGTCCCATGGCGCTGCCGCCAACACTCTAGCTGAGAGATTGGCCAGATCTGGCGACGACGGTGCCGGATCTACCGCCGCCTAGCCGGGAGGCCTCGCCGCCACCACTCCCCCAACACCGGCGAATGCCACGTCCCCCACACCTGAGAGGGGGCGCCACCGCGGAGTAGGCCCCGCCGCCGCCATCCTAGCTCACCAGCCGACCGTGAGCTCCGGTGGCGGCGAGGTAGGGGGAGGAGAGAGAGGGCGGTAGGGTTCGTCCCCATGTCGCCTACATGTGGCGATGTGGGGGGGGGGGTTCTCCTAGCTAGATTTACTTATGATTCGGACTTTCAATGTGAAACAATTGAATCAATTGTCTTTGTACTAAGTATTGCTAGAACTTTTATTGGAAATTAAAAGAGTATGAAAATTAAATGGTACTCTTTTCGTCGAGAATAAGTTAATCTATCGGGAGTCGAGATGTGACGTATCCTAATATTACTAATCTGAACAGTACATAACGAGATCTATAGTTATCACATCTCGTACTAGATTAATTTATTATAGGATGAAGTATAATGTTATGGTTGGTTAAGAAGAAAATGGGTATAGAAATATCCATACCTTTGTGAAGGAGGAAGTAAATAGCAGCCCATGTACAGTTCCAAAGTACTCAATCCTACGATATCATTTCCTTAATTTGGGAAAGTGTTTTCATCCCTCGAGTGGATATTCCCTTGTTTCGTGCATGTCACCTAAATAGTTACTAAAAAATTGAAAATATTTTTGTAAGATAGATTAATATGGAATATATCATTCCACGAACATGTAAGTTAAGATTCAACTTCTATAAGTTGTAACAAAAATAAAAAATATAGCTACTAATATACGATAACTATTTTCAGTTTAATTTGTTCTTTTTTTGCAACTTGTAGAAATTAAATTTGATCATACATGTTTGTGGAGTGATATATTTCATATTAATCTATATTATTAAAAATTTTTTAATTTTTTTATAATTATTTAGATAATATGTAAACAACGAGGGAACATCCACTCGAGAGATGAAATTCATATCCTTTTAATTTATCAATTGTATTTATTATCAGTATGTGGTGATCATGAATGGTCGGTAAAATATAATCAACTATAGCTGCGTCACTGTCAGTATGTCAGTCTCTCAAGCGGTTAGGGGGGTGGCTAGGATTGAACCAACATAAATTGGCGCCCATGCTTTTTTAGCATATAGAATTTTGTCATCCACAAACCCGTCACGATCCGTGAACGAACAAACTTGAAAATTGAAATGCTAAACATATTCATCTTCCCTTTTCCACACGCAAGAACAGCAGCACAATAAGTGAAACAGTGATGCATCATTGCATCTGTGTATTGAAGATATACTCCCGAGTCTCGAGACTGAAAATTCTCTGTTCTTGACGAGAGTAAAAACTTCTTAGCTTAACCTCCATGACAGGTTACTGATTAACTAAGCAAGGGTGTCCCGTAGTACTGTACTGTGTAGCTTAGCTACGTCAGCTTCTCTGATCTCTCACCATTTCCCAAGAGATATCGCCATCACGATCTCCCGTAACCACTTCTTATATAAAAAGCAAGCAAGATGCTACGAGCTAAACATTTTCTTTAGTTAGTCTTCACTAATCAAGGGGTTAAGACACATCTTACATTCTCATCGCCAAGCAAAGAGCAAGAGAGAAGAGAAGAGATGGTGGATGTGAAGCACACGGCCGGCCACGCCGGCGCGCGGAGAGTCAAGCTGTTCCGGGTGGCACGGCGGCCGGCCAGGGCGGCTGCGGCTGCGGAGGCGGGGTTGCCGCTGGTGCCGGCTGGCGAGAGGAAGAAGAGGAAGATGGCGGTGGCAAGGCTCGGCGGCGGCGGCGGGCGGAGGCGGCTGTTCGGGGCGTTCCGGCGGCTGCGGGTGCGGTGGCTGGCGGCGCTGTACCGCCGCTCGCTGCGGCGGTTGCGCGCGTACTACGCCAAGGCGGTCCAGGACCTCCTCGAGGGCGCGGCGGCCATGAGCACGCTGCGCTCGCAGGCCGCCGCCGACTGCTCGTTCGGCACCGCGTTCGCGCCGGTGGTCGCCGTCGGCTACTGATGAGCGCGTGCATGTCTGCAGCACCGTGCTGGGCATGAAGGACATGAAGCCATGGAGCAGGAGCACCCCTGTGTATAGACGTGTTAACTGTCGATGATGAATTCCAGTGCTGAATTTTCTCTTCATTTTATTTATCTGAATGATCAGTGTTCGTCCTGTTCGTAATTAGCTAGCATGTAGTACAACTTTCCGGATCTGAAAAAGATAATCACGTTATGTTAAAGAAGAGAAAAGATAGAGAAAAAATATTTTCTTCAGATTAGTCTGTTCTCGATGAAGTAATTAGTACTTTATGTAGGCTGGTCTTCCGAATTTTACTCCCTGCACATGTCTTGCAGTAGAGTTCAGACGATCTGGCTCATTTTCTGATCGAATAATTAGCACCTTAGTTTGTCGAGGTTCTGTGCCTCACGTCTCAACTGCTGTCTGCTGGAACTAACATAAACGCCAGTAGTAGTTAGCTTGCATAATCATGACTAGCCCTTCTCTTTTGTAGCCAG
Organism: Oryza punctata; assembly: GCA_000573905.2. Classification (NCBI taxonomy): domain Eukaryota; kingdom Viridiplantae; phylum Streptophyta; class Magnoliopsida; order Poales; family Poaceae; genus Oryza; species Oryza punctata. The sequence goes on from CM002489.2 coordinate 39,584,671, forward strand.
CAGTAATATGTAATACTCCCTTCCATCCGTTTCATATTATAAATCGTTTAACTTTTTTCTTAATCAAACATCTTTAAATTTAATCAAATTTATAAAAAAATATTAGTATTTTCAACCTAAATCAAAATATTATTAAAATATATTCAATGTTTGATTAAATGAAACTAATTTTATATTTTAAACTAGCATGATGGCCCGCGCAGATTACGAGCCTAGCATCTTTATATTTTCTCTCATATAATAGCATATATATATATATATATATTCTTGTTTTACTATTAAAATATATTAAAATGATAACATAATTTCAAATTTTCTACTAACTTTACCAAACTATCAATATGTGATACTCACATTGTACTGTATATAAGCGATGGTTATTAATTATTTTTAATATTGGATTTTAGTTATTTGTAAATTGTATTCCTATATAAACACTAGACTCGTCTTCAATATTCTTTATATTTTAATTATGAATTTATATTATTTATAATGTTTATTCCTATATTTCTTATTTTTAAATTCAGAATTTCAGTTATTTCTAAATTATACTCCTATATGGACTCTAGACATCTCTTCCAATATTCCTTATTTTTTAATTCCGAATTTTCGTTATTTGTAAATTTTGTTTCTATATGGACTCTAGGTTTTTCTTCCAATATTCCTTATTTTTTATATCTAATTTTTTATTATTTCTAATTGTATGTCTACGTGGACTCTAAACTCATATTTCAATATTCTTTATTTTTTTAATTTCGAATTTTAGTTACTTCTAAATTGTATTAATCCTATATGGACTCTAGACTCTTCTTCCAATATTTTTTATATTTCAAATTTTATTTATTTGTAAATTATATTTCTATATGGACTCTAAAATCTAATTTTAATTTTATTATTTTTATTCTGAATTTTAGTTAATTCTAAATTCCTATATGGACTCTATACTCTTCTTCTAATATTCCAATATTTTTAATTCCGAATTTCTATTATTTTTTAATTTTATTCCAATATGGGCTCTATACTCTTCTTTCAATATTCTTTTATAAAATTTAGAATTTAATTTATTTTTAAATTGTATTTCTATACGGACTCCAATCTCTACTTTTAATTTCCCTTATTTTTAATTTCGAATTTTCATTAGTTCTAAATTGTATGCTGGTTATGGTATGGACTCTATACTCTTCTTTCAATATTCTTTTATAAAATTTAGAATTTAGTTTATTTTTAAATTGTATTTCTATATGGACTCCAACCTCTACTTTTAATTTCTCTTATTTTTAATTTCGAATTTTCATTAGTTCTAAATTGTATGCTGGTTATGGTATGGACTCTAGTCTCCTTTTTCAATATTCTTATTTTTAAATTGTATTTATATATGAACTCTGTTTTTCTTTTTCTGAGAATTTCTAGGTCGCGAGAGCGAACGTGGAGGCTTTTTTTTCTATAAGTTAATAGATGTTGCTAATTTTTTATATAAATTTAGTTAAACTTAATAAAGTTTGACTATAAAAAAGAACAGAGGTAATAATTCACTGAAACCATTGCAAATACTCCAAACCAGGCTTAACGATGGAGAGAACGACAAAATTGCAGTCTGAAAATGATTCTCATCAGAGGAGACATCCTAGTACCGTTCAGGCGCAGGCGTTTATTTAGCATTACTGCGCCTCAAGACCTGCATAATTTTTTTGCTTAAGAGTATCTGCAACGAAGTGGCTAAATGACTACCAAGTTAAATTATAGCTAATATAAGCAAAACTTGTCCTCCAACAGACTGGCCAAACACTCCTAGGAACTGGCCAAACTTGGCCAGCTACACCCACTGGCCAACGGTGGGCCCCACGCTCTCTCCCTCTCCCCGCATGGCTCCCTTCCCTCCTTCTTCTCTCTCCTCCTGCACCGATTGTTGTTGTATCTCCCACTCCGGTGCCAGCCACCTTGCCTCCAGCACCACCGACCGCAAGGGAGCACCATCGCCTTCCCCTCTCTGGTGTCAGCCACCTTGCCTCCAGCGCCGCTGCCAACCTTCCGTTGTCGCCTATCTCCGGAATTGGTGGAGGCGTTGTGCCTCCCGCAACCTCCTAGCACTGGTGTCGCACCTCCCCACTTCCCCTGCCCTCCCCGTGGTGAGTATTCTGGCATGCAGCTCCCTGCCTCCCCAGCCCTCCAGCGCCGGTGTCGCTCCTCCTCGCCATCAAGCATCTCCGCCTCCGCCTCCAACCCCGTCCCTAGCTATCCAGAACCTCCACCTCCGCCCTAGCCATCAAGTGTCGGCACCTCCTCCCTACGGCGAGCTCACCACCGTCGCCCCACGCTGGTCACCGAGGCTCGGCCTCGCATGCCGCTGCTCGGAGGTATAGCAGGCCAAATGGGCGGCCTAACCCAGTACGGCACGGGCCCGCTAGCGGCACAACCTGCTATGGCACAGCCCATTAGGCACGACACTATAGCGGGCCGTGTCGGGTTAGCCGACGTGCCAAGGCCTCAGCCCAAGCACAGTCCAAGGAGGTGTTGGGTTGTACTGGGCCAGCACGGCTACTATAGCGGCACGTGGGTCGGTAGCCGATCCACCAGTACACGTGACCCATAAAAATTTAAAATTTGAGGGAAAAAGAAAAAGATAGAAAATATAATATGAAGGAAAAAATGGATTAAGATAGGACAAATGTGAGGAAAATTTAGGAAAAATAGGAAATATATCATAAAATGTATGGTAAAAATAGGATAAAATGTGGAAAAAAACAAATATGAGAAATATATGGGGAAAAATAGAAAATTGTAGGAAAAATAATTGGGCCAACTAGGTCGTGCTCGTGCTTGGACCGTGCTCGTGCCGGCCCGTCGATAGGCGTGTCGTGCCATGCTGGCCATGGGCTAAGGTGCTGGTCCAAGCACGACATGGGCAAACGGGCCATGCCGATATGGCCCACAGGCCGGCGTGTCGTGCCGTGCCTGGGCCGATGTTGATGCAAAAACACACACTGGCCTGAGAGATTTTCTTTCCTCTAGTGCAGGTCCAAAACTTGCTTTCGAGTTCAAGGGCGTGCCAATTGATTTGATCCCGCAACCAACAAGATGAAACATGCAAGTTTTATTAGTAAACGATAATCGATCGACTAGAAAGCTGATATCATATCGTGATGTAACCAAGCCGATGCATTGTCAGGTGAATCGGCTGTACGACATATTCAATAATAGACCAACCCTAAATTTGATCCATCAGCTGTAAATATCAATATTATATAATCTATATATCAATATTACTTTAGAAATCAACAATTGGGATAGATCGGACTTAACCGAGACAGTATAAATTGCCCAAGTCTAAAATAATATGAAATCTATATACCTAATATAAAAATTCGTAAGGATTCCGGATTTTTTTTCGTCCGTCTAGGTCACGCGGTTTTTTGTGCGGTTTTTTTCTTTTTTTCGTCCGTCCGGGTCGCGCGGTTTTTTTTGTCCGTCTGGGTTGATTTTTTTTCTTTTTTTCGTCCGTCTAGGTCGCGCGGTTTTTTGTGCGGTTTTTTTCTTTTTTTCGTCCGTCTGGGTCGCGCGGTTTTTTTTGTCCGTCCGGGTTGATTTTTTTTCGTCCGTCTAGGTTTTTTTACCTTAGCCAGACTTGGCACACGAGCGGTTTTTTCGTTCGTTCTGTGCGGTTTTTTCTAGACTTTTTTTCTGTTTTTTTTTCACGCACGCTGTCTTTTTGTCAGTCCGTCTCCAGTTTCCAAAGTCAGTTTAGTTTTTTTAGTGGGTTCGGATACAATTACATATAGCTTAGGAATTACATACAATCCAAAGAAAGGAATTACATGACCAAATAGGATACAAACTTCTCAACCTGTATAAATTTGGTGTGAATATTGAGCTCAATGCTTCTCATATATGCACCCTAATTTTTTTTTGAAACAGAGCAATCTCCTGTTCAACGTGATACTGAATCTGCGATTACTTCATTTAGGATGACAAAAGGTATTTCTTTAGCCCTTAATGTACACATTATTGGCATATAGTGATCAAGATCCTTATTACTGCAACACAACAAAAGGGCAACTTAGCTATTCACTGGAATCCTAATACACAAAGTAACTTTCTAAAATAATCAATTAACCCAAATAACTTTCTTGAATATCAAACACCAGATTGATTGGATCTCATACCTTAATTAAGTGGCAACAATCTTTTATTAGTAATTCCGAAGGAAAAAACCACCCATCTTCTATACTTGTCAACCTGTATAAAAAACTGAAAGCACAAACAAAGAAAGGAATTACATGATCAAATAGGATACAAACAACTTCTCAACCTGTATAAAAAAACTGAAAGCACAAGGGAACCTATGAGCATGGTTTGTCTTTGACAAGGATAAATATTTCATGTTGGCATAGCAACAAGCACACTTAATTAATCTCTTAAATTTGTCATGGATCTTTGCTCAGATCACTACAAATATTCATATATTCATCTAGGATCAAATTCTTTTGCAAGTCATAACCAGAAACGAAAAAAATAAATTGTACATCAAACTTGGTTACAAAATATAATTAAAGAATAGAACAACAATAGCAGAATAAGTTGGGGGTAATCTAGAGGAAGTTGGGGTAGTCTAGAGACAAAACCCAGGTTGAACACAAAAGGTATTTCTTTAGCCCTTAATGTACACATTATTGGTATATAGATCTTTATTACTGCAACAAGGCAACTTAGCTATTCACTGCAATCTTAATACACAAAAATAATAACTTCCTAAAATAATCAATTAACCCAAATAACTTCCTTGAATATCAAACACTAGATTGATTGGATCTCATACCTTAATTAAGTGGCAACAATCTTTTATTAGTAATTCCGAAGGAAAAAACCATCCATCTTCTATACTTCTCAACCTGTATAAAAAAACTGAAAGCACAAACAAAGAAAGGAATTACATGGCCATCCTGGATGGATAATATAAAATCTCTTGCTAACCAGATGACTATGAAAAATCCAACCTATAAATGCCTAGCAGCAACCTCTTGTCTTCATCTAGGTATGACAACAGGCAGATTTTCAATAACTACCATCCTGGACCATCTCCATGAACAGCAAAACAAACTAATATGGAGAAACTAGAAGTGGTGAATTCTTTTACATCATGAATAAAATAGACCACAAACTAAGAGCAGCCAATACGTATATTCAGATTTTGCTTATGCTCTGCTTAATGCAGCAATAGAACAGCGGCAGATCCGCATGAGTGAGGCACGGAGAACGACGGGATACGAGCGGTAGAGGGAGAGGTCACCGGATTCAACCCCTCCCGTCGCAGCCGACGACGGATCCAGGCGAGAGGGGACCGGAGAGAAGCCGCGCCGAAGTCGCTGTCGCCGTATTCAAGCCTCCGCCCATAGCACCGAGCGGAAAGACGACGGGATCCGAGCGGGAGAGGAAGAGGTCGCCGGAGAGACGCTGCGCCGGAGTCGCCGTCGCCGTCCTCGAGCTGATCCGCGCCGCCATCAAGGCGTCAGCGACGGATCCGCGCGAGAGAGAAGCACAGAAACAACGGGATGCATGGGGAAGAGAAGAGGTCGTCACGCCGCCGTGGGAGGAGGGGGAGGGCGGAGATGGAGCCATGGAGGGTGTCGCCAGCGGAGGAGAGGAGGAGGAAAAGAGGGAAAAGGAAAGAGGGCACTGTGGAGGAAAGAAGGGTGAGAAGGCGAAGGAGAGAAAGCGCTCGGGAAAAACGAGCTGATAAGGATGGGCGGAATAATCGAGACGTCTGGGCGGCGCTACTCTTTCCGTCCGTCCGTTCTGATGGGCGGTTAAAGGAGGGAGGCGACATAGACTTCGGTGGCTTGACTTAGCCCAAGAAGAGAGGTGCTGGGCCGAGATGAGAGGGAGCAAAACTGGACTTGGATGGCTGCATGGAGGGAAATAAGAGGGTTCGATTCATGAATTCATCTGGCTCTGGTCTCATTTGTGCCACTTTTTTCCCCAAAAATTCTTGGTTGTTTGGAAATCTTGATGCGTTAGTGAGGCCTGTGAACGTTAGCATTTAATTATTTTGTGATTTGTTTTATCAAGAAATGTAGTATAAGCACATAGTTATTAATTATTTTATTGTGATTTGTTTTATCATGAAATATACTTTGTGATATTAAGATTGGAATTTTGATTTTTAGTCCCAATATCTTGTTTGATAAATGTGGTGGAAATTGTTTGGGATTTTAGTTGGAGATTAGGTCATTAATGAAAACAGATGGTTGAGATTTGTTTAGGTAGAGTAAAGGAGAAAATCCATCCCAATTACCACCCCTTCCCAGGTATCGAAAATAAGGAAGTTCCTTCCTCAATTCCCTATCCCATCCCACCAAAATTCTCATATCTTCCAACCAAACAGAATAGTTAAGCCTCCTCCATTTGAACTACTAATCCTCCTAAAAACTACCCTAACCAAACGGGTCGTTTAAGTATGAAATTTTGTTTACTCGTAGCGAAGCACGGGCATTTTGCTAGTAACAATTATATGTGTTCATATTGTATCCAATGTCCAGATTTAAGCATGTATCGGCTATAACTCTGATACGACCTTATACTAGGATATTCTCATGCAACAAATATATCTAACTACCATCAATCAGATTGGTAGTAAGTCCAACATATTTATATTAGATTAGATCCTGATATAAGGGGCAGATATAGCATATTAAACAAAGCATACAACTATGTAAAACAACTATACCAGGTAAGATCGGCTGAAACCCCGATACTACCCTTATTAATAACCATAAAGCAGGCTAAAGATTATGATTCTAAGCACAACTTATAGATCAAACATAACTGATGCAACACTAATTATAAAAAGAAGCATAAAATCTAGACAATCAAGCCAATGGTTGACTTTTCAGGATGGTAGATATACTATATAATACAAGCCAACAAGTCAATCTAGCCATCATCGATAAAACCCTATATAGAGATCGACCGATGTAGTAGAAAGAATTATCAATATAAATTATATTATATATATGATAACTCGGAGATTCACAAAATAGAATTAGAGTGTCATAAGATGTAAGCACTAATTCCGATAATGCAAACCGTCATAACAAGCTTTACCTCTTCGCCGAAGATCGAAACCAATGCAGCTCAACTCAAAAGCAAGAACTCGTCGAAACAAAGTAATGAAAAAGGTTGGCAATACGCTGAGATTGGATTGAACTGATGTTAATTGTTTACAAGATCTCGGGTTTATATTTATACCCGAATATACAAACTTTGTCCGCAACGAGCACGACTCATACTTCCCTAATACAACTCTAATCGACAAATAAGTCCCTTAAGCGGACTCTTACCGAAAACATCTATAAGGAAACTATATAAAATCCTAATTAATAGATACAATTGCCTATCTTGGACTCCATCCTTATCTGATAATATCATCAAAACCCTTCTTCCAAATCCGACATTGATCATGTAACTAATTCAACCAATATCGGTTGTATCGGCTAACTATATCAAACTCGGTATCGGCCGATACAGACTTCCAGCTATACGCACTCTGTTTCCGAGAATTTCGCATATCTTCAAATCCACTTCGGATTGGATCTCGTTTCTGACTCTCATGCTTACCAAATTCCATCGTCAACAGCCGGCTACATTAAAACCATGCCTGGACCAGCCCGGCTGAGCACGGTCCATTTAGCCAGCTATACCCGGAGGCGGTGGAGACAGTGGGTATGTGGGGAAAAAAGAGAAGAGAGGATGAAAAGAAGTTTTGAGACACTGGCTTGTGGGGACGAAAAGAAATGGAGATTGAAATAAAGAGTGTAGCAGATGTGAGAGAAATTTTTTCGCAAGTTGACCAAATACGTAAATAGAAATAAAAATAGCCGCTGTTAGAGATGCTCTTGATTATGTGTTCAGACCAGCTGTACTCACTACTCCCTCCGTCCCAAAATATAACAACTTCTAGGATTCAAAATTTATCCCAAAATATAACAATTTCTTCACCAACCTTCTCTTCCCAACCAATCACAACCCTCCACCATTCAATTTTCCCACCTACCTCCACTTCTCAACCAATCACAATCTTCTCTTATTTAATTTTACCTACTTTCTTAATACCCGTATCCAACCCTAAAAATCTCTATATTATGGGACGGAGGGAGTAGAATGATACTGCATCATTTAGTTGGCGTAAGCAATTCCTCCTGGAGCCTGGAGGACAGTGAAGCAAGAGCGCGAGACTGCCGACCCAAACGGCAAAGCCTGCCGCATTTTACGGCCTAGTGACTGGCACAGTTCCAGAAATGAATAACTTATCCGGAAATCTTTATCTTTCAACCTGCAAAACGGGTTAAATTAGATCCTATAGCAATATAAACATCTAGTTTCACTGATGTGGTATCCTAATTAGCAAGAAAAAATAAAAAATTATGGGGCCCACATATAAGTGGCCACCTCCTCCAATCCCTCTCCTATTCCCATCTCTCTCCTCTCTTTCCTAATCTCGATCTCGATGGGGAGGGGTGGGGCGGCAGCGCCGGTGGGGGGAGGGGCGGTCCGATGAGGACCCCGACAAGCGGACCATGGCCTTCCGCATCCGCCCTAGACTCCTCTAGCAGCGGCGTGGGTCGAGGCGGTTTCGCACCATCGGCGACCGCCGCGTCGACCTGGCGTGGGACCTTACACACGCCGGCCATGCGCACTTCTGGGCGAGGCATCCCTCCAGCCTGCGTCCCGTGCTGCTCTCCCGGCGCGAGCACGTCGCCATGCGGTGGCTAGGGACAGCTGATCTGGTTGAGCCCGATCTCCTCGATCCCCATCGTTGGCGTCGTCTCAGCCTTGGATTGCGTCGCGCCGGCCTCCTCAATCCCCATCTTTGGCAATGTCGATTGTCGGTGAGGAGTACTGCGCCACCAACACCTACGACTGCGGCCATGGAGGGGCAGCCGCCTCCGTAGGCGAGCGCGCGCTCCTTGGTCCTGTAGGCGAGGTGCTCTTCACCATCCACCGGCAGCACCCGTCCCTACACCACCGCTGGGAGGCTTCCTCGGTACCCGCAACGATGACCAGAAGCCTCTCAGAAGCTGAGTCAGGTGGAGAGGTGGCTGCTGCGGATGGCGACGCCGCCGACGTGGAGATGAGGGAAAGAGAACAGAGGGAAGTACAGGAGGTGGTGTTATCGCTAAAATTTAGTAAGATTTTTAGTTGATTCGTTAGGGAAAGAAGTCAATCAACTAATGGAAGTTTATCTTAAAAAAGATCAAGTTCAACATGGCATCATGAAGTAAAAAAGACCAAATTCAACATGGCATCATGAAGCCACGGAATGACAGTTTAAATTTATCTTTTGATAGTTTCTTTTTATCTTTATTAAGTGTTTTATTGTTTATCTATTAATTAGGAAGAGTTTGTCAGTTTTCTTTTATCTTTATTAAGTGTTTTATTATCCGATCAGAACTTGTATCTTTCTTTTTATCTTTAGGAAACATTTATCGTGTTTGATATGGGCTAGTATCCACCCATGGGTATAAATATGTACACCAAGGTCCCTGTAATCTATCACAACGATCAATACAACTATTCTCGGTGCATCGCCACCCTCTTTTCCGAGGTTTTACTTATCAATCAGGTGCTGCATCGACTTTCGATCTCCGGCGAAGGGGTAAGTCCTACGTTCCGTTGGCCCTCGTAATTGTTCAAGGCTACATTTGTGTTGCCTTGAACAATTACCAACGTACGTTCGGCTACATTGGTGTTGTTTAAGGCTTCGTCATTTCAATCTCTTGGATCGCTCTAATTCGGTTGATATATTTTCCTACCTATTTATCATATATCTTAGTTAATATTAGTCAATGATTCGATTATCTATATCGGCCAGATCTTTGCTAGGGTTTTGTCGGTATCGACTAAATTGTCTTGTTGATCTATATTAGCCAAGATGTCAACTACCCTGAAAATTAGTCAAAGACTCGATTATTTAGACTTTATGCTTCTTTGCATACTTTGCGATGCATCATCCCTAACCGTGCTTAGAATCATAAAGGTTAATCTGCCTTTGATTATAATATGGGTTTCATCGGGATTTCAGCTGATGAGTTATATGGTCATTGCATTGGCTTACAAGAATTACATATAAGTTGGTTTTAGCCGATCGCAACAAAGGTTTCATTGATTGTTTAATCGTGTCTTTATTGACATCGGATCTCCAGCCGATGTATGCTCTAACCATCGGATCAACACTTAAGTATCAAGATCTATATTGGATTTATTTCCGATAGTTCAAAACCCTATCAATATCGACTGGTATCGATATTGGTTAGAATTACTATATCAACTTATCAGCCGATCGGCTATTTGATTATCAATTTATATATCTTGTCAGTTGCAGGATCAAATTGATTGGTATGCTCGCATCTCATCAAAATTCAGGACCTACACTGGAGCTAAGCAAAGCTCTCAGGCCTTCGTGTTTCCGTGTCAATTGGTGGCTATTTACATGTGGGTCCTACAATTTTCTTTTTATTTTTTTCTTGCTGACTAGGATGCCACATCAGTGAAACCAGACGTCCATACTGCTATGGGACTCAAATTACACGGTTTTGTATAGTTTAGGGGTGAAGATTTCTGATATTAGAGATAAAGGATGTCAAACAAACTCGATATAAAGCTGAGGGATGTCAGGTGAACTTATTCTTTCCAGAAAACGAGCACAAGCCTGGCCCGTCGTTGCACAGCCGAGCCAACAATTTTTTAGCTGGGCCACCACTTCTGCCATGGTCACGGACTCACGGGACGTGCGTTCCGTTGTTTTGGTTGGATCATGCGGTTGCTATGCTAGCTCGGCCAACCAGCGTCAACTCCGGGATACGCAGGCCGCGTGTCTGACGGAAATGGCAAATGTTAAGCAGATTAAAATCAGCAATTAGCTAGCTAGAAGGAGCATGAACGCATGATTCATGCACAGCTGCTCGGTGCTTCAACTACACCTGACCTCACGAGTCACACCTGCACAGTGCTACACCAACTGCTACTAGCTGACGTGAGTTCTATACTTCTATCAGCATGACATCTCGACGATCTCGTAGACCAATTCTTACAGAGATCACGCTTAAATACTAGTATGTCGCAGCTGCAGGTGGACGGCTAGGCGACCAAGCACAAGCAGCAGCTCCTCGTTTTCGCAGACCAAACAAGTGTTTCAGCAAGCTGGAGATCATGAGGAGTCCGGAGCAGATGGCCGGCCACGTCGTTGTGGCGCCGCGGCAGGAGGCTGCATTCCGCGCGACGACGCGGCGGACGGTGACGATTCTGCACGGAAGCTGCAGAAGGATGGGCAGGAGGAAGATGGCGGTAGTGCGGCTCGGCGACGGCAGCAGGAGACCGCGGCGGTTTATCGGGGCGCTTCGGAGGCTGCGGCTGCGGTGGGTCGCGGCGATGTACAGGCGGGCGCTGCGGCGGCTTCGCGCGTGCTACGCCAAGGCCATCAACAACGTCCTCGAGGGCGCCGCGCTCGTCGGCGCCGTGCGCGCGGACGCTGGGGTTTGAGTTATATACACATATACATTTGAAGGAAGAAGGAAGATTTTTTTTTTTTTTGAAGGAAGCACGCTTATATACATACACATGCATATTTACGTTTTCTTCCTTCTATCGTAAATCAACAATCTTCTGCAATCGTGTCAAAAAAAAAACAATCTTCTGCAATCCTTGCATTCTCCCATGTCAAAAGAATGATTCTGTGTACACTGCACGTGAACAAATTAAGAAAAATTGTTGACATGAATTGCATGTAATACTGTAATGGTGATAGTTGTTCTTACAACTTTTATTTCTGACTCTTAAATCGACGAGATTGAATGGCTGAGATTCATCGCACGATCCACCCAGCGCTGCCTCCCTTTTGCGCGAAAAAACTGCCTCCCTTTTCCCGTTCCTCCGCCTCCACCGCCCCCTGCGCACCCCAGATCAGATCGCTCCCCTCCCCCCTTCCCACTCTCCCGCCCGCAACCCCACCCCCCACCTAATCAGCGCCCTCCCTCCTCCCCTTTCTATCTTTTCGCATCTCCTCCTCCATCACGCGCTCCTCCCCCTCAGCTGCGCCGCCCCCTCGCCGCCGTGCGCCTCACCGCCGCACCATTCGACCGCCGCACAGATCGACGTCGCCCGAAGCCGGACCAAAACTCTGCCCAGACCCTCGCCGATTTACCGATCTGTCTCCGCTCCGATCCCCATCTCGCGAGCAGAGCAGGGGAAGGGAGGGGCGCCGTCGACCTGCAACCCGGTGAGCATCCTGGTGAGCATCCACATCCTCTTTCTCATTCATCTCTCTATCTCCCACCCATTTTTTTCTGGAATTTTCTTGTAATAACCATAGCTTCTCTTCTATATCAGGATGATGCTCTTCTCATAGTTAGTTCTCATAGTTAGTTAGTTTCTTTGCACCTCGCCGCCGACCCCCTATATTAGACGACGCCGTCGATTCCTCCAGATTGGAGGTGAAGTGTGTTAAGTTTCTGACTGCCTTATTTTATGATCTACTAAGCCTGAATGTCTTATTTTAGAACAAAATAATTATGCCTTTTATTGGTTCTTCTGACACAGTCCAAGTCTGTTTGAGAAGAGAACAGACTAGGAAAGGAAGTGTGGTCCAAGTCTGTTTGACACTATTCACGAACATTTGTTTGGTAAAAATAGGGGGATTATGGAATTATGTTGTTTCATCTTCATTTTAGGAGCTGATAGTACAAGTGAACAATTTTCCATGTAATACAGATATTGGATTGTTTTGTCACTTCCCAACTAGACCTAATTAAATCAGTACTCAAACCTTTTACATGTTTTGAAATCAGTCCATTTACATGTTCTCCTATGGTTTTTAGTATTGTCATGCATATTCTGCTGCAGCAGAACTTTTCTCTTAATAGGCATGTATATATAAAATAGAGGCAAACATGGGGATGCAACATCATCTATTTCAACACTGAAAATTTCTGAAAAATATAAGATAGGGAAGTTTGAAAATTTACCATCACAACATGGGAATAATAGAGAGGTCTACGGCCCTCAATTGCCTCTGTACGATACCTCTATCTCTATGTGATTCATTTATCAGTTAGTGTTATATATCACCACCAAATTCATATACACATGATATGTAATCTGTGAGATGACATTTTATATAGTATTGTCTCACCATCAATTTCTTTTTTAGTGGATCTGAACATGTCAATGTAAGGGTATTTATAATGACTTGTTTGTTTTCTGCATTTTAGTTTCAACTTGTGGTTCTAGCTGAAGCAATTGGAGATTTATTAAATCTAAGGCTACATGCTAGGTAATCCGAGGAATTCAAATTTATATATCTGGCAGTACAATATCATGTTCATATCTGTCTTGCAGGTACTGAAGTCAAATTTGTCATCAAATGAAATTATAATTAAAAACACTAATCTGGCATGGCGATAATGGGTTCAAAGATGATGTTTCCCTTATTTTTTAGAAAAAGACAATTCATTTGTGTTGCATATTTCTTGAAAACAAGAAAATAAAAATGAATTTGAGAATCACATGGAACTATCTCTTGACGAAGCTTAATGTCAAGTTCATGTCATAACGCAAGCACTTATAATTGAGTTCCTTGCGATGACCATGCCAACAGGTAGACTAAGCTGGCAGTTGTGGTTGGTCTCAATAGGTTTTACTTTTTTTAGTCTAAATTCTGTCTTCTAATGATTTATTATCTGCCCATCATTTTCCGATATTGCGTGTCTACAAAAACTGATATTCAGGTAGCTTTCTATGCTGGAGCAATTTCTAAAATTGATGTGCTTTTTACTATGTTTTTTTAGCTGGACATAGTTTAGAAGTTGGATTTCAGAGAAATGATAGAAACTAGCATTACTTTGGCTTATGCGCATAAAGTAGCATGCTAGCTACAGGCTGATAAAAATGTCAGTTTTAGGATCCACAAAGTGAATTAGGGACTTCATGGGGAGCTTACTGGTGTTGACATAAGCACACTAGATTCAACAAGAGTACTCAATAGAAGTGTTGATGAGGTTCATAGAAATGGTGTGTAAGTCTGATGATATAGTTGTAGATTATGTTACCATTAACCATTATTGGTTTTATTATTTATAGAAACTTGGATTGGTACCATATTTTTTGCACCGGTAAAAATAGGCAACTTGGTAACTGTGCTAATGCAGACTCAAATGCACCCCTTCACAAGCTACAGCGCCACTGGTGTTGCCGCCCATGGTCGGGGCTTGGTTTCCTTCTTATGCGCCAGTGGCTCGTGATTGTTTTCTAATTGTTTAAACATTGTTCCAGTCACTTCTGGTCGAAGGGGTTAAATATTTTCGGAAAGACTCCAGTGCTGTTGTTGACTACTCCACTCCAATTACACAATACTCTTGCTTCAATGTATCAAAGTATTGCTCATTACTTGACTCCATTACTGCATTTAGAATTATGCTTATTACTGTTATTCGGATGGCAGATTTATTGATATAGTTTCCTCTAAATTTGTTGTAGATCCTAGCTGATTTTCCAAATGAAAAGGATGGACAAGGACAAGTTGAAGTTTAGTTTACATAAAGATCTAGAGAATAAATGTTATCAAATTTCATGTGTAATTTATACAACTTTCTTTCCTTCAAATGAGTATGAGGTTGGTACATTGTGGAAGATGAACTCTCAAATCAACGCTTGGACATTTTGCAGAAAAGATCCAATTCTCTCTGTCAATCTAAGCAGCATATTGACTTCTATTGCTCTCTCTCCACTGTGCATGTAAAAACATATTCTATATATGCTTGAGGTGAAAATTTTAATTTGTTAACAAGAGCTGTGTGTAAGATTCTGTGTACTTATGTTACGCTTATTATGTTTTGTTTTCATACCTGAAAAAATGGAAATTATAGCACACAAATGTATTTAGATTGGAGATATAGTTTCTTCAACAAGAAAAATGAAATGTAGTTACTTTGAAATATTTGAATCCCATTGTAACGCATGGGCCACTCAGTTAGTTAAAGAAAAAAAAGTCTATTTTAATCTCCAAACATTAGATCATCTAAGCCCTAAACTATTTTTGGCTCATTTTACCCTATAAACTATTAAAAATAGCTTACTTTACTACTCTCAGCTTTCTATTATAAGATGTTTTAAGTTTTTTCCTAGTTAAATTTTTTTAGTTTGATCAAGTTTCTAGAAAAGTATAGCAACATTTTCAATATAAAACTATTCAATGTTAGATTTAATTAAACTAAATTGGTGGTGTAGATGTTGCTATTTTTTTATAAACTTTGTTAAATTAAAGAAGTTTAACTGCAAAAAATTAAAACGTTTTATAATATTAGATAGAGGGAGTATTTAATAGTGTCCATCCTTTTTTCTCTTTATATGACTCATATTTTAAGCTATTTTTAGGACATAAATGACGATATTATTAAAGTTCCAAAATATATATTTTAAAATTTTTCATGACTATTTACTATTTACTTCAAATTTAAATCTTTGATTTTAATCAGTTTTAATGCTTCCAACCTATGTACATAGTGATAAAAGAAATCTGAAACATGTTAAGAGTAGTAGTAGGTTATAATGTATCTATCAGGATAAGGTGGACTGTTTCCAGTAGTTTAGAGAAGTTTAGAGAGTAAAATGAGCAGGACGAAGCTACAGTAAATCATTGGAGTCAGCCGACCGATCCTGATTACCTTCGATGAAATCCATGGTTATATTGTTTAGGTAGTTAAGATAATACTAGAAATTAAGTTAGGAATTAAGTAAGATTAGGGTATTCTGATCCTGGTGATGATTCGATGAACAATTTTCTAGCTCCGCCTCTAAAAATGAGCTAATGAAATAGTTCGGGAAATAAAATGATTTTTTCTAATACTAAGGCATGACTGCTCATAGAGAAGTCGAATCACAGAAAGCTGCAGGAGAAAGAGTGTGCTCCCGAGCGCACCGATATAGCGATACAGTAGTTAGGTTTACTAATACATTCATCTGAATTCTGAAACGTTGGCATTAATTACGTACATAGTGTTAACACCTAAATTTGACCCAAGAACAAAATATATATAGTGAAGTTTGGTCAGATTTACAAAGGGACCCGAGCCTTCTGTCCATGATCGGTCCGACTGATAAGCCCCACGGTCACCTACGGACTCCGAGTCCGAATACAAAAAGAGATTTTTATCATATTTCTTTGCTTAGGCCTGATCTTTTTTAAATCTTTCCGAGACATACTACAAAGGTTTTAGGATTGCAAGACCAAACCTTTTATATATATAAGAGATCTGGCCGGTTTAATTGGAAATAAATAAGCAACCAACAATATAACATCAATTAATCAATTGAATCGTTTGTTCAGTTTTACATCTATTTTCCCTCAGTTTTTTTTACTAAAGTTTATCCATTATCGTCGGTTTTACGATGTAAGTCGTCCGTTTTCGTCGCGAGAGTTTGAATCTTTTTATAGGTTTATCCAAAAATCTTCTGTTGTGCTCATATGTTGTGCTCATAAGATAGGTGTTCACCCTCAATTTATCTAAATCGGCCCACTAATCGGTTTTGATTTATAAATTCATTTTGATTAATGTGGTTGACGATTCTATTCACGTGGTGATGAAAAAAAACGTGAACACGTTGTACTTTGTTCAGACGACGCATGTACCACGCCAATTTATTGCCAGATGGCGACGGCCACTCGACATCGATCTCCATCATGGAGACTAATCAAGCAGGTGACCGAGAATCACTAACAAGAAGCTTAGGAGTTGCGATTGTAAATATGAGGATACGGTCTTACGCATCCATAAATATGTAGGGATCATCCATTCATCCTCTGTTTACTTTTGTTTTATTCTGCTTAATTATTGTCGAAACAAGTATTTAACAATATGGAAAGGGATAGCATACGAGACTTAAAAGTGGATGAATGCGTAGACAAAGATTTAGATATGTTTAGATCCTCTCGATGAGAGATAATATCCTACTCCTGTTTTAGGATTATATCCGTCGAGTTGTGTATTGATCTGACGATCAGGTTATGTTTATGCCCGCAAGGGGACATCAAGGAGCACCCTGTCCTTCTTACATAGCCGGAGAGGAAGGATTTACAAGATAGAGATTTATCTCCTTACGGTTAAATCTCCTATAACTACTTTACAATCTTACCGAACCAAGACAATAGATCGTTTCCTTATTCACAAGTAAACATAATACCCAAACCTTAACTTATTACATAATCTATACATATAATCTATCCTCTTAAACCAGTCAGATAAACTAGATATGTGGGTGTACGGTGTCTATAATATCCATAGTAGCCCCCTGAGACCTTCACAGTCGACGAGATAATCTTCTCCTAAGTCAAAATTATAATAGCCGAGTACTTCAATCATCTCTGTCATAGTTTCCCGAGTGTTTTTACCAAATTATAAGGCTGTGAAGGGCTGAATAAAAGTTTCAAAAATATATCTAGATGCATCGACTAGATGCACCTAATTAGGTGTAGCTCCCGACTATGTGATTAGTTGAACAAATTCAACATATAGTCAAGGTTAAAAATACCAATCATCCAAGTGGTTTTTGAATATATAATATGCATAGCCTAAAATAAATGCATCTTAAAAGAATCTTGTAGCAAATAACTTTGATAACAAAGTCTGTTGCATAACAAATATAAGGCACTAGCTTTATATTTGTGTGCATATTACCAAAACAAATATGCTCAAATCCCTTAGGACACAATTTCACCGGCCGTAAAAATATATGGCATTCGTTGTATAAAATCCGAGTAAAATAACACTCATAAATGGATTTACCAATTGCCTTTAAATGACCAATATATAATTAGCCTAAGCCGTGATATTGGTCTTTAAATAAAAATGCACACTTACGTGGTAAAAAGCAACGATATTGTATCCAATCGATTGCTTTGTAAATCCAACTGTGCCTTGACTTATAAATATATAAAAAAGTCAGCGGACCAGCTATATAAAGCTTCACCGTTTGCCACCATTTAAAATGCATTGTACCAACTCCTAAAAAGTTGAGTAACATTTGTATAAAAAGATTTTAAGGTATTAGGCAATTGTACACACGCATATTGCCAAGAAAAATATACTTAAGTCCCTAGAGACACACGACAAGCCACACCTGGAAATATGGGCTGTAGACATATTTCTCGGTATCAGTGCTATACACGTGCATATTGTCAAGACAAATTTATGTTGCATGTATCCAAAATAAGTCCAGATTGAAGGTATGACCCTTATGCTTGAGTTGTTAAGCCCCTGAGAATATGGCTTGTCCTTTTGTCGTAGTCGAAATTGTCCATTCAGGTGATAGCTAATGCAATCATCATAGAGGCAAGATGACCAGCATAGAGATGATATCGCCCATTAGAAGTGACAAAGATGTCGGTGGCGGAGACGAAGCTGCCCATCAACAGCGATTGCGAAATACATCAACCATAGAGACAAAGAAATCAGTCGGTGATGCTAGACGTGACTGATAGTGAAGACGAAGTCGCTCAGCCACGACAACAGAGTAGGCGCGGCCGAAGAGGCATTACAGGATGTTGATGAAGACGATGATGTTGGTGATCCAGTCAATTGCAGTGTAGCAGCCGATGATAACAATGAGGTCACCCATCAATAGCGGCCTTGTAGGCCAACCATGAAGGTAAGATAACAAATCGACGATGACGGAGGCAACTGAAAGCAAAGACGTAGTCACCCATTAGCGACGGCGGACATGTCGGAGACGATGAAGTAGAGGCGATGCCGAAGAGGCATGGCAGGAAGTCGATGAAGACGAAGCATGGACCCTCATCAACCAGTTGAAAAGATGTCGAAGCTCGAGTAGTTTGCTTGACGCTAGCGCGTGCATGACAAAGATTGATGCAACGCCTGTTGATTTATGTTGATGGCAGTAGAACTTGCTCTTGTTGGTGTTGCAGATGCTTCACTTGGAGGAAAGTAGATGTTGTTCTCCAACTTATCAAATCTGAGTTGATTGGTTGGTAACTCCAATCTCCCGGTCATGTAGATTAAATCTTGAACTTGATACTTAAGAAATTTGGAGACGATTGTGGCAACGTCAAGAAGCCAAAATTGCCGGTGAAAAATTTGGAGTTGCTGAAGTAGAACGCTTGCTCTGAAGCGAAGACGATAATAATGACTCCCGGAATTGACTCGTCGGCTGGTTAATTGATTGCTTCATTTTGACATAACGTCTGTAGAATTCTGAGTCTTATATTTGTGTAGCCCCCGACTCTATGCTTTGTTAGGAAACAACTGAACATAGAGTCAAGAACTATAGCTTCTTGTCATCGAGTAACCATCTCTTGAGTGAAGGTATGCATTGAGGATGTCCGAGTAAAAATCTTGAGGATTAGAACACCACTTGTCGTAGTAGATTAACACGACATCATATTTGGTGGCACATGCTGAGATGTTGAAATTCTTGAAGACGTCGTGGTTGGTGAAGTAGTGAAGCTTGTGAAGTAGAGGCAATAAAGTTTGCCAGTGCCGAAGACGATGAAGATGAAGTTGCCCCACAATGGTGATAGAGTTACACAGCCGTGATGACGCGGACACAAGTCGGCGGCAACAGAGGCAAACTGGTGATGAAGACGAGGCTCCAATAACGATGGCGAAGACGCATAATCATGGAGATAAAAACACTAGTTGACGGTGGCAAAACCAGTCGGCGACAGAAGAAGCAGAATGATGGTGAAAACGAAGATGTCCATGAGCGGTGGCATAATAGGCTAGCAGTGAAAGTGAAGACACCAATGGACGGTGTCGAAGGTAAGCCGACAGTGAAGACGTAAGCGCCCAACAATGGTGGTGTAACCAACCAACGGTGAAGGCGACGACACCAGTCAGCGATGGCGGAGGCAAGCCGGCGGTGAAGTGGTAGACGCCCAACAACGGCGACAGTCGGCGGCGGCGAAGGCAAGCCAGTGGTGATACGTAGATGCCAACAACGGTGGTGTGACCAATCAAACGTGAAGGCAAGGTGTTGACGACCAAATTTGGTAATTCAAGTATCGGAGATAAGGATAGAATCGAAGAAAATCCAAGAGATTAGATTGTATCAGAAACAGAGTGAAAATCGGCTGTAGTCTGAATCGGCTGCGGACAGGATCAGCAGAGTCAGAGTCGGACAGGGTTAGCCGATTGAGCCGATTTTGGAAATACGACTCGTACACGTCATCGGGTTGAGTTAGAGTGCTTCATACGGATTGCTGTGCATGGATAGAGTCCTGAAGAGATAATTGTATCTATTAATTAGGATATTTTATGTAATTTCCTTATAGATAATCACGGTAAAAGTCCGTCTAAGGGACTTGTTCGTTAGTTGGATTTGTATTAGGTTAATATGAGTCGTGTCCGTGATGGACAATGTTTGTATTTTCGGGTATAAATATAATCCCGAGGTCCTATAAATAACAACACGTTCAATCAATCTCGGCGCATCGCCACCTTTGTTTTCTACTTTTTGACAAGTTTGTGCTTTCGAGTCGTGCTGCATCAGTTTGATCTTCAACGAAAAGGTATATCTTGTTATGGCGATTTGCATCATCGGTGCTAGTGCTTACATCTTTATGACACTCTAGTTCTATGTTGTGAATCTCCGAGTTATCATATACATTATATAATTTAGATCGACAATGCAATCTACTTCCATCAGCTGGATTCTTTTTAGGGTTTCGTCGATATTGGCTAGATTAATTTGTTAGTTTAGATTATATAATGTATCCACCATCCCGAAAAGGCAATTATCGGCTTGATTTTCTAGATGTCATGTTTCTTTTTATACTTAATACTGCATTGGTTAAGTCCAACCTATTAAGTCGTATTTAGAATCATGATATCTAGCCTGTTTTATGGTTGTTAATAAGGATAGTATCGGGGTTTCAGCCGATCTTACCTGGTATAGATCTTTTACATTATTTTATGCTTTGTTTAATATTCTATATCTGCCCCTTATATCAGGATCTAATCTAATATAAATATATCGAGCTTGATACCAATCTAATTGGTTATAGTTGAATATATTTATTATTAGAGAATATCCTAGTATAGGGTTGTATCGGACTATAGCCGATACATGCTTAAATCTAGATATCGGCTATGACATGAGTCTATATAATCGTTATTTCATGTTACATTAGACTTGGGCAATTTATACCGTCTCGGTTCAGTCCGATCTATCCCAATTGCTTATTTCTAAAGTAATATTGATATATTGATTATATAACACTGATCTTTACAGCCGATATACTAGTTTTAGGGTTAGTTCTATCATTTAATATACCTTACAGCCGATTCATGCTTTATTGCATCGGCTAGGTTACATACGATATGAAATCGGCTGTCTGGCCGATGGACTATCGTTTACTAACGTTCTTTGCATATTTCTTCTTGTTGATTGCAGGATCAAATCAACTGGCATGCCCTCGAACCTAAATAACTAATTTTGGACCTGCACTAGAGTAAAGCAAATCTCTCAGGCCAGTGTGTGTTTTTTGCATCAACACAAGGACACTAGTAGGTGGCGACGGAGGCAAGCAGACGGTGAAGTCGTAGACGCTCATCAACGGTGGTATAAGAGGCCAGCCGTGAAGGCGAGATCACCAGTAGGTGGCAGCGAAAGCAAGACCGCGGTGAATACGTAGACGCCCAATAACGGTGGTGTGGCCAACCAACCGTGTAGACAGGGACACCAGTCGGCAGTGACGAAGACAAGCTGTTGATAAAGACTTAGATAACAACAGTGGGGTGACCAGCTAACCGTGTAGGCGAGGGCACCAGTCGGCGGTGGCAAAGGCAAGCCGGCGGTGAAGACGTACACGCCCAACAACGGTGGTGTGACCAACCAGCCATGTAGACGGGGACTCCAGTCGGTGACGGTGAAGGCAAGCTGGCGGTGAAGACGTAGACGCCCAACAACGGTGGTGTGACCAACCAACCAATTAGGCGGGGACTCCAATTGGCGGCGGTAAAGGCAAGCCAGCGGTGAAGACGTAGATGCCTAACAACAGTGGTGTGACCAACCAACCATGTAAGCGGGGAAACCAGTAAGCGGCGATGAAGGCGAGCCGGCGGTGAAGACGTAGACGCCCAACAATGGTGGCGTGACCAACCAACCATGTAGGCAGGGACACCAGTAAGCGACGACGAAGGCGAGCCGGCGGTGAAGATGCAGATGCCCAACAACGTTGTTGTGACCAACCAACCGTGAAGGCGAGATATACCAGTCGGTGGTGGTGAAGGCAAGCCGACAGTGAAGACATAGATGCCCAACAACGGTGGTGTGACTAATCAATCGTGAAAGCGAGAGACACCAGTTGGCGGCAACGAAGGCGAGCCGCGATGAAGATGCAGACGCCCAACAACGGTGTTGTGACCAACCAACCGGGTAGGCAAGGGCACCAGTCGGCGGCGATGAAGGCAAGCTGGTGGTGATGACGTAGACGCCCAACAACGGTGGTTTGACCAACCAACCATGTAGGCGAGGACACTAGTCGGTGGCGGTGAAGGCGAGCTGGCGGTGACGATGTAGACGCCCAACAACGAGGTTGTGACTAACCAACCGTGTAGGCGGTGACACCAGTCGGCGGCGGCGAAGGCAAGCTAGTAGTGAAGACATAGACGCCCAAGAACGGTGGTGTGACCAACCAACCGTATAAGCGGGGACACCAATCGGCGGCGGTGAAGGCAAGCCGATGGTGAAGACGTAAACCCCCAACATTGGTGGTGTGACCAACCAACCATGAAGGCGAGAGACACCAATCGCCGGCAACGAAGGCAAGCCGGTGGTGAAGACGTAGACGCCGAACAATGGTATTGGGACCAACCAAACGTGTGGGCGAGGGCACAATTCGGTGGCGGCGAAGGAAAGCCGGCGGGAAAGACATAGACTCCCAACTACTAGTATGCATGCAACATGTGTGTTGTAACATAGCAGTATGCATGTCAGCCCTTGACTTTTGAAACTCCTTTTGGCAAGTTCGACAAGAGGCTCGAAGCTCGAATGAGCCGAGCCCGAGCTCAACTCTAAACTCGAAGGCTAAGGAGGCTCGGCTTGAGCTCGGCTCGAGTCTGTACCGAGCTCGAGCTTAGGAAGGCCAGCTCGCTCGAGCTCGGCTCGTTAACAGCCCTACTCCGACTCACTACTCAATGCAGAACCAATTATGAGGCAGAGGAAAAGAAAAATATCATATAAATAAAAAAATTAATGATGACTTAGCTTTTTAGTATTTCCCTTGGTGACAACAAAGGTGGCCGATGTGGGAACAAGGTCATCCATCAATGGCGACGAAATAAGCCAGTCATGAAGGCGAATGCACCAATCAGCAGCAATGACGATGTCAGCGGTGAAGACGATGTCGCCATTAGCAACGACGGCGGAGTACACCAATCGTAGAGGCGGAGAAACTAGTCGGTGATGATAACGGTGGCTGACGGTGAAAATGATATCGCTATCAGTAACAACGGCGTAATAGGTCAGCTGTGTAGGCGAGAACGGCGACGCAAGCAAGCCGGCTGGTGTGTTCGGTTTCGGCAGCTCGACCTCCTGGTGACATGTATCTGTTACATATAGATCACCCCTGTGTATGCACAGCTTCGAACGGAGGTGGCTATATCGATCTCATCAGGTGATTCCACCGTTCATGCAAAAATAAAGAAATCACACAAATCGATGTGTTAGCATGCAGTAGGATCGTATAGATCAACGATGCATAGCGTGCTTATTAGTTAACCCATGCATGTGATTAAATCAACACATGCGCGTGCTTGCTCCTAGTGGCTGGGTGTTCCTGTGCCGACGGCATGCCCATCTTCACGGAAGGGAGAAGAACGTACAACACTCGGACACGGCAAGGCATCAGAATAGGAGACGACAGTGGCTGTGTCTCGATTTCAGCCGGTAAGTAAAACAATTAAAGTAGAATAATCTAATAAAAGTTAGATTGGAACAACAAACCCAGATAAGAAATTTGAGCTATTGAGCACGTTGCGATTGGTCTCGACGCTTCTTTTGAAGTTGATTTCCATCGCACTTATCGATGAGAAACTCGACGCATCCCTACCTGGCGCGTCAACTGTCGAAACAAGAATTCGGTGATATGAAAAGGGGTAACGCACGAGACCTAAAAGTGGATGGATGCGGAGATAAAGATTTAGACAGGTTCAAGCCCTCTCGATGAGAGGTAATACCCTACTCCTATTTCGGGGATTGTATCTGCCGAGTTGTGTATTGATCTAACGATCAGGTTGTGGTTATGCCCGCAAGGGAACACCCTGTCTTCCTTATATAGCCGGAGGAGAAGGGTTTACAAGATAGAGATTTATCTTTGAAAGTTCAAGTGCCATTAATTTAGTTTTGGTGATTAATGATAAATTCAATTATATGATACTAATGATTGATAAGCATTTCTTTTCCTAGTATCATGTGGATATGAAAGTGAAATTTGTGAAGAGGTGATTCCCGGACTTCACATGAGTTGAGATAGAAACGTTCTTTAATGGTAGACCTAAATCACAAGGATGAAATGTATGGAGATCAAGCTATATGTATCATTCTTTCTCTCCATGCACATATTGATATATTTATATATAATATTTTCATGTGATTGATATATGTATTTAAGACTAATGTTTTGTTTGAGCCGTATCTTGTTTAGTCTTTTTATATTGAGAACATGGAGATTATGAAGTTATGCATACTTTTGCTTCACATAAAATATTTTGTATGCCTCTTGATATTGAGAACATGGAGATTACGAAGGTATGCTTCTATCTTAATGTCTACATATATGATCAATACCTTCTATTCTTGTATAAGGTAAGCTCCCAATGTTTTATCTCTAGTTATGCATACTTTTGCTTCAGACAAAATATTTTGTATGTATACATTTAGGGGGAGCAAATCCTATACCTTAGTTATGCATGTACTTGATCCAAGTTATTCACTTTCATTCAATTGGGATCTTTACATTTGAGCACATATTTGAGTATATGACACTTGTGGTGTTAATTAATACTCATCACTTATTCATATCATTTTATATATGCGATCGGTTGGTCAACATGTGGAGGTTGACAACCGGATCATTGGGACTAATAATTTCATTGAGTTGAATGAGAGAAATAGGTCCCAAGGATTGCAAAGGTGTTGATACTCAAGTGATATCATTACACCTAAAGATACCAAGGATGACTAAGTGGAGATATTGAAGATGTGAGATACGAAGTAGCTACTATGGCAAGACGGTGAAGGGCAAACGATGCTCGGTCGCGATGGACCATGCGGTGGTGAAGGGTAAGCAAGGGGCTTGGCACCGAAGAACCAAATCCGGTGGTGAAGGGCGAGTGACGGCTTTGTCATGATGGACCGTGCGAGACCATTTGAAGCTACAAGTAACCACATCAATCATTTGAAAAATATATGGTGAAACGGTTTTGATGTTGGCGTCCCTTAAAGACAAAGAAAGAAAGATGGAAACAAGGCATTCCTATTGGTATAATTCTCTTCCTATTTACTTTTGAGTATAGGAATACCGTACTATTAAGAGGGATGCAACGTTGATATGTTTGTGTATGTCTCGGTGCTCAAAGTGACCCATCCTAGTGCTACCTTGAGAGAAATACAAGCTTTAATATATCCATTGAGTGGTTTTAAACCTTGATTTTGGTTTAGTTAGATAGCCCTCTGAGTGAGCTTTCCATAGAGTGCAAGATCATAAAAACGGACCCCCGAGCGAAAAGTTATGGTCGTTTTACTCTGTGATTTTCGGAAATTCCGAAAAATTCTCGGAAAGTCCGAAAAATTTTCAGAAATTCCGAAAATGGCTGCGAAGCTGAGATTGCTCTCTGTAAATTTTCAGACTTGTCCGAAAATGCATTTCGAAAATTCCGAAAATCGCAGTCTTGGCCTCCAATGGCTAGTTTTTAGAGGCTCGGGTATATAAACTCCTCCACCCCTCCTTTGAGTGGCTGCTTTTCTTGGGCATTCTTAGACACATCCAAAGCCAAATAGCCATCCCCATTCCCCTACCTTTGTGGTGTCTCTTTGTGAGAGGGATTTGAGAAGGGAAGAGAGTTGGATTGAGAGATTGAGAAGTTGAGAGCTAGTGAGTTTCACTCCATACTTTGAGCACTCGAGTTCATAGCAAGCAAATCTTCGTTTGTGTTTGTTACTCTTGGGGACTAAGGTCTCCTAGATGGCTAGGCGTCGCCGGTGAGCACCCAAGGTTGTGGTGTGCCATGGAAAGTTTGTGAAGGCTTCGATTTCACCTCCGCAAGGGAAGAGATCAAGAGTGAAACCGAGGAGTGCATTTGTGCAACCTCGTGAGGAAAGGGTTGAAATAGACCCGGCCTTTGTGGCCCCTCAACGGAGACGTAGGATCCGCGGATCCGAACTTCGGGAACAAATCAACGTGTCTCCTCTCTTAGTTTGCTCGTTCTTGCCATATCTCATATTGTGCTTGAGCTTGTTTTAACCCGATCTACTTGTATGCTTACTTGATATAGTTGGTGACATTATATCTTGCTTAGATACCTTGTTTGACACCTTTTGATTCATATACATTTTGTTTATTCAAGCTACAAGTTCATAGCTAGTGATTTATTCCGTTATCTGCCTAACTTTTTGGTTGAGACCGGAACTTCCAATCTTATACCGGAAGTTCCGATTTGAACCGAAAGTTCTCATCATTCTAATATGCTATGAGTTTAAGTGATAATTTTTGGGAACGCCTATTCACCCCCCCTCTAGGCGACATCAAGGTCCTTTCAATCTTCTTATGGTTTAAATCTACTATAACTACTTTACAATCTTACCGAACCAAGATAATAGTCCATTTCATTAATTCATAAGTAAATGTAATAACCAAGACTTAACTCGTTACATAATCTATACATATAATCTATCCTTTTTTTTGAATGAAAAGCAACAAGGTTGCCTTATATATTGATAGAGCAGGGAAGCATGAGTTATGTACAAGTTATGGGAGTTATGGTCATCCCGGACCAAAAAGCACATTTCTACTCTCTCAATAGGTACATCTCACTTAGGTTTTTTGCCCCAGCAACTGCCCATAGGTGGGTTTCCTCCTTTATTCTCGAGAGGATGAGGGAAGGGGTACCGGCCAGGTTCCTGAAGATACGCGAGTTCCGTTCTTTCCACAGTTCCCAAGAGACTAGGATGACCATCGACTTGAGCAACTCCCGTGGGGTTTGCTGGGCTGAGGTTATTGCAATCCACCATTCTTCCACCGTTTCACAGGCGGTCCAATCCGACGGCTGGATGTTAGTTGGGACCAGGCCCCAATAGCTTCCCAGATTCTCTTGGAGAGACGACAGTGTGCTAGGAGGTGGACCGCCGTTTCAGGTGCTGTCCGGCAGAGCGCACAGTGGCCTTGGTTTGGCCATTGCCTTGTTTGTAGTCTATCGGCCATCCAAACCCGGTTTTGCACTATCAACCATGAGAAGAACTTACATTTCGGTGGTGCCCAGGTGTCCCAGATTAACTTTTTGAAGACCGTAGGGGTTGTGCCTTCGAATTGTAGCCAGTACGCTGATTTGGCAGTGTAGTGTCCATGTGTCGTCAATTTCCATCGTATTGTGTCGTTTGTGTCGGGTTGTAGTTGCACCGTTTGGACTAAGGCCTAGAGCTCGACATACTGTTCAAAGTGCTGCACGGTGGTGAATAGGAGAGGTTGCAGATCCGCAACCCATTTATTTCCGGTTAGCGCATCTTTCACTGTTCTGTTTTTTTCTCTTCGATGTTTGATAGATGAGTGGCACGAGAGCTTTGAGAGCTTGATTGTTTATCCAGTTGGAATTCCAGAAATTAGCCTTATCACCATTTCCAACAGTGATTTCCGCCGCAACATTAAAAAGAGCTCTATCTGTCTCGTCACAGGGGATTGGTAATCCTACCCACGGTTTCTCCGGTTCCGCCCATTTGAACCAAAGCCATCTAACACGTAGAGCGCGAGAGAAGCGTTGAAGGTCGAGCATACCTAACCCACCGAGGTCTTTTGGTCAGCATATCCTCTCCCAGATTACTTTGCATTTTCCCCCAGACACGCTATCTCCTCCCGCCCATAAAAATCTTCTTCTTATTTTGTCGAGAGCTTCGAAGGTTGCTTTGGGCAATTTGAGGGAGGTGAGGTGGTAGATTGGTTGCGAGGAGAGAACTGACTGTACCAACGCTGCCCTGCCGGCTTGGTTTAGAAGTTTTCCTTGCCATTGCGGTAGCTTGGCTCTCGCTTTGTCTACTAGAGGCTGGAAGTGAACCTTCCGGAGCTTTGTTACCGAAAGTGGAAGTCCAAGATATGTAATCGGTAGGGGGGACAAGGTGGCGGGGAAGTAGCACAAAATCTCTCCCAAGTCAAGGGACTGACATCGAATGGTCGCAACCTGGGTTTTCCGAATGTTTGTTTTAAGCCCCGTTGCCTCACCGAAGGACTCGAGGATGTGCGCCAAGGCGGACACATCTTGCTGCGTGGGCGAAAGGAAGATGGCAGCATCGTCAGCATATAACGAAGCTCATAACCTTGAGGAGCGTCCATGTAGGCGTGTGAGACTCCGATCTTCAGTCGCTTTTTCAAGAATGTAGTGTAGTGGGTCAATTGATAGAACGAAGAGTAGTGGTGACAAAGGGTCACCTTGATGCAATCCTCTACCATGGTAGATAGGCGGCCCTGGGTGTCCATTTAGGAGGAAGCGGGAGGAGCCCGATGACAGGAAATTGGTTATCCAGTTGGTCCACCTAATAGGGAAGCCTCTTCTTTGCATCAATTCAATGAGATAGTCCCAACGTACCAAGTCGACGGCCTTAGCTATATCGAGCTTTATGAGAAGTGTCGGGACCTTTTTTTTTGGTGTAGGCTTCGCGCTAGATTGCGGACATACATGAAGTTGTCGTGTATACTCCACTTCTTAATGAATGCACTCTGGGCCTGTGAGGTGAGGCTGGCCATGAATGGTTGTAGACGCAGCGCAAGGATTTTGGAGATCATTTTCCCGACTCCGTGAAGGAGGCTGATTGGTCGGTAGTCCGCCACTGTTTCAGCCTCGACCTTCTTTGGCAGTAAAATCACGTTTGCTGAATTTAGGATCGAGAGGCTTGTTGTCCGCGGGTTATAGAAGGAGTTTATTACTGCCATTAAGTCCGCTTTTATAATCGGCCAACATCTCTTGTAGAAAGCTCCCGTGAATCCATCTGGCCCCGGTGCTTTGTCGCCAAGCATTTGAGAGATGGCCCGATAAACCTCCTCCTCAGTGAATGGCTCGTCTAGGACTTGTAAATCGACTCTTGCTAGCTGAAGCGATTCCCAGTTGAGATCGACGGAACATTGCTCGGGAGGTTGAAGTTGTGGTTCAAAATGCTCCTAGATTGCCCTAACTTTGTCAGGGTGTCGTTCCACCCAAACCGGGCCCTTTTTGAGACGTTGGATGAAAATTTTCCTGCGTCGAGCATTCATCCTAAGGTGGAAAAACTTTGTGTTTGCATCTCCCGCTTGTAGGTACTTGATTCTAGAAGCTTGTCTCTTACGAGAGCGCTCAATTACAGCTAGCCCAATCACCCTCCTTTTGAGGGTGCGTCTCATCGCCACTTCGTCAACAGAGAGTAGGCGAGTCTCCTGCGCCACATCAAGTCGTAGGATCACATCAAGTGCCATGAGAAGCTGCAGTTTGATGTCAGAACATAAGGCTTTTGCCCATTTTCTTAGTTGTTTTGCTGTCGATCCTAGCTTGTGAAACAATATATGATATGGTTCTATGTGCAGGGAGCGTGCCGTCCAAGCTTTCTTGACTTCATCTTCAAATCCGGGTAGCGAAAGCCAAAGGTTTTCAAAGCGGAAGGTTTTCGGGAGTCTTGGTTGTTGTTGGCTCGCTAGGAGTAAGGGGCCGTGATCTCCTATCTATTCTTTGTAACCAGTCGGATAAACTAAATCTGTCGGTATACGGTACCCATAATCTCCACAATTATCGTATAACTCCTAATAGTTGGGAGTTGGGAATAACCGAGTCAAAAGAACAAACAATTACTCACACTGCCGATTGGATCAAAATATCTTCTTAAAATTGTTCAACAAGACTAGGTCTGTGCATGGCACGCGAACATATTAAGCGACAAATAAATTTCAGAACTATTCGACCACTTCAAATTTATTCAATTAATAGTTTGCATGCGTGCTCATACTTGTACACAGCAGCAGACAGCAGACAGCCGCATGCAACGGCAGATCTCAACCAAACTTGAGAAACGAACGGACCCTAAGGGACGTACTCCAGGTACGTACACCTAGCCCGACGCCCCGGCCCATCTAGACTACGCTGGCCTATTTGAACCTCTTACTGGCGACTTGGCGATATGATGTTTATCTTGTTCCGAGTTCCAACCAGGCCGAATATTTGCAAGGCTGCAAAACAACCCGATGCCCAAGCCATGCAATCGCTGTGGCAGCTGCCTAAGCGCATCGGCATCACCTCCATCTCCGTTTCCAGCCAGTGCACCGGTCTAGCCGAGTGGTGGAGTGCCCACGCCGCCTAGTAGCTTCACCTCGCTTACCCCACTGCACCACCTTGTGCCCATCAATGGTCCGCCGCTCGGTTGTCCACCCTCGCCGACTCCATCGACGACAGGAAGGAATGCCGACTGTCTCGCACTCTTAGGCCTTACCTCTCCATCGTTGCTACTTGCTATTTTATATCCCTCCATCCCAAAACATAAGAACCTAGTACAAAACAAGATAAATTTTAATATTATAAATTTCAACAGACCACATGTTTAGATCCTTGGGGCAATTGCATCTATGCCCTCACTTTCAACCCCAACTGTTGTTTTACCCCCACTTTTTAGGGCTTTCAATTTTGCCCCCATTTTTCTAAAACAAACTAGCCGTTTGCCCTTATTTTTAACGGCCATTCGGTGGGTCCCATGTTTTTGTGTTAAAGAAAGGCAAATGAAAATTTAAAAAGTTTTTTGAATTATCAATTGTCCGTTCTACCCCCGAGTGAATGGATAGGGATTGAATCCTCTCCTCCCAACCGAGTATGCAGTGAACAATGAAACCTTAGACCTACACGGTGGTGGCGGCGGTGAGCATGGGATGACACTTCGGCGAGTCTCCGGCAGGGCGGCGGTGGGGCGGCGGCCACGGGGCTTCCCGTGGCAGCCACTCCTAGGCGTGGCGAGCCAGGGCAGCGCGAGTTCCCATGGCAGCCACTCCCATGAGCTACACGGTAGGGCAGGCGCTCGCCGCTTGGCTTCCCGTGGAGAGCGGTGGCCAGGCGCGGCGAGCGACAGCCAAGCGCAGCAAGCGGCTAGGCGCAGCAGTTAGGGCGTGGGGCCTGTTGCGCCCTTGCGCGGCGAACGGCAACTACGTGCAGCGAGCGGCGACTAGTTGAGGTAAAGGCAGGTGACGGCTGCAAGCGGGCAGAATAGAGGAAGGTGAGGGGAGGGAGGAAAGGCTTTGCTATGATTTGTAGGCCAATTCACAACGATTTGCAATTAGTTGTTAGAGTTAAGTCTTTTTTCAGTTTGCTGGATGGAGGGCCAAAGAAATACCTCTAGCGTAAAACCTTGCCAACCCAAAATATTGACATGCATAAGTGTGATCTACTGCAAGTGATTAATTTCATAGCTGAACACTACATGTGGGGTTCTAAACAATACTTGAGTTTGTGGCGTTCTTTGGATGATGATTTTGTTGAGATAAAATTTGATGAACATTTGTAGGAGTGGTTTCAACTCAATCTAGATAAGGGGGTTGTGTGCATTGATGCCCAGATCAATGATTTCAATGGTCCATTGCAATTTTCACCCACAAACGTAGGTGTCATCCTTCAGTAAGGTCTAGAGCATGCATAAGTGAGATTGCTACAATTGAGGGAGCCACAATTGAGGGAGTGTCACACCCTGGAGTTTCCTCTTCTAACTCTAAATTCATAAAATAAATTGCCTAGAAGAAATTGTTCATTTAACCAGGAGCAAACCCTAAATTAACAATGTGCGTAATAATCGGAATCGTCGGGGAGAATTCTTTTTTCGAATTCTCTTTGCTTCAAATCATTAACAGGATTTTCAGCGGAATATTCACAGCAGAGGAAGTAATAATGTTAACTTAAAATGTCAGGATTTGAATTAATAATTCTTTCCTTCCCCTCCTTTGGTCGTGAACCGTTCCCGGTTCACTCTCCTTGTTCGCGGTTCGTTATATCCGCCGATCCCTTTTGCCGCCGCGGTTTCGTTTTGTATGACGAGCCAAGTCTTACTTCTATTCCGGTTCAGTTTCTTGTTTCTTTCCCAAAAAGGCACCGCATTTGTTTCCCCACCTTTCCTTTTTAGGTCTCCTTTTCTCCCGTACCTTTTTTTTTCCCACCCCCACAACCGAGCGCTACTTCCCCCTCTCCCTGTCGTGCGCCACTCCCCTTCTTGGGCCGGCCCAACCCGCACCCCCCTCCTCCACCTCTATAAAAGCCACCCCACACCTCCTCCCCTGCGCCCTAACGCCAGCCGCCGCTGCCCTAGCCGTCGCTGCCGCCGCTTTGCCTAGCCGCCGCTGCCATGCCACCGGCTGCGCTAGCTGCTGCCGCCAAGCCGCCATGCCGCCGCTTTGCCCTAGCCGCCGGCTGCCCTAGCTGCCGTTGCATGCCGCCGGCTGCCCTAGCCACCGCTGCCCTAGCCGCCGGCTGCCCTTGCCGCCGCAACCCCAGCTGCCGCTGCCGCAGCGACGCCGCCACCGCTGCGCGTCGCTGCTGCTGCTGCATCGCTGTCGCTGCTGCGCCGCTGCCGCTGCCGTGCCGCCGCCGCCGGGCTGTCTCGCTGCCGTGCCGCTGCCGTGTCGCTGCCGTGCCGCTGCCGCTGCAGCCGTGTGCGCTGCCGCTGCCGCTGCTGCCGCGTGCCACCGCCGTGGTGCGCTGCCGTGTGTCGCTGCCCTACCGTCGCTGCCAGGCCGTGTGCCGCCACGCTGCTTTGCCGCAACCGCGTGCCGCTGCTGCCCTAGCCGCAGCCGCGTGTCGTTGCTTTGCCGCGCTGCTGCCGTGCCGCACGCAGTCACCGCATCGCTGCCATGTCGCCGCCGCGGCTGTACCACACGCCGCCGTTGCCGCGTCGCTGCCGCGCCACTTGCTGCGTCGCCGCTGTTTTGCCCCGTGCCAACGTTACCACGTCGTTGCCGTGTTGCTGCCGTGTCGCGTCGCCTCGCCGCCGCTGCCGTGTCGTGTTGCTGCTGCGTCACCTCGCCGCCGCTAGCCGCCGCCGCCGTGCCGGCCCTACCGCCCCGTGCCGTGCCGCTGCCGCTGCCCTAGTGCCGCACGCCGTCGCTGCTCCGACTGCCGTGCTGCTATTTTGCTGCAGCCGTGCCGCTGCCGCCGCTTTGTCGCACACGGTAGCCGTGCTACCGACCCGTTACCGTGTCGCTGCCACTTCGCCGTGTCGCTTGCCGTGTCGTTAGCCGCCTAAAACCCTAGCTACCTAGCAGCCGCCTAGCCGTGTCGGTTTACCGACCTCGCTACCACCACACCTAGCCATAACCACAGCCGTGCCCTCGCCGGGGTACGCATGCATTCTCTAGCCGCTCGCTGCTTACGCTCGCACGTAGTGTGGCGTAGTGTCATGTCGGTTTGGTCGTACCGAGTCGATCTAAAACCCTAGAGCCTTTCTGAGCCGCCGGTTCTGTTCGCCGGTTCGGTTGACCGTTTGCGTGGTCCCGTGCCACGGTAGGTTGACTCATCGAGTCGTTGACCCGTGAGGCTCGTTAACCGGGGTTTGTTTTCCGGCAAACCTGTCCGTTCGCAGGCATTTAAGCTATCAATCAAGTAAGGTTTTTCGGTTAATAGTAATTACATAGCTCATATTCTAAAATTCATCTAAAATTGAGCTCTACATGTTTGCTTACTTTTTATGTACTGTATATTTGGTTTTTATTAGTGTTTTTCCTCGTTTTGCGTGTCAACGTGTAGATTCCGCCGTTTCGGACGATCGCGTTCGCGAGGAAAAGAGTTCGGAAGATCAATCGAAGAAGCAAGGCAAGTCACACATTCCCCTTGAGCATTTTGATCCCAATTTATAAAATGTTTTACCATTTACAAATAAACTGCATGTTTTGCTAATTACACGGGAATAGGGTTTACCTATCTGCTCGCTTGTGCCTTAATTACTTGATGTCCTTTCTTTGTCAACCTTGGGTGATAATTTGACTAGCTTGTGTCTCATGTTGATCTAGCTAGAATTATTTTACGCTTAGCCATGCTTAACACCACTAGCTCACAATATGGGATAATCACATTATCTATTTCTAGTATCTTGACGAGCTGCGGGCTCGAGACATGTCGGCCAGGTTTCGTTGGTCGTAATTAACCAAATAAAATATGGTTTAATGGTGGGCTGTGGGTGCATGGTTTTGCTAGTCGCACCCATGGCAATTAAGGACCGATTCTCGGGAAACCCTGGAAGACTAACAGTGCTTACCACAAGCAGGCATGGGTAACTGTTGGACTTGTAGTGTAGCTTTCCCTAGCCGACGCATCCAGGCAAGGGTGGGCGTGATGGGGTTGGGTCGGTGGGGGTTTACCCATTGATCGGCTGCCGGATTCACCAAGGCACGAGAGGGGGCTGCCTACCTTGGATTTAAAGGTGGGGGCGAAACCTGAGGTGTGGTGCGCTTGGTTAGGGCGAGTTATGCGAAGGGTCTTATCACAATTTCCCCCTTTGCAATGCCATGGTGGTATTTCGGGGCATGGCGACATGTGTGGAATCGTGTCTTGTGGGTACAGTTGCGCACCTCTGGCCAAAGTAAAACTATTCGAATAGCCGTGCCCACGGTTATGGGCGATCGACCAGATTCACCGTGATTAGTCCCACTCTATTAATTAAATTGACTTAATGAACTGGTTTAGTTCAGGTGGAATGGCTGGGCCTGTTCAACGTGGTGTAGCGTTGTTCAGTGGAGATGTTCAATCTTGCCTTAATTAATCAACTGTTTTACTGTTTTCAACTATAAATGTTTACAACCGCTTTTATGCAAATAGCCATAAACCCTCCTTGTCTCCCCTTGCACGAATGCATCGTTGGTGTGGCTTGTTGAGTACGGTGGTTGTACTCAATCTTGCTATTATTCCCCTTTTCAGAAGTGTAGTGCTTCTGAGTTGAAGATGAAGTTAGAAGACCAAGGCTTATACCCCAGTTGAGTTTTGCCTGTGGAGTGGAGCTGAAGCCCCGCTAGGATCGTCGCCTTTTTTCCGCTGCTGTTTTCTTTTCGGTGTGAGGACTAAGTGCCTCTTTTGTAAGTATTTACGCTTTATTTATGTTTGGATCTGTATATTAATTTGTCGTTTTGTGTACCCTGGTTTGATTCCTGGACAGGGATTTATGCACAAAATTATCTGGAGATTTGGGATAAATTTCCGGGCGTGACAGGGAGCCACAAATGAGGGAACCACAAATGAGAGAGCCATAAAAAAAGAGCCAAGAATTCCAAAAGAAAGGGTTCAAATGATGAGGACGCAATAGGAATTGATGATGAGGGCATATATTCTGACACCGAATAACTTGGGGCACATAGTGATAGCAGCTATGATTATGATTTGGCTGAATCTTCTAACTCTGATTGTTCCGACCCTGAGTTTGATCCTGATCAAGAAATAGTTGAGGATGATGATGATGATGTACCTGTCTTTGCATATAATGTTGATGATCCTTGTATTGATGTTGGTGTGGTGTTCCTATATGTGGATCAATGCAAGTTAGCAGTTACAAAGTGTCCTTGAATGATCATGCTTTTGATACCATCAAGAAAGACAAGAAAATGTTTAGAGCCATTTGCAAAAGAGCAGAACAGGGTTGCAAGTGGCCTTTTTTGCATCTAAAAGCCCTAAGTACATTGGATGCAAGGTACTTTTGTATTTGTATTTATGAAATGTGATTATGTTTTGTCTTTTTGTTCAATAAGCTGATTATGTTGTGGACATGTAATTGTGTGCTGTTATGACTATGACACTAAGTAATATTTGTGGTTTGTGACTTCTATGCATTGTGGCTTATATGTAAAGCCTATATGTAAAGGACACTTTGTAATGCTTGCTACATATGTGACTTGTGCTAGTTGTGTCGAAATTCTGTTCAAATTTTGTACTTGGCTAGTATTTGTGAATTTTTTGGTTAAAGTACAAAAACATCATAAAGGATGCACATATATGAATTATTTATCACAATCTTTGTAATGCCCTGAAAACTCGACCGTCGAACACAAATACTAAAAATACGAAATTTCAAAAACTTTTAAATTAAGTTGCATCATGCCATGCTTAATCGTTCGTTTGTTCGATCTTTAATTGCGAAGCTCGGATTTATCAAGTCCATCTTAGCATGAACCCTAAAAAAAACAAAAAAATCAACTAAGTGCACAATCAAGGAAAATTATACTAAAATAGGTGGTGAGGCAATAATGTAGTAAGGAAAACGCCCCATACAAATGACACGAATTTAATCGGGGTGATATAAATTTAATAGGAAACGTTACACATGTATATGCAATTATCGATGCCTATGCATATATATATATATATACATATATGTGTGTGAATAATGTGTGTAAATATGAAATAAGGTGACACAAATTCAAGCGGATATATTTTGCAAATATATAAATATGTATATATACATAGGAGACTAGATATAAATCCTAGGTATAAATATACATAAGCGAACGTATGAATATGTGAGAATAATGGGTAAACAAAAAATATATATATATATAAATAATAAATAAATCATCGGAACATTAAAAACATTGGTCACATTGATTTGGTTAAATTTACAAAATTTTAAAATGAATTTTAGAGGAAAAACTACCCAAAAAAAACCAAAACAACCCTAGCGGCACTATTCATAGCCCGCCAGGTGTTCGGCCCGGCCCCCCCTCGCGCGCGCCCGCGCCGCACGCGCGCCCGGACCTGCCGCCGCCGCGCCCTCGCGCTCCCGCACGCGCCTCGCGCGCCGCATGCCGCCGCCTGCTGCCGCGTGTGCCTCGCGCCTCGCGCCCCACGCCCGCACGTCGCCTGCCCGCGCCGCGCATGTCGCCGCCGTACACGCGCCTCGCGCATCGCACGCCGCTGCCTACCGCCGCGCGCGCCTCGCGCCCCGCGCCCGCACGTCGCCCGCCCGCGTCGCGCACGTCGCCGCCGTACGCGCCCCCACGCCGCCCGCACCGTGCACGTCGCCGCCGTACCCCGCCACGCGCGCGCGCCTCGAGCCGTCGTTGTGCCGGCCTCTCCTTCCCCCCCCCCCCCCCCGCGCTATAAAAAGCCGCCCCATCTCCCCACACCGCTGGCCATTCCTCCTCCTCCTCTTCTCCCACCTCCCCTGCCTCCCCCAAATCCTCCTCGCCGCCGCCGCGCCCCGGACCGCCGCGCGCCCCGTGAACCACCGCCGGTGAGCCCCCCTTACCCCCCCTCCTCCCTTTCTGTCAGCCGCAAGAGAGAGAGAGGGAGTAGAGCCAGTGAGCAGAGAGAGAGAAGAAAAGAGAGGAAGGAAGAAGGAGCGGGAAGGAAGAGGAAGAAGAGAGAGAAAAGAAAAGAAAGAAGAAAAAAAAACAGAAAAGAGAAAAAGAAGAGAGAGAGGGGAAAGAAAAAGAAAATAGGAAAAGGGAAGAGAAATAGGGAAATAAAAATTTAGACCTAGGAAAGAAAATTTAGGAATTTAGGAGGAAAGAAATTTTAAGATATATATATATATATACGTAAATATATATATATATATATATTAATTGGCGATTAGTCGTAGATCATTTTTAGGGGTTCCAAGAAAAATACGTCGAGATTACTTGCGACTCGTTCATTTAGTCAACAATCCCCTTAGCAAGTTATTTAACAAGATATTTATTTAGACAATTATTTACTGAGTGATAGATATATATGCATATTAATCGGGGGGTTAATCGTCGGTCTTTTCTAAAAGCGTATACGAAATAAACCGCGGCGATCTATTGACTATTTAGCTGTCTATTTAGTTGGTTCATCAGTTAGTTTTTACTGTTAATCGAGTTATCCATTTAGCTATTCGTTGCGAATATTTAGTCACTTATTTATCAACTAAGGTTAATACTTTAATCGGCTAACGTAGTATTTTAGCATAGATGAATTAAAATCGGAATATAACTATTTCATAAAATAATGGAATAGATACCGAAACTCGACGCTCGCGCTCAAACTTTCCTTTGATCGGATTTTATTGGATTTTAATTGAATTCCAACCGGGTTCAAACCTATTTCTTTCGTACATAATTATAGATCCTGAGGGAGTTGTGAGTCCGACCGAGGATCAAGACCCGCAGGACCTCGAGCAAGGCAAGTCATCACTAATCCTTGAGCATATTGATCCTATGTTGCGAAATTATTTTGTTTACAACTAAAGTTGCATGCAATGATGAACATCCTACTTGTTATTATGCCATGCCTTGAATATTGTTTACCCCATATCCCCTTGTAACCATGTTTACGTATGAGTCCCTAGTCAATTATGACAAATGCTTAGAAATGCTATTCTAGAATCATGCATACTCCTATTTATCAAAATGCTATATGCTTGGGCAATTACTTTTGGGAAGGTAATTGAGATGCGGCATGTGGAGACATGAGCGCCACATTGCCATGATGTTGATGACATGATTTGTCAAAGGAGAAATAAAATTAAGCAACTGTTTTCGACTGGGGCGGATGGTGGATTTGGGTGGTATCTGGAAAAGGCTAGCACCGTCCCCGGTCAGTTAAGGACCGAGCCATGAAGTGAAGCATGAAACGACCCTCGTACAACCGTACTTCTCGGATGGGTATAGACCTAGCGGACTAGATAGCCGAGCAGAGGCAGTATCCTTGCATAGATGGTTCACCCCCATGTGAGAGGCAGGAGCGCTACGGTGGGGCAGCCGTTGAGGTAGGGCCGCGATGCGTGCCCTACGTCGGTGTCACCATTGGTAGGACTGCCACGTGTGTGAGAGTGAGAATCTAAACTTAAACTATAAACTTTACGTCCGTGTGAGACTTCCCTTCCCGGGAGCGCCAGAACTCCTCTCACTGCTAGAAACAGATACGCCTAGAGTGCATGAGGATGATAGTTCATGGAGCGGGTACTGCCAATGCAAGGTTATTGAAAGGCTTTGCCGTGACGCGTCTCATGTGTTGGGACGAGGCTCATGTGTTGGGCAGTCGCGGAGTACGGGTAAAGTGTGCATCCACTGCAGTGTGAGTAAAACAAACTATTCGAATAGCCGTGCTCGCGGATATTGAGCCCCGGGACATGCATTACACTTGGCTAGACTCTCAATTTTTAACTTGTGTGGGATGGGATAAAGCATGATGGATTTTATGCTGTTGGAGCCAATTCCTGAGTAGAAAGGAAGATGGGCGTCCACAGAAAACCATGATGAACCAACGACAGGAAGCCATCATTGGGATAATGATGGATGGTGGACAGAACCATCGTTGTTAAAGTAAACTCTGGTAATAAAACTTGATCAGTCATGCTAGGTCTTAGGTTTGTGAAAAGGATTGCAAAACTAGCTTTATGCAACAGAACCTATGCCATGCCTTGGATGAACCTGTCATATGCATTGTTGCCGTGGTGACTTGCTGAGTACGGTTGGTACTCACCCTTGCAATTATGAACTCCATCAGAAGCCGAAGATGATACCGCGGAGGATCCGTACGCCTACTACGAGGAGGATGCGGAAGAAGAGGGTGCCCACTAGGTCTAGTCACGGTCGTTGCCTGCGGCAATGGCGATGCCGCTGCCTTCGCTCCGCTGCTTATCTACATTCTGCTTTTGGACTGTATTCCGGACCGTTTGGTCCTTTATTCTAAGACAACGCCTTCGGGCCTATGATGTAATGACTCGTACTCGACGCATATGTATGCGCTTTTGGTAATTCAACCATGTATCGTGTGTGCCAAACTACTTGATCCAAGGAAATGGCACAAAATACACGAGCGATTCCTGTTGCAAAACGGGGGTCCTTACAATCTTATAAGGGGCAAAAACTGAAAATAACACACAAACTGAAAAAAATAGGGGTAGAAATGCAACAACAACAAACACCAGTTAACTCATGCCAAGGTGCTACGCGTTACCTGTGAGATAGTACCAGTCCCAGGATACACTAGCTGGTACACACAGAATAAATATGGGATCAAAGTAAACTACTTTATTACATCATGGAACTAGTCCTTATATAAGTTGCCATCATGGACAGTCCCATAGATGAGCAACACAGCAATACAAAAACCAACAGAGCGGCAACGCGGAAGCTAAAAGCAGTGAGAAACTAAGCGACTAGGCACTAGGCGACACGCCTAGGCAACTAACTTATTCCACAAGTGAGGCTTGGGGCTAGGCACGAACTTTCTAGAAGTTCTCGTACTCGGCTTGCTCCTGGAGACACTCCTCGGTGGTAGGGTCGACGTCTTCATCTCCAAGCTCTATAGATATTTTTATATAGCAAGGGTGAGTACTTTACGTACTCAGCAAGCCAGGGGAAAGAATGACACGTTGGTTTAAGTAAGGAGGCTAGGGTTTTATTTGCAAAAGCACCCTTTTCGGCGAAAACGATTTATTTCACAAAAATTCTAGCGAGTCAAAATTTTAATTATCGGGAGAAGGCTCACGCCTCGTCCCATTCCACAAGTTTCTTTGCAACAACTTGTCACAAAGAATAAAATCAATTATTAACTGGTTTCCTTTATTAGTTTCTTTTCACTTTCACATCAACTCAGTTCAAACCAACAACACTATTTCTCAAAGTTAACCTAGCTTTTTCAGCACAACAACACCTCCTCGGCCTTAACAACACCTTGGTGCCAAACGACACCCCAGGTCAAACAGACCCGTTCCTAACCACAGAGGTTAGCCGTCTGCCGTACAAGCGAACTCTGGAAAGGAATCCCCCACCAACCATTGTCATCAAACATTTGCCAAACAAATCTACGCTATGAGAAACACCTTACACTCGCCCATGACCGTGGGCACAGCTGTTCAAACAGTTCATTAAGCTCTGCAGAGATTGTACGCTTTACCCACAGGACACAAAACTGACACCGTTTACCCGTCGGCAACGGAAGTTCGTGACAAGGCCTTTCCAAAGCTAACCCATGAAATTCGCATAACACCTAGTTGGGCCA
The DNA here is from genome assembly GCA_000573905.2 of Oryza punctata. Classification (NCBI taxonomy): domain Eukaryota; kingdom Viridiplantae; phylum Streptophyta; class Magnoliopsida; order Poales; family Poaceae; genus Oryza; species Oryza punctata. The sequence continues at coordinate 39,625,881 of CM002489.2, forward strand.
AGTCTCTTAGCCGAGCATCAGGCAAGATCAGCCGTCATTCACTCAGGAATACCGACGATGTCTCCTACTCCTACTTGGTACCGAGTGCCACATTAGAGGCATTAGAACACCCAAAAAGGCTATAAAGATCCAAACTTTGTCTCATCACCCTCGACATCCCACAACCATTGGCACACCAAACTCCCATGTGATAACCAATTACTTAGCCAGAGGCATCCCATGATTACCCGTGGGGTCGCACTGTAACATGTTTGGATAGATTTCCCAAAGGAAACGGTCCTTAATGATAATGCGCAACCAAACCACAAAGACATTGCCTCGTATCATCACTATTTTCATAACTCATTTTATTTCGCAACACATCAGTACCACGTACCAGATTTTTAAGCATAAATTTTGGAATAACCCAAGTTTCCCACACGACAGTACAAACGTAAGCACGGCTAAGCAAACTACCTCGGTAATCGCACCCAATGTGTAGCAATACTGAAGCAAACATGAGTGGAGCTATCAAAGAAAAAGGATTAACAACATCCTATGTACAGTGAGTGCAACTACTAGGTCGGTCCGTCGGTTGCATAAACAATCCGAGGCCTAAACAAGTTTATTGTGTACTCTAAGCAATGCATTTTTCAAACAAATAACTTGAAAATATAGGGGCGATGTGATCAAAGAGGCTTGCCTTGCACAAGATGTGGGTCTTCTCCTTCGAAAATGGCGTCCGGAGCTTCCTCGTACACGTGCTCTATACGCGAGAAGGATAATAAATAAATAAAAGGCAATAAAACAACCTCAAATCAAAGAGGCAAGTGTGCCACTGTGTAGATCTCATTTTTAGAAAAAAATTGGAAAGTTGCACGAGGTCAAACGGAGTCACGATTGAATTTCTATAAATTTTCAAAGTTTAAAGGATTTTCTGGAATTTTTGGGAATTTATTTAGTAACGGAAAAGGAATATTCCGTTTAAACGGATGGCAAGGGGGCCACCTGTCAGGGACTGAGGGGGAGGAAAGGGGCGTGGGCCCGGGCTGTCAATGGCTCGGGCCGTCGCCTTCCTCTTCCTCTCGCCTGGCCTGGCTCGGGCGCGGGCACCGCGTGGTGAGGCGCCGTCGGCGGCCGGGGGGAGCGGCAGCGGGAAGGCGAGGCGCTGCCGCCGGCGGCGGACTCCGGCGATGGTGGAGCCGGGAGGAGGGGTGCGGCGGCGTGGGGCGGCGGCACTGAGAGAGAAGAAGAGAAAGAGATCGAGAGAGGGAGAGAGCGGCGAGGGGGCGGTGCGGCGAGAGGAAGGGGCTCGGGGGGGCCCCTTTTATAGGTGGCGCGTGCGCGGGGCTCGACGCCCGGATGGGACACGGCGCGGCGTGGCACGGGGCTCAGCGTGGCGTGGCGATGGGACAGCGGTGCGGTGATGGGACGGTGGCGCGGCGCGGAGGGAGACGCGGCGCAACACTCGGGGTGGCGCGACGCGGCGTGCGTGTGCGGCCGGAGGAGGGAGATGGTGAGCAATGCCGGGCCGAACCGAGTGCGGAGAAAAGGCCGTAGGCCAGGAGAGAGGGGGGAACTGGGCCGGCCTGCCCGGGGGAGGAAAGGAGGAGAGGGAGAGGGAGTTGGGCCGAGGGAAGGAAAAAGGAGAACGGAGGCCCAAATTGAATAGTAGGATTTTTTTCATAGGGATTTTTGGAATTGATATTTGAGGGAATTTTTGGAGGATTTGAATTTGGATTTGAGCATGGATTTGACAAAAATTGAAAGGATGTCTAGGAGGGGACTTAGAGATCTATTTTGGCACAAACTCAAATAAGAACCAAATTTAAACTCCAATTTTTTGAAGGGATTTTAAATAAAATGAAACAAAAATGTGAGGGTGCTACATTATCGTACCCGCCACTACTGCCGAGTTTGATGGCAAGAGAGAGAGAGGACTAGGAACTAAAAAAAACTTATCAAAACAGGCATAAATGAAATGATTTGGTTCTCCTAATTTCGTGTATTTTCAAGTGCTAGTGGTGTGAGAAAGAAAAAATACATGTGTTTACTGCACATGTTTAAAAGCAACTTTTTTAATCATAAGTGACATGTCATGTGGACAAGGTATGCTCGTGGATAGTTAGATGGATAAATGACTCACTTAACATACATTAGTGATCTAGATGTGTATTTTAATAGTAGAGTGACTTACATGACCCACCTAAACAAGTTAAGTGACCCTTCATGCATTTTACTCTTAGCATTATACTACTCGATCCGTGACCCAAGTCAAGGGAATCAAGAATTTGAGATGTGCCAACAAAGGTAGGTAAGTGAAATTTTTAGACAATAGACCGTGAGAGGTCGAGCTGGGACTTTAGCCGTGATTTTGGGACCGTTTTTATTTATTTCATCATCACAAAATATATAACATAATAAAATACAAAACTGAACACACAAATTTGTGTTTTTTTATAATTTAGAGAAGGCATTTAAAAATTTGTAAAAACTTTTCTAGTAGAAAATTTATTATTTATGCGTTCTTATGATTTAGAGAAGGCATTTTAGATCTTGTATAAAGTTTCTAAGTGGAAAATTTGCTATTTATGTATGAAGTTTTTGGGTATTAATATTTTTTATTTATGCATTAAGTTTATGAGTATAAAGTTTTTTTACAGAAAATATATTGTTTATCCATAAAGTTTTTTAAGTAGAGTTTGTTATCAGTGCATAAAGTTTACAAGTATAAAGAGTATTATTTTTATATAAAGTTTTTATATTGAAAGCATCCCTAATTTCAAGTGAAAGATTTTATCCTTAATAGAAAAGCTATAGAAGTCATTGCAATATTTTAAATATATTTTTTAATATGTAAAAGAGTTGCGTATCATTTTTTTTAGAAGAAAAAGAAATGGTAGAGCCTGAGTACACACACACCTCAGCAAAACTCAGATTAAGGAACCTTTGATCAAACTCGTTATGCATGCCGGATTCTACCAGTAAAGCTTGTTATGCCTCATGCAAAGAGTCCAAGGGTAAGTGCTATAATATGCTGCTCCTAAAAATACCACATAGAATTATGTGATAAGGTGGAGGAGAGAAGTGAGGAGAGAGATGATGAACCACCCCACCCCTAAATCAAGAGCTAATCTCCACACAAACTCTTAGAAAAATGTAAGAGTATTAAATATACTAGTATTTGTGTATTAGGGGTGACATATTGTATATGTTAACTTTTAATTTATAAATGTATGATATAATTAAATTTGAAGATAGTAGTCACATTTATAGCACTTACACTAACCAATGACTTGATCATATTATTCCGTGCATTGCAACGGGTCAAATGAGAATGAGTTGCATGGACCCATAAACTGCAATGGGATTCAACCAGTTGTTTTTTTAACCAATCGTCTTTTCTAGATTCCTTTTTAATTAATCGTTTGATTTTTTTTCTGGTTTTCTTGAGGATGGGTTGTTATGCGTGCAAGGGAAGGGGGAATGACGAGCACAGTTTTTATTATAGAAATATGTACGGTTAAATTACTTAGCTAATATGTTGGATTGTGTCCGCGTAGGCGCTAGGTGCACGTATTTGTCACACCCGATGGGCTTGGGTCGGTTCCACTATTAGGTGTTACCACATACCTTGCATCCTATTGCACTTGTACAGAATTGTCTGTAGTTGAGCAATTGATATATTTGCATTGCCTGATTTCTCCCTACCGTTCTACACATGGTATCAAAGTTCTCCTGGTCCTAAAATATATTCTTTGATATACAAGAACGTTATATTTTTCTTTTGATTTCGGAAGACCGTCTTAAGGGTTTTTATGATCCAACAAATATCCGTCACCGTATTCATGCTATATATGTATCCGATAATATCCATTTTTGCTATCTAGATTGTTTGTTTATGTTTCTGAATCTGAGAAAAATATAGGTAAATGTGACAGAGGTAGTTTCCCTACATATCCAAACCACCCTCATCAGGCTGAGAGCTTTGCATTGCTACACGCTAACACGCCTACAGACCTTTTTTTTGGATAAAAGAAACGTTTCCAGCTAGTGTATCTTTTGTGCTATGGACTGCAACTGCAACGGCGCAGCTAGAGGCTACAGAGCTACTATCTCCGTGTAAGCATTTTTATGTAGAATTGAGTGGTGGAAGGATGTGATTGGTTGAACATAGAAAACATATTGAGAAATTAAATAGAGGATGGTTATTATGGGTTGAAATGAGAAGGTAGGTGAAAAAATAGATATATTTTGATACAAACTAAAACTCTAAAAGTAGCTGCATTTTGGAAAAGGAGGGATATTTCTACTTTTAACCGTTATCAAGGATATATTTCTATGAATGGCCTGAAGAGTGTTGTAATTGGGTGACGTGGTAAAGCAATATGCTCTTGATACTTTAGGTCGTTGTGGTCCCATTGCAGCACGTTGTACGGATGATTGAATTCTTCCATGCATCGGAAAAAATGAGGAAGAGCTTTCCTGGTCCCCCCCCCCCCCCCAACAAGTCCTTAAGACCTTAACTATGAACGAACTTCTGTGCATAGGTAGTTACAAACGGCACGTCCTATAATTTGTAACGGCTTATCCATTTCCGCACTCGCTCTCACCGATCAAGGGGCTGGATGAAAAACTCGTGGCTCGCTAGCTTGCTTGGCCAGGGTTTGCAATTTGAGATCTACTGGTGGGGCCCGATAAAAGTCAATGGTAGTAAAACACTTTGTGTTAAAAAAATTGAGTATAAGGCTCGATAAATACTTGTGGCATTGGACAATCTACTATATTATTAAGACAAAGACAGTTGAAAGACGCCACCACATTTATCGTGGAGACTAGAAATTTCCAAATTAATCGGAGAAAAATAATCTTAACTGTTAGATAATGGTGGATCCGAATTATAACGATACATGTTGATTGATATAGGTTTATACAAAATACAATTACATCTAGAGAAATAGAAGTTAAGAGTTTTATATGAAATCTAATCTATGGAAATATAATCTAAGAGTTGTATATGAAATCCAGACCTTAGAAGTTAAGAGTTGTATATGAAATCAAATACACATTTACTTATAATGATATCTATAGAAATAAAAATTCAGAGTTGTATATTAAATCTAACTCTACATGAATTATCTAATTCCGTGCAGTTTATGCACGGGGCAATCCCCTAGTTCATAATTATTTTGGCAACGATTGAGTGAATGTTCAGTTATCTTTTCGCTAATTGCTAAATGGTTGTGAGATGTATGCAAGTTGTCAATGTACAGCAATGTAATTGCTAATTGATTCAGCCATGAAGTAAATTGCTTCATTTGTGCCCACGAAGCAGCAGCTGTTCGAAGAGGAACATAGGCGGCAATCTTGACGCTGGCATTGGGCGAGCGAGAAACAGAGCCTCCTCGAAAAGATAAATACTTGTGGCATTGGACAATTCATGAGTTTTTGGCCATGATTGATAGAATGTATGTTATCCTTTTGCTAATTGCTAAATGATTCAGTCGTGAAGTAAATTGCTTCATTTGTGCCCACGCATTCAGTTTTTTAGATGTATGTTATTTCTTACTGATGCAATCCTCTTACTTCTAGGAGCAGTTTTCCCATCCTTAAAATGGTACTAGGTACCACCATCTCTAACCAGGTACCAAACTAATCCCACCATTAATCTCGCGGGGAAACGATTGGGAAAGAAAAAAATATGTTCCATACCAAACTAATGGTCCGTTTGGTAGAGCTCCAACTTCTAAATTTAACTTCAGGAGTTGGATCTGTAGTAGAGTTGTGGAGCTGGCTAAACCCAGCTCCATCTCTCTAGTTCATTTTGTGAGAGAGCTCCACCAAGCTTCACTCCCATTTTCGGTGGAACTAAAACTGTTTGGTTGAGCTTTAGCTCCAGAAGAGATGGAGTTGAAGCTGGAGCTGTGACAAACAAACCCTAACCTCCAAAACTAATCGTACACAGGTCATACACCCAGCTATCGAGTAGTAGAATTGACGAAGTCCTCCAGATCCACTTATCCTAGGGTTCTCACCGGTCGGACCATAAAATCTTTACTATTAAAATTTATCCTTTTAAATTAAGGTATCTCTTGATTTGGTTTTGGTTTTGTTTTTGAATTTCAAACTTTCTTTCGATTAAAATTTCTTGATTCAAATTTTATAAAACCCTTTTTTACTTTTATAAATTATGGTCCAAGAAAATCATCCGATATTACCTTTGAATCTAAACCCACACAATTCCAATTTTATTGGAATTAATCCTTGACCAAACCTATATATCTCTAATTCTCCTCCACCTAAATATCTTTTCCAACATATAAATTCCTATTTTTAATTTAGCCTCCAGTTTAATTTCTCTGGCTTGATTCCATCCCTGGCACAAGATTAATGTTATCACAAATGTTAGAATGAGTGCTCTTGTGCTAAGAAAGTAGTTTACAATCCTTTCTCATCCAAAATCCAATTTTTCCTATTAGCCCACAAGTACTTCTCCAAAATCCATACACATAATTTGGGCTCAAATCTTATTTATTTTTCCTCCATTTATTTCCTACAACGTGCCCAAGAATTATTCAAATTCAGAAACCATACCATTCATATCTTCTATCTCTCTCCTATTTGAGTGCTTCAACATAAATTCCATAATATCCCACTTCCAAAAATATTGCACTCAAATAAATTAGAGAATATATCTTTTAAAAATTTTCTCCAAATTCAAACTCCTTCCAAACCTAGCTATCTAAATCTCTTCTAAAATTTCGAAAAAAACATTTATTTTTATTATGGGCCAAAATTCTCTTCCTCCCTCTTTTGGCCCATTTTCTCCTCTCCACTAGGGCTATTCAGCCCATCCCTTCTCCCTACAACATGCCCATGGCCGAACAACCGCCTCTCCTCTCCTTCTCTCCCGTGGGCGCCACCGCCGCCACCGCATCATCATGGGCACCGCTTCGCCTCTTTCTACTGCCATACCGCCACCACAGAAACCGGGGGCACCCCATGGCGCTCCTGAGGCCGTCGCCATTCCCGCTGCCGCCGCTGCTTCTTCCACCGCTAGCCATTGCTTGCTCCACCACGCATAGAAACCGACGCGTTGCGCCACCTCCACAGCTGCATGTCTCTCGCAAACCACCTCTGCCCACAAACTGCCATTGCCAGCCAATCGGAAGATGCTGCCGCTCTACTTTGCCGAGCCACTGCCCTTGTGCCATCGTCGATTTCTTCTCTAAACCGCCTCCAAGCACCGTCATTCGCCACCTACAAAAGCCGGCGAGGACTCCCTCCCTCTCTATCATCCATTCTCCTACCTCTCTCTACTACACCGAGCTATGAGCTCAAGCTCGGTCAATCTCAGCCGGCGAGGTCTCCCTCCCTCTCTATCTCGCGCGCCCGATGCCAACCCAGAAATCGGACTCTCTGATGGCTGGTCATGTGCTTGATGTGTTGTATGTTTTACTACTGCTTCTATTCATCTTCCTTGAAACTTTAAAATTGTATTTTATAAATTTTAGAGTTAATTATCTCGTTGGTTTTTATTTTTATAATTTTTAGAAGTCCCATCAAATACCATCACTTTATCCCTCTATGGCCCGTCCGCCGCCTCCTCTATTTATTGTCATTGGGATTTTAAAAATTGAACATAATTATTATCGTTAGTATTTATTTTTAACTTTCTAGAAGTCCCGCCAAACCGTCAGCGACATCACCATTATACTCCTCTACGTCCCACCCAATGCATTTCCTTTTAATTATCATCGAGATTTTAAAAATCGAATGTGATTATCATTGTGATTTTTTTTACTTTCTAGAAGTCCCGCCAACCACCGTGATTGTGCTGCTTAACAGATTACCCATCATCTCTCATCTTAATCATTATTGGGATTCTATTTGGGGTTTTGTTTATAGTTTTTACACCCGCTGTCTTCTCTCTTTATTATCATTGAGATTTTAAAAATCAAACGTGATTATAATTGTGGTTTATTTTTTACTTTCTAGAAGTCCTGCCAGCCATTGTGATTATGTTGTTTTAACGGCTTGTCCGTTATCTCTCATTATAATCGTCATTGGGACTCTATTTAGGGTTTTGTTTATAGTTTTCAGATATCCCATCAACCACTGTCACCCAACACTTTTAGGTCATGTTGCTTCTCCCCTCTTTATTATCATTTGTCATTCTTGTGTTTCTACATGGATTATGTTTATTGAAAATTCCATATTTTTTATTATGATATTATGTTATTTATAAATTATATTCCTACTTGAACTCCTATAATTATTTTTTAATTTTCGGAATTTAATTTATTTTTATTCCACATTTTAATTAAACTCGTGTTGCTAGATGGTCTCTTTTTTTTATTTTTCTTATTTTTATTTCGAATTTTAGTTATTTTAAATTGCACATGAATTCTTATTTTTCTTTTTCTAATTTATTGTGTTTTTAATCCAAATTTTAATTAATCTCGTATTCGGTTCTATATGGACTCTTATTCTAATATTGCTTATTTCATTTCTGAATTTTAGTTATTTCAAAATTGTATTCCTACGTGAACTCTCTTTTTTTTCTTTTCTAATTTCAGAATTTATTTTATATTTTATTCCAAATTTTAATTAATATCGTATTTAGTTCTATATGGACTCTTCTTCTAATATTGCTTATGTTTAATTTTGAATTTCACTTATTTTCTAAATTGTATTCATACTTGAACTCTCTTTCTTTCTTTTCTAATTTCAGAATTTATTTTATTTTTATTCCGAATTTTAACTAATCTCGTATTCGGTTCTTTCTTTCTTTTCTAATTTTAGAATTTATTTTATTTTTTATTCCGAATTTTAATTAATCTCATATTCGGTTCTATATGGACTCTTTTTCCAATATTACTTATTTTTAATTTCGAATTTTAGTTATTTCTAAAATGTATTTATAGTTGGACTCTCCTTTTATTTTTCTTCAATTATTGTGAGAATTTTTAGCCTCTACAATAAATATGGTATCTTCTTTCAAGACTATTTTAGTAATATAATTGATTGATAGATAGATAGATTAACGCGCAAGACAATCACTGTCCGCACGTAATTAAGTACATGATCGATCGATCGAGTTTACTTATTCCCAGATGGAAATCACGGGGCTCCTCACGTGGTGCCGGCCGTCGCTCCATTCGATCCACCCCCAACTGTACTGCGGCCAGTTGTTCGGTGGCCCAGCCGACAGGGTGACCTCGTACCCCAACGTCTTGCTCTGCGCGTCGAACGTGAGGCTCGACGGCGCCACCCTGACGAGCGTGGTGCCGGGCGGCTCGACAAAGGAGACCACCTTGTACACGGCATTGGTGTTGGCCCCGACGTTGGTCACCCTGCGCCGCTGCGTCACCTGGCCACCGGACCTCCCAAACACCATCGAGAATGCCGGGTAGTTGAGGTCTCCCACGGCCTTCCGTCGCCGGGTCGAGCAATCGATCGGCGTTCCTGTGAATTGTGCTGTCTGGTTGGGCGTGTAGCCAAGGCCGCAGAGGAAGTTGATGTAGTCGTCGGCGGTGGCGTCGTACATGAGGCCAGGGTCGAGGGCGCGGTTCGGGTGATCGAGTGGCCCAACCGGCTGCCCGTTGATGGCGGACTTGACAACAATGGCATTGCCAAATCAAGTTAATCACTGTCCGCAAGTTTGATGGCATTGCCATCGTCATCAGGGCCGACTTGACCACCACGGGGCTCCAGTTCGGCCGTGCCACTTTGAGCATAGCAGCGATGCCGCTCACATGCGGGCATGCCATAGACGTACCAGATATGATGATGAACTCGGTGTACGGAGAGGTTGCGTTGGTCCATGCGGCGAGCATGTCGACACGGGGAGAGATCATGTCGATCGGCCTTGAGGATCTCCCGAGCAAACTTGTTCGGTCCACGGCTCGAGAAGTCGAGAAGGTCGTGACCCTTAGAGCAGACGGTGATTGGGAGATCACGGTGTTGTAAAAGTCTATTCTTGCGACTGGATTCACCACCCGCTGCGTGTACGCATAGATTGTGTTACCGTCTGCGCTGGTCACCGCAAGATGTCGACCGAGCTCTCGAAGGAATCACCATACTCGTGACGAGTTGAAATGATGGCACCAATTCCACCGGCTTGTCGGATGGCGGTTTCTTGGTCGATGGGGCTGGTGTTCTTTGTGCCGTAGCAGAGGACCATCTTTCCGGTGACTCTATTGGGGAAAAGCTTCCCATTTTCACATGTAGAAGAACCGGCATTATCACCGTACACTAGAGGCCCAAATGAACCAGCTGCCATGTTCTGGCCCAAATACAATGAGATGTCGACGTAGATTCCCTGATTATGTCCAAGGACAACTTGAGTTGGGAACCTACGGTTTATGCTTGACGCTCCAACCGCTATCACCCATGGAGCTAGGTTGTTGGCTGTACACGAGTCGGGGCCATCATTCCCAGGCTCCCAGCGGACGCAGACACAACTATACCATTTTGGATGGCATTGAACGAACCAATAGAAATAGGTTCGTCGGAGAGATTCGTGGACGGACCAACAATGGAAAGTGAGATAACGTATACTCCATCTTTAATCGCTGCGTCCATGCCGGCGAGAATGTCACTGGTATACTGCATGATCCTCTTCCGTCATCAAGTTTCCAGCACACCAGATTTTTTTCAAAAGGTTTCAATAGATGTAAAATTTCTTATGTTTTCTCTCTTTTGCAGGGTAATAAAATTTTCAAGTTCATTTCTTCAAGTCAAACCGAATGATACTCGAATAAGTTATGAAAAAAATCTAAATACTCCCTATTCAAAATTCATCTAGCACCTGAACTTTGAAATCGGATATTTAACCCATTGAACTATATTATATCGTTTATATAACACCCTAAAATGGTTTTGTGTAGTATATTTTATCTTATTTTCATATATATATTGGATGAGTTTGATTATGTGATATATGAATTGGATATATATGTTAAAATCTCCACCTAAATCTTTCATTTTGACCCTTATTTTTTTTCTCTAACTTACAAACAGATTTTAATATAATACTCCCTCCGTTTCTTAATATAGGGCTCATCTGCTCCGGACGCCAATACCAAGGAGGCTTAACTGATTTTCTCGGGGTGACACATGTGACGCGTCGCTCCACCCATGTGCATCGACCTTTGCATGCAGCTCTCGCATCCTTCCCCGCGAACGACCTGCTATTTTGGCGCATGACATCACTATAGAATATGAATTGATGAACTATGATTGACGATATGTGAACATGCTATATCAGTTATTCAAAACTGCTCATTTCAGCTTCTTAATATCCAAAACCACTATCCAAAATCACCTTAGGAGGTAATTCAAAATGTATTACAAAGTTTAGGGGTTAGATGTCCGGTTTTAAAGTTTAGGTGCTAGATGGACTTCTATGAAGAGTTTAGAGGGGTACATGGACTTTTTCCTATAGTTAATCCTAAAAATTCAAATCATTTTCCTTTTGTAATAAGAAACTAGCCGGGTGGCCCGCGCAATTGCGTGGCTAGCATCCATACAAAATTATCTATTTTTTACACAGGATTTTTTTAAAAAATTATTAAATAATCATCTCATTATCTTAGGATTTTAAAAAATTGAACTTTATCATCGGGTTTCTAATTTTATGATTTTCAAATGTCACACTAGCCACCACCTTTTACTCATTTTCCATCCTTTTACTTGCTTGCCTGCTTGCCACGGGTTCTATTCATCTTTCTGGAACCATTAAAAATCAAACCTTAAAAGTTCATTGTCTCGCTAAGTTTCCTTTTTATAGTTTTTACAAGTCTCGTCAAATACCGCCACCCTACTCCTTTAAGGCCCTCCATTGTCCCTCTTTGTTGTCATTGAGATTATAAAGATTCGAAGCATTGTTGGGGTTCCTTTGTTTAGTTTCTAGAAGTCCCGATAACCGTCATCGGTCACGCTACTCTACGACACCGTTGCCACATTTTTTATCATTATCAGGATTTTAAAAATCAAACATAATCATCATTGTGGTTTAGTTTTATAGGTATTAGATATCCCATCAACCGTTGTCACCCCACTCCTTTACAACCCACCCATTGTTGATCATCTTTATTATTATTAGATTTTAAAAACCGAACCCGGATGTTGTTGGTTTATAGTTTTTAGAAGCTTGGTTAGTCATCTGTGTCCTAGCTACTCCTTTGCCGCCCCTCCGCTTATCCTCTGGCTACTCTTCTTCCTCATCACTTGGAGATCACTTGGAGATGCTAATGGATAATATCTTACTATGTTTAATGTGAACTCTTGTTTTTTAAAATATGTTTTACTTACTTTCTAATTTCATTTCATTTCTTATTCCAAGTTTGAATTAATTTTATATTGTGTTTTTCTTGGTATCTTTTTATTACTATTTTTATTCCAAATTTTTATTTATTTATGAAGTTATGTTTGGAATTCATATTTGAATCGGATTGATGTTTTTATTTTATTGCTTATTTCGAATTTCAACTAATCTTATATTGTGTTTTGCATGGGCTATTTTGTTTTATTCCAGATAAGATGAAGTTTTGATTGCTTTGTCAATTAATTAAGAGAATAATTATTTTATCTTACAAAAAAGTGGATTTGTGTATTGACTTTTCATCTCTTATTTTGAAATTTGAATACTTTGGTTCGTCGAGACTAATCCATGCAATCTATTAAACCAAGCAGCCTGCTCTTTGACCGGTTACATGTACATGTTCTTTGGCCGAAGCCTGGAGGTATTTGTGGTGATCGTTTGGTATCTATTGAGAGCTACTACCTCTGTTTCATATTATAAGTTGTTTGACTTTTTTTCTAGTTAAACTTTATTAAGTTTGACCAATTTTATAGAAAAAATTAGCAATATCTAAAATATCAAATTAGTTTCATTTAATCTAACATTGAACATATTTTGATAATATATTTGGTTTGGGTTGAAAATACTAATATATTTTTTCATAAACTTAGTCAAACTTAGAGAAGTTTGACTAGAAAAAAAGTCAAACGACTTATAATATAAAACGGAGGGAGTAGGACCGAGTTACAATGGGAATCGGACACGAAATCACATGCTGACACTCACCGTCTAGTTTCCTATACATATTTGTTTCCTACTCCTAATTGGTAAGATACATTTATAGTGGTGGCATGATATATTCTGCACGTACTATGTACAGGCTTCTGTCAGATTTCAAATTACTACAAAATAAAGCAAACCAAATCAAACTTTTATGCAAACTGTCATTAAATCCTAACCGTTGAAATCTAGACTTTAATCTATTTGTTTTTTTCTCCGATTAATATGAAAATTTGTAGCCTCCACAGTTTTCAAAGCTGTTTTAATAATATAATAGATATTTCCTTATTACATACTAACTGAACAAGCCTGAGTTTTGTAAGGAGGAAGTGGGAGGAAGCTACGCTTTGGACGTTCGATATTTTGCATATCGAACACCCACCCCATGCTTGCTTGTTATGGATGGAGGTCTTACTTTATGCATGCACTTACACCTGCCTACACTCTATACATGTCAGAATGGGTTTATGTATACAATATATTTTTTCAATCTTCAAAATGGTTTTTTCTCCTAAAATATTTATTCGATCAATAATCTGATTAAGGTCTTGTGTTTGTTGCGGTTAAATATTCACAACAAGATCTAACATTATTATATTTTGATATAATTATATATATTATGTTTCATCACTTATAGAAAATTGTTTCGTCACTTGGACAAATATTTCAACCCACTTGATAAAATGTTTCATAGAAGTGCAACATTATAAAATACTAATTGCAACATCCATAATAAATGCATGAAACATTGAGTTGTGATGAGTGAAACATTTTAAAAAACATATGTGGCATATAATAAGTAACTAATTGATTCTATTGAAACATTTTTATATCACATATGAAACATCGAGTTGTAATTATTGAACCATGATAAAATACTTATTGAAACATCCAAAAAATACAACGTACCACATTTACAAATGAAGTACTAAAACATCATACAACATCATGTAACATCATGTGACATAAAATTTTAAAAAATCATCGTGATTTAATCATGTGAGATCTTTTTATAAAAATTTAATTGTAACGAATAAAATGATGTAATCGGATTTTAGATTGTAAAAGTACTTTTGAGGAAAAAAGTTAAATCTTGCTTAAAAAAAAGTTAAACGCATATGCATGCAATGCAAAAAGCAAAGAAGATAGAGAATATCGTGGAATTGAAATTGAATGCACTAGGTAGTGAGAGAAAGAACGATGATCTATCAGATAAAAATCGAGTAGAGAGAGACACTGCATGCATAGGTAGGATAAAAATTGAGTAGAGATAGAATGTGCACGCGTCGGACGTTTGGAGGGAAACATTTTCGGAGGAAGTGAGGACAGTCTGATGGACCAGACATCTGAAGCCTGGCCCACCGGGCAGCGACTCTCCTCCGTAGACGTGGGCACAGCAACGGAGAACGCTGGTATAAAAGGCTCCTCCCGGGAAAACGCTGCCCCGCCCGCCCCCATTCCCAGATATAGAAAACCCACGCGACCGCCGCGAGCGCGAAGCAACAGAGGCGCGCGCGAGAAGACGACGCGCAGAGGAGGAGGAGAGAGAGGAAGAGGAGGAGCCCCCCCTTCCCCCTCCCCTCCACCCGTTCGTCCGATCGGTCGCGCTGGATCGCGAGCCAGCCGATCGCCGTCCTGCAGGTACGGTCGGATTCCTTGCGATCGCGGTGATTTTAGATTTTCTTTTTCTTTTCTGCATGTCGCGTCGCCGCTGATCGGGGGTGTTTTTTTTGTCGTTTTGGGTGCGGGGGATAAAGGGATCGATTAATGATCATCATCATCATCATTCATGAACTGCTGCGTGTGGCCCGAATTGATGGCATTTTGAATTTCCTTAGCAGAGTATTAGTGTGTATTACTTTTGCCTTTTGCTGCAATTGGGAGAATGCGAGGATGCCTCTGCCGTGTTCGGCGGAATTACCATGCGGTGTGAGCGGTTGTGTTGTGGTGGTAGATTGGATCGTTTCCTTGGTAGCCGTGGGAGGTTTGCCTTGATTTGGTTAATTTTCAGGTGATTCGCTCCGATGCTTGTGAGATGTAACTTATGCGAAAAATGTTTGGCTAATGCTCTTACGATGTCAGAGCCCGGCTTGGATTTGGAGCGATGGTGCATCGTATTCGCTTTGTGGATGAGTAATGGTGGAGCCTAAGAAATCCCGATGACGATGGGTGTGGTGTCAAGGGAGGTATTGCCTGCATGCGAGAGGCTCTGCTTCCTTTGCCCGTCATTGCGCACGAGATCTCGGCATCCGGTCAAGCGGTACAAGAAGTTGCTCTCAGAAATCTTCCCTCGGTCACAGGTGAAACCCGTTGTAGATGTTCATGGATAAATTAGGCTTTGTTTAGCTGTATCCTACATTTGCACATTATGGATCATATTATGTAGTTTGAAGGTTGCTTATTTCATCCTGATCGATTTGTTGGTTCCTTAGGTTCCTTCTGTATCATGCTCCAACAGTAGTTGCTTATTTTAGTACCTCTCGTTGTAGTACAGATTGGTACTAATAACATAATTACAAAAAAATATTCTATGTTAGGCAAGTTCTACTGTTGCATATCAGGTATATGTGCACACTTTAAAAGTTAAAATACATCCTCATATAAACCTATCTTGGGGAACTGAGAGTGACACACCTGTAAATGTTTTCTGTTTTGAAAAGGCTATAAATGTTTTCTTGTTCTTTTTAGGATGAAGAACCCAATGACCGAAAGATTGGCAAATTGTGCGAATATATTTCGAGGAATCCTTTGCGTGTTCCAAAGGTGTAATTCTCTTTTTCATCTCTTTTATATATTATTTCACTGCCATGATTCATCTAATAATTTTGGAAAGTGAATTATTATCGAGTGCTTATTAATCATCAGAGGAAGCTGCAGTGCATGCCTCATTTTCTGTTCATATCTATATCCCTCCCAAAAGTTAATCAATTATGCAACATGCTGACTTTCTTAGTTAAAACCAGTGGGTGCTTTCCATACAGATCATTTGGGCATACCCTTTTTTAACATATCTAGCTTTATTCTGTTGGTTTATGTTCAAACTGAAGCAAAGTATATCCTACTTTTCTTCTAGAAAAAAGATATATCCTACTTTAAATCTGTAAAAAATCGTATTTTATAGAAATACCAATGATGTATTATCAAAATTTAAGATTTTGGAGTTACTTCTTTCCCCTATTCATGAATTTGATCCTTTTGTCATCATTGAAAATTGTTCTTGCACTTTGACAGATTACAGTTTATTTAGAGCAAAAATTCTACAAGGAATTGAGAGCTGAGCATTTTGGGTCAGTGAAAGTTGTCATGGCAATTTACCGAAAGGTGATATGTTCTTGTCAAGAGCAACTGTAAGTTACTTTTTGCTTATAAACATAGTTACGTACTTACATCTGCTCCCTTGAATATATTGCTGAAGGTTCCATAGGCAAAGTGTTGGATTTTCGTAATATCCATCTCTCAACAATTTCATCATACTGCCATTAAATAATAATTTTATCAATGATAATTTTGTTTGCTTTAAATATTGAATTTCTGGTGTGGTAATTATATTCTCAATTATATATTAATTAGTGTAAACTATTTTTTTTGGTGAAGTCATTTATTTGGGTGGACTTTCCTCTGGCAACCAGTGAAGTTTGCAAGATGTATTTGTTGCATTTCTTTTGGTTATATTAGTGTGGATAATTGCTATAATGAATGGACCGATGTTTTGCAGGCCTCTTTTCGCCAATAGCTTGCTAAACATCGTAGAAGCACTATTGGAACAGAACAGACAGGATGACTTGCGGACAATAGCGTGTCAAACACTTTTTTACTTTGTAAACAACCAGGTATTTAAACATTCGGGTAGGCATCAATTTACAAGGTGAAATGGTCTTGAGATTTACGTGTATCTTCTGATAAAACTCTCATTTCAGAAAATTTTGAGTTGTCTGTGGCATCTTCTCATTACAGGTTGACAGCACATACATGTTCAATTTAGAGAGCCAAATCCCTAAACTATGTCAACTGGCCCAAGAGATGGGTGAGAAGGAGAAGATATCCATTGTTCATGCAGCTGGCCTCCAAGCCCTTTCATCCATGGTACCTCTCCTGTTATCCTGCCTTGTGTTGCTGTAGGTTCATAGGAGTATTTAGTTTGTTCTCTGCACGGCGCTTTTTTACGTTGCCATCCAAACGGATGATTTGCTGATACCATCCTGGATCTCTTCAAAATGTTTCTCTCATTCGTATATCATACTAACAATCTGGCTCGTTTTTTAGAGGGAATTCAGAATTCCATTAAATAGTACTTCCATTCTAATCCATTCATTTCAACTGAATTACATATTGGACCATATATCGTTACCAAAGTGGCAATTTGGACCAGGTCTGAAGAAGCAATGTTTTCAGTTTGTTTCAATTTGGGCTAGCGACCCACCGATCAGTGAGAAAGAAATGGAGGGGGCAGATGGCAGAGAACCTAAGAATGCATAGCCGACAATCTCCCCCCTTTTGTTCCCATCGCCAGTGCCACCAAAGGGTGGGAGTCAGAGCCTCAGAGGGGAGGCGGTGCTTGGGATGGAAGCGGAAGTCGAGCACAAGGGCACCTTCTCGCTGTCAGGCAACCGCCACTTGCTCGCCGATGTAGCTCGAGCACAGAGATAGAGCTCAACTATGAGGTGACACAAGCGGAGATGGAGCTCGAGCACGAGGTTTCATCGTGCGACCGTTGCTCCATCTAACCCAATGTCGGGAGGGCGGCTCGTTTTGGAAGGGAGTAGGAGCAAATGGCGGTGGCGCCCCCCAACTCCGGCTGGCTGATGTGGATTGTGGAGGAGAGCAAGAGGGGGCAAGTGCCGGTGCCTGGGTCGGGGTTTTGGACTATTTGCCACTCTCTCGGATGACGTGTTCTCAAATGCCACTCTCCTGGATGACTTTGCTTTTTTGCCACCGAAAAGAGAATATTTCTTTCTCGTATGCCATTTTTGAGCCCGCAAAATGGCACGTCACCCGATTTGAGGACAAAATGACCGTCTTTCCCTTCTTCATTACTCCTCCTGTCTCTTTTATCCCCTTCCTTTCCCCAGGGCGGCGAGGTTATTGGGCTTCGGTGAGCTCCCGCTTCGCACTCCTCCCTCCTTCACTCCGTTCCTTACCTCCCTGGCCCCTGCTCCATTCCGCTGCTACCAACACCAGCCCCTGCTCTTTCTTTTGTGGCATCACTGGTGCCTCACTCCATCGCCACCGTTGTCGCCTTCCTCCTCCTTCGGCTCTTCTCCACTCTCCCCCGACCTCGGTGGCTGCGTCAGGTCCACCCTCGGGGTTTCCCCTACCTTATCGTTTGCCACCCAGTGCCAGCAGGTTGGTCCGGCGGTGGTGGTGGCGGTGTCACCAGCTCACGCGCAGGGTGAAAGGTTAGAGGAGAGAGACCCCGAGCTAGAGGAAGAAGAAGGGCAAGATGGTCATTTTGCTCTCAAATCGGGTGACGTGGCGTTTTGCGGGCTTAAAAATAGTGAAGTCATCCGGGACAGTGGCATTTGAAAACACGCCATCCGGGAGAGTGGCAAATAGTCCAAAACCCGCCTGGTTCGCCCCCAAGCTCGATCTCCTCGGTGACCAAATAGCTCACCGTCCACCTCCATGCCCATTGCTTGAGAGCTTCGCCCGCCGCTAACACAGGCCCCTCGCTCGAGCTCAACCTCCGCCTTCACCACCACTACCCCCAGGTATGGGCGCCGCTGCTGCCTGGGATGGGAGGACACCGGCCAGAGTTTTGGTGGGAGAGAGATGGAGAGAAAGAGGCAGTCCAAACTCCAAAGTGCAACGAAATGCAATTTCATCTAATCCCAAGGTGAAAACATTGTTGAAGCGGTCCAAAATGAAACTTTGATAATAATAGGTGCCCAATGTGTAATTTACTCTCATTTTATCACCTCAACAAACAACCATGCTGCCTAGGGATGGATTTATCTATATTCCCTCTCAACATTCCTGCAAAACCAAAAAAAGAAGTTCTTTCATTTTCTGCTTTGCTACATATTCGTCGCTTGCTATTTTTACCGTGGAATTTTCATGCCTAATACCCATTGGTATGGATTTCAGGTGTGGTTTATGGGTGAGCATTCCCATATCTCTGCAGAGCTCGACAACGTAAGTGTGGTTTTTTCCATTAAGCTGGTGGCGATAAAAGATAATCATACGATTAGTTCAGCACAACCTTTTAATTTCAAAGTACTTTTAATTTGTTACAAATTCGAGTAACAAAAACAATTTATGAACCTTTAATCGTTCCGTATTATAAATTAAAATAGATTATCTGCGCAAGAAACCGAATACCTTATGGCTTGCACATGTCTTCTTTACCTCCTAGTTATCTTCCTTCAGACCTCGTAACACAAAGCTTCTACTTATGTCAATTAGTCGTTAACTCTACTGAGACCACATGACCTAAGGTCGACAGTGATGTAACCAGAATTACTGCCATTCTGCCAACCTACCTCTATTCTCAGACATCATAATTTGATTGCACAGGTTGTCTCTGCAGTTCTGGAAAACTACGAGAGCCCATATGCAAATTCTGATAATGATGCTGCCATTGAGGATAGAAGGACCCGGTGGGTGAGTGAAGTTCTCAAAGCTGAAGATCATGAACCTTCCGGTATTACCATTTTGACAAGGGTTCCTTCATGGAAAGCCATTAGAGCTCCCCGCGGTGAATTAAGCCTGACAACGTAAATAAGTTTAGTCATGGTTTTTTTTATTATTTTCATGTTATATTAAGCTTCTCTATGTCTTATCTCTTTTAAATCATTTTCCCAACACAGTGAAGAATCAGAAAGTCCAAATTTTTGGTCAGGGATTTGTCTGCACAACCTTGCTAGAATATCCAGGGAAGCAACAACAGTCCGACGAGTTCTGGAAGCTATATTTCGTTATTTTGATAACAACAATCTGTGGTCGCCTTCTAAAGGACTTGCACTGTGTGTCCTTTTGGATATGCAAATTGTGATAGAGAAATCTGGTATTCAGTGCTTCCTGAATCTTCTAGTTTTTCCTTTCAGATGCATTCCTCTTATTTACTATAATAAGTTTTATACTTCTATATATTTAAATAATCTACATGAGCACTATTATCTTGAATAGTTGCTTATGCTGATAAGTGATAGATATGTTATTGGCTGACAGGACAGAACTCACATATATTGTTATCCATGTTAGTCAAGCATCTTGAACACAAGAATGTATTGAAGCAGACAGATAAGATTCTGGACATTATTGAGGTCACAACACGCCTTGCCGAGCACTCCAAAGCTCAATCTTCTACTGCACTAATGGCTGCAATAAGTGATATGGTCAGGCATTTGAGTAAAAGCATGCAGCTCTTGGTCAGTGATGTAGGTCCTGGGGATGGTATGGTTATGAATGACAGATATGGGAAAGCCACCAATGAATGTCTTGTTCAGTTGTCTAGAAAGGTCAGTTTTCCTGTGAATATATTTTACCAGCATAAGTGCATTGCTTTCTTTCATTTAGCTATGCATATAGCTGCACTCTACAGATCATTTTGCAGCCACCATCCATGTAGGCGCTCCTTCAATTGATCTATATACTCTTCAGGTAGGCGATGCTGGGCCTATCCTTGATACGTTGGCTGTTGTCCTGGAGAACATTTCAAGTACTACACCTGTTGCACGGTCCACTATTGCTGCAACATATCGTACAGCTCAAATAATTGCGTCATTACCAAACCTGTCATACCAGAGCAAAGTAAGTTGATTTACAATATTTTTATTCCTTCCTTCTATGACTCTACAAATTGTTCAACAATATATACTAAACCTTGTAGGCATTTCCTGAGGCGTTGTTTCATCAATTGCTTTTGGCAATGGTCTATCCAGATTGTGAGACACATTTAGGGGCACATCGGATTTTCTCTGTTGTTCTTGTTCCTTCTTCTGTCTCTCCATGCTCATTTTCAGGCTCTTCACAAACAAGCAAAATTGGTATTAAAAGGACATTGTCTAGGACTACATCTGTTTTCTCATCTTCTGCTGCTCTTTTTGGGAAATTGAAAAGAGATGTGTTTTCATTTCGTGAAAATTCACGCCTGGATGGCACTAATCTAATCTCCATCAATGAGGATTCAGACCAGATAAACGGGAATGATCCAAAACTATTCAAATCACAGACCATTCAAAGGATGGTTAGTACAAAAGATACTTCTTTAACATCTTCATCAGAAATAAGTAATTCAAGTGGGACAACTCAGGAAACAGTAAGTGCTAGACTCTAATTTCTTGTAGCTAACATGGTTATTTATTAACTGTGCCTCTTTCTTGTGGAAAAAAAGAATTTTTATTCATTTACACGCAGGATCCAG
Source organism: Oryza punctata (assembly GCA_000573905.2). Classification (NCBI taxonomy): domain Eukaryota; kingdom Viridiplantae; phylum Streptophyta; class Magnoliopsida; order Poales; family Poaceae; genus Oryza; species Oryza punctata. Next base: position 39,647,309 of record CM002489.2, read on the forward strand.
TCACCCTCATGCTGAGTGGTCGTCAGGCAATCCTTCTGCTTTCCTCCTTGTGGACTCAGGCACTTTCACCTGAAAATGTTCCACGGAATTACGAAGCAATTTCTCATACTTATTGCTTGATGCTACTGTTTTCTGAAGCCAAGGTGAAAGAACCCATTGACCCGTTTCCTCTACTTCATATCTGTATTTTGCATTATCGTTTCTATTTTCCTCTTCTTCTATGTATAGATAGACCTTGATATTAGGGATTATGTAGTATTCACGTATTTACACCATTTGCAAAGCTTGACTTAATGAGCAATCAACTTAGCACAGGAAATGACAACATAAAGACAATAAACGATCACATGCTATAGTACCCTCCATGAAATGTTGGGTATAATACATTGCCACTTGTCAATCAAATAGTAATTCATGGTATCGACATCTTTTCTCTTATATTTCATAAGCTTCTGAATAGTCGCTATATTGTAGATCAAGAATGACCATGTTCAGCAATTGCACTATTAAATGTTAATATAACACATAATATAATGTAATAATCACCCATATTTTTTTCTTATGTGAATATTTAATCTGAATGTAACTTTTCTTATTAATTTTTTCTGATAAATTTTTATTTGATTTATTTTTGTATCTCTCCTTTTTGACTTGGCTTAATTACCACCCTATTGCAGAAATCATGTCTTGAAGTTCTTGTTGGCAGCTTTCAGCTTGCTTTTTCATTGCAAAGCATTTCATTACAAGCAGGTACACACCAGTATTTTATTCCCATCATAGTATTGTTATTCCTCTGGATCTTACTTCATAAAGCAACAATTACTTTTTTGATCATTTGTTCTCTGTAGTGATTGTTCGGCTTACTCTGACTCTTATCATAGATTCTCCATGCCATGCTACAAGCAATAGAAGTAATGTGCTATTATGTCATTCCTTCAGAAGTTATATATTCATAATGCCTTCGATCAACATGTTTTTCAGGTTTTTTGCCACCATCACGCAGGCGCTCACTCTTTACTATGGCAACTTCTATGCTTGTGTTTTTCTCGAAAGCTTTTGGCATTCCATCTCTCATTCCGCTAATGAAAGATTTGTTGACTGCAAGCATAGTAAGTGAAATTATGATTGCATAGTTCATTATGATGTGCATGGTGATCTAGTGAGCATTTTTACCATCAATAGATAGCCCTTGGAGAGATTATGTCTTTGCGAAAGCACAAGATAAGCAAATTTGACTAACATAAATCCATAACCAAACCATACAGACAAATGTCTACTCATTCGCAAACAACAGTTTGTAATTTCTTAATGCAGATTCTTTTGCGAGAATAATTCAAGTTGTTGAGTGAATGGTTAGCATACTCTCCCTCAGTTAAAACAATGGGACATGGGGTGCAGTTACTCATGGCACATTTGCACCTGAGTTCTTGTGTACTAGAGATGTTTTGCAATCAATACCAGATCAATTCAAACCACTATGATGCAATAAAAAACTCTACATTTTTCAGTTGCAAATTAATATCTAGAATGTAATGTTAAATACTGAACTGAGTTTTAAGTGGAGCCTTTGACGCTTAGAATATCTTTATACAAAGATGCACAACCCTCTTGCCTATTCTCAGAACATTGATGCCGTGAATATTTTATCATTTTTTTCACATGCGTGTGGTTATCCCTTTTGTTTTAAGATGTCATATATTGTGTTACTATCTGATAAGCAATGTTTTTACCAGGTTGATCCATTTCTTCATCTAGTTGAAGACTGCAAATTGCAGGTTGTTGAATCTTGCTTGACAGTTTACGGTTCAAAAGACGACGATGATCTTGCTTTGAAATCTCTCTCAAACATCAACATGAATGATCAGTCAAAACAGGCATCAGTTTCTCTTATTCTCGATAGTTTGAAAGATTTAACGGAGGTAAATCACAAGAAGAGTCTGATGTACATTTGTCTTGATACTTTTTATTGCTGTGATTGCTAATTTCGCACTATTGGTGGTACCGCAGGCTGAATTGTCTACTATAAGAAAGCAATTGCTTGAGGAGTTCTCAGCAGATGATGCTTGTCCCCTGGGTTCTCACTTGAATGAATCTACTTCACAATCTCATGCATATAATGCTAAGTTGCACCAAAAATCTTTGGAGGTGATCAACCTTGTTTACGAACACATGCCATCCTTTTATTCTTGTTTTCTTATATTACTGTGGTAATTATTATGCAGGTTATTCCTGTCGGCTTTATTTTTGAGGATGATACCCTAGTTGAACCAACTAACAGCTTAGCAGAACCTCAATGGCAACAACCTTTGGACAATAGCCTTATTGATGTGAATCAGCTTCTCGAATCAGTATGTACTTATTTCCCATTCGCTAGCTTTACTCTACTTAAAATATGATTAATGAAATATGGAGGTACCCTGATCAATATAATCAATCAATCAATCAATAGTTATGCATAGTGTGGAATCTTACTCGATGGTAGAACTGAACATTTTTAATATGTACTGATATATGCTAAAAAGAGGTTATAACTTCTGCAGGTTGTGGAAACATCTCAGCATGTTGGAAGACTATCAGTGTCAACAAACCTTGATTTGCCTTTTAAGGAGGTAGCAAACCGATGTGAAGCTCTTTTGATCGGAAAGCAACAAAAGCTATCTGTATGCATGAGCGTCCACCAAAAACAGGTTAGTGACCTTCAAGAAGATCACAGACAACTTGAGATGTCTACAATTAAAAAGACGAAAATGGTACAAAACACTATTTGTGGAATGGGGCAGTTAGACTATGTCGAATGGGAAGTAGAATCGGTGCATTTTGAAATCTCATGAAGTGAAGCAAGCAGCCAAGCACTCTTCCATTCTAGGAGTATGTAATAAAGAAAGTTATACTTTTGTGATGCTCGATATTTCAGCGGATCTAATAGGTAATTGTAATAAAGGTAAACTAAGGTGAAAAAATGCTTCTAGGCTTTCAATTTATAACACAATCATACCTTTTTAGCTTGTTAGTTGTTATTGTGGGAACCTATATTGCACACGATTCTCTTAAGTTGGTTTGATCAAATGTCATAACATATTTGACTTTTCTTTAGTTTTTCTTCTTTTTATTTCGAGGTGAAAGTCTTTCTTCTCCAGTTTACACTCACAGGATTCTTGGGACTTTGCAGGATGGTGAATCACTTTTGTACAAGCTTGGGTCACCTCAGCAAATTTCTCCAACGGCTGGGTTTGTATCAACAAACGACGAGCAATGTCACTCTGATTTCTGTAAGCTGCCGGTCCTGAGTCCCTACGATAAATTCCTTGCGAGCTCCAGCCGCTAAGATGAATGTTACTGGGGGAATCGAAGAACACATTGTTGGCCCAATGTCTATCGACTAACAAAAGAGAGGATACCTCAAAACCTCGGATATTTGGTGCTTTATTGATTCATGCCTTCATGTATCCTTTTTATGCAAGATAAGATAATTGTTTGTATTTGGGCTCCCCATTTTGTGTCACATGTTGATTCATACATGGCAGTAAGTTCATCTGCTCAATCCGGAAACCCTTTCTTACTCATGAGAAGGAACAACAATTTCGGTGATTTTGTGGAAGGAATGAAATACTGTCAGCTCCAACAATGGCCTTCTTCGGCTGCATGGTACAGCCTATGCATTCCCTGCTGTTGAATGTTGACGCAACAAATCACTGTACAGGTTGCAGCACACAGCCAACCATTGGGAGTGCAGCAGAACGATTTTGTTGTTGTTGTTGACAGGGGTTTCCAGAAACAATCACAATAGTTGAGGTTTTAGGTTACGGATGGGTTTTGTGAAACTTACTAGATTTAAGAAGTTACGGCAATTTCAAACAGAGCCTAAGGGGTTGTACACTTCTATGTCTAAATTAACCTTACTAAATTTTAGTTGTGCCAAATTTTGGTATTGTCCGATACTGCCTCCGTCCCAAAATGTTACTATCTAGTATTGGACGTAACACATTCTAATACTACAAATTTGGACAATGGTTACAGTACTAGCATATGTTTCATGCAACAGTAAATAGCAATACTGGTATTCTTTTATAGTTCTTTTGTAGTGTAGATGAAGATTATGGGTTTTACGTAAAACGAGGGGTATTAACGTATGACTAATAGAGTTTTAATCATTACAAACTTGAAAATAGATTTATCTGATATTTTAGAGAAACTTACATATAAAAAGTTTCCGCACGAAACACACCGTTTAGCAGTTTGAAAAACGTGCCACGAAGATGAAATTTTTTATCTAATTCTTATAACTGAAATGAACGGGACAAAGGGTAGAATTTAATAAGGTTATGATGTGTAGTTTGTTACCTTTGTACAAAGTTTTTGTGAGGGGTAGATTGTAAAATTACCACATTTTGGTAGTAGAGTCAATTTTTGACGATATTTAGATTATATTAGTAACTTGGTAAATTTCAGGGGTTGTTTAGATTGTAACTAAAATAAACCTTACCAAATTTTGGTATTTTATCAATATTGTAAAGTTTTGGCAGAATTTCTTATATATTTACTAAGTATGGTAAAAAACTAAATAGATACATATCTTTAGCAACTTTAAGAAAAAATATATGATATAAATCTGAACAGCCCCTAAAATCGGGCACCTAGTTTCTTTTTTTTTTAATCTTTGTTTCTTCTGTTTTTTTTTTCTTTCTGAGAGTAATGGAGGCGCGCGTGTCAGCCAGATCAGCACAGCGACCAGACCGTACCCCGGCGACTCGAGCAGGTGCACAGTGCAGTCCCGCGAGTCCGCCACCGCAACCACCTCGCCCAGACGCTGACGACTTCACTCCACGCTGTCCTTTCCCCAATATTCCCCTCTTCCATTTCATCCGAGAAAATCCTCCCCCCATCTTCCTCCGCTCCCTCCCCTCTACGCGCTCGAGCAACCAACCCAACCCACGCCGCCGCCGCCGGAAGGGCCGCTCTCCCCGTCGGAGGCTCGCCATCCTATATATGGGCCGGCCGCCTCCGGCTGCGCTCCAGCTGATCGGCCGCCGGAAAGGTGCGGTGGGGTTTCGTTTCGCTCCCATTTGGACCATGCCACGTACGTGGGCTCCTCTCCTCGTGTTCCGTTCCGCCTAGATCTGGCTTGGGAAGTTGGGATCCTGCTATGGCGCGGTGCCCCGTTCGGCTGTGCTGGGCTGGGTGCGGTGGGTGGGTGGGTGGGTGGTTGTTCGTTCCCGTGCGAAGGTCTCCTTTCTGTTTCCGCTTTAGAGCTGTGGGCATGAGTAACTGTGCACTCTTTGCCTTTCTGCACACCTAACTTGAAAAAAAAAAATCCTTTATGTTTTCCAGCTACTTGCAAATTTGCATAAAATTATACGCTTCTGTTGAAAACAGTAGACTGAATTGGAGTACATACTTGGGCGAAGTTTTGTAGGGGTGGTGTGAGAGTGGATGCTTGGTTGTCTTGTTTCATGCATTTCTTGCTACCATGGTGGTAAGGGTAAGCCTAACTAAATTCGTGGCTTTGGGAAAGACATTGTTTGGTTTATGAACTGCGAGAATGAAGGCATACTACAATTGTGGTGGCAACTCTGTTTAGTAGTAACATTTTTAGAATGGGAAATGCTCTGACCGTCTGAAGTTAGTTATGTTAGCGAAAGTGGATTGCTTGTAGCCTTGTAATTTCTGGACATTATCTACTTGTATTCTTATCTAGTTGTGATGTCCTATTTTTGTCTTCTTTCCTTTTTATTCTTCTCATGCTGCCAAATAGTCCTTATCACTGTGTAGTGCATATTCTTGGTTCGCTGTTGGAATGGTTTTTCTTCAGTTAAATTTTAGTATTCCTAGAATAGGAAATGGCTGTTGCCACTATGTTCCTGTATTTACTTCTTATTGCTGGAACTCTTTTCTAGGGCTTGGATAAATTATCATCTGGATAAATTATTACCTTGTACTGGTGACATTGCACAGAATCTTCAAGAAGATGAGTTCACATGGATTTTCTGCAAAAGACGGAGATGCAGGGTCAAAATTACCAAGTACAGTTACCACCCTAAATCCAAATGCAGCAGAATTTGTCCCTACTTTTAGGTCGCCTTTTGGAAGTAGAACAGTTGCAGATGTAAGTAAACCAGATTTTAGGGGGGCCTCTGGTAAAACGATCCTTGGTAGGTCGGAGTCATCAAAATCTAATAACTCAGATGATGAAACACATCAGTTTTGGCGTAAACAGCTTCCTGATGATATTATTCCAGACTTCAGTGATATGGAGAAAGTTGAACAGCAACATGGAGAATTGTCATTTTCTGGATTGTCATTGAATGCACCCCCTTTCTTTGGCACAGCAGCCAGTAACTTGTTGAGAGAGCATCATGGGTTATTGTCTCAAGCAGGCAAGAATCTTGACGTGGGGCACAATAATTTGTATTATGAGGAGAATTCAGGTTCAAACAGCGGGGAGCAAAATCATGCAGATAACCTATGTTATACTAATGGGAAGTTTGACCTCCTTTATGATCATGACCCACTTGAGTACTTAGCATCTCAGTTTCCTGGTTTTTCTGTGGAGAGCCTTGCTGAGTTGTACTGTGCTAATGGTTGCGATTTCGACCTTACTGTTGAAATTCTCACTCAATTAGAGGTGATCTCCTAATGTCTAGTCCTTATAATTAAATATTAATATAAGGAAAATAAATCTGTAAAATATTCTTGTCTTGATAGCCAGTTGTGACACCCATCATTCATAACATTGTAGAATGCGTCCCATATTAATTACTTTGCTGGGATGCAGATTAGGGTATTATAATGTAGTGTTCTATTACTCTGCTTTGACTAGTGCTAACTGCTAACAACTTGGACATTTTCACTAAGGTAGCATAGTGACCAAAACTAGTATAGTGATTGATACACCTGTTCAGGCAATTAGAATTTTCACTCAATCTTCATTTGCTCTTCTATTAGCCGATGTAATAGGCTGTCAATACAAAACACAAACTGTATCTATGAATAATTCATGCTATACTGCTATGCATTAGTATTAGAGCTTTGCGTTGCTATCTTATTGTTTTAGCCTCTTTAACCTGTAGGCGGATTATTTTGTTTTAAAGTTTTTCTTTTTTGAAGTAAAAGCTTTAAAATTCTGCTTGGTACTTATTGATGGGACATCACACTTTCTGTGTAACAATACAAATTTTACCCCTTAAAGGTAGAGCGTATCTATATTTAACTGTACATTTTTTCCCTTACATTTTTAAAACCTTTTAGTGCATGTTGTGTTCTGGAGCTTTTGTAGCTTATATATGTAGGCTCGGATTTTCCCACTATCTTAAAAAATAACATGCAGTACTTGCACACGAATCCGACCTTCCTTTTGATTGCAGATGCAAGTTGATGCTAGTTCCTGTCAGAATCTGAATCTGGCCCCAAATACACTAAACGTTGGCACAGGAAACTTCCCTGTACTACCTGGAACGGAAGACCCTAATTGTTTGTTTGAAGGCAATGTAGGTGCCCATGAAATAACAAATAGACACAACTCTTCGACAATGTCTAGGACTGGAGATTTTGTTTCAGCTATTCAAAGACAGTTTGAAAATGAAAGTCCCAAGTATGCTAATGGTCTATCGAGTATTGTTGCACGGAAACAGTATGGCTGTAATACAAGGTTTTCCTTTGGAAACAAGTTCCTTAAGGCCGGTAGTAATGTTCACTCAGCCCCAGTCAGTCTAAAGACTGGTGATGCCATGGGTAATATTCTCATCCAGACATTTTGATTTCCTACCATGCTCCAGTTAGAGATTGATAGTCTGCATTTATGCTACTGTCCAGCAAGCATGTTCTCAGAATCAAGGCGGGAAGCTGGTGATTTTGCCCACATACGCAATACATGTTTTGAACAAGTAAGCACTCTTAAATCGCATGTTCATCTTGCAGGATGTATTCATGGCATCATTTTGTTTACTTGCTTTGAGCTTTCTTCAATGTTGACTACCTCCATTTATCGATCACTGTCCTTTGATCTAGTGGAATGTTTATTGGATGATTGGAATATATTCTGGGCAGGCCACGCAAGCTTATATGCTGGGAAACAAAGCGTTAGCAAAGGAACTGAGCATGAAGGGACAGTTGTACAACCTGCAAATGAAGGCAGCTCATGAGACAGCTAGGGAAGCTATTTATCAGCAAAGGTGGATCAACTCCCTGATTACCAATTCACATGACCTTAACCTTTCAGAAGTAAAAGTATTTTTCAACCTGCTAACTTACTGACCACTAACAAAATACCAGGACTTGGAGTACACATTGTATTCATCTTTTCTCCTCTTGCATACAAGTATCTTTTCCCACTCTAAGGTGCATATAGTTTTTTTAGCTTCCACTGGTTTGTTGCAGGAACCCGTTTTCATCTGAGCAAGGCCAGGACCGTCTGATCGACTTGCACGGGCTTCAGGTGAGCGAAGCCATCCAAGCTGTGAAGGCTGAGCTTGCCCTCATGATGGAGAAGGCTAGAGAAGGCACAGATCATGATCTGCGTTGGAACAGACCACCACACCATGGACTCTCGCGAGGCAAGGTTGCCGGACGCCGTTGAGCATTTCCTCCTGGATGAAGGCCTCCATCACACGCAGCCAAAGCCTGGCCTGCAGTCTGCTCCATGTTAACCTGTGCTAACATCGTCTTCTAGGTGAACAATCTGGGAGAAGAAAAGGAGGTTGGGGAAAAAAAGGTGAGCCATAACCTGACAATGTAAAATATATCTCTGTATACCTGTATGTACCTATACTAATTAGCTACTCCAAGGGCCAGAGGAAAAACGGTACGAAACATCATGTATGTTGTATTGTTCTCTTTGTACATGTTGCATGTACATATCAAAGTATAAGTTGTCTTTTTAATTAATGTGGAGACTTCCGGTAGTCCTCTCAACCAATGTTCTTAGTGGAATTGCCACATGTATATTGCGCATGAATTTGGGGTGGAGGTAAACAAGCCAAAGGAGTGAAACAACTGCCGGTACACTCATGATTTCCCCTTTTTCTCTGATTAAGGTGATTATTTCTTGAAGTTGAAAATGGAGGTATTAGAGGGATTGAGACTAAATTGAAATAATCTAACTAAAGAAGTTTCTTACTGAGGTTTGTGGTCATGTCAGGAATCTGGAGGGGAGGAAAGTTTTCCATTAGAATCTCATCATTTTTACACTCAGAATGCGCGTGGTAGATGTCAGACCTCCGACAAGAAAAAGAAGTTACAGAAGTTAGTTAAACCGAGTGCAGTCTGCAGTGAGCTGGGCCGTTCAAACTTCAAAGTGAAAGCCTCAACGAGAACGAGTGGGTATCTCGATTGGCCGGTGAAATTTGAGCCCCCAACGAAACTACGACTAATTTTGACTCGTTTCAACGAATTTCGACAAATTCTGATAGAAATTCGTCGAGATCATGAACCCTACTACTCGCACGCTGCACCACCGCAGGTAAAGATGTTCTGGTTTTCGCACGTTAAGTTCACCTGGGATTCATGGTTCCAGTGAAATACGGAAATAGGCAACTTTTTAACTCAGGTTGAAAACACAAACCTCTTGATTTTTCAATCAAGTTAAAAAAATCAAACTAAATTTTAGTTTTTTAATAAAACTTATTCGGACCTTATCAGTTCGTTAATGGATCTCGCAAAATCCTATGATACTGCTTTTAAGTGGATTTTATCCGGGGTATTGGGACTCTTGAATCTGGCTTGCCTTCCCTGCGACACGACTCCTAAAAAGAAAATCAGAAAGATATCCCTTCAAATAATTTTTTAAGAAGAAACTTATTAAAGACGGGATCTCGGGTTGTAACCCCGAACCTCTTACCACTGCACTGCATCTCTGACGCGACTCCTCTCTCTGTGAGCAACGCCGATCTTCTCCCTCCGGCCTCCGCTCTCGCCTCGCCTCGCCGCCCGATCCGCGCGTGCCTTCTCCTCCTCACCCTTCGTTGCGCCGCCGGCCTCCGCACCTTGGCCACCCACCTGCTCGATCAGCCGCAGCGAGAAGGCGCGCGGCTGGCGGCGCGTCGACTCACCCCTGCTTCCCGCCTACTCCGAGCCGGCCGCCTTCGCTCGCGGTCGCCCCCTTCCGCGGCTCGTCGCTGGGTTCTCGTCCAGCACGCGGGTGCGGCTGCTTCTTCCTCCTCCTCTTCCGGTCGCCGCGTCACCAGGTAGGTGTTCCGCATTGCCTTCTGCCCCGCGCGCGGTAGTGGGCGCTGTCGAATAGGTTGATTTTGTGAGGATTAGCTGCTGCTATCGCAATTTCTAGATCGGGAAGCTCTTAGAACTCTATTGCTTTGTTAATTATGTCACTAGCGCAGGAATCACTGTAACCTAATTCACCCCCTAAACCCTAAACCCTAAATCTTTGGTGTACTTTCTAAGTTCTAAGGAACTATTATCTGAGTTACTAAAGCCAGATTTGTTTGATTTTGCGATTTATTTTTTAGTATGTGCTCACCACCACCATTGTAGCATCTGTAGAAATATTTCATCATTGGCTCATGTCATACTATCTGTAATTGCAGGGTTAGTGCATGGCAGTGACACCGCATCATCGCCTATATGAATTCGCTAAGACTGCCCTTATCAAGATTTTTGCATTCCCCTATGCCACGGTCTGTTATCTGCTCCCCTCTTTCCTGATATTCGATTTTGTTCCAGATCAGCGTGAAACTCAGAAGCAGAAATCTGGTGCTTCTCTTTGTTGACTGTAAAATGCAATAGGTCTGCGACCTGTATTGTGATGGTGGGGTTGATACAGACAAGTGGGGCGATGCCCAAATAGGTCACTACATAGGGATTGGTAGGATAATTTACACTAGCCTGAGCCTCTCCATGGTTACATTTTCTAGTCGGCGGTGTTAATTTTATGAATTTACCACTTTCTACAACAGATGCCTCTGCATCAGGTGTCAATGATGCTCGTGAGCTGTGGGAGAGCAGAAAGAAACTTTTCACTTCTGAGTTTATCGAGCTAGATCCTTCTGCTGTACACCCCCTCCCTCCTTTCATACTTGCAACTAAACACACCAACATTGCAGCATGAGTAGTTTATAGCTGACATTTTTAGCGGTTTATACAACAGGATGACTTTGAAGCTCAAATGCAGGAAAAGGGCATCCAAGCAGATATAGTTTGTTGTATGCAGCATTTGCAGGCAAGTTGTCTGTTCTCTGTTGCTGTAATATGGTGTTTAGTTATGAGCTTTCCTAATCTTCGCTGTTAATCTATGTTGAAAGACAGTTATGTTTCGAGAGTGAGGAACATGCACAAAAGCTTCTGAATAATGTATCATCATTACTCAAACCTGGAGGCTATTTTGTTGGCATAATTCCTGATTCATCTACAATATGGTATGGGCAACTCATGAGAATTCTGTTATTCTGTCTAGCGTATAAAACAAGGTCTTCAAGGCTGCGTACAGGGAATGGGTGCCCAATCTTGTAGCACATAAATGGCGTAAGCAGTCCTGTATGCTGCATAAGTATTACAAGGGGCATGACTGCATGCGTACCACTTGTGTTTTCTGGAACCTTTTTTATGTCTTAATTTCTTTCTTCTTGCATTATGAATTATATAAGAAGTAGCCAATGACATACTTTTTGCAGTTGCTAAGATAGAAGGCTAGAAATATTACAGAGAAGAATAGCATTGATACCTCAATTGAGTTATCTGTAACTGTTGGATGTTTCTAATTTATATGATATTTCTAAATCGTAGGACAAAATATCAAAAGAATGTCGAGGCTTCTCATAATAAGGGTCTGAAGACTGTTCCAAATAGCATTCGCTCAGAGAACTATGTCATCACCTTTGAAATTGAGGAAGAAAAGTATGACTCGAGCTTGTGTGTTTTAAATAGATATAAAAATTCAGGTTTGTTATGCTGAGGGATCATATGCAAAATGTTTGCAGGTTTCCTTTTTTTGGAAAAAAGTACCAACTCAAATTTGCAAATGAATCAATGCTGGAGAATCATTGCCTGGTCCACTTTCCCAGCTTTATGAGGTAATATTTTCCTCATTAGTCTTCCAACAATTGTTGTACAGCCTTATGTGTAGGGTATCATTATGTTAGATTATGTTGAAACAGGTTAGCAAGGGAGGCAGGACTTGAATATGTAGAGATCCAGAATTTAACCGAATTTTATGATGATAACAGGTGCCAATATCCTATGCCAAGTTCTATATTATTGTCTTTACATCATTTTGTTGTTTATTTAGAGTACTCATTCTTCAGTATTTTTTTTATTTGCGATGCTTAGGTTACCCTGTTTAAAGCTGATAGAGTGATAGTTATTACTTTTTTTGTGTGGGTTCTGACCGACTCCAGAACTCAGTTTGCTCCGTTGCTTGGTGGTTATGGTGCCAGTTTGGTGGATCCGCGTGGAAAGCTTGTCGCTCGTTCGTTTGATATTTTAGGTGATATAGCCTTTTCCCTTCAGGATTCACTCTGAAGGTCCCAGTTTACTCATTGCCTGATATAATTTCTGCAGGCTTGTATTCAACTTTTGTTTTCCAGAAGCCTGACCCAGATGCAATGCCACCAATTGTAACACCCGAATTGCATGATCCTGAGAATGCTCAAGAAGAGGTCTGATCTGCATTTAGCAGCTGTTGATATTTACAGTTATTACATTTTACTGGTACTTTTGTTAACTGTGAGAGAAATGTCAGGAATGGCTCTGGACGCAGCAGGCATCAATGGACGATGGAAGGGTCTCACGTACTGATATGCTTCCTCCTGCGGATAATGAGAAAGGCATCCTTGGTCCTGGACCTGCAGATATGAGGCTTTAAGTTCACTGAACAACTGGACATAGGCGCACTGCTGTAGTTGGAGCTGCAATTGGTGGTTTATGGATGCATACATATGCATGATGCACACGTAGTTTCTAAATTTATTTAGGCTCTACCTGTTACAAAAGAAAATTTTTAGTTATTCTTGAGAAGGTAGAATTAGCACAAATGTTATATGCCATGGTAGAAGATATTCATAGAGTAGTTTACTTCTTTTCTAGTGAATCCTTTAAATATTACTCCTATTCATTACTTTAGTGGAGTAGTATTTACCCGTATACGACTGACTCGATCCCGACCCAGCTTAAGCTATTCAGTACCGAATGCCTTTTCTTTTGGTATGAAGCGGTAACTAACCATCGCGAATCACTTCCATCTCACACGTCAACGATGCATTAGTTTCCCCCTCATGAACTCTCGTCTCCATTAAAGAAAAGGAAAAAAGAGCGGTGTGTGCTAAGAAAGCAAAAAAGCTTTTTTTTCTTGTTGGGCGTCGCTCGTGCCGCGATGCATTCTGGACAGGCGACATCTGCCTGCGGTATTGTGCCGTGCCTCGCGCTTTCGCGACCGGGTGGCAGGTGGGCGTGTGGACCAGGACAGCACGCAGACGCATGCAGGATGGACCGAATCGCGCCCCATCGGTTGGCGGTTGGCGATAAGCTAAAATTTGAATTTTCAAACTTGATTTTGAAGTTAATTTTAAGATATTTTCAACGTAATTTTTTTTTAGTTTTAGCTTTTAAATCGTTACGAACAAATATATAAAAGTTTTACCTATAAATTATTTTTTATTTCCTAATAAGCCGTTTTGGCTTATTAGGAAATAAGCGAACCGATGAGGCCGCGAGTTGGTGTTGGAAGGTTGGTGGTGGTGGTGTTGCCGCCGTCCACTGCAGCCTGTATTCTTTCTTGATCGCCCACGGCGAAGGCTCTCACCTGCACGGCACGACGATTGCCTCCCTTCTCCGTCAATTGAGATCCTATGCAGTATGCAGTACACTACTCACTGTCATGTGAATCCGAGGGTTTTAGAGTTCACGCCTCAGCGAGCAGGAGACCCTCTCTTTTTCCCCGTTCCTAGAAGAGTTGAATATAGTCACTACAGGAGAGCACAAAACCCAGAAAATGAAAATATTCCCACTACCCTAAAAATTTCACCTAATTCCAAAGTACTATTAAGATGTGTTTTTTGTGATATAAAATGTCTAACATACCTCTTTGTTCCATAAGTCCATAGCTTCAATCCACCACTTTATCAACTGTAATAATTAGTAAAGTAGTATAATATAGTGTGTTTTATCTATCTCTTTAATCTTAAGAAAAAATCTTTCAGAAGTAATTATATTTGGGACTCAGAGTACGGGTTGAGTCGGGAGGAAAAATATAACCGTATTTGATCGGTTATCACAATTATTAGACTTATCAAGTAAATATGAATTGAGAAACCGCTTGAAACACTGGCCAAGCTAGGGAAAAAAAAAGGTAAAACTGGCATTTATATCTTCACAAAATTTGTTTAAAATCGTTGATAACTGGGTAACAACAATCCTGGCTTTCGATGACCGAACGGCTCTGGAGTTTGGACACACACACAAATCGCACTACTCACAGTTCCGGGAAACTGTCGAGACCCGGACCCTTATCCTATGGATACTTGGGGTCCCCTTCCCCTTCCCCTTCCCCGGCCCACCACCGCACGCAACGCATCGGACCACTTGACTTCGCGGAGCGGCAGCGGCAAACCGCTTCCCGGAAAAGGAAAAAAAAGAGAGAGAGAGCCGCGTCTCCCTCCCACCGAGAAATCCCTCCTCCCCCATTCGTCGCAGGGCTCGACACGAACGCGGCGGCCGCCGCCGATTCCATCCGGAGGAAGGAGCCGCGCCGCCTCCTTCCTATATCCCTCCTTCTCCTCCTCCTCCTCCTCTCCCGCCCTAAACCCTAGCCGCGAGCGCGAGTTCGGTGGCCTAATCCCGATCGACTCCGCCCGAGTCGCGGACGCGTTGTTCTTCCGGGTAATCTTAATCTCCTATCCCGCGTTTGAGCCTTTACGTGTCTTTCTCCCGGGATTTTCTCCTTTTTTTTTTCTTCTTGTGTGTGCGTGATTTGGCGGTGATTCTCGAGGTAATTCGTTGCTTCCGCGCGTTGGTTGTTTCGGTTGATGTATTATCTTGTGATTTTTTTTTGGGGGGGGTGAATTGGTGTAGGGTTCAATGATCCTTTACTACTACTTGTGTTGTATGTAGGGCTGGGAAATTTAGGGTTTGTTTTCTGTTTGTAACGGCTAATTATCTCGGTGAAAAATCGACGGACTCGCTGGAATTAAGGCTTAATTCTATCTGTGTGGTACCAGGTTTGACTTTGTTCTGCCCAAGATTGGATCTCCAGTGGAAGAATCAGAGGGATTAAATTAACGCTGTCTGGCTGCGCCATTAATAACCTTGGGTGGTGGTGGTGGTGGTGGTGGTGCTCCACTGGAGTGGAGGCTGTGAGCAAACTAGTGGCGTGGGGGCGTTTTTTTAGGCAGGTGCTATGGCTACAGCAACAATGGCAACCGCAGCTGGCGCAGCTGCGCTTCTGTACTATACGCTGAACCGCCGGCTTCAGGTGGAGAAGCTGAATCAGGAAGGCGATTGTGGCAATGGAAGAGATGCCGCGACGAGGGGGGCCCTCAATACCACCAGCAGGAGCAGGGTGTCAAGGAGGGATGTTCGTGCCCCTGCCACATGGCTGGAGACGATCTCCACTCTGTCGGAGACACTGCGGTTCACATACTCAGAAACCCTTGGGAAGTGGCCCATCGGTGACCTCGCTTTTGGGATTAGCTTCCTCCTCAAGAGGCAGGTTGGTAACCAATCCTTTGTTGCTAATAAACATGCATCTTTGTAATTTTTACTACTTAATAATTGTAAGCTAGGGTCTGCTTCCGTGTTTTATCTTGCAAATATTGTAGTGATTACAATATGGTGCAGTGTGCATTTATATTAATTTTGGTAGCATAATGGGGGGCTCTTTAATCTTGTTAAACTAAAAGTAAAATAATTTTGAAAACACTTTATCCTAGCCTATAAATTGATTTGATGATCTGAACAGCTGGCAGATTCATTTATCTCATATTATTCAATCTGTATTATTGGCTTGTTGCCTTGAAAATCTGATATAAATAAAGGGAGAAGGTGCTCCATACAACCCTGCCAAATTTTACCCTTCTCCAAAACAACAATTTATGGTCGAAGTACATGATGGATTTTTGTAGTATGGATAAAAAAAATTAAGTATGGTATCATTAAAAGAAGCCATTTCTGTACCTATCATTTCACTCCATTAAATTTACCCCCATTCCTTTTGTATGGTACCATCCACAATGCTGCCCATCCTAAAAACATACAACTGAAAGCATCTTTTTTACCGCATAAAACTAAAATCTGTAATGCACACCGGCACAGTGGCACACACACACACAGTGGCTGTTAGTAACTTAAGCAGAGTTTCTGATCCACTGGTTGTGACATGTGTTCCAGGGGAATGTACCTGTAGCAAGCATATATGCTGGAGATGATAGCGTGGAGCTCAAAGGAGCTCCAGTAATTGCTGACTTAAAGCATCTTTTAAATTTGTTGACACTATGTTGGCATTTCTCCAAGAAGCCGTTCCCGTTGTTTTTGGAGGCGACTGGCTACTCTTCGGAGGATGTTCTTATGCAAGAGCCTAAAGCAGGAGTGAGTGAATTTTACCTATCTTTCTTTAGGGGTATCTCTTCTCTTGCTGATTCTGCATTCCTGTAATATTTTACAAGGAAAAAAGTGCCCACTTTGCATTGATCTGGTATTATCCTTGCAGATTTTGAAGCCAGCTTTCACCATTATACTTGATAGAGACAAGCAATGTATACTTCTATTAATTAGGGGAACCCACAGCATCAGGGACACCCTAACAGCAGCCACTGGTGCTGTGGTTCCATTCCACCATACTATTGTACAGGAAGGTGGTGTTAGCGATTTAGTTTTAGGGTACGCACACTTTGGGATGGTTGCAGCAGCTAGATGGATTGCAAAGCTTGCAGCCCCTTGTCTTGCTCAGGCATTACATACACATCCAGATTATAAAGTAAAGGTACAGCGCTTTGCAGTGTTTTTGTGCTCTCCTACCCACTTTTGTGATAGTGCTGAACGTCATATCAGCACAACCATTTAGAGACGGATGCACTTATTCTGTAATGTGTTCATGGTAAATTTGTATAGATTGTTGGACATTCACTTGGTGGTGGTACAGCAGCTCTGTTGACGTATGTCCTGAGGGAACAGCAGGAGTTTGCATCTACTACTTGTGTCTCCTTTGCTCCAGGTATGTGTGCTATGATGTTTCTCTTTCTGAAAGTTATCTTGCTGCACACTGAACAATGAAAAGACTGCTTTGTCATTTTTCCTCATTCCACTGGCCGTCTCCTTTGTTAACATTGACATGCATCTAATGCAGTAAACATTATAGGATAATGGACTAGATATTTCTTCGAGGAATAAGTTCCCTGTATTTGAAACGTGCAGCTTAATATTTTGGTGCAGAAAAGTAAACATGTTTTTTTCCTCACGTTTGAGTACAATGGTTCCAATCCTTGTCTTTTTAGATCACTTATGGTGTAGATAGTGATTTAATGATCTTAAGAGCGAAACTACCATTATTTGGAGCTATCATAAACATTTTTTTTTTTTTGCGGGGATCATAAACATAATGTTGTCTACCTAGAATCTCAGATAAACTTACCTCTTCCCTGATTCTCATTGGAAGCTTACTTTTGATTCTCCTAGAAGTTAGGCCTGTCAAATTCTAATAGAGCCATGTTCATATTTGCGTCTTAAGAACATGGAGTTTTTTCCACTGCAAACTCTAACAAAATGTTGATGGACTACCATATCTCCAATACAGAAGTTGCAATATTGGGATTGATTTATTGTTTTGTTGATGCTCTATTTCGCAGCTGCTTGTATGACTTGGGATCTGGCAGAATCAGGAGTGCATTTTATCACTACAGTCATCAATGGAGCTGATTTGGTGCCAACCTTTTCAGCTGCTTCAGTAGACGATCTTCGTTCAGAGGTTCTTTTTTTTTTTGCATTCTATTGATTTATTCTCTTCAGTGAAACATAGTATTATAGCTAGTCTTATCAGCTCATTAACTACTATTAACAGGATTGTCGTAATTGATATGAGTTCTTATTCTTGTTGATATAAGATATAATTGTCATGGTTAAGTTGCAAGAAAATTCTCACTTTTTTCACATGCATTACTAATTTACTATAGGGATGTTTGTATATCGTCATAGTTCACAATAATGCCATTTTGTTTTAATAAAATAATTTCTGCTTTTCTAAAAATATAAAATAAAAGTTAATGCATACAGGTTACTGCATCTGCCTGGTTAAACGATCTGCGCCACCAAATAGAGCAAACCAGAATTCTGAGCACTTTCTATCGATCTGCGTCAGCATTGGGATCAAGACTTCCGTCAATAGCAAATGCCAAAGCAAGAGTAGCTGGTGCTGGTGCCATCCTAAAACCTGTATCTACTGGGACACAGGTTGCCTCTATAGCTTTGTTCTGCTAAGTTCAAATACATTTATGTTATCCTTGACTAATAATGTTGGCAATGTATCCTTATGGTCAGGTTGTAATGAGGAGAGCTCGAAGTGTAGCACAGGCAGCTTGGACAAGACCAGCACTTCAGCTATCCTCATGGACATGTATTGGCCCAAGGAGGCGAACTAATACTGTATCCACTTCAACAGTAACATCAGAAGAAATAAGAAAAACAACAAATGATGGCTCTGAGTCCACTTCTCTGTTGACTGAAACTACAGAGATAGTTAAAACTGAAACCATGCAGTTTGCTTCATCAGAAGAGGTTCAGAGTTCGAGTGGGGTGTCAGATGCTGTTGGAATGATGGATGAGAAGGTAGATAGTGACGGTGAGGACATCATTGATCACCATGTGGATGAGGACAGGATGACTGACGTAGAGCTGTGGCAGCAACTTGAAAATGAGTTGTACCGAAGGAGGGAAGATGACGAAATAGTGGAGGAGGATATGACTGAAAGTGCTATTACTGAAGAGGTGGGTGGCACAGCTGAAGATGTGCTCAGTGAGACCAATGACAAGGAGGTACATAGATTTTATCCTCCAGGAAAAATCATGCATATATTAACTTCCACCATAGAGGAAACAGTCAGTGCCGAAGAATCGAGCGTGCCTCATGAAGATGACACGACCGGTGATTCGGACACCAGAATAGGCATCTTCTTGACCCCAAGATCATTATATGGCAAACTGAGGCTTTCAAAAATGATGATTAACGATCATTACATGCCTATATATAGAAGAAATATTGAGCAATTGATCGCTGAGCTTGAGAAGGATTCGTCATTCCCAGTCAGTGATTGTCTTGACAATGAAGTTCCCTAGTTTGACACATACATATATGTAGTTCCAGCTGTTGTAAACGCTGATGCAATAGAATGATAGTTTCGTTAAGTGTATCTAACATCCTCTGGAATAATTACCACAGTGGTCATCACAGAATTCTCTCGGGTAATTACAAGGCACCACAAACGTTGCCCTCTTTCTTACAAACTCAAGGGCCATTTCTGTTACGCAACGAAATTTGTGCCTTTTTTTTTCTTTTAGAGGATGTGAAATTATTTAAGGGATTAGCTATACAACTTTCAAGAGAAATTTTTCTTAAAATCTATTAAACATAATTATAGTATAATTATGATGTAATTATATTGTAATTTAGATATAATCTCAAGTGTAAGTCGTATGTAACTTCTAGTGTAGATCTTTGTTTTTCCCGTGTCCATAATCCATCTAAACTTCAATTGTTCTTCAACTATAAACTTTAATTTACTCGTTTTTCGTTAACACGTTTTTCAAAAGTTAAATAATGTTTTTTTAAAAAAATCTATACAGAAGTAAAAAAAACAAATAAATATATTTTTCAAATTTATTATAGTTAATATTTAATTAATCATATATTAATGATGTTTCTTGTTTAGCGTGTAATACGGGTAACCTGGGATCGAACGAAGCCTAAGTCGCATAGAACTTTTGTTTTTCCCGTGCCCATAATCCATCGTAGGCACGGATCTTCATCACAAAATCGGACAGATGAGGGCATGAAAAATAGTGTAAGTCGTATATAACTTCCAAGTGTAAGTCGCATACAACTTCTGTTTTTCCCGTGCCCATAGTCCATCGTAGGCACGGATCTTCATCACAAAATCGGACAGATAAGGGCATGAAAAATCTGTCAACATCCCATTTGCAAAACCGATTATTTAATGCAACGCAAACTTGCAATGTTGACTAAAACATCAGCAAAAGAAAAGAAACGGCCGCATTTCTGCTGGAGAAATTTATGCATTTCTGCTGAGAAATTTATACAGTAGGATGTATGCAGTACGTACAACAGTGATGTCATCACTCATGATTTCATCTTCTTGGACGGTCCCGTCGTCCCTTGCTTCTCAATGCCAACCTTTCTACGAACACCGGAAGGCTGGCTCTCTACTTTGGAAGAACTCGTTGCACGATCCCTTCCTTTTTGGCTCATGAATTCTCTGAATGATGGTATCTTTGGGAGCTCCATATTTTCAGATAAAACCGCCACCTTTGCAATCTCGTCAGAATGCTCCGTCGTTACAAATTCCTCCGTGTTGTTCTTCAGGGGTATGCTCTTAGCTTCGTTGCTAGTAGCTTTCCCAGGGATTCTACAGATTACATCAGGAGATGCTGGAGGAGACTCTGGGACTATGGAAGGGGAGCTTGCCGCAGCACCATGATCTGTGATTTGGTCAGTAAGGGCGTTGAGACGGTCCTGTATCTGGTCGAAGCTCGAAGACGAAAGCCACCGAACTGTGGCGGCTATCTGCGAGTTATAGAACGTCTTGCCCACTTTCTCGTACTTCTTGAAGCACTCTACCTCAAGGTGTGCCGCAGAAGGCTCTTCATCAAACCTGAGAGCACCCGTTCATAGAAATCATTAGCAATCATATACACTCCACAGTGCAAGAGGAGAAGTGAAGCACCACACGTCTGAAAACAAAAATAGATTGGATAGATCCTGTTATAACTTCCATGTAATTTCGTGCATTTTTAGGCTGAATGCTAGTATTCACATGTTTTTTCCCAGAGTTAATAACCATAAATTTCGGTCAAATGTTAATACTCATGCATTAATAGGCTGAAAAGCTAATACTCAGCATTATTCAGCCAAAGCCTTACACACATGCTAATACGGGCCAAATACGAGTACTCATTAGTTATTGAGTAAGGTTTATATACACGAGTCATTGGAACAAAGGCTTACATACATGCTTAAATAAGCCAAATGCTAATATTCATGGGTTATTAGGCTAAATGCTAATACAAATGCACTATTGGATCAAAGGCGTAATACTCATGAGTTTTGGGGCCCAAGGATAATACAGATGAATTTAGGGACGAAAGCTAATACTGACGTGTTTTTGGGTCAAAGGCTTAAATACATGTGTAAATGGGCCAATGGTTAATACTCATCAATTTATTGGGCCAAAGGCATTACTCATGACTTATTGGGCTGAAGGCTTAACACAGATGCATAAATTGGCCAAAGGTGAATACTCATGAGTTATCAGACCGAATGCATACATAAATGCGTAAATAGGTATTTGGGTTGAAGATTTATACACAAGTCATTAGGACAAAGACTAATATACATACATAAATGGCCCAAAGACATACATAAGCTATTTGTCCTTAGGATAATACTCGTACGTTATTGGAACGAAGGATAGTACTCAAGACTTTTTGGCCAAAGGCTAGCTAACATTCAAGCAATTTTTGGCCCTTAGGTAATACTCATGAATTTATGGGCTGGAGGCATATTTTTTAGGCTGAAAGCTAAAACTATTTTTTTTATGCTGAAAGCTAACACTCATATTTTTTTAGGTCGAAGGGGGAAATTTTGGGTCAAAGTTTAATACCCTGAAGTTTTGCACACAAGGGTAATACTCGTGTTTAGAAAACACATTAGTAGCCTTTGGCTAAATAATATCTTTCGGCCCAAAATTTCATGAGTAATAATTTTGTGCCAGAAACGCACGAATGTTAGTCACTGGCCCAAAATTCCATGAGTGCTAACCTTGGGTATAAAAGCGCATTAATATTAGCCATAGATCAAATTACAAATGAATATTACTACCTCCATGCCTTTGGCTAAATAACACAAGGGTAATACTCGTGTTTAGAAAACACATTAGTAGCCTTTGGCTAAATAACACATGACCATTAGTCTTTGGCTAAAATTTCATGAGTATTAAGCTAGGACCCATGATTATTTCCCTTCGGTCCTAATTACATTACTATTAAACTTTGGCCCAAACTTTCATGAGTTCCTTAACCATTGATGTAAAAACACGTGAGTTGCCTTTCACCTTTGGCTCAAAATTTCATGAGTATTGCCCTTTGGTCCAAAATTTCATGAGTATTAACCTTGGGCACAAAAACGCGAAAATGTTAGCCCAAAATTCCAATTGTGCAAACCTAGGCACAAAACGCATTAGTATTGCACCCTTTGGCTAAAAACACATGTATTAGCCTTTTGCTCCCAAAACACATCACCATTAGTCTTCATCCAAAATTTATGAGTAAATACCTTGGGAACAAATATACATGATTATTTGTCTTACATCCTCAGAACACATAAGTATAAGCCTTTGGTCCAAAATTTCATGAGTATTAACCTTTGCGCAGAGAAAACACATGAATGTTAGCCTTCGGTTTGAAAAAAGCTACAAAACATGCTAGCATTAAACTTTAGCCCAAAAACATATGATTGATAGCTTTTAGCACAAATTTTCCGAGTAATATCTTTCGGCCCAAAATTTCATGAGTAATAATTTTGTGCCAGAAACGCACGAATGTTAGTCACTGGCCCAAAATTCCATGAGTGCTAACCTTGGGTAGAAAAGCGCATTAGTATTAGCCATAGATCAAATTACAAATGAATATAACTACCTCCATGCCAAAATAAATTCACTTTTGTACATGAACCTAGACATAGCCTATCCAGATTCCTGTACAAAAGTGAACTTAATTAGGACCAGAGGGAGTATCTGGTAATACATGTGTAAATGGGCTAAAGCTTATTCACCCGTAATTAGGCTTAAGGCCAATAATTATACATTTTTGTGCCCAAGGTTAACACTCATGGAATTTTAGCCATAGGCTAAAAATGTTTTTGGGCCCAAGATTAATATTACAAAAAGTTTTGACCAAAGGTTAATACTCTAGAAATTTCTGGCCAAATGTTAGTACTTATGAAATCTTGGGCCAAAGTTAACATTCATGTCTTTATAAGGTAATAGTCATGCGTTTTTGGGCCAAATGTTAATATTTAACAATTCTTCGGCCAAAGGTAAACATTCATGTGTTTTTTCAAGACAGGCTAATAATCATGCACTTTTGGGTCCAAGGTTACTAGTCATTAATTTTTGGGCCGAAGACTAATACTCGCACGGTTTTAGGTGAAGGCTAGCATGCACTTTTGTGCCCAAGGTTAGTACTCCTGGGACTGAAGGCTAATATCTACGTGGTTTTGGGCCAACGGAAAATAATCACATTTTTTGGGTCGACCGAAGGCTAATACTCACAATTTTGGTCAAGGCTAATGTTCATATGTTTTGGGGCAAAAGGCTAATCCATGTGTTAATGGGCCAAAGCCTAACACTAGATGCGTTATTGGGCTGAAGGCTAATACTAAAATGTTTTTGGGCCCAAGGTTAGCACTCATGGAATTTTGGGCCGAAGGCTAACATTATTGCTTTTTGGGCCAAAAGCTAACTCATGAAATTTTGGGGTGAAGCTTAATACTTAGGAGATTTGGGCCCGAAAACTAACATTCATGTATTTTTGGGCCGAAGGCTAATACATTTTATTTTTTTGTCCAAGGTAAATAGTCATCAAATTTGGGCCAACGGTTAATACTTATGTGTTCTTAGATTAAAGCTACTCCATCCGTTTCATATTATGTCACTTTGACCTTTTTAAGTCAAACCTTTTGAAAGTTTGACTAAGTTTATAGCAAAATATAGCAACACTCAAAGCACCGAATTAGTTTCATTACATCTAACACTAAACATATTTTGATAATTTCTTTGTTTTGTGTCAAAAATATTTCTATATTTTTTATAAACTTAGAAAAAAGTCAAAACAACTTATAATATGAAACAGAGGTCTTACCTTTTGGGCCCAACGCCAAATATTAATACTTAGGAAATTTTGAACCAAAGGGTAATACTCATGGAATTTTAGACCAAAGGCTATACCCAAGGTTAAGGCCCCCTTAGGAACACAATAAAGTCAAAACACGAGAATAGGAGAAACATAGGAATGGAGTTGCTTGGCTTCTCCAATCCTACGGGAAGAAAAAGCATAGGGAAAACTTCAAAACATGTGTTTGCATACACCACAGGAAAAAAAGGGGATTGTTCTTTTAGATGAACGGCACGAGTGTCCTACTTTTTAAGAAAGCAACAAATCTCTATAGGATGTCATTCCATAGGAATTTCAAAGGGAAAGAAAGGATCAATCCTTTGTACCAAAGGCCTCTTCATGGATTTGTTTTTCTATAGGGTTGGAATCCTACAAAATTCTTATGTTCCTACAAACCAAAGGGGCCTAATGCTTATGAAATTATGAGCCGAAAAATGAATAAAGAAACTTGAAGGAAATTGACTGTACAAATCATGTACTGACAATAAATCATTGTAGAATAAAGCAAACTCACGGTAGATTCCCAAGTCGCAACTTTGCTTGTCCAAGGCCATTCAACAATCGTTTCTGGCTTGCATCTCTTAGTGTCTGAGATATGCTCTTCTTGTCAACAATCTTCCCACCCTATTATATCACTAGTTGAAGTTTATGACTAGCTGAGCAAGGTGATAGCTTCTTTCAAAAAGATGTCTTATCAAATTTATAAGCAGTTATTAACTCATTGTTGTTGCGAAGAAACAAGAATCACAAAAAGGCAAACTATCACCTGCTGCTTGGTCTGACCTTTAGCTTGATAATAAGCATTTTCAGCACGCTCCAAGGCTTTAAATTTTGCATCTAGCCCTGCTTTTGATGGAAGCTTTGAAATGGCAATATTGCTCACCACCTCCTTCCCATCTGCCATTACCCCACAGACATTAGTGCACAGCGATCATATACATACAAAGAGGGGGAAAAAGGTGAGCTCTACCATCAGAATCTGATATATCTTCAACTGATAAGCTTGCATCATCTTCACGATTCCAAAATTCTGTCTCCATGTGTTTTGGATTAGCCAATGAGCTGCCAAGCAAATGAATTATTAGTACAGCATAATCCAGTAGTAAATTACTCCACTTAGTCCATCTTGAGTCTACTAAATTCTATGTGCCATTGTCTGATGAGAAAAAGTTATAGATGAACAAGTAGGGGTACAACGCCAATCCAAAAGGTAGATTTTGTTGCCCCAAAATTCAACTACTTCACGTCAGATCTGTTATCAGTTCTATCTTGATGGATATACCCATTATAATTATTTTGCATGAAAAGAGAGGTCAAAAAAATGTTTATGCAATGTGCATTCTCTCTAAAAGGCAACATCATGAGTACATGAAGGAAAATTCCAGTTCACAACTAACATACCTTTTGAACACTGGAGATATCTTGTTATAACGACAGGTGGGCACACGACGAAGTTCCTCCAAACGCGAGGACACTAGATTTGGGTGTTTGCAAGCATCACATGAGCGTTGGCACAAAGTTGGTCGTACCTACTCATTTTAAAGGTTAGCATGCAATAGTGGAAGTAAAAAACTAGAAAACATTAGTAATATATTCAGGATTAATGTCATACCTTCTCCCCAAAGCTCTCAATGATCATCTTTCGTCGGCAGGTAGAACTTTCGCAGTAATCAATTATCTGCATCAAGAGATGCAAGTAAAAAGAACATAAAATCTACTGCATGATATAGTAGACCAATTCCATGTTAGGTAGCAAGAGTGCACCAACCTGACTAAAGTCGGCTAAGGCCTTCTCTGAAAGTTCAGTTGAAGAGGACGATAACTCTGACTTTTTGTTCTTGGTGTTTCTCAAAATAAATTCCTGTAAGACCACAGAAGCCTCAGTTTTCATGTTCAATGACAATGTACAATCTGGCACCTAATTACCATTTTCTTTCGGTCATCTAATCCATAATATAGAACACTTTTGGAAGGCTGTTGGTCACGGCCAGCTCGTCCTGACTCCTGGTAGAAGGCTTCCATGGACTTAGGCAAGTTATAGTGACACACAATACGGACATCTTGTCTATCAATACCCTGAAAAAAATTAATAACCAATGTATTAGCAAAGCACTTCTTCAGAATGACTGACAAAAAAACCAATGAGTATTACCATTCTGTGGAAGGAGAATCAACATATCAATGCACACCAAGTCCCATATTGAAAGAGGCGATGTAGAGGAAAACAGAGTTAGAACCTCATTTTAAAAAATATAATAATAAGTACAGAAGCCACAATCAATCATAAACATGTACTACAGGTTGGAAGGTAATAAGGTAACAGTACTCAGATAACTACATGTGTGCTGGAACTTGTAGACATGGAATCAGCATGTCACATAACAGAAATGATGTTTCAAATGATATGGAGGGAAGCTATACCCAAATGCCACAGTGGCAATAATAACTTGAGTTCTCGAGGAAAGCCAATCATCAAGAACAGAACTCCGCACCTTGCTATTTAGGCCAGCATGATAAGCTGATAAGGAGAACATAGGACCGTCATGAAAATTCTCAATTCGACAGTATTAATAGGTCCTAAGACTTACAAATTGTGACCTCAAATTAACGTACCAGCAGAGGAGATACCCTGCTGTGACAAATGCATAGTAAGATCATCACAAGCCACACGTTCGAGACAGTATACAATTGAGCAAACATTTCCACTGGACTTCAGTAAATTTGATATATCAGAATAAACGTCATCAAGGAGATCCTTGTAGCGAACTGCAAAAGGTAGTTTATATTATAATATGTAACTAAGAGAGAATTGAACATATGGGCAAAATATAGTCATAGCAGTAAACAATTGACAGGAACCATATGTTCTGGGAGATACATAACTGAAAACTACTAAATAGTCATGAGGGAAGGGAACATCAGTAATACTGTCCTGTGTCCACAATAGATGATGGAAAGCATGGAAATTTAAAAACTGAAGAATAGTCAACATACCAAGAAAACAAATGCCCTAGGGAAAAGGTCGGTGCACTCAAGCTAAGTGTTCAAGACATGAGTTGGAAACTTACCTTCATAGAATATATTAGGTCGATTAAATGATGCCCTAAGAATTAATGGATTTCTCAAGCACAGTGATGATATCACATCTTTCTGAACTCTGGTGTAAAGAAAAAGAGAATGAAGTGTGAACGGAAAACACTAGATTAAAATATCAAGAGAGGTGATGGTGGCAGGTAGTGAGCATTAAGGGGATAGTGTCTTACTTTGGAACTGCAGTTGCAGTTAAAGCTAATATAGGTATGTCTGGGAACTGGTTCCTCAGTGATGAAAGCTTGCGGTAACTAGGTCTGTATTTCATTAAAATGAGTAGAACAATTTACAAATTCTGTAACAAGGAGGAATGCTGCAACCCATTTTTAACCAATGAATCTGCAAACGGGCAACAGACAAAAGCAAGTAGCCACCACCAAACACTAAAAATAAATGCATACCTGAAATCATGGCCCCAAGTTGAAATGCAATGAGCCTGTAGGGACAAAAGTGCAAAATAAGCCACAGATGCTCTTCATCACAGATAAAAGAAGAACAGGGTGTTACTAGAGGAGTAAAGACACTGCTTAATTTATACCTCATCAATAGCAACAAGACCAAGGAGACCTCTATTGTAGAGCTTTGTTAGCTTTGCCTTGAACCCAGATGTTGCAACCAACTCAGGAGTAACATATAGCAATTTTAGAGAAGGATTACCAGAATCAAGGTCTTCATGTATCTGGGAGAAAGGCATGTATGACAAATTACAAAGTCAAGAGGAAGAGTGTTATCATACGGAACTAACCATGTGATCGGGTAAACTCAGCCAGCTATGAATTTATAGAGTCGAAATTTCAGTTGAAACTAAAGAGTCTATTTTATTCATAAATAATTGATCATATCTTAGGTAAACCTTAATCTGCACAATGTGGAAACCTTACCTTTTGTTTATTGTACGATGTTTGTGTTGACGAGAGAAACTCAGCTGGAATACCTTTACTTTTCAAGCTGGCAACCTGATTCTCCTGTAATTTTCATAAACCATGATGATCCATAGTATTCAGGAACAACAGTAAAAAGATACCAACAGATAACACAGCTTACCATTAGTGCTAAGCAGCAGATTTTTCAACCATATCAAGAAGCTATTAGTATATGCACATTTGTCAAGTACTATTTTATTCTGGAAGTAACTGAAGTTTGGTGGATCAATTCACCTATCAAGGGTGAGATAACAAGAACAATGCCTGACTTCACTAGAGCGGGAATCTGATAGCACATTGATTTTCCACCTCCAGTTGGCATCAAACAAAAGCAATCCCTTCCTAGAAATAAATTGCTTGATGCATTAATAGAATCCATGGTGCACAAAAGTTTCAGACAGCATACTTCAGTAATCAGCAACAAAAGTTCTTTTGACCAGAAATATTCAGCAAAACTAAAAAGAAATAATAAAGACTACAAGCACAAACACAGACAGGAAAAGCACCTGAAAGAACAGCTTCTATAGCCTCTAGTTGCTTTCCTCGAAAGCCTGAATATCCGAAATGTTGCTTCAAGACGCTCTCCAGCTCATGAGGAGCGTTCTTTCCATGCCCAGATCCTGAGGCCCGCGATGCACCTTTTATGGGAAGTTGTCTCTTCATTTTTCAGCTGAACCATTGAAATCATCAGAAGCAGAAGAGCATGTCATAGCCATTATAGTGTCACACTGTCACAACGATCACAATACAATCAATATGCTAAATCCGCAGCTAACCAATACTACACATTTGGTCCAACACAAGTGATACTCTGATTCGAGTGGTCGGTAAACAAATAAATCATGAAAAATCGCAACGGGTGATCACACCATATGTCCCAATATGTACACTAACCCAGGACCCGTTCTTCCAATTAACAGACAGAGAAACCGCGCAAGCACAAGGGCGTCATTGCCAAACCAACCGAGATGCGTATCAACCCCATAGCCCTCTTACCTTTGCTCGCAGCCAGTCAAATCGGAACCGAGCGGCGCGCCACTACGGTGGGAGGCATCGAGGCGGGCGTGATTGGGAGTGCGTCCGTAGGGTTCGGGGAGTGGCGATGGAGACATCGAGATCGAGGCGTACCTGCGGTAGGTCAGCGGCGACGGCGACGGAGAAGGCGCCGCTGCGGCGGCGCGCGTGCTGACGAGCCCTGATGAGGGCGCGCGCCGGCAGCAGCAGAGGGCACCGCAGGCGACGGCAGGAAGGCGGGCGAAGCCGGCGAGCCGGAGCGAGACGACGAAGGCTTGCGAGGCACACTTCCCCTTCCTATGGGCCACGGCCCACGCCCATCCACGTCGTGGCAGGCCGTTCCCCACCAGCAGCCGCAGCTGCGGCCCAATAAAAGCAACGGGAGTTAGGTTGGATCCAATATGGGCTTTCGAAATGGGCCGAAACTTGCCGTCTCTGCGAGTGCAGCGATGTAGGAACGGACCATCGAGCGAGATAAAATTCAGAGACATTTGATTAACCAATTCGATCAACTTTCCAATATCGCTTGTTCGTTGGCATTAACGTAAGTCGAAAACTATGGATACTAGCTAGCTAAGCTACTGTTAGCTATTACATCAACGGAATCGCTAGAATTGTATCGCCACATTCTCCAGCCGATTACAGTCGAATTTTTGTTCGGTCAGATTGTTTTCAAGATTCGTACTATATCATGTGGGTGCGTGACTACGTGGTTTAAAAGTGTGTTTGCTGCCTATCTGCTTTCAATGAGTGATTAGAATAGGGTCTTTTAGGTAAAAAAAATATATATCAAATATAATTATAAGTATAAATCTAGTGTAATTACATATGTAAGTTACACTAAAAAGTTGTAAATACACTATAATTACATGTGTAATTTAGGGAGTTATATGTGTAATTTTGAAACTTATATAAATACACTAAAATTATATATGTAATTTAGATACTTACCATGTAAATGCATGTTAACTATTTTTCATAAAAAAATATGGTATCATATTTATAGATAGTCCCTTACATCAAATAGCTAACGGTAAATTAGCTACTGTTGATGATGAGTAAGCAGTTCTTGTTGCATTAACTATAATCGTCTCCATAACTCACCGACACGGGCACATTGATGCAGCAATTACATCTGAATTGATGCAATTAGGTGCTCTGAGCGATCAGATCAGATCAGATCAGAACATATGATCCAAAGCACAGGCATCTGATCTTTGAAATACTGGTACACAGCTGCAACTGATGGATGAGCTAGCCCACCTTTATTCGCCCAACGAGAGACACGTCTCACCAAACGCTAGCTAACTCCGATCCGGCGAGAGATCAGAGTAACGAGTAGTGACTGCTACGCCAAAACCGATCGGCTTCCACGAAGAATTGGTGACGCTGCTCGTCACCAGCTACCGCACCTAACCATCGCCTCATGATATATACTGGAGAAGAGTACGGGTATAGACAGGTAGTGTGTGTTAGTCCTAGCTAACAGCCAGCGGCCGCTCTAGCTAAGGGTTGCGTTCGAGAGGGCTTATGACTGTGTTAGATCTGGTAAAAACTGTTAAACAGTATATTTCATGTAAAATATATATATATATATTTTAAAAAAACCAAATAAATCATATTACTTGAAATTTGTAGTAGTGATTTAGTACTTAATTAATTATGTAATAATTATATGTCTCGTTTTACATGCAGCTGATTAGCTCCACTAGGAAACCCTACCAAACACAACCTAAGTGATGGCATAAGAAAAAGAGGAGAAAAAAATATGCCGTTATTTTCAGCCTTTGTAAAAAGTGGAGTATAACAAGGACAAGAATTTCTTAAAAAAAGAAAAAGGAAAAAAACAAGACAAGATGACTGAAAGTGATCATTTACGAGGCAAAGAAAAAGAAAAGGCACAAGATTAAAGTTCCTACCTTTCGATTTTTCTCTTGCATTACATTTTTCATTGAGAAAAAAGAGGCCGTTAATTTATATTAGTGAAAAATACCACTGAAAACGATCATTGTCGCATATGATTTCGCAAGGAATTTGCAGAAAAAACTCTATTGGGTCCTGTAAAATCCCTGCATTTTAATTTTATATGTAAAAAATTAGTAATTAAATGTCCACTAATAAGGAGACAAAAAAAGCACACACCGTCCGGTCTAAATCCTACGGCGTGCAGAAGCCCACGTGGTGCTATGTCAGTGTGGTAATTCTCATCATCTTCTTCCGCTCAACTGCTCCCATGATCTTTCTCGCTTCCGCTTCACTCGAAGTCTCGAACGCCTCTACTCTATAAACCCCACCACCAACCTTGCAATGGCGGAAATCCCCGACGCTACGCCCCTCGCCTCCGCCCCAATCCGCAGAATCCTAGCTCACCGCGTCTTTCCCTACCGATCGATCTGAGCCTCGCCGCTCGCGGTGCCCTAGATCGGGAGATCTCGCCTCCGAGCCTCGGAGACAGCACAATGGTGGAGACGTCCGGCGGCGGGAGGCTCCACCCCCACGGCCAGCGGCGGGGCGTGGCCGCGTTCCTCGCGGCCAACAAGACGCTGCTCGCCGCCGCGTGGGTCGTCGGGTTCACGCTGGTGTTCCTGTGGCAGAGCACCTCGGTATCGGTCGGCGGCGGCGGCGGGGGCCGCGGGTTCCTCAGGCTGCGGTCGGCGGCGCCGCCGCCGCCGCGCCCGCCGCCGCTGCTGCGCCCCAAGGCGTACAACCTGACGGATTTTGGCGGCGTCGGGGACGGGCGGGCGGTGAACACCGAGGCGTTCGAGCGCGCCGTCAAGGCCATCGCGGCGCTCGCGGAGCGTGGCGGAGGGCAGCTCAATGTGCCGCCCGGCCGATGGCTCACTGCGCCGTTCAACCTGACCAGCCACATAACGCTGTTTCTTGCCGAGGGCTCAGAAATCCTTGGCATTCCGGTGAGATACCTCATACCTTCCCCGCAAAAAAAAAGAAAAGAAAAGAAAAGAAAAAGAAAGATACCTCGTACTTCACGCCGTAGAATAGAACTGGAGCGATGCTGTTAATTTTGCAATGCATTTCGTGTGGTTCATAGTCTTTTTCGTTAAGTTCAAAAATTAGTTCTTTTGTGTGGTTTTGATCGGGTAAGCATATAGCTGAATAAAAGTGAATTTGCTAGTTGGCTTCATGGTTAAAGAAATCAATGGTTTAAATGGACAATTTGTTTCTGTATTATGTGTTGCTGAGACTGAAGACGGAAGACTCAAGTGATATCAATGTTATTGAAATTTGGAAAAGGGTGGAAATTGGACGATCAATGTTATTGGGTTCTAATTCTGTCCTGGTTGTATAATTTATCCAATTCAGGTCTTCGAAAACATGCTGTGATATGTCAGATGCATGTGCAGAGCTGCATATATTGATTGACAGGTGTATCCAACTGGATTCCTTATTTTTCCATGGCAGGACGAGAGGTATTGGCCGCTTATGCCTGCATTGCCGTCTTATGGGTACGGCAGGGAGCGCAAAGGACCTCGCTTTGGAAGTCTCATTCATGGGCAAAATTTGAAAGACGTAGTCATTACAGGTTTGAAGTGTTTTCTGAATAAACTACACCACCTAATGATGTAGTCATAGAATTGTGAATTAAGCAACATCTGTGACAGAAGTGCATGATGTGAATCTTAAGCAATATAATGATGGAAACTTCTCCTACTTGACAGTATGTTATGGTGACATAAAACAACTATTTTACCCATTTTTATCCCTGGTCTGAGTGCACTTCTTTCAGCATGCATATTTGCACTGCCTGCTCATGTAAAAAAAGAGCACTCTTATTCTCTTGTTGCCGTGTTCTTCAGTGATGTTTTGCTAAATATAATATGCAAGTCCACTGTAATGGAAACACTTGTACTGTAGTGATCCCAGTATACATTTGGTTCTCATCCTTATACTAATAATAGAGCATTTGGTGTTTTTGTATCATTTCTTCAGTGGATGATAATTATTCAACTTTCACATGCTTCCTATTTTTCCTCTTTTGAATAGGACACAATGGTAGCATAAATGGACAGGGTGAAGTTTGGTGGTTGAAGCATCGCAGAAGGATACTGAATAATACAAGACCTCCTCTTTTGCAGCTGATGTGGTCCAAGGACATTGTTGTTGCAAATATAACATTGAAGAATTCACCTTTCTGGCACTTCCACCCATTTGATTGCACAAATGTAACTGTTTCTAATGTTACTATCTTAGCTCCTATTTTTGGTGCTCCAAACACGGATGGCATAGATCCAGGTAATCATTATGAACCTTTCTTTACTGATTTCCAATCATCTTGCATAATTTCAGCTTCTTGTATACCATCCAGGTTTGTTTCTGTTATCAGTGACAGTCCTTTTTTTATTTGGTGATGCTGACATATAGTTGTATGCAGATTCTTGTCAGGATGTGCTTATTGAGAATTGCTACATTTCAGTTGGTGATGATGCCATAGCGGTAAAGAGCGGGTGGGATCAATATGGGATTGCATATGGGCGCCCATCTCGTAACATTGTGATACACAATGTAATTGCTCGTTCATTGGTCAGGTAACGGTTGAGACATTTTTGGGTACATTGTTTCATCTAAAATATATGTTTGCATATCTTTTTCCAAATCCTGCTCAAGATAAAATGGTATAAGAAAGAAACTATTAAAATAGGATAAACTTTTAAATTATTTTGAATTGAATATAGAGTATTATAGGTAAGATTTACAACAGTTGTCTTGGTGTGTGCAGTGCTGGAATTTCAATTGGCAGTGAGATGTCTGGTGGAGTTGCAAATGTTACAGTGGAGGATGTCCGCATTTGGGAGTCAAGGCGAGGTTTGAGAATAAAGACTGCCATAGGAAGAGGGGGCTACATCCGCGATATCTCCTATCGCAACATAACCTTCGACAATGTCCGTGCTGGTATTGTGATAAAGGTTGACTACAATGAGCACGCTGATGATGGGTATGACCGGGATGCCTTTCCAGACATCACGAACATATCATTCAAGGAAATACATGGGCGAGGTGTCCGGGTGCCAGTCCGTGCTCATGGCAGCAGTGACATTCCCATCAAGGACATCAGCTTTCAGGACATGTCTATCGGCATCAGCTACAAGAAGAAACATATTTTCCAGTGTTCCTTCATTGAAGGACGTGTCATCGGGTCAGTGTTTCCAAAACCATGTGAGAATTTGGATCTCTACGATGAGCAAGGGCAGCTTGTTAAGCGTGCAGCAATGTTGAACAGCACGGAAGTTGATTATGACATATGATGCACGTGCAATATCATTTATAGGTGGCTAAGGCTAACAGCAGAACATGGGTGGCATTCCCATTTTCATTTTTGCTCTTTTAGTCTTTCTGTGTTTTTTTGAGATTAGAACTGTATATACAGAGGGGATTCACCTCTTCTTAGGTTTGAATGCAGTGGTTAATTGTATCTCTCGTTTCATTTGGCCACCAGCATTTTGTTCTTGCTGCCAAACATGTAATACAATCTTGCAATCTTACAAAGCTTACACTTGGCCATTCACCATCCCTGCCCAACTGAAAGCACAAAATGTTAAATTATTGTTTATCGATGCTTGATGATGTCAATTGTCAGCATGGTATGAATTTCGGCAAAAGTTTTGTACCTTGCTCCCTTCTTTTTTCACTTTCACCTCCCTCAGACTTGGACACTTGGTGGAGCTAGACGGTTGGGAAGTAAAGTGTGTTTAAGTTATATTTTTATTTTTTTTCTTGAATACGCATAAGTTCTACATATCATTAAATATTTAACTAAAATTGTCACTACCAAACTTTATAAATTCATCTACCAAGTTTCTTTTTCAGTGGAAGCTGCATGGTTACATGACAAGGAGTTCAGGAGTGAAAGCCGTGAACAAGAGATCAATCATGAAGCAGGGTTGGAGAGAGCTTGAAGAAGTGGTGAACTCTCTTTTCTGGGGACAAGGAACCAATCTCTCCTGCTCCCAGCCTGAGCCAAGTGTAAGTCACTCATACCATCGCCACTTGGTTGTTCCCGATTTGTTCTGCTCTTAACAAGTACCACACATCTTTATCAATTTGTGAAAGAGGAGCACCATGGATAGATATTACTATAGATGTTTTTGTGGCTCTGAGAGATTGATAGGCATTGTGTAGCAAGTAACTTTCAGAGTCAGGGATTCAGATAGCTGGGGATATGCCAATCTTTGTAGTACAAACAGATAAGGCCCTTCATGCCTATCGCTGTTATTGGATACCGCACATCAACAACCACATAAATTTCCAAACATGTGCTCTTATTCTTATTCTCTTATCACTGTTGCCGTGCTGATCATTGTACTGTCAGTCTGTCACTGCTGGTTTCTGCAGCCTGTAGACTTGTCTACGAAATCAACTAGAAGTTCAGAACCAATGCTTGATAACTAAAAGTGAGTTTTCATTGCAATATATTGTTTAACAAACAACACTCAGTCCATTAGTTACAATAATAATGGTTTACGTACTTGCAATGTCATCATAAAGGTTGCTTAAAAATATCTTAAGAGAGAGGTCACCATTGTTCTGTAAACATCACTTTCACTTACCTTATTTGCACTGTTTGCAGCTTCTGGAAAAAAAATTCCCATGGTTCAAAACCATTTGGATCAAACACTGCACCATGATCAAGCAGTTGTGAATCACGTTCACCTGTGAGGTCAGACCACACGTAATCTTTTTCTGCTTTCCCGTATCAAACTCACTGGACAGACATGTAACAGGACTGTATTCACTTTAAGAAACGAGTTGTCTGATCTCTGAATGTGTCAGCTGACTTTTCTGAACTTCTGAAGGAACAATGAAGCAAATTGATTTCTTCCACAAGACAAAAGGTGATCATGCTCCCAGGTGGATCTTCATGTTAATCGGCTGTACCATGATATATAAGCAGAACCATCACATTGTTAGCAATTAACACAAGCTTGATCGATCAGCGAAGCCAAGAGATAGAAGAGAAGTTTCTGTGAGGTAGGTTGTTACGCATTGTGCTGCTTGTGCATTGCATGTGTGCTCGTGGTCCATAGGAAAAGGTACAATTTTATAGTCTATCCAAACGCGTGCTGTGCAAATCTTTATTTTTTCTGTTTTCTTAATGAGATCCTTCGATTCTTTGTCTCAAGACTCTCAGGTGTGTTAGCTAAGTGTCACTCTCAGGAATTTTATGGCACTTGTTTAATAATTAACTAACGCTTAGGAGGCTCAAGTGAGTAAACCCAAGACTACATTTCTTGTGTGCCATAATTATTCATGAAAATTTTCGCCTTTCCGTTCGTTACACGCCCACGTTTTTTTGCCATGCCAGGACGTCAAACTTGGAGCTCTCCATGAAACATATGGATTTCTAAGGTTTTCACAGAATTTAGTTTAGTTTTCACAAAATGCCTTAAACATATCCCTTCTACCATGTTTCCTTGTGTTTGCAAAAATTGTTCCGTATGCTCGCAGTGGCATCATATCCTGCAAAGAGAGAGAATGGCACATTATTTTGCCCATGCAAGGCAAGTAACTTTGCAAGTGTACATTCGTGAGATCTCCTGATCAGACGGTGACGATGACAAGTTGACAACTCTTACATGAGGTCGTGAGGATTGACCCGTCAGAAGTCAGAAGAATTCTCCAAGCTGTACCTCCAAATTCACAAGGGACGAGGACTACTCTTACAGTTATGTGACCAACCAGTTAGTGATCGTGCATTCATATTGCATGATATACAGATCCCTAGAAAGTATTTTAAGACCTTGATAGCACTTTCTTTGCATACTTTCTAGATAGCTAAGAAAAAATACTCTTAAAAAGCTAGTCAACATAGATAATCATGTAAGATTGAATTTGATTTATAACTTGAGGAAAAAACAAACTGAAAAGGTGTAAGAGCATTTGCCATTGGATTTCTTTGTTTGTTCATCCATAGACCGAATTTGACCTTACATATATAGCATTCGTTGTGAACTGCTCCCTTCATTTCATATTAATAAATCATTTCATATTAATAAATCGTTTGATTTTTTTCTTAGTCAAATTTTCTTTAGGTTTAATCAAGTTTA
Organism: Oryza punctata; assembly: GCA_000573905.2. NCBI lineage: Eukaryota > Viridiplantae > Streptophyta > Magnoliopsida > Poales > Poaceae > Oryza > Oryza punctata. Next base: position 39,684,510 of record CM002489.2, read on the forward strand.
TAGAAAATATTAGTAACATCTACAACATCAAATTAGTTTCATTAAATTTAACATTGAATATATTGTGGTAATATGTTTGTTTTGTATTGAAAATGTTACTATGTTTTTTCTACAAACTTACTTCTAATATGGAACGGGAGGAGTAATATGTGATACAATAATCTTTGTTTAAATTTTTATAATCACTAGCATATTGCCTACGCGTTGCAACGAATCATTAACCTGCTATTACCATATATTTTTTTCTCTTATACAACATTAATTTATGCATATATTTGTTACTCATCTATAGGTCCTTTAGCCCCACACTATCATTTTCCCTTAAAAAAAGAGTTAGGTGGTGAGGGTAGTTGACATGTATTCCCTTTAGCACTATAGCTTTTTTATTTTTCAACAAAAGTAGAGAGTTGGTGGTGGACCGTGGGGTGGCACCACCACTACTCTTTTTAAAGTAGTATAGATTTAGATCTCATGCACAAAATAAGATATCTTTTAGTTTTCACGTTAATTGGTTTTTTCATGATATATTTTTTGGTTTCACGATAAAAAATAGGGAACTGGGTGGTGGAGGTGGTTGACATGTGGGCTCTCTAGCCCTACAATCTTTTTTCCAGCGAGTTGATGGTGGGTGGTAACGGATTCACTACTCACTACCATCATTACTCCCCATTAAAGGTGTATGGATTTTGAGCACACGCACGAAATAAAACTTCTCTCGGTTTTCCTATTAATTGGCTTATAAGCCACTACTGGAATTTAAATTTTAAACATAATTTTGGGGTTTTTTAATTTGTTGTTTTCTATTTTTAGGCTTGGCTTTTGGGCCATAAAGAATAGGATTATAAATGTCTTAATTACTCTAAAATTACTTCCGTTAATTCGTTTGTTCTTCTACTGCTTAATTAAAACCCATTTGCTGACACTTGTTATACATGTGTTGTGCTCAGATGGTAATTTGCACACGCCATTCACATGATCATTGTTACTTTGTTACTTTGTTAGTTCGTTGACAGTCAGAAAGACAAACATCCTATCTCCTTTCTTCTTTGAAAAAATATTTGCTCTTCTAATTAACTGAACTCTACACAAGTACCACCGAAAGTTGCCGTAATTATTGCCTTGCGGCAGCAAGTGCATGCACGGATTTGAAGTCTTAATTTGGACGCTTGAAGAGAAGTATTAGTCTACCAGCTGCTATGTTTTTCATGTGAAATCACGCGTGTTTGTTTTACGTTCTAACAATGATGAAGCTGATGAAGAAGCAACACTGGGCTCCTTTGAATTGAGGATTGTAATAGGAATTTTAGAGGATTTAACTTTTTTCAAAAAAAAAGTCCTATATAACCATTTGATTCATATGAAAGAATATAAATTCTTTTACAAAATTAAAATCTTATGACTCAATTTTGTAGGAAAATAAGTGAGAGGTCCAACCTCACAGAAACTATTGTTTGCTTTGTTTGTTTCCTGTGATGGTATCAAAGGGATTTTATTTAACTTACATGCATTTTACATTTCTCTAAGATTAGATAAACATGTCGCTTTAATTTCTATGTTTTTTCTGTTCAGTTTTTTCTATCCCGTGTTTTAAAGGGTCCTACATATATACGGTTTTATCAACGTGTCTCGTGCTGTGGCCACTGCCGTGATGAAGTAGAAGTGGCTGAACGTTTAAGTTTTCAATCACCATCATGTCTTAAAAGATGCTACATATCATTTTTCCGGGAGAATCTAATTAAATATTCCTTAATTCCATTTCTGCTCATATCTCACTGTCGGGCATAGATCCTTAATTCCTTGTGTCACTTACATGTGAGCCCACATCATCTTTTATATAGCTAGGATGGGTGCTAAGGGCTTTTTCCGATTGTCAAAAATTGAGACAAAAGATTACCGTCTTTCTCACCTCTTGATCAATTGAAGAGTTGAACTATTGCGACTAGTAGGAAAGAAAATGGATAGAGAACAACGGAAGCGAGCTCTCTATATTCGTTTTCATATATTTTTTGAATCGGAATTGGAATCGAAAACTTCGATATGAAAATGGAATCGAATATTATCGAATACAGATATGGAGCGAATACGAAACAAAAGGAATATGGTAACAATTACTTATCGGAATATAAAACCCCCTCAAATTGAGCTTCATGAATCAATGAAAGGATATGGTGTCGACGGTGAATACCGGCGACCTGTATTGTGAGGGTATTAGGGTACGTTGGCACGATGATCTACACAAAACAACATCAAGCACACAGAAGATAAAGATTATGCTGGTTCAGATTTCTCGTAAGGTAATAGCTCTAATTCAGTTTATATGAGATTACAATTAAACCACGTAGAATACAATAGAAGACAATAGAACTAACGGTTACCAACAAGATTCTCGATGAGATCAAGCTGCGGTAGGTTTCAAGTACTCCGGATTGCGACCACCATAGATATGATTCCGCTATGATTCGATGTCTCGACTCCCCCTGGGCCTTATATATATAGTGCAAATACCTAGCCCTCTAAGTGGGATTCGGGAAAGTTTTGCTCGCGTACTGAATCATAGAACCATTATCTTCTCCTAGTAGGATTCTGATATTCTATCTGGAGAAAAAGTTTTCTTATACGACTAAGCAAATTCCATAGATCTTAAGTAACCTTCCCGTATACTTGAGGGTATCCGTATCCGTATACTTCATAATCCCAAGGATAAGAAATATGTCTTATCCATAACCCTGACATATGGTTTGTTATTTTTCTAAAATAATAAGTTAACATTTCTAAATTCTATATGGTCAATTCCCTATGCGGTTTCATAATCGTTTGTGAAAATCGATTTCTATAGTTGATTCTTAAGATATCTGCATGTAAAAATGATTTTTCACTTCCTTAAGAGATCCTTAAGTTATGTGTATATACGTGTTTTTTTTTAAAATTGATCCCTACCTACGGATATCCTGATAAAACTGCGGATAATTTCCAACATTTTCTAATATCCATCGGATACTAGTCCTACCATATTCATTTCCGTTTCTGAAAAAAATACATATTCGTATATTCGTTTCCGTACTTGGCACTATCCGTAAATTATCCATCTGGACTATACGTCGCCGACTAGTGATTGCAATTTTTTGCCACCCTCCAGCATGCAAATATCTCTCCCGAATTTTTCTTTTTTCTTCTAAAAAGATTATTCAGATTAATAAAATTTTGTTAAATTATTAAATAATTTCGTGTAAAAAAGTTCCGAAACTCTCGAAATTTTAGGATCAATTTCAGTAATTTCGGTGACCTCGAATTTTCCAAAATTTCAGTGGAAAACGAAAGTGTAAACCCCGATTGCGACACCGAATTGATATAATGTGTTGTATATATCACATCGCCCAGTTGGATTATTGTATATTCCAATTATATCTTACAAAATGTCACATGCTTGAAAATGACGTCTTTAAATTTTGCCTATGTGACAAGTTGCTGCTGGATGAATATGCACCTAGCTAGAAGAACAGGAAGGCTTTTTTTTATCAAAGCTTTATCAATCATGAAACAGACATGCTAATAAGCCTGAGCTCATTTTGCAGGGTGTGATGTGTGTGCAGATCAGATCACATACATCAAATGAAGTAATTAAGCACAACCTCAACTACCCCCCTAAAACATTTTTTTCCCTGAAAGGGGAGTTAAAATACAATGAACATTCCTGTATATATATAACCTTACTGACAAAACTTGCCTCAACACTTCTCATATGATGAGTACTATTTACCCCTAGTGCTTTGAATAAGATTACCATTTAGCATGCAAGACATATGCACACGACCATCGCAAAATATCGTCGGTAATTCTTTGAAAAAACGATTTGAACGTGAAGAAACTAAATTAATGGCCGTCTATTCTAGTTAATGAATTTGTGTGTGTGGCAGCTACCATCAATGCCAGCTGATCCCATGCATAATGCATTAATTTATGCATGTTAGTATCGGAAGTAGGAGTCTCGCGTGTCAAAGCTCCAAAGCGAAGCGCCTGCGCCATGGCTGCTCTCCTCTACGTCGTCCATGTCGTCGTCGCACGACGGCAACGGCGGCGGCGGCAGCGCCTGCAAGAAGTCGTAGGCATGGCTGCCGCCCCAGCCCGGCGGCGAGTACAGCGGCGGCGGGTGCGCCATGACCGGGCGCCAGTCGATGCTGCCGTCGGCGCGCACGGCCGGCGCGACCACCTCGCTACCCGTGGCGAACTCCGGCGACAGCGAGGGCGGCGAGTCGGCGCGGCGCCCCATGAGCGCCGCGGCCGCCTGCTGCGCCGTGACGTGGGCGCGGTTGGCGTGGGAGAGCGCGGCGGCCTGCACCTGCTGCGGGTCGCTGCTGCGGGCGTTGCACGACGGCGGCGAGTCCGGGAAGTTGAGGTCCGCGCCGGCGGCGCCGTGGCCGCGGAGCGTGACGAAGGCGGCGTCGAAGGCCCGCGCGGCCTTCTCCGGCGAGTCGTAGGAGCCCAGCCAGATGCGGTCGCGGCTGTTGGGCAGCCGGATCTCCGACACCCACTTGCCCCACTTCCGCCGCCGCACGCCCTTGTACTTCTTCTCCCCCCTGCCATTAATGCCGCCCTCCATCTCCGGCGACGATGACATCATGTGACGACGTTGCGGGCTGGCTCTCGGTGGTGCGCTAGCTTTGGTTGCTTGCGCTGCTGATCATCTTGGCGAGGTCACATCGGCTACTTATACCGTCGCCATACGTCGTCGGGTGCGACGCGTTGACTCGCTATGGCGCGTCGGACGGCGACGTGCAAGGTGTCAGCCAGCAACCAAAGCTTAGCGAGGTGATGCTACTACTAGCTGAGGTTGATTTGGATCCTAACTTGGATTCTACTAGATATATCGGCCGGTGGACCTCTTGTCTTATTCGAGACACTCTTTTCTAATTTATTTACGTTAGACCATCCCAAATTTAATACATTGTCACATAAGCAAAAATCTGATATGGCACTAGAGTTAATGAGGAGAGAAGTAAAAGGATGAATAATAAAAACATGAAAATAGGTGGATAAAAGAAGAGAGGAGAGGTGATTGGAAGAGAATTTAATTTTAAGACACTATCCATCTATTCGATACATAGTTTCTATACATAGTGTCTATATGACATATTAAGTATGGAAACTAGTTGATAGTTTTTGGGTGGGGATGATCTTATAAAGATATAATTCAGTGCGATTTTTGTCCCGGGAAAAAATGATTTTTATAACATAAATAAATTAAAAATCACAGTTAGTTATTAGTTACTCCTATGTTGTTACGATCGCAACTGTTGTCGTTGCTCCGTTTTTCAGTGATAGTGTGGTCTGTGGTATACCAATGGAGACTTTTGAGTACCATGCTGCCAGCCACAATTTGCCAACAAAAGTTGTTAAATTTATCTAAAGATACTCAAAATTTATATCACACCTTAACATGTATGACCCAGTTGATTATACCAGTTTATTATAAGAGAATCTCACCATAACTACGACTGATGATCTACAATCAAACAGTTGCAATACGTGGTAAACGGTCATTAACCAAACGGTCTTGGTGATATAAAAACTAATAATGTATCCCTGTTTTGTAAATTTAAATTTTAGACATGTCCGTGGCTCCTTGCCACAACGTCAGCAGGATCAGGTTTAATGGGATTATTTTCTGAAGAGTAGATGGAACATATGAGCAAAGGGCGAAATGTGTCTTAATGCAAAATGAACTGCACAAAATGTGTTTTGAAACAAAAACACGACTGCATGTTAAAGAAGAATGTCTTTTTCCAACTTAACTGTAGGAAAAAAGAAAAAGAAAATATCACTGGATTGTTGTATATAACGTATATACAAACTCAAAAACTAAACTGCTCGATAAATGTAACTAAGAGACCGTGAGCAGAGAATTAATGGACGCCCATGCTACAATCTACTACTACCAAATTGGCAAATTACTAGTACCAAATTGGCAAATTACTAGGTAGAGATGCTTCACGTAATACTACTCCATCACAAAATGCTTTCCGTCGATCAATTCATCACCATTCATCCGTGAATCTTGGAATGGTCAGCCCGCTGACCCCGCTCTCATTTGTTCTTAAGTTGGGAGCAAAAATTAAAGCATAGCTCGTACTTCCTGATTTTCTTTCAACCAATCTCATTCAAATAAAAGAAACCCTATAAGAATGTATTTTTCAAAGTAACCTAGATTAGAATGTATTTTTGAAAATAACCTTCCACGCTACCTATATATGCTAATCAAATATTTTCCAATTTCCATGACTGCCACGCTACAGTATTCTTCTAAGACTCGTGTGGTAAGGTTGTGTTGCCGCTAACGAGGATGACATGAACAAGAGGTTTAGGGGCTGTTTGGATGCTTTATTTCAGTTTGCAGAACTCTTATAGCTAAGGTATGTCATGTCAAAATTTGTGTGGCTAAAAAATCCTTGATCACAAGTTAAGCAAGTTTTGACAAAAATATGTGGGACACAAAATCAAAAAGTGTAGTATGATAAATATGGGGAAACCAAATAAACAATATGCTAAGTAGGTCAAAGTTGTTTGCCAAAGTTGTGGCAAAGTGTGATCATCATCCAAACACCCATTAGATTTAGGCTGAGTTTTTCCCCAACTTTCCCAACTCACATCCCTCGTGTTTCACGCTCACGCTTTTCAAATTACTAAATGGTGTACTTTTAAAAAAAATTTCTATATGAAAATTTCTTTAAAAATCATATTAATCCTTTTTTTAAAAAAGTAAATACTTAATTAATCATAAGAAAATATGTCGGTCCGTTTTGCATGAGCAGGAGGTGAGTTCCCATCCTCACCTCCCGAACACACAGTCTTGGTTGGTTTAGTAATAATTCTTGGTTGGTGTAATTTTAAAATTATATAAAAAGGACTCCGAAAATTTTAAAAGATATGGCTCGCGTGCACCGGATCCATAGCCCCTGCAACATCCAGTTTTTCCTTGATACCGTGTGGTGTGGCAACAACCCTGAGTTCCGACAGGTCGGAAGGAAACCTAAAGAACAAAAGTGGATTCCCTACTAGCACCTTTCTGGCACTACAGATGATTGGCTAAGTAAACTGGATTCGTCAGCAGTAAGAATGGGTCAAATAGGTAAAGTGGAATGATTAGCTCATGTGACTAATATATATGATCCTTAGTGCTTAATGTAATTTACTCGATTGACCCTTTATAGGGTACTCCCTTAATTCTCAAATATATAAATATTTTTATATTCAAATATATAAACAATATAAGTACTTCTAGACTTATTCTAATGTACAGGAATTCAAGCATTTTTCAACCAGACAGATACTTAGAAGAGGAATAAGTAATTCAAAATTGAAAATTTAACCAATAAAGTAATTGAATAACTTTAATCTTTACTAAACAACCTAGAAATACTTATATGGTAATAGAGGGAGTAACATGAATAGAATTTGATATAAAACTATTTTTTAAAGAAAGTCTAACGTAAAATTAAGGCACATGTTTATTTGTCTATGATAATCTATTACTTCGTGGTATAGTGGAAACTACGGCACATGTATATATATTATCTATTACGGTATTAACTCAAGATAGTCACTAGAAAGTGATGCATTTTTCTTTCAAAGTTAATTATACGTCAGCAATTTGGGTCACGAAAGCATCATTTTTAAAGATATTCCCTTTGTCCTAAAATATAAGTATTGTTCGAATAGTACTAAGTCAAATATTTTTAACTTTAATCATTAATAGCAAAAAAAAATCAATCATGTAAAATTGATGTTACTAAATTTATCATGAAACAAACTATCATAATAAATACTTATATTTCGAAGATACTGTTGGTCAAAGTAATATCTCGAAGATCATGTCCAAGTTCAAAAATTTATATTTTAAGATAGTGGGAGTACAAAGCTGCAACATCGTGAAAGTAGTTTTCATGATAAAATTTACTCATGCCATTTTACAGTTACCAGGCTACGCACGCATCTCTTTCTTTTTTCTTTTTGTCAAAATCAATACTGTTTGACTAGACCGCATCGCTCTCCCCTTTATTTGATACTACAGTGATCTGTCACTATGCAGTAGTACCAGTTTTGGATTATACAGGGAGATCCGAGATTTGGCCGCCGTAAAATAAAGTTGGATATAGATGGACTGCTAGCTTTGAACTTTGAATTCAAGAGCTATAGCTGCTGCCTCGAATCATACACATATAGACATATAGTACTCCAGTAGTACTGTATCATGAATGAATTGGAGCTACTCCAGCTAGCAGAGCACAGAAGCGGTCAGAGAGTCAAAGCAGAGAAGCCGTTTGACCTCGCGGCTCGCGCGCGGGCGGTCGGTCGGTCGGGCTCCCAGCGGCGCGGCGCGGCGAGGCGAGGCGAGGCGAGGCGAGGCGAGGCGATGAGCTAGTGAGAAAGGAGTACGTGGAGACGGCTCGCCCTGGCGACCATGGAACGGATGGATACCCATCGTGCGATTCCGGCTTGACGGCTTTGGCCGGCTTGCTTGCTTGCTGCTGCCAACCTCGCGTCTGGTCTCGTCGCGCCGCGCCAGGGAGATTATGGGTATATTTAGGAGAGCTCCGCGCCAGGGAGATTATGGGTATATTTAGGAGAGCTTACTGTAGTTTTTCCCAGAATCAGAAACTCCTCTAAACAGTTTAACTTTTAATACAGATTCTAAAAAACTGCAGTGGTAGAATCCACAAAATAAACTAAAAGTCAGAAGTTAGGAAACCCAGCTTTTCCAGAATCTTATAAACTGTCTATCGATTAACTGTTTCCCAGAATCTTAAACTCTTTCTCAAACAGACCCTATTTGTCCCTCCGGCCGCGAGGGAGATTTGTGTCGCTCCGGCCGCGCTACCCGCGCGTGGCATCGGTTATGGTTGCGAGTCGACCAAAGGATAGGACAGGTTGAAATGTTGAACGGCTGTTCATTAAAAAGAAAAAAATGATGTTTGTGTGAGCTGGTGTTTGTGTGATCTTTTGTTTAATAGTTGTCGCGGCACGTATCTCGGTCGGTCGAGACGTGTAGAGCTCGCGGTCGGAGTGCGTGCGGCGGACAAAGAAAAGGAGGGTGATGGAGAAGGAGAGATGAGGATAGATGGGGGTGAGACGGTGAGTGGACAAGAATAGAGGTAGAATATGGAAGGTGCTTTAAGGAATTTTAGCGAAGATTCACAATGTAATGGTAATGGCTTGGATAGGATATGCAGAAATTTGCCGATAGTTTTCAGTTGTGTTGTAGTACACTTTCATTCTCAAGTCTCAGCTTCTCAAAACTGCATTAATCCATTCTACACGTTATATTTCCGTTCTTCATTCTCAACTTTGACCAATAAATTTTACCCGCATCCATCCGCTCTAACCTTAAATAGGGTTTACGTTCACATCGTACCCCACTTCGGTTATACTTTCTACGTATAAAAGGGTTAACTCGGATACTATTGTTAGAGCATCAAGACTTATAAGCTAACCCTTATCCACCTAAAGTTTCTAATACTATACTTAAAAGACATTCTAACACCTATGTGCTACTTAGACCAACATCAATACTATAGGCTTCAAGCATCTCAACTTTCAAAGTTGTGGTACTAAACCATTCACTAGTACAACCACAATACCACCTCTAGACCACTTGAGCCAATACCACTATTACAACTTCAAAAAGGGGCTAGAATGTGATACTAAACCACCCACTACTATCACTTCTGGGCCACTTAAGCCACACCACCACTACTACTACATGCTTAAAAAGGGCTGAGGTTTTACACGTGGACTTAGGATGCGTTTGAATCAGCTATTTGAGCAGAGCTATTTGTGACAGGTGAAACCAGGTCAATAATTAACACATAATTAATTAAGTATTAACTGTTATAAATTTAAAAAATAGATTTATTTGATTTTTTAAAAGAACTTCAATATGAAAAGTTTTTGTGACGTACATATCATTTAGCAGAATAGGAAACATGCTAACAAGTAGCACAACAAAATGTCCAAGTCAAATGGGACCCAAGCGCTAATATCACGGGCCTATTTGGTAACTTTAGGAGATGAAGGGGAGTTTAGGGGGAATTGATGGCAGGATGGTCAAAAGAGTTTGATTTTTATTCATACTCTCTTGTTCCGAGATAAAGTTTCGTTCGATTTTTTAAGTGATGATGGATGGCTCAGATATAATTAACGATACTTAGAGAAGGAATTCCCACCCTAACCCCAGTATTAAAAGCGAGGGAGTTAGAGGACAAACTCTACATCCCAATCTCTCGTAAAACTCCCACACCCACAACCCAAACCCTCTACTCTCATTCCCTCAAACTCAGAAGAGAGGAAATTCCCTACCAATTTGCACCTCCTATCTGGTATTTAAAAAGGAGTGAGTTATGCCCAAAAAACTCCCAACGAAACCCCACAACCGATTAGTGTCATAAGGATTCAAATACTAGTGTCTACGATTAATAAATGGATATGTGCATCCTGATTGGTGCAAAGGCCAGGAGTTATTCTCCCATCTTTCTAGAAATCATTACAAAGCTGAAAATAACCAAAAAAAAGTTGGCGTTCATTATCATTTATCAGTACGATATACCACCACACCAATTTTGGTGTACAAAAGGGGATTCGAGTGGCTTTAATGTTATCTCCAGGAGCAATATTTTCCAAAAATGATGGTTGCTGAAAGGGCATAGTACGATGGATGGCTCAGCTGAGCGCACCTGGTAATTCAGGAGAGGACAGCCATTAGATCCGACACCCGCAACACTATGTAGCTCGTGTCATCAGAGCCCTTGAACTCGCTGCCAGCATATTTGGAATATAGAACGGTGCTACCTGCAGAGACCGACAATGGGATCCTCTTGCCTTCCTCATCCAGAGGACCAGGGCCAACAGCCACGACCTGTCACCAATCAACTAACACATCATTAGCTTTGATAAAAACTATATTTCTATCTGTGGAGTCATACGTCCAACATGAAGATCCAACCGTAGTACATAAAAAAAACCACAAAATGTAGATAGTACATAAAAAGAAGACCACAAATGTCCAGTAGAACTAAAAAATTGATTGACTGACCGTTCCAATAGACGGCTTCTCCTTTGTTGTTTCAGTAAGCAACAGACCACCAGGAGTTTTATCTTCAGCTTCAGCGACCTATAGTATGAGAAAAGGGTAGGGTAAACAGGAAGAAATTATTACAATCAAAAGGAGGGTGGCCTCAGCTTTAGTTGGCCATGCCTACTTAATCAACAACATTACACTGCTATCCAGACAAATGTATAAGAAATGTCTACCTTGATAAGAACACGATCACTAAGAGGCTTCATGTCCTTTGCATCATCAGTCTCCAGAATACCTATGATGTCATCCTCTTTAAGAATCAGATGGTTGGAATCATTCAACTCCACCTCTGTTCCAGCATATTTTGAATATACGACTTGGGCTCCAACCTATGCAAGTCACATATGTGCATTTTAGTACATATCTTTTGTTTGCCAACAGTAATAGCTTGTTTACACTCAAAATGATCACACTTCGAGACATTTAAAAAAAATCAAGATAGGAGCCTCAATAAATGTAACATCTTGAGTCAAAACAGGCAACATAAATCCTTTAACAGCTTTATCATACCCAACTTTTCAGCATGCTCATTATTGGATTATTAGTCATGGCCACGGGTCCAATGCTAAATCCGCTAGTTTTACTCTTTTACTTTCAGGTCTGATTTCCGTATTCATGAACCTGGAGGCTTGAACAGGCGAGCCTCACCCCTTGTTATTATTATATAATAGTTCTTTGGACAGGTTGGCTGGAACCTACCAACCAAACAATCCATGGAAACAAATGCTCCAGACTACTAGAGGAAACAATCCATGAATGACTAATCGAATAGCTGTACCAGTAAGGCTCATTGATTCTGTTAGAAAGCATCATACTATTTTTTTTCACTATTTTGCAAAGAAAAATATACCTGAATGCTAACTTCCACTTTGTTATCCCCAACAGTTCGTCCCTCCCCAATGGCAACTACTTCACCCCCTTGGGGTTTAGACTGAGCAGCCGAAGGAAGCAAAATTCCACCAGTTGTCTTCTGTTCAGCAGACTTAATCTTTACAAGTACTCTATCATCCAAGGGCTTGAGTGTTGTATACTGCAAGTGAATAACAGAACATAAACTTCATAACTGAAAAGCATAACAAATATATTTTCTGGAAAATAAACTAAAGTATTATAAGCATGCTTTCAACCCCCTCTTTTCGATATCTTCACTGAATCCATAGTGTACTTGTAATTCATTATTTTATTTCTCATAGTAATTAAAATATAAAACATAGAGTACTTATAATTCACTTCATTACTCTTTTATTGCAAGGATACATAATTCATTTTTTTCTCAAAACCGATTTGCGCTTCATCTTTCATCACAGTCTGACAGTAAGTTCGGTAGTCAACGTGGGATAGTAGCGATAGACACATCACAGATCACTGTACCACAATCTTAAAACTTCCTAATCAGCAATCACCATGAGCTAACCACCACAGCAATACAGGTGTATGCAGGGCACACCGTACACCAGACGGACTCAGATATCCATCTAGAACCATTCATCATTAAATTGAACAGAAATAATTCAGTTAACCCAGCGGACTCATCGTCGATTTCATCGCTATCGTAATAGCATTGCCCGCAATACCCAATTCAGTGATTCACAACTAACCCTCTAGTGAAAAACTCTGAACCGAGAATAGCATTACCAGTGTGCCCACCATGGTACATTGCAAGGAAAACACACCTTCGGGGCGACGACGGCGGCGGCCCTGACGACGAGGCCGCGTGACGGCCGCCGCGCCTGGCGGAGCACCCGGACGGCCGCCGGCGACGGGAGGCGGAGCGCGTCGCAGGAGGCCATCCCCTTCGTAGCGAAGGTCACCGCGCCAACTCCAGCGGCGGAGAACTGCACCGGCGCCATCTCCGGTGGATTGCTCGCCGCGAAATCCGAGCAGCAGCAGGAGATAAACTGATAAACCCTAGAGCAGCGGAAGCGCAGAGCAAAGGGGAGGAAACGCTTTATCCCAAACGGCGAAGCGCACGAAGGTGACAAAAAACATTTTGGTGGGCTTGTTTGGGCCCCAACCAATACAATTTGAAGCCCATTTTTGGTTTTGGGCCAACACTAGTATACTTCCCACGGGCCGTTTTGAATTGGGCTGAGTTGCGTAGCTTGCTGAAGAAGCCATTAGGCCCAGAGGTGTTCGTCACTTCAGCCCGTTCGAACTGGCGTGGCTGCGGCGATCGCCACTTGCGAGGAATCAGCCATGGCCGGCGCCGGCGGCGGCGGCGGCGGCGGCGCCTCCCCTTCCTGCGCTGCGGTCGCCGGTTGGACCGTGTCCGCGGTGCTTCTGCAGGTGGTTGGTCTCTCCATGTTCCTCTACGGCTTCTTCCCCGTCAAGCCCACGCTGCCCGGGTTCAGGTCCGCGCCTCTACCTCTGCTCTGCTCTGCTCTATCAGCGGCTGTGGATGGTGTTTGCTTCGATTGACCTTTGGTTGGGTGTCCGCAGTGGAGCGGAGAGCTACCGGATGCCGTCGTGTGGTCTTGCCGGTGGCGGGGAGCAACCGGCGCTTCCGCCGGATCAGCTCAGATCTCTGTACAGGGTGAGGCATCGGTTACTCGGGCTAGATCCATCTCATACTGCTGCTTATTACATTGTGATAGAGAGATTGGTTATTCGTAACTGTACTGTGTTTTTAAGTGTTACGAAGCTCATGTTTGTGCTATGATTAATGCCAGGAACTCTCCGAGGTCCCTCCTGTGTATGATCGTTTGGTGTTGATGGTATGCCCAAAATTGATGTGCCTGTTCTTCTCACAGCATAATCCTAGGCATTTCAATGGCAACTTTATTCTTACCCTTTTAATGTTTGGCATTTTGAGTTTGTGCATGTCAATTTAGGTTATAGATGGGCTTCCTGCTGAATTCGTATTGGGGAGAGGTGGAAAACCTCCAAGCAAAGAAATGGTGGAATCCATGCCCTACACTCAATCTCTGTTAACTGGTTGCAAAGCAGTGGGTTATCATGCGAAGGCTGCACCTCCAACCGTCACAATGCCCCGACTAAAAGTAAGACTGCTTGTATACAGAGATTCCTATTTGTGCAAGTATTTGGTGATTCTAAAGCGTGATACTTTCAGGCAATGGTATCTGGGGCAATTGGAGGTTTTCTAGATGTAGCATTTAACTTCAATACTCAAGCCTTCTTGGATGACAATCTTCTTGGTTAGAAACTCCCAATACCTGACCCTATCCTTCTCTTGTATTAATCATCTTCTTTGCATACCTAATTGCCAACATGGTGAGTTCAACCTGTTGGTCATGGTTTCCTCCTCTGTGTTCTGCATCAAATTTATCAATGGTTCTGACCTGACCAAACAAGAAAATGTCTTATAAGCTATATTTATAATATGATCACACCATTGCAGATCAGCTTCACATGATTGGTTATAAGTTAGTGATGCTGGGAGATGAGACATGGATCAAATTGTTCCCAAAATTATTCTGGAGACAAGATGGAGTGAGCAGTTTTTACGTGAGTTCCTCTTATCCATCACATGCCTTTTTTTCACAAGATAATGTGATTGAAAGATGAGTGTACTTGAACCTTGAATACTGATAAAATACACTTACCAGTGTGTGAAAATCTAATCTAACAATAGGTTGCCAAGTATAGATATTTGTGTATTAGGTATTTTAAGCATATGAGTTGATGCTTGGGTTTTGCTAATAGGCTAATAGCCGTGCTCTTTGTTTTGCATTCAGTCTTTCTACCTGTAGAACTTAACTTAATGATTGTGACTGGATGTCAGGTGAAGGATACGGTTGAGGTTGATTTTAATGTTTCGCGTCATCTGGAAGCTGAGTTTGCTGCCAAAGACTGGAATGTGTTGGTATGTTCTTGGCTTAGTTCATATTCTCTTATTTTATTCCTCTGTGAACTTATGGTACAATAATAGTTCTTTGGATTACAACCATTTATTCCAAGTATCTAATTAATGTTTCTTGTGATAAATGTTTTAACAATCTTTACACTTTCTTCCCTTGTTTGTGCTGTTTCCTAAGGTTATCCTGCAAGTATTATATTCTTATATACTAATCAAGTTTTTTTGTTTGTTAATTTCAGATTCTCCACTATTTAGGCTTAGATCATGTTGGCCACATTGGTGGCCGTCAGAGGTAAATACCATATCATCCTCCCTGCCTTTTTCATATTTGAATGATGTCTAATTTAAGTTAAAATTTTAAATTTTACAGTATTTTGATGCCCCAAAAGCTGAAGGAGATGGATGATGTGATTAAAAGAGTGCACAATGCTGTATCAGGCCTTGAAGATAATTTGGACAGAACACTTCTGGTTTGTGACTTTCTGGGTTCTATAAATTTTGTAACATTCCTGGTAGCATGTATATTTGTGATGAACAAGTTTGATCCTACATCTGCAAGAGATTGCCATAAAGTCCACTAGTGAATGGTGAATTTTGTAGTGATGATTGATATGTTTATGCTTAATAAATTTATTCTGGCACCTTTCTAAGTAGTAGTGATGTTTATTGATTGTGGCTTCTGATTATCTGACGGGTTATCCTTGCAAACAAAATGACTGTATGATGTGTTAGTAACTCAAAAATTGATTTCATTCTTTTTTTTTTCAATTGCTATTGTATATGCTTGGATTTACAGCAAACTATGATAGCTCGTTAAGTTCAGTGGTGTGTAAAATCAACAAGTCCATGCCTTTTCTGGAAAAATAAAGTTCTACATTAAATCTCATAGGCATATTTCTGTCGCCCAATATTTCAGGTTGTGGTTAGTGATCATGGCATGACTGAAGGTGGTAATCATGGAGGATCCTCTTGTGAAGAGACTGACTCCCTTGCCCTTTTTATAGGACACAGTGTTCAGAGTTCATATTGTTCACCTTATGACCAGAATGAAGCACTTCAGGTATAACTCTTACTTTATCAGTGAATGTAGTTTCATCCTTCTTTATATCTGGATACCTATGGTGGTCCACTTAGTTTCGAGTATGATTTCATACATAAATCATCGTTGTTGTTGAATATATTATTATAAAGAGGGAAATGTATGAGCGGTCCCTAAACTTGTACGGGTGTGTCATCTAGGTCTATGAACTCTCAAAATGTATTTTTTGATCCTCGAACTTGTCATCAGTGTCATATAGGTCCAAATGGGTTCTAATCCGCTCCATGCGCTGATGTGGCATGACACGGTGGCACTTACGTGTAAGTGGGACCCACATGCTAGTCATATACATATAAACAAAATTTAAAATCATATTTTTCTCCTCTTAGGTAGAGAGGAAAAAAGATAAACCTAAAAAATAGTTCTAAGATAGAGAGAAGAAAAATATGATTTTAAATTTTGTTTATATGTATATGACTGGCATGTGGGTCCCACTGACACGTAGGCGCCGCCATGGCATTCCACATCAGCGTATGGAGCATATTAGAACCCGTTTGGACCTATATGATGCCCAAGATAAGTTCGAGGGCCCAAAATTGCATTTTGAGAGTTTAGTAACCTAGGTGACGCACCCGTAAAAGTTTAGGAACCGCCCATGCACTTCACTCTAATCAGTCATTTTGTCATCATCTAAGCTAAAAATAATTGCAAAAAATCCTAAAAATAGTGTTCCATTGACTACTTTTCTTTGTCAGGTGGACATTGCGCCAACATTATCTCTCCTCTTTGGGACACCAATTCCAAAGAACAATATAGGTGTGGTGCTTCCAGAGCTTTTTAATTCTTTGACAGGTGATTTTATCCTTACCTTGTGTTTTCAGTGTCTTGAGCTTCATCAGGATGCAGGATACTTAATAAAAAAATTAAGATATTTTATGCATGTGTACTTTATAACGATTTCAAAAGGTAATAGGATTTTGATGGATTTATAATCATGTGTCTTGTTGCCTTTAGTTGATTGCTGTATTCTCAGTTAAACTGGAAAATTGGGTTTTTACAAATTGCATCATTCAGCACTCAAAAGTCTTCAGTTCAAAATATGATGAGTGCATCTTATTTCAGATGGGCAAAAACTGCGGACCTTAGAGCTGAACTCATTGCAATTCTTAAGATTGTTGCAAGCACAGTTACCTGCTTTCTGCTTTGAAGATTGCATTAATGCAAAGTATGGTTTAGGAGTTGGTAAATTTCCTGAATCTGTTGAAAAGAAGTTGTGTCATTTGCTTTCTAAAGCTTTTGATTTCCACCACCCTTCACACCTACATCAAACATCTAATTTCAAGTAAGCGTCTGCTGCTAAATTCCTCTAACGGTTGTGAATATAACCAAACATCACTTCTTAAAAGAACTTACTTTTCCAGGACCATTGAAGCTGGGTACAACATGACTGCTGTTGACGCCTACTATGAATTCTTAAGATATGCGAGTGAGTGGTTGTCTCACAGAGCGACCAATGTAATTTCACTATCTTTGCAGGTTTCAACCGTAGTATGAAGCGGCATTCTGTTACATTTTTCCTTTCACCTGAAGATCAAATTGATTTTTTTACTGTTATATTTGCAGAAACCATTCTATTTACTTATCTCTGCGATCTCATTGATGATTGTTTCATGCCTTTCTCTCATGGGGATTGTCTCTCGCCTACTTAAGAGAAAGTCTCTGAGTCAGTTTGAGCAACATTCCGAGTGGAATTCAGATTACCATTGGCACCTTGATGAAGTGTTCATTATCATGGGGATTTTCCTTTATGTCAGCAGTCTTGGATCAAGCTCTTTTGTGGAAGAAGAACAGTATACATGGCACTATCTCACTTCTACTCTGTATTTAATATTTCTCATGAAGACAACACGATCGATGCTGAGAGAATCAAATTCAGCAGTAGCACAAACAAAAGGGAAGATTTTTCATGGAAATGACTGCTCTTGTTTTACTAGCTGTAAATTCATCCCCAGTATGCAAGACGGTTACAAGTTATGGACTATCATTATCATTCTTGTTTCTGGGAGAATTCTAAGAGCTTGGCATCAAGGTGGGGTTAACTGGGTTCACTTTCCTGACATTTCAAAGTCACTGGCCCAAGCTGATTCATCTGTTGTGAAGGCTCTTCAAATTATCTCAGTTCTTGCAGTTGTGGTATTGTATTCAGTTTCACTCCTGTTACTGAGTCCAAGGAAAATGAATATTCTTCTAGTATGGTTGAGTCACTTCTTTTGTGGAATTTTGGTTGTGCTTCATATCTGGCAAAGTCAGATCAATACTAAACTACCAACGGATCATAGCACAACATCCATAGCTCAGATATTTTATGTCATCGCGAGTATTTCACTAACATTCACTTTTGTTGCATCACCTTGGATATTTCCAATACATTTTATGGAAGCCGAACCAGCATCCTCTGGCTCCAATCTTAAAATGGCAATACATCTGCATGGCATAAATCATTCCATGTTCCTGATTGGAATAACATACGCAGCTTTCTGGTGCCTTCTGCAATTGCTTCTGCAGCAGCCCATAAATGCAATACCAATTCTGCTCATTTTCTTGCAAATAATCTCTAGTATAATCCATTTTTTTCTGGATAAATCATTGCATAAGAAATGGGTACAGGTTAGTTCCTTTAAATATTATTTTTAATATTTGCTTACCAATATGATATTTTTTTCATGATTATTGGCATGATATGAAATGGTTTACTAATGATAATCATTGTTGATGAACTATGTAGATTGTCGCAATGCAGTTATTGGGATTGTCTGGTCATTTTGGTCTTGGAAACACCAATAACCTCGCCAGCATTGATGTTGCTGGGGCTTTCATTGTAAGTTTAACAAAGAATTAGTTAAGTGCCTTTTATCTTCATTGCGTTCTGGTTTGACTAATGTATTTTAACAGGGGATTTCAAGTTACTCCACAGTTCTTTCTGGCATATTGATGTTCATAATTACATATGGATCACCTCTTCTGTTGTACCTTGGGATGGTGGTTTATCTATCAGTGATAAGCAGTGATGATATCTCTACTCCACATCAATTGAAATGGAGCTGCATTTTGGATAAAATGATCACGTTGCCCTGTTTGCTTCCTTTGGTCATCAATTCTATTGCCTTGACATCGTACACCATTGTTTTGCTGCTCATGAGGAACCACTTGTTTGTTTGGAGCGTATTTTCACCGAAGTAAGTTCAGTAATTTGTTCTTTTGAAACCAGAACATTTGACTGCAGCTATACTCTCGAGATTATGACCGTATGAACTAATGCCACTAGCATGCCCATCACATTGCTGCATACTGCATAGAACATTGAAACCAAATAAAGGAAGTTTAAGGTATTTTCTAGTTTCCAGTTCCGGTCTTTCTCAACAGAAGATAGATGCAGAACTGCGGCCAGATTGTTTTTACTTGTTGCAACGTTCATCATTGATAGACTTATTTGGAGGGAAAATCGTTGATATACTCTTATATGCTACATCTGGTTATTTTTAGTAAATTGACAGGTTTTCATTTCCAATGCCAACAGGTACCTTTATGTTTGTGCAGCGACAGTGTGCACTTACACTGGAGTGTTCATTATAGCCATGACAGCAGTTTACACTTGCACTGTTTTTTCCTTCAGGATGAGAAACTACAAGGATAAATCCGTATAATTAGTTTGAAAATTAGGTATTCTTATTTCATAAGTCATTTACCAGAAAGGAAGAGTAGCATTGCCTTCATGGAGGACCTTTTTTACGGTGTGACTTTCTTTGTTCTCTGCGGCTCGTTTTTTTTTCCTGTTCATTTTGTAGTCTTAGTTTAGAAACTTCAGATCATACAATTCCCTTCAAAGGGTGTAAACACACATATCGTGTTCCTCTTCTTGCCCCCTTCCGTTTTGGCTGTAGATCTGATCTAGAGATTGTGTTGTATGTATTCCGTTGCACTAGCTTGTACAAACAACATAGACAAGGCTTGCATTGTTCATTATTCTTGTAAATTCGACTATCATTTGAACACATACCTTGCGGTTACGTAGTTCAACTTGGGAGAATGATGTCTTCGAAATTCGAATGATGTCTTCGAAATTCGACTATCACATAGGAAATGTGCGTTCCAAATTCCAGAAGGGAAAGACAAATGAGTTTATTCAAACGAATCGACCTATTTACATTTGGACGGATACACTGTTGGATAGCTGATATATGTACAATGAACGGGCTTATGTACAAAGGAATCATAAACCGGAGGTGGTCCGATACAAATGATACAGGCAAACACGGGGAGGGAGGTGCACTCAACAATTAGATCAGGTTCAAGATACTTCAGACCAGGCCACCAGGGCCACATGTTCATAGTCACAACGGTGGTCCGAGCTGAAATATTTCCTGACACATGATCTAACTGTCAATCAACCTGTGAACCTGTGGGTGGAGGATCTCGGTAGAGTTACATCATCATATATTGAGTGTACCACAAAGTTTTGGCAACAGCGCTTTCCCCTTGACAGGAGGCATGAGGGGAAGCGACATCGTTGCCGTAGTCACACAATGTACACGACACCACAACGACCAGCCATGGACTATTCACAGAAACTTGGATGCTACACGGCAGGAAGTCCAGAAGGCAGCAGTTGCTGCTTTTAGAATTGCTGGATTCTGGTAGATACTGCATAAAGGCATGCCAGGAACACAATAAGTCAGTTAGCTCTGCTGCTCTAGTTACACAGACACCAAGAAGAGCAAACATTTGCACGCTCATCAGATACTCCTCAGCTATGGGCTTTATGGCTACATAATTACATCAAAGATGTCATTCTCACTCCAAGGATGCAATAAATCTATTTAAGTGCTTGAAAAATGGAAGTTGCAAAAATACTGTTAAGAGGTCCATTTCCTCTTAACAGGTGGAAGAAACTAACCTAACCAATCAGAGTTAAACTATGAATTCAAAAGCTCACAGAGTTATAACGAAAAGCTTATGCAGCTTCTAGAGAAACCAATGCTTGGTAACTGGCCAAATCAAGTCAATTCTTCGATATGATTTTAGGAAACCACTTTACTAGGATCATCCTACACATATTGACTAGTAACAATAGCTTACCCGATAGCAGTTGCACTCCATGATGCTATATTATAAATAACTTTTGTTCCATCCCATGCCTTCTGAAGCTTGCTTTTCCTCTTCTTAGAAGAAAAGGTCTTGCTAAGAGCTGGTGAAAATGGATGGTGGGATCTAAGTATTTCTGCATTGACATAATTCATCTCAATTTATAAAAGAATGGCAAGATTACCTTGTTGAAGTTGATTAGGTGTCAAGTCCTGCACATGAAATTTTTCAACATCAAATTTATGAAATTTTCTCAATGAGGCATATGAAATTATCTTCCATGATAATTATCTAGTAAAAATGTAGGGAAAAAACAGGATAGGGATATAGATTTTAGCAATATTTTTTGTACCATGTCAAGAAAAATGATAGTAACTGTAAACATGATTATTATTATTTTTGGTCATATTCCTAAGATTCTTCACAATAGAGTAGTAAGACCAAATACTGAGGAAGAAATGCATAAGGAAATCCAGGCTGAAAATAAAGAAATTAAGAGAGAAGATCGAATATTAAAATTGTGTATTGAATTTTGCGTACCTTAGTTTGTTTCAGCGACAGCAAGTATGCAGCCATGAAGCTTGCAATACCATCAACTATATCATCTTGTTTAATGAGAACATATCCATCCTCTGAATCATCACTAATGTTCATACCCTTGTCAATGTCATCCCATATATCTGCTGCACTTATGATATCCCATGATATAGTTTCATCTACTGTTACAAGAGCAATTGTGGAACACTTGAGTTGTCAGGTTGATTGCAAGGAGAATTATTAGCAAAAAATTTAGCATGTGGTGCCAGGGAGGTGTATCTATTACAATCCCAAAAATAAAAAGGAAATATGCACCTGCACCATTTTGATATACTGACTTCTGAATATTATCAAGTTTTTCAAGAAATTCAGGCGATGCAACCCTTGATTTGAGAAGATCGCACAACTGCAAAGTAAAGAATGAGGTACAAATTTTAGTATAGTTACAGAACAAAATAAATAGGTACAATAAAACCTAGCACCGATTGATATATGATAGGCCAGACCGCCAGAAAACAGTTTAGGCCAGTGTCATTAAGAAAATTGAATTCAAAAGGATATGACAAATTCACAACACAAACAACTACGTCCAGTCACCCATGACACAAGATACCTGCCATTCAAGACACTATGAAAACTAAGAACCACTAATCAACTATTCCACGATCCAAAGGTCAAAAAAAAAAACAACTAGTCCAAGATCCATAGCTCATTATATTTGCAAACCGTTAACTTCCCCCTTGTGACACAATTGATTTGGCGATCCATAGCTTCATCACATTTTCTTTTTCTAAACAGCATAGCAGCACGTTTTGATTGGTGAATACAGAACACACTTTTCTGCTTCCACAATCATGTTTACCGCATTATGTACAGCAAGCAGCCATAATAGCTTAGCTCTTTAGTGGACTCAACACACGACACCACAGAAACAGCATAGCAACAAGGGACAGCCAAATTATGGCACCATCGTTCATACAAGGGTAATTCCGTGTAAATTTCAGCTAATTCCAGCAGGCTACCAATTCTAATCCAGCTAATCCGCTAACGTTTGAAGCGTATGACATTCGCAAACACATAAATGTCGTAAATTACGACTAATCAACCTGAATTACCGAACCTCCTACAAACCACCGGATCGCAAAATCGAGAGGCACAGCTCCCCCCCCCCCCCCCCCCTCACCTCGTCCGTCTCGTAGTCGGCCTCCGAAGGCGGAGACGACGGGGGCCCACCCTCCTCATCACACCCGCCGTTGCCCCCCACCTCCGGATTCGCCGCCTCGTCGTCGGCGCCCTTCTCCTCCTCCTCCTCCTCCTCAGGCACGGCGATGCCCAGATCGGCCTCCCGCATCATCTCGAGTGCGCGCTGGCACTGCTCCAGCACCGTCTCCAGCGTCCTCCGCCGCAGCTTCAGCTCCGCCGCCTCCGGTACCCTCCTCCCCGCCACCGCCTCCGGCGACGAGGAGGATGAGGAGGCGGGCTCCATCGAAACCCTAGAGAGGGGTGTGTACGGCGGCGACTCGATCCGCTCGTCGCTTCGCTTGGCGGTTTGGTCTAACCCAACTACGACGGTGGAGGGATAGGGAGAGGGAGGCGTGTGCTCGCGTGGATGCGTCGCCGTGCTCGAGCAAATCACCAAATTGGCTTCTCTTCGCGATAAGGGGTAGAGTAGAGGAGTATCGCGCGCACGTCGCCGTAGCCGCTGCGTTAACGTTGCTTGCAAGCCAGCTAGCGAGCCCCCACTGACAGGTGGGGCCAACCATCTGGAGGCCCACATGTCAGTGTGTTCACCCGATAGATCCACCACGTGGCGAGCGGTAAGCGGAGCGGAGGGTAAAAAGGCCGAGGGGATCTCCGGAGAGAAAACTTGTCACTTGCGGTATGATATAAATTGACCGTGATTAATTAGCAGTTAATTATATAAATTGACCGCTATCAATTAGCTGGTACTACGTAGTATTAATTAAATGGGTTCTATAATGAGTTCAGATTTCATATTCCTGCACCATTAACAACCGTGAGCTGATGGTGTCGATTTCTGTCTTGCTGAGCACTCTCCTGGTAGTAAGCTGTACTTCCATGATTCCATCCAATGAGAAGGGCTAAACGTGGTGTCTGCTTTGCGGTTAACACTTAGATAAGATCAGTAATCAAAAGCAGCAGTACTTGACAACAGACCATTTGTATCTGCTTCGAAGTACGCTTCGGTAAACCATAAACAACAGATCATTTGTACTTGACATTGCACAGGCTGATGAGAAAAAAACTTCCACCATGGACCACGGTTGATATACATCAAGAAAATCTACACTCAGATTATTCTAACGAATGGTATAATGTCTGGGAGCACAGAATTCCACTATATCAGACCGGATGATTACATTTGTTATGGAACAGTAAAAGAAACACGGGTACAGAAGGTAGTATCTACAAGGTTGATGGTGAGGAGGTGAAACTAATTTGACCAGACATGCACCAGACCTTTACTGTTTCCGGTGTATATTTCGTTGCGGTCCTCGTCGTAGAACAGAGCGGTGATGTCCTCAAGAGCATCAGAAACGGTGCTCCGAATGGTAGATCTGCTGCTGTCACCTCTTTTTCGAGGAGCGATTGTGAGAGTAGGGTCGAGCGGGGAGATCTTGGCGACGCACTTTCCCGTGAAGATGTTGCTCATGTTGATTGATCCCGTGTGGGGAGCTGAGTAGGGGATTTGCCATTTTATTCATATGAATTCAAAAATAAAAACAGCATAATGAAATTTGAAATTACCTATGCCCTCGCAACCGCCAGCATCTCTGACCTCCTTTGAGGCTTTGCAATATGAGATAATCAAGTCCTGGTCGGCAGTGATGTATATATTATTGGTATTGCAATTAGAATGCCACAACTCATGGTCATCAAATGATGTAACTAGCTCTCCACGGAAATTCCATGCTGCAACTGTCCTATTGCAGAATGTCAGGAATAGATTATTCTCGTAGAGGAAGATGAACGCCGAAGGAGTCATAAATTCGGTTTTGTTGACCTCAATCAGATTGGAGTTTCTAACCTGGTCAGAGAACCAAGTTAGTTCAAGAGCAAGGTACACTACAGAATGTAGTTGACACAAACAAAGAAAATAAGTGACATACATCAATAATCTGTAGGTTTTCCTTGTCTTGTTTCACAAGAAGTTTTTCATTAAACTGCTCGATGAAGTCAACCTTCCTGCTCCGGTGAAGCAACTGAGTGAAGGTTTTCAGTGGGGTTCCATCCTCAATTGAGAGTATCTTTAACGGAACATGATTAGCTGACTTCTGATAAATTACGAGCATGATTCCAGGACTGGTGAGAGAGGTTTCATGAATGTAAGAAGATGTTAAGTCGAAGATGAAAACTTTTTTAATGTAATCATAACCAAACCTTATTTTGATCTCCTGGATGTTCTTATCGCATATAGAATACAGAAAGTTGTAGTTCTTCAGATCAAAAACTTTGTAAGTGCTGCAAAGGAGAAACAATTACACAATGCACATACCACTGCTGTCGAACTGTAAGGTAAAATGTTACATACCTATCCTGGGCTGAAAAAGTCAGTACTTTGCCATTAACATCATCAAACTCAACAAAACCAGGGTATTTCAGTGATTCAGTTTCAAATAAAGGAAATCCATCATTCAATTGGCCTCTTCTAATGTACCTAAAAAGAAGTTATGATAAGAGAAGATGTGTTGATGCTTCAAAATAAGCTAGCAAACAGATCATGAACTTGTGAGTTGTGACAAGCCCAATTATCACTTTCTAAATAAACATAACGAGAGCAAAGAACTAGAGAAGTAACAGTAACACCTTGCTCTGCAGACACCAGGAAGCTCAACCGTTTAGCACCAAAGATACTCTTTTCACAGACAGAATAATTCAAGAAGAAATAAATAAGGATTCTTACTCTATTGGAGTTGTTCTGCACTTGAGTGAGCTGAAACGATCTGATTCATAAACTGAAACAGTGATAAGGGATTCATTGTTTTTATTATAAAACAAACTCCTAATCACTTCATCAGGACTTATATTCAAGTAGCATATGCGCCTGTTTGTTGCTGCCAACATGAGAATAAGTTTTATCAGGAACATAAATCTGACAAAAGCAAAACCAGTTAGCATCGAAGAATGAGATTTACCCCGATTAAATGCACCGCATAGTCCAGATTGGGCAAGTGCAAATATAACATCCTTTGCTGCAACAATCTCAATAATTTTGGTTCTGCTCCACAAAAATGGCAGCTGGACAAGAAAATGGACTTCATCATCATAGGTGTCATACTCTTCCTGCACAACCAAATTAAATTCGTAAATTAGTAAACAATAATTTAAATATTAAAAAGTCTGTGAATTGCAAAGTTGTCAGTTAAGGGAAATTCTGTGCATGAAAGTTAGTTGATCAGATTTAGCAGGTATGGTTATAGAAATGTGAGATCAGGCGTGTCCATTGATCAATCCTGGAGTTTTCTTGCCCTCCCCTTCCTTGTCCAAATCTACTTATTAGCCACTTCCTGACACATCAGTAACATCTACATCAATGTCTTCTCTGTTTATCCAACATATTTGGCAAAATATGGAACATTTTCACACATATACACACACAAGACAACAAAAAAGATATTAAAGACAAAAATAAATTATAGGAAGTTATTATCCAGATTCATGTCCAGACTGTACATGGAGCCAGTCATGCAAATTTAATTGGACTGCACAAAACGTTTTACTACTAACCTTTTTTGGAATGTAGCTGAGTTATTTAGATCCTATTATGTCAGGTGGACCCACTGGTTTGCCATGGCCAATATGGTAGGCATTATGTTCAAAGAATAAATTGGCTTCCATAAACATTTCAATGATCCATGTTTGTTCAGTACTTTTAATGTAGAGACTACAGAGTAAGAGGAATTTAATGTTTTTAAGATTTTACTATGGCTGCGGAGGCAAAAAAAACCCATAATACGAATCATACATGGTGCCACAATAGCAGCTACATATGTCTTCTTCCATGTCATTAGCATATAGCATTGGTCTTGCACATGTCCTCTTCCCATTGAAAATTTCCATATTAGAGGCTTCCAGTGGTAAAAATACAAGCAACCAGAGCCCACAAATATCTTTTCTTTTTCAGCTACCTTCATCCATATTACCAAACAACACTAATTTTAAAGAAACCGCAAAACAGTCACTATTCTGGTATCACTCGGTTTCTTTTCCATGAGCTTCAACTCAATCGATTAGGTATGTATGAAAGGAATTGTATGATATGTTACTGTTACTATTCGCTTAAATGTGGATTCTGGTAAGCACTCGCCCATAAATGTGATACAATGGTAGTTTTAGTTAAACCAATTTCTTTAAGCCATCAGAAAACAGTAGCATTACTAAAACAAAATAACTGGCAAGTGTTGCCACCCAAAGAAAGGGTCAGTTAAATGCAACGGAGGACAGAGGTACCTAAAAAACATGGAATCATGAAAGCCTTCTCCCTACAAATTCCTATCTAACCCATCCAGCTTATGGTTTGCCATATTTAGCTGACATTTTATTAACCTAGCTGGCTAGATTCCCAAAAGATAAACAACACGTGGGAAATTTTGCACAAAAAGTTGGAATTTGATTCGCATTGGGTACGCAATGTTTTACCAATGGTAGAATAGGAAAGAGTGAAGTATAAAATAACAAGCGTATATTTTTAAATCTGTATAGTGTATGCATCTCATGATGCCTAAAATACCAATAGTGTCATGCCAACTACTAATTTATTCAGCTCATGCATCAACTTATTTCCACTCCATTAAGATTTAATAGCATTGAACCACTGATTCACCAGTTATGCAAATATGCTATGAATAATCAACAGCGCGTCCATCAAACCTGTGCCTAAATAAGAAACAACCTTATTTTTAAAAAAAAAAAAAGAAAAAAAGGAAGCCTGTTGGTGATGCACACTCCATATATCAAACTAGAACATGCAAAACTATGTACAGGTCATCGTAAGCATTTTCTGTTGATATTCCTAGCACTGAATTACTTGATCTAGCCATGGCAACACACCTGTGCAATGTTATAACATTGCCAGTTCACCAACCAGATTATACCACTATTGTAGCAATATACGCTTTTTGGTTAAATTTGATCACATCGAATGGATTGCCACCTAAAGTAAAAAAAAAAATCCCAAGCTATATCACGTGTCACGGATCAGAATGAATTACCAAGCGGCACTAGGCTAATTACGATTACGGGAAACCTAGGAGCGAGGAGACGAGCAAGCTGCACATACCTGCAGCTGGAAATTCCGGAATTTCTCGGGGCAGGAGAAGGCGGAGGAGGAGGGCGCCGCGGGCCGCGGCGGCCGACGATGTCCCCCGCCGATCTCGCGGCGCGCGACCTTGTGGACGGAGTCGGACGGGTCACGGCGCGGGGGCTTGCGGCAGGCGGACTGCAGCCCGGCGGACAGCCACGCGCGTCGCCGCGCGGCGGTGATGCGGAGCCGCACACGCAGCCCGGGCTTGTGGTGGTGGTGCTCCATGGCCGGCCCGCCGCCTGTGCCTCCTCCGCCGGCGAGGCGGGAGCGGCGCACGAGCACGGGGGAGACCGAGGAGGTGTGCAGTCAAGCAGGGGAGGGGGACGGGGATTACGCGGGGTTAGGGTTTAGAGGAGGCGCCATGGATGGGGAAGGGAGGGGACGCGGCCACGCGGGAGCCTGGAGGCTAGCGAGGAGAGAGGGGTGGGGGGGGGGGAGCTGGCAGTGGCATACCAGGGGCGTACGAATTGCGAAGGGGAAACCGACAGCGGCTACACGCTACAGATGAACCCATCATTCCAAAGGAATCCGGTTCGGATTTCGCGAAATGTGGGCTTTTTAAACCGGGTCGATGACATAGTTGATTAATTTTTAAAAAATCAAACTGAAGTTTAAACTTTTAATAAATTTATCTGGATTTCATCGATTTTTATCGGTTTATCAATGGATTTCGCAAAATTCGATAATACTGCCTGCGAGTGATTTTTTATTTGGTATCGGGATTGTGAACCTTGGGTCATGTAGCTCGTATTCGAGTGAAAGAAAGGTTAATAGAAAGTAAAATAATAGCTAATTCACGAAATTTGAGCCAACTGTTTGTTAGTATCAGGATTGTAAAAATAAGAAATACATATGAATATAATGTCATGTCCATTACATTTTCACATAAACTTAAAAACACAGTTCTCAACTTTGTTTGGATGGCATATAGGAAGGTAGTGGATTCTAATTCCTCGATGGGATATTCCCTCGTGTATTTTTTTTAAATTCGATACAAATAGTTATAAAAAATTATAGAAATAATAATAATGTAGATTGTACTGATATCTATCGGTATACCAAAAATCAAGTTCGAATTCGACCAACACATCGAAAAAAAGATAATTTTAGATGTGAACAGTACGGTACTATTCATACATTGAATTTATCTTTTTATATTTCGACGTGTGAGTTAAGTTTGAACCTAAGATTTTATGGAGTTATAGATATGTTGTATGAGTATTGTTAATTTTTTCTAAATATTTTCATAATCGTTTAAATGGTTTTTAAGCAAACGAGGGAGCATCCCCTCAAAGGAATAAAATAGTTTCCCCTCATAGGAACTTTACTTACAGGAGGAAGAAGACATAGGGTTCTACATCATTCTTCTTTTCATAGTACGTATCATATAAATAAGATCGTGATAAAAAAAAACTCTAACAATAGCATGAAAAACATACATAATATTTTTATAAAAAGATCGCTCATAATTAATAACATTAATAACATGTGACATTGTGTGGCGAGGAATCGTGATCAATGTCAAAGCCCTCATCGTGTGTACCCCGTGAACCGGTTGATAAGTAAGAAACGAGAAATGTGTCACTCAAAAAAGTTCGTTTTTTCGGTTTCATGCTACTATAGTTATGTTATGCATTTGCTTTTGTTGTCCCCACGCCAACATTGCTGTCCTTTTGCATATGAGTATACCAACCTGATCAGTTAATCGATCTCACGTCCTCTCTTCGTTCCAAAATATAATAACTTTTAACTTCTAAAATTTATTCCAAAATATAACAACTTATACACCAACATTCTCTTATCAACCAATCGCAACTCTCTGCCATTTAAATTTTTCACCTACCTCCACTTCTCATCGATCATAATCCTCTGCTATTTAATTTTACCTACCTTCTTAATAACCGTATTCAACTCTAAGAATATTTATGTTCTTAGACGAAGAGAGTAGTTATTATAATGTAAGCTTTGGATTTGAAGGTAATCAAATGTTTATTATATTTTTTACAGTACACTTTCAATATATCCACTTAGAATCCACGTGCTTAATTTGCATGTATGGACATTATGCTAGCAAAGTGTAAAATAGTGTGCCTTTGTTGAATGTGTGGCTGCATGTTAGGTTAGTAGTACAGGTTCCTGCTCCAACACATTACTATACCCCAAACATGTCGCGATAGATACACATTCAATCATTCCTTTGCGTACATCGAGCTTTTGATCCTCACGATGCAAAATGCAGAAGCAGGTGGTGAAGAGGAATCCGAGAGATCGGGAGCACAGAGGTGCAACAAGGTATATTGGCATATTGTTTTCCTTTGGAACAAAGCATTTCTGACTCTGAAGATAACTTGATCCCCAATAAGGTCTCTTCTCTTGACTCTTGTCATACATGTTCAGTACTGGAGTATACTACTGTAGGTGCTTTTGCTTCCAACCATGCGTCCATGGCACTCCATTCTCGTGACAAACACAGCAGCTTAATTGGAGGAGTCAGAAGCTATACAGACTCAGTGCAGATCGAGCAGAGCAGAGGAGAGGTCAGAGGCAGAGGGTGTACTCCTACCCGGGGCCGGCCTGTTGGAGATCAGAGCACAGGAGCAAAAATTCCTCATCTGAATATTCAGACAGACTTACAGTTACCCCTGCATCGGATGCTCCTATACCTATCCTACTCAGGTCAGGGATATTAAATGCTCATCAGAGAGAGATCAGGCAGAGTGAGAGAAGATGCTACGCTTGAACTGGATTTCTTCCCGGTTCTTGGTGATCGATTCGTCACCTGTGATTTTCATTCTCTTGGACAGAGCGCACCCGGTGAGAGCAGAAGAAACGGATCTCTGTCTTTCTGACGACGGGTGTGTCGATCCTGGATTGGCAGCGGCAAATGGCATGTACAGTACATGCCTAGGTTTCGCACGTTACCATGTCCATGTTACTCTCGCGGAACAGATAACGAGCAATGCAGCCATGCAGGTGTGCATAGATGCGTGATGTTTTTGACCTATCTTAACGCTAAGCACAATGCATCCATCGGTTTATAGCCTTTAAACATGAATTTTTTTTTCATAGGCTGCTAACGGAATCCCGTTCGAACAGAGTTACGATGGTTAGATATTAAATCCATATATCATATGATACTTACAAGGTATCACATGATAACCTGATACCTAACAGATATCATTTCGTTTAAATGAGATACCGCCACCATCCTGTAGTATTTCTTAAAAAAAACACGTTTAAATCCTTGCAAAAGCTGTGCGAAACATGTAGTAGTACGTTGTCATGCACCGGTTCGTAACCGCACGAAGCTGGCGCCGGCCGAATACGCCGTGCGGAGAAGGCGTCACGCGGACGATGGCTACAAGGTGATTTGAGTTAGAGCGTCAGCAACGTTTGGACCTGGCCCGCGCGGCAAGCCGCGGCGCGACCTCCCCAAATATCCCACTCCCACCCCCGCGCGCCACCTGTCCAAGAAAAAAAGACGAACCCAACCCACCACACCCGTCGTCGCCGCCGCTCCGTTCCGCCCGCCCGTGCGACGCGCCGACGCCACGGCTCGGCTGGCCGCGCCACCTCTCATCAACCGATCTCGCCGGCATCGTCGCGTTCGCGTCCAACCCCGGACCGCCACCGCGCGCGCGCGTACGTCGCGATCATGCCGCGCGATGGTGTGGCGCCGGGCGGGGAGGTGGACCTGTGGGCGATGGCGGCCGAGCTGGAGCGGCAGTTCGCCGGGTACAAGCAGCGGTTGGCGGAGAGGAGCGGCGCGCCCCTTGGCGATGACGGCGACGACGATGCCGATGCCCGCGGTGGCGGGGAGGAGGAGGACGGAGACGGCGGCGACGTGAAGGGGAGGAGGTACGAGGCGTACACGAGGAGGAGAGACGAGCGGCTGCGGGAAGGGTGGCGCGCGCGCATGGAGCGCAAGGAGGCCGAGGTCAAGGCGCTCTGGGCGCAGCTCGAGCGTGGCGGCGGACGCGCCGCCGGCTGTGCCACCGCCACGACGGACGACGGCGGCGGCGCGGCCGGAGAGGTAGGTAATTCCGTTGCCAAGGTCGTTTTCTGCTTGTGGTCGCCGGCACGACACGTTCCGTCTCTTTTCCTTTCTTAGACTTCCGCATTGCAACTTACAAGCAGGTCGTTTTTTAACGGTCTCATGTTGCTTCTAGCCTTCTAGAAAATGATTGATTGACCCAAACAATTTGGACGTTGCGTTTCTGCAATCTGCTTACCATTCCTTGATTGACGAATCTTTCTATCTTGCTCCAAAAACATGCCCAACTCGATGCTGCTTCATTCCCTCTTGATCAATTATCTTCCTGTGTTCTCCTTTTGAACTTTTTCGTGTTTTTTTTTTACCTACACCAAAACTCTAATTCGTTCCAAAATTAACTGCCTCCTTTAGACGCCTTTAGACCGTAGACCTTGCTCTTTTCGTACATATTTTACCGGATTATTTGTTCCACGTCTTAAAAAAACCCATTATATCATAAACTTTTTTACTGTAGTACTTGGACCTATTTGTTAAGTTTATTTATTAAAATATTTAATTTATATTTATAATCATCTAGATAATTCGGTAAATAATCTATTTTAAACTAGGCATAGAAAAGAAGATTAAAATGGTAAATTTTTAGTACGGCCCAAGGGTTCACGTGAAAACGATAATAAATTGTGGAGTTCACGACCAAATCCTTCCGCATCTGCTGCTGCTGCATATATCTGCTGAGGAGTTAAACTCCCGGGCAGAAACCGCATGCGCAGGCAGCAAGCAAGGCAGCAGCATCAACATTCCGTGTGTCAATAAATCGTACGTGTCCCTGATGATATCTCTCATCTCAAGTCTGCGTGTCCTTCCCTGTGAATGCGTGCGCTCCCGTGCAAACGCCTGCTTCGTCAACTGCTCGACTCATCGTCCGTAGAAGAGGAAAAATAAATGGAACCGTGCTTGACTGCGTGAGCATGTCGAACTTTGTCAAATTAAAAGAGAGTGTTTTTTACACCGTCCAAAATGAGAGTTACTTGCCTCTCATCAGTGTCGGCTACCGAAAGTTCATGGGCAGCAAGAAACATTCGTGCTTGCCATGTAAACGAATCACGCTGTCGCATCGGTCAACTATTGGGTTTCGTTGTCAATTGCATTGCATTCGCCCTAGCTTACACGCTGCCACGTGAAACATTCCCTACTTGGTGGCGTGTGTGCGTATGCGTTTTCTATGTAATCGTAGAAAAAAGTAAAAAAAAATTATGTGCATATGCGTTTTTCGTGTAATCGTGAAAAAAGTTTTGCATTTCATACATTCGGGTGCTGTGACGTGTGCTACAGAAAGCTGGGAACGATGGCGAGAAGAGGAGAAGATCCGACGTCGCTGCTCCGGCGAGTAGGATCTCCGGCAAGAAGCACACACGAACCAGGAGCTTCTCGTCCTCCGCCACGAAGAGCAGCCTCCCCGACGCCGGGGCGCGGCGAGCGTTGTCGCAGGAGCCGCCGCCGTCGACGTCAGAGGCGCCACACGCCGCGGCGGTTGACGGCGGCGCCGGCAGCCACCGAGTAGCGCAGGTCACCGGCGGCGGCGCGACGGCCGCGCCGAGACGCAGGGTGTTCTCAGGGCACAGGAGCTCGGCGGCGGCGAAAGAGCATGGCTCATCAGCCAAGGGTGGGACAAAGCCGAAGCCGAAGCTGCCGCTCTTCCTGCCACGGCGGTCGAGCTCCGGCGGGTTGGAGAATCTCAAGGAGGCTGTTCTGTCGAACACCTGTCCAGCGGTTGCACCGGTGCAGAGCTGTTCAAGCGAGCAGGCTACTGCCCATGGCGAAACCGGGAAGGCTTCTCCCCCGTCACCGTTCGCTGGCGCAGCGGCAGCGAATGCCCCCGCCACCTCGCCGGATTCAGACTGCGGCGAGGCAGTGGACAATGGAGCATACGACCAAGAAGCCGAGACGAAGCGTGTTGGCGAGCACGACGCGGAGGAGGTCACGGTGTCTCCTCAGAAGGCGAATGGAGATATCACCAGTGACTCGGACACCGAGCCGAGCTACGTCTACGTCAAGAAGGACGACGTCGAGGTCGAGGAGGAGGACGCCATGGCGAGGCGTTCTGAAGCTTTGGCTGTATCAGATGCCAAACCTGCAGAGCTCGAGGAGGAGAAGAAGAATAGCGACGCCGCCGCGCGCAAGGAGACCACGGCTCCACCATCGGACGCCGCGGCAGAAAGCGCGACGACGATCGCGGAAGAAGCACCGGCGAGGGAGAGCTCCGACGAGTCCTCCTCCTCCTCCTTCTCCGGCAGCAGGTCAGGGGGCTCCCCTCCCAGCAGCGCGCCTGCTTCCTACATCTCGCGAGCTCCGTCCATCGAGAGGCTGCTCGAGGAGGACGCCGCGCTGCTGCGCAAGAAACGGCAGCAGAGCGCCGACAAGCTCGCCCTGATGACGACGACGATGTCCACCCCGCTGGCCAGGGTCTCCGGCGCGGCACGGTCGCCGAGAGAGGCTATGCGAGGATTCAAGAGGTTTCTGAGCTTTGGCAAGAAGAACAGAGGCGGAAGGGATGTCACCGTCATCGACTGCACCTCGCCGTCGGTGCCTTCCGTTGCCGACGACGACAGCGGCAGCGGAGGGTGGCAATCCGGTGACACGATCAAGCCAAGGATGGCCTCCTCGGACGCTGCCTCCGACGACATGGTCGACCATGGCTATGCGGTCTCTCCACAGGGTAATCAAATTTCATGTTCTTGCATGGAGTAAATGACAATTAATTACATGTATTGTGGTAGATTTGTGATGCTTGTTAATGTGAATTTTCAAACGTACTTTACATGTTTTAATTCTGTAGGTTGCTCTTTGCAAAGCCTTGTGGCTGCATCTCCTGCAAAGTCTGAACTGCATGAGATAGACCCACAGGAGAAATCACCAAAAGGTGAACAAAATGTTGCTTGATTTTGTTGTATGTTTTGCAGATCACTGTTGTTTCTTTCTGCATCTGTACTAATGTTGTCTGTTTTTTTTTTGTCGCAGCTCATCGGTCGTTCTTCTCATTTCGGTCATTCAACTGTGGCAGGAGCTGATCTGAAGAACTGGGAATAGACAGTTACTACTGTAAATATAGATCAGTGTGGAAATTAGGTCGCTGCCTGAAATATTCAGAAATCAGAAACCCTTGCATTATCAGTTCTTTATTCAAATTTCAAAGAGGTGAAATGTTGTTATCTGAATAGCATTCCTTGATACAGTAAGGATATTCCATAGACCAATCACGATGCAAAAAGAGCAGATTTGGAGATACTTCTGTACGTATGATGGCGTGTTTATGGTTTCTTCTGATGTTCTTATCTTAACAGTCTGTTTTGGCAACTATGTTTGCATACTGTACCATGAAAATGAGAACTGTCCGTCCACAATATGTCGTGAACTGGTTAGTTGGAAATTAGCACTCGTACGTGTTTCAGAACATTCACTTTGTTAGCGAAATTTCAGAATATTTGTGATTTTTAGCTTCGTAAAATGTGCTTGTAGGTCATTCCAAACATGAGTAAAAAACTGAACATGTTTTCGCCTAGTGATCTACGCTCTCTACTTATAATTTGTATATATAGTTCTTTTCTCTACTAATTGACATTCAGATCAAAACATTGTAACAAACATTTGTGCACTTCTGCTGGGAGAGGCAGCTAGGATTATCAGTTTATCACCAAATATACTTCATCTAATAAGACACTATATGAAGTAGTAAATTAAACATACTGCTTATCATTTGTTTCCTTCTGCTTGTACATGTTTGTGTTTTTTTTGGAGGTAAATCTGCTTGTACATATGTAGAAGCATCTCATGATTTCTGCCGTATAGGAACTGCCTATCATCCATGATCAATACTCACTTGAACGGAATATTAATTAGTACCATATGCTATCATCCATGACCAATATTCTCAAGAACACTATTGCATGATTGAACTAAACAGTTAGCTACCTCTTACTGGAACAGCATATTAGCACTAAGGAGAACATACCTGAGTTCTCCATGCGTGTAGGGCCAACCAATCAAACACTGTTGGCTTCCCTCACCTGCATCATCTTTGCTTTCTCTCTCTGAAAGTCTTTGTCACTTTGTCATCCTTAACAAGGACAGTAGTATGAAAATCAGTAGCTAGCACTCTGCAAGTTCCTTTTTTCTTGTTCAGGAACATGCATCTAAGTTCTAGGTCTTGCTTAGCTCACAGTGATACCCACCTTGTCTGTCCATAAGCATACTTTGCTTACATATAACTACGTGCTATTAATAGATGCTACAAACTTTGAGGAAAAGTATAACTTTTTGTCGATGGAACTAACTCGATCGATCCATTGGTGGAGAAAGGAATTAACTTTGACAGGAGAAATTAAAAAGTTCATATATACCATTTGGTCAAAATCAGGTGATCCGTTTCAGATGTGTATCTGAACCTTCCTATGGGCTCAGCTAGCTAACACACCATATTAATGACCAAATTAACTCGTCAATATCCTGTTTTCCTCAAAAGTTTTCAGGCAAATTTCCACGAGTTCCTATGACTTTCTAGCGACAAATTGGCTCCAAGGTCAAGAATTCGATCACCATGTAGGACCTCGTTTCTGACTAACTCGTCAGCTAGACAGCTAGCTAGGTATCAGCTGCATTCATACGATCCAAAATCAAGAAAACATGAACAACACTAGAACAGTTATACTTACAATGCATCGATGAATATCGATGGTCGATCCATCTATCCATGGGCGTATGCTAATTAGCTCGATCGATCACTAGCTCAAGCTCCCTCTCATGGCGGCGCCGCCGCGGGCGCGCGGCGGCGATCGACGGGGCGAGAAGCCATGCTGGAGAAGGAGCGCACATGCTGCAAGCCGGCCAGCCAGCCACGCCGTCGAGCACGTGCCCTGCTTCTCCAGCACGGTTTGCTCACCCCTCCTCCTTCTCCTAGGGCTAGCTAAGCCCTAGCCCCTCTCGCCATTGGAGGAGGAGAGGAAGGAATTGCATGGTGATGGTTGCAAGCGATGTGGCATATATATATATATATAGGCGGGGAAAGCACAGTACATGTGGTAGGAAGACATGGTTGTCTAAAAAGACCTAACTTTCTCTGTGAAAGGGAGCCCAAACCTGCCTCTCGAAACTAAAGTCCCCTTCTTTTTCATCGATCAAATGGCAGACCACCAAACCTCGGATCCCCATCCATCCATCCAATCCAATTAACCCGAGTTCATCAGTTAATCAACCTAAAAAACCCAGAGTTCAGTTCACCAGTTAATAATCCGATGAAATCTGTCTGTGTGACTGTGTTAGTCGCTGTCACGGATGAATTAATTACATGGATCAGTCGAGTTTAACTTTTGACAAAAAGCCGCTTTGATTACCTGGAGATGATGGCAGCGTCAAGGCTAGTTTAACCGCCCGTCGGCCCGGCCCTCGGACGGCGACCGTAAACGATTGCATGACTCTGATCAGAGTCAGGCAGTCAAGCGATTGAGCTGAAAGAACCTGCAGCAACTGGGGGTTTGGTTAATGGTTAGCCACATGTTTTAACCTAATCTTGGCCGACTAAACTAGTCTTTCCTCACTTATCTGTAGTTCTTATCCTTCTATTACAGGAGGAGATCAATCGATCGTCCGTTAGAGATGGAGATGGGGCGGCACTGTCACGTCCATGTGCACGCGTATGGTTTTCGCTAACCTGATAATTAACCATTTGAACAGCTGATCAAGTAGAAATTAAATTAACCATTTTGAACAGCTGATCAACTAAAATTTCATAAGAAGAGACGACGACGAGTTGCGGACAGAAGTTCAGAGCCCGGCCAGTGCCTGGCTATCATATCACCCTAAACAAATGCACGCGCGGCAACTGATGTGATGTCAGAGTTCAAATGCAGAACCTTTTAATTTGTAAATAACATCTTGTATGTCAATTTAGGGCGTATAGAACTATATAAATACGCAATTTATGCGACAATTTGGCGTGTATGTGGTTGGGGATTGGCATCTAATCGGCAATGCGGGGTGTCGTCAGATGCAGACAGTGCAGTCGCGGACAGAGTTGAGAGCCGGTGGCATCAGCGAGAGTGATGTGTTTTTGTGGCTAAATAAATGCACGCGCGCTCGCTGTTGTCGGGTGGACATGGGCGCGAGCTCGTCAGAGAGCGGCTTAATTTGCTGATGAACAAATCGATAATGTGTGTGCAAGTTGGGAATTTGATAGAAATGGTTTAGGCAGAGGGTCAATGCATGCGTGCGTACCTAGCTCCATTGGTGGTTTACTCTTGTCTGCCATGCTTAATTGCTCATGTGTTTTGGTGTAGATGCAGAGCTGCAGATAGCCTACTCCTGCTGGAAAGAAGCTTGGAGAGAATGTTTGGCAGGAAGAGGAATGTGTCTGGCAACTTTCCCCAACAACCATGGGGTTCTTCAGTGTACTAACTGGTTTGTGTTTTAATGGGATGACCATATATTTTGCTTTTACTTGGGAAAGGATGGCACTTTTTTTTTTCCTGTAACAGTGTGTGAGAGTGTATTACCATTAGGGTTTCAAGTTGGTTAAGGCATTCTGGTTTGGGATGGTAGACCTCAGCATTTCATTTTCCTGAACCTACCTTGTACTATCAGTCTCTTTGACCGGATAAGCATAACTTAATTCTTAAGACATGCTGTAGCTAGTTTAAGACTCACTGTTGCAATTTTTAGTCATTTTTCTTCCTCTCTGTCTTCATCCATTCGTATGCAAAAAAGTCTTTAAAATCAATTTAAAACGAACTTTCGAATTGTGCTAAACAATCAACTTTCTCTTTCAGCCTTTCTTAGAACCTTCTAATTCCAAAAACATTTTTTGATTGTTCTAACCAAAAATCCTTTTCTTAATCCTCCTTGGACTTCTAATTTTTTAGAATTTTTTGTTTTTACTAAGCATACAACTTTATATTGAATATTATCTCCATTATCAAAATGTATGACACCGTTAGCTTTTCGTATAACATTTAACCATTCATCTTATTTAAAATATTTGTACAAATATCATTTATTTTGTTATAACTTGTTTAACCATCAAATAAAATATAACACTGACTTATATCTTTACATATTTACACTAAATTTTTAAATAAGACTCTTTAAATATTTACACTAAATTTTTAAATGAGACGAATGGTCAAATTCTGTACGAAAAATCAACGGTATAATATATTTTGAAATAAAAGGAGTACTCCACAGTATCAAAGTTGAAAGTTTGGTATCACCGGAACCTAGAGCCGATGAGTCCCATATCTTCCTCACTGAAGACTCTTGCTTGGGAAGACATACAATCTTTTTAATTTATTTATGGAACAAACAACAATCTTCTGCTATGCAAAATAGTTGTTTTTTAGGGAGGGAGAAGTCGAGAAGACAAGGAATTATTTTAGGGACAGTGAAATTTGATAGTTTGACACTTTTTTCATGACCAATTTATTTTAATGTACTTATGAGGATGATACGTAGAACTATTTAAGTGAATGAAAGTAGATCAGAATGTCAAATAATAGAAACCCATTTTATGAATTGTCAAATTATTGAAGTGTTCAATTCGGCTTACAAGCCTAAGCAACTATAAAGCCCAATTCAGGCCTCTTAATTATGGGGCTAAGTTAGGCGTATTATGTTGAACAGACCAGAATTTAGGGCTTTAGGCCCATGGAAGCAATTTGAACAGTGTGCAGCCCATTAATGCCACTGAAATGGCCACCAAGATAAAGCAAAGGTGCAAAACCACTCAGCCCGTGTGCGACTCCCACGCCTCGCCAAAAACCCTAACGCATTCGCCTCCTCGCCTCGGCGCGTGCGGCTCCTCCTTCCCCGCCCGCCGCGCCATGGCCGACGTCGACATGGGCGAGCTCCCCCAGACGCCGCGCTCGGCGGCCGGCGACGACGAGCTCTCCCTCATGGCGGGGGAGGCCGACTTGGCCGCTGCCGTCCTGGCGCGGCTCGGCGGGTCGCCGCGTGAGGACGACCAGCACCTCTGCGCCACCGCCGCCGCCATGGCGCAGGCCGTGAGGGACCAGGGCGTATCCGCCACCCCCGTCGCGTACTTCGCCGCGGCGGCGGCGGCGCTCGCGCCCCTGGCGCGCGCGGGGGCCGGGGCCGCGGACCGGCACGTCTCCGGCGCGCTCCTCGCGTTCCTCTCGGCCGCGGTGCCCGCGCTGCCTCCCGCCGTGGCGCGCGCCAGGGGACGTGAGGTCGCGGACGACGTGGTGCGGGTGCTCGAGTTCCCTTCGACGCCTGACTCCGGCGTGAGGGCTGGGGTGAGGTGCCTCGCGCATTTGATCTCGGCTGGAGAGAAGGCGAACTGGGAGGCAGTGGAGCCGCTCTATGGGGTGGTGCTACGTCTAGCAGTTGATCCCCGGCCCAAGGTACTGGCAAAAATCCAATTCTCTCAACTTTGTTGCTTTCAAAATTAGTATGTTGGTAAATATGCACTGCTGTGTAACTTGTTGTGATATACTGATATGGTTTACTGGTCACCCGCAATGTTGCCAATCCTTCGAATGCTATTTCTGTTAATCTGATTTAGGATGAGGAATACCATTCAGTTTAGTGGGAAATTCTAGACTTCTTAGTTTTAGACTTATACTCCCTATAGTGAAAAAATGAACTGAACTCAGTTCTCCTAACGTCAAATAAATTTGACTGGAGAGAGTAATTATTGAAGAAGGATAGTGCACACATTGTTTTCTTGGCTTTGCAGATTTTGTTCATGTTGTTAGCTTTGCTCATATCAAAATTCAATTGCCCTGTATCATGCTGAAGATTATTCATAGTTTGCTTTGATGGGCTGTAGGTGAGGAAGCAGTCTCATTCATGCCTGCGAGATATTCTGCTCAGTTTCCAGAGGCAAGCTGTTTTGGTCCCTGCGAGTGAAGGAATAACAAGATGTTTTGAGCGTTTTCTACTGCTTGCTGGTGGATCCAATGCTGTAAACACAGACGTAGCAGAAGGTGGACCTAAGGGGGCTAAGGAAGTCTTGTATATTCTGAATGCTTTAAAATGCTGCCTCCCTCTTATGTCATCAAAACCTTCCAATACCATCGTAAAATATTTTAAAGCTCTGTTGGATCTGCACCAACCAATTTTGACAAGGAGCATATTGGAGATTCTGCATGCTGTTGGTGACAGTTCAACTGTACAGCTTAAATCTGACGTGCTACTGGATATAGTATGCTCTTTGGGGCTATCTGTCTCTGTTGAAAGAAAATCAGGGGATGAAATGGCTTCAATTGCAAGGCTTCTAAATGTTGCTACTAGAAAAATCTATAATCAGAATAAGAACATATGTGTTGTAAAGCTTCCACTAGTATTTACTTCACTTGGAGGTTGGTTCTTCTCACAAAACTTGGCACCTTAAAGTTGATCAATTATACCTAGCAAGTCATATTATGTCTTTTGTGTAAAAATCTTGTTGTAAATTGTTTGCCAGATATATTGGCAAGTGAATTTGAAGAAGCAAGATTTTCTGCTGTGGAGGCTTTCAAAAGTTTAATAGAAGACTGCATCGATGAAAGCATGATCGTTCAGGGAATTACCCAGATTAACTCTAGACATCCAGGGATAAGATCTGATCCCACAACCATAGAGAAGATATGTGCTATCCTAGAGGGTTTGCTAAATGTCCGGTACAGTGATGTCTGGGACAAATCATTTCATGTGATTTCAATGGCATTTGACAAATTGGGTAAGTATACCACTACTTTAGCATATCGTCATCATTCAATAGCTTAGGAATAATATGAGAGTCTCTAATTTAGTAATCTGGCTCCTCTGGTCAGAGCATTAAGATTCAATGTAGCTTCTTGTTCACATTGTGTTGGACTCTCTTACTTGAGCCATTAACAACCTTTATCCAAAGGTTTTTTTGTTAAATTGAATTATGTTATTGGTGATTAGTTGCTTGATTATTTGTGACAATTGTTCCTGTACTGATCTTTAATGCAAAACTACAGGAGAATCGTCAGCTGACCTATTGCCTGAAGCACTTAAGAACTTGGCAGACATGCAAAACTTGTCCGACGATGACTTCTCTTTCCGGAAGCAGGTATCTTTTTCCATTTAACTATGTGTGCCATAGCAAAAGCACTGTTGTCCAGCATAATATAAACAAATTTATGCCTTTCATGCAACTAACTTTGTTTACTCCATGTATGTTTGGTTATCTCCTGGCTTACCTTCATATGCTTTTATTTGCAGCTCGATTCATGTCTTGGTTCAGCAGTTGCTGCTATGGGACCAAAGAACGTTCTTAAAATCTTGCAGATTCATTCAATATCTGATGAAAATGAATGGATCTTCCCCATTTTAGAAAAGCACATTGTTGGTGCCAGTTTACAATTTTTCTTAACAGATATTCGGGACATAATTAGAGCTGTAGAGAAGAACATTCCAAAGGTATCGTCCATTTCTTTGAAAATCCTAATAGTTTTAAAGCAAAAACAGATTGAGCCCTTTCATTTTAAACTGCACTGGCTCTTTCCAACATCTTCAATTGAACAGCTTTTAAAGGAAGATAAGCTTTTCTCCGCCAAGAGAGCAGAAGGTTATGTGTATTCACTATGGTCTTTGTTACCATCGTGCTGCAATTATGCACGTGATACTTCAATCCACTTTAGAGCTCTGCAGAATGTTTTGTGTGACACGCTTAAAAACCAGCCTGACTTGCGTGGTATCATTTGTTCTAGTATTCAGGTATTTCACACTGCATCTGGTTAGTTCTTTATCGCGAGTACTTCTGTTTAAGTTACGCTTTTGAGCTTATTTTGCTTTTTTTTTGGCTTGTATATTTTAGGTTTTGATTAAACAAAACAAGGAAGCATTGTCGGTTCCTATTGAAGAGGCCATACTTGCTGAGGATGAAATAAGCAAATCTGAAAGTAGAGCAAAAGAACGCTATACGAAAGTGTTTGCAGAGGAAAACTTAAAAGCAATACGGGCTTTCTCTTCAAAGTTTTTGGAAGTTCTATGTTCTATATTCTTAGCTTCTTCAAATGATGCTATTGGACTTCTACAGGTATATTGTTGATGCCTTCTATACTGTGCCATCTGTTTGCTGGGCATTGATCTGCTGTACTTTCGGGAATTGTTTGATTTGGATCTGGAAGTTAATTCTTCTATGGTCAGCCAGCAGGTCAATTTTTTAAATGTTTGATAATTATCTAATGATTTCATCGGAATAGATCACAATGGGAACTTTGAACCTTTTGGGTGTTAATTGTTGTTGAGAATTAATGATTGGATTGTTTTGTTGATTGTTTTTATATCATGTACAAGCATAAAAGTGACTTGTTCCCTCTTCATTGAACAGCCTGCAATAAGTGATATAGCTTCGATATCAGAGAAAGACACTGTTGGCAGGTTCTTCCTTGATGCAATAAGGAAGTTGTTGGATGCCACAAAAGCTGTTAATGCAGAGCAAAAGAATGATAGTTCAATGCAAATTGAAGCTAATTCTAACACAAATAACATGGCAAGGTCTGCACAAAATTTAAATTCTTGTTACTTCTTTCCAGTTGAAGTCTATTGTTAATTTCAATCCTTGATGGATCATAGGGCTCTCCTGTTGGACTTCGCAGCTTCATTAATGCCTGGTTTAGCTGCAAAATCGATCAATGTGCTATTCAGTTATGTAAAACCTGCAATTAAGGTACATATATGATATATTGCAAGTATCCAAGCTGTTCTTTTTTTTAAAAAAAAATTTGTAAGTTGTGTTGTACCTGATATTTTTTTCTCATGCTCGTAGGATACTGACTCATTGATTCAAAAGAGAGCATACAAGGTCCTTTCAATGCTGCTCAAGGTATGTCTCTGTTTTCAGTTTGCACTTTACGTGAATCATCATGGCAAATCACAGGGAGCTAACTCGAAATCTTTATGAATGCTTATCATTTCAGGATGCTGAGTTTATTGAGCGGAATTTGGATACCTTGTTGGACTTGATAATTTCTTCTTTGCCATGCCAATTTCCATCAAAGCGCTACAGGCTCGAATGCCTGCATCACCTTATTGTTTACATTTTGAAGGTTGGTAGTGAAAAAACATGTTATATTTGCTAGGCAGATGTGGATACTGTCCCTCGGATTGTAACAAGAAACCTTTGTTATCTATGTCTGCAGGATCCATCTAAGCT
Organism: Oryza punctata; assembly: GCA_000573905.2. NCBI lineage: Eukaryota > Viridiplantae > Streptophyta > Magnoliopsida > Poales > Poaceae > Oryza > Oryza punctata. The sequence continues at coordinate 39,728,667 of CM002489.2, forward strand.
TGGAAAGAGGGAAATTATTGGTTCATTTCTGACTGAAATACTTCTTGCCCTAAAGGAGGTAATGGATTGTATATTTAATTTAAGTTTTCTGATCCTTAAATGTAGATAGGAAGCTAAACTGTATACTGCCGACAGCATACTCCCAATTTGACTCTTGTAGTCTTGTGTGTGTTATTCCCTTTGAAACGTTACTGTAGCATTTTGATTATTTCCTGTGGTAAGAGGTAACGTGCAGCTGCCCTTACATTTTCTGGAAGCAAAAGTATATCTACTCAAGTAGCCTTTTCTGTTCTGAATTATAGACTTGGATGGATTGAATTATTGTTGTATGCCACAATAATGACATTATGATGCAAGTTTCAGACCATCAGTTCTAGGCATAGTTCTGGTTTAAGTTGAGTGAATCTTTTGGATAGCTAGATTAGACAGATTCTGAAAGTATGTGTATGGTACATAAATGACAGCTCTGAGATGAACAATCATGACTTGATGTGTCTTCACAGGCTAACAAGAAGACCAGAAACAGAGCTTATGATCTACTTATTGAAATTGGACGTGCTTGTGAAGATGCAGAAAATGACGGGAGGAAGGAGAATTTGCACCAGTTCTTTGGCATGGTACTTATGTCATTACTGTTTTTAAATGTCTTGACAGGACCAAACTAATGAAATATGAGGCTCTGAGCCATACCAACCTCCGACTTGGCAAGCCTCTCCTGTATGTTGAGGAAACTTGCATTACATTTGATTCAACTGTGCTACTTTTATGTTTAGGTTGCTGGTGGTCTTGCTGGTCAAACTCCATATGCAATTAGTGCTTCTGTAACTGGGTTAGCTCGGTTAACTTATGAGTTCTCAGAGCTTATTGGAGTAGCATACAAGCTCCTCCCATCAACTTTTCTTCTCATGCAGAGGAACAACCGAGAGATTGTCAAAGTACAACACACAACACATTTCTGGTTTATTAGCTTAATTATCATTCTCTTTCACCTCCTTACAGTAGCCCTATATTTTCTATTCAGGCCAACTTAGGTTTTATCAAAGCTTTGGTGGCTAAATCTAAAGCCGATGTATTGCATGAGCATTTGAAAGGAGTTGTCGAGGGTTTGCTGAGCTGGCAAACTGATACAAAGAATTCCTTCAAAGCGAAGGTACTGGCTATTTGCTTTTGATAGTATAAAGCAATGGCATTTCTGGTGGTATTTATATAAATGCTCACAAACAATGATATGTTTTTTTGTCCTGTGCAACTTTTACAATTCTGATAACAGGATATATCATATCAACTCATATAGACAATATATGACATGGGAAAAACTATAAAAGTGAAATACGCATGATATTTCACATTACATGTAAACTGCTACTGTTTTCTTGGAGCTTGCTATTCATCTCTTGTCTTATTGCCAGATAAAGTCACTGATAGAAATTCTAGTGAAAAAATGTGGTTTGGATGCTGTGAAGGCTGTGATGCCTGAAGAACATATAAAATTGCTCACCAACATTAGGAAGGTAACTTACAGTATTTTTTGCTTTGCTCTTCTCTTGAAGAATAGATAGTTAATGTTGTATGATTGTATCTGGTCAATATGTTCAACACTTCCATGCAATGTTAAACAGATTAATGAGCGAAAAATGTGGAAATCTAAATCTTCTGAGGATGGGGATAACATGTCGATGACCTCACGAGCTACAAGGTATCGTGGTGCATTTATTGGTATTGTTTGTTCTGAAAGAGAATTTGTTGATAGTTCTGATGGAGTGATTATACAATATTTAACTTATGTTCAACTGTCTTGGTCATGCTCCCCGCAGACAAAGTAGATGGAATCACACACAGATGTTTTCTGATTTTGGAAGTGATGAGGATGACTCCAATGGACCCTTTTCTGCACAACATACAGTTGCTTCTCGTACTGGAACAAAAGCTTCAACACGGTATGTGCCACAATAGGGCCATACTTTGCTTGTGAGGATTTTAAAGTGTTCCTTACAAACTGTTATTCTTCCAGGTCGACCAGGAAGCGTCAAGCAGATAAGAGCTTGCTAGAGAAGTTCATTGATCAGTCAACAGGCGAGCCCCTAGATTTACTTGACCAGAAAACAGTGCGGTTGGCTCTCAAATCAACGAAAAAGAGGGCTATGCCTGATGAAGATGATGATGAGGTGGAGATGGACCCTGAAGGGCGTATCATTGTGCGGGAAGAGCGGGAGAGGCGCAAAAAGAAGCAGCCTATCTCCCGTGACGATGAGGCCGATGACAGGAGCACTGTCCGAAGCCAGTCCATCAAGAGGAGGAAGACGACCAGCTCCGGCTGGGCCTACACTGGCCATGAGTACACCAGCAAGAAGGCCAGTGGTGATCTCAAGAAGAAAGACAAGATGGATCCGTATGCCTACTGGCCATTAGATAGGAAGCTTCTGAACCGCAGGTCGGACCGCAAAGCGGCCGCACGCAAGGGCATGAGTAGTGTCATGAAGGTGACCAAGAAGTTTGAAGGGAAGAGCGCTGCCAGCGCGCTCGCTGCTAAGAGAACGCAAAGAAAAAACCGGAAGCAGAAGAAGAGCAAGTAAGGAGACGAAGGGACACAGATATAGGGCAAGGAAGCTTTGTATAGCTGAACAATCAGGCCATTGGCAGTTGGAGAGAGTTTTGGACATGTACAGTGCTCGGTGAGGATTCGGCCGTAGTTGTTTTTGCTCGTTTCTTCTCCTGTCTGTCGAAGAGAAACACTTAGTTCCATTCCTGCCAAACAGGGAGTTTTTTTTTTTGAGCGGAAAAAGGGAGAGATTTTGACACCCGTCGGTATGTTGGTATGTACCAGATTCAGATTAGATTTAAATTTGTTGTAAGTTTTTTTATTGATGACTATTGAATTTGAAATTTGTTGCTTCCTGCCTGCTGACACTTTGCTGTAATGGAAGATGTGCTGTAGTGAAATTTCAGTATTCCTTATTCGGGCATACGCACTAAAACAATCGCGCGATCGTGGAGCTGTACGGGGATGGAAACGTACGGCTACGGCGTACTTGTCTTTTTTTTTTCTTAGAAAGTGATTTTCTTTTTTTTCCATAGTATGTCAATTCATTTTTTTAAAAGGACAATTTTCTACTAAAATATTTAAAAATTTAAACTAAAAGTGGAAACAGAATTAACCAAATTCTGAAAATCTTCAACTTAAAATTTGAAAACTTGCAACTCAAATTATGAAACTTTCAACTCAAATTCCAAAAACTTTTAACCTCAAATTTTAAAAATTTCAACTAAAATTTTTGAACTTTCAACTATTTTAACTAAATTATTTATGTATTTTTTTAAAAAAGTTAATGCTAAGCTTTATCATAAGCGTTATTAGTGATGTTTTGCGCGAGGGACGTGGGTAGGGCGCACGTGGCCACCCACTAATCATATGGAACAGTTTGAAACAAATGATTGAAACCTACTAATTCCTTTGAATCCTGTGGAGTGAGCTATTCTAGAAAATAATTGGAGGAAAAATAAGTTCTCGTTATGTGTCTTTGTGAAAACATATATGCCCCATTTCAAGTTTTGGCGATTAATGTCAACATAATCATATGAACTAATCATCAAAGATTAGGGTTCCAATGATATGAAAGTGCTCACATAATCATATGAACTAATCATATTTGTAAAGTGTTCAAAGATTAGGGTTCCAATGATATGAAAGTGCTTACAATGTTATATTTCATCCCATTCGGTGATAATGTGTGGTCATGAAAAGAAATCGAAGAAAAAAGATCATGAGATTACTACTTTCACACATTAAAGGTGTTGGGGAAAATACGGTTCAGTATATATATATTTTTTCATTTAAAAACCGCACTATAAAGAGGAGATAAAACAAGTAGCTTGAAGTTGAAAAGAGCCACAAGTATGGGATGAAACAAGTACCTTGAAGGTGATGAAACAAGTTGAAAATGCACACTAGATTGTCTACCATCTAAAACTAGTGCTTCTTGTATCCAGTGTAAGAGAGATTTGCACAGTTTAGATTATATATCTACAATTTGCTCATAAGGCTCTACTATGTGGATAGTGTGGCCTAATCTATTGAAAGAAAATGAGCTAGAGGCTAGACAAATGAAAAAAAAAACTAGAGGCTAGACAATCCGGTTAGTTCACTATCCTATCGGACCATGTGTTGGTCGGACAATCGGAAGTGAACTAGCTGAATAGTTCGGTGGTGATCGGACTGTTTGATCCAACCATTGGACAATGTGTTTGTTTGAACATCATGCTACATGGACTGCACAATACTTATGTAGCCGGTAGTTGGGTGTCGTATCAAATGGTCTAGTCAACACTTGGTCGGATCAGATCTTGTCTACTTGTACTATTGTGTTGAACTAACCAGACAGTCTGGATGTGTGAACACATAGTCCGATGGCCAGACAATCAGTTATAACCGAACGATAGGTCCCTTTATAGCCCAACTGGTTATTTGCTTCACAAACGACAGTAACAAACGGCTAGTTTCATTGGTTGAGGCTCTAAGTAGCCCATTGCTTGGGCTCGTGCTTGTCTTTTAGATCCCATTGCAACATGCGAAAAGAAAGGGAGTGTCCAAGAGGACCAAGATCATTCAAGTCTTCAATTAAGCAAAGATTGGCACTAGAAGTGAGCATTTAGAGCTAGTCCTAGGCTTAGCGTGCATCAACCAAGAGTTCTTGTGATTTGCCACTTTAAGTGAAGCTTTCTCTTATTATTCTTGGCATTTCGGTGTGCCTAGTCGATCTTGGAGTCGTTCCCAGCAATCTCTCAAGAATCTTGTGTGAGACCGATGATCTTATGAACGTTTTGGAGTTCACCCCCCAAAGTGGAAAGAACCACCTCTAAAGAGCTCTTATGGACTTTGTGGCCATAAGAGGAAGCTGCGCCATTGTGTTGAGTGCTCTAACAAGAACTAGTAGAAATTACAAATAAAAAGGTCAATGCGCCATTGTGTTTGATTTTTTCCATATTAAGCTCTTTACTTCTTGCAAGTCCCTTTATTAGCTTAAACTAAAATTGAGCAGGAGTTCAACTAGGTTTCAAAACTTGTGCCACACTAGCATCAAATGTAGACATATAGACTAGTTCTTGTTCTTTTGGTTTAAAGTTTAAATTCGGCTTCGTGCTCTAGAATCCCCCTATTCACCTCTCCTCTAGGGTATCTTTGATCCTATATTGAGTTACTATGATTTTCATGTGTGCATCAAAATCCCATAGGAATCCAATGAACATGTTGTATTCAATGTTTTTCATATTCCCATGTTTTGACAATCTCGCGTTTTAAAGGAGTTCTAAGCAAAGTCTGAACTTAAATGTTACCACAAGAAGATGCACTTCTAGAGTTGCAAATTCTATAGCATATTTCTATACTTATGTGAATTATTTAGCATCAATGTTTCACAGGTATTATATTTAAAGCTTTTACCCAAATAACTCAATCTAAACAACTAGGAGAAGTTTGCGCTACAAGAGAGATGACACCCTTACTACACATGTGCTCTACTCCTAAATAGTAAACATCTTGCTTGAAATTGTCGTAAAGACCGGTACTGTTTGCCTCTACAACCTTTTTTTTTATTTCTAAAGTTGCCATGAGATGATGCTTATGCTAGATTAGTGGAAAATCACAAAAATATTGTTCATCTTAAAAAAACAAATTTAAGTACCTTATAAAAGCCTTGGAAGGGTAATAGGGGTCTATCTACCATCCCATTGTCGAGAGACTGAGTTGGCAACTAGTGGATTGACATGACCATTTTGTTGGCAAGTCTGTCCGATAACAAAAGACCCCATATAACCCTTCCAATATAGGTGAAGCTACCTAATGACTAAAAGGCTAACAAAAGAATGGGTGCTTTACGTGAATAGACCTGAATCTCGTTTGGGCAAAATTGTACGTGTTCCTTTTCAGGGTAAGGTAAAGTTTATATACTAAAAGTTTATACATCAAATTGTATACAAGAAAGTTCACACACCAAAAACACCAAGCTTATATATGAAAAGTGTACACACGAAAGTTTGCCACCGTATTCACGTGCCTATCGAGCGCATGCACGCCAATTAGACACACCCCACCTATTGGTCTCTCAATAGACGATATGACCCTATCAGTGTTCTAAGGAACAATACCCCAAGACTGATAATGTGTTTTTTACATTTTTCGATAAAAATACTATTACTTATTTAAAAACTAACAAATCTAGGTGATGTGTCACTTTTAGAATTTTGAGTTTTAATCTTTCTTGCTAAGTTCCAAGTTGGCTAGATGCAAAACTTTATATATGAAAGGACCTTGATATCGTCTAAATGTGGACTGGTGTTGAATAGGCGTTTTTGAAAATTATTTAGTAGCGGTGTTAATCTATCCAAAGGATCCTGCCAAAAACATCGAAACTTCTTGTCGGTCTTCTCAGTCTGGACAAGAGAGCTGAATGGAGTTTTTGGTGTTTGGGTTCAGAACTTCCGATCCCCTAGTTTATTCCCATAAAGAGGGTGATAGGAACAATCTTCAAGGAACAAGCAATCAAAACACATAGATAATATGCAAAAACAACACGCAGTAACAGTTAGGGCAAGCTAAGGGAAATCACAAACATAGCAAGAGATGGATAAGGAGACACCAATTTTTCACCGAATTTCGGATCAGAAATATCCTATATCTCCGCTGAGGGACTCCAAGGAGCCGGATCTCGATTGATCTTAAGCCTCACCAAGCGACAAAGATCGAGCTTGGTATCCACTCAAAAGGTATTCCTTTTCCTTGTGGAGATAGAGTAACGTGTTCACAAACCTCCTGGGTTTCTCCACACACCCTGGAATCTCGTGGGTGACGCCTAACTGGCTAGGAGGAGAACTTCCAAGAGTACCAAGCTTGAAGACAAAGGCCGGATGTCGATCTCCAAGTGCTGAAAACTGAACCCTAGCCCTCACAAGCTCAAATCCCCAAGGAATCCATTCCAATCTCACTCTAATCACTCAAGATGCACTTGATCCAAGGAAGCCTATGGGAATAGATCTAAAAGTTGTAACAACCACTTGCTGAAAGCAAGGGTAGGTGGAGTTAAATACTCACCTACTCGCATGCCGCCGCTAGCCATTACTCACAATTTTGAACTCAAGAACTTCCAGCCTGAGGGTTCCAGATAATACTTCCGTTTTGGAAGACAAGGAGGACCAAAACCTTTTGACTCAAACTCTGGAACTTTTGATTAGCCTTCTATGCTAGCTAGTGAATTGTGATTGGAACTTCCGAAACTTATGTCTGGAACTTCCGGTCTAGCTCCTTGGCCAGATAGAGCTCTAGTCGAAGGTTCCGAACCTAAAATACGAAGCTTTCAGCCCGGCCAGACACAAAGCTCTTTTCTCCCAATTGTGAGTGACATGCTTTGTGTTTCTCTCAAATAGGTTTTCATCTGAGCGCATGGACACAAACCCTCCTTGATAGGTGGTTTTTCCTATGACTCAATTTCAAAAGAAAAACAATGATATGCCTTAAGCCATCTCGTTGTTTCAACTTTAATTTGTGAGGGTCATCAAGCATTTTAGAGCATCATCCTTAGGGACTAATAAATAATTGTGCTTAACACTCAAGTAGCTCATTAGTCCCCTAATTGTCTTGTCGTTAATTGGCCTAGATACAATTTAAATATAAGAACATCTCTAATAGAGTTGTTACTCTACCCTCCATTTCAAAAAGTAGCAAACTGGGGTGTATCAAACATTCTCCACTTAGCAAAAAAGTGGATCCAACACTTTCACTTAGAAAAAAAAGGATCCAACACTCTCCACTTAGAAAAAAGAAGTGTACCAAGCACTCCTCACTCTTGTACATATAGATACCAGACCTAGTATCACACACACGGTCGGCGATGACATAAGCCTCGTGCAGTTCAGCCGCCACTCCACTAGTTGCTAGTTGCTACTGCCAACCCAGCACCTTGACGTTGTGCATCATGCAGCCATGCAACAAGCGACTAGCTAGCTAGGTAAGACCAGCGTGAGTACAAATCGACAATGCAAATGAGGAAACACTTGCTTCAATATCACGATGTTTTTTTTAAGAAAGTCACGCTTTATTTACCATAATTAATAAAGAGCGACTCTCTAAAAAAATATCACAACATGAAAATGAAGTGATTATTAGGGTGGAAAGCGTGAATGTTACGATGACTTGCTGGCCACGCATATTGCACACCCCCATCTCGGCAATCTTCGTAGTTGGTTAGACGCAAAAGCTTACATATGAGCATCTATAATAGAGTCACTACTCCACCCTCCACCTCAAAAAATAGCAAACTGTAAAAGTGGATCCAACACTCTTCACTTAGAAAAAAAAAAGTGTAATCAGCACTCTTCACTTAGAAAAAAAAGTGTACCCAACACTCTTTGCTCACAACTCCTAGTTTCACACATGCAGTCGGTGATGACGTATCCCTCACATGGCCTAGCCAGCGGCCTGCAACCACCGCTCTGTTAGCCGTTACTGCCAGCCCACCACCTGAGTATCGTGCATCATGTATACATGCAACAAGCAGCTAGCTAAGTTAGCTGCGGCCAACATGAGTACGAGAAAATTGCATATGTGTGTTGATGCAAAAAACACACACTGGTCTGGAAGATCTGCTAACTCCAGTGTAGGTCCAAAACTTGCTTTCGGGTTCAAGGCGTGCCAGTTGATTTGATCCTGCAATCAACAAGATGAAACATGCAAGTTCTATTAATAAACGATAATCAATCGGCCAGATAGCCGATGTCATATCATGATGTAACCTAGCCGATGCAATAAAGTATGAATCGGCTGTAAGGCATATTCAATGATAAGCTGATCCTAAATTTGGTACATCGGCTGTAGATATTAGTATTACATAATCTATAAATCAATTACTTTAAAAATCAGCAATTGAAATAGATCGGACTTAACCGAGTCAGTATAAATTGCCCAAGTCTAAAATAATATGAAATAACGATTATATGTACTCATATCATAGCCGATGTCCAAATTTAAGCATGTATCGGCTATAGCTCCGATACAACCCTATACTAGGATATTCTCTTGCAACAAATATATCTAATCACTACCAATCGAATTGATAATAAGTCCAATATATTTATATTAGATTAGATCCTGATATAAGGGGAAAATATAGCATATTAAACAAAGCATGAAACCATGTAAAACAACTATATCAGATAAGATCGGCTGAAACCCCGATACTATCCTTATTAACAACCATAAAGCAAGCTAGAGATTATGATTTTAAGCATGACTTAATAGATCAAACTTAACTGATGCAACATTAAGTATGAGAAGAAGTATAATATCTAGACAATCAAGCCGATGGTTGCTTTTTCGGGATGGTGAATATATTATATAATTTAAACCAACAAAACAATCTAACCGTTATCAGCAAAACCCTAGACACAGATCGGCCGATACGAGTAGATAGCATTGTCAATCTAAATTATATAACATATATGATAACTCAGAGAATCGCAAGATAGAATTAGAGTGTCATAAAGATGTAAGCACTAATTCCGATAATGCAAACTGTTATAACAAGTTTTACCTCTTTGCCGAAGATCAAACCTGATGCAGCTCGACTTGAAAGCAAGAACTTGTCGAAAGTAAAAAGTAAAAGGTTGGTGATGCACCGAGATTGATTGAACTGTTATTATTATTCATAAGGTCTCGGGCTTACATTTATACCCGAAAATACAAACTTGTCCATAATGGACACGACTCATATCGTCCTAATACAAATCCAACTAGCAAACAAGTCCCTTAGGCGGACTGTTACCAAAAATATCTATAAGGAAATTAAATATAATCCGAATTAATATATACAATTGCCAATCTCGGACTGCATCCTTGCTCGGCAATATCATCTCAATCTCATTCTCGAACCCGATATTAGTCATGCAACCAATATCGGCTGTATTGGTCATCCATATCAGACTTGGTCCCAGCCAATACGGTCTTCCAGCCGATGCGCACTCTGTTTCCGAGAATCCCGCATATCTCCAAATCCACTTCGAATTGAACCTCGTTTCCGATTCATATGCTTACCAAATTTCATCGTCAACAATGTGCCACTCTTAACAATCAGCTTCGCTAAAATGACATCGTTAAAATGGGATTCGTTCGAATGCCACTGTCAGGCTGTGGGCATTCGCTATAATGCCATTTTCGCTATCTCTTACACTTGTAAATCATTTTTCATCCATTTAATTTTTCTCAGACCTTTTTACCCCTTGTTCTCCCTTCTCCCTTTTTCATCCATTTAATTCCTCTCCTCCTCTCTTCACTCTTCTCTCTCCTAGGCGAGGTGACAGCGGCGAGTCGAGGGCAAGGTGGTGGTGGCGGTGGCGAGCAGCGAGAAGACGAGGTGGCACCGGTGAGACGGCGAGAGGATGCCAACAGCTCACACGCCCAGCCTTGGCCGGATCCGCCTGCCACAGCTCGAGCACCGCCACCACTCCTCGTCGCCGTCGAGCCTTCGTGGTCCCTCCCTCGTCGGATCTAGCCATCACAGCTCGAGCTCCACCGTTGGGCCCGCCGCCTTACTTCCTCCACGTGTCGGCGACACCTCCTCTTCCCTCCGCGGCCAGCCGTCACCGCCGCCTCCCTCCTTTCGCACGCCTGCTGACGCCGCCGTCTTCCTCCTTCCGCACGCCGGGGCCGCTTCCCTCCGTCGCACCGGCGCCGCCTCCTTCCGTCCTTCGCGCTCTCGCCCTCTCGCCGCTCGCCACCGCTACCTTGCCCTCTCTCCGCTCGCGCACAGCCTTAGCTCGCCGTCGTCACCTCACCTTCTCCCTGCGAGTGGAGGAGAGGAGAGAAGATAGAAGGATAGGAGAAGAGAGAAGATGCAGCCAGGGGTAAACAGTGTGAGAAATAATTATTTTGATGAAAAATCTTTTGCAGATACAACAAACAGCGAAAATGGCATTATAGCGAACACCCACTGTTTAACAGTGGCATTCGAGTGAATCCCATCAGCGAAAATGGCATTATAGCGAACGCCCACGGTTTAACAGTAGCATTCGAGTGAACCCCATTTTAACGATGGTATTTTAGCGAAGCCAATTGTTAAGAGTGGCACATATGCAATTTTCTCCATGAGTACAGACCAACGACAAACCAAGAAAGCCTTAAATATTGCGACATGAAAAAAAAAGTAGGTAGCAAACCAAACATGCCATTGAAATTTCACCCCACCAAAATTTGTTTACTACGAACCACAAAAACCTATATACTCCCTCCATTCAAGAAAAAACAATACTAGTTATGAATCTCAACATACATTTATTCAGATACATGATTAGAATTAATTTTTTTTAACGGAGTCTCATAATACAAGGGATTTTCTTCAAATTATCTCAAAATATAAGAGATTTTAAAATCCCGAGACAATACTTTATCCCCAACAAACCAACTACTTTTAACTAGTTTATTTTCCATCCATTTCCTTAATAGTTTATTTCTCCACCTAACTTCTGTAGAACTTTATAATTTCACCTTCAACTACCACCTTTCGCATCATACGATGTTCTTTTTGCTAGTGTTCAATCCATCCTAAAATCAATATGAGTGTTTTTCGGTGAATGTAACACATCATAAATATCCTAGTACTACGAATTTAGATAAGTGGGAATTTAGATAAGTGGTAGAACATATCGCATCCACCAAAAAAACTCTCATATTTTAGAACAGAGAGAGTACGTATTTAATTTTTACAAAAATTAACATACGATTCCTATCTTCCTTGTATTATGGAAGGGATGGATGATGTATTTATCTGTCAGTCAACCCATATTTAAATCTACGTTACCAAAAACTTAGTACAAAAACTTAGTTTTAAGACGACCAAAATTAAGCAAATCCAGACTTAATAGGTTTTGAGACTACCAAAATTAAGCAAATTAAACTGGCGCCTAATGCCCACATTGTACTTTGTTTTAAGGTAAAAGGGCAAACAAAAACGTCGATATGTGCATTTGCCAACTACGTTTCGACAACGAAAGCTTTAACGGTAAAAAAGCATGTTTAAGATTTGCTATTCCTAAAAGTTGGATCTAAGGAAATGTTGCTGAGAGTGCAAGCTACAAACGATTAAAGGAAAACTTCACTTTAATCTAATTACAAGGGTTAAGCAGGCATTCCCGCTTTTGTTCTGCAGCCTCCCTTCTGCAGATCGGCATGGCCCTGCGTTCACTGTCCTATCAAAGCGAAACAGAGGCAGCCACGTTATTTCCAAACCACATAATATACCTTCACATAAGAAACAATCGAATCAATCAATCATGATAAGACACACAGCCATGCACTACTAAGTGTATCACGCATAAATTGCAGAAAGTGTATCACGCATAAATTGCAAAAAATGGAATTTCTCACTAAATGAATCAATCCAAACACAAACAAGTAGGTGCGATTATCAGTTAATAGCATTTAAAATTAGTTTCTTTTAACAGCCAAAACAAGATATAATGTAACTGGCATAAATAGCGGACTTCTGCAGAAAGGTACCTACCTTAAGAGTTAGGTCATGACACTGCTCTTAGCGTAAGCAAAAGTTTCTTCCTCCCGTTGAAAAAAAGGATAAAACTTGAGCCAGGAGGTATCTGAACAAAAAATGTGTTGCACATAATAATATGAGGTAATTGCCTTGTACACAGACACTAGAGAGTAAATCCAAATTCCTGGAGGTACTTACCAGAAATTTTTCACCTAACATTTTGGGATGAAGGGATAGCTGGCTTCTTCTCTATTTGATCATAATGGAGAACAAAGTTGTCCTGCAGAAAAACATACGCAATTATAATTCACAATTTTTCACAAAAGTATTATGTGATACAACTTTACATTGACCAAACGTCCAAACCTTGCGAATTGTCTCCCAGTTGTTTGGATCAAAGCAACCATAAGATCCTCGCTCATAGTGAGGTGTTTTGACCAGAGGCTCAACATTTGGAATTCTGGTGAGCCACACCCGCACTTCTTTATGGTAGAACCATCCTCGAGTGTACCTGCAGAAAAGATGGACATATACCATGGTTCAATTCAACAGTTAAAACAAAAGTAAAAAATGGTTTAACCTCCATTTGGTATTTGGTTGTGCTGTGCTGCACTTCAAAGTGGGTAACACATATTTGCCGTATGTAGTACTCTCTCCAGTTCCATAATTCTTGACGTTTTGTACAAGGTTGAGGTCAAACTTTTGTAACTTCAAAATAGTTTAAAGTTACTAGAACAACATATATAGATTTATCTTTCAAAATACTATAAGAAAAGTAAACATGCATTTATTTATTGTATATATTATAATAGAAAATTAAAGTCAAAGATATATTTGGGAAACCGTGTTATTGTCCAAAACGTCAAGAATTATGAAACCAGAGGAAGTAAGATATCAATAAATTCTGAGTAAATGCATATCCAATATCAAGCCTCATGGAACACAAAAGGAAAGATAAATATCAATTAAATGAATAACATGAAAGATAGCTTTATTGATCGATTGAAAGGTTCAAAGCCTTAAACATCCAGAATAATCCAGGATCGTGGAACATGTTCTGGTGTTGTGCAACTAGTAGTCCCCTATTCGGCTTACGAACAAGTCCTAAGCATACCCTTACAAATAAATAAAATATGCATTATTACTTATAAAAAATTGCTGTTGACCCTAAAACCAATTGGCAGTCCACTAGTCCCATACTAATCCAAGCTGGTCACATGATCTCACATATCAAGGAGTGTTTAATTAGGGTGCCTATTCCCTGTTTTACCCATATTAAATACTGCCATGTGCTTGAATTAATCAATATTTGGATGTATCCTAGTGGTTTGAATCAACAACCGGATGCAAAGCATGCTAGGTTCGAATCCTAGGGTCGCTTCGCTTTTCTCCCTTTTCTTTCCACACGTGGATTTTCTCTACTTTTTTGCACGCGCGGCACACACTGTCTGGTGTATTTTTCTGGCACGCGCGGTGGACATGGGAGACTATGTACTCAGCTTTAAATGGGATGCATGCATAAGGGGCAAACGAGTCCAAAATAACCTTATAAATCCCAAACGTCAACAATTACCATACTTTGGATACAAGGCTAGAATGTCAACAATTTTTATACTGGAGGGAGTATGTCCTACACAAGCCCAACAAAATGCAAAACCCACAAATACAGATCAGTTTCAGTCCATGGTCTATCCAAGATATATTAGGAAATGTTGGTGGGCAGAGGACCAAAATGTGGCCAATCTAGTTGTCACCATTAACTTGGTTTGCACCCATCATTAACAGAAGGATTAATGATGTGTAACTAGTGGAAACTTCGCCTACAAATAAACATGGATAAGCACGACTATGCAAATTAAAATCAACCCCTAGCAACAAGATGTAAATGAGAAGACCGGTGAAAACATGTACTCACAGCTCACTAGCAGCACATAGCTGAGCTTCATCCCTTGGCATGCTGCAAACCAAAGAAAAATGATAATCTTTCATCGAAAACATACTATAATCACATTATTTGTTGCAACAAATGGACAAGCCTAATAGAATTGAAGTGGAACACACTTAATGGAAGATGTACCTATAGAAGATGTAAAACAGCGTTGGCGTCTGGAACTTCTGAAAATGTATATGCTGCAAAAGACAGAATACAGTTACAAATCTATATAAGTCATAACATGAAGCAAATACATTGAGACAATAGATTCAGCCTATGTTTAAGAACAACTAGTTTAGAAAATTAGGATAGTCAACATCCTATAAAAGATAGAACACAGTGATTGGCAGCTTACTTGTAGTGGTGGAGGCTGTTCAGCAGAGTAGCAAGCTGGAGTATGAAACTCAGGTTCCCCTTTAGCTGGCTCATTTGACCATGGAGAGCCAAATGTCTTGTACAGATTGTCTGGTGAGTTCAAGTTTAAACCCAATGTTGTCAAATCTATTCCTAAAGCAAGAGATGATAAGTCAACATCATTCATCCTGATAACTCCTAGCAATCCCATCAAGCCATATGGATCAGGTGGTGTTTGCCCCCCCTGGATGGACTTTAGACTCTGATCCCTATATGACTGGGTAGCTGAAGACACCTGCTGCAATCTGAAAGGATTTTGAGCCTGAGGTTGCTGGTATTGCTGGATAAGTTGCTCATATGATCCCAAACTAGAAGTTTGATTTGGAGAATTTAGTGGTCTTAGTCCGATGTTTTGGGGACCAGCATTCTGAACCTGATAAATCATAATTGAGATCATTATTACTTGCATCGAAGGGTCAAAACAGAAAAGTTGGATACATGCCAGATCAGAACCATGACAAATGTGGTAGATATTGATTGTCAAGAGTTTTAAGAATTTCCAATAGTACTTACTGAATTAGCACCTTGCTGGTGTTGCTGACGATTTGGTGGGTAGTTACTTCCTAAATTAAAGCCAACTGATCTTGACATCTGCGTAAATGTGCAAATTTGTCAAAAAAAAATGCACAGAAAAGAAGTTACTGAAAATTCAGAAACAGGGATGCACCGGATATTGTTGCGCTTGCATAACGGGTACATTATCATGAAGTTGTTCCTTGTGATGCAACTCCATAGCATAATCTGCAGTGTTGCCTGATAATTCAAAAGGTTAATACTTCGCACAACTCAGCAAAGGGCAAAGAAAGGAATCTGTTATGGTAGCGAAATACGCACCAAAAGAGTAACTAAAGGAAAGAAGTTTCAAACATGAATACAACAATCTGAGGTCAAGCATATCCAATGATCATGGAATAAACTCAAAAGGCAAGTAACAGGTTTCGACCATCCAAAACGCGTGACAAGTAATAAATTCGAAAGACAGTAAATAGATTATGGCCAACCAAAATACGTGACAGTGCGACACCGACAAAATATCAAGAAGCAAACCAATCGTAAAAGTGGAAGGTTATTTTATAAGATGGTTCACCAACTAAGTTTATAAACATTTTCGGCACACCAACAGACACAATAAAACAAAGCTGCGATGTTCAGTGCATCACAAAGCTGAGGAATTAAAGGTGCCCATGTGCTGCCAAATCGACAGCTATGGCAACTCTTAGCACCAAATATGCATCAAACTTTTTAAGTGACTTTATCCGGGAACATCCCGCAATTAAGTCCATGATCTCCATAAACCAAACTCAAGCCACATACTGTAAATATTGTTATTTTTAGCTGCCTAAACTATCTTCAATTGACCATTGCAAATTTCCGGTACGAGGAAAATTTGCAGGTCCTTATATTCTGCAAAAAAGAAAATAAAAATATTGTTTTCACCGTCATGAACCTTCCCAAATAAGTTTCATAATTTTTGGATTGCCTCAAAGTTTCAATCACAGATTCGCAGTTGCCTCAAACATGTGCCAGACAAGGAGGCACGTGGTGCAAAGATATTCCCAGATTCCGGGACTTTTGATCTATATTTGGTTGGCAGAGGTCCCTGGATCGAAATGGCTGGCAGTTAGTTTACTGCCATGACAGTAATAACTGTACATTCGCTGGGTTCAATTGGACTTGAACATCTTGTAATGGTTCAGCTGCTATACTTTCATTACACATTGCCTATTGGTTCAGTTCTCTGTATGACCATATGAATTGTCATAAATAACACGAGAGCCATGGGTTAGGCTATGCTGACAAAAACAACGTATATAATAAGAGGGTACCAAAAACTGTGTTGCGACAAGAAAACCACTTACTATCATCACCGAAAGTAAATCACGTGGATCTTAAAATCATGTCTCCAACAATATATTCTACAAGGTCATGGCCAAATTGAACGGCACTTGTTTTGGCAATGTAAACAGAGAGATGATGGGATTGCTAGGACTTCTGCACATGTCCGCAGACTGCAGGTTGCACATGGAACATTTTCTCCAAGCAATGTGCTTGCACATTTTCATTGTTGATCATCAAAATGATGATTTGTGGTAACCCCAATTGCTCCAATATCATAATTGGAGTAGCCGGCACATAGTGGTGGCCCCATTCCTAGGCTTAGTTTTAAATTAAGCAAAGGTGGAAAAGCCACGGCAAGTATATGAACAGTACTAATAAGTAATAACCACTCAGTAACTCGAGAAAAAGATGTCAGCCTTCCATAAAAGATGAAATGTCGAAGCAAAACGGAGTTTGTAACAGATAGTTGTATGACATGCTAGCAAAGGCCAGTTGAAAGTTGAGACAAGTAGACAACAAATTGTAATAGGCATGGACAGTAACACTATTAAATAGATAGTGCACAATACACCAACACCAAGTATAATCAAGGCACCCTCACTGAATCAACAGACAGTTTTAGAAATAACATAGCTGTAACCACCTTTGTATCCAGGTAAAGCCGGGAAGTCTTCATTTTGAATGCTGAATTCCTGGTTTTGTTGAACAATGGTGTTAACACCAACTCCTTGCTTCCGTAGGGAGCCTGTTATTTACAGAAATTGTCAAGGCATTCTCCCAATTAATGAAAAATATATATGAATCATTACCATATTGTCCTTGCGGACCACCCGCAGAATTAGGTCGACCAGTCAGTTGGGGAAAATCATTCATGTCAAATGGAGCACCGTCACTGGCATCATGCAGCATCCCCATAGAACCAAGGGAACTATTTCCTCCTTGTATTTGGTTCTGAGATAATGAACCTCCAGATGTTGGATATGAACTCCCCATCATGTTCAAGATTTGAGGTGATCCTGATATCAGAAATTTAAAAAAGGAAGAAGCTGAATGAATTGACTCATGGGCTTTCACCTCAATAGATATAAACTGATACATGATATACCTCTTGTTAAACAGTAAATATATTATAGATACATGACATCACAAACATATAAAATATAAAGTTTCTAAGTATTTATCAGCATCATATTACTTTCATAAATCATATTGTGATGCCAAAAAACATAACAGTTATAAAAATAAGCAATAGATATTCTAGCATCCGATGCATGCATGCCAGGAGGAGGAATACCAATATTTCCTCTAACGTTGACACCTATCAAATGATAGTACTGTTGGAATTTTCATTTCTAATCTTAATCCTATCAAATGCAACCGACTGGTGTTCTTTTAGGACACAGCGCGACAGCAGATGCTAAGATTGGCCAAGTTATAACTTTGGATGTTACAATTACATTACAAATGTGGTATTACAAGTTACCTGTTCAGGTAAGGAAACATGAAAGAGAAGATAAAACATAAGCTGGACTGTGTTGGAAACACAATGAAGGCACCAATTACTTTCAGCAGATAGGTTGTGGTTAGAGCTTTTCTTCAGGTATGGCTGATTTACGTGGGAAGCTTGTTAAGGCCCTAGGATTTTTCTTGTTTCTGATCATGATCCGACTTATCAAGACTTTTTGTTTGCTCACTAACAACACAAGATCCTACTTTTAGAGGATAACAACCGGCAGTTACTTAGCAACATTATTGACAAATCCTTAAATACATACCATTTGGATATTTTTGACACTTGTTTCATATGCGCAACTTTGATGTCAAGAAAAAGAGGGGTAACTCTGCAGCTAAAAGCAAATAATTCAGCAGATATACTCCACAAAAAATCAGCATAGCCACGGTAGAGCATGTGTTAACAAACTATAGCTGATGATACAAATAACTACAATAGAGAAGCAGCTAAGCAGCCATGAAGGCATGACAATATAAAGAGTATTCGACTCTATGGAGTAATAAACTATTTATGCAGTCTGTTCAATAATTTACCTTGCTGAAGAATGCCATTCATCATCCTGCTGGATCCTTGGACATTCAGACCGCCACTGCCAACATTGCCACTCAAATTCATGCGTGATGCTATGCTTGGCACAGATAATCCACCAGAGCTTATATTCCTTCCAATGCTACTTCCACCCACAACATTTCCTACAGAACCAGTAATCCTAGGACCCAAATTTCCCAAAGAAGGAGATACTGACATCCCAGGAACAGAATTACGACTACCACCAGCACCCAGGTTTGAGGATAAGCCTTGAATGGTACCACCAATATTCAGGCTACTACTAAATGCTGGACCTCCACCAGTATTCAATCCTCTACCACCGACTCCTGAATGCCCATGAGGAATCTGCAACAAAAGCAGTACCACGGTGAGGTTATGCGATCATTTCAACCAGCAAAAATGTACCTTAGTTTCCACAAGCCGTCAGCATAAACAATAAAATTGCAATATCGATGAAGGCAGTCATTACAACCTGGGACATGGCAACTGGAAGGTTGTTTGAAGCAAATCTCCCAGGCATGCTCCCTCCAGGTTGTTGAACCCCAGAGGAAGGAAGGCCACTCATGGCAGCATTCCTTTGAGAAAGCGATCCAGGCATATTTGGCATATTATATCCATGCATGTTGTGCAAACCTTGAAAAACGGCAAGAAGGTTTACTACATGAATGTGGCATTGTGCGAACAAACTAACCAAGCTATTTTATTATATGCTCACCAGAGTGATGGAAACCCCCTGGAACTGATCCGGATTGACCAGAAAAGGACCCTGTAAACGGTCTTCCCGTTGAGTCTTGAAGATTTGATGCAGAATTGTTCAGGTTTGACTGCCAGGAAAAAACAGCAAGTTGTCAAAACAAAGAACAAACCAGGTCATATGGAAGTACCATTATCTTCAAAAGTAAAAATCATGTTGGGTTAAGCAACAGCATAAAAGAATAAATAGTGCCCAACCAAACAGATTATCCACCACAGATATCTTAGCTCTGTCCCATAATATAAGGGATTTTGGCTACGCAGTTGCATAGACAGAAGTCCCTTATATTACGGGACAAAGGGAGTAGCTCATAGTGTAGTGCCTGTACATGCATGGCTTATTTAGGCAATCAATGCTAATATTTCCTGCCATCACAATTGTCATGTGAAGTGTCAGACTTCAAATTTCATATGAAGCATCTCAACACACAAAACTCACGTAAGGATGTCAAAGAATATAAAGAGGACAGTTCCACAGTTGTAAGAAATAAATGTGAGTAAAATATAGATAAATCGATACTATATTATAACAGAGGACAATTTATCACTTTATCAGGTGTTAAAAGACGAATTTATTGCTTGTTATCCGCGCAAAGCTGCAGCATAAGCAAACTATTTGATGAACGAACTAGTCAGAGAGAAATCAAGTAAGAAGTTTGAAATGGAAAATAGGGATATCAAGCAAAAGCACAATAATCAGTTGTAAAGATAAGCACGTACATTCAGCAGGCCCGACATTGTGACAACAACAAAAGCAAGTCAATATTCAACAGTAAGCCGCTATTCCTTCCAGTCTGAAACAGAAAACGAGTGCATGTGTAAGTAGTTTGTACAAAATGGATGAATTATCCACAGAAGGTGCTAGATCACTAAAACTGTTTAATATGTATGACTCCAAGGGTGACCAAACATTTATATATGCCCTTTATAATAATAAACCAACGAGTAAGCACAGAGAGCAAGAGGGGTAAATACAGATCGGTATAAGATTGATTAGTCCATTCTTCCAATATAACAAACCTAGAAGTAAATCATCACACTACAAAAGGTCCAATTAAGGATGATTAAGTCGGTGCTATAACATGTTATGCAGATCACACTATAAAAGGTCCAATTAAGGATGATTAAGTCGGTGCCATAACATATGCAGATTTTAGCAGTAAAACAAGGAAGTCAAACGTTATCATCCAACACTTTAAACAATTTAAGATTTTGCCTAACAGCTTGAAGTAATAAAAAAACATGATTAGCGCCATCAACCACGTAATATGACTCTGAATGCAGGAAACGCCAATCCACAGTCCTTGATATCAAACGACAGTTACAAAACCCCCGCTATCCACCCGATTCTCCCTCTCAGATCTTCCCCCTGCAAGTAGTAGCACACCGATCTCAACGCTCCGGGCTCCACTCCACTCTCCCACACCGAAACGAGCAGCAAACCAAAATCCAATCCCTACGAACGTCCAGGAAACCTACGGAAGCAACCGATCCGTTTCCGGCCTAATCCAAGGCCCTACGCGCGCCTGGGACGGATCGGATGGGGCGGAATTCCACGGGACGGTCGGAATTGGGGGCAAATCGTGGGTTAGGGTTGCCTACCGAGAGGGAGTACGCCAGCGCCAGCGGCACGAGCAGAGGAGGAGTCGGGCGCCCGCGCGCGGAGCGCCCGGTGGATTCGGCGGAGGCGGGAGGTCGCGGCGCGTGAGAAGATGATAGATGGGTTCGCCGCGGCGCGCGTCGGCGATGGCGCAGGGGAGTGTGGAAGGAAGGGAACGAGAAGGGAGCGGAGGGGAGAACGAACGGGGATGTATAGAGGAGGAAACGGATGGGTGGAGTTGGGCTCTCTGGGCCGTAAGAGCATGATGGGCCATATACTTTTTCATGGGCCTTATCAGAGGGTGGGGAGCAGTGAGCACGGATGTGCATTCTTTTATCCCATTTCCCACATTATATACCTCTTTTTCCACCTCTTTTTCCACGCCGCGCTTTTGAAAATTTTTTTCATAAAAAAATAAAATTATGTTAATCTATTATTTTATTTTTTATCTAATACATAATTAATCATGCGCTAATATATCACACGCTGTTTTACTCTGTTTTACTATCAAGACGGAAGTGTTTGTTTCCAACCCCAAAATAACACGGCCTTAGACCGTCTTTGTTTGAGCTGACTTCTTGTAGTAGCCATGTTAATGAACAGCAAGACAGATAGGTACTGACAATCAATTGTAAAATGCAATGTATAGTAGTACAACACAGCCGCGACACGAATGGAGAGAAAGAATTGCAGTAGCAGCATCGACGAGTTTTGGCACGCTCGGTCACTCACTCGGAGCAGCGCCCCGGCAGTGGCAGCGGCAGCAGCTCGGTGCTCCGGCACATCGAAGGACCAAACCAAACTACGAACAAAAGGTCAGGCCACGACGTGCCGCTGCGATCCCGGCATCTCGTCCTCAGACGAGACGTCGTGCTTCGACGACACTTTCTGCTTCCGGCCGTTCCTCCTCCGGCTGGCCGTGTTCCCGCTTCGCGCCTTCGCCGTTTGTTTAGCATCACTCTTCTGCAGCAAAAGGGCAACGACCAAAATTATGAGTACTACTGTATCAAAAGTGTGGCTCAAATGGATCGCTACAAAAGAACCAAGCAAACTATAGAAAGAGTATAAAGTGTAAGAATCCGACAACATGACTTTTTGTTCCTCGTGGGCACTAAATTATCAAAGGCATCCAAGTAACCAGAACCACAGTAAGTTCGGTGCGAGCATATGCAACCGGCACCACCAGTCTAAACTTTCAGATAATCTTAAAAGGAAATAGCAAGTATGTGGCCTTATCATTAAGCATTTATCTGGTTGGCGATTTAAGGTTGGACGAGGAGTGCTGAACAAAAAAGGCATGTTACAAAAATAAGATAGCAAAATGAACAAGTCAGCAAAAGCACTAGACAACGTAACAATCTAAAAAAGGACATACAGAAAAGCAGAAAATGACGCATGGGCTCTATTTAAGATGCTAGACAGGCCATAATCTCATCCAAACCTTGTGATATCCTTAAATGACATAGAACAACACCGAGACATGCTGTACCAGGCAGATACAAAAATCCTCTCGCAATCAATTTTAATATATACTAGAAGAAGGTAGCACACCAGACTGTTCCATATATGGACCACACAACAACAACGATGTAACAGTGATGGAAATTGAAATGACCATATCCAGAAACCTCATAGTTGATCAACAAGTCATGTGAATAACACATCCAGTGGTGGAGCTAGATTTCATACTCACTCGGTGGGGACCTCCACAACTTTCTGGATTATTTCATGATTATCACAAATGAAAAGGCCGCAAACAGCTTATGTGCAACATCTACTGATACTAGCAAATGGCCCCATATGGCCTATGCCCAAACATCTACTGGGCCCAGTCAACCAGGACCCCACAATGCTCTACCAAAAAGCAAATCTTTATTGGAATAATGAATAAACATGTTGAATAAATATAAACAGTGTATTGCCCAACACAGTGACAAAGAGCAAAGCTAGTCAAGGGAATCTATTCCAGAGTACAAGTATGGGTATCTGATGCCTAAACTTATTAAGCAAAATTCATGAACCCCCTGGCCCTTAAGCACATTAAAAAAACATGTTCAGTAATCAACGGCAGCTCAAGTTGATTCATTATCAGCACATTCCTTTCAAGAGAAATCGTGCTTTTCAAGCTAATCTAGCCGCAACTTGTATTCTTTGATGAAGAAAGCACACATCCACCAAATAGCATAAATTGTTACTTGTACCCCAAAAAAAGTATCACATGATCCAGTCACAAATTATTTGGTGATCACCATCAACAATAAACAACAGTGTGCGCTAAATCAGATCAGTAATTAGGTAATGGCAGCGCCTACCTAGATGCATTATTGCCAAACCAAACAAGTAAACGGAAATTGTCATATGTGTGCTTACCCCAAAACAAAACCCAGACTGACTCTGACCAGCACCGACTCCGCTGGTTCTTGGAGGCTTCCCAGAGTCCATTGCTGATGAACCACGCTTATTAATACCATTACATGATGGCGATTCTGCCTCAGTAGCTACTGGAGGCGGTGGAGACGGTGACGTCGAAGGGGAGGTTGAGGATGTTCGAGTCTGGCTTTGGGCCTGGGTATGGTAACACTTGGAGGGTCCATTGCAGAATCCCGAATCAAGATCAGCTTGGAACATGTCTACGAATAGCTGCTGCAGTTCTTCGAAGCTCTCCTGTCTCTGCAAATCCAATGATTCACTGTTATTTTATTGCTATTGTTATATTTATCTTGGATGCATCAGGTCCAGGAGAAAAGGAGGCCTGTTTCCAGCTTGGTTCTAGAAAAAATCACCTAAAAGTTTCAGTTGAGGGGCATGGAGCTTTTCATAACAGTTCCTTTTTTAAGCCTGTGACATATGAACATAGAACAAACAATATCCAGTATAAACTATACAAAAATATCTGAAGTTTACAAGTTTTTTCAGATAAACAGCCTGGCGAAGTTCTGATAACTTAGCATTCATATATGGGCAATTTGTTTTGTTATTCCAATGAACAAGGAAATGATTATATGCATGAAAAATGACATGCAACCCCGAATAGCATAGAATTCCCAATAAACTGTAGCAAAATCATCTCTAAGAACCAAAGGTATCATAAAGAGAGTTCTAGAACCACAATAATTTACCATGTGTATACTTATTTTCTCAGCCCAAAAGCAGTAAGTTAATTAATCATCCATTTTAGCGTACTTTTGCAAAGAAAAGAACAAAACAGAACAGAACAGATATGATGGTGCTTACAAAATACAGTGATAGAATTTTCGAAACGAAATGTGATGATAGGATTAGTCAAAAGAAGATAAAAAGTAATAAATGCTAGACGGGACCTATCATGCATTATGACAACACAAAAGGGGATCTAATCAGCCAATCACAGTTGCAGCTAAATTTGTGGTCCTGATGTACCAGTACCACCTCTCAGCTAGAGCCTACGAGAAGCATCTAGTACTAGGACCAAGGTGCTAACTGTTCTTAGTTCTTACCGTTGGCCGTGCCTGGCTCATCATCTGGGCCATCTCACCAATGAAGTCCCCCATCCCCTGCTGCTGCAGTAGAGGCAATAGGAGTTAAAGATTGAACCAACATGATAATAAATCATAATTATGGTTAGAATTCTAACGTTGTCGTCGTCATTGTCGTCATCATCATATACCCCCACGTCATAGAGGAACCGCTTGTTTGAGTCTGAGAGGACTGCACAAGAACAATGGGATGGGAGCACGAGGGCTCCATGCAATAAGTTTGCCAACTAGCTAAATCCGTTTTCTTTGGTTGTGATCAGTTCATTATCTGTAGCATAATCGTTGTAACAAGTGATTACAGAACAGGGTGGAGTTTGAGATAAGGAAGATTAAGACCGGAATAAGCGCCCTGGATCTCCTGGAACTTCTCCTTGGCTTCCTCCATGTGCTTTGCACTGCTGGAGGATGAGCATTTGTCCGGATGCCATCTCTACATCAAGTTGCACAGCAGGAAATGTTAAATTTTGGAACTTTTCACAAAGTGCGGCACAATCAGAATTGGACCATTCAAGCAGAGCAAAAGCTTTGGACACTTAGCTCTTAATAAATATTCCAACAATATTTGATTGGTACGAATAATACAGAAACGAGCAAAATAGATGGCCATGAATAGAAAATTACACACACAAGCAAAAAAAAAAGACTATTATTAGAGTATGAACAGGCCGGATTAGAGCTTTTAATCATTGGCTAATAGTAGATTACGATGACTTCACGTTTCTTGCAGCAAGTACAGAACAGAAGCCTAATCATGCGCAGCTAACGAGCGTGTTCGGAATCGGAAACGCAAAAACATGAACTTGCGCCAACATCTACACCCCTCCAAACTCGAAATCGCCTACCACCGCACACTTTTTTCCTACCTATGAGACAGTTACAGCAACAGGGCGAATCCATGGCCGTAATCCAGTTACCAATCAAGAACACGGAGCGATGAAAACAAACATGACAAGAACAAAGAACATTTGCATGAGGCGTCGAGCTCAATTGCTCACCATGGCGAGCTTCCGGTACGCGAGCTTGAGGTCGGCGTCGGAGCACTCCTTCTTGAGCCCGAGCACGGCGTACAGGTCGCCGCCGCCCCCCTCACCGGCCGCGTCCCCGCACTTTTCTCCCCCGTCGGCCATGTTACCCCGTTTCCGCCGCCGAGGCGCCGAACAACCCAACCGCGGGCAGACGCCGGCCGGCCGGGGAGGCCGACGACCGGAGGAGAGGAGAGGAGAGGGAAGAGAGAGGGAGCAAGCAAAGATGGCGCTCGCCTCGTCGGCTTCGTCCCCCTTCTTCCTCCTTCCCTTCTCTCTCTCTCTCTCTCTCTCTCTCTCTCAGGTCGTTCGTCTCCACGCAGTCCAAGAAGCCTCCAGAAACACGGCCATGATGCCCACTTGCCTTTTAAATATTTCTGCCTAGGAATTTCTCGCTTTATTTCCACGTCTCGCCCAGCCTTGGCCCGTTTGGCCGTCGTTGCTTTGCTACAGCTGCAGCTAGCTTAGCTATCCCTGCTTCGAGACAGTGCCGTCAGAAATTGACACTGCAGATTTACGGCAACCTTGCCAGTTTGCCATTTTCTCACATCATTCGAGAAGATGGTAGTAGATGCACTCCCGATGAGCTTATCCGGATGGTTAATTGTGACCTGAGACCTAATTGATCGGTTTGTGTGTTTCAGCTCTGCAGATAAATTACTAGCTGTGCATCTTCTGTTTTACACTTTTACTGTATTTGAATTTTCAGACAGCCATGCATTGCAAAAGGGGTCTGATTGATTATGATTATCAACTTTAAACTTGAACGAAAGAGATGTTAATCAGGCGAAAAGGAATCGTTTGAAAGGTAGGGGCAGCTGCTAATCTGCTTGTCCTTTTCAGTGTGGCTATGGCGTGTGTTACCAATTGCGAGTGCCTTTTACCCGTCGGAAAGCCGGAGCAACTAAGATTCTTAGACAAAAAGTTGATCTGATCCACAATTCTGAATTCTGTTTATGATGCTACTCCATCCGATGGCTCACTAGCAGTTAATTAGTTTTGTTATGATTACACGCTTGATGAACAAACAAATGAAGGCCGCTCTTTTTTCCACTGGAGCATCCAGAAAAAAGCACAACGGTACTAGCCGCGAAGCAGATGTGTCTAGAACAGTGCAAGACCTTTCCAGTGACACGTGGGGCCCACCACACCACATCTAATCGGAGCATTTTTTGCCTTTTTTTTTACCAGCCGTCCGATGGGTGGGTGACGGCTGAGATGTGGTTGGGACGACGGAGATATTTTTGGAGGCTACCATCCAGAAGTTTCCGGGGACGGGTGTCCCAGCTGGCGCCTCGAGGGCGGCCGCGCGCGCTTTTCTGACCGCGTCAACCACGCGCCACCACCGCGACCCCCCCCCTTCCTCTCCTCCTGCGAGAGATAGGCCACGAAGATGTGGTGAAATTACGACCACTGCCATGCCACTCTCCTCCGCTCTGGTGCGCTGGACCTGGCGGCTGACGGTGGACGCCGCGAACGTGGCGCGCGTGGACGGCATGCGGCGGCGGCGGCATCGTTTGGCTGTGCGGCTGGTGGCCCACAAAGTTCGGTACGCGCGCGCGCTCACGTGGAACGGGTGCACCGTGGGGCGTGGGCAGCTGCTCTCTTTGTGCCTGCTTGGGGGAGACTAAAGTTTTGAATGTTTGTACACTAATTAAAAATATTAAACGTAATCTACGGATAAAACTTATTTCATAATCCTGGATAAATTCGTGAGATGAATCTATTGAGCCTAATTAATCCACGATTAACTTATGTGATACTACATTAAATATGTGCTAATTATGGATTAATTAGGTTTAAAAAATTTATCTCGCGAATTAGCTCTCATTTATACAATTAGTTTTATTATTAGTCTATGTTTAATATAGCACTCAAATATCCGATGTGACAGAGACTATAATTTAGTCCCTGGATCCAAACACCGCCTTTGTCCCGGTAAAGCGAAGCGACGAGGATGACGAGACGATGTTGGGCTGTGGGTCGAGGCCGATGGCCGATGAGACTTCCTGACATTTGGATCCCACCTGATGGTTCAATGAGTTAACAATGGTTAACCTGCCACGTTATCAAAAATCATTTCCCAAACTACCGAATGAGTCGATTTGCACCGATTTTCAAAGATAAAGGTCTGCTCTTGCGGTTGAGGGAGACGATTCAATCAGGAGCAAAAGTTAAGCGACCCAAAATAGACTATTCCGTAATGGATTTGATGGGCTCTGTGTCTGCGAGATCAACGCGCCAACTAGGCCTAGATGGCAGACCAAAACAGCTGGGAGATTTTGGGAGATTTGGGCTTTGATTGGTTTGATGGCCCAACGTACAAGTGGGTACGAGGTTCTTCCAAGTGTCTCCTGATCTTTCTCGACGCGCGACAGCGCAGCCAACTCCGCGCCATCTCGAACCTTCGCTTCCACTCGCTTTATACCCTTCTCCTCCACCGCCGTCTCGCCATTGCAGCGGAGCAACGAGCAAAGCGAAGTTGAAGCCATGACGGAGCTGTTCGACACCGCCGTGACCAGCCTCCTCCACCTGCCGGAGGTGCTCGACCGCCTCGGCGCCGCCGGGGACCGCCGCTCGGCGGGCGACCACGCGCACCACGCCGCGCATGGACACGGCCAACACCGCATCAGCGGAATCGGTGGCGGCGGCGGCGGCGCGCCGGTGGACATTGTGGAGACCCCCGGCGAGTACGAGTTCGTGCTCGACGTCCCTGGCCTCTCCAAGTCCGACATCCAGGTACGTACAAAATCTGAGCCCTGAATTTCCTCGATTAGCGTTCGAATCAGTGAGTTCGCTGGAGCGATCCTACTAAATTTGGGCGCATTTCTTTCTCGCGTGCGGCGCAGGTGACGCTGGAGGAGGACAGGGTGCTGGTGATGAAGAGCAGCAATGGCGCCGGGAAGCGGAAGCGGGAGGAGGAGGAAGGCGAGTGCAAGTACATCCGCCTCGAGCGCCGCGCGTCGCCGAGGGCGTTCGCGCGCAAGTTCCGCCTGCCGGAGGACGCGGACACCGGCGGCATCTCAGCGCGCTGCGAGAACGGCGTGCTCACGGTCACCGTCAAGAAGCGGCCGCCGCCGGAGAAGAAGACCAAATCCGTCCAGGTCACCATCGCCTGAATCATATAGTAGCAGTCAGTACTCAGTAGTGGCAATGTGGCGGTAGTAGTAGCTGCTGGAAATAGTAGCCGAATGGTTGTTGGAGTTGAAATGTTTTTTGTGCTCTGTTTGTGTTTCCGGGAGTACAAGTTGTCGCTGTTCTGCTATGTTATAAACAGCTGGTGTGACCGTGAAGATGAACTACGGAAGTAGCTGTTCTTTTGTGTAGTGCTCCCTAGTAACTTCGCCAGGATCAAGGAAATTATGTCAATCTCGTTCGTGAACGATTCCAAATCCATGCATTATGATCACTGTCTTATATGAATGCTACAATTGCTCATTTTCTCAATCTTGCAAGTACTACATTGGCACCTCGTCTCCGATCGATGAACGCGCCGAGCAGAAGCGAAGTTGGATCATGTACAAACGATATTATACACAACTCCGAGGACTCCTTTCGAGAAGTTAAAAGGCGGTGTCGTATGTAGATCGAACGACGTTAATTCTCCGAACCCCCTGTTTGGGTCTGAGAACAAATCCCCGTCCTCCTTGAACAGGACGCAACAGTGGACTGAAACAGAGAGGGCTCCGGCGGAGATGACGGCGAAGGTGGATGAGTTTTCGGCGTGGAATGTGATCATGAAATTGGTTGTATGATGGAAATTCACATTGAGTCCTGAGCTCCTGGCAGATGAATACGCCACCAGGTCCTCGTCATCCAGCGGCTTCCCTGCAGCCGCCATCTCGTCGCCGAGTGATGATATCTCGGCGATGTACCCGGTGATGGTCACGGGTCCCTTTTGGGTGGTGGTCAAGGCAAGAAATACGTTGATTGCACCTGCCTTGGACTTGGAGGAGAACATGTCGCCGATCATGTTCCACACCTGGGCCGGGCCGCCGTCTTCGCGCCGGCCACTTCAATCAGGACCTCCCGTGACAGGGAGGAGAAGAGGAAGCCGAGCACTTGCTGGTCCTTGGCGAACCACGTGTCGTACTCCGGGTTAGGGATCATGATCCTGATTTTCTTCTCTCCATCTTCTTTCTTAATCTCGGATGCCGGAGCTTCGGCCTTGCCGGTGATGAACCCTTCGAGTTGCGCTCCCCGCAGGGTGGTGAGAATCTGTGCAGACTAGAGGGAATGATTTTGTTTGGTAAGTTTCTCCGAAATCTGGAGACCAAACAGAGGATTCGAGGTAGCCGCCGCTGAGGAGGAGCTCGCCATGGCGCAGGCAAAACTAATCTAATCTAGCGGTAGGGTCTGATACCATGTGAAAACTCAAGAGAACAATTAGCGTGGAACGACTACGGTGAGGAGATTGTGTGTTAATCAGCCACAAAACGGGCACACAATATTACAGGATATATATAGCTCGGTATAGAGTTGTTGGACCTTTTCTAGATTACAGGAAGTCTATCTTATCTATCTAAACAGCCCAACAACTCAACCTTAGCCATATGTTACATTATCACATGTATAGAAGTTAGAACTATATAAAGCTCTAACATCATAGACTCAATAGTGTAGTGCTCAGTAGGAGTAGTCAGTAGTGGACAGCGTGGCGGTAGTAGGAGCAGTAAGTAGAGCATAAGAGCAATAGTTTTGTGTTCAGTCAGTTGTTCGGGACTACAAGTTGTTTTGTTCTGTGTCGTACAAGTAACTCGTCGGGATCAAGCAAATTTTGTCAATCTTCGGGAGTAATTTCAGAATCCAGATTGATGCTTCGATGATCTCTTCGCATCAGAAGTAGAAGTTTCATGTTTTGTGCCTCTGTTGAGTACTGTTCATCGGTGTCAGAGCTGCTATGTTTTCTGAATCAGAAATACTAAGGAACGTCTATACCGTTCCAGTGAAATAGCTGATATCAGTATGATACTTATCTACATTATCATACTGATGTTAGTATAGTATGTAGGTATCATATCTGATATCTACGATGTATTATGTCTGGTACCTATAGGATATCATGCTATTCTGTTGGTACGATATACCGTTATGTAATCTTTCTCTTTCTTAATCTCACAATTGTTCATAATAATGTGGGCCAATTGTGTAAGGTTCTCATATATTATACACGAAACCGAGCGATCTTCCGAAAAGAGACTTGGCTACTTTTGCTCTCCTCAATCTAGGCCGTCGCATGTCGATTGGACGGTAAACATTGCGTTCGTGCCCGGGGGTTCGGAGAACAAAACTCCGCACCGGGAACAGAACGAAACAATCGACCGGCTTTTTAATCTGGGGCGTCGAATGTCGATCAAACGGTAGACGTTGTGTTCAGGATCAGATGGCGGACGAACCGACGAACAGGTGCATGCATGTCTTGAAGCCTATGCGTAGTTGCATTCGAACTGAACATGCACAGCAATACCGTATTCAGTCTAACATTAACATCTCCAGAAGACTGCAATAATTCTAGCTAAATTTAAAAAACAAGAGACTAGCTAAAAAATAAAAAGCTTCCCAAAAACAGGAGTAAAATAACAGACTCTTTAAAACTGGCGAACGTGGATGGAGAACCCGTCTGGCTAGGCAAAGGTAGCTAGCGAAGGGGAGGAGATAGCTAGCGTGAAAAGATAGCTATCCAGTTGGCTAGTCTGTTGGATGCAATTTTTTCTCTCTTTTCTCTCTTTTTTTACCTAGTTAACAGGATATATAAGAACTCTTGGAGATGCTCTTACGACGAGATCAACCTCATTGGCATGATGAAAATTCAGGCACAGATTGAAACGTTGTTTAGTTCAAACGTGGCAGCAAATGGTTTTGAGTGGCTGCAGCGGCAGAAGTTGTGTCTAATTAAAATCTTTGAATCGATGGTTCTTTCTGACAATATCAAACCTGAATTTCAAAGTTTCAGACCCTTCATGGAAGAAACTGCCGGTTCTTCCGTTCGGACACTTGGCAGAGTTGAATAAGTTGGGCTCCTCTGCAAATATCCCCGCTTAACTCGATTTTGGCCGTCCGATCCCGATCCAAAGGTTATCGTCGCCGTCGTGCAGGTACAAACGATGGTATTATAGACGAATCTGAGGGCTCTTCGAAAATTTCACTTGGGCTACTTCTCCTCAATCTGGGCCGTCGCATGTCTATTGAACGGTAAACGTTGGGTTCGTGGGGTTCGGAGAACAAAACTCCGAAACCATCGGAATAGAGAGGGCTCGATCGATCTGGATTGCTCGGCAGATGAACGATGAATCCATCAATTCGTGTATGTCTAGTACACTTTGAATACAGGACCAGGAATCTGTACCAGTTTCTGAATCGTGATTACCAACAGCGACCACACCGATCAATCAGAAAATTCAGAATAGATCCATCGCTACCGTGCTGGAGTAGTAGCTAGCTCTTCCTATCAAATCCTCCATGCATACTATATATTCCTGCATGGTCCAGAAAAAAACCCATCAAAACCTGCATGCCACTACTCTTCCTGCGATCGATCGATCAGCCGGGCCAGAAGGGAACAAACAAAACGACGTCCATCGCGATCGATCTTAACTTGCAAACCACGCCGTGCCACTGCCCGTTTTCTTGGCCCAGTTCGTCCCCCGCATCGCCATTTGGGAGCCAATAATTCTCCGATTTACGGGCGTCGCCGTCTTGATGACGACGACGAATTGACGATGCGCGCCACTGCTTAATGCCAAAGAGCCCTCGACCAGGGGAAGCTAATTAAGGTTGTGTTTTTTAAATAGGTTGGGAAACTCTTCTCTCCGTACTTAAAACAGATCAACGAATTTACGTATGAGTAATAAAGTATTAGTTTAAAACAACTTAAAAAATAAATTAATATGATTTTTATAGCAATTTTTTTATAGAATTTTTTAAAAAATATACATTATTTAGTAGTTTAGGAAACGTGAGGTTAGGAAACACAGCCTAAGGGATCGGACACGCTGGCCTTCTTTGCTGAATTTGTTTGTTGCTTTCGCCGCTGCCTTTTTACCATAGCACATTACTTCTTGCATAAAGAAAAAGTGTACTCTAACTATATATATGGACATAATGCATATCCAGATAAATAGTTAGGATTTACTTTTTTTTTTTTTAGGGGGTAGACATTTGGAATTCGCTCGGGACTAGTCATCAGCGATTGTGATGGCGGTATGCTGCTGGAGTGCTGGCAGCGAAATTAATGGTTGGAGGTGAGCATGCACTTGATCGGATGAGAACGATGTATTACTCTGTTAAAAAAGATAAACTTTAACTGCGAATCCGAATACATATGTGGTAAGTAGCATTTTATCAGCAAAACCCAGCTCCCAACCACCTACCAAACACAGAACAAACCCATCTGCTATTCTGCTCTGCAATCGGGAAAACAGGACACGCAGATACAGAGAAACATGCAAACATTGGGCTCTGTTCGTTTCAAAGGTTTGGCCGATTAGGCGATTGGCTGTTAATTAAGTATTAAATATTATAAAATTAAAAAATAGATTCATTTGGCACTGTGTAAGTGCCGTTTATTCTGCTCTGCAATCGGGAAAACAGGACACGCAGATACAGAGAAACATGCAAACATTGGGCTCTGTTCGTTTCAAAGGTTTGGCCGATTAGGCGATTGGCTGTTAATTAGGTATTAAATATTATAAAATTAAAAAATAGATTCATTTGGCACTGTGCAAGAACCGGTTCGTTTAAAAAACAGATTCGTTTCAACTTTTTAAGTAGTTTTTTTGGGTTTTAAGCAACTTTTATACGCAAAGTTTTTTTAAAAAAATCACACCATTTAGTAGTTTCATAAGCATGCTTGTCGTAGATGATTTTTTCTCTCAGTTAAGTTACAGCTTAAAAATGAACGAAGGAAACTAATTTATAGTTAAAACTTTTAGTATATCTATATTGTTAGCGGTTTTAAAAACAATGTTGTAACTAGAGTACGATGAGAAACATTAAATTCAACTCTACAATTAAGTTTAGAATTTAAAATTTGGCTGCAGTTGATAAGTCACCAGATAGATTATGAAAGCACTAATTTTCTCAGTCAGCTGATCTAAATATGAACTCTTAGACGCTGATCTTTATATGGTGTTTGAAATTGATGAAGATAAAAATTAAGTTGACACATGTAAGATGAAAAACCATTAGCACATGATTAATTAACTTTTAATGATTACAAACTTAACATATATTTAGTATTTTAAAGCAATTTTTATTAGAAAATTTTCACATGGAATGTACTAAAAACGGTGCTAACGAAAATCGATATAAAATCTGAATCTTAAATCAGAAGATAACATGACCATGCTTGGCCGTCTCTCCACTTGTAACACACTTTTGCTATTGGTTCGTCAGAAAAATAGTCTACTCCCACACAGAAAAAGGTGTAATCCAGGACGGCCGAGTCAGCTGCGAAATGAACGCATGCCCGACCAGTCGCTTCTGCCACAGTGCCACTGCATGCTGCTTGCTATAGGCTACAGCAGCTAGCTGATTTCTGATCTGTTCGCGTTGCATCACAGATGATCACACCACTGACCGGAGCCGGCCGCCATCAGTGTCAGTGACTCAGTGATCAGGTCAGCGTCAGTGACGAGTCTGTTGCATGCCGGCCGCGGCAGGCGACCGGCCGGCCGCGCCCATCGGCGATCGATGAGGTCGCGTGGGCGAGGTAAGCCAGCGCCGACGACGACAGCGACGCCGGCGAGCTGCGTGCGGGCGAGGGCGAAGAAGAAGAAGAAAAGGCTTGGCTTGGTCGGCTAACTTATTATTTGCAAAAGTTTTTCTTTGGAGCTTTGAGCATGAGCTGTACTACTGTACTTGCTTGATTTAATTTGAAGTGCTATGATGATCAACCTAGCTAATTAAAGCAGCTGTTTTACCATAATGGAGATCGATCCAATCTGAACACCAATATACTCCTATAAATTATGCTAGACATTCTTCAATTTTCTCTGTCGGTCAATGATATGGTCCCTTTCGATCGATGACACGAGAGACTGACCTATTTATTAGGTACACAAGCTCTGGCGATTCAAAAAGTTTTATTCTGATTTCCAAGTGAGACGGTCTGCAGTCCTGTGCCTTGATCCAGTCCAACGACACGTTGTATGCATACACGCAGATGCAGTTAATTAATTAGTTTACTACATGTTGATCAATACTGGCGACGATGCTGCTTTGCTGGGTTAATTATTGATGATCACTATTGATGTTATATATCCTATATATGATCCTATCATGTATATATCATCATTGATCATCCTATCGACGGCTGAAGCTAGCTAATAGCATGCATGAACGGAAATCAATTAACAGTAATCAACTCAGGTTCAATCTGGTCGTAATCTTCACTGTCTGACGGCGATACAAACATGCACCGATTGATCGGTTGCCTCCACTGCAGGTACCCTCCCTCTCGAAGATGAGCAAGCTAGGTTGAATAATGCATTTTTTTTCCCTCTCTCAGCGGTTTCTCTACAGGCCATGCATCGAGTCTCTTCTCGCCGACTCCTTTCCTCATTTATTCTCTCACAAATGAGGGTCGTTGTATCGCCATTGGTGTCGATCACCTGTGTGCGTGGATGTGCTATTCGCTGTCATGCGCCCTGCAAATTAAACGGCAGGTGTATGGCTCTACCTCGAATTCATGTGATAGCCACTGCACGTATGTCCTGTATATACCAGATTAACCTTTATGCTTAGTGTTGTCGTTGCGAATGAGGAAAGATGGATTTAACAAGAGCTCGCTAGTTTCTGTTGATAGTTTGGATCAGTCTAAAGCGTGCAACACCACACCGGCCGTGTACCATGCACATGTATGTTAGTTTCTCTGTTTCATAATATTTGTCATCTATCTATTAACTTATTAAAATAATAGAAAAAAATCTCCATATTCACCTTCATAATCTAGAAACTATAAAATAAAGAATAATGAAAGAAGAGTGTAGATCTCATATAGGAATACAATTTAGAAATAACTAAAATTCAAATTAAAAAATAAAAATATTGAAAGATGAGTTTAGAGTCCATATAAAAATACAATTAGAAATAAGGAAAATTCAGAATAAAACAGAAATATTGGAAGAATGGTCTAGAGTTCATGTAGAAATTTATAACTAATTGAAAGTTGGAACTAAAAATTAAGAAAAACTAAAAGTAGAGTTTAGAATCCATATAAAAATACAATTTAGAAAGAAAAAAAATAAAAAATAAGGAAGATTGGGAGAAGAGTCTCGAATCCATATAAGAATACAATTTAAAAAATAACTGAAATTTAGAATAAAAAATATTAGAAGAAGAGTCTAGAGTCCATATAGAAATAAAATTTAGAAATAACTAAAATTAAGAAAAAAGGAAATTTGAAAGAAGAGTGTAGAATCCATATAGAAATAAAATTTACAAATACCAAAAATTCGGAATTAAAAAATAATGAATATTGGAAGAGTTTAGAGTCCATATGAGAATACAATTTAGAAATAATTGAAATTCAGGATTTTAAAATAAGGAATATTGAAATAATGGTTTAGAGTCCAAATAGGAATAAATTTTATAAATACCAGAACTTCAGAATTAAAAAATAAGAAATATTGGAAGAGGAGTTAATTTAAAAATAACTAAAGTTCGAAATTAAAAAAATTAATAACTATGAGGTATTTACAATACAATATGAATATTGCACATTGATAAGTTTGGTCAAATTAGTACATAATTTATAATTATATTGACATTTTAATATATTTTAATGGTAAAAATATATATGCTATTATGTGATAAACAATATAATAATGCTAGCCGCGTAATATGCGCAGGTCACTATATATGCTAATTATTTTAATCATAGCATGCAAAACAAGGCAACAATTTAGTTAAAATTTTAGGACCAATTTACCCTTAGTAATTGTTAGGAAATAGAATTAAGAAAACCAATAAATTGAAGTGTGGGGTGTAGCGGTGACAAGTATTTTAAAGCAAATGACTTGACAGTAATTTAAGAACGAAAGATGCATAGGATGTCGAACAAGTCTATATGATAGCTCTCTCTCTATATATATATTTGTTGAAAACGGCTAGCTTTTGCATCATTACTTAAAAAACCCTCATAGGAACTGATCTTATAGGTGCCGGTTCATTTAAAAATGGCTAGCTTTTGCATCATTACTTAAAAAACCCTCATAGGGACTGGTCTTATAGGTGCCGGTTCATTTAAAACCGGCACCTATATACCTTTTCCCACGTCCGCATGATGAAAAAATAAAGAACCGACACCTTTAAGATGTATAGCTGCCGATCCATTAGTTAAAATCGGTCCTAATACTATAGATACCGGTTTTTAAAAGAACCGATACCTATAATATATTATAGGTATCAGTTTTTTAAAAAACCGGCACCGTAGTATATTATAGGGGCCGGTTTTTTAAAAAACCGGCACCTATACCAAACCGAGTCGATCGAACCGGGCGAGCCGATCGAGTCGTCGCGAGCGTCCTTATCCTTATATCCGCCTCCCCACTATCGATCCTTATCCAACTCTCTTCTCTCTCTCACCACTCTCTTTGTCTCTCTTCTCTCTCTTGCCCCTGCTCCTCCTCCCCGCATCTGGTGTCAGCGGCGGCTGCTTCTCCCGCGGTAGTGGGCAGGGCAGCCTCGGTGGCGGGCGGGGTCTCCCGTCGCGGATCGGGCGTCGGCGGCCTCGGTGGCGGGCGGG
Source organism: Oryza punctata (assembly GCA_000573905.2). Lineage (NCBI taxonomy): Eukaryota > Viridiplantae > Streptophyta > Magnoliopsida > Poales > Poaceae > Oryza > Oryza punctata. Next base: position 39,766,078 of record CM002489.2, read on the forward strand.
GCAGCGTCGGTGGGGTCTCCCGTGGCGGATCCAGTGTCGGCGGCCTCTCCTGCGGCGGATCGAGCGTCGGTGGCGAGTGGACGGCGTCGACGGGGTGTCCCGCGGCGGATCTAGTGTCGGCGGCCTCTCCTACGGTGGATCAGGCGTTGGCAGGGTCTCCCGTGGTGGATCGGGCGTCGGCGGCGGGTGGGCAACGTCGGTGGGGTCTCCCGTGGCGGAACCAGCGTCAGCGGTGGGCGGGAGGGGAGGCGGCGGGTTACAAGGCGACGACGGCCCGTTGGCGGCGGCGGTGGTCTACACGGCGACAGCGGGATGGGAGGAGGCTTGCCATCGGTAGGGCTAGAGGACGCCGACGGCCATATTTTTCTTGATGGTTATGGATGTTCTTGATGAGTTGATGTTGATTTTCTTGATATGTTGATGTTCTTGATGTGTTCTTTGATCTAAGCTACTCGTTGAGATGAAGTGGAGCTGCTCGATGCATCGGCTCGAATTGAGCCGATGCATCGAGTCACTTTTTTTTGGTTTCTAGAACCTTATAGGTGCCGGTTCCTAATCTGACACCTTTGAAGACACCTCAAAGGTGCTGACTAATAGGTGTCGGTTGGAAAAACCGGTACCCATGGGGGTTTCCCAACTAACACCTATAGCTGTTTATGTAGTAGTGCATATTGTTAACCATATAAGCATTCTTCAATTATGTTGTTGTTTATACTTTTATATATATATATATATGGTCTTTCGTATGATAAAGATAAACCGTGTGTACAATTCGCGGTGAATGCACAGCTGTACGAATCAATCAGGAAATGATATTTAATTTTGTGGTTCTGAAACATCCACATGGAAATGGTACTGCCTGTTTTTCATAGGCTCTCGATGTCAATGCATATCTATATCAGAACCCATCAGTACTTTTAAAGACTCATTACACAATTGTATCTTATGCAAATCAATAGCTGCCGTCATATCAATAATATATGCGAATAACTAACTTGTGTGATACCTGGTAATTTTCTATTACCTACCTGGTAATTTTCTATTACCTACAATAATGGAGGAGGTGGAATATCAGCGGTGTGACTTGTATAGCTCTGTACGTGCATGACTCATCTATGCGTAGTATATATGTGGTGTGTATGTGTGTCCGTATTTAACTATTTATCATTTTTTAAATGTGTTAATTAAGAATTTATCACTCACAGCTTATGATATGTGGGATTTCATGTGTTTATGATATGTAGGCTCAGTGATAAATTCTTAATTATCACATGTAAATAGCTAAGTATCTCCTTCTGTGTAGTTGAGGGAAGAAATAATAGGCAAAATTTACAAACGGATACTAAGGAACGTAATATTTACCTCTGTTTTATATTACAAGTCGTTTGACTTTTTTTTCTAGTTAAATTTTATTAAGTTTGACTAAGTTTTTAAAAAATTAGCAACATCTAAAATATTAAATTAGTTTCATCTAATCTAACATTGAATATATTTTGATAATATATTTGATTTGAATTGAAAATACTAATATATTTTTCTATAAATTTAGTTAAATTTAAAGAAGTTTGAATAGAAAAAAGATGACTTATAGTATGAAACAGAGAGTATGAAACAGAGAGAGTAAATGATGCTGTAAAATTTAACGTGGATGTACTGCGGGTGGATATATACTCCTAGTTTCTTAATTCTTTGCCATCTGACATTGCGCATACTATTTTATAATTTCTTGTGTCGTTTTGGAGAGAAAGTTTGCTAAATGATCAAAATGCCCTTTGTGTCATCCCTTCTTCAGCTCGGACTTGTTCTCACCATTATTGTGTACTCTCTTTCTCTCCATGCTCGACGCATTGTCGTGCCGCTTCCTCTCATTTTCTTCTTCACCCGGACTAGGGCCCACTCCATCTCGTCAGTGTTAAGCCATCTCTTTACCAAGGGCGTTTGTGTAATCAAACTATCTAAAATGGCAATTGATGGTAAAATAATAATACATGCTGTGTCCGGTGGTAAAGAACCAATAGGTAGTTAGAGTGCCTATACCAACAAACCCACCTTCTTTCGTATCCTCCTGTGAACACCACGTTTTTCTAAATGATCTGGAGCAAATTTTGCCAAAATAATAAACAACAGAAGAGAAATATTGCTTAACGCATGTTTTGCATATCATACTTGATATTTTCTTTCTTTTTTCTCAACCTTTTTTTTTTGCTATGAACTTGTTCCAACGTAGTTCAGCTAAAACCAATTAAACTCTCGATCACGTTTGATTGAAATGAAAACTTCCATACACGAATTTGGAAGCATGCATGAATTAATATTGAATTGCCCGCTAATAAGCTACTCGAGCTCTCTAGCTTCCCTTGAATTGGATTCATGCAAACTACTAGTAAAACTACTTTTGCTAAAATGAACACATATGTCGATTAATTATATCACATCCATAATGTCGACATCGATAGATTCTACTGCAAGGTGTGTGACGACGAACAGATCGATTATACGACATCCATGACGTGGACATCAACCCCTCACGTGCTAATAATAGCCTGTATCTGTATGCATACGTATATATATACAGTTATGTTAATACTACTTAATAGTGCGTGCTTAATTAAATTAGGTGAGCTGTCTAGACAATGGAATTATATTTGTGTCGAATATCTACTGCCCTGTACACACATGCATGGCACATCATCTACTGCAAGGTGTGTGACGACGAACAGATCGATTATACGACATCCATGACGTGGACATCAACCCCTCACGTGCTAATAATAGCCTGTATCTGTATGCATACGTATATATATACAGTTATGTTAATACTACTTAATAGTGCGTGCTTAATTAAATTAGGTGAGCTGTCTAGACAATGGAATTATATTTGTGTCGAATATCTACTGCCCTGTACACACATGCATGGCACATCACATCGATCACACATACATACGACATCATCGATCGACACTGTTGTACGTTGTACGTGTACGTACGGCGTTTCTGCGTGCATCGTCGACTTTCGTCAACCTTCGTTTGTGCTTTTATATCGCATGTGAATCATCAGTGGTGTATTAAATCACTTTGTTTTCGCGTACTCGTGCAAGCCAGACTCGATCAAATTACAGTGAACCTCCCTTTGTCGTCTTCAACTCTCTGTCATCATCATCGCTATAGATAGATCACCATATATCAAAACCGATTGCTTAATTATTAATGCAATCGAAGATGAGCACATTAAGCTAAGGCTCCCATCGATTACCCATATTACACTACTGTAAAAAGGCTTTTTGCAAAGGGGCGAGAAGGATTTTCGCATGCGGTTGCACCAACCGCATGCGCCAAATTATCTGCGAAAATTACGATCTTTGCATGCGGCCAGCGCAACCGCATGCGAAAATCCAATTTTCGCATGCGGACGCTTAAGCCGACCGCATGCAAAGAGAAAAAATCGCGAAAAAAAATTCAAAAAATAAAAAAACAAAAAAAACCTAGCGCCGCCGCCGCCCGAGCTCGGCGCAGCCGTCGCCGCCGCGATCCCCGCTGTCCTCCGCGCCAGATCGGCGGCCCACCGTCGTCGTCGTCCTCTAGTCGCCGCCGCCATCGGCGGATCCGGGTGGGGGAGGGCCGCCGCCGTCGCCCACGCCCGCCCCCACCGTGGCCCTCGCCCACCGCCGCCTCCGGGGAAGCGCCGCCGTCGGATCCGCGTGGGGAAAGCGGTCGGCCCCGGATCCGCACGGAGGAGGGCCGCCGTCCCCAGATCCGCGCGGGGGAGTCGTCGGACGCCTCCTCCGTCGGCCTCCTCGTGGGGGATCTGGCGCCGGCGATGGTGGAGGGAGGTGGGGGCGCCACCGGCCTCCACGCGCGCCGCCATCGATCCCGCTGCCGCACCCGCCCACCGCCGCCCACCGCGTGCCGCGCCGCTCCCGCCCATCGCCACTGCCCGCCCCGCGCCGCTCTCGGTGAGTGAGAGAGAGAAAGTGAGTGAGAGAAAGGACTGAGAGAGGAGAGGACTGAGGGGATAAAATAAGTGATAGACCGGTGAAAATTTTGAACCGGTGGAGAGGGAATGTCGATCCTCAAGATATCTGCATGCAAAAATTGATTTTCGTATGCGGGTATCTTAAGAGGACCGCATGTAAAAACGATGAAGCATTTTTACATGCAGACCACTTAAGCATCCGCATGCAAAAATCGAATTTTTTTTTCATGCGGTTATTTAAACTTCAAATCGATTTTTATGGTACTAAATTAACTCGAATGAAAATGTTGTCAAAAGAAAAGTTGCAGAACTCATTAAGATGTACCATTTTTATTTTGGTCATTTCTCCATCCGAGTTTGATTAAACTATATAAAATTTGAATTTCAAAATATAAGAAATTTAAATAATTTTTCAGGTAGTAAATGATTTCAAATAGAAAAGTCATCAATATAAAAGTTGTATAACTCATCAAGATCTACAACTTTTGTTTTGGTCATTTTTATATATGACTTTGTTTGAACAGTTTGAATTTGAATTTCAAAATATGATAACTTCAAACAACATTTTCAAATACTAAATGATTTCAACTGAAAAAGTCATCAACAATAAAATTGTATAACTCATCAAGATCTATAACTTCTATTTTGGTCATTTCTTCATCCGATAAAGTGATTTGTAACATTGTTCACAAAATGTACACATCTCTTATAGTTTTATAAACTACAAGAGAGATGTAAATGTAAATTTTAAGAATATGTTATGATCACTTTATTGGATGAAGAAATGATCAAAATAGAAGTTATAGATCTTGATGAGTTATACAATTTTATTGTTATTGACTTTTTCAGCTGAAATAATTTACTACTTCAAAAAATTATTTGAATTTTTGAAATTCAAATTTTTAATTGATAAAACAAAGTCACAAGAAAAAATGGTCAAAATAATAGCAGTAAGAATATAATAACATGAAAGAGCATAATTTTAGAAACATTTAGGGAAAAAAATCATCTAATTTGAAGTTTATATGAATGCGATAAACTAGTTTCAAATTTTCATTTTTTTCAAATTTTATTTTCGCATACGGCTTCTAAAGAGGCCCGTATGGGAAAATCGATTTTTCCATTCGGGTCACTTAAGCAGCCGTATGGGAAAAAAACCCTCGATTTTTCAGACACCACTAGTTATTGTCCGTTTGCAAAAATCATGGGATCTCGTACAGAAAAATCACTTTTGTAGTAGTGTTAACTAATAAACCAAAACGATTTATTACAAAATAAAAATTAATTTATAGGTAAAACTTGTATATATGTGTTTGTAGCGAGTTAAAAGCTAACGCTAAAAAAATTACGTTAAAAATATCTTAAAATCAACTTTATAATCAAGTTTGAAAATTCAAATTTTGATTTTTATTTTAGCTTTTTAGGTCAAACGATGGGGCTGTAAGTACATGCCGTGTAGGTAGCATGGTCACAAAAGAGAGATCACGGCCTCGATCTATATATCGAGCTAATTAATTAAGCAATGTACAAATTAATTAAAGAAGCATTAATTTATTAGGAGATTGCTTAATATGTTATTTATAGGAAGTACTTACGTAGTTACGTATATACTACGTCTTAATGCTTGTGCATCTAGCGTTCTAGCAGATAACAAGGAAGCATCATATCCGTGTTTGTTACCATGCAAATTGGGTGGTAGGCTACCACGCCAATCCAAGATAAAATACTCCCTCGGTCCTAAAATATAAGAGATTACGGATGAGATACTTCCTAGTTACAAATCTAGGGAACATGTTCGAAATTATAGTAGGAAATATCTCATCCGTCAAAAATCTCTTATATTTTGGGACAGAGAATAACTAATTAGAAAATTGTACCACTCCATTTTTATACAAGAAAAAATCAAGTAATAACCACTACTATAGATTTGGTTTTTACATATGGCCCAAACCCATTTTTGCATACGGACAGTCGGCCCACCTGCACCAAAAGGTCTGCGAAAATCGGAATTTTCGTATGCGGTTAAGACGCCCGCATGAGAAAATCGGATTTTCGCGTGCGGGCGCTTAAGCCGACTGCATGGAAAAACAAAAAATCACGAAAAAAGTAAAAATAAAAGAACCCGACCAAACCCTAGCCCACCACCGGTGTCGGCCAAATCCGCGCGGGGCGCCGCCGCCGCCGCCGCCCAATCCGTCGTCGCCTGCGCCAGATCCGCGAGGGGATGGGCCGGCCCCGCCGGATCCACGCGGGACGGCGCTGCTCCCGGCCACCTCCTTGGCAGTGACGGCCCGTCCGCTCCAGCCACCGGGATCTAAGAAGACGAGGGAGGGTGGAAGGAGAGGTGGTGGCCACTTCTCCCGTCGGATCCGCGAGCTTGCCGCAACCGCTGCCGTCGCCGTTGTTGCATCCGCCGCCCGCTCCCGCGACAGCCACTCCCGAGTTCGGGGGCACGGATCTGCCCGCCGGCCACCCACTCCTGCCGCCACCACCCGCCGATGCGGCTCCCGGCGGGGAAGGCGGTGACCAGCGGATCGGGGTGGTGGAGGGCCACCGCCGGCGGATCAGGGCGGGGGAGGGTGGCCGCTAGCAAATCGGGGTGGGGAGGGCCGCCGTCGTCAGATCAGGACGGGGGAGGGCAGCAGCCGGTGGATCCGGGCTAGGGAGGGCTGCCGCCCTCATCCACGCCCGCCCCACCCGCCCCCGCTGTGGCCCTTGCCCGCCGCCGCTGCCAAAGTCACTCTGCTCCTCCTGCGTCGTGGAGTGGCGCCGCTCTTGGCCGCCGCCGCCGCGGCGACACCCGTTCTCGGTGCCTCCTCCCATGCCCTCGTCTGCCGTCGCCGTTGCCTACGCCTGCCGTCATCGTTGTCGCCATCGGGAGGGAGGAGAGGGGAAAAGAGGAGAAGAGATGACTGAGGCCGGGAGAGAGAGAGGAGAGGAGTAGGGGTCTGGGAGGAGAGGAGAGAGTGAGGTGGGAGAGAGAGAAAGGGGGAGGGGAGAATAAAAAATGGAGTGGGAATAGGAGTATTTTCGCGTGCGGGTGAGTTAAGAGGCCCGCATACGAAAATACCCTTATTTTCACGTGCGGACGTTTTAAGTGGTCCGTTTGGAAAAATTGATTTTTGCGTGCGGATCTCTTAAGGAGCCGTATGCGAAAATAAGGGTCGATTCTTGCAGATGCGGATACTTATGGTCCGTCTGCAATCTATCAAGGTTCTTATCCAGGAAAATTATTTTTTACTAGTGAACAAGTCCATAGACATATCATCACCTAGCTAGTACATATAGCCAATGCAGTAGCTAGCTTATATAATAATCGTCGTTATATTTAAAGCTCATTCGGTTCATTTCTGTAGGATTCACAATTCCTGTAAAGAAATTTTACTGTTCATGCATTTGGTTCACATGAATCATCGCATGAATTTTGTAGACATATACTATAGCAATAACGTGAAAACATAAGAATTCTGCGGGATTCAAAACATCTACTCCAACCTTTTTTTGGTTGGCTAGTATAGGATGGATGCCAATTCCTACCTTTTTTTCTCTCAATTTTTTTCCATGTGGTTTATATATTCTTGTATTCCGAACACTCCATAGCATCGGATCTGTATGTTTTTTTTTCATTTTGTACTATATTTAATCATGTTACTATAATAAACCCCAAAATTATGTTACAATTCTTATGCAGATGAAGACCTAGAAAATAATATAGCTAGATCTTTTGATCCAGGGACAAATACAATTGGCACCCACCGTGTGGCTCTCGTGCAGGCTGTGGACCCAAGAAAAAGCTCCCAAAGTTTTCGGCGCATCGCACCAACACACGTAACGGTGCCTTGGGCCCAATCATTGAGGCGCCCCGAGCCCGAGGCGCGCGTCCAACCGGATCCCTCCACGTCCACCCGGTCAACCGCCCGGACGGACGTCACGGACCCCGGCCTTCTCTCCGCTCGCGCCAAATTCCTCCGCGTTGACGTGCGCGAGCGCGGCCGTGCGTAAGGCGTAGGGACGAGTCGGCTGATGCTCCTTCCATGGAAGGAAGTAGGTTAGCGTCTCGTGGGCTTGGCTTGGTAGGTTGATCGCAAGCTGGTGCGTTTCTTCGTTCTAGATGACCTTGACAGTGTGCTGAGTTTGTTGTGTTTCACACCTTGACAAGTTGGAGGAGCGGCTTGAATCTAATCTATTATTATTATTAGAGTGTTTTCATGTGTATGAACAGTATGTTTTGAATAAATTTTTTTGCCTTTTTAATTTTAGAAACGAATCCTTCCAATAATTACTTTCAAAATCTGAACCTTCCATGATAAGAAAACGTTGTCATATTAGTTAGATTAGCATGGTAATATTATTTTTGCCATATCAACCCGTCTAACGTGGTCAAAACTTTCACATTTTAAAATAAGTTTTGAAAATGTTTATTTTTAAAATTAAAAAGTTCCAAAAATATTTAAATTTACAAACTGTATCCATTATTAAATTTACCATGTATGGTCAGATAAAATTTATTTCTTTATAGGATCAGCTAGATTTTCATATGTCCGAACGATAGTGATTTGGGGAATATTCATACATTTAAAGTTTCTTATCATCTTTAACTCGGTAGGAATGATGGGAGATCCAATTAATCAATCAACTAAACATCTATAAACAAACCATCTAGATAGTTTGTTAGAAAAGAGTTATCCATCTCACACGCTGAATTAATAATAAATAGGACGTGTACAAGTAAATATTCTATACATTCTACGTCTTTATTTCTCGCAAACTTTATATAGAAACATACGTAGCACAAGAAAAAAATTTGCTCGGAACACATTTCACTGTTTTGCATCAGTTCTCTGCACGGTACAATAGTACATACGGAGATGATACGGAGACAAATCAGCCCTGTGCATGCTTATCCATCCTGTTACCCGTCTCCACGGGGAAACGGACTCTAAAAAGCTAAATTTAAACGGAGAGCAAAATATTTCCCGTAACAACCTGTATCTTGTTGCCTCCTCCTCCTCCGCCAACTCACGGATTTCTTCTTCTCCTCCTCCTCCTTCTCTTCCTCCGCGAAGCGAATTCTCCTCCTCCTCCTCCTTCCCCCACGTTTCCGCGGATCTCATTCTAGAAGCTTTCACGGCTCGCGATTCGAGCTCCGGGCCGTTCGCCGCCGCCACCGGCGTGGGCTAGCGGGGAAGCTGCGGTGATTGGCGGGGAATGCTCTACCTCAAGCTTCCGGCCGGGGATTTAGGGTTCCGGCCGGCGGAGGAGGGGCGGTGATACGGTCACGTCGGCGGCGGCGGTGGCGGAGGGGATTGGGGTGGTTGATTCGAGCGGGTGATCCGGCCCGGTCCCGTCCATGGCGGCTGCTGCTGCGGCTGCGGCGGCGACGGTGGAGCAGGAGGCCACCTGCCTGCAGAGCTTCGAGCTCTACGAGAGCGAGTCGGTAAGGATGGCAATCCTGCGTGCGTGTCCCAATGCGCTGGCGCGGTGCGCGCCGTGCTCTGCTGGTGTTGGTGTTGCGTGGTGGTGATGGGAGAAGGTTTCAAGCCTCCAGATTGTTTGATTGGAGAGGAGGCGAGACATGTTGCTTCCAGTTGTTTGGTTAAATAATCTAATCTGTTTGGATCATTAGGAAGGTGTCATTCTCGTCGATTGGTACCAAATGTTTTTGGAGGCTAATTCATGTTGTATGTAGCCTTTGCTGCGGCTGTTGTAGCTAGATCGTAGCCTTTAATTTCTTCGCCTTTGCTGCGGCTGTTGTAGTTAGATCGTAGCCTTTAATTTCTTCATTTGTGGATTAATTGGACATGCTCAAAATTGTTTGTGTTCCCAGTGCAGTGTCGTTTCTGAAAATTGTTTGTGAATAATATTTGTACATTCTAATGGTTGTGAGATGGACATGGAGAGTTAGCTAATTGGATGCTTCTAACGTTTTTAGGGGATTTGGGGATATTTTGGGTTTGATGTTTTAATAGGATTTTTTGGGGGAGTTTTGCTGTGTCATGATGCTTTTTTAATGCTTGGTGCTTGCGGGTTTGGCTTGCACTTTTGGAGATAGCATATTTGAAACTTTGCTGATCCAGAAGACAAATACACAGTCTTAGGAAAAAGGCAAATACATAGAGCAATCTATTGTTTCCTTCTTTTATCTCAGAAGGGCAGACTGTCTCTGCGTCTGCATGCTTTTCTTGTGTTTGGAATTTTGCGATGATCTGATCGCTAGAAACTCTGGTATGTTAGATTGTTGGCATTTGAAATTGGTGACATAACGTATTAGCACAACTGACAATCACGTTCCTGTGTGGAGGCTTGGCCTCATATGTTCTGGGTGTTTGGTGAAAATATTGTCAGTGTCTCCTTTTAAGTATTTCACCGGTGTACACAATCACTCTGATGGTCAGTATGCTTGCAGCTTAGGTGCTCAAACAGTTCATGGATCAAGGGACTTCATTAATTTCCTTGTTCAGTAAATTATGCTTCTGGTCACAATTCTTAACCAAGTAGTTTGCTTTGCAGAGGTTTTATATTTTTGGAACTAACACTGGCAAAACGCATTGGAGATTACTGAAGATTGATAGATCGGAGCCATCTGACCTTGACTTACATGAATGTTGCACTGTGTATACTCAAAGTGAATATCATGAACTGTTAAAAAATCTTGATGAAGACCACAGGTTGACTGGTGGTGTAAAGTTTGTTACAAAATTTTATGGCATAATCGGTAAGTAGTCCAACCCCTCCTCCTCTATTTATACCATAGCGAAACTTAACTGTATGACGTTGCATTTGATGACAAAATATCTTCCCAGGTTTCATAAAGTTTGTTGGACCATTTTACATGTTAATTATTACCGAGCAGCGAAAAATTGGGGAAATATTTGATCATCCAGTATATCAGGTGACTAAAACTTCAATGGTCGAGTTAGCGAATTCTAAGACGCGATCCAGATTTCTAAATTCCAAGGATGAGAACAGGTTTGTTCCACCTTCTTTAGTATTCATGCACTGAAACTATTTTCTCGGTTACCTTGAAATTATTGAGCTGGAGGAAAATTAAAGTTGGTTAGAAAAAGGCATTAGTCACCATGTAGGTATGTTTTTACTCAATTTCCCAGCTGCAAGTCTTGACTTTTTTTTTCTTTTCCGTGTTTAAGCATAAAAGACTTTATAATCAGTACATGAAGATCTGTTTCATCAACTAGTTCCAAAGTTCACATTTCAATGGGAATTTCTTCCGTTCGACAACCGACCCCACAAAAACACACTGATTATGATATTAATTATTGTTTTTTATTGACCAAACAATAAATTGTGGGCAAACTGTTCCCAGTTTTTCATTTCCTGTTAACTATTGCATTTCTTAAATTACAAGTTGATTGTTTATGAAATGCTGCAGATACAAGAAGATACTGAATACACTTGATCTTAGAAAGGACTTCTTTTTCAGTTACTCGTACCATATAATGAGAAGTCTTCAAAAGAACTTGAGTGATCCACAGGAAGGTTGGAATGTATATGAGTCAACTTTTGTGTGGAATGAATTTCTCACACGAGGGATACGCAATTTTCTTGGAAGTAATTTGTGGACCGTTGCGTTGGTCTATGGATTTTTTAAGCAGGTATGTCTCAATGGAGTTAGTTTTGTGAAATTTGTCATTATATCCATCTATAAATATTTTTAATAGGAATGACTGAATTATTCCACAAGAGGATTTATTTTTTTTAAAAAAATACCCGAGACTGGATTTTAGAAAAGCTCCTGGCCTACCAATATTTCGCAGGAGCCTTCTACTGCTTGCCAATGCGAAGCAAATCAATTCAGTTGTCCCTTTTTTATTCATTCATTCCCCTAACAGAATGAGGTTGCTGAATGCTGCTCACATTGTTCATTTAATTTAATCTTGATCCAACCTTCTTCTCACTAATTATATGTAATTACCTAACATTATCCATCTGCTAAATACAATTTTTTGCCTTGATCATTAAAAATGTGGATATCGTGTCATTAGGATAAAATTTCAATATCTGGGAAGGACATCATGTTCACCCTCATTGCTAGACGCTCAAGGCATTTTGCTGGAACCAGGTTTGTACACGTGCTCATTAAGCAGTTGTTTTCCTTACTATTGTAGCGGGATTTTGGGGTGAAAAAGTTTATCTTATGCTGAACAGATATTTAAAGAGGGGGGTGAATGAGAAAGGCAGAGTAGCAAATGATGTTGAGACTGAGCAAATTGTTTATGGCGCTGGACCTAGGCCTACAGAAGTAAGTTCTGTTGTGCAGAACAGGGGTTCAATCCCACTATTTTGGTCACAGGAGACATCAAAGATGAACATTAAACCTGATATTATACGTAAGCTCTTGAACCTATCTATGATGCAAATTATTCCATGCAGTACTTACTTCTGCAAATAAATTATCATTTGGTCAGTGCATCAGAAGGGCGAGAATTATGAAGCTACCAGGCTCCATTTTGAGAATCTTAGGAGAAGATATGGAGATCCTATCATTATTTTAAACTTGATTAAGGTTAGTTTGACCTTGTTATTCCAGAGTAGCAGCATCTTATGTAACATTTATATACCTGGACATGAATGGTATTGTAGTATGCCTTCACACATTTATTTTTGCTGTTTACATGGGAAGAAACGTGAGAGGCGAGAGTCAATACTTCGCCGTGAATTTGATAGGGCAATAAGGATAATAAACAAGAGCATACCAGAGGAAAATCATCTGAGGTTCTTGCATTGGGATCTTCATGAAAACTCTCGAGGGTATTGGTTTTTATAAAAAAAAATTCCATTTCCCAACTGCCAGTATTCTATAGTGTGCATTACTGAAGTATCTTTGTTTCAGAAAACCTACAAATGTGCTTGATGTTCTTTTGAAAGTGGCGTTCCGTGCTCTGAGGTTGACTGAGTTCTTCTATTGTCAACTTGCACCACCTACCGGGTCTGATACTGCTCATCATTGGCCTTCCCTATTGTAAGTTTTTTTCCTTCCCAATATTAATTTGTCCGTTACGATTTCTGTTGCGTTATATGTCAAATAATGGTTTAATGCTCCTATTTATGTGTCCCATACCATTTTCTTTAGGAGTGGTCTTGATCCATTTTTATGTGAAGAAAACAGCAATAGCGACAACACAGACTGTATGGAAATTGTTGGTGACATATCCCAAGAAGACATCTCTGGCAGTTCTGATTCCTCTTGCAATGGAACTACAGAAGATAAAACTGAAAACAATGAATCGCCGCCACTAAAACCACCAAAATTCCAAAAGGGTGTCTTACGGACGAACTGTATAGACTGTTTGGATCGAACAAATGTTGCCCAGTATGCCTATGGTTTAGCTGCTCTTGGACATCAGTTGCACATGCTTGGTTCTGTAGAATCCCCAGAACTTGGTTTAGATGACCCCTTGGCTCATCATTTGATGCACTTTTATGAGAGGATGGGTGACACCCTTGCGGTGCAATACAGTGGTTCGGCTGCTCATAACAAGGTAATTAACAGGAAATCCATTTTTTTCTGAGAATTATTGAAGTATTGCAAGCAGCAGGATAAACTGTTGGTGCTCCCATGTGGCGATCATGGATTGAATTAGGAACAATGGTTTAATTGAGTTATTTCAGGGAGAAGTGATATATTCTTTGGTTGACATGGCTGGAAGGGAATTACAGCATTTGATTTTAAGATTTAATAGCTTAAGTAGCATTTGAGTGCGCTAAAGTGCTTCCTTTTTCTTATATTTCAGACTTCCACTATGAATTATTTAACACGCGTAAAGAACTTTCCATGCATGCTTTTTTATTATGATATCAACATTTATATTGACAAACCTGCTTAGCTTCAGTTGGACAATGATAAGCTGCAGTAAAGCTCTTTCTCATTGAAGGACATTGGTGGATTCTGCACTGCTGTTCTATTACTAAACTTCAGTAGAGAATATATTTTCCCTTTTGCTTGGCATCAAATCTTTTATCTTCTCTATTTCATATGGTGTTCTATTTCTCATTTTAGCTGAACATTGGTTTAATTTGTCTCTACCGTGATCTTTTTCTGAAGATATTCTCTGCAAAGAGAGGTCATCTGAAGCTTTTTATTCGATCACAAGAGTTCTTCAGAACACTACAACGGCACTACAGTAATACCTGTATTGATGCTAACAAGCAAGCAGCCATAAACTTGTATGTTTTACAACATGTTCTCACTAATCAGAAACACTTGGTCTGACCAAAATATCAACAGTGGTCGTTGTTCTTTACATTTATATATGACTTTTTTTTGTCCATTGTGTATTTCAGATTTCTTGGATACTTCCAACCACAGGAAGGAAAACCTGCACTCTGGGAGCTAGAGTCGTCTTCAGTGGATCATATCGGTGTACTTTCTGATGAGCACACACGGTAAGCTTAAGAATATACTTGTATATGACCATGCAATACATTAAAATTAAATCTGCAGGTTGTACTAGTTTGTTGATGATGTTCTAATATTACTGACGTTTCATGGGATTATTTTATAAATACTCCACAAAATTCGTTGAAACATATGATTCACCTATTTACTGTCCTAGCGACCTGACACGATCCTGTAATGAATAATATGCCCAATGCTTATCAATGTACGCTATCCAAATAAATGGTTTACAATTTAAAATCTATGAGCATCTAACATGCCCTAGCTGCATGCTCCTCCCTTTCGCATGTGAAATCATTGACAAGCAGAATTTCATGCTCTTATTTTCATCTTAAAATTAAAAGGTAGTAGTATTAAATGCCATTGAAAAACTTGAGATCATCATTTGTGCTACCTGATATGTCAATGCTACTGTATACTATCCGAATATGGACTAAGATCTCCTGATGATATGCTGTTATGGAACACACAACTTTTGGTAAAAACATCCTTGGGAGTTTAAAAATCTGGTACATGAATCAATGGTACGCAGTAGCGAAAACATAGGTAGGAGTTGCATATTATGCTGTTTTGCTATTCCAAAACGTTTTTAAACTGTAGCAGGATGCTTATTCCTATTTAAACGAGAGCTTTTAGCCATCTATTACCTTTTGTAGCTTCCCTGCTTGTTACGTTCGAAGAAAACAAAATTAATCCTTATTGAAATGCGCACTTTGTAAAACAGTAAGGGGTTCTTACCATTGACTGTTTTCTTTAATTTCACAGTACAATAAAAAGAGTGAGATCAGATGGCAGTATTCTTTATGAAAGCAACACATCCATATCTGGATGTAGTGGTTGCCATAATGAAGACAGGGAGCTGTTGAATGCAGCACCACTTAATGTTAAAAGTGGGTCACAATTTCCAGTACTGGAATCTGATTCAGTGCATGGCAATGAAATTTCATTGACCTGTGAAAGTGAAGTATCAAACTTAAGGTTGGTTTCTATTCGTTCAGGGTTTTGACCTTCACTCTTCTTGTACAAGTATTTTACTAGAAAATCATGAAAAAGCATGGTGTTTTAAATAGTGGACTACTACCATTTATTTGTATTTGAAACCTACATTCTTCTCTCAAAATTAGCTACAGGTATACACCCACGGTATCTCAGATGCATCATGTTCCAGGCGTTGAAACTGATAGTTGCATTCACTCTGGTGATTCAAACTTCCTGGATCTTGAATGGCTTTCAACTTCAGGCAACTCAAGCGATGAAAGGTGTTTACTTTTGCATTGCTATTGTATTTTTTTTTAGCGTTTTCAACTGACAGAATATCTTCTTCACAGTGACAGTCAATTTGTTTTACACACATTTTTCTTTGCCTTAGTGTAGGAAAAGTGAAGGATAATAACTAGTTGATTATCCTGTAAATTTCTAACCCTTCATGCTTAATTCCATATCAATCTAAATTCTAGAGTTCTTTTGCTCTCACTGCATTTCCATGTAATAAACACAAATCTGTAGTATCGTGGTGTATCACTTGATATAACTATCTGTATTGAGAAGTAAAATGGTAATATTATATTGCCACACTTCCTAAATCCACTTAACAAGTGTCTTCTGAGCTTCCAGTATGTTCACAGTTCACTGATGCTGATTTGAAGATATCCACAGAAACAGTTTTTTTAAACTCACTGAATGCTGATGGATTGTGCTTGAACAGGTCCATTGCAATTAGTACTCCAGATGTGAACCTTTCAGCGGAGAATGTTGTTAGTGGCATAAATTCTGAGACCATGGTGAGCATACGTTCTCAACAGTTCGATTCCCCTAAATTCTGTTCTTTGATTTTGTTGAAATTTGTTCAGACCAATTCTGGAGACTAATTGTGTGAGAGTTTATAGTGGTAGGGTAGAAATCATGTATGTAAATATGCAATATCATTGTGCTAATAACTTGCCAAATTTCAAACTTTTCAGGAAAACCAAGATGTTGATATCTATACTCAGAATTTACCTGAGCATTTCGTGCAGTGGGTTAACCACGGAGACACTTTTTGGTATTGAGATTACTCGATGCTTGTGTCATGTACGCGGTACGCCTCGGCTACTTGGAAGGCCAAACTTGTCTTTTCCAAGTGGTCATGAGACGGGAATTGGGGTTTTGAGTAGAGAATTAGGAGTGAGAAGAGATAGATGAGACAGCAAACTTCAGACATTCGCCTGTAATATATGTCCACATCATCCCATAGCCCTCTTAGGAAAGTATACCATTCTGTTTATTTGTTCCCATGTTTCTGGTAGGAGCAAGTAGATAGGCGTTTTTCTCAATTTTTTGAAAAGAAAGTAGAGGTAGATTCATATGGATACTATAATTTTTGCTCTTTCGAAAAATGTACCATTGTTCGTGGGAACATTCTGTTTGATATGTAAATATTACTTTATTACTTGACGTG
This sequence comes from Oryza punctata, assembly GCA_000573905.2. Taxonomy (NCBI): domain Eukaryota; kingdom Viridiplantae; phylum Streptophyta; class Magnoliopsida; order Poales; family Poaceae; genus Oryza; species Oryza punctata. The sequence goes on from CM002489.2 coordinate 39,782,905, forward strand.
TTTTGGGTTGTTGAGGTCACAAGGTGGACTGTAAAGCATCATCCACTATACACGATTGGTTCGTTGATTATCATCCGCGCTTGTCGTCAGAACATACTCTGATATTTGAAATGAAATGGTACGCCACTCAAATGCGTGTGCCTCATCAGCCTCCATTTTAATTTCTAATTTCTCAAAGTTTTCGAGGTCATGTGAGATCTGGAGTGAAGGCTACATACTTGTGAATGTTTAGTCCTTTGAGATTTGAACGGATATGTAATTTTAATAAATGATTCGCTATGCTCAGCAATCCAGGCATCAGAATCCCAACCACCAGGACAAGGTAATACAATACGATTAGGAGCCAAACCTAACAGAGAATGTGTTAGGAGCGAACCATCAGATTAGATCCTGTGATTAACCTGCGGCACCCAGAGTTTGATGCTAACCTCAACTTTCTAGCGAAGGTAGGTGAGATTGGAGCTTCAAGAGAGGCAAGTCAAAGTTGGTGCAGTTGAAGGAACATGCATTTCACAAGCTGCCTCTCACTTAAAAGTTTCTAAACTTGTTGAAGGGTTCATATACAACGGCAGCCTATTGAAATCTTAACAAGTTTTAGTAATCAGGTAGAGTTGTCTCGCTCTGTCCCGCACAATGGCCCTGGCCACCACGTTTGACAATCCTTTGTCTTTAGGTGAAGGCCATGTGATTTATCAGGATAGCGAAAAATGATGCGAGAGAAGGAAAACGGCATGACCCAGCCGTAACAAATCTAAATCAAGAATGCGATGCGCAACCATGTCGGCATCAAATCATGACCAACCACCATGACATGAGACCACAACTCGTAAAGACTACTGACATGACATTTGACCATGATCCAAGTGTGATGCAAGGATATTTTGACTTGGACCAAAGACATCTAGAATAGTGCAGCAGTAAGAAACATTCATTGAAATTTCGCCCCTTCTTCAGAAATATCTAACAGTCACCAAGCTCGTAGGTCTTCGCTCTGAATCAGTCATAGTTTTAACAAAAATATCTCAAGAAGAAAAAGCGACAACATGTGCCAAATACCCCTCTTGCTATCTCATTAGTCACAGTCGGCCATACTGCCTTTTTCACATCAAGAAAAGCGGAAATGAAGCATCTTTTCAGAAATCTTGACTCTGGATGGCACGCGCCCAGTAGTAAGAGCAACAACCCTGCAAGGCTGCAATCTCACAAGATATATATAAATACATAGTCAATGCACTAGTTAATTTCGGATTCAACAAATGAATTATGTACAGCAAATCGATATGGTAGCTAGTTGTCACCAACATAGCGCAGCACAGCAAAGACTGAAAGAGCAGTCAACAACATAGATTAAAACATAATGGCCATGGATTCACGATGTTCATAGCCATATACAGGTAGCAACGACAGAAAACTAGACCGAAAAAAAGCAGTTCTTGAGTCTCATAGATGGCTGTCATACATAGACAGCCGGATAGGGAACAGGTCCAATCACCAAAGAGTTTCAGGATGCAACCTTTTGCATCTAAGCTAAACATAACGATATGCTACCCCCAAGGTGCTATGCAGGTGCCTCCCAATCTCCAATAGTATTTATTCCTGAAAAACACAAGCAAAATTAGAGCAATGTACAATATCGTGCATATTCAGAGAGAAAAAAATCAAATTAATAATCCTAACCTTTTTTCCCTGTGTACATGCTCCGACTTGCAAACTTCGAATTCCTCAATAGAAATCGCTAACGGGCATGTCATCAAAGCTCCAGAGGTCCATGTTGCTGACAACATCTTGTGATCCATCCAGGTTGAGAAGGCTATCAATCGAGTCACCCGCACCATCATCCAGAAGGAACCTCATGTAGGGTTCTAAATCAGGCAGACTGTCAGCAAGATCAACAGTACTGTTCTCCATAACAGGAGGGACCATTGGGTTTTGGGTACTGCTCTTAATGAATGCAGATTCATCGACTTCAGCTATGGTTGAAATGGGAGCAATTGATGTAATATCTGGTGTCTTGGTATCATTCTCCCAACCAAAGTCTGAGCAGCCAAATGAGTTGCTTCCCTGGTCAGAGTTGATGATAGGGTCGTCAATAGGAGCAGCAGAGTTCATTGCAGGAACAAATGGCATGTTATCAGGCTGAACAAATGGCTTGTTTGAAGTGAAGTGAGCAGACGGGTAGACAAACGCATTTGTGTTGACAAGATTGTTGAATGCTGGTTTGACAGTAGGCTTCTGTTCCACACTTGACTTGGGTGCTTTAGCAGTGGTGGAGCCAGCACGGCGCTTCTGAGCAGTTGTTGGAGCCTCTGGAAAATTCACCTTGGCCTTCTTGCCACGGATCCTGCGTGCTTCAGCATCATAAGCTCTTGCAGCTTCTTCAGCACTGTTGAAAGTGCCAAGCCAGACACGAACACCCTTGCGAGGATCTCTGATTTCAGCAGCCCACTTGCCCCAAGGGCGCTGGCGGATGCCCCTGAATTGGTTCTTTCTCTTCCTTTTGGCAGACCTTGCAGCAGGACCATCAAATCCAGCAGTGGTGATGGTGCTCAAGTTATCTGCAATGGAAGGTCAACGTCAATGGCAAAAAATTACACAGATGAACTTCTCTTGCTGATGTTATTTTCTTTTGGTCATAAACATGAAGTAGGAAACATTCAAATTTTAGGAAAGCATATTTACAAAAAAACTCATGAATGGACCTCATCATTTCTGCAATTGCAATCTAAAATTGTGCTTTACGGACTAACATCAATATGCTGCAACAACATTAACTGTAAACAAGGAACACCAAAAGCTGAGTTGCAATACTTCAGCAAAGATCTGTGGTTAGCTCACACGACTTACAACCGATTTAGACAATTTATTCGAGAGGTAACATCCCCATAAATAAAATGAACTAGTATGTCTAAGCAAAAGAGACCAACAAAGACTCCTAGAAATGATTTGACCCTATTGACCGAAATATGGAACCCAAAAGCAGGCACCTGGACGACTAAACAGCCAGGAGTATATGCTAAGGCATGTAGGACTTAACAGTCAACATCATAAAAATCCTTTAATTCGACTAATAGTTGAATTAAGTCTGGAACAATCCTCTCGCGATCATACAACCACATCAAGCGATACTAGGGTCATACATCTAACAACTAAGAACCCAGATGGGGAGACCTCTAAAGGGAACGGAGAATAATTGCCTCTTTACTGCGAATTCAACTCCTTGGAACAAAAGGTAATAATATGGACTGCAAAATTTAGAAATGAAAAAAATAACAGATCGAACAGTGCACGAGCTGAAATCCTTACAGACGGAATCAGCACATGAAGCTTATCATTTCATATTCCTAGCAAAACATAGAAGAAAAGCTCTAATCGTTATCACAAATAAGACATGGAAGCACATCATTCCACCCTAAATCACCAATTAACAGGAGTATCACCCCAAATCTGATCTCTCAGGATCAACCCCTAAAATTATCTATCCCCATTTTTCCTCCCAATCCATCCGCCGAGCGTCCTCGATCCCCAAAAATTTCCCAATCGGCCGTAAAACTAACGATTTACAACAGAAATCAAGCGCTGAAGAACAGACAACTACACAAATCAAGCCACACCCAGCGACGCCCATACCTCTGGAGAGGGCCCTCTTGAATGCAGCCGGCTTGATCTCGACGACGTCATCGTCATCCTCCTCCTCCCCGAGCTCCAAATCCGAGTCGCCGGAGTCCACCTCGAACTCCTCGAAGTCGGCCTCGAAGTCCTCGTCGTCCTCCTCCACGAACCCCCCGAAGTGGCGCCTCCCGCCGGCGCCCCACCTGGGCTTCTTCTTCTCCGGCCACAGCAGCCCCTCCGTCACCCGGCGCGACCCCTCCGGGTGCCCCTTCAGGTGGTGGATGATGGCGCCGCCGCACATGGCTCGCCGCCGGTGAGCTTCGCCGCCGATGCAGCAGTGGATTGCTTGCGGAAGAGGGCGAAATGGTAGGCGAGTTCGAGTTCTCTCTTCTTTTTTCTACCTTCTTTTTCTCTTTTTTTTTTCTATCGGTTCGACAAAATATTGGAGAGAAGCGTGGGTGGGTGGGCTCCGGGGTTTTTATACGCGGAGAGGTGGAGGAGGGGCACGTGGTGGGGCCCACCTGTCAGCCAGTGGACGCAAGCAGCGGAAGGTATGCGGCGTGCCTAGGTAGAAACGGGGCAGGTAGGAGCGAGATTTGGGCTGCCTTTGGAATTTTTCGGTTCGCCCCTTCGGAGAAGGTAATTTGCAATTTTGCCCCTTCAGTTTATTCCTTTTATGCAATTTACTCCTTAAAAATTGAATGCATCGACTGCCGGAGTAGGCTGGCCAGAATTGATTGCTAGTACTGAGAAAGTGAGAATGAGTGCAATAATTAGAGTAATCATGAATAAAATGATACTGCGAGTAATAATAACCTCGGGATATTATTCACTGTTAATCATTTATGAAAATCACTCCACGTGATCTGTTGCCTGAGTTTGTTCTCTTTGAGAGAATTTTATAATAAGTGATTGTAGTTTTTTTAAGTAAAGATTGGAATTTCTATTCCATTTTCTAAAAAAATTCGCATGATCTTTTTATCAATATTACTTCCCAGATTTTCTTAACTAATTAAGGTTCAGGGGGGTTTCATCTGTAATAATGCAGCAAACTGAGGACCTATAGGTTTAACCAAAATTCCAGGGATTAAGCCCAAATTAACCACCAACCCCTCACAATGTGGTCCACTACACGACACTGTACTTCCAGTGTTCCTCCCTGGAACAAGTCACAGTCGTACACGCACTTAAAATTAGCAGCAACTGATGCGTTTTTTAGGTGACCAGTTGATGAACTGTACCTAGTATCCTCCGTGCCCCAACCACCCAAGAGACCCCAAAAAAAATCTCTCGTTTTTTTCTGTCTTTCTCGCTGCCCCTTCGAGTGTGTTCGCGCTGCCACCCTGTTGATAGCCATCGCGTAGCGTTACTGCTTTGGTCTTCCCGGCCTTTTCTCCAGCCGTTTTCTCCGCACGTTTCCGCCTTGGCTTTCTCGCCTCTTGAAAGCCTTCGAGTTTGGAACAAACAAGTTCGTCCCTGAATTTCAGCGAAACGCGAAACGAGCAAAGATATTAGCGTAAGAAATACAACCTTTATCATATAATAATTATATTTATACGATTTAATGATTTCATTACTCACTTCTCATTTAAATTTCTCCTTATTTTACCCTCAACTATCCTTCTCAACTATCCTTCCACCCTTAGTTTTTCTTCTCAAATCTTAATATATATTCAACAATCTAGAATTATAATTTTTTTAGAATAAGGTAGTAAATTTATTTAAATATTTTTTTAGAAAACTATATATGAAAAACTTTAACATGAAATACATTATTTACTAGTAGCCTAGAAGTACTAGTACTCCTTCGAAAGTGTGCTAATAGTGAATAAGAAAATAGAATTTCTCAGTGGTTTTTTTGAACTCAGCCGAACGCCGCTCAAAGCTAGTGGCGCGTGTGGCGTGTGCTAATCTCGTTGCTGGTTAACGAGAGGAGACAAAACGGTGACCTGGGAGATGCTAATCACCCTATCTTGCTTTTGTTCCCTTGTGCTTTACTCTTACCTTTACCTTGCAAAGACATGTGCATGAACAACGTGTTAATACTACTATATTTTCTTAAAAGAATCCCAGGAAAGTATCAGTTGCTCCCAGAAAGATCGGTTCTTCCTCGCAAAAAGAAAGAAAGAAAGATCGGTTACGCTATTATTACTCTGGCTTTTGCGATAAGCCTTGTTGCCAAGATTTTCTCTGAGCAATTAGTGGGGTAATTAAATAATGTGTGTTAAGTGTAGCTAAAACTGCGACTTGTTACATCGTTTTTGTTCATTAGTGTCTCGCCTAATTAGTTATGACCATCAAAGACATAGTCGTTTTCTTTTACTAGGTAGGCCAACCAGCAGGAGACATCGTTGATAAGCCAGCAACAGCAATAAGTCGAGACACGTTTGTTTACATATTGGAGTACTCGCTTTCTAGTTGTCTCGTGGACTGACTCTATACAACGACGTACATGTAATTGTGTGCCTTCTTCTTCAGACATCGTACCGAGTCCCTTTTTTTCTTCAGGAAAACATCAAACAAAAACGGACTCGGTACTGTACCTAATCTTGAATGCATTACGAGTTTCATGAACATTTCCCCAGCTCCTTTTCTTCTGGTAAATTAACCTGAATCACACAGTAACAGCTACTGCCTATTGCTGCGCAATTAACAAGAAGACGAGTGGTCATTTTTCTGTTCTGAACTTGTGCAGCTAATTATTAGGCGATCGAGCAACCAGTTAATTGGCAGGTTGGCAATAAGTAATAATGTAGTAGTAGCCGGCTGGCCGGCGGCGTCGACATCTTACTATCTCAGGGCCCTCATTTTTTGACAGAAGATCAGGGCAAAAGAACCTAGCGAGATCACTGGTAACATATATATAGGGCTCATATTTATTTGACAACTTGCATAGATGCAGTGATGCGCTAGATTTCTTTGTCGCACCTTTCAAAGAGGGCATAACTTTTGTACTACGGCTGATTCCAGGAAGTACACACTCACCATATATAATATTTTCTTTCATTAATTTTATATATCTTGCTTCTGCAATGTATTGTCCGATACTGTACATACGGACACAATGTCGATTATAATGCGCGCGCTAGTTTCTGTAAAAAGAAAAAGAAAAAGAAAAATAGTTATATAACTGTACGACGTGAGAAATTTTCAGAGCCTTACTGGCTAGCACCATAAATTGGCACACAATCAACTAGTTAGCTACTCCTTTCATCGCAAAACAAAATAAACTTAATATAATATATCCTAATTAATATTATGAATATGAACTTATCACGCGTGGTTGGCTGCCTTCCACGCAGCAAAATTACGAAAATCGCTTGCATCTTCGTCAATTGACACTGCATCTTTTAATACTACAACGGACGTACGGCAGCTAGCGCGGTCGACGACCATGACGATTGACTATATAGATCGATCGACAAAATCTAACGCGGGACGATAGATCGATGGACCATGAGCACGAGCTAGGCTTGGACGTGTTGGTGGAATCTCGGAGAGACGGAGACTAGAGGCAGAGCAACCGATCGATCGAGCAACGGTTCACTCGCACGCGCGCCACGCTGTGCCGACATCATCGCATCATCACCGGCTGCACGCACGTCGTGGCCGCCGCGGAGAAAAAAGCGGCCTCGGCGGCGGCTGGGCACCCGCGAAGTAACTTTAGGTAACGTATGTCTGTTTCATATTATAATTCATATTATTATAAGTTGTTTATCTTTTTTAATTAAACTTTATTAAGTTTGATTGAGTTTATAGAAAAAGTTAGTACCATCTAAAATATCAAATTAGCTTCATTTAACATTAAATATATTTTGATAATATATTTGATTTGGATTGAAGAATAATAATATATTTTTCTAAAAATTTCATCAAACTTAGATAAGTTTAACTAGAAAAGAAATTAAACGATCTATAATATAAAATAAAGGGAGTAGCTACTACTGTAACCGTTTGCATTCAATCGGATGGTCCCATGCCTTACATGGACATATGGCTCTATTCTATTAGCTTAAAATTCTAGATAGCTAATTTCTAAAATCTAAAATAATTGGGTTGAATGGTTTTTGACTTCTAATCTATTTTTTTATCATGTAACTACAATTTTTTGAAATATGAATGAAAGTATGTATTGTTTAGAAAAAAATAAAGATCTTATAAAAAACTGCAACTGCTATAAGCTACTCTAATCAGACCCAATACCTCTCTAATTAGAGAGACACGGGCACGGGCACGCGAGCTGCCGGGCGATGAGCGCTGCACGGTGAACAAGTGCTGGCTAGGGGTGAAAACAGTAATGGAAATTCCCGACCGATCGGTGTTCGTTTCTAACTTTCTACCAACCGAGCAATATGGAAATGGTAATCGATCGAAATGAAAATAAAAATGGTAAAAAAAATATGGAAATGGAAATGGAAATGATTTTGTTGTTATACCAATAGTTTCCGTATTTATCGTATTCTCGTGGAAATTACCGTTTCTTATAATATGATAATTACCATATTTCTAAATATGTTGATATTTATATGATATGTCTCTACTTGACCCACAATTTAGAGATTGATTTGTTGTTCAATAAAATCCCTAACTTGAGTGCATGGCTAAAATGAAGTTATTTTATAATTTATATGGCATAAATTTGAATTTATTTATACTCATTACATACTTATGCAAAGTTAAATTTATTTTTATAGTTTAATTTTTTTTTCCTTTTTTTACTAGTTTCCGGTTTGTACCGATTTGTGTTATGTTCGTATTGTTTCGTTTCCAGTTTTCTGATATTTCCGATATCTTTTTTGTTTCTGACTACATTATTTTCGATCTCGTTTCCAAAAAAAATATGATCATGTAAATGGTTGAGACTGTTTTCCTATAGTTCTTGACCGTTTTCATCCCTATCCCTAGTGCTGGCTCGTTTGGGTTTGGCTTTGCCTTCCTGACTCCTGTGGCTGGCTGGCTGCTATGCAAAGCCAAATTACACTGCCTCGCAATTAACTCCAATAGGTTGTACTGATATATAACTAAACATTGTGTTCATTATTATCTCTACTACTGATCTCCTTTCATCTCCTTCTCACATACAAACGGGGTTGTACGTTCTTTCATGTGTGGGTAACTACCGTAGGATATAGTAATTTATCTTTAATTCTCTTACACCCAATCAATTCTTAATTATACACGTCTAGCCCGTTACACACTTACACAACACGAGTATATTACTTGTCCATAAAAAATAACAATATGTTCCTACTTCATAGGAATGCACTATCAAATTTCACCTCGCAAACAAAGATATTCAGAGCGCTTCTCTTGACGGTGAATGCTCGGTTAACCTGAAATTCAGAGGGTTTCTCTTATGGGCCCAAATTGTAAAGGCCCAAAGTAGCTTGGAGCCCACATTGTCATTTCACCGAAGGCCCGCACAAAACGCAGCTCAACAAGACGGCGCGGTGCCGTCCCTTACCCAATATTTTGGCGGGAGAATTCGCTTCCATTTTGCGCCCCCCTGAAACCCCAAAATCCGCACGAGAAAAAAAAAAGGGGAAAACCGGGCTGGAGCTGGAGCCCTAGCGGCGGCGATGGGGCGCGGCGGCGGAGGCAGGTGGAAGAAGGAGGAGGAGGAGGAGCTGAAGGCGGCGAAGCGGGGGTACCGGGAGGCGGTGGCGGAGGGGAACCGGGAGGAGGAGGCGCGGTGGGCGAACGTCATCGGCGATATCCACAAGCGGCGGGGGGAGTACGTGGAGGCGCTCCGGTGGCTGCGGATCGACTACGAGGTCTCCGTCAAGTACCTCCCCCAGCGCCACCTCCTCCCCTCCTGCCAGTCGCTCGGCGAGGTCCACCTCCGCCTCGGCAACTTCTCCGAGGCCCTCACCTACCAGGTTTACCACGATCCTTCCATTTCGTATCACACGCATATGATCAGATCACAATTTCTGATGCCTGACTCGTTATAGGCAGGTGTAGGTTAAGTTGTAGTAGAATTTCCGCATTGAGTTTTTGATTATTTTTTTTTGTCTGCCGGCAAACACATTTTTGCTAGTACCAACCTGCATTATGGTTTGTCCCATTTTATAGTGTATATGCAATGATAGTTTGTTTTTGTGTGCGTTAGTGCTCGCCGTAGAAACCACTGTATCAGAGAGAATCTTTTCATCTCAACGTCCACTATGCTTTGGGCCATTTGGTGTTGCATCTGTATATGGATGATTTAGTCAAGAATTTGAGTGTTTAGCTGAATATCAGATTAAGCTGCATATACTTTGATATTATGCTTTACTTTGGCAAACTTAAGGTGGGCTTTTGCTTGTAGAAATGTACACAAATGGTTGGATCATTTGCTGGACTATGCAAGCATTTTATATTGTTATGGATTCGGGTATGGCCAGTGTTGAGATGTAGATTTTTTTCTGTTGTTTATTTGTGTTGTTAGCATGTGTTGTGTACTCAGGCCTGTTATAGACTTACCAGTACTCCTGTCCAAATCTGATCATTTGGAGTAATTTGTTCACTCAACTCATGGTATTAAGTGCTGATCTCCTGTTTCATGTTGTCTGTTGGTTATTTTTCTAACACTCGTCATAATTTTCTTGTCAATCCAAAGCAGCTGTATGTTCTTTCTACTACATGAATCCATATTTCTATTTTTCATTGATGTCTTGATGCTTCACAGAAGAAGCACTTACAACTTGCCAAGGAGGCTGATGACCTTATTGAGCAGCAGAGAGCTAGCACCCAGCTTGGCAGAACTTACTATGAGATCCTTCTAAGATCTGAAAATGATCACAGTGCCATTCGGAATGCCAAGAAATATTTCAAATCATCCATGAAGCTGGCAAGGGTTCTAAAGGAGAATCCATCGTGTCAGAAGTCTCTCTTCCTAAAGGAGCTTATTGATGCGTACAATAATATGGGCATGCTTGAACTGGAACTTGATAATTATGAAGAAGCTGAGAAATTACTTGTTCAGGGTCTGAAGATATGTGAGGATGAAGAGGTACACCAATATGACGATGCTCGCAGTAGGCTCCATCACAATCTAGGTAATGTTTATATTGAACTACGTAACTGGAATAGAGCCATGGGCCATATTGAGAAGGACATAGAGATATGTAGAAAAATACGCCATACTCAAGGCGAGGCAAAGGGATTTATAAATCTGGGGGAGGTGCATTCCCGTGTTCAAAAGTATGAAGATGCAAAGCTTTGTTATAATAAAGCTCTTCAAATAACAAAGTGCTTGGAAGATGAGGATGCACTAATGGACCAAATCCATCAGAATATTGAAACTGTTACCAAAGCAGCCAAAGTACTTGAGGAAATGAAGACAGACGAGCAGAAGCTGAAAAAGCTTGTCAGAGACACTTCTAATGCTCGTGGAACATCTAAAGAGAGGAAGCTCCTCCTTGAGCAGTATGCTTGGCTGGATAATCTTATGGAGAAGGCAAGGATGATAACTGCATGGCCAAAAGTAAGTGATGGGTAACTAACTATGCGATCTTTAGCCACAAATATTAACTTTAAAGTTGGATCTATTTTCTGTTTTATGATCTTGTTTTTTTACTGTTTTTTCTAGAAAAAGAACCTGATTGTGTTATTCCATTAGTTAATGCATAAAGTTGACTAACTCAGTCTTTTATTGTGGGGGATTGTTGTGTGGATCAGGGATAGTGTCTTGTTGCTTTGCCTAATGGAAATATCGATGTATTGTTTGAAACTTCTTGTTGGAATTAAAACTTAATATGCATTAACTAATAACTATGTGTGTTTAGTGCTTGCACTATTGAAGCTTCAACTGTGTTGAATTTGTTTTGCACTAACTCCTTTACCCATATGAACATGTGCTGATTATATGTAGGCTTTTGCCTGCATTTGCATTGTACTAAGTATTAACATGAAATGGTCCATTTTTATTTATTTATATTCCACTATAGAACACAGCACAGTGTTGTAATTGCACATGACTGTCTGGTTGAGTTTTACTCTACAGAATTGCTTACAAGTCTTACAAATATTTCATTAGTCATCTTGATTCCCGTGTGGCTTGTCGGACAACTGAGATTAACCATAAAACTTACTGAGTCCAGCTGCGATTAGTAGAATCTATGGAAGAGAAGGAAATATGTAAAGAAACAATAGCTCAATTTTGTAGGGCCTTTAGTTATGTTTAATATCAGGTTGTCGGTGAAAGGAAAATGCTTTAGTAAATTATCTTATTTGGTCAGAGTTGTTGATGACAAGAATCAATATTGAATGATCAATGCAAAACTTATTACTTATGTACACTTATACAGTATAGGCAATGAACGATCTTTACTTTCCTGTCACACCAACAGTTTGAAATTGTCCATCATTATCAGAGCTAGGTAAAACTCCACGATGCAGAGTTTTGTTTGGTGTGTTAGGTTTTGGAATATGAATTGTTCACTTCATGTACTTCTTGAGTTCTGGGATTGAGATTATAGAACACATGAAAACGATATGAAATTATCAAAATTAAAAAAAGATCAGGTCAAATATTGAATATGCATACCCCCGATAACGTAGACAAGGCACTAAGGTGTGATTAAAGAAGAACATGTCTCATTCTCATGTAATCTATTCATTTCCCAGCTCAAGGAATTTTCGAAAGGACAAAAGAGGGTAGCAAATGAACTCCATGACAAGGAAAAACAGAGCAACTCTCTTTTGGTCATAGGAGAATCTTACCAAAAGCTTAGAAACTTCAGCAAAGCTCGTAAATGGTGCATGAAAAGCTGGAATATGTATCGATCAATTGGAAACTTGGAGGTGAGATTACATGTCCTTAAATTCATGGACATGCTTCCATTTGGCATGCTTGCTAGTTGCTACCTAGTAATAAGACTACTTTCCTCCTTGCACTCCTTTACATGGAGCTTCCAGTTTTTGAATCTCTCTCACCTTGGATATGTGCAATTTTAGGGTCAAGCATTAGCAAAAGTGAACATTGGGAATGTTCTTGATTCTTGTGGTGACTGGGCTGGTGCGTTGCAAGCTTATGAAGAAGCATACAGGCAATGTCTCTATGCCTTGCTCTTGTAATTCCATATCAATATTGTCCTTTGTCTGCATTAGTGTGATCTATCTGATAATAGTTCCAGACTTCTACTGAGTGTATACAACTCGCCATTGGGGCGTTTTAATACCACCTTTGGATTCTGATACTTGCTTTTTAATGGTATTCAGAATTGCTGTGGAAGGTGGCCTGTCAATTGTGCAACTAGATGCCCTTGAAAACATGCATTACAGTCACATGGTCAGATTTGATAACATTGAAGAAGCGAAGTAAGCCACTGAGCACATAGCTGCACAAAGAAAACACTTATTAAAACCTGTTTTAAAATATATTCTATAACTTCAGGAAACTGCAGCAAGAAATAGACAACCTGAAGAAAATGTCTGATCAACATGAAGCAGATACAGTTAGTGACTATTGCTCAGAAACTGAAAGTGAAGATGGCAATGCATCTGATAATATCCTCAATACAGAGGACAATGATGGGAATATTGGAAATAATGTTTCTGAGGAATTTGATGATGATGTTGTTCTTGCCTCACTTGTTCATAAAAGTAGGTCATCTAAGACCAAAGCATCTAAGATGCATTGTCCGAAGAATTTTGATGGGTCATGTGGCATGGATGAGAGCCCTGAAGAAGTTGTAAGTAAATCATTTAGCAACCATTCTGGTAGAAAGCGTGTACGAGTTGTCATATCTGATGATGAAGCTGAAGAAACTCCTGAAATTGATCAGTCAAAAAGAACACTTACTGGTCGAGCAGATAGTCTGTCTACTTCAGGTACATGCCTCTTGACTTGTGAGCACACCATACTTTTAGTAGTTGTCATTGGAGTATAAAATATTTTTCTTCTAATTGTGCAATACATTTTTTTCTGTGTCCAACAGAGCGAATTGCAAATGCAGCCAACAGGAACAGAAATCAGGTTATACAATACTTAATCCCTTAAAACTTTGTTATTGGAAGGAATTTAAGATATGCATTATTTGCATTGCATCAATTATTCTCATTGGTTCCATTAGATGTTGACAAGAACTTACTGTTAAAAAACACTGGAAACTGATAATCAGTGTTCATCTGCAGCATACCTCTCATCCCATTGAGACCAGAGAAGTAGACAGTGTCTGCACTCCCTGCCCTGCTGAGGAAAGTATATGTTCATTCAAATCAGGTAGTCCTGTTTGTCATGGTAATGATGGCCCAGATTTAGGAGCTTCTAGCATAGGAAAGTTATCTGTGTCCAAACCAGCAGCGAGTGGTTCCAAGGCTGGTAGACCTGCATCAAACAGTCAGCCCCAAGGTCAAAATTCTGTTGGCCTTCAATCCTCAGATGCTGATCATGTAAGTTTTTCTTCAATCCTGTCTTCCTATGCTCATGAAAAGCAGGCACCAACTTTTCTTTCCCGTTGCTTTTGTTCCTACTAAAACAATCCTTTAGAGAATCCATTATGTATTCCTTGGCTGTTAACATTAAATGTTCACGAAGATGCCAAAATACATTAGAAGAGATGAATATGTTAACTGAACATTTTCCGTTCTGATATCTAACATTAATTTTGAGAAGGCATATTTCTTTTTGGTTGTGACATGGACCAGAGGTTTGGACCAAATAAACCTTAGGGATAAGCTACCATATGTACCTCAAGCTCACTAACAAAAGATACTGTTACTACCATTTATGTGTATCACTTTTCTACCATTTTGGATGGACCCCACATGTCAAAACCTCTATCAAGTTCTTTTGGTGTTAGCTTCATATAATGCTCATATCATACTTTAGTCAAGTAGTCAACCTAGGATTAATGTTCACCTAAATGTTCCCTTTCTCTCAATATTGAAGTTACGTTTCAAATGATTTATCCATGGTTTTGGTCATGTTGTCATTGATTATGACAGCTGTTCCAGTGATTGAAATATTATTGATCCTAATGTGCAGAAGTTTTGGGTGTTCAAAATTGGTGAACAGTTGGTTTACTTGGATGCAAATGCATGTACATGTGAGGGTGCCTTTAGCATTGAGTCTCTTAAAGTTGAAGTGGCATGCGTGTACTATCTTCAAATTCCTGATGAGAAGAGGTCCAAAGGTTTGTCTCCTTAGTTTCAGTAAATTACATGGTGTGTCCATTTAATAACTGTGAACTACTTTTTATCATTAGGATTGGGATCAAATTCGCAATTCATTGATTTCGCTGTTGCTGTTCTCATCAGTGAAATAGAACATAGTTTCTGCATTTTAATTTAAATTGTGGTAGGTGGAGGGTTGTAAAACTTATTTGAAACTGTTTTCATGTCATTATACTTACTGTACAGTCTTATTTGTTGAAAGAATGTAGAATGCCAATCATGTGTCATTGCCTTTTCCCATTTGCTCTTATGAGTTATTCTCAGGGTTATGGATAAGGCATACCCTTTATCCTTAGAGTCATGCAAATATACGGGTACGGTACACCTGTACGTATACGGAAAGAGCCTGTCGGATTAAGGAAATCGTGTACGAGGAGCGGGAATCAATGGAGTCCTACTCAGGGAACGGTAGGATATTGGCCATATCGTACGGGGTCCAGTGTCTCCGAGTTCTACTTGGAGATTAAGGTGATCTGCGGTATAAATATAGACCCCATGGAGGGGGTATAGGCATCGAATCTTGGAGGCAGACGCCCGATACCACCATAGACGCAATCCGGAGGACTTGAAGCCAAATTTCGCTGATAAGGTCTTGTTGAGTCGTACTCGGCAGGGATCTCATCGGTAATTTCGAGTTCAATTGTTCTCTTTTGTACTATGTGGTATTCCATATAATCCCATATAAACTGGATTAGGGCTATTACCTTACGAGGAGCCTGAACCAGTATAAACCTTGTCTTTCTGTGTGCTTGATGTCGTATATGTAGATCCTCATACCAACGTACCCCAATATCCTCAGAATACGGTCCACGGGTATCCCCCGTCGACAGTTATGTTTATGGGTTCTACTCCACAATTATTTCAGCTATGTCTATAAATCATGCATGCTTAGTGTGATGCAGGAGACAATTGTGCTGGCTTAGTTTCTACGTTACTTGCAGTTTCATACTATTCGGGAACAACTTTTTTCTTCTTTTCTGTAAGAACTTACATTTATCTTGCTTTGCTAGGTTTGTTGCCTATTATTGGGGAACTCAAATGTTGTGGGAAGGTACTAGATGACACAGACTCACGAGATTATATTGATCAATTTGCCTCTGAACAGAAGTGCATTGATGTTGTTATTGATGGTATGGTTGCCCTGTAGTCATCTGTGTTGATAAAACTGCTATTATTGCATCAGTGCTATTATTGGTAATCACTCTGATTTTTCCTTCTTTATTGATGACATTTAATATGCTGTTATGCATTGAAGGACACCAACTCATTGATTGAACTGAGTACAGTACAATATCAGTGTGGTTTGTTCTTCATGCTACGAACCTACTAAAGTGGGTTTCATTTTTTTAAGGAAGACAGAAAAGATTTGTGTATCATTGCATTAAGGAGAAAAGTTACTACATTGGGATTCAAAAGAGATTGCCCAATAAACAGAATAGCAGAAATTCTGGCAAACTACTGTTTATCTTAACTTCAGAATCCTTCCTATCCTATCATTACATAAAATGATAATTATACTAGTAAAAAAGGGATAAATCATGCTGGTTTACTATCTTAATTAAATACTAGTAAAATATTAATAGCTAATTTTAGCATCAAATCTTCTCCAAAACAGGCTCCTCATAGGAACTCACTAATTGAGGCTTTCAGCTTCTCTGCTCAAAATCAATTATTGGAGCTGTTACCGCTATTTTTTTTTTGCATTATATATGTGTTTTTATATGCTGATGGTGTGCATATGTTTGTCGTATGGTGATACCATTTTAGGTCTGTATATGGACTAAACTCCATATATAGGTGCTTGGTTTCATGGGTAAACTTTCTGTTGCATTCCAATGCGTCACACTGAAGTGTAATGTCCATATTTCCTATACTTATACCTCATCTGGTATACCGTGTTTATAATGAAGATTGGGTGCCAAAGCGGCTGATGAAATTGTATGTTGATTTCTGCACAAAGTTATCAGAAGCGCCAAACAAGAAGCTCTTAAAGAAATTATATAATCTTGAAGTAAGTTTGTTAGATTTGTATCATTTATATTTGATTGACAATGGTATAAGGTGGCTTATTATTTTTGAAGAGTCAAAAGTGTTCATGCCTTTCTATTTTTTGACAGGTCTCCGAAGACGAAGTTATTGTGTCTGATTGTGGACTCCAAGACCTGTCGATCACACCTTTTCTTGATGCTTTAAGATTACATAAAACAATAGCTGTGTTGGATCTTTCCCATAATATGCTAGGTATGCTTTTTCCAGTATATCTCTTTCTTTTCCTAGTTTGTATTATCTTATGTAAACTATGCACCAATGATTTAGCGGCATCACAGAAAGCCAGTTCAAGCTAAATGTGTGCGTACCATATTAATTCCTCTATGCTCTTACAATGACTAAACATTTATGCTCACGAACTGCAGGAAACCAAACAGTTGAGAGGCTTCAACAAATATTTTCTTCATCAAGTCAAACATATGGTGGCTTGACATTGGATTTACATTGTAATCGATTTGGTCCAACTGCTTTATTTCAGGTCTTTACTATCCCTAAACCTGTTTATCAAAGTGAAACTACAAGTTATTTCTGCTTTTGAAAGCTCAAAAAAATTACACATTAAAATGGACTGGATCCTCTTCTACAATAAAAGGAAAACTTGACTCTTGGGAAGAGATGTCCCATTAGGCTTTTAACAAGGTCGAGAAAGGCCCCAACACTGGCTGCCCATGACACTTTCATGTATAACTCTGAAAGCAGTAATCTGAGCGTTTTTTTTTCTTTTTGGGGAGTGATCCTCTTTTACCATAGATGAGGCAAAAACACGTATGCTAACTATATGTCCTATCCACTGGAATTATATCGCAAGGTGCCCAACAAATGATTTACATATTAATGCATGACAAACGTTGATGATCATATTCTTGCAATGTGCGAAAACCTTTTGGACAATTAACCGCAGGCAGTCCTTACTTCTACTAGTTCCTGGGAGAATTCCAGTCAAGAACCAATTTTACTTTTGTGATCTCTCTTTAGTCTTACTGTTTGAGAAATTTAGATCACTAAAAGCCATACTCCATTAATTACTTTAGACTCAACCGGGAATGTGCTATAACAAGTGCTGGTTGATTTTCTGCATTGAAATTGGATGTCCCTCTTAGTCGCAAATCTCAATGATCCTGTTAAAACCAACTGAAACCATTTGGATGATTCTAATTCCATACTCTGATGAAACTGGAGGGTTGACCCCTTTACCAGAACAAACTACTCTATCACTGCCTATCAAACCAAAATAAGCTATCTTTGCTTTCAGGCGCATGTTTATTTTAGGAACAGAATTCTGAAAGTTTGCAACTTATTTACTGATACAGATATGTGAGTGCGCTGTTATGACTAATCGATTGGAAGTACTTAATCTGTCTGGGAATCGCCTCACAGATGCATGCGGTTCTTACCTTTTCACAATCCTACAGAAGTGCAAAGGTAGGTACTGTTTTTGGCACTTTCTGTGTTTTTTCCAGCCTTCTTTTTCTTTGATGGCACCAGCCTTTAATTTCCTCTTATAGAATGTGTGTTCTGTTTACATGTCGTAACAGCACTGTACAGCTTGAATGTCGAGCAATGCTCTATTACATCAAGAACAGTTCAGAAGATGGCAGATGCACTACATGAAGGGTCTGTCCTTTCACATCTCTCATTAGGTACCTTTGTTACTCCTGCTCTGCATAATTGAAAACTACTATCAGATACTCCGTATGTTTCATGTACAAACGTTCTTATGTTTCAAACTTTCATATTTTTGACAGGAAACAACAATCCAATTTCTGGAAATACAATGCTTAGCCTTCTCTCCAAACTTTCTTCTCTGAAAAGGTTCGCAAACATTTGTTCAATTACTGTTGATACCTATTAGGAACAGATGTGCAATGAAATAATGGATGAGCCATATATCTCATCTCTGCAGGTTTTCGGAACTAAGCCTGACTGGTATAAAACTGAGTAAGTTAATGGTTGATAAGCTGTGCCTACTTGCACAATCCTCATGCTTATCAGGATTTCTGCTAGGTGGAACTAACATTGGATCAGTGAGTCTGCTTCCCACGCATGGTTAGTATTTTCAAATTATACAAACAACATTCTTCTTATCTATGAAGCTTTTTTTTTTTTTGTAGGGAGGGGCAACTAAGCTTACTGAGGCACTCTCTTGTGCATCACAAGAATTGCTGAGATTGGATTTATCCAACTGTGGGGTTACAACTCCTGATTTCTCGCAAGTCTTAACAAATCTATCTCAAATTAATATCGTTGACTTGAACCTTGGAGGCAATTCTTTTAACCTAGAGGTTTCCTTCCTATTCTCGAATGCCTTGATACACTTATACACATTCTGGTAAACCTTGATCGGTTAAATTATGCTGTATGCGGTGCAGGAATGTGATGCTATTGGGGCATTGCTTTCGAATCCCCAATGCAGTCTCAGATCTCTCACCCTTGATAGATGCAATCTTGGGCTTGCTGGCATCGTGGGTATTATTCAAGCACTAGCAGGTGAGGAACAATTACTACCTAAAAAGTAACTAGCATGAAAGCTTATGCATCAACCTCAATAGTCTCGTGCTACTTCCAGGAAATGACCAATTGGAGGAACTACGAATGGCTGAGAACACAAACCTGGCACTACAGAGAACATTACAGTACGACGAAGACGCGCAGGATGTATCACCAAGTACTGACCAAAACCAAAGTACCAATGCTGAAGCGAACGATCACATAGACCCTGATAAGATGGAGGTGCCGGATAGCGAAGACGAAGAGGCAGTCCACGAGGACCCCCGTGCAGCGCCCGGCCCAGACGGGAGCTGTGCAAGCTCATGCCAGAGAAACTCCTCTTCTGGCTGTCATGCCATCCAAGAACTCGCTGATGCCATCATCTCTGCAAAGCAACTGAAGGTGATCGATCTCAGTCGGAACGGGTTGTCAGAGGAGGATATCCAGTCGCTTTATTCTGCTTGGGCTTCTGGCCCTAGAGGTGATGGAATGGCTCGGAAACATGTAGCCAAGGAGGTGGTGCATTTTGCAGTCGATGGAATGGATTGCTGCGGCCTGAAGCCCTGCTGCAGAAGAGATTTGCAGATGTAGTAAACCTGGACGACCTCCCCAAGCACCAGGTCAGAGTTGCTCTCTGGAAATATTATTATTACCACAGTAAAATAACTAGGGCTCGTCAGTGTAGTTCGGGGGCTCTGTCCAAACAGAGATGAATTAATGGGAACTTGTGTTTCATCAGAGGTGTAATTAGCGGCCGATTTTCGGGTGTAAATAAAACTAATATGCTACTCCTATTTGCTTATTATTATCTTTCATCTCTGTTTACAGCCATATATGCACTTTTATAAATATAAAATTTACATAGCAATGCTATTAGTGTTTTTAATAATCACATGATGAGGTCAACTGCGTTAGTGCGTAAAACAACAAGAGAATGCCTCAGTCGTTCACACTATTTGGCGATCAAAATAAATCTACTACTAGTATTTGTTTTGCGTACCACATCACCAGATAAGGATTTGTCGGTTCTCCAAATAGGAGAGTGGTATTATTAACAACTATGAAGATAATGTCCACGATGGGACAGCTGGCCCAGCGGCCCAAAAGGATACAAGATAAACCGAGACTTTACTTTCTAACAAAAGAACAATGCTAAATGAACACTACAAGGTTTGTGCGAAGTTGTTAACACCATAACATGTCATGCCAATCTTTGAACCCCTTTTTTGCTATTCTTAGTTTTCACCAGAAAAGGAACCTTATAAGCATATTACACAATGTCCACTAGACAGGATTCACAATGCAATAAAGTGACCACAAATCTTCAATTTGTTAGCATCACTTGTGGACATAGCAACATTGCATATAAAAATTGCTACCTTGCTCAGCATCAGCAAACAGACCAATAGAAATCCCCAATAATACACACTAGGCACCAAGACGTCAAAATCCAATGGATCCATCATTGAAAAGCTTGCCCTATATGCAATTAGTTCATCACCACTCTTCTTCCCAAACTAGCAAGGCCATGAATCAAATGGCGGCAAGGAGCTCTTGCCATCACCCTTCTTCTTCCTCCATCGCCACCCCAAAATTTGGCACAAGGAAGGCAACAGTGGTCAAGTTCATCAGAGCTCCAGTGCACAGCTGCAGCTGCAGCAATGCTCACCTCTCCCAACCTGCAGCACCTGCCAAGATGGTAAGTACAGCCAAACAAGCTGATGCGTCTGTTGCTAAATGGTTCATGGTTTTTACACAAGATTATGCTGTGTTTGTGATTGTTCAGGTGTTTGAAGACCAGGTGAGAGGAGTGGTATGCTACAGAGATGAACAGGGTGAGGTGATCTGTGAAGGGTACGACGAAGGGCCAAGGATTGGCATGCGGCTGCCGGAGAAGGCCTGCTTCCCATGGTATTAGCAAACACTTTGCTTGATTTACCATTTCTTTCAGAAAATATTTGTAATTTGACAGCAATACCAGAATTTCTGATCAAACTTGCTGTTGTGCTGTGAATTGTGTGATGCAGGCCTATGGGGGTTCAGGTCACCGATTTCATCGAGCTGTCGACGCTTCGAGTTTTCGAAGATGTCGATTTTCTGCAGACCAGGAAGGATCAGAAGAGGAAGTTCTGAAATCAGATTTCTGAAATTCAGACATGTAAGGCCTAAGAATAGCTACAAGAATAAGCTTAAACTCTCTTTATTTTTATTTACACTTATTATCATTTCTTGTTGATAAATGAGGTTAAATATCGTACGTCTCGAATATCAACTGGAACCTTTCTCTATTCCTTCAGTACAACACTAGAACATCGAGTTTCTGTGATTGATTCAATTTGGTGTAGAATCCTACATACATAAAGAACCATTCAAACTGGCCTCAATACATCTAGAAAAATTGAAACATGAGACATGCATAACATTTAAGAACACCTGCAAATACCGGAGAAAAAAAAATTAACATTTAAGAACATCCAATTTAGCTCCAAGTTAATTAATCAGGTGATACAGAGAGAGCAGAACACAGCACCATGTTCAATTTTTTTTCAACACTACATCACTACAGCCCTGAAGTGTAGGTCACTCCAGTGCCAGGCAACCAAGCATCCCCAACGATAAAGTTCGCCACGGTGAACCTCGTGGCGTCCGACGTGGACATCGACGTGTGCACGCCGCTCCACGTCACCCGCCGACGTGTCCCGGCACCGGGCCCAGTGTTGCCGTACTCCCCATAGTAGAGCGTGCTGAGCCCGAACTGGCCCGACCACTCGAGCCACCCGGCCGGCGCGATCGAACGGTCCAGGAACGTCCCCATCACCACCGTCCGCGAGTACCTCCGCCACGGACGGCCCAGATATACCGGCGTGCTGCCGAGGTCCGGCGCGCCGGTGATCCGGCACCGGTGGATGGAGATGCCGGTGTTCTGGTTCGGGTCGGACCGGCCCTGGGCCGTGATGGTGTCCTCCTGGCCCGGGCTGGGCCGCCGAGCCCGGATTTCGCAGCCCTGGATGACCGCCGCCGCGTTGCCGAATATGAAGTCCACCGTGCCGGAGATGTCGTCGGCGGCGTAGAACTGCCGGTTGGAGTGCACGTAGAGCGTGTCCTGGTACGCCTCGATGCCGCAATTGTACACGACGGAGAGGTCGCCGCCGACCCGCAGCGCCACCGCCTGGCCCTTCCCCGGCCCGGCGCTGTTCACGATCGTCAGCCCCTTGGCTATGAACCCCGACCCCATTGCAGCTGCACAAATAATCACCAATTCACCATTATTAATTCAAGTTAATTGATTATTATATCCATTTCTACTACTCTTTACTAGTAGAAAATGAGAAATTTCTGCTTGTGCAATTGATCATGGGAGTGTAGTGTACAGCCCAAACCGGCAAAAAAAAGAAAGAAAGAAAGAAAAAAAAGGTGATGGCAAATGGCAAGTGCAACATCGCTATCGTTAGCATTTGGACGGATCAGGATTAATTTAGATGAGATTGGCGATAATTAAAGGCTATAAAAAGTGTGCGCATCTAACGACTATTAACTGTCATGCATGGGCATCTCTGCATGGCATGGAAGATATCTGGACACCACGCACGTACGTACGACTCCATGTCGTCCATAGTGCGCCGTGTCAGCGTGTGTGGGAAGGGTAGTTACGCACCGACGGTGGCGGAGGCGTAGGTGGTGTAGCCGCCGGCGACGCTCCTGTGGCCGGAGATGACCGTCTTCCCCTTGCCGTCGCCGAGGAGCATCACGTTCTTCTGCTTGCTTGTGATGCTCACGTTCTCCTCGTACCTCCCGGCCTTCACGTAGATCACCTTTCGCCCGCCGCCGGTCGCCGTCGCCGTGGGGTGGTGCGCCAGCGCCATCACGGCGGCGATCGCGTCGCTGATGCGTGTGTGAGTCCCGCTGCCGTCCAGGGCCACCACGGCGTCCGGAGTGATGGAGCTCGCCGGGGATGAGAGGAGGTGCCTGTCGTGCTTGGTGACCCAGGATGGGAATGCGGCACGGTTCGGCGGCGCCGGCGCCGGCGCCGGCGACGGCGAGGAGGGTGGTGGTGGTAGGGTCGCGCTGCCGCCATTGAGCTTGGCGTGGAGAGCCAGCGCCGTGCCGATGAACTGCTCGAGCGCGCCGACTCGCGCGCGCACGGCGGAGCGCGCCGCGGGGTCCGGCACGGCGGCGAGGCTGTCGCCGCACGTGCCCTGGTTCGTCAGCGCGGCGCTGAGCCACGTCGTCACGCTGGCCGCGTCCGTGTCGCCCGCGGCGAGCGCGTCGTGGAGCTGGTCGAGGCTGATGTCGAGCAGTTCGGCGCAGTCGTCCATGCCGTTCGGCGTCACGCGTGGGTTCTTCGATGACGCCGAGAGGTTGCGCGCCAGCGCGCGCGCCGACGCGGCCCGGGTCATGGCGAACTGCACCGACGCCGCGAACGGGTCATTGGCCGCGCCCCGCGCTGCCGCCGACGAGAGCGCCGTCTCGCACGCGCTTGGGTACGGCGTCGCCATGCAGATGGCCGTGACGTTCACGCTCGACGGCGCCGCCGCCGCCACAGAGGCGGCAATCATCGGGACGACGGCCACATTGTCCTTCGCCGCCGTGTCGCCGTAGTTGGCAGCGACAGCCACCGGTGTCACTAGAGCTAGCACCATTGCAATGGCACTGCACCATGCAACGGCGGCCACTCTCCTCCTCCTCCTCCCATGCGTTTCCATGTCCTTAGCTTGATGCGTGTGTAGATGCATGGGTGCAATGTACAAGCACATTACCAAAGGGCTTTATAGAGCATCAGTAAATGTGGCCTTGATAGTGACGTCAATAATGCATTGTAAATAAAGTACTAACTAGCTAAATACTTAAGTTTCTGGTGTAGAAATCGATTAAAATTTGATCAAACAATACTTGCCAGAAATTTTTCACAATCTTGGGAAAAGCTTCACTGATAATAAGTCATGTTTCTTCAGAGATAATTGGTGAGTGCTAATCCTCCTAATGAGATAGGAGTAGAACATTGCATGGTTGGGCTGTGGGCAACGCAATGCAAGGTCAGCTTTGCAAGGAGGCAGGGCACATGGAGAGCTGGAGACAGGCATGGAGCAAAGGAAATGGTCCTGTACTCCTGGTTAATTGATAAAGGAGTAAATGTTCTCACAAAAAATGGTGCACTCTAACAAGATAGGAAAAAGTGAAAGGTTAATAAGGGAGAAAAAAGCAGATAAAGATTTGTTTCTGTCCTCTTGTCCTTACTGACATTCTGTTTCTGTTTGCAGAAACCTTTTTGTTCTGTTGGTGTGTGAGGATTTGTTAAGTCTGAAGATCTGGTTTACCACACGATGCTGATCTTTTTTTTTCCTAATGTGATTTGGGCTCTAATTCGATGACTTGATTGACTGATCCTAACACAATGTTTGATCTTGCTCCTATCTGATGACTGGATTAACTGGGTGGGTTATTGGAGTTTCTCTTCAACAATGTTCTCTACAATACCTGCATTTTACATGAACATTTTTCAATACTCAGAAGAGATGCCCAGATAGTCATAGGGGCAGCTCATCAAGGCTGTCTAACTTTGTTTCTGATTAGAAATAAAGAGCACCACAAGCTGCTGAAGTGCATTCAGATACAAGACGCATCAGTGCTATGAGCACTGATGCTTTACCTAAGAGCCCTATGATGCTTTGTGCGAACTTCTGCCAACGAAGCTGTCTGCATCGTTGCTTTTCCTACAAATGCTTTGAACAGTCACTGGCACAGAGCTCATTCTGTGCAAAGGACAGCTCAACTCCCTCACATTTAGCTAGGGATGGCAGGTAGAGGTGGTACTATGGTATCAGGTTCAGAGTGATTTCCAGTACTGAAGACTGAAGTGAACTCTCTATCTATCTGTAATGACATTCAGATTGGCAGCAAAACCATAGACACTGAAATGTGGTT
Source organism: Oryza punctata (assembly GCA_000573905.2). Classification (NCBI taxonomy): domain Eukaryota; kingdom Viridiplantae; phylum Streptophyta; class Magnoliopsida; order Poales; family Poaceae; genus Oryza; species Oryza punctata. Next base: position 39,808,132 of record CM002489.2, read on the forward strand.
ACGTGGAACACAATGTAAGCTGTACACACCGTGCTAGTAAGTTCATTAGGCAATACTTTTCTCAGCATTTGAATTACAGACAGTAAATAGTCTACAAGCTAAAAAAATCTGAATACTATTGTGGGATCATATGGTGTCCTAGAGTAAAATTTCAGTAACAGGATTTTTCATCACTGGCACATTATCTCCATTCTACCATAGCTACTCTTTGATCTCCTACCAAAAATGGTCTACGAATCTCCAGCTTTCGTCTCAAGTCGCACATAACCAAAGCCCAAAGACTGTTACGGAGTACATCTGCTACCTTTGTTAATCCCTTCGGGCTGTTGCTTAGGCCACCACTCCAATGACCTCTGTTAGTGTGAGAATGTTCCATTAACGCCAAAGCCTTTTTCATCTTGCAGTGAGGATGCCTGCGTGGTTAGCGAATTTCAGTTTGCAAATGGAAACAACCAGGCAGCTATTTACTGATAATGATGGTATAGCCTTGAAGTCATGAACAAAATGAAGCAAATAATTAGAATCGACATCAACAATTTATAGATTACTCATGTTTATGATTGGTTTATAGTGGGTATAAATAACAGAGGATGTATTCTATCACAAATTCATTTGAGAAGCTTACTTGTAAAGTGAAAGTCTCACTGTGTCTCAAGGATACCCCCTAAGTGTGTTGACGACTTGACGCTGGATATTCAAATTTATCTCCTAGTCTGCCATTTTATTAGTTTTGCAGCAAAGGCTATGGTTACTTGCACGTTCCTGATTACAACTCATTAGCTTTTCATTATTTACTTCCCTGTTATATTCCCTCTACTTCTAGCTTATTGGAGTAGCTACTGATGCAATATCTTGTAGCTACTAATGCTGAGCAAAATATACAAGATCAGATGGCCGTTCCTAGTCACTAATCAGGCATGAATAATAACAGTTTCAGTAAGTATACTTCAATCCCTTGCAGTCGGTTTTAGTTATCAGGGCTATACTAGATAGTCTTTGACATAGAAAACATAGAAAATTAGAACTCACTTGCGTGCATGATGCTGTCAGGAGCACATCACAAAAGATCTTTGGGATTATCCTCCACCAAATCTGGAACAAAAATAGCCAGTTTTTTCTTTAATCTCGTGAATGTTCACAAAGTACTAATATGCTGCAGCTTTTTTCAAAGAAAGACAAGAAGAAGAAACTACACTCACTAGAGCATGACTGTTCGTCTATATAGCACCTCATCGTCACTTTCCGCGTTATCATCATCCGACACTAACTGGCTGCCTGGCATCTGAAGCTTCCCTCCCATTGTAAAGGAGGGTCCTGGTGCATCGCCTTCAATAAAATCCCCTCTCATCCTTTCCTCAAACCTCTGATCACTGCAATTTAGGAACCAATCCAAGCTGCATCTAATCCCCTTAGTTGCAACTCTCATGTACCTAGGCTTGATCCTTGACTCCAAACTGTAAGTAAAATACTCAGGGTAATCTAACAATTCACTTATTGGGCGCTTCATCTCGCTCTTGAAGAAGTAAAGACTGTTCTTCATGAGCTCCATCCGAAGCAACAAAATCTGAGGGCATCGAACCACCATCTGTGCAACATCCTCGTTACTAATCCCTCGCCCACGGAGAAACTCCACCGGCTTGAGTATGATATTCTGATGCAAACTAACAAGCTGCGGCAATTTCTCGATAGCGCTGGCAAACCCATCAGGGTCGATTTGGAGCTTCAAGTTGAAGAAGTATTGCTGGGCTGCTAACTTCGTTTTCAGTGGCAGTCCAAGAATAGGCGGATACTGCGCAATCACCAGCGGCAACGCCTCCTTTCGAATGCCAAAGCTGAGCAATGCCTCCACATTTGGTTTGACCGTCTCCTCAAGATCATAGCCGAGAATGTATGGCCGCTTCTCGAGAATCCTCGCGAGGATTCGCATGGGCAGCCCGAGAGAAGTGATGTACTCGCACAGAGGCTTGATGGTGGTGCCCACGCGCATGCCGAGGAAGAAAGGGAAGTGCGTCACCATGGGTCCGATGTCGCGCGGCGCCACGCCGGCGATGCCGACGAGGTAGGCGACGGAGGTGCTGATGGTGCCATCGGGCTTAAGGCCAAGGATGTCAGGGTATCGCTCGAGGACGCGGGGGAGGTCCTGGCGGTCGACATCGAGGCCGCGGAGGGACTTGACGATGGGGGCGAGGTCGACGGCGACGGAGGCGTGGAGGCAGGCCGGGTAGGCGCGGACGAAGGCGGCGAGGCGAGCGCGCGTGACGCCGAGCTTCTCGAGGTAGGAGAGGACGGGGATGACGTTCTTGCGGAGGGAGCAGGCGAGGAGGAGCGGGTAGGCGGAGAGGTCGTCGGTGGAGAGGCCGAGGCGGAGGAGGAAGTCGAGCCGCTCCTGGAGCACCTCGAGGGAGGAGGGGAGCTCGACGGCCTCAAGCTCGCCGGCGGGGTCGGAGACGCCGGCGGAGCGGAGGAAGTCGAGCGCGAGCACGCGGGAGACGAGCCGCTCCTTCCGCCCCTGGATCACGCCCCACGTCACCGACGGCATCTCGTACTCCGGCGGCGGCGCGGCCGCCTTCGAGGAGAGCGGCGCGACGGGGAGAAGGAGGCGCCCATCGGCCGCGGCAGGGCCGAGTTTACGAAGTGAGCGGACGATGGGAAGCATGGCTGCCCCGCGCCGGCGAGCGGCGGTGGCGGCGGCGGCGGCGAGGCAGAGGGGGGCTGGAGAGTGGTGTGTGGGATTGGTGGGGTTTGCGGCTTCGGTGTGTGGTGATCTGTACAAATTCGATCCAAAATAGGGACTAAAGTGCATAAAGTCACTGGGGCTTAATGGAATACGGAGTAAATCTCAATAGCTACTACGAATGGTAAAGTAATTTGTAGCGATCCTACATAGGGTCCTAAATGCAAAATTAGGAATTTAGGATCGCTATTCGCTACCATCTGAACCAGGGGCCAATTCGCATAAATCTGGATCGCTAACCAATAGGGGCCTATTCGCATAAATCCAGTACGGAATTGGGCCAGCGATGTTGGTCGTCCTCCGCATGGGCTGATTTGCGACTTACGGGCCGTGGAGCGCTCGTGGGCTGGGATGTGAGATATTTCCAGCTTTTCTGGCCTGCTTGAGTTTGGCGTGTGTTAGGCTGGGCCGATTTCGTGGGTTGGCGTGACTCGCGTTGGGGAGCTCCAAGCCATGGCCCCGTTTTTGATGGGACTCCCTTTCTTGTGCCTGTTGACGCAAGAATTTTGGGGGATATGTACATTTGTAGACAAATTTTTTCTTAAAAATTTATCGGATGTAAATAACTAAATACAGTACATACAGTACAGTAGTAGTATAATTACATTATAATTTACATATAACTATAATTTTAACTGGTATATAATTTCCATGTAATTTTGAAATCATTAGATTAGCTCTAAGATTGGTGCAAGCGGAGAAGAAAAAAATCACAACATACACACAAGTGAGGGATTTGGTCTCGTGACCTCCGCTTCATGAAAATAACTATTTTTAAAGTTACATATAAGTTATTGTATTCACATATAGATAATAGCGATGTAATTATATTATATTTACGTCTGTTAAATTTTTGAAAGAAAATTTGTTGGTAAATATATAGCAAAACTGGGATTTTTCGTAGTGGCACTGTCAATTTCGGAGCGTGCGTGTGAGCGTGTGGCCCCCGTGTGTGTGACCGTGTGAGGAGAGGCTGAGAGCGAGCGAGCGTTCGCCTCGCTGCCCGGTCACCGCTTCCGTCTCGCTGTAGCTAGCTAGCTAGCTAGCTGTACATACTTCTCCCTCCTACTCGTGCATCACGCAGTCTCTCTCGCTGCCGTCGTGTGCATGGGCAAAACACGAGCAGCTTTCGTCCGTTTTAGCTCGCTTTTGTACGCTGCTGACAGGTTGTTGTCAGTTGTCACAAGTCACGAACCTAACTCCTACGCTCTGTGAGCGTCGATCTTTTTCTTAGTTTCAGCGTCTTACTTTTTCTTTAGTTTTCTTTTTAAAAAAGAGAGGACAAAAGTTTTATTTCGTAATTAATAGAGTAAAGCAAATAGCAAAATATTTATTGGGATCCGACGAAAAGGCAAGAACCCATAAACCAAGTGGATTAGGTTACATCTCCGAAAGCGTTATTCTCCCTAAGTTTAGCCGCTCCCGCTTTCACCCACGCAGCCACTTCTTTCTTTGTCCTTGCAACTGGAAATGATAATGATGGGCGAGGTGGCTATGTGCTGAAAGGCTATAGCATTACACTCATACTAAAACTCTCAAGTGACGAGGATGATCAATAATATTTTTAATGCTTTTCTTAGGTTATGTGACGTGCGCACAATACCACCACACCTCAACTAAGGCTCAAGCGCCCCGAACTTGCATGCCAAGATCGAGGATCGGTCCACTGCTATATCTTAGCACAGATCCTTCGGGAGAGTTTTTAGTGTGCAAGGAGATGTAATATCGTTTCCTGGGTAGTGTAGCATAGGAGGCATATCTGCTAGTTTGGCCACCTCTTATTTGCAAATTGCCTATTGTCCAAACTCTGTTCTGAATAGCCAACCAGTGAAGAATTTTCATATTGACTCATTGAAGATTGTCCTTGCCACCCCTAGCTAGGAATTAAAGGTGGTATGTCAATTGCACCGTGTATTCTCTGTCCATGGTGAGCTTCCAGACGATGGTGTCCTGTGCGGTTCTATTAGGGTAGTATTTTGGATCAATGTCCAAAGCTCCACATATTGACGAAGGTACTCTCCTGCTGTGATCTATAGCAACCGTATATCTCGGATCCACACGTTAGAGGGCAGCGTCTCGCAGACAGTTATGTACTTCCTCCTCGAGGCTGCATATACTGCCAGTGCGATCGTCTTTGGTGTCCTGCCCCCTAACCAGTGCGAGTGCTAAAAATATAGTCTTTCCATCTCCGATGGTTATGGTGGTCGTTACCACGAACGATTCCCCTGTCGACAAGATTGCAAAGCAATAGGTGCCTGTCCACGGTTTTCCTAAGGTTGTTGCAAAGCGTGTTAGGTGTAGAACGTACAGTCCTCCTAGGTTCTTTGGCATGTACACTTTTTTCACAATTAAATTGGCTTTGCATTTGTCATCCGAGATGTCGTTTGGGAAAATGCAAACTTTCGCCTTATCTCTTCCTTAGATATATCGTCACAAGCGTTTATAACTGAGTTCTCGGATTGCGTGTGATGCAGTCCGACCCGAATAGCTGGAGTTCCCATTTGCAGTGGAGGTGCGACCTACCACCGCTGTCGCCCGTCTTTGTACACCTTGCAAATTAAATCCAACACGCCACACATTGCGTAGATTAATTGTGTATACATCCGTGCATAGATGCATAATATGCTACTTCAAAACGTGACTTAATTGGTACTATATGTCTGACTAATTAATTACCACATCAAACAAAAAAATTAATATGATGTGATCATGTTAGCTGGCTAAGTGTCTATGTTTATCCGCTACGTCCTCTCCACGTTGGTGATAACTGACTAACTGAGAGCTAATTAACGCTTTCGCCTTTGCCCTTTTGCAAAGGTTGATGCGTCGCCTGAGCAACGTAAGCAAGAAAACGAGCATGCGATGCGAGAGACTCCAAAATGGCAAAATCTGCACGTCATTTTCTAGGTGATCGACGTGTGCAACAGTCCATAGATCCCCGTCATCATCTTCTTCTTCTACCCCCGTACGTATTTCTGTTCATCTTTTGCTTTTGTGCTTTGGGTGAGAAATATGTATACGTACAAAAGCCTGAAAGTGAGAGGCGGAGAGAGAGCAAACTCAAAGCAGATGTTGGGAGGTACTACCTTATGTTGTTTTGATTTTTTTTACTCGTAACATTTGACCATTAGTTTTATTTAAAATATCAGTATAAATATAAAAAAAAAGTCATATTTAATAATAAAGCAAGTAACAAATAAAATAAATAATAATTCTATAATTTTTAAATGAGATGAATGATTAAATATTACAAATAAAAATTTAAAACGATAAGTTTTTAAGGATAGAGTAAGTAATTGTGTTTACACTATGTTTTGAACTCGTTCCCATGATTGTCGTGAACGTATCATACCAACCACGACAGATAGGTATGCATAACTCAAACGTGATACGTAGCAACGTGGAATAGCGAGCGACTGTGATGTTACTGTCTGTACGTGTTCGTATCATCTAAGGCTCAATGAAAACCACCAAATTTTACATATTTTCAAATCTTTGGGCACACCAAATTAAATATGCTGCGCACCTAGAGAGAGAATCACAGCTAATTGAACTCTTGCAGTATCGCTGTATCAAATACTACATAATTAACTCTTTTTTCAAAAATTACAAAGGTTTGAACTGGCTAGTCACGAAATTCAGCAAATAGCTTCAAACGTCCTAGTAAAAATCAGTCAAACAACAGAGACTTTTCAACTGGGAATTCGGCTGACTCACTGGATAAATCCTTCGTCCTTGGTTTGGCTTCGAAAGGGGAAGAGGACAAATTTGCCACCTGTTCCCACTTCCCACGCAGCGTCATATTTCCGTCCCCGTCCTCGCCTACTCGCCGCAACTCGTGTCCAGCGACGCCGTCTTCTCTCTCTCGCTCTCGTCGGCGTCGCCATCCGCTGCGTCGCACGGTGGCGGCCGCCGTGTCCAAATCGCGCAGTTCTTCTTCCGCCGCCGCCTATTTTACTATCGCCCCACGCGCGCCACCTCCTCGCGCCCTGGAACTGGAAGCTGGAGCTCCCTCCGGCAGCGCCTCCGCTCCGCCGCGTACTGCAATTCCGTCGTCGTCTCCATTCCGCGGCGATCCGAGGTACGCGACGGTTTTTTTTTTTTTTGGTTTTGTTCCTGTGTGTGTGTTGGGGATTCGTGGCGCGGCGTGGCGGGGAGAGGGGATTTCCTCCCGCGGGTAGGAGACGATCGAGACGACAATCGCGAGGTTTCCAACTATGGCGGCCGGATTGCGGCCGCTGGGGAGGCGGTGGCGCGGGGGAGTCTCGTGCTTCACGGCGGCGGCGTCCATGTGCATTTGCCCGCGGCGTGACACCTGGCGGCGCTCACGAGTTTACGGGTTAGGAAAACGCTGTAAACAACGGAAGATCTCAGCAGCAGCAGCCTGTGACTGTGAGAGCCTGAGAGGGGATGGCATATCATGATCATCCCTGCTCCAACGTACGTACAGAGTATGGGCAGAGTGAGGTGTTGCAGAGTTGGGCCCTTGTCCCCGGGGTTCTGTCCGTCCGGTGATTCGATGCAGAACCAAACGGTTCGGTTGTCAATCATGCTTGAAAGATACGTGGTACTAGTACTGGAGTACTGTTTTTTTCTCTTGGAGTCATTTGATTTGGACGTCAGATTCCTTGGTTGCCCATCATAGTGTAGTGGACCATGGGATGTTGGCTTAGTGTGAGGCATGTTAACCACCACCTATAGATAAGGAGATGTTTACCTCCTCTTTCTTGTTAGATTCGTACTTGGCACATGACTAGCAACACAAGTGTTTAAACGAGGAGTTCCGTTCGTAAAAATGGAGCAGTTTTGAAGTGGCAGTAACATCGTCTACTTGCCGTTTCTCTTAATAAAAAAAATGAACCATTTCTCTTCATCTATACTGTTTTAGATAATGCTAGTAATGATGTCCGAGTCTACCTCTAACACCACAAACTGACATATGGGGACCATAAGGTCCCCACACATGAATGGGCAGAATGGCTATGGAATTGCTAACGATGGAAGGACGAGGGAGTTGGAACTCAGATGGACTAGCGACCGCCGCTACTACCTCCACCATCCACTATACACTAGTACAGAAACCCCTATAGGTGCCAGTTGGGAAACCCCCATAGGTGTCAGTTTTCCCAACCGACACCTATTAGTCGGCACTAATGCGAAGAGAAATAGGTGCCGGTTTAGAAACCGACACCTTTGATGATCCAAGAATATAAAAAAAGGAATCAGCTCGAATCTGAGCCGATGAATCGAGCCATCATCATCATCATCACTAAGATCATCCAACACAATCACAAGAATCACAATCATCGATCCAAACAGTACAATCACAAAAATAATCCAGCACAATCCCCCTCCCTATCGCCGCATCGTCGATCTAGCCGCCGCCCACGGGTGCCCGCCCCCTCCCCTCCCGCCGGATCTGGCGGAGGGGAGGGCGTGGCTGCAGCCGCAGCTGCCTCCGCCAGGCAGCCGCCTGCTGCGGGATCCTACCGCCGCCGCCCTGTGGGGTGCCCGTCAGCGGTGGCGGAGCCAACCACCTCCCCTCCCGCCGGATCTGGCGGAGTGGAGGGCGCGGCCGTCATCGCCGCTACCGCCTCCGCCAGGCAGCTGCCGATTGCGGGAGCCCGTCGCCCCCCACGAGTGTCCGCCGCCTCCCCTACGCCGGGCAGCCGCCGCGAGAAAGAGAGGGGAGGGAGAGAGACGCGAGAGAGACAGAGGAGGCAGAGAGAGAATTGAAGTGGCCAGTGCGGGATGGATAAGGATTGCGGTATCGATCGAGTAGATAAGGACTGGCTAGTGCGGTGCGGTGCTAGGCTTGGCTCGCCGGCTCGGCTCAAAGGTATAGGTGCCGTTTTTTTAAAAAAAAAGGGTACCTATAATATATTATAGGTGTTGGTTATTTAATTAACCAGTACCTATAATATATTATAGGTATCGGTTCTTTTAAAAAACCGGTACCTATAGTATAAGTGCTGGTTTTTCCTCTAGAACTGGCACCTATAGTGTTTAAAGGTATTGGTTCTATATTTTTCCATCGTAGGGAGGTGGGAAAAGCTCCATAGGTGCCGGTTCATTTAAAATCGGCACCTATGAGCCGTGTATAAACTTGTAATTTTCACCTTTTCTTTTATCTCTTATAACATCTGTTGCAACACACGGGACTTTAGCTAGTATATATATAGATGAATGTGAACAAATTTTAAATTATATGTTTGGAAAATAAATCATTCAGCAATAGAATGCGGCCTTAACCACTACTCTGCTGTGCAGTCTTTGACGTAAATTGTGTTTGTATAAAAGAAAATTGTAACTATAATCATTTGTTGGAGATATCCATACCCTGATTGGCATGCATTTCTTTCTCAGGAATTGTAAATAGCAGGTTCTTCACCGTGACACCTTAACAGGGCTTCTCTATGGGAAGTGAAGTATGTTGCTTGACCCTATCAAACATCAAACCATGCAGTTTTTTGTTCATTCACATTCTAATTGTATTTATTTTCATCCACAGAACAATGACACGCTATTAGGTAATGGAGTTGTTGGAATTCTTGCCGAGACTGTTAATATGTGGGAGAGGAGAGCACCATTAACCCCATCCCATTGTGCTCGTCTTCTGCTTGGAGGAGGCAAGAGGGGAACTGGGGTAAATCGGATTATCGTGCAACCAAGTACAAAGAGGATCCATCATGATGCTCAATACGAGGATGTTGGGTGTGAGATTTCAGAAGACCTGTCAGAGTGTGGTCTTATTATAGGAATCAAACAACCAAAGGTTATATTACCATTTTCAATACTCTAATCAACTGTGCACTGTAGTCTGTACCATTATTGTGGTTATGAATTTTTCTTATCAATGTTCCTTAATGCAGCTGGAGATGATTCTTCCAGATAGAGCATATGGATTCTTTTCTCACACTCATAAGGCCCAGAAAGAAAATATGCCATTATTAGATGAGGTAGTTACCATATGCTTATATCTATGTTTTCGGTTAACAGAAACGAGCTCTTTTTGTGGAGGTACTGAACTTCTAAGTCGCATCCTCAGATCCTTGAAAAAAGAGTATCCTTGTTTGATTATGAGCTAATTGCTGGAGATGATGGAAAAAGGTTGCTTGCATTTGGAAAATTTGCTGGGAGAGCTGGACTGATAGACTTCTTACACGGTCTCGGACAACGTAAGAATGCTTGCCATAATTTCTGATTTCATGTACTCAGATGATATGATATTCTAGTGCCTCCCAAATTTTCTATCTGCACATATTATCTTAGGTAGTAGTTTTTCATCATAAGCACCATTTAGTCTTCACAAGTAACTGTTGTTGTGGATTATTCAAGCAGCTCATTTTTCACCTTAAATTTCAGGGTACTTAAGCCTTGGATACTCGACCCCATTTCTCTCTCTAGGGCAATCTCATATGTATCCTTCACTCGCTGCAGCCAAGTCTGCAGTCATTGCCATTGGTGAAGAGATAGCAACATTTGGTCTTCCATCTGGAATTTGTCCGATAGTATTTGTATTCACTGGAACTGGAAATGGTAATTTACTGTTAATCTTTTTTCATTGTATAACTTTCAGATAACAGAATCCCATCATATAAGCTCCAGTTAGGAATGTGCATTGTTTTAATGTATTGTGGTGCTTTGAAGAGACAAAAGTTCTTAGCTATCGGCCATTTTGTAATCTTACATACTTTCAGGGCAAAATAGCATCTCTTTATACCTGTAATTGGTCTGATTGTAATAATTGTATCCCTCACATATATAACTTCATGCATGACAGTTTCTCAGGGAGCGCAAGAGATATTCAAGTTATTGCCCCATAGCTTTATTGATGCTGAGAAGCTTCCAGAGCTTTCCACGGTATTATTACTCCTTTTCTGTCAGAAGTTTTAGCGTTAACTATTTAAGCTTCGTATTTTACGTAAGTTTCTCTTTTGACCTGTTTGGAATGAATGTAGTTTCCGCCAGTGTCTTCATGTTTTGCGGGAATGATAGTATACATCTAGTTTCATTCTGTTAAAAAATATATTAAATGTTAGGATATTTTAGCCATTTGATTTATTTGTAAACACAAGCATAAGTTTCTTAAGATACCTCTTTATGCTTTATTGTTTTTATCTTTCAGGCTAGAAGTCTGTCTCAACATCCACAATCAAGCAAGAGAGTATTCCAACTGTATGGTTGTGTTGTCTCTTCTAGAGACATGGTCACTCCCAAGGATCCCACCAGATGTTTCAACAAAGTAATGCGCAATTCTTTTATTTTATAAACATAAGATGAATTACAGTGTATACTACAGAATACTCAGATAATAACTACAAATTACTCAAATAATAAGTTAACAACAACATTAACACACATGTATTTGTATTAGTCTACAGAATATAACTTATCTTATTATGTCCTAATGTAATCCCTTTGTCTCATGGTGTTTCTTAATGCCATCCACCAATTTAGATAATGTTTGAATACTGTGCTATTCATTTTTCATTACATTTATTGCAACTTTGCTTTTATCATAAATTAATTTCAAATGTTACTTGTAATTTTTTTCATCCTTGTTAAATATCCCATTAGTATTTCCTTACTTCACAGCTGCATCACTGTAATTCCCAATTGATGTCATTTGCAGGCTGACTATTATGCTCATCCAGGACACTACAAGCCTGTTTTTCATGAAAGGATTGCTCCATATGCATCTGCCATTGGTATGGTCTATGGCGATTGCTTTGTTTGACAATATTCCATTGTGTTTATGTATATGTAATGTGTGAAGCCATACTGAAATGGATATGATTTTTTATGTAATGTCTAAGACATTCTCAAACATATATTTGTTGCATCTTGAAGGAACAATTACAGTGTTGGATAGCCAGTTTCTAGCTCTTATCTTTTGTATATCATATAACTCACCGGGCCGGCGAAGGAGCTGGCCAAAGTATATTAAGGAGCTGTATAGCATATAACACTTCAACAGTAAGATAGAAACTGAAGTTGGCCTTGTAAAAGTTTCTAATCCAATGGGGCGGTGTTTACAGTATGTGTACCCTAGACTTTGCAAAGAATTATTGCAGGAGTTGATAAAATCAGATACTTGTTGCAAGAATTTGCAAGGCTTAACCGTATATACAATATATGCTAATATTTATATCTGGTTTTCAACAGTGAACTGCATGTACTGGGAGAGGAGGTTTCCACGATTACTGAGCATCGACCAATTACAACAATTGATGAAGAATGGTTGTCCTTTGGTTGGTATTTCTGATATTACATGTGATATTGGAGGTTCCATAGAATTTGTGAACAAGAGTACTTCAATTGAGAGGCCTTTCTTCAGGTAATGTTCTCACTTTCTGCTTCTATAATTTAGTTCCTTAACAAGTTCTCACAACATCCTAAGCTGTGTTGATGATACCTATTCATTACAAGAAATTTTACGATCCTTAAAGAAAATACCTGGAGGTACCTAAATTTTACACTAAAATATTTGGTACCTGGAGGAACCAAATTTTACACTAGAAAATGTGGTACCTCTCAGTACCTTCTCAAGGATGGTAAAATTACCCATTCATTAAAACTATGTTTGAATATTCATTGTGGATGCATAACTTGTTTGTCATTCTCTGATTTCTTCGCTTAGTGATTTTAGATCATTAGAACTATGTATAATGAATGCTAAAATACCCTAAAGAAAGATACTTTATGGGTGTCTTCAGAGTAGTTATGGCTTTTGACAAATTACTGATTCACATGTCTAGGTATGATCCTTCTACTAATTCATGCCACGATGATATGGAAGGCAATGGTGTGATCTGCTTAGCCGTTGACATTCTCCCTACAGAATTTTCCAAAGAGGTGGGCTCTTTAATAGAATAAGTAAGGCTATCTTTGTTTTAAGCATAAACCTTTTCCAATGACTGTTATCCTACTGAACTTCAATGTTGTAGGCCTCACAACATTTTGGAGACATATTATCCAAATTTGTTGCTAGATTGGCCTCATCTAAGGAACTGTTGGAACTTCCTTCACACTTGAGAAAAGCTTGCATTGCGCATGCTGGCAGACTCACTTCTCTATATGAATATATTCCTCGGATGAGAAAGACTATGATGTAAGCTTCAAAATCCAAGTCTTTGCTCTCCTCATCGTAACCATTGTACTGCTCTCAGATATTTTGTGTTTGTTCCCTGATAGTTCAGAAGGACAGAATGTGCTAAATAGCTAATCTTGTCTTACGTCACATAAAAAAAAGATACATCCAATTTCTCATGTCTTATGCTTCTACTCGTAATTGGTAAAGAAAGCAGTCCAGATTTCGTTATTAAGCAGAAAAATTAGTGGCACGGTTTTTTCTTCTTCTGCTTTCTACAAACAAAATATATATGTACCAAACTGTTTGAAGTGAACAGGCAGGGGAAGCTAGTAAACTGGGCTATATGACCAATGGACGTTTATATGGATTATGGCGGTGATGGATTAATGAGTATCTAACACTAAGAGAGAAACAATGTTGGCCATTATTATTTTTGTGAGCTCATGGTAGCATGAGTTCCATTTATTTTTTGTTTTAACATTTTACCTGGTGTTCTGTAATATAGCTTGTGGCTAAGACTATGATGCTTTACAAGCTTCAAGCATGTTTTACTGGTCTTAATGTTATTGTATATGTTCATGCGCAGAGAGTTGCCACCAGCTCCAACAAATCTATTACCTGATAAGAAGTACAACAGCCTGGTTAGACTTGTTTTCCAGTATTACTATTATTGGATATATGCAATTAGAGACTGAATATATTTTCTCTAAAAACTTGTTGGTTCATGAAACAGGTGTCTCTCAGTGGCCACCTCTTTGATAAGTTCCTTATTAATGAAGCTTTGGATATTATTGAAACAGCCGGAGGTTCTTTTCACTTGGTTAGATGTGATGTTGGGCAAAGCATTGATGATATGTCATACTCAGAGCTTGAAGTAAGAAAACATATTTATTTTTTATGCACAAGTATTTAGGATGAAAATCAATATTACATGGTGTCTATAGTTTGGGAAATTAATTGTTGCTATTTTTGGAATAATCAATCTACTGCTACCACGCATTCATTGGTAACATGTCATATTCAGAGCTTGAAGTAAGAAATCGTTTAACTTTTTATGCACACTTATTCAGGATAAAAAATCAATATTATGTGGTGTTTCTAGCTTGGGAAATGAATTGTTCCTGTTCCTAAAAGAATCAATCTCCTGCTACCACTCATTAAAAAATAAATTTTATTACTGCCAAGAGAGCTAAATGATCTGACAACTGAAACGTTTTGTCTTTTCTTATGGAACCTTCTTAGCAGTAGCCGAAAATTTCATAATAACTAGAATTTCTTTTTTACCATGATGGAAAATGTGAACGTCATTGTAAATTGGTAATACTGTACAGAAGCTCTTGATGATACTATATATTTGGATTTACTGCTGAATTTAAAAGTTAAATGATATAAAGAACAAAAGGAGCAAATGACAGAGGTTGGAATTACGTGCTGGGCTTCTGTTCCATCCCACGGTCCCACCCATCCCTATCGCTGCTGCAAATGGCAGAGGGAGTACTACTAGTGCAAAAGCAGTCAGTTATAAACCCTCTGATATTCTTCATGTAACTATTGGAGAGGTTCACTAGTTCATCTCCGTTCCCCTTTCCGAGCACACCACGCTCTGCCTGCTTTCTACTCCGAGTGATCATCAACCTGGATGGACACCCATGAGTTTGTGCCTTTTCCTTTAAATCTTCTTCTTAACTCTGTTCTTCTCATCAATTTTGTGTATTACCTTTTTTCTCTCTCAAGGAAGTATGACTGTTTTTTGGAGCTTGGGTTTTGCAGCTGTGATGCAGTGAACGAGCTACATAAAGCTCAGAATCCCGCAGCCCTATATGATAAACTTTGGCAATCCTACCATCGATTTCAACAATCTTTCTTCACTGTGTGAATTATAATTTTCTAGAATATTCCAGCATTTGAGTTAGAAACTATTTACCAACTTCTACTTTGATTTTTCTTTCTTTAGAAAAAAAATGATATCACCCTCACATTACATTACGTTATATAAAAGAATGATGTAAATTTAATACCAAGGCTAAATCTGAAACTCTATAATGTGAGCCAGATCACACAAGACAGACTGATTTTGTATTATAGCATTCCTGAACTTCGTTTTTTGTTCGGCTACATCTCCAGTAACTCATGCCACTTTTTTTCTTTCGTATTTACCATGATACTCTTGTTTTATTATTTTCTTGGTAAGCATGTTACTGGCCTTATCCTCCTTGGAATGGATTAAGCCAAGCATTTTAGTCGTTGGGTCGGCATAAGCTGGCCAAAATTTATTAAGAAGGGAAGGGTTTTAAAATTACACAGTTACAGAAAACTGCCCACACTCGAAGGGCTACAACTTCACTACAGTACAACAAGCAGGGGAGAGAACTCTTGAAAACTAGGGGTGTAAGTGGCTAATCCGCAAAACCCACTTATAGACCAAAATAAGCCACGAACCAGCTTATTTTGACTTATAATTGGGTTCTCGGCTTACCCACTTACACCCCTAATGAGAACAAACCACTCCCCCACAGAGCACAAGGAAAAAGACTACAGCAAACTGCCAAACATTTAGTACACCTTTTCCTTTTTCTGACACATATGGTGCATGTCCTTTTACAGGTAGGAGCAGATGATACGGCTACATTGGATAAGATTATCGATTCCTTGACTTCTCTAGCTAACGCACATCATGGAGATCCTAATGCTAGAAGAGAAATTGAATTATCTCTAAAGATAGGAAAAGTCAATGAGTGTGGAACTGATGTCAGCATGGCTAAAGAAGGGTCAAAGGTTTTAATTCTTGGAGCTGGAAGAGTCTGTCGACCAGCTGCTGAGTTTCTGGCATCTTATTCAAACATCTTCAGCAGCAATGCCAGTGCTCATGACATTGACCAAATTCATGTTATTGTGGCGTCCCTGAACCAAAAAGATGCAGAAGAGGTTATTCTCACAGCACAGTGCATTCCTGGACTAAGCTTTTGTTATATATATACACATTTTTTAGTTGCTTGCATGAGTTGCTATCAACATGTTCTGTGTACATCAATAAGCAAAAGAAATAGCAGAATGTTATCATTTTGGTCAAGATGTGTAAGATATATTTTAGGAAAGTACTACCTTTTCTTATGTATTTGTCTCTATATGCAGACAATTGATGGCATAAGAAATGCAACAGCTGCTCAACTCGATGTTGCAGATATTAAAAATCTTTCCAATCTTGTTTCTCAGGTAATTTCAGTTCTGGTATTATAATGAACATAGTGGGGCTGCCAAATCACATGGTGATTAATAGTGACATGACTTCACTCCTCTTTTCCATTTTTTCCTTTCTATAATGAGATTTTAACTTGGAGTTACTTTTCAAGAAATTTCATTTGCAACTAGCAAAATACCCATGCATTGCAATGGATTTTAAAAATATGTTAAGTGTACTAACTTGCCAGCGAATAGAGAATTTAGTGATTACCTCCTCTTGCAGGTTGAAGTAGTAGTTAGCTTGCTGCCTGCCAGTTTTCATGCTGCCATAGCAAGAGTATGCATAGAGGTAGTCTTCTATACTTCCTTGTTTCCCCTGGTGTATAGATCTCTGATGATTTATGGGAGGCCTCAAACCACCATCGTTATGATGTTCAGTGATTCCTATATGACAGCTGAAGAAGCACTTGGTCACTGCAAGCTATGTTGATGAGTCCATGTCAAAGTTGGACCAATCTGCAGAAGGTGCTGGTGTAACTATTCTCTGTGAAATGGGCCTGGATCCTGGCATAGGTACTTTCCATAGTGTCATGGTCAACCATGTACATTTGTTATGGTACATGTGTTCATCAAACTATTACGGGATGTGATATGACTAAACATTATCACTGCAATGAGAGAGAATGTAATTTTATCAGAGTAAATTTGCTTGTCCAAACAAGTTGTAATATTGCTTATGGCACGCAGATCATATGATGTCAATGAAGATGATTGACGAAGCACATTCACGGAAGGGGAAAATAAAGTCATTTACATCTTTTTGTGGTGGACTTCCATCTCCAGCTTCCGCAAACAATCCACTTGCTTATAAGTTCAGGTAAACCATGATGTTTCCATATTGGAAATAACAACACCATGTTGCATGCTACAGATTTTACAAGAAACAGTCGTGGTTATTTTTTCCTCTTTTGTAGTTGGAGTCCAGCCGGTGCCATTCGTGCAGGGAGAAACCCCGCTGTCTACAAATTTCTTGGAGAGATCATCCATGTAGATGGTAATATTTGTTAAATGTCATCACCTAGCTAAGGAAAAACAGATGCATAGTTTATATTATGTTTTACTGAATAAAACATACTTGACCAAAAACTGGTGTACTTAATCCACGTTCCTTGTGCCTACAAAGCGATGTATGACACAGGCTAGCATTCGTTTTTACAGCATGGAACCTAATTAGCTTTTCAAACTGCTGAAAAAATGGTTTATTCAGTGTATCTCTGTATAACTATCTTAGTATTATAAAATTGCATATAAAAATGAGATAAGGAGAATCCATTTTATGGAAAGAAGATACAATTGTCATATATCAATTTGTGAATTTACCTATAACTTCGACAGGTGATAAACTGTATGAATCCGCAAAGAGGCTCAGACTACCGGAACTTCCAGCTTTTGCACTGGAACACTTGCCAAACCGGAATTCCTTGATGTATGGAGACCTGTATGGAATCTCCAAAGAAGCATCTACTGTGTACAGGGCTACTCTTCGTTATGAAGGCAAGTGTTGATGTACCATTTCGTTTTCACTGAGACATTCATTTTCCCTGCAAATTCTCATTCATACACATAATTTTGTTGCACTTGTACAGGATTTAGTGAGCTAATGGCAACCTTCGCGGAAATTGGGTTTTTTGATGCTGCAAGTCATCCACTGTTGCAACAAACTACTCGCCCTACATACAGGGATTTTCTTGTCGAACTCTTTAATGCTTGTAACATCTCCACAACCGCCACAAAGGAATATAGTGAAGTCTCTGGAGGACAAGATGATGAACTGATCTCCAGACTCTTGAGTTTTGGGCATTGCAAAGATAAGGAAATAGCTGCTAAGACAGTCAAAACAATCAAGTTAGTTTCTGAACCCTGTACTTTCTAACATAGGCCACAACATTTCACCTCTTCTAGAAACTGCCATGAAGATCACAGCTGTGTTTACATGTAATATTATATTATGCAATAAATCTCTTTGTGCAAGTACTCCCTACGGGTTGATAATACTTATCGTTTTGGACAAGGATGAGGTCAAACTTTAAAATCTTTAGCTATAAATAATTTCTAAATATTTGTCATAGAAATATGGAGACCATATGTATAGATTAGTCTTAAAGATTACTTAAATAAAATCATATATTTGTTAATACTTATATATATATTATAATAGAAAATATTGGTCAAAGTTCTTTGGAGACCGTGTTCTTGTTCAGAACGACAAGTATTATTAACATGGAGGGAGTAGTATTTTAGGAACATGTTAGAAATAAGCAGTATTTTGTTGAAATTCTTTGTTAGAAGGCTACCCAAAAAATAAATCTTTGTTAGAACTTAGAACTGACAATACATCATCTCTTGGCTAGGTTCTTGGGACTATATGAGGAGACAGAGATTCCAGAGAACTGTTCAAGTGCATTTGATGTGATTTGCCAGCGAATGGAGCAGAGAATGGCTTATATCCACAATGAGCAGGTGAGGCTTAATCATAACAGCAGTCTTCCTTGGATCTCATGTATTTTATATAACAGTACAGAAAATTTCATGAAATGATCAAAGTGTACTCTGTTTTCCTCGATACAAAAGTGAACTTGAGAGACTGGCAGAGATGAATTTGACGATGAATGGGCAAGGCCTCAGAATATATTCACTGCTCTGATACCTTCTATTGTGGACTTCTAACTAAAAGAATCCTGAGAGAGAGAGCTGAACTTTACATACAAAAGTGTGTGTTTTTATTGCTTATACGGAGTATGTATCTCTAGTACATTGCTAGCTCAGTGATCTGTCTGAAATTTGTCTGTTTCAGATTGTGCTTTACCACCATAATTCACAAGCTTCTTTTCCATCAAACTTCCAAGGATAACCATTACTGACGCGCTAAATGCATTTGATTTGGTGATGTAATTCAGGACATGGTGCTGCTGCACCATGAGGTGGAGGTGGAATACCCCGATGGCCGACCAAGCGAAAAGCATCAAGCCACCCTACTGGAGTTCGGAAAGGTTGAAAATGGGAGGCCTACCACTGCCATGGCTCTCACAGTAGGAATACCAGCGGCAATAGGAGCTCTGGTAGGTAGCTCTCTTGAACAACATTGGCACTTGCTATGCCTGATCAAAGAGGAAACTTGTACTCATTATCAGGGGGCGGATCCACCGTGGGGGCGGGGGGATCTCGAGATCCCACTACCATCCCCGGGACCATGGAGATCCCCCTAAGCCCCCCCTAAAAATTTCATCCATGGATACTCGGGATGTGGGAGCTAGAGGCTTTATTCAGCCCCCACTATTATTTTTTTCTGGATCTGCCCCTGCTCATTATATTCGTTTTCATGTTGCAGCTGTTGCTCCAGAACAAGATCCAAAAGAAAGGAGTGATCAGGCCTCTGGAACCCGAAATCTACATTCCAGGTGAGTGCAAATCAAAGCAGACACCTCTTGTTGCCTACGCTTATCGAACCCAGCAACGGCGCTGAATTGCTGATACGTGTGTTTGATATTGTGAAGCGTTGGAGATCTTGGAGTCGTCGGGTATCAAGCTGGCGGAGAGAGTGGAGACCTGAGAATCGGACCTAATGTACAACGTAGCATGGTGGTAGCTTCTGTATATATATGCTTGAGTGAGAAAAAAAATGATTCGCCGTTGAGTGCTAATTATTAATTAAGCAATGCCCGGGAGTAAATTGTACCGTAAAAGTTCCATGTATATCTGTATAAAGAAACATCGAATCTACCTATTATCTATTATATTACTAAAACAGTCTTAAAATAAGGTATCACGTTCGCTGTGGTGATTAGAAATTATCATGTTAATCGCAGAAAAGAAAAGAAAATACATGCCGTTAGATTATAACGGTTGAGATCTTTCTCGACAGATATAGAAAGATGTATTCTAAAATAGAGTTACAGAAATAATCCAATCGAACAATCTATCTTATTAGTATTTGCTCTTTGTTTCTATTTCCAGTTGCCATACCGAAACAAATAGATAGGTATTAATACCCCGGGTCATATGCCAGCCAAAAAAAAAAAGAGCTTTATTAACATACGCTTCGATCGGGCGGACAACGACTATTGGCTGGCAAAAAACAAACGCCCGGCATCCGGTAGCCCAAAAAATAGCACTTAAGTTTTGATTCTAGCAGCTAGCTAGATCCATGCAAACGTAGCATCTATTAGCACTACTAGAGTACTGCTGGAGAACCGATCTTTCTTCGGTGACCAAAAATAATAACCGATCTTTCTTCGGTGACCAAAAATAATAAAGTTCTCGGTTCTATTACGAACCGGTACTAAAGATGATCTTTAGTACAGGTTCGTACGCCGAACGGCTAGTTATGATCTTTAGTACATCTTAGTCCCGGTTCACATATTGTCAGAGGTTTGTTGATGAAAAAAATACACACTGGCCTGAGAGATTTGCTTTACTCTAATGCAGGTCCTAAATGATGATGATGCGGGCATGATAGTTGATTTGATCCTGCAATCAATAAGATGAAACATGCAAATATTGTTAGTAAACGATAATCGATCGGCTAGGAAGCCGATATCATACCGTGATGTAACCTAGCCGATGCATTACGAGGTGAATCGTCTGTAAGGCATGTTCTCAATAATAAATCAACCCTAAATGTGATCCATCGGCTGTAAATATTACCACTATATGAAATAACGATTATATGTGTTTATATCATAACCGATGTTCAGATCTAAGCGTGTATCGGCTATAGCTCTGATACTACCTTATACTAGGATATTCTCTTGCAATGAATATATGAAACTACCATCAATTAGATTGGCAGTAAGTTCAATATATTTATATTAGTTAAGATCCTGATATAAAGGGTAGATATAGCATATTGAACTAAGCATAAAACTATGTAAAACGACTATACCAGGTAAGATCGGCTGAAACTCCGACACTATTCTTATTAACAACCATAAAGCAGGCTAGAAATTATGATTCTAACCACGACTTAGTAGATCAAACTTAACTGATGCAGCACTAAGTATAAAAAGAAGCATAATATCTAGACAATCAGCCGATGATTATCTTTTCAGGATGATAGATACATTATATAATCCAAGCCAACAAGTCAATCTAGCCATTATCGACGGAACTCTAGATAAAGGTTGGCCGATGCCAGTAGAAATTGTTGTCAATCTAGATTATATAACATATATGATAACTCGACGGATTACATGATTAAGATTAGAGTGTCATAAAGATGTAAGCACTAATCCCGAGAACGCAAACCGCCATAACAAGTAATTACCTCGTTGTCGAAGATCGAGACCGATGCAGCTCGATTCGAAAGCAAGAACTCGTCGAAACAAAGTAATAAGAAAAGGTGGCGATGCGCCGGAGTTGGATTGAACCGATGTTAAATATTTAGGCCTCAGGCTTACATTTATACCCAAATATACAAACTTATCCGTGATGGACACATCTCATACTTCCCTAATACAACTCTAGTCGACAAATAAGTCCCTTAGACGAACTCTTACCGAAAACATCTATAAGGAATTTACATAAAATCTAATTAATAGATACAATTGGCTATCTTGGACTCTATCTTTATCTGACAATATCATCGAAGTCCTTCTTTTGAATCCGACATTGATCACGTAACCAATTTAACCAAAATCGGCTTTATCGGCTAACCATATCATACTCAGTATCAGCCGATATAGACTTCCAGCCGATGCACATTCTGTTTCCAAGAATTCCGCATATCTTCAAATCCACTTCGGATTGGATCTCATTTCTGATTCATATGCTTACTAAATTCCATCGTCAACAAGGTTGTCAAGCCCCCCGGGAGCTTTAGTCCCGGTTGGTGTTACCAACCGGGACTAAAGATGGACACTTTAGTACCGGTTGGTGTTACCAACTGATACTAAAGATCATGTCCTTTATATGATCGTCTTCCCATCTTCCTCCTCTAGCCCGAACCATTGCTGCAAAAATTGGCAAGGAGGAAGAGAGGTGTTGCCAAAATTTTTGTTGGAAATATTTTGATAATATTATACAAATCAAAGGTTATAAAAGGATAGCAACTTTATGTTCTATTGATGTATGGTTAACATATTATATTTCTATGTGTTGTTATCTATCAAATAGGTATATGAAAAAAGATAAGAGAGAAAATTGATGTAGGGAATAATATTACAAACGTTTGGATAACAATGTTAAAAAAGTCAAAGAATGAGAAATATAGATAATGAGGACAAAAGAATAGAAAACTAAGTCCATTTAAACATCATTAAAATAATTACAAAATAAGTAGAATAAATTAAAAATATGTTTAGAAATTTAAACAGCGTTTTTAAGGAGTAGGAAGATAGTGGTTACCACGGAAAAGCGAGCTGAGGGAAGGAAAATAAGTAAGGGGACAGAGATGGTATCTAAAACCTATATAAAAGGGAACCCTAATATTGATAAGGTTAGATTTTGTAAGATGCCTAATGAATAAGAGTGGCAACATACCATCAATGAAAGAGCAACAAAGAAGTAGAGAAGTGAAAGCTGGAGGGCGAACAAATGGGTAGCAACGCTAACGAAGTGGATGGACAACATGCAAAACGAGCAGAAGGGTGGTAGCGGCTGGTGGGACTTCTTAAAAATTATAAAAATAGATGGCTATTTTCTTTTTATAAATCCTTAAATTTTAGATGGCTATTTTCTTTTTATAAATCCTTAAATTTTAGTGGAGTAGGATTGGGAGTCTTTTGGAGATACTAGATCAATGTGAAGTCAAAGTAGAAAAATTATTACCGTTTAGTTGTTTTATTTATTTATTTCACTCAGAAATAACATATCACTGATTTATATACTCCCTATCCAAGATCTATCCAAGAAACATGCCTATACGTATGCAATACGATACGTTGGTGATATATACATACAATACGATACATTGGTGATATATACATAGCCAACAAATCGGTTGTTCTATTTTTAAAGATGCGATGAAAAAAATATAAATAAAATTACATCATAACTTATTTTGTTTTGATGCTAGTCGTGTAATTGTGTGGACATCCGGCTAGTTAGCTTGAATAAAAGGGTGAAGGTTCATCAGCTAGCTCGTTGGAGATTAATCAGGCCGTCGCTATTGGCAGCAGAAAGTATGCAATTCTGTTTTGAGTGTATGCATGTGACTTAGATAAGATAGATGCATAAATTTTATAAACTTGATAAGATAGATTATGGTGATATAGAAAAAGGCAAATCTAAATTCGATCAACAAATAAAACTAATAGCATACTTGGAGACTATGACTATCAATGGCAGGTAAGGCAATTGATTTCATGTTTACTTTATTCTTTTACAAAATAAGCAAGGGATGTTGGAACAACAAGCCGGCCACGCAGACTTGCGCCTATGGTTGCGAGAAGGTGATGTTTTCGCTCGTGTTTCCCACCAACGCAAGGCTCTCCTCAAACAACTCCAAAGTAGGGACTTTGTCATTGCTGTAATTGTAATATTCGCTGACCGGCTGACGGCTGCGTCCTCGGGTGAGAAGATAATCTCCAGGCTCCCAACGCTAGGGTCGAAGACCAACACATGGCCAGTACCTGCGGCAAACATGATCTTTTTCTTCTTCTTCCTCTTCTCTTCGTCGTTACCATCACTGAACATACGAAGCGGCGCGATCCAAAACGACCTTAGGGTATGCCCAGCAGCTCCTCTATCCGGTTATTCATCCTGTATTTGGAGTATGGAGGTGAAAAAAGTGCTCCAGCAGAGTCTCTATTACACACTTTATTTTTACAGGTCCTCCAAACCGAGCCCTTCACAAGCCAAATATGAAGATCCTCCAAACCATCCTCTTGACTATAGAAGAGAGAGAAATGTGGGGAAAATAATAGTAAAATATAAGATTTTGGTGTATGAAGGATATGATATAGATGATCTGTTGGAGTGAAAAATAATATGGAGTATAAATCTTTTTGGATGATCATCTAAATAGGAGTATGGATGATGAAATTTAGATGAGCTGCGAGGATGCTCTTAGATATATACGAATGGTCAGGTGGCAACATGCTTCCCCATTCGATGGAACAGTGCTTCTCTCATCACCCATATCTCGCACGTAGGACTCTCATACCCCTCGTCCACGGGCTTCCATTTTACCACTGTAAAAGTATACACTCACAGACAGCCATCCAGCTCTGTCAGCTCAAAGTTGTCGCGAGATTGTAGCTCAGGAGGAGGCTTCAACGACGACACGCCGAAAGATTCGTCGGTCACGTTGAATGTGACGATGTCACCATCTCACAACCAGCGTAGAATCCTTTGCACATGGTTGTCGTTAACACATTAACCGTGAAAAGGAACCCTACTTATAATTAATAGAACTTGTACAAGATGATATGGTCGCCACAAAGATGCACAATTCCGAGAAGAAACAA
This sequence comes from Oryza punctata, assembly GCA_000573905.2. Taxonomy (NCBI): domain Eukaryota; kingdom Viridiplantae; phylum Streptophyta; class Magnoliopsida; order Poales; family Poaceae; genus Oryza; species Oryza punctata. Next base: position 39,832,607 of record CM002489.2, read on the forward strand.
CAACAATCTTTGCAGAGAGCCAGAGACAATCTCATGGGCCATAGTAAATGGGAGTTCCAACGGTTTAGTTATACACCATGTATTTTGGAGTCGCACTGAATTTCTGATACCCCTTGATGACCTTGTTCACCGCATCCAAGAAGTCCTTCTCAGTCACTGTTTTCCGTCGGGCGCGAATCGCATACATGCCAGCTTCTGTGCAGACACTCCTTATATCAGCTCCTGTAACAGCAAATAGGAGTTTGTGAGAACAAAGCTGGCCTAATCCAATTTGAGGTGGAGACTAGAACGAGCAAATGTAGATGAAACCACCCAGAACAAAGTCTCGAAGTTTTTCTCAATTCTTAATTACCAGTGGAGTTTGGGCAGAGGCGAGCCAGCAGCTCGAAACGGATATCCCGCTCACAGTTCATGGTGCGAGTGTGGATCTTGAATATTTGGGTTCGACCCTCCAGGTCAGGTAAGCCAAATTCTACCTTCCTGTCCAAACGACCAGGACGTAGAAGTGCAGGATCCAAAGTATCAGGCCTGGCAAAACAAGAAAACGTGGTCAGCTTCTCAGCTCTACTCATGTGGCAATAGTCCTGAACACGTGCAGATGTTTAAAGATTCAGAATCATAAGCTTCTTCGGATAAATAGCTACACAGTAAGATATGTAATACCTGTTTGTGGCCATAAGAACCTTGATGTTTCCTCTGGCATCAAACCCATCGAGTTGGTTGACAATTTCCAACATGGTACGTTGAACCTCATTATCACCCCCAACCCCATCATCGAAGCGAGCACCTCCAATAGCATCAACCTCATCAAAGAAGACAATGCATGCTTTCTTCGAGCGGGCCATCTACACCAAGTGAACATTTTTTTTTCAGAAACATGTTTGTCAAACAGAAGCACTTAAGTGCAGAAAATTGGATGAGTTATTGTGAGTTTTCACAATGTTGCACATACCTGAAATAATTCCCGGACCATCCGTGCCCCTTCACCAACATATTTCTGAACTAACTCACTGCCAATTACACGGATAAAACAAGCATCTGTACGATTGGCCACTGCTCTGGCAAGAAGTGTTTTACCAGTTCCAGGAGGGCCATAGCAAAGGACCCCCTTTGGAGGATCAATACCAAGCTTGACAAACTTCTCTGGGTGAAGCATGGGAAGCTCAACAACCTATGAACAAACAATAATTAGCAAACAGTAAATAGCAAAATAAGTCCAAAACTAACTAGCCTAATGCACAAGGATGAGCAAGTTTGCACGACGAGGGATATGAACTGAAAAAAGATTAGCATACCTCCCGCATTTTTTCAATCTGTTCTTTGCACCCACCAACATCATTATATGTCACATCAGGTTTTTCCTCAACGGTCATCATGGTAACACTTGGGTCAATTTTGGGTGGCAAAGGAATCTGAATCTGGTACTTGTTCCGATCAACACTGTATTAAACATGAGATGAATTTATACAATGAGTACAATGGTTCAACAGACCTGGAACAATGACGTATAAACTATATATGATATAGAAGGCATATGACTTGTCCAAACAAAAGCATGCATGCATCAGATACTCTTTACTTCTTAGCTTTAATCAGCTTTGCTATCTCTAAAGCTTACATATGACAGTTCATCTTCTGTCGCAGGAATGGACAAATGGTGCTACTAGTACTATTGGTAAATGCAAAGGAACAGAAAATTAGTGAAGTAGATCTACCAAACTTTGTATACGTTATAAGTACCCTGGGTTCAAATAAGCAATATTCTCTTCTATGTCAAACATGTAAGGTTTGTTCAACTATAATCTATTCTCGTTTCCATGACACCATATATGCTGTCAATGAATTAACACCATTGCATTGAAGAAGTGGTACATACTATTGGGTTAATATATTAGAGCTTGTTTAGGTCTAACACAAAAATGCATCAAAAAAAGGTGGAAACAGCAGATCGAATTGCATGAGATAGAATTCAGGGAGAATTACATGATACATCAAAGACCAAAAAACAGCAGTGACCTACCCCACTCTCATCCCTTCCTCAATGTCAGTTGGAGAAACTTTATCCCCTAGGCCAACCACAAACTGAATGATACGAAAATACATAATGAGAAAGGGATCGACACTTTTTTTTATGAAAGATATGGTTTCAATAAATTTGGATAAGCATGGAATACCTTAGCGATTTGTTTTACATTAATCACATATTTAGCATCATCAGTATTAGGACTTATAATCTTGGTACACCTAGCCACCTTCAAAGGGAGGAAAAAATCTTGTCAGTAAAATCACAGAAGACATAAAACTAAAGCAGGAAATATAAGTCCTTAGGCATTATGCATGAAGTATGCTAGGCACAAAACTATTAAAACAAGGAAGAAGGTAGGCGGGGAAATAGGTTAAGTGATATACTTGCAGTGGTTGCTCTTCTTGCATCATCTGCTTGTCAGATACTAGATCCCATTGGCTGGGTGGTGCCAGCCCAGTGTCAGACTCCTTAATCCCTGGGATTTAATGAAAGAGTATATCGGTCAGATAGACCAATCAACATGTGTCAAACTCCAAGCATCTAAACAAGCTGACAAACTGAACAATAATGTGAAAGGTAAGAGGATGTTTGAGCATGAGACAAGGTTGCTATACAGTGCACATTTAGACGTCAAATTTCTGGTACAAGAAGAAATTTGGAGCTATATCGCACATTATATAGCCCACATAGAGCACTACAATTGTACTCTTGTCATCAATGAAACATAGAGTGATCAATATGATTTTTTCCTACATTGGGGAATGGCCAAAACCACTAAACAATCAAAATGTGTTATAGCAAATAGGAAAGCATCAGTATGTTCGATAAAATGAGTCTCACTATGCTATCACATGAAAGTACACAGCTGAACTAAAAAAATTACTTAGCAAATTGAGCTACATCTCCAGTTCCAACCAAGAATTAGACGAAAAATCCTTAGCTCACCACAAAGGTCATTGATTTTCTTAGCCATTTCTTTTATTTCTTTCTCCACCTTCTTAATGCTTGTGGAGTATGGCCCAAGCCCCTGTGCAACAACAGCCAGAATCAGCAAATATCATTAGTGGAAACCACGCAGCAAAACCTAACCAAACATAAATTATTCATCATCTCCTCTGAAACCCAGCTTTTCACGGCGAAGAAGAAGAAGAAAACGAGAGAAACAAGAAAACATTTCGACTTCCGCGAGAAACCCAAACTATCCGCCACAGAACTGAACAACATCAGCCTCCGCCGCCAACGAAATCACAAGGACGGCAACTGCAACCTAGACCTACAAAATAGATGCACACTATTCCACCCCAAAATCAAAACCCTAGAACTACCCACGACCACAAGCTAACCCCATCCCGAGCCCACCATGGGACCACCAGATCACCAGAAAAAGCCCTAGATGAGATAGATCCGGGAGATCTAGCGAGCGAGGTCGCGGGGACACTCACGTAGGTCTTGAGGAGCGCGATGTCGTCCTCGTCGAGCGGGCGGGGGTTCTTCTCGTTCATGATGTCGTCCTCCGGCTCCGGCGCCATGGCTGCCCCCGCTTCCACTGCCGCTGCTGCTGCTGCGCGTCTTCTCCGGCGGCGAGAACCACTTCAGGTGGGATGCGAATGCGAGAGATGAGAAGCTCGCGTGGATGTGGGAGTTTATTTTCTCCTCCCTTTTCTTTTTTTTTTCTTTTGCCTTTTTTTCTTTCCTCCTCCGCAAGGATCTCTCTCCGCCGCTCGATGCTGATCGGACGGTGTAAATCTGTCTAGCCCTGTCTAGTCTGTGTCGTTGGCTCTCGGCAGCAATGGGCTTTTTTCGTCTTGGAGCTAAGCTAGGATTTCTTCAGTTTGGTTTTCGTGTTCAATTCCAAAACGAACTGATCATGGCTTAGGTCTTCTTTGGAACGAATGAGGAATTGAATTAAACATGTGGAGATGGAAATCCAGTAAAATTCGTGCGTTTCAAAAGGCCTCTACATGATTTCGGGGAATCCTGCTGCTGGGTGCTCCTGGGAAGAGAATAGAAATTAGATAAAGGATAGTGTACGTGAACATGTTCTTGCACCAAAGCTGTCAGGTTTCAAATTCTTCAAAATTGATACAATACAGACAATGAAAGCAAAAAGATGAATTAGGATAGGATTCCAGGACAAGACGATTATGGGATCAAGCTAAGCTATTTTTTTTCATTGCATTATACTACCAGCAGCCACAAAGAGAAGCAATCTTCGACTCTACGTCAGGTTATTGTCCGGACCATCTGACTGGAGCCGGTGCACTGACGAAAGGATGGATCTGCAAGTTCTGGCATGCCCTGAAAAGAAAGCGGCAGGTGTTGCTCAACATGAACAGCAGACGATAACTATACAGCAGTGGACATAAGGAACTAAGGAAGTAAGGAACCTTGTATGAGGATAATGCTGAACATGATTTGCTTACATGGGAACCATAATCAGGTTGCCGCACCACAGCATCGGAGAAGAAGGCAAACGCTAAACATCTGCAGAATTGGCCATGTCGTTTCCGCGAGATGAGTCAACTGATAAATGGAGTACTGAATCTGACTGTAACAGAAGAATTTTCAATGTCAGTTCACTCAGACAATTCAATACACTCAAAAATCAAAACCACACCTGGTTGTTTTTATTCTTCAGGTTGTGTATTGAGTTACTGACTGAAAAAGTGAAAATACGGAGTAACATCTCAAAATCACATCCAGTATCGAAGTTGGATTGAAAAGAGTGAACTTTACCTAGTATTGATGAATTCAGACTGCAACATTTGAGTGAACAGCACGAGCATCCCTACAGACCACCATCTCTTCAAAGCCTTTCTGTCATTTTGCAGTTTTTCTCTGCTCCAGGCATTCTGCATAGGCTTGATATGCATTCTCCATGGTCATGTGGTCTCCCTCAGCCTCTCAAAAATCTTCCTCACTGCCTCTGCTTAAACAGAAAATATGGTAAGAAAGATAATCAAGAAATTAACATGCAACTATTATAAAATAGAATTTCCACATACATAATGCAAGATATCCAAAATTCTCAGGGAAAATTTTACTTTTAATTTTTTAACATCAAGAAAACAAGACTGGTTCCATTGCATCACAGTGACCACAACAACATTTCTTCCAAGCACATTAGCTCATTGGACATTATTAATGCCTTGAAGTACATTGGATTGTATCAAGACCATCTAACGCCCAACTGGACGTAATGTTCAATGATAACCATCCTGCAGTAGATTTGACATTAATTTACAGTCTTGAAGTAAAAACTCAAAAGCCAAACTCTAGGGTGAATTTCCATTCGAATATTAGTACTACCATTAAAAAATTCAGACATAAGCTTTCAGTGATGAAGTTTGCTACTTCAGAGTATTCTACCGTGTGTAGAATTTTAATAGGGATGGAGTATTTAAAAATTTAATAGGGTAACTCTAACAGATGTAACTGGAAAGAAAATGATGAATAGTAAATTTAGAGCATTATAAATGACATGTAAATAAGACTAAAGTAACTTACCTATTACAGGTTTGAGATGGTGCTAGCTTAAAAGAGATTTGCTTCTATGATGGAAAAGAAGAATAGATAAATGTACCCAATTGTTTACAGATACACACGAAGATGCCACCAACAATTCAATCGACTCACTGATGATCACACCCCCACTTGAATCAGGGGTATGACAAAACAGAAGCCTACAGGTACAAAATGTGAAATTGTGCTAGCAGATAATAGTTTTTCAAGCCTGTAGGAGTACTTTGGTGAGGGACTCCATTTATGGAAACAAGTTAGCTTATCCAGAAAAAACAAGTTCAGCATAAGATGATTTGTTATACACCAGATTAACAACTGCCACGGAAATGAATCTACTTGTCAGCTATAGACAGCATGTATTGGAGTGCAGTATTCCTTTTACAACACTTAGTTCTGTAGATTTACAACTTGATACCGGCAGCCGAAGCAACAAGGAATTAATACTACTTGAACAAATTAAAATCTATCATCAGCATCATTTCAGTGTATTTTTCAGATGCTCATGTTTCAGGCTTTCAGCAATCCTAAAGAATGTCTAAATCTACATAATAGAGTGCTCTGAAAGCAAGGCGGCACAAGCACAAGCACAAGCACAAGCAGTGACAAAACATGCATGATTGCGTTGCAAGGACAAAATCGATTAACTGAAATACAGAACAGGAAATTACTCAACGTGCAAGAGAAGAGGAGAAATCCCTAGCCGCACCCAACACACTACACTAACAAGCTTGATACTAGCCCAATCCCTCCAATCATGGATGGATTTCACGCGATTGGATTCAGTTGTCATCCCCATAGGCGAGGAATCGGTAGCGCTCCTCGTAGGGCCCGTCGAAGTACAGGTCGGCCTCGAACCACTTGGGGTACCGGACGAGGTCGCCGGCGACGAAGTGCATGTACTCCTCGCCGGTGGTGGCCTCGGCCGGGAGCACGCGGACCTCGCCGGAGACGATGTAGACGAGCTGGTCCACCTGCCAGTCCCAGGGCATGCGGCACCGCCCGCCCGTCCGCCATGTGGACCACGTCTCCATCACCCGCAGCGCCTCCACCCGCTCCCGCGCCGCCGCCCCGCGCTCCACCCGCACCTTGTACACCTCCTCCAGCGGCCGGCGACCCACCACCGACACGCGCCCAGCTGCTGCTGCTGCCGCCGCTGCGGCGCCTCCTGCTCCTCGTGCTGACCGTCTAGGAGGCCCGCCGCATGGCCGGCTCGCCGTGGGGAGGAGGAGGAGGTGGCATCCGGCCGTGGATGCGGCGGCGGGATTCATTCTTTGTGTTGAGCCTTTCTCTGCTCTCGCCGGTGCGCGTGCTCTGGCTGTGCGTCCGCCCAGCCCTCTTATCCAGTTAACCAACGGAAAATAAAACTTTTTTTTTACAATTTTCTCACCGGGCGTGTAAATCAAATTTAGACTTGTGTATATAAAGGCATTACTCCCTCAGTCCCTCCATTAGAAAAATACTTATATTTGCTATTTTAGTTTTTTTTACCATCATATATGATTTTGACCATTTTTTAAAAAAAAACTGATCATTTATGAGACCATGAAAGGATTTTATATGATACAAATCTACATATCATTTTGTATGGCTTTTTAAGCCAACTATTTCAAAAGATAGTCCCAACTTTTAAAAGTTTTGACTGAATCTTGTTCAAAACATGGGTATTATAATCCATTTCACTTGTATATATTTCTCTGCCAATATAAGAAAATGAGGTACCTCATATATGCTACTTTCTTTATTTTAAAATGTACAGTATGATATTGCTAACTTTTAGATTTGATATTGTGCTATTTGTTTTATTCAAAAAAGTTTACAAATATAAAAAACTTTACAAGCCAATACAACAAAATAAATGATAATGATAGTTACATAGTATTTTTAAATAAAATGAATGACCAAACATTATGTTTAAAAGTCAATTGCATCGTGCATTTAAAAACAGATATAGCACATAAGAAAAACTTCTTAACTAGGATATGTTCAGTTTGTTACCATACTAATTTCCAACCTTGTCAAATTTAGGAATATGACAATTCAAACATATCTAAATGTCCTTCTATACCAATATTCGATAACTATGCAAACTTCCCGCACCTGGCATCAAATAAAAATTTGGTAAGACATATCAAACCAAATTGTCCCAGTAACAGTATCATGACTACTCAACTTCATGATTTTACATACTCTACAATTTCCTTTTGAGTTATCATCTGTGTATTTGAATCAAGTATTCATTACAAACTGATTGGGATTAAAGGGGAATAAGGGAAAATAATTTCTGCAAAATGTTGAATAATACCAAAAATATATGTAGAAAACATTAAGTAGAAACCATTTCATTCCCCAAAATTAACCAACAACGTATGACTCATATCCAATCGATGGATCCTCTGTTTCTAGTTGATCTTGTATAATTTGAAAGGCTCGAGTACTCTATTTCTAGTTGATCTTGTATAATTTGGAAGGCTCGAGTCCTCTGTTTCTAGTTGATCTTGTAGAACTTGGAGGGCTCGAGCCCCTTGGTGAAGTTGAAGTACTTGAGCGTCTCGGCCCAGCGCGGGTTGTCCTTGAGGCGGTGCACGGCGATGGTGTCCGGCACGAACTCGTGCGAGCACTTGTCCACCGGCGCCGGCAGCGGGTAGTCGTACATGGCCGGCTTGGCGTTGAACCTGTTCTTCCCTTTCCCTCCCAGCCGCATCCACTGCCCCGTCATCCTGTCCTCCGGCCCGACGGTGCGGTTGCGCGGCACGTCGGAGCTCGCCACCCACTCCACCACGTCCCACGACAGCGCGTACGCCATGCCGGACATGTACTCCCTGAACGGGTCCATGCTGTCGCACGGGATGGTGGCGCCGTAGTACGCGTCCTCCCGGGGCATCGCGCCCAGCGACTCGACCAGCCGCGGCAGCCGGAGGAAGATGTCGTCGTCGGCCTTCATCACGTAGTCGTAAGGCTCGTCGCGGTACAGCCGCGCCGCCGCGGAGAAGAAGGTGTACGTCTTGCCGCCGTTGAGGTTCTCCTCGCACTCGTCGAGGACGATGATGTCGCCGTGGCGGAGGATCTCGAGCGGGACGAGGACCCGCTGGTCGTCCTTGTAGAGGCGGCAGAAGACGAAGCGGACGTCGACGTGCGCGGTCAGGTCGCCGGCGGCGAGCTGGAGGCCGTACACCATGCGGAGGAGGTGCCGACGCTCGTAGTTGTCGGCGCGGGTGAGAACGCCGATGAGGAGGCGGAAGTCGGGCTTCCGCGACGCCGGTGGCTCCCCGGCGAGGCGACGCGGCGCCGCCGTGTACGCCCCCGTCGTCGTCGGGCCGCACGAGCTCATCATGAGCGCCTGCAGCTCGAACTCCTTGGGGTAGACGAAGAGGTAGATGAACCCGAGGAGCAGCAGCGGCAGTAGGACCAGCGCCTTGCTGGACGCCGACACCATGGGGAACCCGTGCTTAGAGCCGTTCGCCGGCTTGAGCAAACCGCTCGGCGCCGGCGGCATGGCAGGCAAGAGCTCGACACAGTCGTCTTTGCTGCAGAGCAGCTGCTGCTTCGATTCAGATATTGCTGTGAATTGGCATGCGTGCAAGTGTGCGGCGAGAGTGATTTGATGCTAAGGCGGAGGCGGATCGCCGGTGCTTTGGCCGGTTTGAGAGGGAGCTCCATGTGAGAGGAAGCGTGGAGGGGAGCTTGGTTTGTACGGCAATGGCGCCCTTTGCGTAAATCTGGAGGACACGAGAAGCGTACGTGGAAATGCGCGGCATGCGAGGTAGTCAACGCCTACAGGTTACAGTACAACGCATCGCATCGCATTGCATGGATTCACGCAGTTGACGTTTCACAGGATCACACAGCTTCTTAGCTTGTCAGTAGGAATTAATTTGTACTTATCGTTTAGGCTAATTAACTGATCAGGTGTGTGTTTTTGGATTTCAATTTGAGATTTGGGAATGCAGCGAACCGTGAGCGATGTCATATTACAGGGTTAATTTGTAGATCGTTTACCTATGATCCATACTAGCATATCACTATATGATATTTTTCTTTCAATTTTCTGCTTCTTTAATTTGCCTGGAGCATATGCAGGAGTGAGATGGCTGTATATACGAGTCAAGATTCAAAGTTCAAATTGATACTTTGACAACTCAATGGCGCCTTGCGTGACAAAGAGACCACTGCCGCGATACTCAGGGCATCTTGAACCTGAACAAGCTTAATTAGTGCCTTTGCTAAATTTTGACGGTAGCTAGCACAACATGATTGTATTTGTAATCAATTTGTAACGCACATGCCGCACATAGATTTACACAAACGCAACGTCAACCAGGCTAGAGAAAATCACATGGTAGTTAATTAGTAATTTCAATTGCTTGAATGAAATAAAGCACCCAGGAGCGAACTAGTATATATTTATCAGTTTGCACCTACTTGCTCAGACTGTTCCGTCCCTTTGTTTCTTTCAGGTGCACCGGCCGGCGAACAGCTGCGCGCGCGGGACGGTCGAGAACTAGGCGTGCGTGCGTCTTGCCGCTGTCCATGTGTTCCCCGTGCAGCTGAGCGCGATGATGATGTCGCCGTCGACGCCGTGGGCGATGTTCTCGGTCGAGCACCACCAGTGCCGCGTCCTACTCCTCCATTGGGTGAGGTTGCACACGGCGAAGATGACGGTGCAAGCAGGCGCCGGCGCGCTCTAGTACAAGTCGGTTCAGGTGAGCACGCCGAGCAGCAGCAAGCGGAAGTGAAGGTTTGTTGCCGTCGGCGCGCCACAACGCTGGGGACAGGGAATTTTCATGACCGGAGGAAGAAATCAATGTGGGATGAGGACGAAGTTGATGAACGCTGGGAGGAAGAAGACAGAGAAATGGGCCATGGACCATCGACCATGGCCCGTGGGCCGGGAAATGGAGCACTTGGGAGAGAGGGCCATGGTACCAATCCTCATTTCATGGGTTACCATGTATGCCTCAATACTATTTTTGGTGGATTCTTCTCGGTTGGATTTCGTGTCGAAACTAAATCTCATACAAGACTTAGGGCTTACCGCTCTCTCCTTATTAAATTGTACTGTCATCTTACCTTTTTTATCCTATATGACATGCTATTTAATGTGATAAACTCCAGCTAAGATAAAGCGATGGAAGTGACCTTATTAGGTTGTGGGATGATTTGAAGATAGAGAAGAAGAGCATCGTTTAGACCCGTGGTGGAGAAATAAGCCGACCGTTTAGTCCTTCTAATAGAAGTATGGATTGCTAGTCTACTTGATTTAAACGTAGCAAAGCAGATGTTATACACCTTAGGTTAAGAGCAATGTATATTGCCAAACCAGTCCTTTTATTGCTTAAAGGTAGGGTCTACAAAAGTGGTTCCATAATGCGTAGACTTTAAAATGAGACACATTCCATGGCAAATGTCCATGAGTGGACATGAATGAAGAGAAAGAATTTCCTGATATTTCTTATTGCTTATTTTCAAATTCTAGGGTTTCCTTAGGGTTTCGATCTAGAGGACGTTCTAGCTCTTAGGATTGATAGACGGGTTATTCGGGAGAGGGAACGGAGAGAGAGAGAACGACCCATACCTTCGCCGGTCTTGGAACTTGACGCGGCCATGGCAAGGGTGTGCAGTCAGTGTCGTCGGTGGCAGTGAGATGTTGATGGCGGCGGTCGGGGCAGCGGCGGTGGCGACGGTGTGGACAACGATGGTAGTGACGGCTGGTGGTAGGCTTCCCCTCACTTCAGTGCGAATCCCGGATCAGTAGGAACTAGGGTTTTGTGTAAGGAGAACTAGTGCACGGTGAAACTCGTATCGCGTGCCCCGGCAGCTCCCCCTATTTATTGTAGCGCTGCGTGAGAGGGGCCCACAGTCATGGATAGGCTAGCGCCCACGATCAGAACGTGTGACGCGGAGTGGGATCGGTCTCCCAATCCCTGGAGATCGCAACTAACACTTATGACATGTTCATGTGCATAAGGGTAGTTGGGCTACCATACGAACTACTCTTATATAGGTAAAGCATGACATAAAGAGTAAGATAGACCATTATTTTCACGTATTGTACGTGGTTATCCTAAGCCATGCAAAATAAAATGGTTTTGCCAAATCAGAAAATTATTTTTTTAGTGGTATGTCAGTCCAATCTTAAGAGGTGTCTATGGTGTTCATGGTGACTTCATCAATCTTAAGATATGTCAGCTCAATCTTTCAGAGATACTCGTAGGGGTAGGTTGTGCTTATGTGCGTTTATAAGGGTGAGTACGCGGGTGTTGTGAGCGTCTGCATTTGTACTGTTGTTTATCAAAAATATACTCCCTCCGTCCCAAATTATAGGGCACCCTCTTTTCTAGGAAATTCGAACTCAGTAATTTTTGACTAATAATTGTACTAACCATATCTATGATAAGCATTATGCATGTTATATCACTAGATTCATATATTGATCGTCAGATCAATATACACATACAATTCTGAAACGGAAGTAGGGTATTACCTTTCATCGAGAGGGATTGAAGCTATCTAAATCCTTAACGACAATAAGATCCTGTTAAGGATCCGTTGAACAGAAACTAAGCTTGACTCCATGTCTATAACGCGCAAACTAGCCTTAAACAACTTTTAACCTAAAGTGGTAGCCATGTATCAAATCATATCACGCCATTTGTGTGGCAAAACTACCTAAAGCAACCAACTGTTCTTTTTAATCATTGATTAAGATAAATTACTGGTAGTAGACATCTAAACAATTTGTCATATTAGCCCCCTAAAATGGAATAAAAACAGCAATCCTGGTAGGATCACATTCATCAGTCACAATCTCTTCAAGTCTAGCGCATATATGCAGGTAGTTTGTTGATTATAGATGTGACTTATCATTTCAACTATGCAAGTTTAAATTTGAAGATTCTTTTGGCATTTAAGAGAGGAGTTTCATTTACACATAAAACAAATACAGCCAACAGCTAGTATACTGACAAATAATCCGATCCCCTTTTTTCCCCTTAATTTTCACAGGTCTACATGGTATAGCTTGGAAGGCTTAAGCCCCTGTGTGGCATTGAAGAATTTGAGCGTGCGCGCCCACTTGAGCCGGTCCTTGAGCTTGTGCACGACGACGGTGTCCGCCACGAGCGCGTGGCGGAAGCAGTTCACCCCCTCCCGCATCCCGCCGTCGAGGTAGTCGTACATCCGCGTCTCCTCGCCGTACCTGTTCCTCCCCTTGCCGCCATGGCGCAGCCACCGGCCGAACACCTCGTCCTCGGGCCCCTTCACGTCGCTCCGCAGCGCCTCCGTCGCCGCCACCCACGCCGCCACGTCCCACGACACGATGTACCCCATTCCGGACATGAACTGCGACCTCGGGTCGGTGTGGCACGGCGTCAGGAACCCGTGGTACAGGTCTCGCCGTGGCTTGTCACGGAGCGTGTCGGCGAGGGCCGCCAGGCGGTAGTACGAGTCGTCGTCGATCTTGCCGACGTAGTCGTACGGCGCGTCGGCGAACAGCGCCGGGACGGCCGAGAAGTAGGAGTACGTCTTGCCGTCGTCCATGTTCTCCGTGCAGTTGAGCACCACGACGTCGCCGTGGGCGATGATCTCGAGGGACACCAGCACGGCGTCCTCCTCCCTGGTGAGGCTGCACACGAAGAACCGGACGTCGACGACGGCGCGCGCGGGCGCTGGCTGGAGCGCGTACGCCAGGCGGAGGAGCGCGCGCCGCTCGTACATCTCGGCCCTGGTGACCACGCCGAGGAGCACGCGCAGATCAACCGCCGGCTCCGTCGTGTTGGTCGACGTCGCCGGCATGTTGTTGCTGCACCTGGCGGCGAGAGAGGGCAGGATACTGAAGTCGCCGGGGAAGAAGAGGGAGTAGACGAATGCGAGGAGCAGGAATGGGAGGAGGAAGAGGGAGAAAGAAAGCCTCTTCATGGCCAGCATTTTATCAAGCCGATTACCCAAATCAGGGGAGAATGGCTAAATTAGCTGGTGAGATGCTAGGCTCATCTCATGGCTGAACGGTGCACAGTGTAAAACTGTCTTAAGTAGGCAGTGTTTGAAGCTGCTTTAATCTTAATGGTTGACAGATATGATTCTTTGGGAGAATGCTATTTATTGCTACTGCCAATTAAATGTAGTTATTTATTAATTTCTAAAGAGAAAGACAGATAGAATTATCTCTAAAGATATCAATAAAATAAATTTATACTCTCTCCTCCCAGTGCTTTATCACCAAACAATGTTTATATTTCTGTTTTATTACTCGTCTTTGAAAAGAAAAGGATGAACATTGATGGGTTATACCCGACTACCTGTTTTTGTTATTTCTTGTTATCACCCTAATATGTGCGAGCAGGAAAGGATGGAATAATTATACAGGTTTAATCTCTGCCACTTCATGAAAGAGACCTAGGCCATGAGGCAGAACTTTGTCGCCACGCGTGGCCGTCGACCGAATCTAGCCGTCATGCCCAAGGTGGAGGAAGCTACAGGCCAGTTCTAGATTAGGCTCCTGTTGGAGTTTGATGTTTCTTGTTACAATAATCCCTCAATTTTATATTATAAGTCGTTTGATTTTTTAAACCTTATTAAGTTTAACTAAATTTATAGAAAAATTTAGCAACATCTAAAATATTAAATTAGTTTTATTAAATCTAACCTTCAATATATTTTAATAATATATTTGTTTTGTCTTGAAAGTATTACTATATTTTTCTATAAATTTGAAAGAAATTTAACTAGGAAAAAAGTTAAACGAATTATAACGAAACGGAGGAAGTATTATTTTATGTTTTATCTTACTGCACTTTATTATATTCGAGTATTTCATCCTCTTTTAATTGAATGTTGCACTTGCATATGATATGTAATGTCTCTGTAATGTCTCGTCGAAGGTGTGTACCATGTCCTCCGCTGTCTCAAAGATGATTGGCAATATTTTTTTCTTTAATGTTTGTGTATGTTTTTTTTAAATGCTTTATGTATTGGCTCCTTAAAAATTCTGAAATAATTTTAGCAAGTGATCTAAAAGATCGTCCGTCGTTTTAGCCAAAACACTAGGCAAGAAAAAAATTAATTTAACAGATTATAGATATAAGCTATTCCCTATAACTAGTCGGATAATCATGTCGCATGGGTACGGGGTACCTATAATCTCCACATTCAGTCAACAGTATGAAGAGAGAATTATAGGAATTCTCTTGTTTGAGAAGGGCCAACCAATATAGTTCTAAAATTTAGAGCAACCGGATATTAGATGATTAGAGCTGAAGAAGAAATGTGCCTTCATTGGCATTTACGGAGCTCACACTTCCATCATGCTTTGTTTGGTTAGGTTCAAATCCCAGCTCATCCACGTACATAAGGTGGGGGTCATGTTTTAGTTTTTCTAGCTTATCTATCTACATAAGCTGAATTTGAGATAAATCCAAACAAACCTAAGTCCTTATCGCCTTATCTCACTGTGGTGATTAAGAGGGCGAAGAACTGGTGATCCACGACATCATCAGATTAAAATGTCCAGATTCCATCGATGTAGTGCATCGCCGCCCGTGCATCCTCCTCTCATCCTTCTAACCGTCTCCCTACACCGGTTGATGACTCCGGGTCTCCGATATCACCCTCCGTGCGGATTGACAAAGATGATCAAATGAACCGCTTGATCCGATCCGGTTTGGGTAAGACCAAGACACGACCTGAGATCAGTTTGATTAGTATGACCGAGCCGACACGCCATGCCGTATTGTGTTTGCTCATGGGCTGTACCTAAGGCTCAGGCACGGTCGGATAAAACTCGGCCCAATAAATTTTAAAACATAAATTCTAGCTATAAAATATAAACCACAATTAAAAAGAAACAAAATCAAGTCAAAAAATTAAATTTAAAATTTGGTTTATAAGCGCAAGAATAAGCGGAACGATGAGGTTGTTCATATGTATCTTTGAGTCGGCCATATATTAATGTATTTTGGTTTTAAAGATGTAAACCAATGACTCGAGAACAATCGGGGTAAAGAGAGGCTAGAGAGCTGGGCGACTTTGTAATAAATTGGCCCAAACTCATAGTTTAAAACTACCATCGCCTATGCCGTTGATCTGTGGTCCAAACTCATATGTTATAATGGTATTTTTCAAATACAAATTTTCTCTAATAATTTTGTGAACCTGTCGAAACTGACATCGAAATAATGTCGCCTAACAAAAAGAATATAGGGCCTGTTTAGATCCTTCAAAATGACAAAACTTTTGCCATTTTGAAGCACTTTTTGGCAAAATGGATCTAAACAGCATGGTGAAAAAATGGCAACTTGCCATTTTGCATTTGGCACTCTAGAGTAGCAAAATTGGCCAAAAAGTGCATAGGGACGCGGACCACCTCTCATGGGGCATGGGAAAATGGCAACTTTTGCATGCCTCTAAACACCAATTTGCAAAAAGCAATGCTAAAACTTTTGCCACCAAAACTTTTGCCATTTACCATTTGCCATTCCAAATGGATCTAAACAAGCCCATAATTTTTTTCTTAAAAAAGGATCACATACCCTCTTAGTGATCCACATTGTACAGCGCGGAATGCTCGTGCCCCTCGGTGGCATTGAAGAACTTGAGCGTTCGCGCCCATTTCAGGTTATCCTTGAGCTTGTGCACGGCGACCGTGTCCGCCTGGAGCAAGTGCCGGAAGCACGTCGGCCCCTGCCGCATCTGCTCGTCCAGGTAGTCGTACATCCTCGGCTCCGCGCCGTACACGTTCCTCCCCCTGCCGCCCCACCGAAGCCACCGGCCGAACAGCTTGTCCTCCGGCCCCTTCAGGTCGTTCTGGAGCTCCGTCGTCGCCGCCACCCACGCCGCCACGTCCCACGACACGACGTACCCCATGCCGGACATGTACTGCGTCTCCGGCCTGGTGTGGCACGGCGTCAGGAACCCGTAGTACACGTCGCGCCGGGGCATGTCCCGGAGCGCGTCGGCAAGCGCGCCAAGCCGGTAGTAGGTGTCGTCGTCGGTCTTGCCGACGTAGTCGTAGGGCGCGGCGGCGAACAGCCGCGGGACGGTCGAGAAGTAGGTGTATGTCTTGCCGTTGTCCATGTTCTCCGTGCAGTTGAGCACGATGATGTCTCCGTAGGCGGCGATCTCGAGCCCCACCAGCGCCGCGTCCTCCTCCGTGGTGAGGTTGCACACGACGAACCGGACGTGGACGACGGCGCGAGCGGGCGCCGGCTGGAGCGCGTAGGCGAGGCGGACCAGCGCGCGCCGCTCGTACTTGTCGGCGCGTGTGAGCACGCCGAGGAGCACGCGGATGTCCGGGGCCGCCTTCGCCACCGCGTTGGTCGCCGTCGCCGGCGTGCTATCGCCGCACGCCGTGAGCGAGGATTGGAGCCTGAATTCGTTCGGGAAGATTACAAAGTAGATGATGGCGAGGAGAAGGAAAGGTAGGAAAAACAGTAGAGAAAACGACTTCTTCATGGCCATCATAATCACCCAATCAATGAATCAATCCTGCAAAGTATGGCTATTACCTTGTGATGCTAAGCTCTTCACTGCACGAACTGTTAAAATGGCTTAATATAAGTAGGCAGTGTTCGAAGGTCTAGTCTTGAAGGTCAGCCATGCCTCGTGAACATGCACCAATAGCTGCCAAGCAATCGTGTCCATTTTCTTATATCCAAGAGGGGCAAGAGGAGACTACCAAAGTTGTAGACATACCTTGATGTACACACAAATGTGAGAAAAAAGAGGCAATACAAATCTCCATGGGCAGTATGGTTCTTCTGTTTTAGCAAGGAAATTATAGAAATGCATGCATATCGAGATTAACAATGACCAATGCATATGCAGGCAGGCTGTATCCTCTGACTCCTCCGAAGGAAATGTCTCGTTGGTCAACTGTTTTGATCATACGCATACTTTCTGGGGAGCTTTAGGAAGTCCATGCAAACCATTGCGTAGATCGGAAGAGACGAGGAACTGAGGACGGACAAGCCCGCTGATTTTTCTGAATGTAGCTTCAGTTTTTAACTTTTTATTTACTTTTGGGCAACTGGTTCAATTAAATCCTACTAGATGTTATTGAATTGTTGGCCTGTTGCTGTTAAGTTACGGAGCAAGTTAATCCTTCAATTGTTTTAGAGGGCTTTCGTTATACATATCGACTTTCTACAATGCCAGAATTATTCCTTTTATCCATATCAGAGAAAGTTCCTACGGATGACCTGAAGAGTGTTTTACTCCCTGTCAACCAAAAAAATCTCGCCGGTTAGAAATTGACTTTTTTTTGGGATGGAGAATATAGTGGCACTCCATAGTATCGTTCAAGGCATGGTCTGAAACAAACCTTTTCAGTTCTTATAGATTATGATGTACTTAGTTTTTTTAAGTAGCTTGTCACATTGCAGTCCGTTGATACGATTGATTAGCTCCTTCCTGTGAGAAAAAAAAAAAAGAATGAGGATATAGTTTTTCTTTGCGTTGTCCTCCTTGGAAGCAACAGGGTCCGGAGAACTTTGTAGCATTAAGGTACTTGATACGTGCGGCACATTCTGAAATTTGCAGTGATTTCTCCACTCAATCACCGGCCTACGACAAAATTTGGTGGCCCAATTAATTCGTGGTAACTTAAGTACAAGTTTGAAATTAGAGTTTATGTAAACATAGTAGCCTGATTGTACAAGCAATCTGCAACGATAAACGGCTTCTTTCGCACAGCTCCACCTCCACCTCTTCTGTAACTAGAGTCTAACCATTTCAGTTTCACCCAAAATGAGAGTGGAGCTAGTTAGAATGTCTTCAGAAAATGAATTAGAAATGTGGAGTTGGGTTTAGACTGCTCCACAGCTATACTTTAGACCCAGCTCTTGGAGCTAAAGAGCTATGCCAAATAGACCCAAAGTCACAAGACAATGAAACTACTTTGTACAAAACTAAAGAATATGCTACGGGTAACCATTAGTCCATATAAATTAAAATTGAACCCATAAAATAATTCTTCCATCTTCTAGTAGAATTTCATGGCCCATGTAGTGCTAAAGTTTGTCAATAACACCTTCAATATTATCCTAAGAATAATTTTATATCGGTTTTAACTTTTTGAGGAGTCGTTATATTCGATTTTACGGTTAAGAGATACGAATTTGATCCCACCTATATTTGAGAGAGTCAAAGTGGACTTTATCCAAATTCTAACCCGTGTTAGTCATCTAAAAAGGTCCATAAGGCCACGATGCCTATCTTAAAAAGGCCCATGTTAAGAACTGCCCCAAATTGGAATAAGTTCACATGTCGTCCCTAAATTTTACGTCAAGCATGTTTGATATCTCTAATTTTCAATACTAGAAATCTTAACACCTCAATTGTTCAAAATCGTACAAACTTGATCCCATAACAATATACTCTTCTGTCAAAAAAAAAGACCAATTCTAGGAACGTGATACATTCCCAGGATAGAATTTTTTTTTTGACGGAGGGAGTAGATCCCATTTTTCCTTGTTTTTGCTGATGTGGCAGATGTCCGGGTCCACTTATCAGGCACGTTGCCCCCCACCCGGACCCCCAAGCCACCACCATGGCGGCCGCACGCCACCACTGCCGCAACATCCCCTTCGCCCGACACCACCGCCGCCGTCATCCTAGGCCCCGACAGGAGCCCCATCGGCGGCGGGCCAGGCAACTACAAGCTCCCCTTCCCTTGCCCCCACCGCACCCAACCGACGCCGTCGCCGCTCCAGGATCGGCTCGGGTTGTGGCAGGGAGGGGTTCACGCCGTCGTCGATCGAGGAGGCCACGGGTATCTCCGCCGTCGAGCAGAACCACGTCGTCGTTGCTCGCTCATCTCCGTGGACTTCCCCGACGAGCTCCTCCCCTACTTCAACTCCTACAGCGGGCTGGAGCTGCTCTACGAGCTCCGGTTCCTCAACGCAGCGCACCGACGCGGCAAGGCACGCCATCGACTGCTGCCTCGAGCCACAACGCCCGTCCCGCAACAAGGAGGTCGGGGTGAGGGCGGCTCGGGGACGACCGACAATAGGGCGACGGACGTCGGCGAGGGCACCCCAGTGCGGCGAGCTCGGCAGTGCCACGACACCCTTCCCGCTACCGTCAAGTCTCCATCAAGCCGTCGCTCGGTGAGGATGGAGAAGAGAGGGGAGGTGGCGAGGTCACATCCTCCTCTCTCCCCTCCCTCTTCCTCCAGATCAGATCGGCGCCGTTGATGAGCATGACAGGCGGCGGATCGGGCGGCATCTCGGCTCGGCGAGCTCGTCGCGGACGGCAGCACGCGCCAAGGGTCCTTGTCGGCCTCACCGGCGGTGGCCGGCCTTCTGCTCCCGACGCCGGCGAGGCAGTTCCAACCAGCGCCCCGCAACAGCCGGAGGAGGCGCCCCGTGCACGCACCGTGCCTGACGAGTGGGACCAGACGTCTGCCACATCAGCGAAAACAGGTGAAGATGAAGTCTATACTGGCATGGGACCAAGTGTGCCCGGTTTTGAACACTTGAGAGATAAAGATTTCTCGGATTAGGGATTAGGGGTGTTACACAATTCTCGGATTGGTGGACTTATTACCGCCAAATTCGGACCATGAGGCTAGCCAAGTTCAGTACACGTTGGTACCAAATTCTAGATGGGCCGGCGGCCCGCAAGATGCCATGATGCCGAGGGCAGCCGATACGACGATGGCATTGACATCCTCCGTCTTTTTTGATCCAAGACACGGATCGGACTATCATTGGATGTAGTGAGCTGAGGGACCATGTCAAATACTTTTCGTAACACGTGATCGAATCGGCTATACTGCTACTCAAGACTCGAGAGTTCGCGCGCCTCTATGAAAAAATAAGTCGAAATAAAAGAGAAAAATAGGGACTCAAAGAACATGTACTGCATGAACCTCTCTTATATTTGTATGACCCATTCTCTACATTTACTAATCACCGTGAAAAAAAACAGCTAAAGATCTTAGATCCTAGGTGTGAGATCTACATGGTACATCTTGGAGGGCTTGAGCCCATCGGTGGCGTTGAAGAACCGGAGCGTGCGTGCCCACTTGAGCCGGTCCTTGAGCTTGTGCACGGCCACCGTGTCCGCGATGAGCTCATGCCGGAAGCAGTTGACGTTGGCGTACATCTCCCTGTCCAGGTAGTCGTACATCCGCGGCTCCTCGCCGTACTTGTTCTTCCCCTTGCCGCCCTTGCGAAGCCACCGGCCGAACACATCGTCCTCGTACCCCTGCTCCTGATCCCTCAGCTCCGGCGACGCCGCGATCCACTCCGCCACGTCCCACGACACGATGTACCCCATGCCGGACATGTACTGCCACTCCCGGTCGATGTGGCACGGGTTCAGGAACCTGTGGTACATGTCGCGGCGGGGCTTGTCACGGAGCGTGTCGGCGAGCGCGCCCAGGCGGTAGTACGTGTCGTCGTCGATCTTGCCGGCGTAGTCGTAGTGCGGGTGCGGCTCGGCGCCGTCGCCGTCGCCCGCGCCGGCGGCGAACAGACGCGGGAGCGCCGAGAAGTAGTCGTACGTCTTGCCGTCGTTCATGTTCTCCGTGCAGTTGAGCACGAGGATGTCGCCGTGCGTGATGATCTCCAGCGCCACCAGCACGGCGTCCTCCTCCTTGTCCAGGCTGCACATCACGAAGCGGACGTCGATGGCGGCGCGCCGCGGCGGCGGCTGGAGCGCGTACGCCATGCGGAGCAGCGCGCGCCGCTCGTAGAAGTCGGGGCGGGTGAGGATGCCGAAGAACATGCGGAAGTCGACGTCGTCCGCCTCCGCCGGCTTCAGCAGCGAAGCCTCGGTGAGCTTGCTCGCCGTCGGCGTGACGCTGTCGCATGGGGAGAGCGCCGACTGGAGCTGGCTCAAGTCGTTGGGGAAGAGGACCAAGTAGAAGAGCGCGAGGACGACGACGGGGACGAGGCATGCAGCCATATTCGCCGCCATTGCTAACTTAGTGAGCTATACTTTGCGCTAGCTTAACGCTAAGTACGTTGCTTGTGTCAATTTAAAGACCTTAAGTAGACTGCCGATGCTCTCGCACTAGTGGCCTTTGGCTAATTAGCTTCTACTGACTGTACTGCTCCGTGAACTTGCCAAGTTGTTGCAAAAACTAGATGAACAACTGCCACTTGTTTAATTATGCGAGTAAACTAATTAATCGATCGTTTACTTTAGAACTGTGTTATGCTCGATCAGTCGATCGATCCCGGTGAAGACAATTGCAACGTTTGCTAGTGCTACGATTTAAAAACTTCTCGGTCCGGATAGCTCAATGTCCGCGTGCACTCATATATGGAAGTGATCTTGGTTAATTTTGCATTCACAATTCGAGCCTACGTAGCGATGATCTACGGGTAGTCAACAACTTTTAATTGCCAGCATTAATTCCCCTGCCTTGAAGTTAGCGTAGATCGGAAGTGATTTAGATCTAAGCTTTGAATTAAAGATATACTGCGATTGATCAATAATTGACCAGTATCGGCCGACCTATTGGGCAATCCTGGTCTTGATTTGGTATTTTATATACTTAAGGGCTTACTCGGCTCGGAGGATTTTTTGAATCCATATAAATAGAAGAAATGAAGGAATATTAATGTTTGCACATATCAATCCATAGTAATTTTTCCAAGAGATTTGAGTGGATGAAAAAATTCATATGTTTTATCTATATAACTTGTAGGAAAGGAAATTTTCCTTGGTTTTCCTATACTTCAATCGATCTGATCAGCAAGACAGCAATTAGATTTTTTTTTATTTTTTTAAAAAGGAAAGCGGAAAAGAAAAGAAAAGGAAAAAGAAAAAAAAAACTGCTGCATCTCCCGCATCGCGCACCCACCTGCTCGTTCCCAGATCTCTTCCCCCCTCGCGCATCTCGCCCAACAACCTCCACCGGCGAGGCGTGCCCGGCGACGAGGACCCCGCCGCCGCCGCCGTCGAGATGTACATGGCGTATGGCTGGCCGCAGTCGATCCCGCTCGACCCGGGGGACTCCGACCGCGTGGTCCTCCTCCGCGTCCTCGGCCGCTACCTCCTCGCCGTCTGCCCGTCCTCCCTCCACCTCTGGTCCGCCGCCCACCACAAGGTCCGCCTCGCCCACCTCGACCGCTCCCCGGAATCCCTCGCCGCCCACGGCGACAACGCCCACGCCGTCTGGAGCCCCGACGCCAAGACCGTCGCCGTCCTGGTCAGCCAGCCCACACTGCTCTCCTCCCCTCTCCTCTCTCCTCTCCTCGCCGCTTGCTCTGGCTCGCTCTCTACGCGCAGAAACTCATCGAGTGGTTTGTACGTGCAGACCTCGTTCTTCTACCTGTACATATACAAGCTGCAGTTCTCGGGGAAGCCTCTGATCATCGGAGGCAAGCCGCAACCGGGGCTCTGCCTCGCCTCCATATCGCAAATAATCGTCGAGAAGGTTCCTCTCGCCAATGACACTTTCATAACGTATGGTATTCGCTTCTCATTACCCGAAAAACGAGATACCGAATTCATGCAAGGGAGCTAACTTTTGCAAGTGTGATATCATATGCTGCAGGAGTAATTTCGTATGCGACAGCAAGAGTATGCTCCTTGGACTGTCTAATGGACACTTGCAGGTCATTTCCTGGAATGCTGAGGTACATGGAAATGTATTCCGCTTTTGTTTCTTTAAGTTATTGTTTGATGAGATGGGAAATAGTTATCTCCTGCTTGATTTGTGCTTGCTATGCTTAGTGTGTTCCATGTATTGTTTGTTTGCAGTTCTCGGACAGCTTCAAGCTTGGCTGCTCCGCATGTTCATCCAACAGAACCCCCACTGTCGGAGATGCTTTGGTGTTTGACCCGCCTAGTTTGCGAGAAAATTCTGATACAAGTCCTGCACCCTGCTGCACAGGGAATTCTGCCATCATTCATGTTGAGTTGTCAGTGAAGCTAAGGTTGCTAGTTGCTTTGTACTCGGGCTGTCAGATTGGACTTTGTGCAGTTGGTAAGAAGGGACTAAAGCAAACCAGCAGCATCAGAGTGGAGAGATGGTTGAACACTGATGACGCGATGTGCACTTCTGTGGCTTCTGATCAGCAGATTCTTGCTGTTGGGTGCAGTAGAGGTGTTGTTGATTTATATGACCTGGCTGAAAATGCAAGGCATATCCGCACAATTTCTTTGTATGATTGGGGGTAAGTCTATTTCACACCACTATTTGTTAGTCCTGTGGATAGCTGTTACTGCCTAATTTTCTGGTGGATAGTTGCAAATTCGTGCTTATTTAGAAGGATATCCTGCTTGCACAGTAACAGAACATTAGGTTACTTCCGATTTAATTACATCTCTTCAGTGCAAATTTGGATTGCCTGGTGGTTTAAACACTTAATCTGGATATTGTTTTCTCCATACACTTAGGTTTGATTGCTCCATTTATGCAGATGGACCAATTATTTAATATTTGTTCTCTGATTCATTACTATGTGTGATTTTGTGTATTTACTGAGCAATGCATTTCAGTTATTCTGTTAAAGCTGATATATAACTGTCCCTTTTTTCCTTTGGGAAAAAATTGTAGGTATTCAGTGGAAGATACTGGTCCTGTTACTTGTATATCTTGGACGCCTGACAATTGTGCTTTTGCAGTTGGATGGAAATTTAGGGGACTTACTGTGTGGTCTGTATCTGGATGTCGTTTGATGTGCACAATTCGTCAAACCGGATCAAATTCTGCTTCATCTCCAATGGTTAAACCTAGTGCTTTAAAATTTGAGCCTCTAATGGGAGGGACATCACACATTCAGTGGGATGATTATGGATATAAACTATTTGCAGTTGAAGAAAGCTTGTCAGAAAGGATTCTTGCATTCTCATTTGCCAAATGTTGCCTAAACAGAGGACTTTCGGGCACAACATATACTCGCCAGATTCTTTATGGTGAAGATCGAATCCTATTGGTACAACCGGATGATACTAATGAACTTAAGATGTTGCATCTTAATGTTCCAGTTAAGTGTTTGGTTTCATCAAACTTAGGAGGCAAAAATGCCTCAATGCATCTTATTTCAAGACTTGTTATAATATAGTTTTTTTTTTTTTGAAGCAGGCATCCTATATTTCACAGAACTGGCCAGTTCTTCATGTTGTTGCAAGCAATGATGGTATGTACTTGGCAGTTGCAGGCTCTCATGGGCTAGTGCTGTATGATTTGCGCAATAAAAGGTGGCGTGTTTTTGGGGATGTTACTCAAGAGCAAAAGATTCAATGCAAAGGCTTGTTGTGGCTTGGCAAAATAGTTATTGTATGCAACTACATTGAATCATCAAACACGTTAGTCTCGCTTTCTTACCTTCTCTGTTTCTATCTGTTTATTGTCTTCAGCCTGAGATTTTCTTGTCAGATGCATGCCAATTTTTACTTGTGATTACATTTGAGCTGAGAGTTTCATGCTTGAATCTCATGGTGCTTGAACTCACAGAATACTGGCTGAAATGCATAGTGTGCTAATATATGAAAGAGCCACCTTCTGTATCTAGTAGCTTATTTAAATACCATATGTGGGCATGACTTGCTATCTATTTAGTTATATGACATGTTTGTTGCACTTGTCTTAGGTATGAGCTTCTCTTTTTCCCAAGATATCACCTTGATTATAGCTCATTACTTTACCGGAAATCACTTCTTGGTCGACCGATTGTCATGGATGTCTTCCAGGACTACATACTTGTTACCTACAGTCCATTTGATGTGCATATTTTCCATGTGGCGATATCAGGAGAATTGTCACCTTCTAGTAGTCCTGTTTTACAGGTGAAGTAAAATATTTGCAACCACTGCACCAAATGTGTTGTCCATTTCATTTGACCATGTTGTTTTCTTTGGATCAGCAGCTTTCAACAGTCCGAGAACTTTCAATCATGAGTCCAAAGAGTCCACCTGTTTCGATGTGCTTCATTCCTGAACCAACTGATGAAGGAAAGCCGAAACATGATACTAATGGATCTTCTGACTTGTCCCAACAACCTTCAAGGTACTTTTTTCAAATATTAAAATTGTCAATGAATTCTATTCTCCTTAATTTTTATTTTTAATTTGTTATATATATATCAGATGCCTAATCTTGCGAATGAATGGGGAACTTTCTGTATTGGACATGGATGATGGACATGAACAAGCACTTACTAATTCAGTTGAACTATTTTGGGTCACTTGTTCCCAATATGAAGAGAAGGGTAATCTTATTAAAGAGGTTTCATGGCTTGACTATGGCCATAAGGGAATGCAGGTTAGTTTTATTGTTTTCTTCTTTATTATTTTTAAAGAATTATGCTCGTCTCTCTTAATAGATCGGACATCTTTCTAAATCTCACGATCCTTTTTATCCAAACTTTCTTTTTTTTGGCAGGTGTGGTACCCATCCCATGGAGAAAATCCTTTTAAACAAGAAGATTTCTTGCAGGTACAGATTTTGTATCTTGTGATAGTATTGACATCTCTTTTGAGTTTTGCGATCTACTCTTTGTGCATTTATCAATTTCTTTTGGGGAAAAACTTTATCAAAATCATGATAATTTCATATGCTGTTTTCTTTCTTGCATTGAACTCTTAATGGTGGTAGTATTCAAAGTTAATAAAGAACATGCTATTTGTTTCTGTAGCTGGATCCGGAGCTTGAATTTGACCGTGAGGTGTATCCGCTTGGTCTTCTTCCAAATGTTGGTGTAGTTGTTGGTATTTCTCAGAGAATGTCCTTCTCAACTGCAGAGTTTCCATGCTTTGAACCTTCTCCTCAAGCCCAAACAATATTGCATTGTTTGCTGCGGCATCTCCTTCAGGTAAATTGAAACATAATTGTTTGTTTATAAAAATGCAATATATAGGAACTATATGACATTAATGCAAAAAGAGTGGTAAATCATGAAATCTTCATTTTAGTCAAGAAAATTTGACTCCCTAGTAATAATACACCTGAAATTGAGTTCTCACTAAGGATTATATGATGGTACAAAACCAAGCGAAAAACATGACTTATTTATTTTCATGGTAAAATATAAAATGACCTGATTTCTTATCAAGACTGGCGTGAGCACCCAAAGTGGTCTGCCACCATTTATTGTTATTTGAGCATCTAAACCTTGTTTCAGACCACTAGTTTTAATTTGTATAAAGGTGTCTATATTCTGTTGATCTACTGGCTGAATGAACCAATACTAGGTTGTGCGCATTTGTTCATCATTTTCCTTTGGTCCTTCCACCTTTTCTCTACTCTTTTTAGTATTCTGTAGAACTCATTGCTGAAACCAGAAGGGTATGGGTTTTATGGGTTCTTTCCTCTGGTTTAGTCCGTCCATGGTTGTCAAGTCGTAAAGTCGACTCGAGGTATGTCTAGAACGACTTGTCGACTTGGTCGACTAGTCGACGACTAGCTGTCAACTTGTCACGACTAATCGGCCGATACTATGCAAGCATACATGTGCAGCCCAACCGTTAGACCAACAAGCATATACTACGCAACATGGCACATAGCAGAGCAGCACACATCAAGCCAATATTGGACAGCAGCTTGTGAGATGGTGAGAGAACTAGCAAAGCAACCAGGCGAGCAAGAATGAGCATAGCACGAAACCATAGAGAACTTGAGGGAAAGGGAGGAGAGAAGTTGAAACAGGCCTGAAGGTTACTGATGCCTGATGGATGAAGTTGATTGCAGCTCCAGTGATTTGGGAGAAGAGGAAGCTAGAGAGATGGAAGATCAGGGCACTAGTGTTAGAGGAGAGGATGAGAGCAAGAGGGGAGGAGGTTGGCTGGAGGCGCAGCCGGCGCTTGTTGCGCAACCCTGGCAGCGCAGCTGGCGCTCGTCTTGCGCCCCTGGTCTTCTCTGCTCGATCCTGGCAGCTGGATATGGGAGTGGGGCTAGGGTTTCCCTTCCCTCTATGTTATAGTACCCCTGCCTAAATGGGCCAGGCAATATATGGCCCAACAGTCCACCACTGCCCAAAATCGCCCGACTAGATCGATCTGAGCGCGACTAATCGCTGAAAGTTGCTGATAAATCGAGCTAGTCGCGGGACTTTCAATTTGTTCGAGTCGTGGGCTTTTGGTCGTGTGGGCTGACCAATTTTACGATTAATCGTTGACTAATCGCGTGACTTAACAACCATGAGTCCGTCTATATGAGATCCTTTTTTGTAACAAATTGCAAAACACTGCGCTGTCATGCAGTACATTTGGCGAAAATCCAATACATTATGGGCCACATTTCTCATATAGTTTCTATATTGTAATATCCACCTTTGCCGAGTTGTGCTGCAAGACATTTTGTTTGTTGTGAATCTAGCATTAGTACCTAGCTCTGCTATCAATCACTTCTGTAAAGGGATCAAAATATTTTAGTCTGAAATTTCTATTGAAAGAAACTGTTTTCACATAGAATAAGCCATATGTATTATGGACTATCCTTGGGAAAAAGAAACATTTTTTTTCACTTTGAATATCCCTTGTTTACAGGGACGCTTTTATTTGGTGACTTGCATCATTTTATGTATTATGGACCGTTAACTATGCATGGTTTGCCAAGCTCATATGACAATAATCATTTCCCTATGCATCTCTCACTCTGTAAAATTTTTGAAACCAGAGAGACAAACATGAAGAAGCTCTGCGTTTGGCAAACTTGTCTGCAGAGAAACCTCACTTCTCTCGATGTTTGGAATGGCTCCTGTTTACGGTATTTGATGCAGAGATATCAAGGTATATTGGTTCTAACTTGGTAATGGTAACATTCTTGCATTATTTGTCTACCGAGTTGCTAGAGTTCGTTCTATTATGTTATTTGCTGAAATATTATTTTGTATCCTATTTTCTGGTGGCTTTTTTGCCAATTGCAGCCAAAGTGCTTCAAAAAACCAGTTTTCACAGAAAAATGAACCTGCAAAGAAGTCTCTTCTAGACAAGACATGCAACCTACTTCGAAACTTTCCAGAATACATGGATGTTGTCGTCAGTGTTGCCAGGAAAACTGATGGTCGGCACTGGGCAGATCTTTTCCATGCAGCTGGACGATCCACAGAGTAAGTGTGCCGCTGTCTTGTTTAAGATATCTATGCTCTCCATAGCCTGTAGTATTCCTTGTACTGTTGTAGCTGCGTTAGTCTTGCTCTTAGAATTAAATTAGATGTTTGAGTGGAGAGAATTGGCATTTGATTTATTTTTGTCAGTTATTTTTTAAGATCTAATTCTGCATTTGTGCCTATAAACATCTCCAAACTCCAAAGTACCTTGCATATTCTTCTTTTATATCATGGTGCAAACAGTGTTTGGTATCATGGAAGTGATCAGAATCAAAATGAAATATAGTGAAAACAAAATACTTACCCACCAACAGTTTCTCAATTTGATCAAGATTTGGAATATAATACAATAATTCTAATTCTTTTAATAAAACTGATATCTCATTCTCTAGGATGTTTGAGGAATGCTTCCAACGGCGATGGTATAGAACTGCTGCTTGCTACATTCTGGTATGGTAAACTCTTCTAGCTGACGTTAAATACTATAAACTCCAGTATTTATTGCTTGCATCAACAGATCATTTCTTCATTTATTAAGTTTGATAAACCTAGTTATGCGCAACAGAGGATCATTAGGATCATCAATACCTGCAAGAACTATTGATGAAAATGGCTTTGCTATCACAGGTCATTGCGAAGCTGGAAGGCCCTGCTGTCAGTCAGTACTGTGCACTCCGTTTGCTACAAGTAATTTTCTTACCTTCTCACTGTCAGCTGGTTTTGATCTGTACATTACTTGTTTCACATTTCCAGTTCTCACTTTCGTGCTTGTTACGATCTAGGCTACACTTGATGAATCTCTCTACGAGCTTGCTGGGGAGCTGGTATGATATTCATGCTATATCTTGTTAATTTCCTATATTAAAATGCCACAGATGAGTAAGGGGATACCTTCATGTACCTAGGTTCGCTTCTTGCTAAGATCTGGCAGAGACTTTGAAAATGCCACTACAGACTCTGAAAAGCTTTCTCCAAGGTTTCTGAGCTACTTTCAATTGCGTTCACCATTCAAGAGACAATCTTCTGATTTGAGAAGGTACATTGTGAAGTTAACTTAAAAGGCTATAGAGTTGCTATTAGAAAATATATCATCTCTAAATCTTTTTTTGTGCAGTAACTCAATGAAAGAGCTCAGCCCACATATTGCCTCTGTCATGAATATTCTGGAGAACCATGCTAGCTATTTGATGTCTGGCAAGGAGCTTTCTAAGCTTGTTGCTTTTGTGAAAGGAACTCAGTTTGATCTTGTGGTAAAATTTTCACTGTTGATCATCATTACCAGTCTTGTTGATCCAAAATCACATGTTATTAATATGTTTATAACTTTATGCAGGAATATCTTCAGCGAGAAAGGCTAGGGTCTGCTCGACTGGAGAATTTTGCATCTGCACTTGAACTGATTGGACAAAAGGTTTCGTGTAACAAACCATGAAGCATTGCTAGTTCGATATTTAGTGTGTTCCATTTATTGGCAAATTTTCCCGTCAAAAAATATTAGCAAATTATATGATCTTTTTTTTGTCTTGCCTATCAATATAGGAATCATGTCTAGCTTTTCTATATTTTTTCTTCATAATAACATTTGAGCCTGCAAATTTTTATTTTTTTTTAAAAAAAAGTTCAATGCTCTGCAATCCTGAAAGATGGAACTCTTCAATTTAAAACAAAGCAACACAACAGGTATTAACCAAGATCACACACTTGATAAGATTTTGCGGTCTTTGATTATTTTTCTCGAGTTTTCTGCAGTTTTCTCCAGTAGTTTGTACTTTTACAAAGCTTGATAATGTACTGAATTACTGTTCATAATATAAGATTATGAATCTGAGCAAGTTTAGTAATTGTGGATGTTTGTTTAATAAATAGAATGGTGCTTACTTTTGTAAATCACTCAATATGTGAGCAACCAATATACCAGAACAATCTCGCTGATATTAATATCTGCCTTGGATCTTTGTTCTCATGTATAATTGATATTCTGATGACAGCTTCAAATGGACACTCTTCAAAGTCGGCTTGATGCTGAGTTCCTTCTTGCTCACATGTGTTCTGTCAAGTTTAAGGAATGGATTGTTGTGCTAGCAACTTTATTGAGACGTGCTGAGGTACTCCCTATCGTTCACATGTTCAACAATTATGCACACAATTTCAGATATACTGTTCTTTTGACTAACTTGTGGCAGGCTTCTGCATCTGACAATGCAGTTTTTTTTCTCATTTTATTTTTTTGGGTTTTTACCATGGATTGATCATTGAATGTTTTGTAAGAAACATACTCATCCTTGCTGCACACATGCTTTCTTGTTTCTCAGGTTTTGGTGGATCTCTTTCGACATGATTTGCGACTGTGGAAAGCATATAACATCACTTTACAGGTTTACAATCATAAAACATTCTTGTTTGTACGGTTTATGAACTTTCTAAGAATGTCCCTGACTTGCTTACAAACAACTTGCAGTCACATGATGTGTTCAGAGAGTACCTTGATCTTCTTAACACTTTGGAAGAGGAGCTTTCATCTGTTTCTGATCTTACATTGCAAAATAGACCAGTGTCATGAGTGCTGAAGGCACTGGGAAATCAATTGGACGGACAACTGTTTAACCTGTGTTGATTTAACATAGTAGATGAAGAGGCGCGGGAATACAATGTAAATAGCATTATTTTGGGGATTTTCCCCTTAGAGCAACATCTTGGAGGCTATGGCAGTTATTTTG
This sequence comes from Oryza punctata, assembly GCA_000573905.2. NCBI lineage: Eukaryota > Viridiplantae > Streptophyta > Magnoliopsida > Poales > Poaceae > Oryza > Oryza punctata. Next base: position 39,863,872 of record CM002489.2, read on the forward strand.
TGCAGAGAATCAGTTAGTCGCCATATTGTTGTACCATTAGTTTGTTGAAGCAGATTGGAGTGTCATTCTCCCCCTTTCTGTAAGTATGCCTTGCACCCTAGTACGTAAAGTATGTACATGCAGTAACTCCTATTCCTTTGTTCCATTGACATTGGGAAGGTTATTTGTAGATATCCTTTTTTACCTTATCACATGAATCTTCTTTTTTTCGCTCATCTCAGTACTGAATGCATTATCATTCCTCTTCAGACCATTCTTACTACCTTGCATTTCATGATATTGTTATGCCATTTTTCCTTGGCTAATTAATGAAGTGCCTGAATCTGCAGGGGGGAAATTGTTTCGCTCGAGGAGGTTTTTTCCTCGGCCCTTTTGACAGGTCAGTACTTAGTTCGTACCCTGGATGGGAAAGTTTTATCATACAAAATGTTATTCTGCAATATTAGGAAATGTATTTTTGTACAACAGTAACATCAGAGGTAACACGTATATTTCATGGCAGTATCATGTACATTTCTGAATGGACGCACACTTTCTTTCTTTGGTAAAGGATCCTACAAGCATGTAAATTTACAAGATGCACCAGAGTTTTAAAAACTTCAAAATTGCACCATGTTTGTTAAAAAGTACTCACGTAGCTGTCTGTGGGAGTGGGAGTGTTTAGATGAGGCTAAAACTTTTAGCTCATGTCACATCGGATGTTTGGACGCTAATTTGGAGTATTAAACATAGACTAATAAAAAAATTAATTTCATAAATGAGAGCTAATCTGCGAGACGAATTTTTTAAGCCTAATTAATCCATAATTATAAAAAGTTTACTGTAGCATCACATTGTTAAATTAGACTCAAAAGATTCATCTCGTGAATTAGTCCAAAGTTATGAATGAGTTTTGTAATTAGTGTATGTTTAATACTTCAAATTAGTGTCCAAACATCCGATGTGACAGGGACTTGGGATAAGTCCCTGTTTCCCAAACAGACCCTATATCACGGCAGCATATGGCCATATGCATTACACTGTTCACTGATGTGGCGTGGGCGCGTGTCCCCTGTTAAGGCAATTAGGCATGGTTCTGAATAGTCATCAACATGGATTGCTAACTATTGATGTTGGACGGGTAACGCCTGAAAGCGTTGAGTTTGGAATTTGCTCGACGTCCTTCAAAGGTGGCCACGGACCCTTTATTACTTTCCAAGTTGTTCAGTGGTTTTCTGTCACGATGGCCATCATCCATTGTCAGAATGACCGACCTTTGGTTGCCACTTTGCTGTCAGCAGCTCGTGAGCAGTGAATGCCATCATCCATTGTCAGAATGACCGACCTTTGGTTGTTCTTTTCCTGATAGTAATAATTGGCAATGCCCACGAGGACTGTCAATTCGATTGTGAAAGCGAACTGGCAGCTAGCGGTGAAGAGCTTAGCTGCGCTGCGCCTGCACATTTACATCACCTGGGAAGTGGCAATCTGTAAAGTGGTGGCTGCCGCGAGAACGGAACTGAGCCACTCCCCTGTGCTACCGATGCTAGCCAAGGATCCCATCCAGCCGTCAATCAGTGGTCCACCCCTCCGCCGCCGTCTGATCCAGCCGCCTCCGGCCGCCCGTCGAGCTTTTGCTGTCCCCCCGTCCTTGTCCGGCGAGCTGGATGGAGCGTCAACCTTGGAAGCATCCGGCAGCCATTCCGGTCGAGTGGCGCGCAACGCAGCCCCAAACCTGAGGACCTGAAACGATGATCACGACGCGGACGTAGAGAGAGAGCAGAGCAGTGGGAGAAGCCTGAAACGCAGAGACATTCACACACGGAAAGGGAGACCAAAGAGGCCGCCCAATCACGCGATGCGACCTGCCCATATTCGACAGCAAGACGTTTGAGGTGATAGATTGGGAAGGACTAAGATGGCCGGCGCCGATTGGTTCGGCGCCGGCGGCACATGCCTGGCCTTTCGCCTATGCGGAGGCGATCTCAGCGACACCTGGCTTGTTGACAAAAAAAAAAAGAAGGGGAAAAAAAGGATGTCCAGCTTGCTTGATTTCATGGTAGCTTCACGTAGGATTGGTTAGAGGGGAAATGGCCAAAAGGTTGTGGTGTCCGGGTTGCCGTTTCGCATGCCATCTGCTGCAGTATTACGGGATGGTTTGCGTGTGTAGCATGGCGGATACGTGAAGGCACGAGCTGACGACCAATTTGGTTGGCTCCGGGACACTTGCACACGCTGCCGCGGAAACGCAGACGCGGCACAGAGCGCAACGGCAACTGCAGCCACAGGTTGGGTTGGCGCCCGAAAGAAGGCAGCAGATAGCTAGCTCTGCTCCTTTTCGTTTCGCCAGCGAAACGGCCGTTACATTGGGAATCGGCACACTCCTTTTCGTTTTTGTCGTGCCGTGCCAAGAGCCAAGACAACAAGCGGCGAGGCGACGACGTCTTCTCCGTGTATACGAGAGCAAGTATATTATATAATAATAAGCTATAAGCTTACTATAAGCTTATAATCTTATATGGAGGAGAGAGGTAAAAAATGTAAGGGTGTTAGTTCTTATGCAAGAGTTAGCTTAACACAAGCTCCAAAACAAATATATTAAATGTATAAGTGAGAGATAGAGAGAGGAGAAGAAAATTACTAATCTATTAGAGCAGGTACAATAGCAGGCTATAAGCCAGCTATAAACATATTTTAAAGAGATAAAGGAAGAGAGAGAAGAGTAGCGGGCTACAGATCTGTAGCCAGCTGCAGCACGGATTCCAAAACGTAAATGTGTGTATGATAGGGGATCAGGTATTACTAGTATAGTAAGCAACTATTGTATGAATTGACTATTACATTGGCTATAGAAGATTTGAAGCTACTAGTGAGCTATACTATTAAACTTCCTCTTATATATGTTGGTTTTAAGATAGACTAATAGTAGGAAGTGAGCTCTACTATTATATTATCCTTGCTCTGATGATGGCCTTGGGCGCTCTGAAATTAATATCGGCGCGTCACTCGTGCGGCTAACCTTGGTCTACGTGCCAAAAGGTGCTGTACCGTACATAGCGAAAATATCCCTAACTCAAATGATTGGAGTACATGTGTACGATGCAAATTTTGGGGGAACTCTAGGCCGATTTTGTAAGAATGATCCAGTTCCCATAGATAGAAATGAGATAAATTCCTAAAAATGACTGAAAAATAGTGTACTTTGTTTTTTATTGAGAACTTTTACGATCTCCGAGAGATACCTATACCAAATTCAGAAATTCTATATCAAAATTTACATTAGAAAATATTGTTATTCTTGACACCTCTTAAAAGATCACAAATCACCTTTCGAGAAAAAAAGAGCACAGATCCTCCACTTCTAAATTTCTAGTGTGAGTAAGATCGGGACTGCCTAAAAATGATAATGCAAACACATTGAAAGCTCAAAATGGGAAATATATTTTTAGTAAATGGGTTTGTCAGTAAAGGAAATGCATAAACATAACCATTGTTCTCCCTTTTGTGTAGTAGTAATAATCGGTTGAGAATAGGCATTCCTTTTCTTCCCGCAATAGGGACTTGTATGAACCTATTTGAAGAAACATGTTACTATGAACAGAAAAAGGATGCTGTAGGAGTATATCCTAACTACACAACACAGCTCACTCATGCTGTCATGCATAAATGCATATACATGCAGCCTCCACTGAAACATGCAAGAAAGTCCTAATCTCACACTTTGTCTTTTTCAATAGCAATGTTCTATAGAAATAGGATATATTTAGCTAGCTGGCGGCTAGGAATGACGGAATGTACGACAGAATGGCAATAGCATGGAGCATTTTGTTTTTATCAAGCATTATTTCTAGGACATTTTCTTTAGTGGAAGCAACTCCTTACAAAATTGTACCTGCTCCAGACAAACCTGAAGAACATATTCTCTGTACCCATCTTTAAGTTCCATAACTCTTTTATCACTCTTTGTGCTGAGAGATGCGCATAGTTTGATTCTTCCTTTAGAGCATAATACCGACGATATTGGTAGTCTCATTCCTTTGCATTATTGGGAAAATTTTTGGGTGTGATCTCACCATTTCTTTGCACGGTATATATCAAGCATAAGCATTTCTGAGTCATAGCCTGATGCATTTTGTGATTGCTTTTTGGTGCTATGGGTTCCAGAGTTCTCTTTATGCATTTCCCAGATGTGAATATTGAAAAAGGATATCCAGTCTTATTGCCACTTACTACTTGGCTGAAAGCATGACTGCAACAGATAATATATAATCGGCATGTGTGCTTTGACTTGGACGATGTAAAGTCATATTCGTTTAGAGGACGTGCTGTTATCTCAAACATCATGTTTGTTGAAAAAATGTTTTATCTTCTCTCAAACTTATCAACAAAATTGGTCGGGCCGTTTATTCACTGCCGGTGGCCCAGCAAAGAACAACAAATAATATATGTTTTTTTTTTTGCATGAGATTATGCTTTTGGAGAAAAGTGATACCACAAATAAGAATGCCAATTTTAATTGCGTACATAGGACATGCAATGGATCGATTAAAGTATGGGTAGAGAGTAGAGACTCAAGACTTGGTATGTGAGAAGAGTCACAGGGCAAATGAAGTTCATACAAATGTGATTGTTGTGCCTAAACAGTAATCAGATTTTATTATCTAAAAGCAGTAATCAGATTTGGTCTATGAGAAAGCCGATAGGGCAAATGTCCTACCATACCAGAAGGGATTATGAAAACGACCAAACAAAATCATTCCGCGTTCGAATATCACCTTGATAATAGCCGTTGATAAACACAGTACTACGCAGAAAATGACAGTTTTCAATGTTATACATTGACATGGAGACGTCATATTTCTAATTAAAACACATACTGAAACATCTCCACCACGCCTTCCCTGGTAATTGTGACTAAGAGATGGTTTAGTTTGACCACCTATATCTTTTTTAATCATTTAATTACCATGCATGGGATTTATATATTTACATGCATTTACCATGAAACATACTTTGGTAAATATAGTATACTTTTAATACTTAAAAAAATTATAAAATAGGAGTGGTCAAACTAATTAAAACAATGCAAAGTCAAAGACTACTAAACTACTACCTCCTCTTTCACAAGCACACTCTTAAAAGTGCTAAACGGTATTTTTAAAACTTTATAAATTTGTAATAGTTAATACTTAATTAATTAACTTTTCCCATTTTACGTGCTATTGAAAATTTTAGCCTAAAGAATTGGTTCGAACTAAATCTAAACAATGTCTCTATAATAGCTATTAATGATACGTAGACCCGAACACACCTATCAATCACTACCACAATATCCTACCTGCATAACTAAATTACTAACAGTTATCTTCAATTGTACACGTGGGTAGACATCATTTTTCATCCCTGCAAGTGCAAGGATGGACTATCTGGCGGTCAGTTGGCAACTCGTTCTATACTTCCATACGTGTACACTAGTCTACCTTCATTACATAATATAAGATATTTTGGATGGATGTAGCTAAAAAAGTGCCGCAAGTTTTCTGAGTGAAAAATTTACAAATCAAACTACAGCATATAATTTCACTAGAGCTACACTATAACAACAATATAACTTGTATATACGTATTAAAATATATGTGCAACTTTATATCTAATTTATATAGAGATAACAATGTAGTTACAGTGACTATAGTGTAACTATAATGTAACTAGCATGTAACTAGGATGTAACTTGCATAAATCTACTATAAACATGCGATGGTGGGATTGGCTAGTGCCACTAGCTTGTGATCAAGACCTTGAGGGTTCAATCCCCACCTCTCATACACGAATCTACAAGCACATCTAATGGTGAAAATCTGAAAGTATTTTGGGATAAAAACTAGTGCATGTTCTTCAGTGATTTCAAAAGAACAAAACTGATGTGGCTAGACTGTTCAAAAATTAGGCGTGGAGGCTTTAGACCGATAGCAAAATATCTCAGCACGATTCTTAGATCGACGGTCAACAAATCGAATGTTTTCAGTCCGAAAAACTGTTGACAGCTAGGTAGCAAAACAGTTTTTTCATTATCTATTTAATGAATCGTAGTACCGTCTGGTGTTGGTCGTTTTAAAAAAAACCACCCTACCGGTCACCCAGGGAACGAAGAAAGAATTCACCGTTTTACGGAGTCGCAACCAAAACAGATGACCTCTTTACACCAAAACGAAACGTACGACCGCGAGATAAATCTGGACCGAGCGGCGCACGGCCGAAGCAGTGAACAAACAACACACGCACGCCGCCGCGTGTACACCGAACCGACCCGACCCGACCCGACCCAACCCTAACAAAACAAACAAAAACACCAGAGGGCGTGATCCGATCCCGCGCCCGCAGCCACGCCACGCCACACCACACGCCACGACACGCACTGCGCCGTACGCCCCCATCGACGCCGACGAGCGCGACGCCACCCGAGCACGCCCGGTTCGTCCGATCTCTCTCTCTCCCTCTCTATTCCGTTCCAATGGCGGCGGCGAAGCCGATGGCCCTCGCGTCGCGCTCGCGCTCGCGGCGACTGACATGATCCCCTAGCCTCTGGGGGAGAGAGAATATCCGCGCTCCCGCCCGAATCAACCTCCTCCCCTTCCCCTCACCTCACCGCAAATCGGCCGACTCCTCTCCCTTCTTCAAGCGGTTTTCCCACCTCCGCCGCCGTCCCGAAGCGAGGAGAGAGAGAGATAGAGGCGAGGCGAGGAGGCGGCGATTGGTTGCTGGCTTGCTTTAGCGCCGGATCGCCGGATAGGTACGCAGCAGCACAAGCAGCATCCTTCTACGTCTATCCCTCGATTTATTTGCTGTGTGCTGATTTTGTCCTCTCTTTTTTTTTTGGGGAATTGTTTTTGTTTGTTTGTTTGTTCTGCTCTGTTCGTTCTTATCCTTTATTATCCCCCTATTTCTGCGGGGGGAAAAAGGGGAGCCTTTTCTTTTCTGCGGGCGGGCTAAACGGCGCGAGATATTCGTGGGGGGAATCGGTTGTGATCTTTTTGTTCCCCTATGCCCGATGGAAATTTAGCCGGAGCTGGGGTTCCCTTCATTTGCCACGGTGTTGCAATCATCAAATGTTTTCTTGACTCTGCTTACATTCAGCTTGTCTCAAGATTTTTCGTTTGGGGATTTATATCAGGAATTTGTGGGTTGAGTTTTTCAGCCTTTGCATTGTTCGGTGTTCATCTTTTGTGGATCAAAGTGCGATCTTTCACTCTGATCTGAGGTAGTCAGACAAAAAGAGTCAAAATTTGTTGGTTATGTTGGAATTCAATGAGTGTTTGTTGTGTATCCTTCTGGTAAAAGATGGAGATTTTATGTTTTGCTTTTTCTTCAATGTGTTCATAATCCCCCTTTTTTTTTTATTTTTGTTCTGCAGGAAGGGGCTAAAATCGGCGCACAAAAGTGAATACCAACTGCTTGATTTGAATCGTGTGATGAACTTCACCCAAATCATCCCAACTCGGTAGCATTTCTCCCAGTCTCCGCACGCATGGCGCCCGCTGCTGCCCCTGCCAGTGTCTCTGCAGGCAGCGCCGAGGCTGATGGAGCCCCTCGCATGGCCAAGTTCCTCTGCAGCTTTGGAGGTAGCATCCTGCCCCGCCCACTTGATGGTCGTCTGCGATACGTCGGCGGCGAAACCAGGATTGTTATGCTGCCGCGTGATGTATCCTATGCTGACCTAGCAGCGCGGATGCGAGAGCTCTATGAGGATGCCGATATCATAAAGTACCAGCAACCTGATGAGGATCTAGATGCTCTGGTCTCGGTTGTTAACGATGATGACGTGGTGAACATGATGGAGGAGTATGACAAGCTCATTGCTGCAGGAGAGGGGTTTACTCGGTTGAGGATTTTCTTGTTCTCACAGCACTTAGACGATGAGGCCGCAGCAGCGGCTGTGCGTTACAATGGAGATGAGCGAGAGACAGAGAGGAGGTATGTTGATGCACTTAATAGCCTCGGAGATGTTAGAACACCTTCCTCTCCTGTATCTGTGGAGCAGCTTTTTGGTATTGGAGGCAACGAGTCTGGAATTCCTGATATTGCTGGCCTGCGGCATTTGAATGTTCCTCGCCCTTCACATAGCCAAAGGTATGGGGAGATGGATTCTCCTTGGAGCCCTGCATATATCTCTCCAGGGCACTATGGAGTGCATGATCCTCGAGATTTTCCCATTTCACCAAGGTTTCAAGTTGGAGCAGAAGATTTTGATGAGAGGATTCCTGATGACTTTGTAAGGCATTCACCAAAATATCGGCATTATGAGGTTCATTCACCACAGCATGTGGATAATTTGGTCTGGCTTCCTCCAGGTGCTGCAGTTCAGCAAAACGCAGGCTTCCCAGGTAACTTGGGTCGCCCTGGCAATTTCTTGGATGGAAGCAGTATGTATGATCACTGCCGTTCACCATTCCATAAGGGTCAAGGTGATCCTCGATATGTGGATCCTCGTTGGAGGCCAATTCAAAATTTTGACCAAACGAGCATGACAAATGAGTATTCTGGTCACCCTACTAATTCATGTCCAGATTGCAGCCGCCCTGGTGAGCGTTTTGTTTTAAACCAAGATGTTAGACTGGAAAATGGTGTTTATGTCAAAGAGCAGACTGGTGGTCACCCTCCTCCCATGTTTTATAACGAATCACATTCTCATGATAGAGCTTGGCATGCACATGCGAACCAAAGCCATCAGCGATATGAAGATCCAAGGTTGCATCTGCCTGGTAGTGGTAGAGCGATGGAACCATACATTGTTGACAACAGCTCAGTTAATTCTGCCTTCGCACCAAACAAAACATATGAAGTTCATTCAGCATCTCTCAGTCGATCTAGCCATGAAAGTCCGCACTATTTTCATGGCAGTAGTGAGCATGTCAATGATACATATCATAACCAACAAGTTGGAGTTGGTGGGCCATATGTCCAGACACCAGGATTTGAAGAATCTACAGGTCAGCATTATGGTCACTCTTCAACATATGGTGCAGACCCTTTTTACCAAATGCAGCAGAATTTGCCACCACTTCAATCTTTGAGGAGAAGAGCAAATAGTCCTGTCCATACAGGCTCACCATATGAATCACCACACCTGCCAATTCCAAATGGCAACTTTGTCAGAAATACAGGTGATGTTAGTCCACGGATTCCAGGTATGCCTGCATACGATAGAATCCCAAACCCGTGGCCCTCACCCAATGGAAGCATACCATATCGAGTTGTTGGACATGATATCCCTGCTGTTGTAGAACACCGGTCAAATCCAAACAGTGGTCAGTATGTTCAGCCTTTATTTGCCCCCGAATCAGTCCAAAATCAACCAGGAGTTCCACTGATGGAGATTCATCCTGAAAGAGCATGCGCTGGATCCGTGCTATCATCACAAGTTGATGGCAGAGTAGTTGCTTCTGCATTACCCCTCACTGATCAGTTGTCCAGGATAGATATCAATCCATTGAAGAAACTTGAAGGTCCAGAGCATGAGAAGTTTACCCGAAATGCGAGTGAAACAACTTCTTTGCATGCTATGAATGATCCAAGTGCCTTGACCCACCATATCGGAGTTATACCTGAAGTTGATCCCAAACAGAGGAAGCCTGTGGAACATGAAACTGGCACAAGTAAAGTGCATGAAGGAGGGGCTACAGCACTGCAGGAATGCGGGGATATTTCAGAGGATAGATTGAATTTCCTTCCAGAGCTGGTTGCCTCTGTTAAGAAGGCTGCATTAGAAGATTCTGAAGAGAAAGAAAAGGCTCAACAAGATGCTTGTCCTGCTCTTTTGCTGACTTGTGATGAGGAAGGCAATGGAAAGAAGTTGGATGAGACACCTACTGGTGTAAGTAATACTTGACCTTTACACATTACTGGCTTAGCTACCTAATGCTCTTAACTAAAATCCTTTTTATGTGCAGAATACTGGTACAGATCAGGATTCTGACGTGCACGGAAGTGGTGAGCAGCAGAAAAGTTCTGGAATTGAGGCTACAACCGCTGAAGCAGAAGCTTTATCAAAAGGACTACAGGTGTTTTTTCTGATCTCTTGATACGCTATTGTTTTTAATTCAACATTGTATCCCACTTATACGCTTTGTTTGGACCATGCAGACTATAAAAAATGATGACTTGGAGGAAATTAGGGAGCTAGGTTCAGGTACTTATGGTGCAGTTTACCATGGTAAATGGAGAGGATGTGATGTTGCTATTAAAAGGATAAAGGCTAGCTGCTTTGCTGGCAGACCATCTGAGAGAGAGCGTTTGGTATGCTCGATTGACTTGTTAACACCCTAGAACTTTTAGGATTGATTTCATTTTTTTTTTCTTGTTAAAGGTTTTGGTTAAAACCCTCTGGATAGTGGTTTTCTCACTTTTGTGTATTCTATGGAAAAGATCTCTAGTTCAGATATATGTGGTTTTGCAGATTGCCGATTTCTGGAAAGAAGCTCAGATTCTAAGTTCACTTCATCATCCAAATGTGGTTTCGTTTTATGGTGTAGTTCGTGATGGTCCTGATGGAAGCTTAGCAACTGTTACTGAGTTTATGATCAATGGATCTCTCAAACAGTTCTTGAGAAAAAAAGACAGGTATTACTTGTTTAATCAAAGAACACTATGATTCTTTTATTCTCAATACCAAATTCTAAATTAAAGCAACTGCACAGGACAATTGATCGCCGTAAAAGAGTAATATTAGCCATGGATGCTGCATTTGGCATGGAATATTTGCATGGGAAGAATATAGTTCATTTTGATCTAAAGTGTGAGAACCTACTGGTGAACATGAGGGATCCACAACGACCCATCTGCAAAGTTTGATCCTGCCCTCTCATCTTCATTTCCTCATCTCTTGCTTCAAATGATTGTTACCTGACTGTCATCCCACCATTTTCTGCTCAGATTGGTGATCTTGGACTATCAAAGGTGAAGCAGCACACTTTGGTATCTGGCGGTGTTAGAGGAACCTTACCATGGATGGCACCAGAGCTTCTGAGTGGGAAAAGCAATATGGTGTCAGAGAAGGTAAGAAAACTGGCTTTATAAATTATAAGCACCTTTATGGATCATAAGTTATTGAAGCTAATGTTCTTGATTTTTTATATTCCAACTGAAACTGATATGGCGCTACACGTGTAGATTGATGTATACTCGTTTGGTATTGTGATGTGGGAGCTGCTTACTGGCGAAGAACCATATTCTGATATGCGTGCTGCTGCTATTATTGGTAATTTTCAAAATTTCCACTATTAAGCTTTATCAATTATCACAGTGACTTGTTTCCTGATTACAAATTCCACCATGTCCACCCTTCATGTTTAGCGCATGCCGTTTGGTGTTCTGCAGAAGATCCATTCCTTTCACAATTGCTTTTTGGAAACAATTTTGAAAGGCTTGTGTAGTCTGAACTATCGGAAATGGGTCAGATATGTGTTATAGACATACTGAAGTTATGGGTGCCTATACTAATTATGAAATACTGAAGTTATAGACACGTTAGCGTAGGTAACTGGGTTAAATTTGCATACATCGTGGTGCTCAACTTGGATGTGGTAGTTGCAGTCTTGCAGATGAGATATCCATGTTTCTCTAGGTGTAGGTGTATTTTTATATTTCTTCCCCCTTCTGATTTTTTGTGATAGGACGACTCTTTTCCTTTGAGTGGTGATTGAGCAGGTCAACGAAAGAAAATAAGTGCCAGGATATATTCTTATGTAGCCTCATATTTAGTACAGATAATTGCAAAGAGGGAGTGCTTATATATATCCAGACGCTAGTGATGCAATTGTAATTGATCAACTATTCTTGTTGTCACTAAAGTGGTCACTTATCATATTCATTCCAGGGGGCATCGTGAACAATTCCCTACGTCCTCAGATCCCCTCATGGTGTGATCCTGAATGGAAATCATTGATGGAAAGCTGTTGGGCCAGTGATCCAGCAGATAGACCATCCTTCACAGAAATATCTCAAAGGTTGAGGAAGATGGCTGCAGCAATGAATGTGAAGTAAAGGTTCACAAGCCATGCAAAGTTTCCTACGTCCAGTTCCCTTGATACAGGAGGAAGGCAAACTCAGAACAAGATTCTATGGAGTAACTATGATATGGATGTCTTCGCAGCATGCCAGTTTATCCTAGTTCAATTGTTAATCTAATGAGTTACACGGAGGAAAAAAATTTCATCGCAGAAGTTCCAGAGCAAGTTTGATGTGAGTTGATGGTTTTCCCTTGTTTTATTGGTCCCTTTGATAAAAATCCAGAGATGATTTTGGTGCTGAGGTTTCCATTTCTTGATGCAGGAATATTTGATCCTGGAGTCATCAGCTGTCGTTTGCCTTCCTTGGGAAACAGTATGCTATATAACTTATCCTCTGGACGGGAACTATAGAAATAGAAATGTAATGTAAATAAATTTCGGCTTGCTTCTTCCGGCTGGCACATGTTAGATGTGCACAGTAGTAGACACTTCAAAGTTGGACACAGTTAACTTTTTGCAAAAAATTGTGTCCTAAGGAAAGAGGGGACAACTCGAACAGAGATATCCTTATTCAGCTTGTAAATAGCTCACGAATAAGATTTCTATGTCACTTGCAACATGGTTCTTTCCTGTATAGATCATCACTGCCACTATTCCTCCTGGGTCCATACAATTATTCTTCTGTGCCAATCAATCCATGGATGTTTCTGAAGGATGTCAATTGTGGTGGTACCACGCTTAAAATGACCTTGTCTTTGTTTCATCTTTTGACAGCATAGTTTGCTATGAAATATCTTCCCAGAACAATCTCTTCATAATTTGGAGAAATTTTGGGCCAGAACTCTTCATACAAGAGTTACTAGAGTGAAATGTTTATCTTGGATTTTCCTCATTTTTCTTCATCATAATAAGTATATGGCATCAATCATGTGGTGTCAAAATGGCCTGCAGTATTTTCTATTGTCATTCTGGAACCAAGTTAAATGCCAGTTTTGCATTGTTAACCATCAGATTATAAATGTATAGCTTGATAGTTGAAACAGTAGACCCCATGTTTTTGTTCTGCCCGCAATACAGTATTAGTGGAGGACGTTGTTTAGGTGGCTCTGCTCCATGAAATTATATGGATTGTATGCTTGCTGTCTCTTCAGAACATCTGAGATTCTCATTTCCTAGCATTTATTTGATATACCTGCCTGCCCTTTTCTTTTTCTCCTTTTCATCTCTTATCTTCTTTGTGTAGCGCATTTCAAGCAAAATTTAACTCTTGATTTCTGCACCTGCTACCACGCCAGGATTTCTCATCTTGATTCTATCTCTGTTTTAAATCATGTACTCGGCTAGTATATTTTGACCTTTGCACACACAGTGACACTAAATTATGATACAACACTGTTTTTTTATGATCTTATCTCTTGTATGCATAGGCATGTGAGCTATTTTAGGGCAAGCATGGTTCATATGGAGCTTCTTTAGGGTAGTCTTGACATTCTTTTCTCCTGTTTGCTCTTCACTGATTAGCCTAAGCCTACCCTTGAAGGATCTGTCTTAACAAGAATAAAACCAGGCCAACTTGCCTACCAAACCACGCAATTAGCCGCCCTCCTCTAGCATGCATTATCTTAGCACCAAACTACACCCAAAGTCAAAGGCATAAACAATCGGAGACCGGCCGCCACTTGTCTCCGCTTTTCGTCATCTTCCTCCGTGTTGTGTTGCGCGATTTGAATCTAATTGATAAAAACGGATGCGAGAGGAGGTAGACGAAGACGAAGGCGAAGCAGAGAAGAGATTGATTGTTCTACATGAGATTGAGAATATGGTTTGTGCGCGTAGGTGACAAGTCAAAAGTGCCCTGGGACAGAGAGGAGAGTTTGTGTCATTGTGTGCAATGCAATGTGTGGTGTATCATTGATGGATGGATTAGTAGGTGTAGCACAGGTTGGCTTCTCCTCCTCCTCCTTCAGACACACCAGCTAGCTCTAATCTAGCTAGGGTTCATGCTGGGTCACAATTAATTGACAATGCAGTTGATTGATTGCAATTTAATAGTGTTTACTTGTTTCCTTTTTGTGTGCATTTATTGTGATTTTTGCCTGAGTTTGCCAGGTATAAAGCAAGTGAGATCATGGCTTGGAATAAGTTAGTATTAGTGTCTGGAGAATGAGTTGCCTTGCTATCCAGGGCAGTAGTTTTGTGCTGCATATGCAATATTAAACTGATAGAAATGACAGCTCCAAAGGAGACAAGGCTTGCTTACCTTCAGTACAAGACATTCTGATTTCATGAGTCATCATGAATCTAGGAGTTTTTAGATCCCAGAATTAGAATAGCTCCAGAAGGTTGGCAAGTTCTTGTTCCTAGCCAGTTTATGAACAATGGTTTATAGTGGAAAATGAATTCTTTGTCAGCTCAGGATTTCCAAGTTCTTCTTTGCAAATGGCTCAATCATTCAGTATACTAAAATCTAAACTGAGCAATATATCTGCTATTCAGCTCCAGGGTATCACAAATCTCCTGTGCAAATGGTTCAAAAATTTCAAAATTTCAGAGGTGTTTTGTGTCAGCTCCAAGATTTCCGGTTTTCGATTTGGGGGTAACTGACTTGAACCTGAGGCCTGAAATTTCAAATGCTGATAGATACTGAGTTCCTGAATCCTGACTGCTTTGCAACATCCTAATCCTCTGTGAAGTTCAGAAAACCTGGAATTGAATATTGGGGCATGTGTTGGCCTTGGCCGTTGGTTGTATCTGAAAAGGTAGAATTTGACACGATGGCAACAAGCTAGAGCCCCATCCTTTTTTCTTCTCCTGTTCTTATCAATTTAATCAAATCCCTCTGTCCTGGCAACGCAACGAGGGGAATCTCTCCAACTGAGATTTCTCCAGCACGGCTTCATCAATGACACATGCAACTGATCGATTAATCTCCTTTCTTCTCTAGCTATCTAGCTAGGTTGTCATCCATGCATGCAAGAAACAATGGCCACTAACAACTTGCTTGTCCATGCAAAATTCAAGTATTAGTAGAAGAACAAACTCAGTAGTAGTAGAAGAACTGATCAAGCCATGTTAAATGACAGTTACAACTCCACAGTCCAGGGCTGACGTCAGGCAGCTTACAGCATGGCCAAGAGGTGTGCAGGGATGACACCGTAATAAACATTCAAACCAACTGAAAATCAGAGAGAGGCAGGCACACTGTTTCAGTAATCAGTAGTACTAGTACTACTACTACTGATGGAGATCTCTGCAACCATCAAGTTTGATAGGAAGAAACAGTGATTGCTACTAGTCAAAACAGATGTGTGCTTCAAGCTCAAGCAATGAATAAGATATCCATGAGACTCTCACTCACTAACTAACTCTCTTGTTTTTCTTGTGTTAACCAATATCTTTGGCTGATGAACCGGGTCACTGTTTGCAGACAGTGAAATGGCAGGGAGCAAGGAAGCCTGCCAATTTGCCATCATTTTCCAATGATAAGAGGGTGAAAATGGAGGGGAAATTGAACCGGCCGGCCCTGACGACAGATTGGTGCCTGGATTGATGTGCAGTCCAATCTCCTGTTATTCATTTGTCGGGGATGATCAGCCAATGTGGAGAAGTGGACATTGTAGGCATGTGGTAGCAACCAAAAAACATTCAGATCGGTTATGGACAATTGATTGATAGGACATGGATGGTATAGGTGCTGTGAGCTTTTGTTCCTAGATGAGGTTTTTTATCGTATATCTGCCGTGCCGTGCGACCGGCACGGAGTCAGGATTTCTTTGGAACACGGGAATTTTTCAGTTCGCGTGAACGACGATATTGTAAGGTCTTTTTATCTTGACCATTCAATTTACGGTTGCGTGAAAGAACCGTAATTCCCTATATGACACAGAGTGTGTCGTTTAAACGATCGCACGCTGATGGATATAATATAGCTTTGTCTTCAAATCTAATGGAATTCATTACTTGAATTGCGTCACCGGGGATCGAGTGATTGATCGAGCCAGCTAGAAAAATCTCTCCCCATTGTGGCACAAATTAGACCATATCCCCACTTTCATTACTACTTTACTGATTACCTTATTATATGCATTCATAGAGCCTCTTGTACTTTGTTTTGGGGTACAGCCTCTAAGGTCAAGTACTATGCATGCGATCAAATGCTAAACTCCAATGAGGCTCAGCAAAGATATCCAGTTATTCCCACTGCCTTTCCTCCCCCTTTTTCCCAACCTTTTCTTCCCTTGTGCTCATCTCTTTTCACTTTGCCAAGATTTAAGACTGTTCATGTTGCTGATGACAGGCAATGGCCATTGGGAATATGACCTTGTAGGAAGTGACAAGCAGGAAAATACCAAATGACTCCTTCCATCCTTTCTCCTTGCTAGCTTATGAAGGTGTGCATATTTTAAGCCATCTTGCTTTAGGTTAATAAAGTCTATCCTGTGGACTTGATCAGGATTAACTTGGATTGCCTTTTGAGCAAAAAGGTGGTGGCTCAATTGCATCCATCTACTTTTACTATCGTCGTCTTACTAGTCACTGATAGTGGGGCCAAGGTGCTCCCCTCTGGTGGCTGTCCCCACCTGTCGGTGGCTTGACACTTCGTTAGGACCAATTAATTGTTAAATTCTACATCGGTCGATGACCCGGCAAATTAATCATCAAGGTCAATATGTGAGGGCTCAATTTCACGGCATTGTGATTGGTATTAGTTTAGTATTAGCAATATGCAATGTAAAGTGGTAGCCTTTTGCCATTAATTCCCAACAGCTTCCTGTTTGGAGCTTCTTCCATGGTGCATAAATTAGGATGTGGACATTTGTGCCACTTGTCTAGACAGTAGTGAGTGAGCTAGCTATTCAAAGGCTGCAGACTCAAATCAGTTTTAAGCTTGATTGCCATAGTAAATTAGTTATCTCCCAAAAATTCCTTCGCTAGGATACACGGTTGTTGGTTAATTATTATTTATCACTGTCCAATGAGCATAGTTAGTTAGAGAGTTGTTGGGTATATACTATCACTGTAAATATTATTTACTGAATTACAGTGATAGTTACATGCAGCTAACCTTGATCCTAAAATATTATTGTTAATTCTTTCCTCCCTTTTTGAGTTTTGCCACATCTAGGGTAGAAGAGCAGAGTATAGCACTATCCACATAGCTAGGCAAATATATGGCATTTAATAGATGAACAAGTTTTCCAAGTTAGTTAGGTGGCACAAGAAAACAAGCAGCCAACAGCAGCATGGAGGACTGGGAGAAGATGGTCAAAACAAAAGAATATGCATGAGCTCTTGATCTGTAGCTGGGAGACCATAGATGTTGGCAGTATGCATGCATGCAAAGTTCTTGATAAATTTGATGATGGAAGAAAAGAAAACCATATATGCATATTGATATCCCCATATCTTGGTAGCTGCCTGCAGTAAATGACCGAGTCACGTACGTTTCCTTCTTTTAACTCGCTTAGAGTTTTTGCCTCTTTCAGTCTCAACTTTTCTTCTGAATCTTCTCTTTCGGTCTGCATGTTCTTTTACTAGCTAGTTCTTCTCTGCTTTTCTTGGTACATTCTCAGAACCTTAACCTGGATTAACCATGCCTGACGTATGGGCAGGCAGCCCGGCCTTTTTCCCGTTTCAGAACCACGCACAGTGACGCGTTTGATCGAGAAGATCATTTCTATGACCAGATCGACAACCAGCTTTAATTTATTTTTTCTGAAAGAATGTGTATATATAGATAAATTTAAAATTAACCTCTTCTGTCTCAACCCTGAAGCAACACGTATACAGAAAACTCAAGTTCTACATATGCAATCACATAGTACGCTAGGTAAATGTATAGCAGATGATGATGGTGATGAGATCATTACGTGCACATCTAGTATACGTGTTTAACGCAGCAAGGTTTACTGCACTTGAGAACATCTACTAATAGTTCATCGGTTTGGCACATCTGCTTGGACCATCCATTAGCTATGCTTATGTTTATAGTCAATCAGTAGTTTGAAACAGTAACTCCTGCGACAGAGGCAAAATTTCAAACATGAAGCCCTGAAAGTCGTGGCTTCATGGGCAGTCCAGCCAACACGACATCTGTGCAGTGCTTAATTAGCTACTTAAATATAATAACAAAATAATTAATTAAGCAAAGCTTTTTTTCTTTGACAAGAGTTGCAGGACCATGAATGTTAGGTCTGAACTCCTGAAGGCTCATATGATCCCGGCATAACACGGAGGCTAATAAAGGTGACAGAGGGGAGAGGCAGCTAGCTGCTGAATGCAGTGAAAAGGTGGTGGTTTTGTGCAGGAATTTGTCAATGGCGGATTTGGGAACTCAGAGAGAGAAACGGATCTGGGGTAAAAGGTATGCATGCATGGAACAGGGATTGGCATGCGTTGGAAGGGTTTTGTCACACGCCAAATTGACATGCATGCCCTGCTGGGATCCATTGCGCACACCGAATAAGTGGGCATATATATCAACAAGGACACATGTCGTCCGCAACACTGCATCTACGGTACTACCCACTGATATTCGTGCTCCACTTACTCTTGAAGTGGGTAATACTGCATACTGGATCTTATTTCATATCAACATGTAATGACTTCCTTTTTAGTGTGCCAATGTCATCGTATTTGCATGATCATCACGTGTTGTTTATCGTATATGTACCGATAATCTCAATGAACTCCATATGCGTCGATGTGTAGTTTCTCAATAAACATCATCCATTTATCTATGTTGCTTTTGATAGTTTTGTTTTGTTGAAAAAAATGAAGCAAACCTTATCGTGTTAAAAAGGAGAAGCATAGCATGTCATAAAGTATAAAACCGTATTGTTCATACGTGCACTACAGGTAATTAGTCATATGACTTAGGTGGTGTTTGGATCCAGAGACTAAATTTTAGTCCCTGTCACATCGCATGTTTAAGCGCTAATTAAGAGTATTAAACATAGACTAATAATAAAACTAATTTCATAAATAGGAGCTAATTTGCAAGACAAATTTTTTAAACCTAATTAATCCATAATTAGCACATATTTACTGTAGCATCACATAAGCTAATCATGGATTAATTAGGCTCAATAGATTCGTCTCGCGAATTAGTCCAGGGTTATGAAATGAGTTTTATCCTTAGTCTACATTTAATACTTGTAATTAGTGTATAAATATGAACTAAATTTTAGTAGAGGATTCAAACAACCCCTTAGCTCTAGTACCATTGTCATAGATCATGCGCATTTTGTGAAACGAATGAATGGATATCTGCAGTACCGATAAATCAAAAACAGTTTCAGAGAACATACACAGGAACTTTGATTGTTGCAAATTAATTAATTAACCGATCCCAGCAGCAGCTAGCGTAACAATCAAAGTTGTCTTGGCAGAGAAGATCTCGGCGAGTGCATGTCTGACTTGACTGCATGGTAGGGCGGCGTCCGTTAATCCCCAGCAACACAACACACACACACACACAATAATATGGTGGTGTCCCTATAATGGAGCCAACCGTCACATCACATCACATCACAAATTCACAATTCTCACAAGCCCACACCACACCCGTATTTTTCTCCCGGTGTCCGGCCGCTGCTGTGCCTTCCCTCCCCTCTCTAGCTACCCATCTAGTACTAAACCTACTATAAAGCCAAGCCGGGCACAACCCCGGATGCACCCGCTCACCGCTGCTGCCAAACACGCCATCACCACCACCAGCAGCAGCAGGAGCAGCTAGCTGCATATCGTCGCCGTCGTCATCGTCGTCAGGCACTAGTGACCCATCAGTTCTAATCTCTCCCTCTTCTGCTGAGATAGACGACGAAGACGACAACGACGACGAGCTGAGCAGCAAGAAATCAAGAATTAGCTAGGAGGAGTTAGTATCAATCGGCGCGCGGCCGGCGGTGATGGGGAGGGCGCCGTGCTGCGACAAGGCGAGCGTGAAGAAAGGGCCGTGGTCGCCGGAGGAAGACGCCAAGCTCAAGGCCTACATCGAGGAGAACGGCACCGGCGGCAACTGGATCGCGCTGCCGCAGAAGATCGGTAAGCACGGACATATACTCCTCTCTTACCTCTTGTGTTCTTTCGCCTAGCTGATTTTGCTTGCTTGCTTCGTCAATTCATTTTGCTGTTCTGGGCTTCTCGATCTGGTGGCTGATTTGTGTGTTATTACTTATTAGGGCTGGGCACTGATCGCGCTGTTTGGTCTTAGACATCCTTATGTCGATGTTGTAACACAAAACCCCTTCTTATTTCAATCTTAATAACATTTGGTCAGCCTAATCTTGGGCCGATCCAGCAAAAATTGGGTTTGTTTGAGATAAATACAGAGGTAGGAATTTATAGAACGAACCACACTCCTTCGTAGACGTTAGGAGTCCATTGATGAAAAAAGGTTGGGGAAAGCTTGAACCCAAATCCTACAGTGATGGATATAAGCGAACTGGTATAGAATCTAGACCCATCGTAGAGACGTTCAAAAGGCTTTTTATGAATTCCGATTTATCCTGCTAGCAATTAATCTCCTTGGTTATGACAGGTGGTTGATAGCTTGCTAGTGCAAGTTAATCATCCATATAGTTAGCTTTTGATAGCTAGTTTGGTTTTTGTTGAGTGATTGAGTCTAAATTGGGGAATTAAAGCAAAATATTTTTTAGGGATGCATCTAATACATGTTATTTTCCCTCTTTTGTTAGTATCACCTGTATGGTGGATTAGCTGTTTTGCTAATACAAGGTAAAGTTTAGCTAGGTACGTAGAATTTTGATTAAAAAGGGGTGAACTATAACATGATCATCCATTTGTAGATTGCGCTATTTGTTTGTCGTGGAGTGAGAGATCTAGATCAAGGGATCAACTTGATTTTTTTTTCTGATAAATTAAGAGGGATCAGCTTTGATAGAGAGAGAAAATTCCTTTTTAATCAAGTGAAGAACACATGATAATTACATGAACCTAAACTTGAGTAGTCTTTTAATGTCTAGCGCACTGGAAGATAAGCCAAGTAGTTTGATCTTAGTTATTAGTTTACTTCTAGCTAGCTAGCTTGTATTTCGTGATCTTCAGTAGTATGCATGCATACCCCCTTCAATTCTTATTTTGTCTGAATACTGGATTGCAGTACTAGTTAATGGTCGTCTATCCTAGATCATTTCAATTCTTGTCTCCTTAATCTGATACAACTGGTGCCGTATATAATTCAACTGAATTTTAAGTATACTGCATATGATTATTGCAGGGCTGAAAAGATGTGGCAAGAGTTGCAGGCTTAGATGGCTCAACTACCTGCGGCCAAACATTAAGCATGGTGATTTCACAGAAGAAGAGGAGCACATCATTTGTAGCCTCTACATTAGCATCGGTAGCAGGTAATAATCACCATATTAGCAACTTGCCCTCTCATCGCATGTGCATACATAACTGCACACACCTCTCTATCTACTTCTACTTTCCTCATTCTTTTTTCCCCTTTGATCAGAGACTAATTAATTAACACATGCATCACTTACTAAAACATGACATGCACTATCAATAACTTCAGCTAATTATCAAAACAAAACAAAAAAAACTATAGCTAATTACTAATGTCCCTAAAAAAACTCTAGATAATTTAGTAGAGGTGTGCTGATACTGATTAATTGCATTCACAGGTGGTCGATCATCGCGGCGCAGCTGCCGGGGAGAACGGACAACGACATCAAGAACTACTGGAACACCAAGCTGAAGAAGAAGCTCCTCGGCAAGCGCGCGCCGTCGCGCCGCGCCCGCGCAAACCAAGACCCCTGCGGTGGCCTGGCAGCCACTGCAGGCGGCGGCGGAGGCACCGCGGCGGCGGCGCATCAAGCCCTAAGCTCGTCGGCTCTCGAGCGGATCCAGCTACACATGCGCCTCCAAGGCCTCTACAACAACGCGTTCGGCTGCACCACGACCAGCAACGGCGGCGGCGTCGCGCCGCCGCAGTGGCCGAAGCTCGAGGCGCTGCTGCCGAACAGATCGCTCCCGGCGCCCGTGCAGCCGACGGACGCCGTCGCCACCGCCGTCACCGTGCAACACCCAAATCATTTGGTCGTCGCTCAGACCCTCGCCGCCGCCAGCGCCGCCACGTCGGAGGCGTTCCAAGTCGCCGAGCACCTCGACCCTGCGGCGGCGACCGGTGCGAACTACATGCCGGGATGTCTCGATCAGAGGTCCAAGCTAGGGTTTTGCCCTTCTTCCGCCGGCGAGGCTGCAGGAGTGGCGGCCAGTGTTGAGATGACCTCGTCGTCAATGGCGGGTGGTGGGTTCGTCGCCGGCTACGGTCTCCACGACGAGCTATACGACTTCCTCTACAAGTGCGAATCGGTCGGTGTAGCGCACGGCGGGATCATTCCTTCGTTGCCGGAGTTGCAGTGCCCGGATGGCAGCGCCATCATCGGCGCCGACGAGAAGTTCTCGACGTGGACGTCGTCTTGCGACTATGGTTCGGGCGGCGCCGGCGATTACGTTCTAGGGTATGATCAATAATAGATTTTTGTTGCCGTATGTGCTAGCTATACATATATTACATTCAGTGATATGATCCAATTGATAGCTAGTAGTTGATATATATATGCATGTAAGCTCGGTTTCGACGATTGATCTTGAACTTTCTGTCAATACATATATAAATGTATGTGAATTAAATTAAATTACTGGTTTAATTGCCATGTTTTTTTTGTATGAGCATCAATATCATATTATATATATGGATGTTACGGGGAAACTATTTTGATCCCTCGAGGGGATACTCCCTCGTTGTTTGCATATTACTTAAATAGTTATGAAAAAAATTAAAAAATTGAAAAAATATAATAACATATGATATATCACTCCACCAACATGCAAATTTAAATTCAACTTCTACATCTCATAACGAAAAAACAAATTAAACTACAACTAGTTATATTCACAGTCAAATTTATTTTTTTTCGTTGCGAGATGTAAAAGTTGAATTTGAACTTACATGTTTATGGAGTGATATATCACATGTTAATACATCTTACTAATTTTTTCAAAATTTTTTATAACCATTTGAGTGATATACAAACAACAAGGGGATATCCCCTCGAGAGACCAAAATCCACTCCCGATGTTACGTACATATGTGAGTGTGAAATACACAGAAATAATAAGCTGTATGCGTGTGTGGTTAATCCAATCTCCGCCTTTGCATGCATACATGTACTTGGATAGTTGGACATTGGCTATACATATGCAATTATGCATGGCTCTCATATTCAAAACTATACTCATTTTTTTAAGATGATAGAAACTTTATTTATTGGTCTCAACCAATTACATCAAGATAATACAACCATACTAAAAACACATCTAGCCTCTACATAGGTAAGATGCACACAGCTTAAACACGCATCTACATTAGATTTGAGAAAAAGTAAACAAAAGACAAGAATGATTAAGGACCATCAATCTATATATAGACTAGATCTGCACCCACGATCCAGGGTTAAAAAAACTCACTGACCACTTGCTAATATGCCACAGCAATAAAATTCTACAAACCCGACTTCTAAATGATAGTCTAAGGATAGAACCAATGAGTAATCAATGAGATATACGAAGGAGTGAGACATTTTTCTGTTATCAAAATCACATCATTTCTATATAGCCATAATAACCAGCATGTAGCAGCCCTAGGAGTATGAGATCGTCCTATTGTAGGCTTGTTCTTGTGTAGATGCTACATCTTAGTTTCCGGAGACGATGTCTTATGCTATATAATAGACTAATAGTATTGATGTATACTGAGATCAAGCATGCTACTTTGTTGTGTTCAATTCAAAGTGTGTGGTCAGTAGACAGCTATTGTTGGCGATTTGGCGTCAATGGCGAACTTGCGGCGCGCTTGCAGGGCTGATTTAAGAACCTACACCTGACGGATAGAACTGTTATGTTAGGAATCTCTAGTTAAGATTCAGAAACACTTATCAGCCTCCCGGTCCGTCTGACCGACCGACTTGCACGTATTGTACCTATCTGTAGGCGAAAATGTATATTGCACACGTTGTTAATCTCGAAATTAAACTGTGACAAAATCGATGTACCTGCTGCAGGCTGATTGCTGATCGAGTTACAACTTGTAAACGTAGGTGGAATTTGCTCGATCCTTTCTCGGTTGCTCGTGGGGTCTGGGTCTCGCGAACGCGCGCCCGTCTCAGCCGTCGGATCAGCTCAGGCGGACAATCCTGACCATCCACACGCACCACGTCCTCACCTATTCGCGACCACGAGCCCAACCGAAGCCAGCGACCGTGCGGCCTTCTTATATGGGCCGGAGAACGTGCAGCCCATAACATATGGGCCGGAAAGGTATCATGGAGAGAGTGCGGCCCGTAATATACCTGTGGGCTTCCATGTTTCGTGGGCTGGTCATGGTAGCACTATTAGCGGGCCCAGTTTCAGAAATGGCATTATGTGCTGCACGCAATACGGACTGTGGGCTGTGGCAGATTCGATCGGGTGGGTGCTCGACGTGCGCGTATATTGTGCCCCACAGTCCGTCCTGCGACAGAATCTAAGCTGTCTCGATATGTTGGTGCACCGCAGTAGACATGGACGCAGATAAACTATACGTACGCCATAGCTAGCGTGGACTATACCCTGTTTAGTTATATGCATGCCAACCATTTTCGAACATGAACGCCACTCCTTCAGCCTGGCTAGCCACCTGCCCAGACAAAACCTCTCGTACCCCAGCCTCGTATAAATACGAAACATAACACAACATCAGAACAAAGTACGCAGGTCAACTACACCTGATCAAGCTAAAAAAAAAGGGAAAAAGATAACGTACCAAGCAATGGCTTCTCGCCGCCTCCCGTTCGCGGCGGTCGCCGCCGTGCTCCTCCTCCTCCTCGGCGTCCTCCACGGCGCCGCAGACGCCAAGTCGTCGTCGTCGTCGGGGAAGATGAAGAGCCTCGCGTCGGGGTTCCTGGACGCGCACAACGCCGCGCGGCGCCAGGTCGGGGTGTCGCCGCTGCGTTGGGACGAGAGGCTGGCGTCGTACGCGGCGCGGTACGCGGCGAAGCGGAGCGGCGGCGACTGCGCGCTCGTGCACTCGCACGGGCCGTACGGGGAGAACCTGTTCCACGGCAGCGGCGTGGGGTGGAAGCCCGAGGACGTGGTGGCGGCGTGGGTGTCGCGGGAGCGCGCGCTGTACGACGCGGCGTCCAACTCATGCCGCGGCGGCAACGCCGCGGCGTGCGGGCACTACACGCAGGTGGTGTGGCGGCGCACCACGGCGGTGGGCTGCGCGCTCGCCACCTGCGCCGGTGGCCGCGGCACGTACGGCGTCTGCAGCTACAACCCGCCGGGCAACTATGTCGGCGTGAGGCCGTACTAGCGAAGACGTGACGTACGTGATCGAGCCCGTGAAACGACACGCACGCACGTAATATGCAGGGGAGACGTAATTGCGCGTACGAGTGATTGCGCGGCGTGCATGTTTCGAGGTGATGATCAGAGCGTGATCTGGCTTAATTTGTTTTTCCGTTATTTTGGACAAGTTGTGTGTTGATTTGTTCACGGGGATCTTGTTCGGCGGATATATATCGGAACCCCTGATTATTTGTTACTTCTTGTCATTCATTTAATTCCTTGGTGAAAATGCCAAATGGAGAAAATAATGAGGTTAATTTAATGGTGGAACAAATTTGTTGCCAGGTCTTCTTACGCAGTTACGCATAATACTCCCTCCGATTATTTTTTAAAAAAAACAAGTTGGTATAAAGAACGTAGTTAACACGAGTTAAATTTAAACATAAAAATCATTGAAAGTATATAGGATTTAGGATAGGAAAATGATATGTTCAAGTTTCTCATAAGAAGAGCTTTTAAAATATTATTACACTTGTGTAACTTTTTAAAAGGATTTAAGGTAAAGTATAGTCAAAGTTGTATCGAGTTGACTTCAACAAGGATTTACTTAGAACACTTGTTCTAAGCTATTGTTATTTTTGTTTCTCATTATCCATCTAACTAAGTAGATAATGTACGAAAATAATCTAAATCAAACCGGTTGAGATGTTTGGCCATGGTTTTATCTACTATTTCATTCATCTTATAATGTGGTAATCTATAACAATCTATAATGAAATTAGACCCACCCTAAAACTATAAATTTGGATAGAATCTGGATGTAAGGACGAAAATTGTTATACATTGAGATAGAGGTAGTAGTACAACTTTCAAGGACTGAAAAATGCAAGCTTACATTTTACATTTACAGTATTTGTCAAGGCATCCATTGAGGGAACAGTTTACACTGGATCAGACAAGACAATAATTCGATAATGTGTACAACAAGCAACTTCTTCGTACTGAACTGTACACTTCAATTTCTGAACACCCGACACTGAGCTGTCTTCTCCTAACCCTGCAATTATCTTCCATCCTTCTTTATTATGCTATCCCAAAGCAATTATAACTCGTACCCAAGTAGAGAACAATATCAAATTTGTCGTGCTCTTGTTTCTGTTTAGCTAGTGCAGCGGACGCCAAAAGTCTTCCATCAGCTCCATTTGTTTCGCCGCATATCGGGCAGAGTTCTTGACAGACAGTGATTGGCACGTTGTTCATCAGTAGGTACATACCAACAGAAACCTTCCAAGTTCCAAACCATGCCAATTCGCCAATACATTCTTCGTATATATTCCTGGCTATTCGGTAGGTCAGGTCTGAATGATAATGGCATCTGTTCTGCCATAAAATAAACGAAATCTGCGACGCAAATGCAACGTTGTGATGATCACTAAAATTAGTACCACCCAGATGCACATGGTGTTTTACCACGACCGACCTCTTGACCTCTGAGATTTATTGATTAGATTATAACGTAATCGTAGTTAACTGCAAAAGCTGCACTTGCCACTGTTCCTTTCTTGACTTTCAGAGTTTACAGCATAGTTCGGAATTCAGAAATGAAGTACAAGCGGTTAATTAAGTACTCAGTAATTAACAACGGAGCAGCACACACTAATAGTTCTTTTCAAGCAACGAAAGCTGTCTGATGGAAGCTGGCTATCAATGTGTATCACTGTGTTGGCATTTGGCAGCCACTGTGAGTTGTAAAGAGGTAGTATAGCGTCTTTTCGAGAGCAAAACGCCGTGGCACGATCGGTGCTACAGGCCAAGTCAGGCGGCGCGTCATGATGCATCGCGCCGCAGATGAGTACAACTCTCCAAAAATAATTCTCGTGCAGTTTATTTCAATCCAATGCTCTTGAATCCAAGAGCTAGACTTCACTGAACAAATGGCATCGATTTAATTACCAAACGGTAACTGAATGCTGTTACTAAATTAATAGCTGGAGTAGACTCTTCTGACCTGCTAGAACTAACCAAAGAAACTAATCAGTTCGTCCTCTCGGCGCAGCCTGCACATAATTCAACTGCTAATTTTTATTCTAGTTGGAAGCACATTTAGGTAGACCTGCCTTCCAGAGCTTTGTGTGGCGCAATCATTATCGAACATGGCTCCTGTCCCCAACATCATCATCTAAAAATAAGCTTTTTTACTCAACGTCGAGTCCATATATACGGCCTTGAGCTAGCGCGATGGTAGTGGCAGTAGTGCAAATCCACAGCTCAGCATTTTGCCTCCCATGGCGTCCTCCACTTGTGCCAGAGCTCACATTGCCATTGTCCTTATCCTCCTCAGCATTGTGATTCTTCTTCCCGGCAATGTCGTCGTCGTGGGCGCCTACCCCCGCGGCGGCGGCGACTACAGGATGCAGTTCTTGGGGCAGCAGAACGCGGCGAGGGCGGCGATGGGCTTGCCGCCGCTGGTGTGGGACGAGCGGGTGGCCGGGTACGCGCGGTGGTACGCGGAGTCGCGGCGCGGCGACTGCGCGCTGGTGCACTCGTCGGGGCCGTACGGGGAGAACCTGTTCTGGGGGAGCGGCACGGGTTGGTCGCCGGCGCAGGCCGTGGGCGCGTGGCTCGCCGAGCAGCCGCGGTACAACTACTGGAGCAACAGCTGCTACGGCGGCATGTGCGGGCACTACACGCAGATCATGTGGCGCGCCACGCGCCGCGTCGGCTGCGCCATGGTCACCTGCTACAACGGCAGGGGCACCTTCATCACCTGCAACTACGACCCGCCTGGCAACTACGTCGGCATGCGCCCCTACTGACTAGCCACCTACCAGGCCGCCGCCGGCGGCGGCGGCGGCGGCGGCGGCGGCGACGGTGATCGATTCTTCCTTGGTCCGCTCTGCCGGCCGGCCGGGAGCACCGCGGCACACGGCATGGCGACGCAGCGCAGCAACCAACCAATCCTGCTGTCTCATTCATTGCCATATGATGATGATGTTACAAGAGTACTACAACTGTACAAAATAATTCTTTCTACTGCACGGTGCCACATCTGTTTTTTTCTTTTTACCTTTTTTTCCTGCCAAAATATATATTATGATGTTATTGGTAGGATCGGGAAACTACAATGAAATATGATCAGCTAATCGATTGATCTATTACCATGTCCAACATTTTTTTCCCCGTCCCTTTCCTGCACATTTCACTTGTACTCCACTACTTTTGAACACATTTTACAGTGGCAAAAAGTGTGTCATGCAGAGCTGTTGCAAGAATGAAACAATTGAAATATGAGAGGTACAGAAATCACTTTTCTCTGTGAGGCTTTTAGGTGAAGAAGAGATTGGTGGCCTCTGATTGGTGGTTGGTCGGTTGGGTTGGGCTGAGTAGTGCAAAGCTGTTAAGATGGGAAAACGACCAACGGATGAGTTGTTAAATGAGTGCGCTACTGTACGTAATTGGCGCATCCATGTGCCTGTACCGGGAAGACGCTCAGAGCCTGGGCCTCCTCTCTCTCTCTCTCTCTCTCAAGTCTGAAACTGACTGAATCTCTGAGGTGTGTGCATCATGGTCAGTTGGAATCCGATGCAATGCAATGCGACCCAACCGTTTTTAATCTTCTCCTCTAACTCTGCGGCGTCGTCTAGCTGCAAAAACTCGCGCATTGATCGCCAATGCGAGCGTGTTGAATGCGTAGCTGAAGTATAGTAGAGTAGTATCAGTAGCAGCTGACGAGTTAAATACGCGACAACTGCAGGCCAGCTGCAATGCCTGCAAGAAGAGTACAAATATACTGTGCGAATCTAGCAGCAAAAATTGCAGGATCACGGCGTCACGAGCACGAGCCTACGCATACGCGAAGCAGATGTGATTTGGGTCGCTGCGACACCACATGTCCACATGCTAGCTAGCTACTACTGCTAGTACTGCAATTTACTGTATTTCTTCTGCACCTCTGGTATTGTGCAGGCAATGCGTATCTTGTACAGTTTATACGGGTCAAAGCTGAAGCTGAAGTGAAGGAACGGTCAATTGGTGATCTGGTGAGTATTATTTCGGGGCAGAGTTTAGTACAATAGTTGCAGCCTATGGTCCGCCTTACATTTGCACGATAATCTGTGCTGTGGTATACATTGTCATGTGGCAAATGTCAACAGGACAGCGGCGTTAGTTAATGCCCTGCCGATTTGACAATAGGCAAAGGAACATCAGAACATGCATGTGCTCTTGCAAATTGCAGGGTCATCGTTATTCATCTCGTTCCTCCCCATGCAGACACTGTTGGAGCATGTGCTATTGAATGAACACTGTAATGATCAGTAACAATAACAATCCCTTCGATCGAACCTGCGCAAAGTGTGCTGCGTTAAATCTGAGCCAATTTCTGCCGTGTTACTACTTTGTCAGCTGCGCCTGTAATTTGGGTGCTGCAAGTCGTGCAAGTAGTAGTATGATCCTCTTGTGTGCCATCCTGCATTATTGCCATCTAGCCAACAAACAAATGGTAGTAGCATACTAGTATTATCACACTGATGAAGATGCCCCTGGCTACCCATATGCTGGCGCAAAAATTCGTTGGTCGTTTTGTTTGTCGATGCTCCTTATACAACTGATCCTAACCGACCGTCGGACTCGGTGGCAGCGCTATGCAATCTGCCAGCGGCGCCCACAAGTCACTGAAGCCCACAAGCCAGAGGAGATGCAGCATGAAACCGGGCGTGGTCGCCCAAACGGCCGAAAAGCGTACGTCCCTCGCGATCACGGCCCAACCCACCGAACGTACATCTCAATCCTGTTCCACCATAATATAACATATGGGCTGCACGTTCGTGGCAATTCACGATCTCACGAGAGACCGAGAAGGCGAGAAGGGAGCAAATTCCAACGTTTTTTTTTTTCTAAAAGAAATATATTTATCTCCGAGACGGATGTGGAATCGGGTATACGACATAGAATTTGAATAGTACACGGACGTCCTTAATTCCTCATACGTGTGCCCCTTTAAATTAATAGAGAGCTCTGGCTGGTGTTCCTCCGTTTTTCACCTTCGAATCGAATCACTTCAACCCCCAAATCCTCACCACCTCCACCGAATCTCGCCACGGATAGCTCCGATCTATTCTTCCGACCCACTCACCTCCAGGAAAACTCCTTAATCCATCAAATCCCACATCCTAACCATGACTGGAGAGAGAAAAATCTCCTTCGAACAGTGGGCAAAATCCAATATTAAAGAGTCTACCCTGTTAGAAATGGTGAAAGATGGTGTACTCCCAGCGAAAGAGATCATTGGGTGGCGCCCCGCATATAGCGAAGAATTCCCAACTCCTGACACCGGCGAAATAGTGGTATTTACTCCTTTCTTCTACGCTAGCTTTGCTCTTCCAACTTCCAGTTTTTTCCGTGGACTCCTCGCATTTTATGGGATCCAGATTTTCCACTTAAATCCGAATTCTATCTTGCACATTGTCAATTTTATCCACCTTTGCGAAGCCTTTTTAGGCATCCTACCTCACTTCGTACTGTTCCGCCGCATCTTCTACCTCAAACCCCAACCTGACAAGAACAACCCTTGTGTTGTCGGTGGGTCCGGGTTCCAGTTGCGCGGAACACTTACCTAGAAATATTTCTCTTTCCCCTTCAAAACCTCCAACAAAGGCTGGCATTCCAATTGGTTTTATATCTCCAATCCGGCCCCCTGCCTTCCCGACTTCGTCGGTCTTCCACCCGTTCCCCAAGATCATTGGAGAAACCTTCCAATTGGCGATGAGCTCGCCCAAGCCAATGACTTCATCGTCTGATGGAAATTAAGCAAAAAGGCCTCCAAGGAGAACAAGTCACTCGGTATTTCATCAAGTGCCGACTGGCTCCAATCAAAGAGAGAAGTAAACCAGCATATGAATATGAGGGCCAAACTGATCCAAACCACGAAGACCCCAACTCAATTGATTACAAAGTGATGTGCAGCCGTATGTACAAAATCTTCTCATCTGGCATAGCTATCGACTACAGCCACAAGCTCCCGGTTACCCCATATAGCCTGCTCCGACCGCCTCCTATGGTAAGTAAACTTTAATTCTTCTTTGAATAATTAACTTCAGCTCGTCTGCTTTAATAACTCTCCATAATATGTCTTATGCAGGAAAATCTGCTTTTCACTTCTAAGCCTCCTCCTTTTGCTCCTCACAAGCCAACTACTGACAAAGCTCAACCTTCTAGTGGCCCCACTATTAATCCAACTACAAAGGGCAAACGAGTAGCCCAAGATGACAACCTAAAGCAAAAACTGAAGCGCAGTAAACTAGTCTGCAGCGACTCCGAGGATGATGAACCAAGCAGGCAACAAACTAGCGCCACAATTGCACCAGCCAAATCTCCTGCTACTCGGCCTGCTCCCAGGTTCCGCGAGTCTTCAAGGTACTATTCATTCTCTGAATTTTTCATACTTTAATCATTTCATCGCCAGCTAAAGAAACTACTACCTCCTGGAGTGCTAAT
This sequence comes from Oryza punctata, assembly GCA_000573905.2. NCBI lineage: Eukaryota > Viridiplantae > Streptophyta > Magnoliopsida > Poales > Poaceae > Oryza > Oryza punctata. The sequence goes on from CM002489.2 coordinate 39,895,710, forward strand.
CCTTCTTATGATCTTTTTCTTCAACCTTTGGACGCAGGAAACCTCAAGACATTGACCCAACTAGCAAAACCGAAGCTCCACCCATAGGTATTTCAGCTGAATCCGGATCGGAGCCCCAGACTGGAATCCAGTCGGAAACTACTAAGCCAGCTCCTGAAGCAGAACCCCTAGCTGAAAACTAGTCGGGTGAAGAAAATCCCAATACAGCTCATCAAGGTCCATCACCAGGTGCCCAACAAGAGAATAACGAAGGACGACCAGCCAACTCTCTACCACAAAACAACAAAAAGACAGATTCCATCAACAAACTGTCTGATCATACACAAGGCCCTTCTTCAGAACACTCTAAAATCATTACAGGTAAGTTTCTTGCTGTATTTCAAATTCATCTTTACATTCCATGTCAACAGTCTTTAATTTGCAAATCAGGACCTCTAATCAGCAAAGAAGGAGAAGAAATCCTCAGGATCAAATCATTCGAAGAATCTCTCCCTCCAATTAAACTTCAGTGGAGAGACAGAGATGGTTCCCTCCAAAACATCGTAATCAATAAACAAAAAGAGGATGAAGAACTCCATATGCTAATCAAAAGCTTGAACGAATCCACCCGGCTAGTCAATGTGAGTCTTTCTCCCTTTATCTTCATCATCTATTTTAATTCCTTACCGAATCAAATTATTTCTCAGAGAATCCATCTTCGAAACGAGGCCAAGACTAACGCATTGGAAAAACTCGTTCCACACCTTGAGACTCTCGAAAAAGTCAAGGCTGAGTTAAAGCAAACTCAAGAAGATGCACAATCCAAGGAGAGGGAATTCAAGAGTCAAATCAATCAACTCATGGATATCAGCTTTAACCATCGTGGAACCATTGGAGGTGATTGAAATCTCTTATTTTCTATATGCATATAGCAAGCCCAACAAACTTATTTGACTCCTTTCAGCACAAGCAACGAAAATCGAATCCCTAACTACCCAGTTGAAGAAACTTGAAGACATCAATACCCAACTGGCAATTGACAAAACCAAAGCCGAAGAAGATCTTAGAGGTAAAAACTCGATTTTTCTTGTTTGTAAGTATCCTTATTGTATTTACTTGAGTATTCATTCCAATTTACCAGAACACAGACCATCAACTAAAGACCAAGGCCCAATTTGATGTTTTTGCTGAGCGAGTAAAGAGAGCTGAAAATGTTCGAGATGAAATAACCAACGCTGTTGCCCCAATCTTAAACACCATATATCAAAATGGTCTTGGCTCCAACTATGAAGATGCCGTGGAAATTTTTGAAAAACTTCATACTGCTTCAGCAAGATACTTCAACAATATTAAGGATGCCGCTACCATGAGTGCAAGCCAAGCCTTGGCAACAGTCAAATCCTTGTATCCTCGAGTTGATATAGAAGCTGCTGGAGATGGGTTTGCTGACGGTACCACAGATGAAGAAGCTCTCGAGCTAATCAATCGAGCCCAAGAACCTGCCAACAAAATTGCTTCTGACGTCTTGGATAATTTTCAAATATAAACTCTTGTTCCTGTATATAGGTTGACCATGGAGCTTCGATTCATTGTATGATGACTTATTTATGCCAAGTTTTAAGTTGTCAATCCAGCTTTAAATTTCTTAAAACTTCTCTCCGACTTTTTCCAAGCCTAAAACTTGTCGAAGTTATTGAAAAAATTTTAGTCCTCATCCACTAGATCTAAGCTTAAACAGGGTCAGTGACAAATCACATAAACAAATCAATATCATTATTATTAGTAGACCCCGACTGGCAACTCAAGGAAATTCATGAGTCGGCAGTCGCAAGGAAAAGATTACAAAGAAATATTTAAGTGTAGAAACGACGAAGATGTTCTATGTTCCATGAATTATCCACAACTGTTCCATCTTCACGCTTTAGTCGGTAGGCTCCCGGCCGAGTAATTTCCGCAATTATAAAAGGCCCTTCCCATAAAGGTGATAATTTGTGCCTATCCTTGGTCGTTTGAATCTTCCGAAGAACCATATCCTCAACTATGAAAGCACATGATCTGACATTACGATTATGATAACACCGAAGGCCTTGCAAATATCTAGCCGACTGAATGAGTGCTGCCTCTCGGGCTTCCTCTAGTCGGTTCAAATCATCTGCCCTATCACACTCCTGACGCTCATCATTAAAGTTGCGCACCCGCAAGGATTCAAACTCCATTTCACTCGGCAACATAGCTTCAGCCCCATATACTAAAAAGAAAGGTGACTGACCCGTAGCTCGACTCGGAGTGGTACGTAATGACCATAAAACTGAAGGCAATTCTTCTGTCCACCGACCAACATAAGGACTCAATCTGTCAAAAATCGAGCTTTAATTCCTTGGAGAACCATCCCGTTTGCGTGCTCAACTTGACCATTACTCATAGGATGCGCCACAGAAGCATAACAAATCTTAATCCCAAAATGTTCACAAAAGTATTTAAACACACCTCCTGTAAACTGAGTACCATTATCGGTAATGATCCGATTAGGCACACCAAAACGATGCACAATATTGATGAAAAATCTTGCGTTTTATCTGCTGTGATCGTTGCAACTGGTTTTGCCTCAATCCACTTGGAGAATTTGTCCACCACAACAAAGAGTTGTGTATATCCGCCTTGTGCCCTTTTGAAAGGACCTACCATATCCAAACCCCAGACCACAAAAGGCCAAGAAAGTGGGATGGCCTGTAATTCCTGAGCTGGCAAGTGAATCTGACTAGCAAAAATTGACAACTTTCACAAGTACGGACAATCTTATCAGCATCACTAACCGCTGTAGGCCAAAAGAAACCTTGTCGGTATGCTTTTCGGACTAAAGTACGTGCTGCTGCATGGTTACCACACACTCCCGAGTGGATATCCTTCAAAAGTTGTAAGCCTTCCTCGAGAGAGACACATCTTTGCAACACACCAGATGGATTTCTCTTATACAACTCCTCCTCAACAAGGACGTAAGCCTTACTTCGACAATGAATCCGCTCGGCCTCGTTCTTGTGGGGAGGTAACTCGTGATGCTTCAAGTACTTGATAAAGGGCATCCTCCAATCGACATCAATCAATAAAACTTAATCACTGACTCTCTTCTCTAAAGTTGACTTCTTCAAAATAGTTGGTTCATAAAGGTGCTCCACAAAGACATCCGAAGGAGCTATCTCTCTCTTAGACCCGAAATTAGCCAGACGGTCTGCAGCTTCGTTATTGTGTCGGAGAACGTGGGTTAACTCCAACCCATCAAATTTATCTTCCAACTTGCGAACCTCTTGCTGGTAAGCGGCCATGTTGTCATCAAGGCATGTCCAGTCTTTCATCACTTGATTAACCACTAATTGGGAAAATCGCGTCGTACGACTAAGCGTCGTATCCCTAGAGACACGGCGAGCCGCAACCCATGCAGAGGGCTTCATACTCAGCGACATTATGCGAGGCTGAAAAGTGAATCAAAAGTACATAACTGAAGCGTTCCCTAGTCGGGGAAATCAGAACGACTCCTGCCCCAGCCCCTGAAATCCTCTTGGATCCATCAAAATGCACTGTCCACTATTCCATCCTTTCCGTGGGCACTTCTTCCTGACACTCGGTCCACTCGACCACAAAGTCGACTAACACCTAGGACTTTACAGAAACCCGAGGCTGAAAAGTGATGTCTAAAGCCATCAACTCCAAGGCCCACTTAGCAATGCGTCTCGTAACTTCACGATTGCGACGAATATCACCGAGTGGAAATGATGTAACCACTGTGTTCGAGTGACTAAAGTGAATTGGCCGCTGAACCTTCTGGGTGCGATCTTCCTCTTCACGCTCAACGACCAGCACTGTACTCACTACTTTTGAAGTCATCGATACATGAAGTAGCAACGGCTCCTGTGGCAACGGCGAGGCCAACATCGGCCGCGTTGCTTTTTGGGCTTCTGGAGTCCATTGGAAGTCGTCGGTCTTCTTAAGCAATTTGAAGAAAGGCATCCCTCATTCCCCGAGCCTTGAAACAAACCTACTGAGTGCAGCCATGCACCCAGTAAGTTTTTGGACGTCTTCCTGGGAATTCAGAGGCTTCATACTCAAAATGGCGTTGATTTTCTCCGGGTTGGCCTCAATGCCCCTATGAGACACCATGAAGCCAAGCAGCTTCCCTGACGACACTCCGAAGGTGCACTTCTCGGGATTTAGCTTTATCCTGAAAGCGCGAATGTTGGCAAAAATCTCTTCCAAGTCTTCTATCAAGTTGTCCCTTCGCTTTGTCTTGATGACAACATCGTCAACATAAGCCTCCACATTGCGTCCAAGTTGCGTCTAGAGACATCGCTGAATCATGCGTTGATAAGTAGCCCCTGCATTCTTTAATCCGAAGAGTATGGTGATGTAGCAATATGCTCCAAACGGGGTGATGAACGAAGTTTTCAAGCAGTCGTATTCCTTCAGACTGATCTGGTGATATCCCGAGTAACAATCCAAGAAGCTAAGAAAATCACACTCGGCCGTTGAATCCACCACTTGATCTATGTGGGGTAAGCTGAAGGGGTCCTTGGGATAAGCTTTGTTAAGATCTGTGTAGTCGATGCACATGCGCCATTGTCCTGTCTTCTTACGAACCAGGACCGGATTTGCCAACTGTTGATGCAAAAAAAACACACTGGCCTGAGAGATTTGCTTTACTCTAGTGCAGATCCAAAATTAAGCTTTTAGGTTCAAGGGCGTGCCAGTTGATTTGACCCTGCAATCAACAAGAAGAAATATGCAAAGAATATTAATAAACGATAGACAATCGGCCAGACGGCCGATTTCATATTGTATGTGACCTAGCCGATGCAATAAAGCATGAATCGGCTGTAAGGTATAGTTATTGATAAAACTAAGCTTAAAACTAGTATATCGGCTGTAGAGATCAATGTTACATAATCAATACATCAATATTACTTTAGAAATAAGCAATTGGGATAGATCGGACTGAACCGAGACAGTATAAATTGCCCAAGTCTAAAGATAACATGAAATAATGATTATATAGACTCATGTCATAGCCGATATCTAGATTTAAGCATGTATCAGCTATAGCTCCGATACAACCTTATACCAGGATATTCTCTAGTAATAAATAAATTCAGCTATAACCAATCAAATTGGTATCAAGCTCAATATATTTATATTAGATTAGATCCTGATATAAGGGGCAGATACAGAACATTAAACAAAGTATAAAACAATGTAAAACATCTATACCAGATAAGATCGGCTGAAACCCCGATACTATCCTTATTAACGATCATGAGGCAGGCTAGACATCATGATTCTAAGTATGACTTAATAGATTGGACTTAACCAATGCAGCATTAAGTATACAGAGAAACATGACATCTAGAGAATCAAGCCGATGATCGTCTTTTCAGGATGGTTGATACATTATATAATCTAAACCAACAAAGTAATCTAGCCGATATCGACGAAACCCTAAAAAGGATCCAGCCAATGCAAGTAGATTGCATTGTCGATTTAAATTATATAATGTATATGATAACTCGGAGATTCACAACATAGAACTAGAGTATCATAAAGATGTAAGAACTAGCCCCAATGATGCGAATCGCCATGACAAGATATACCTTTTCGTCAAAGATCAAATTGATGCAGCCCGACTCAAGAGCACAAACTTGTCGAAAAGTAGAAAACAAAGGTGGCGATGCGCCGAGATTGATTGAATGTGTGTTATTATTTACAAGACCTCGGGATTATATTTATACCCGAAAATACAAACATTGTCCATCATGGACACGACTCATATTAACCTAATACAAATCTATCTAACGAACAAGTCCCTTAGGCGGACTCGTACCGGGAATATCTATAAGGAAATTACATAAAATAACCTAATTAATAGATACAATTGCCAATTTTGGACTCTACCCTTGCACGGTAATCTTATCTTAAGCCCTTTGTTGAATCCAATATTGATTTCACATGCGATATCAGCCCCATCGGCTATCCTAATCGGACTCGATTTCCAGCCGATACGGACTCCAGCCGATGCGTACTCTGTTCTCCGAGATTTCTGCATATCTTTGAATCCGCTTCGGATTGGATTGTGTTTCCGATTCATGTAGATTAGATTACTTGCCAAATTTCATCGTCAACACCAACCAGTCGGGATGGTAGACTTCCTTGATAAACCCGCCACAAAGAGCTTGGTTAACTCTTCTCTAATAGCGTCCCTTCTGTCCTGTGCAAATCGGCGGAGTCGTTGTTTGATAGGTTTAGCCTCTTCTTTGACGTTTAAAGAGTGCTCAATCACCTCTCTAGGAATACCAGGCATATCAGATGGTTTCCACGCAAAGATATTTTTATTAGCTTGAAGAAAGGTGATGAGCGCACTTTCCTATTTACTATCTAATCGGCGCCTAATACAACAGTTTTAGAAGGATCAGAGGAATCTAAAGGAATTTTCTTAGCCTTGGCATCGCCTTCCCCTAATTTGGCTGCCTTTTTGGCAGGGGCCTCCCCTTCTCGTGATGTAGACGCAGCCAGCCGGATTTCCTGTTGGCCAAGTGATCTCTCACGAGATTGTGCCAACTCGTAGCTCTCCTTGTCGTAGGTGAGAGCCTGCTTGACATCGCTGTGCAGGGGTATGACTCCACGTGGACCGGACATCTTCATCATCATGTAGGTATAATGAGGTACAACCATGAACTTGGCTAACATCGGGCGACTGAGGATGGTGTGGTAGGCTGTCTCGAAGTCGGCGACCTCAAAACAGATGTTCTCCGTGCGGAAGTTCTCTTTTGTTCCAAAGGTGACCAGGAGAGTGATCTGGCCAAGAGGTGTTGAAGATAATCCAGGGATGACTCCATGGAAAGGAGCAGAGCTCGGCTTCATCTCAGAACGTGGGATTTGCATCTAATCCAGGATCTTGGCGAAGAGGATGTTGAGTGCGTTGCCGCTATCGATAAGCATACGTTTGAGCTTGACGTTGCGGACGACTGGGTCTAATACCAAGGGGTACCACCCCGGGTAGACCACTCGGTCGGGATGATCCGAGTGGTCGAACTTGATTGGAATCTCCGACCACCGCAAGTACTGGGGAACTCCTGGTTGCGCCATGTTGACCTCCCTGTCAGTAAGCTTCTATTTTCTCTTTGACTCGTATGCGAGCGGACCTCCGAAGATGTAATTTAGCTCGCTTCTGGGATCTTGAAAAGCCCCTTAACTTGGGTCGTCATCATTCTTCTTTTGTCCAGAGGTTCCTTCTCCTTCGATCGGCTTCTTGACTCGAGCAGCATACTTCTCTACAAACTGCTTGTAGATGTAGCAGCCTTTGGCCGCGTGCCCTTTATTGGGGTGATGCGTGCGGGGGCCATTCATTATCCTGTCATAGGTATTGACTCGGGGCCGTTGGTTCTGGAAATTCGAAGTGGTAGCGATCAGATCCTCGGGCTTACGCTTGCGATCTTTGTGCTTTCCGCCGCTTCCACTGGCTCCTGTCCCACCGTCATTGTCCTTCTTCTTGGAGCTCCAACCTCCTGCCTCCTGCTTGGAGGTCTTGACTGCATCATCCAACTTAGCGTACTCGTTCGCCTTTTCGAACATTTGCTTGACTGTCTTTGGAGGCTTGCGGCTGAATTTTCTGATAAGTAAGTCGTTGCGGAGTCCTCTTGTGAATGCGGTAATGATGTTGTCATCAGTGACGTCGGAAATCTTGTTGCGCTTCTTGGAGAAACACCGTATGTACTCATGCAGAGTTTCGTCCGGTTTCTGTACGATGTTGTACAACTCAAAGTGTGTCCCAGGACGCTCGAAAGCACCCTGGAAGTTGGTGATGAAGTGGTCGCGAAGCTCGCTCCAGGAACCGATGGTGCCTCGTGGTAACCCGGCGAGCCAGTTCCTGGCTGAGTCAATCAGCGCTACTGGCAGATAGTTTGCCATGGCCTTGTTGTCTCCTCCTGCTACGTGAATTGCAAGCATGTAGATGGTTAACCAGCACTCGGGGTCGGTTTTGACGTCATAATTCTTGATGCCGATTGGCTTAAAACCGGTCGGCCAATTCACTCGATGCAGGTCGCTGGTGAAGGCTGGGACTCCTTCGCAATCTTCGTCATCTTGAATTGTGATGCCTCTCTCCCTACGTCGCTGGTTGAGGGTGTCCCTCAGGTCGATTGGAGCCCTGGGAGGACTGTGGTAGTCGGAGTGAACTCTGCGATCTCTAGCATGAGGCGATGGGCGGGCGACGTGGCCGATGGGCGATTGGGTCGACTGCTCCCGGCATGCTCCGCTATTGTGGTTGGCACGGGAATTAGTCCTGCTTCTACTATCTCTTATTCTGGAGGTCGGTGGGCGACTGCGGGGCGGGAGTTCTTGATGTAGATTTGCTGGGTCATCGGCTCGCGCCTGCAGTCGGGATGGTTGCCGCGACGAGGGTCTTCACTTGATTGATCAGCGGTGCGACGTGGGGCGGAGCCGCGCCGAGTAGCATGTCAAGGAGAGTGATAGCCTCAACAATGTTTTGTTGTGGTGTAAGGATCACATTGGTGTTGTCGACAACGGTTTGCCCGATGAGGTGCCTAGCCCTGCGTCCAGCCTCGGCCAGATCTCTGAGTCTACGGTCTTCCTCTTTCTTGCGCCTCCTCTCTTCGTCTTCTCTGCGTAGGCGGTCTTGATCTGCTTATGCTTGTCGTTCTAGTTCTAGTCTGACCCTGTCTTGATCTAATCTGATCCTATCTTGCTCCAGCCTGATCCGTTCTTGCTCGACTCCGGCTCGGGCTGCTTCCGCGGCTTGTAGTCTCGCGGCTACCTCTGCGTCGATCTCGTTGTTTGCCATGAAGACTCCATTGAAAACTAGGGTGTAGTCGTCGTCGAAGTCGGAATCGTCTCCGGCTTCGGTGTCAGCGGCATCGCCATGGATGCTTTCTTCCGAGGAGCTGGCGTAGGCGGCGAGCTCGATGGTGGAGCAGGAGCCAAGTGATGGAAGAACGACGTTGACTTCTCTGAAGCCAGATCCAATCTTGATCGAGTTCGGATTGGGTCTGGACCTACGGGGGGAGGGCGATCATGATCCAAAAACTGTGGCTAGGTCTGGCGGTAGCTGCATGATGATTGTCGGGTACGCTTGCACGTCTTGAGGCGGGCTCGGCGTAGGAAGAGAAGTTGTTGTAGACTCTTCTCCCGAGTGGTTTAAGGCCATCTCGTGGAAAAGTAGCTTGGCGTTGGTCTCAGCCGCGTTAGGAAGACTAAGCGGCCATGAGACGTCATCCCCTCCCGACTGGTTGGATGCCGAGTCGAGAAGAGAAATTTTTCCGAAGTTATCCGTGATGAAGTCGAGGCTACCGAAGCGGTACACCTGCCCTGGAGGAAAGGCGAAGTCGTCGATGCTTGATGATGATCCCATCTCACTTGATCGGCGAAGAACTTGACGATCCTCTACCTGACGCGCCAACTGTCGAAACTAGAATTCGGCAATATGAAATGGGGGTAGCGTAGAATAAGAAAAAGTGGATGTGTTGTGAGACAAAGGATTTAGACAGGTTCAGACCTTCTTGAAGAAGTAATACCATACTCCTGTTTTGGGGATTGGATCCGCCGAGTTGTATATTGATCTTGTGATCTTAATTAGCTTATGCTTACAAGAAGCACCCCATCCTCCTTATATAGCCGGAAGGAATGGTTTACAAGATACAGATTTAACTCCTTATGGTTTAAATCTCTTATAATTAATCTATAATCTTAATCAAACCAGGACTATAGGCCATGCTTAAATACACAAGGCAATGTAATACCCGAGTCCTAGTTTTATCTATATCCCCTATAACTAGTCGGATAACTAGATCTATGGGTATGTGGTTGCCCATAATCTTCACAAACAGTGACTGTATGTATAATCTCATCTCTTCCTGTCGAAAGCTAGGTGCATGCATCGATGGCGGACCGGCTCAGCGAGCTACCTGACGACGTCCTGGTCTCCATCCTGAGACGTGTCGACCTACACAACGCAGTAAGAACAGCGATACTCGCTAAACGGTGGAGGCATCTCCCGGCCGTGCTTCCTGATGTCGTACTGGACGTCCTCTCCTTCAAAAAGAAGCATGAGGATGATGGTTTCACGTCGAAACTGTCCCGAGAAGCTCGAGCCAACTTCGCCGTGGCTCAAGCCGCAAAAACCATCTTCGCACGTCGCGGCGGCGAGCACGCCATCGACCGCCTCTTCGTGCGATTCTACCTGAGGGAGGAGTCCATCGGCATCGTCCGCTCCGTCGACGACGCCATCGCGAGCGGCCGCGTCCGCTTCCGCGAGGTGGCCACCGCGTCGTCGTCCTCGAGTGCACGGACAGAGACATGCTCGCGAACGCGAGGCGGCTCGTGTCGTTCGTCGACGGGTGCCCCCGCGCGTTCGCGGGGCTCACGCGGCTGCGCGTCGAGAGCGTAACGCTGCGCGGATCCGACGTGCCTAACGTGCTCGCCACCTGCAAGAATCTGGAGCTCCTCTCCTTGCTCAATGTACTGCGACGCTGGCTCGAACGTGGCGTTGGAGATGGAACACCCGCGGCTTGTTCGCCTCGACATTGACGCGTGCGACTTCGAGACCGTCGAGCTCAAGTGGCTCCCGAGGCTGGTTCATGTCTCTAACAACGTCTGGTTCCCTTCACGGACTCTACCTCCGCCTTGTTTTTGGCCATGTTCCACAGCTTCGGACAGTGATACTCTCCACTGTCGGTACAGTTAACTACAGAACTCTCAAGCTAAGCGAGCTTCTTGTAAATACCACTAGCATACGTACACTGCAAATGATTTTTGAGAGTGAGAAGGTATGTAAAAGAATTGGTTGCTCCTCGTGTTTCTGTTTCAGGTTTGAAATGTCACGTTTGTTGATTCGTCCTTACTGATCTTGTACAGATCTGGTTCCAACCTGAAAGCCCGAAACATCTGGCTCCTCTACTCCGCAATCTGAGGATTGCATGTTTGGACAGGATTCACAAGGAATGTGACCTCATTTGGATGATGTTTATGTTAGAAGCTGCACCCCTCTCGAAGGAGCTTCGCATACCGGTAATTACTAGTATATTTATATGTAGGGACAATTGCAGCCAGGACGGCGGCCGCTCCCAGGCGCAGCGGCGGCGAGCGAGGGCGGGTGCGCACGGTGCTCCATCGGGGGTGTAGGCAGGCCGGCGGCGAGCGAGGGTGGGCGCGCGTGGCGCTTCGACCGCAAGGCCGGTGGCCGCTCCTAGCCAGCCAGCGAGGCAAGCGCGTGGAGGTAGGCAAAGCTCAGAAATTGTTTACTTTTTAGCTTAGAAATTGGATATTTATTTGTCCCTTTTAAATAATTCTGTGCAAATAGGGACTTGTAATATGATTTGGACTGTAATATGTGGTAATGTGCCTTCTATGTTGTGGATATGTGATGTGTGCAATTATGACTATGTGACACTAATGTTTGCAGTCTATGACTTATATATATCGTGGCTTATTTATATTGGACACTTTGTAATGCTTGCTATATATATGACTTGTGCTAGTTGTGTCAAATTTCTGTCAAAATGTTGTCGAAATATTACCGAAATTTTGTTCAATTCTAATCAAAATTTGTACTTGGCTAGTATTTTTAATTTTTTTTGTTACAGTACAAAAACATTGGATTATTTATAACATTCTTATATTACTACATAATAGGGGCAAACATACACAAGTTGAAAAAAATAGAGGTAAAAACACACTAGCTGAAAAAATAGGGGCAAAATACAATAACCACCAAGGGTATAAATGTCCTTACAATAACCACCAAGGGTATAAATGTCCTTTTTCTCTAGAATTAACACCGTTAACCTGGCTGTTAGAAGTGGGGGTAGACGGCTGTTTCAATTTTAAAAAGTGGGGGTAAAACTGTAAACCCTAAAAGTGATGGTAAAATAACAGTTGGGTTTAAAAATAGGGATATAGATGCAATTATCCCTTATATGTATTATCAATTAAACATACGTCATCTCTAAAACTTACGGGCATGCTCAACTAAGCAATTTGTCATGCGTCGCATGCAGGTCACAGAGCACTCTTGTGGCAGCTTGGCAGCAGGGGATGTCATGAGGAAGCTACTGTACTGTGAGAAAAACAGTATAGAGTGGCACATTGATTCTGATTTCAAGCACTACATTCTGTTGTTGGTCACTGTTGTTGGTTTTGAGATCAAGGATAAATTTGTGAAACTCATAAAACGTCTAGCAGATGCGGCTGTTAATTTGGAAGATATACACATATGGAGGATGAAGTCAAATGTGAGAATTGTCAGTATTATCCAACTACGGGGTATCCAAGTACAGACAAAGAGAGAGAGAGAGAAAGAGAGTTAACGAGGAGGCCGCTGATCAACGAGGAAAGATCCTCGCCAATAAGAATCAATATAGACTGATCACAGTATTTGCAAATGCCTTAAATTGTTGTTAAAGTCTTCTTTTATTTTTTTTTAATTTTTGTGGGGAACATTGTTGTTACTTGTTAAGATGTTCTCCTAACTGGTTGGCATGAAATCACTACACTCATGTTACACAAGGATTTCGAGGGAGTTTGACAAAATTTGTTAGGACGTTTGAGGCGTTTCCAAAGAATGGGGAGAGGATTCTAATCCCTCAGAAAGGATATCCCCTGTGTAACTTTTTCTCTCAAATTCATTTTAAATGTTTATGAAAATTTTTTGATTCATTGGAAGACTGGAGCCCATGCCATGCCATTGGTTTGTCTATGTGAAAGTATTTTTTCAGACGGTTCAACTCGTCTCGTAAAAAAAATCATCGTAAATGTTAGTGATTTTTTTATTCATTGGAAGACTGGAGCCCATGCCATTGATCGGTCTATGTAAAAACATTTTTTCAAAAGATTTGGATGGAGAGTTATTCCTCCAAATATTTTTAAGAAGAAATTATGAGTATACTGAGATTGAATACGAGATCTCGGGATTGAAGCTACATTCCCTTACCACATTACTATCAAGTGCATCTTCTTGTAAAAGCCTTTGATGCAGTAGTGATGTCGCACGCATGTTCACGATGAATGGCAACATTTTGATAGGGAAGGAGCAACCGAAAGCAGGGGAGTACTGAAGTAGTAGGGTAGCGCGGGCACGCAGCGAGGTAGCGGTGGTGCCGCCGGAGCACAGGAGCATCCCGACGGTGGGCTCAACGACATGGGTGAGCTTGTAGCAGGGTAACCGGGGAAGCACAAATCTGAGATTGGACCAAGGCAGCAAGCACTCGCAGACGGACCTGAACTCAGCCTGAAGAAGAACGTGGACCATCCGATGGCCATCTAACAGACGCAGCAGGGTCATAAATATTTGCTGCTTATAATAAAGTTTGGTCAATTTTTTTAAGTTCCAACCATGAATTTTATATAACAGTACTTACCATGAATATTTGCCGCTTATAACTGTATTTTGCAAGACAAATCTACAAGTACCATCTTTTCAAACTAAGCATTTGATGAATCACTGATAATTAGATTTTTCAATGTTTGAGCAGATGATGTTCTTTTTACCACGGATATTACCTTTATTGACAAATTGGTCCTTTTTACAAACTTATTTTAAAACTAGTCCCTGCCAAAAACTTCAACCAAAAATAGCTGGCAGGATCAGCGCCACACCCGTTAGCGTTGAGACCCCTGCTAGCGTGGCGCCCGAGCCGATCCCCCGGCTGATGTGGCAGGGGTATCAGCGCCAACAGCCTTAGTGCTGAGGCCCTAAGCTCAGAGCCAGACGCGTTGGCACTGAGCTAGGGCACTTAACCTAACCTAGCAGCCCTGACCCAACCACACTCTTCCTCTCCTCTCTCTTCTAGGGTTCATCCCAAAAAGTCACCCCTCTCTTCCCTTCCTAAATCTTCCCAAATCCACCCCAAATCGAAAAGGATTTCATGGGCATTGTGTTGGGGATCGATTTGTAAGGTAAACCCGCTCGAAAAACCCTAATTTCTAAGATATCCGCTTGAAAATCCTGCTCGATTTGTAAGATCATTCATTCAACATTAGGGATGCGGTGTGAATTATGGATTGGTGGTAAGGGTGTAATGTTTGAGTTCAATCTTATTGTTGCTATGTATGATTTGTATGCAATGTAGAGAATTTATTAGTTCTAGGGTAGAGAATATGGTTCGGAATGTATTGTCAACCGGGGAGTATATAATATGTACGTATATATTGCATGATAGATTAGTTTATTTATAGTTTGGAGTTGAAAGGATTGTGTGATGAAAAATGTGAATTAGGTTAAATTTGTAGCTATAGTTTTTTTGCAATTTCAGGATGTCTAGGAAGGATGTTGTCGGCTATTCCCCTGAGCAGCTACCACAACCGGGTGTGAAGCGCCCAATGTGTTGGTGTGGTGATGAGTGTTGTTTTCAGACCAGTGATGACTGGGATACTTACGGCCAGAGGTAGTGGATGTGTCGCAACTATGCATACAGTCCAGAGAAACCTAAGCAGTGCCTAAGGGAAAGAAGGGAAAGGCGAAGATGCCAGTGAAGGTAAATTTGTTAATTTTCTTTTGGTTCGACTTGAATGTATGCAACTTTGTCTGGAAGATATAATGTGGGATGTAATGTGAAGGCACCTGAGGTCCCACCTCCTCTTTGTGACTTTGTGGAGTGGATTGACAAGGAGATGGATGAGTTTCATTCTGGTATGATTCGACAATGGCGCGAGCGGAAGGAAGAACGTGAGGAGCGCCAACGCGAGCGTGCGGCAAAGGAGAAGGCTGAGAGGGAGAGGAGAGAGGAGTTGGAGCGTGCGGCAAGGAGATGGATGAGTTTCATTCTGGTATGATTCGACAATGGCGCGAGCGGAAGGAAGAACGTGAGGAGCGCCAACGCGAGCGTGCGGCAAGGGAGAAGGCTGAGAGGGAGAGGAGAGAGGAGTTGGAGCTAAGGGAGTTGGCAAGACAGAACAGAGAGAAGGAAGAACGCGGTGAAGATCGAGCGAGGAAGTTGGCTAGGGTGTAGCGTGCAAAGGATGAGGGGTCGGAAGCGGCAAGGAAGGGCAAGTACCCCCGGTGTACCCAGTAGTGGAATGGAAGTTGTTACCCATATTTCAATTCTCTAAGATATGTAATAGCTATACTTTGAGACATTATCGTGTTGAACTGTAATAGAGAATTTTACTGGTAGCTAATAGTAATATCATGTCTTTTTTTTGGAGGTTATGGAGTAGTTTTTTGGAGGTAATTCCCTAAGACATGTAATATCAGATTTTTGTAAACTAGAGGTTATGGACGTCAGCGCCAAAAAATATAGCGCTGAGTCTACCGACCTCAGCGCCAAGGTGAGTGGCGCTGAGATGGGACTTAGCCGCCCGCGGCCAAGTCCCACCTCAGCACCGCTCCTATATTTGTAGGAGTCGGTGCGCTGAGGCAGCTAAGCTCAGCGCCAGACGCACCGGCGCTGAGGTACCTCAGCGCCACTCCCCTTGGCGCTGAGGTGGGACTTAGCCGCGGGCGGCCAAGTCCGACCTCAGCACCACTCCTGTATTTGCAGGAGTCTGTGCGCTGAGGCGGCCAAGCTCAACACCAGAGAAAATGGCGATTAGCCTTGGAATGGTGCAGGAGTTCAACGCCAGAGAAAATGGTGCTGAGCTTGCAGGGGTCAGCGCCATTTCTCCTGGCGCTGAGCTCTGGACCCAGGCAGAGAGCCAGCAGCCAGCTCTCTGCCCAGGCACACACAATCAAATAGACAAAAGTGCTTCACACCATTCCAATTTTCACATCAAGTTTCATTCACATATTTTACGGATAAACACACAAGAACTAATCCATCCATCCATTCACGTACATGCATACATCCATCCATCCAGTCCGTCGAACCATCACATAATCCATCCATCCATCCAATCCATCCAACCATCCATACATAGAGGTAAAGACAAAATAGGTTCATTACATAGATTCACTAGTCTTAGTTGTAATATAGGACCATATCCAGTGCGTCTAGTCATTAACATTCAACCTTCCATAAGATTCACTACGGCCTTACCTCTTCCTACCTCTCGTACGAGGATGAGGCACATCGGGAGTGAACCTCCAGTCCTGGGAAGGTGCTCGCCTGGGTCGAGATGGCCCCGCTGCGATGACTGTGGTGCGTCCTCCAGCTGGGAAGGACTTAGCTCGACTACCTCCTCTTCTTCCTCCTCCTCACCCTCCTCGGCCTCCTCTTCTTCCTCCTCCTAAGCCTCTTCCTGCGCTTCCTCCTCTCCTTCCTCATCGTTGCCTCGTGGTGGTTCGACAGCATCGTTGGACCTACGTCCCAATCGTGTTGCCAACTTCCGACATCGTTGTCGTAGACTCTGCATTCGGAAGTATGAGTGAAACTGTAGGTCAACATAGACGTACTCTGAGTGCTATTGCTAGAAGTACCTGCAATGCGTTGCGAAGAATGCCGCTCTCTCCTTTCGACCCAGGTGGTGTGCCAAGCGCCACTCCCGCTTCATTAACTGTCCTCATGAGCTCTCGTGCCTACAGGTGAAAAAATGCAATTAGTCATAACGTAAAAGAATCGTGCATATCATGTAAAAGTGGCAATGTACTGACCACCCTGTCGCGAACAGGTCCCGTCTCGACCGTGGTACCTACACGGGTACATGTATCGTACTCATTCTGCTCCTCCACATCTTCGGGGTCATCGGCTATATCCGCTAGCGTCCAAGACGGATGTAGCACAAGACGATAGTTGCTTACTAACCAGGACAAGTACGCATCGAAATCCATCCTGTTGTGCTAAGCGTGATCCGGCACTACGTTGGCTTCAAGTTTATCCCATTGGTCTATATGATCTTGATGATAATATGCCCAATCAGTGACCTTATTCTTCCGACAGTCGAGTCTGCACACAACGTGAAGGACACAAGTCAGAATTTTACAAAGCCATCAATTAGGTTTGTTTTCTGGAGTGAATGTACGTACTTGTGGAGGTCGACACTTGTCGAGAAACATTGGGGGATTCTTTGACGCCTCCCGAACTGTCGCATGACCCGATGGCACAGTTGGAACTCAACTGCATAGAAACAGATCAATGGGCATCGAAGGGTTCGCAACTCAAATTCTATGTGGCACATGGGGTTGATCCCTAGATCGACCACCTCTGGGGCCTCGTACGGCCTCCACTCCACCTGCAGCCAACAAAAAATGGAAGTTAGAATGATAAAATTGTTCTCAAATAGGATAGAAAGGTACTTAGTTTATTACTCACATAATCGGGCTGAAGATAGTCCATCTCGTTTGTATAGTGGTAGTATGCCAAATTCCTACGGCCTACTACCGGCGATGGAGTCCTTTCCCACAAGAAGGCAACTGTGGGCCGTCGGTCGGGATCCTCATGGGGCCAATTTGGATGAGACCTCCATGTAGGATGACCAACAGTTAAGCGCATCCACATCCAAACCTGGAACTCACATGTTAGCAAGTTTTGAACCTAAGGAAAATGATACAGAAATATTAACCGCATGCACCTGTAGCAACCAAACACAGCCTGCTAGGTTAGCATCTCCGCTTGTTCTTCGGCAGGCGTCACATAGCTGCCTGTAGAGCCAGGCTAGGGCAGCAGACCCCCAGCAAAATGTACCCGCCTCATCCCAGTCTGCTAGTAATGGCAGCCACATCCACGAAGCCATATCTCCACCAGAGTCAGGGAACAGAATACTACCAAATATGTACAACACATAAGCCCTACAGTAACGCTGCACGGTGTCCTCGTCAGCGTCGACGGGGCACTGGGAGAAGTTGGCACGCAACCAACTCAGTGGCACACCGAAGGTCTTCGTCAGCCTCTGACCGTCAGGTGCCACTGGAGGCTCGACACCGAGGTACTCCTCCACACGTTGCCGCCAGTTCCCAGATGCCATGTCACCTGTGACTGTCTGGCCCCGTATAGGAAGAGCCAAGATCATGGCAACATCCTCCAGTGTGACGGTCAACTCCCCGCTGGGTAGGTGGAAGGTGTGTGTCTCTGGCCTCCAGCGGTCCACTAACGCTGTGAGCGCTACGCCGTTGTACAGAGGCATCGGCCGCTGTGCCATGGTCACGAACCACGAAAGCCAACAGCTTTGCCCGCCGTAGATAAGTAATGTACCGGTCATCGAAGGGGATGTGTGCTGAGTGACCTCTGACTCGGAGGGTCTACAGGCGCTGCATCGATAGACAAAAATAATGTGCTAGCGTAAATAAATCAATGCAACATACGTAATATGTGCAAAGCATATTGATAAATCGAGGATAACCTCTCTGCTTGCTATCCTGGGAGCCCGGTGCTTCTCCTCGTAGAAAGCATCCAGACCCGAAATCTACGTCATCCCGCAATTAAAGATGAAATCATAAGTAAATGATACAATAAAAAATTAGTAAAACATGTGAAGGAAACAATTATAAGAATACGAAAAAATATACAACAAAGCAAAAATAACTTGGGTACTAGACCCACCACCTCCCCCGTCCTTCGGTGTTTCTTCAGTCGATCCTTTGATATGTCTCGATTCGGACACCGAGTTTTCTTATGGCCTAGCTGTTGGTAGATGGAACATCTGTTTTGAATGACTGCCTCAGAATTTGTACTGGTTGACTTCTATGGCCTTCGTGTACCAGTACATTTGTACTCTTTATCCATGATGTTTTTGAACCTTTTTGTCCGTTGTCTTCCACGAGTGTCGTGCTTCAACGCCAAGTTGGGAATGAAGACTCACCGTCATAACCTGGCCACTGGGAGGGATCTAAGTATGGCTCAAACCTCGGGGAGTATGTGTGCTGCATAGCCTCATTGGAAGCTTCGTAACCCATCCGTGGGGGGACATCCACATCCAAACCTCGAGCCTACAAATGGTTATCATGTGAGAGCATGGCAAGTGGTGGAGCTGAGGGAATTGACAAGTACATGTGTTATCTCTTGCAACCACGACGTAGTGACGTCCACCCCATTGCACTCCGACCGGCGTGACACCACCTTGCTCTGTAACCTCATACTTCATTGATGGAAAATCGTAACATATTGTTCATTGACCCAAGGTTCATTTTTTCTGCTCCTCTAGGGTCTCCTTAATTTTTGTTGGCCACTTCTGCCTGTTCTGGATATCCATTGTGGCCGCTTCATGTCTATCTACGAACCAACTATTGCACTTTAAGAATGTGTACGTCACAATAGCTGTTTCGGGCAGCTTCTGAATGCCTCGCAAGACATTGTTGAAACTCTCAGACATATTGCTAGTCATGATGTTGTACCGACGTCTGTTGGTATCAAATGATCGAGCCCATTTAACCTTAAGTGGCATATGGTCCTCTAGCCATTTCGTTGGTCGCTCCCCAACCAAACCTAAGAGGCGCTTGACCGCATCGAAGAACACAACTTTCTCATTTATCTGACATATTGGCTCGAGTTCTTTAATCTGATCCTGGGTAGCTCCCGCGGTATAGAAGTTAGTGCATAAGTGTCTCATGCACCATCTATGGTGAATGGGTCGGTGCCCTGGTATGTGCTTGTTGATGGAGTTCAAGATGCCTGGGTGCCTATTAGATATTACACAAACTTCTCTGTTAGGGCCAATCAGATGATGTCTCACCATGTTAATGAATCACTCCCAGTTCGATGTACTCTCCTTTTCTACAAGGGCAAACGCCAAGGGAATAAGATGTAACCCTGCGTCAATCCCAATTGCTGTGAGCAATGAACCCCTGAATTTTCCGGTCAGAAAGGTCCCATCAATTGATAACACCGGTCTCAAGTGCTTGAAGGCCTCCACTGACTACCAAAAATCCAATATGCACGGCCAAACACATGCCATTGGACTCCTTCAACCATTCTTGACTTCTCAGGGTGAGCATCAACACGGAATTGCATGCTAGGGTTCTTTGATGTGATGGCATTTAGGAGTTTGGGCAAACGAACATATGCCTCATCCCAATCTCCCCATATGATCTTCATAGCAACTTGCTTAGCACGCCAAGATTTGTCATACGTAGGCCGATAGTGCCATATGTGCTCAACTGCCTCGACAATAGCTGCAGGAGACAATGTTGGCTCAGCTCGGACAAATGCCTGTAACCTGTTACCAATAAATCTCGAAGTGATTTGCAAATGCTTGCCAGTTGCTTCCGCACTAGAGCACGTGTGGTCTTTGATAAGACTAGTTATCCTCCACCTATCTCCATCACCCTTTCTAGCACGAATCTGCCATTTGCAAAAATGATCGATGCAAGCCACAATGTACTTAACGGATGCGTTGGACTCCTTCACATGGAATGGCCGGTGCACACGAATAGAGTAGCTCTGCAGCCATATTTTCATGTCTTCCATATATCGAAACTCCAATCCCTTCCTAGGTTCATCCCCCATTGCATCAAAGACTCCGTCGTATTGTAGATCCCCATCGGCAATTGTTAACCCTGAACTGCTAAGATCCTCGAATTGAGTTATTTCAGGATTTCGACCAACTATTTTTTCAAACACATTCCTCTCTTCCTCCGACATCTTGCCCACTGGGCGATCTTCATCGGAGTTAGAAGCATACTCATCCATTTCATCCTCTGTATCTAGGTCCAACAACTCCGGATTCAATCCATTACGTACCATAGCCTCCTCACATTCCGGTTGAGTATAAACTTTTCCTCGAAGCAATTCTCTAATGGCCACAGTGAAAGTCCTATCATCAAGCATCTCATCCCCCACGTCATCCTTACATGGTACTTCCTCCCCTACCTCCACATCCTCCTCAACATGTACTTCCTCCCGTACGTCCACATAATCCTCAATATGTACTTCCTCACCTAAGTCCACATCCTCCTCAACATGTATTTCCTCTCCAACCTCCTCATCTTTCTCAATTAATTTTTCCTTCCATTCTCCACGCTCTTTCTTCCAAGCAAGCACCTCAAATGATTTGTACTGTGACCCCAAGACTATATCTACATACGTTTCCCATTCCACCTCTCCATTCATATCTAACATTAATTTATGGGACATAGCACCAGCACCTACATCGTATCTCCCTCGCATACCAACCGACTCATCACTCCAATCCAATTCAACCTTGATGCGGGAAATTAACTCCTCCAATGTTGGTTTGGCACGAAACACTAACTGCCTAACAGTCATTCCCTCAAACTGACTTCCACTGGTACTTTTATCTACCACAGAACCACCAAAATGAAGCCGGACCAATCTATCCATCTATAATATATAACCAACAAATAAGAGTGTATGATTCTAAAGTAAAACATCGGTTTAAATTACAAAAATGCCAAGGGTACCCCAAAACTATGAACGGAATTTTTTTAAATTTTAACCCCTAACCACCAATCACAATATCCTTAGGTTATAAACCTATCGACAACAACATGAATCAATTTGAATCCCTACATATTCACAATACAAGGGCACACTCAATCCCTACCAAAATCACCCATTCCAAAAGACTACATAACTTGCAAAATCAATATAAATCCTTCATTACAACATCAATATACAACCAAAACATTGCATCCTCACCCACATTGCATATTTCAAACCACATCCCGAGCCACATTCAACACCCCACGGTTTCAACCAAAATACACAAAAAAAAAAGTAGGCAACCATTGATAAAATTAGGGTTTTTGAAGGAGATTTACCTTACAAATCAACCTCCAATGCAATGCCCACCAAATAGTCTTCGATTTTGGGGAGATTTGAGGAGATTTTTGGAGGGGAGGAGAGAGAGCGCCGAACCCTAACCGCAGCCGCTCGGGGAAGAAGAATGGGGGCTGGGTTGGGGCGGCTTGGCCACGAGGTTAAGTGCCCTTGCTCAGCGCCAACGCGTCCGGCGCTGAGCTTAGGGCCTCAGCGCCAACGCGGTTGGTGCTATACCCCTGCCACATCGGCCGGGGGATCGGCTCGGGAGCCACGCTAGCAGGGGTCTCAGCGCCAACGGGTGTAGCGCTGATCCATCAGACCTCAGCGCCGTATACACTGGCGCTGAGCCCGCGGCCGATTTTTGGTTGAAGTTTTTAGCAGGGACTGGTTTTGAAATAAGTTTGCGAAAAGGACCAATTTGTTAAAAAAAAGGGGGTATTTCTACACCTAGGTGTAATGGTGCTCGCTATTTACATATTACTCAAAAAAATAGCTATTGAAAATATTTTAAAAAAAGTAACATCAATTAAGATGATATAAGTCTATAGGTAAACATGCAATACTAAATTTGATTTACAATTAGTGAAAGAAACAGATAGTAAATATTACCTATACCACGCAGGCAAAATTTATTATTTTTATTTTTTTATGTGTAGATTGAATTTAGTTTTTTATGTTTATACAGTATTTCACATTATCATAATCTATCATTGTTAAATTTTATGAATTTGTATATAACTATATAAACAGCATACATATATCTACCTGTAGCCGTGTAGGAAATACTTTCCCCTCGACTTGCATGATGAAATTTTCCTGTATCTTTGGTGTCCCGGCGATGTCAGGTCTCGTCGTGGCTGGAGGAGGCGTCGGTGTCCATTTCAGCGTGGGCACGTGGTCGGGCTTGGGGCCCTGGATCATTGAGCGGAGCGGCGAGACGGCCGGCGCCTGGCGGATGGCCTGCCGCACCGACGTCACCTTGCCGCCTTTGGAGACGACGTACACGGTGCTGAAGTCCGGCGCCGTCTTGGCGATGCTGCTCGAGATCGCCGCCTTGAATCTTCATTCAAATGCCACAAACCAAATTTACCAAGTTTCCTCGACGGCTGCTTAGAGAGAATCGATCGATGAGTGACTGAATTTTGGTTGGTTACCTGATGAAGCCACCGCTGGCGGTGGCGCCGACGACGAGCTTCTCGATGGCGGCGTGCGCGGCGAACTCGACGATCGCCTTGGACACGTCGTGGTCGTCCAGCACCACGTCCTTGCACTGGATCTACGATCCCAGCAACGAGAAAACCACCATTAGTTGTTGCACCACGCCATTCTGTGCACACTACGAGAATGAACTTTACATCTTTTCGCGTGCAGAAGCAGCGGAACGGGAGGAACAGGTACTTCATCTGCGGGTCCGACGGCTGCTTGTACCCGGCCGCGTCCTCCACGCCACCTGCACACGCACGCATCGTCAGAGAAAAACCGCAAATCCGACGAGAGATTTCAGCGGCGGCGGCGGCGGCAGTGGATGCAGTCTTGCCTGAGGAGCCCTTGGTGTGGACGTGGACGAGCACGATGGTCTGGCCCTTGTGGGCGAGCGATTCCGTGGCGTACTTGAGGGCGTTCTGGCTGTTCTTGTCCTTGTCGATGCACACCGCCACCAGCGGGTACCCGCCGACGCCGCGGGGGTCGCCGCCGTCCTTGCCCATTGCCAGGGCTAACCGATGAGCCAATTTCGCTTTCCTTTCCTTGCTGGTCTAGAGCTCGAATCGATGGATCAAACTTGGTGTCTTTGTACTAGTCCCATGCCATTTTCCTGCCTGCGCACACAGCTGTTCTACCAAAATCTTCAGAGAAAAGCTCTGCTAGCTTCCTGATTGTTCATCATCGGAAAGATTGAAATGGGGAGGTGAGGCCATTGTTCGCAACAGGGCATGGGGATCTCATTTAGACCTTTGCTCCTGTTCTCTCACCTCTATTGCCTATTAATATACACGTCGTACACGGAAACGAGTTTAAAAATGCTTATCTTGTTCCTGGTCTTCCTTTTACCTGCTGCTGGGTTAACGGGTGACCAACAATGCTTCCTCTCTCTCCTGTTTTGGCCTACGCTACAAAACAGACAGCGATGTATATATATACTGACAGCAACAGATGTACAGATCATAAGATTATGTTGGGCCTCAAATCATTGACAAGGCCACCTCCTGCTTTGTACCACTAAGCCAAAAACTGACCAAGAACCAACATGAGAATTGCATAAAAATTCAGAGAACAAGTGCACACTTTTGGATTGTTTCAACCCCAGAATTACAACATATACAACCAGAGGCAGTTAAGTTTATAAAATTCATATGTACAATAAATATTACACTGACATTTACAATATTGACAATCTAACACTTATCCCTACATTACAAAACAACAAATCAGACGCACCCCTGCTCTGATAAATGATAACCTTACATTAGGTGCGATCTAATGAACCAGACATATTGATCCACGGGTGTCATCACCTAATTAACTAGAATGGAGTTAACCCACTTTATAGAAGGTTGTTTATTTCTCAAGAATTCAACAAAATTTAGCTACGCTAGAAAACTATCTACCAAATGGTAGATTACGTCTTTGCCGTCTGAATTAACGGGATGGATCCTAACCTGCACCAAGCATAAGCTTACATCAAATACTTAGAATTCTCTTTATATCTAATCTTGTATATTAAGATATCATCAGATAAATCATGTGGAAAAATCCTTTTATATTGAACCCTGAAGGGTTATCTCTCAACAACAGTATTTTGTACATGTGAATGCGCATAGAAGCAATAACATAGAAGGTCCTTATGCAGAATCCCAGCAGCCATACTGCCTTTCAGTTAATAGTTCAACTACCAATTACTGGTCAGTCATTTTTTTTTAGAAATTTTCACCAGGGGGAGAGTTTCATGTGGAGATTATGGGTACCACGTACCCACAGATCTAGTTTATCCAATTGGATATAGAAGATAGATTATATACATTGATTATTTAACAAGTTAGGACTTAGACATTACGTTTACTTGTAGATCAAGGAAACGGCCTATTGTCCTGGTTTGATAAGATTGTAAAGTAGTTATAGGAAAATTTAATCCGTAAGGAGTTAAATATCTATCCTGTAAATCTCAAGAATTCAACAAAATTTAGCTACGCTAGAAAACTGTCTATCAAATGGTAGATTACGTCTTCGCCGTCTGAATTAACGGGATGGATCCTAACCTGCACCAAGCATAAGCTTACATCAAATGCTTAGAATTCTCTTTATATCTAATCTTGTATATTACGTTTACTTGTAGATTAAAGAAACGCCCTATTGTCCTGGTTTGATAAGATTGTAAAGTAGTTATAGAAAATTTAAACCGTAAGGAGTTAAATCTCTATCTTGTAAATCTCTCCCCTCCGGCTATATAAGGAGGAGAGGGTGCCTTTCGCGGGCAAGATCCACTATCAGATCGTCAGATCAATACAACACCCGGTAGATACAATCCCCAAACAGAAGTAGGGTATTACCTCTCATTGAGAGGATCTGAACCTGTCTAAATCCTTGTCTTCGAATCCATCCACTTTTAGGTCTCGTGCGCTACCCCCTTTTCATATTACCGAATTCTAGTTTCGAGATTTCCCCACTTGAATTACTGGTCAGTTATCAGTCTTAGATTATGGTTCATTGAAAGCATGTGCAGGAGTGCCCATTATACTATTCACCATTATTGGCAAACAGAGGTACGGGAGTAGCAGAAGATACCTAGATATTGTGGTGGGCATTGTATCTTAGCCAGCTCTTATGAAAGCATACATCGACACGTTCCCAGGGAACTTGTGTAAGGCCACGGATCATCAGTTCTGTAACAGTAGAAGTAAAGTGTCACTGAGTAGCTAGCAGGAAACCTAGAAACAAATTTAAGGTTGCAGTGCAGTGCGGTCAATAGTTTCTGATAAAATAAGGTGTAAGAATTTACTGTTTGTGGGAATGTTATAGATGCTTCTACTACTCACATCATTTTAACTGGGCACCTCTGTCACGGCTTTTAGAGAAAGTTTCAAAATCAACTCCACAATGTAAATGCCTATTGATATCTTTGTCATAGTGATTATTACCTTCCATGCTATCTGTAAGTGAAGCTTCTACAGATTCCTCTTGCTGATGATGCTCTGAGTTTCCTTTATCAACATGGATAACATGTGGATATTTTTTATCACTTGGTGTTAACTGAAGCTGAGATGCATAAACAGGCCAGGTGATTAATGTAGTGAGCATAAAAGTGCAGCAAGATTGTGCTGCCTCTTAAATTGAAAAGGTTAGAAGGTAATTTACTTTAGGCAATTCATGCTAACGCCGAATTGATGATGTTCTCCAGCCAACTATATCTTTACAAACATGTTAAGGACACAAGCAAACAACGTTGATGCCTTGAAAACCAATTCATAGTTTAACACAATACCAAAAAGAAAAAAGAATGTAAATTGTAACATTGGTAGGATACGATCATATGTTACATTCGCATAGGCAACATGGTGCTTAAAAGAGCGCAACGCAGACCTGCACATAACAACAACAATACACCATGTTAAGCATGGAACATGAAAATAGATACGTTATATATAAAAATATAGATTGCACCAATTGCTGGACATGTACATGAATTGTCCATCATCGCAGTCTTCAACCATTCGTAGAAGAAGTGGGGGCTTCCCATCATCTGTATCTGTAAGGAATAAATGTTTCCCTGTTCTCCCAACTATAAAATGTGCAGTTCCTGCAGCAGTTTGCTCCAAAAGTGGAACACCAAAAAGGAAGAGAAGCTGCCAAGAGCACAAATGAAAGAAGAAGATCAGTGGTTTATTCTATTTGTATTTTCTTACTAAATTCATGCGTAGAAAAGTAAAAATTTAATCAAGGAATGCGCAATGAAGTACTCCAGAGTCCAGAGCTGAATAACTCAACAGGGGGGTTTGGCGTATGGGATGCTTCCCTAGAACAATAGGCCATAGGATATCACTGAAGTTTGGCGGTTATAAGGTTCAAAGGATTTGAATTGAGAATACATAGTATAGCAATCGGATCAAATATCAACATGTCAAACACACGAATACACAATTCAAGTAAATAACCTGGATAACTTACTTGTTTATTCCACCTTGATCCCAAGTGTGGTGTAGCAACTGTAATAAAATTTATTATCAAGCTCGATAACTTGCAGAGCAGCCCACCAAGCTGGTGCGCCAACAACAGTATCAAGTGGAAGTGTGGGACATAATTCACGCATCGGGCGTAGTGAAAAACATTGAGACAAAGTACATTGCATGTTGTAGAAAAGTTCCATGTTGAATACTAGGCTGCAATAGAATTGTGCAATTCGGCACTGAATTTTACGAACATGCAGAGTGAAAAACGAGTTGGAGTTGGGAAGTTGCCTAGTAAAGGAAAAACAGCAAATAAGAGGTTGCGTCAAGATTAACAAATTCACTAAAATCGTAACAAAAAGAAGTGCTACAAACTGAAGCAACTACTACACTGTTAAGTTACATCATTACAAGACGTATGGACTTCACTTGTCATGGGCACAACTGAACAGGATAAAAAGAGAATTCTACACATCCTACCGAAAAAGTGAAACCATTGGGCAAATACAGTAAAATACCACAATAGCATAATGCAAGCCCCTGCACATCCAACTGAGACTCAGAGCATGTCAACTTAAAGGATAAAAAAATCAACGGGCAAAATAAATTAATGCATTGCCTGATTACTAAATGCTAGAAATTTAAAAGTACTCCGCTAAAATCAAAATGAAGTAATCATAAATCTCTTGTTGAGAAGGAAGTTCAGGCATACTCCCAATGAAAGGATCAGTTGTTGGTATTTCTTATGGTCACAAATAAAATCCGCAAGCGCACGGATATACCGCTGTAGAACTTCACCCGGAAGTATTCTAAGGTACCGAATCACAGGGAACGAAGGTGTTCAAGTCTTCAACAGGTTCATCCAATGACACAAGTTAATGTAGGCAGAGGGTAGAGAGGGTTTTCTAGTGAAGCAGAGCATCGTTTAGAAAGCTTAATTTAATTCTATCACAATACTTCAGGCACTGGCTTGCTCGCTACTACCAGGACTCGCTCTACTATGCAACCGGACAAGGAGGACCACAGTGATCTTGAGGGTTATCACCACCTCTACACCAACCTCTAACGTATTGTGGGGTACACAGCAAACATTGGTAACTAACTACCTAGACACCACCTTTGTGTAGTTAATTACTACTTTAGTGTTTATAACTCACCAAAGCAATCACTATCTATTAATGAACAATAGTGAACAATGATCCAGTACGCTAAATAGGAACTAACTAATAAATATACTTCACAAATAAATCTCAATTACTTGTATAAGATAATATAAATTATATCAAAGTAATTGACAAGGTACAAAATACTTAGAGGAAAATACCGACAACTCCGGAATTCCTCTGATCGTTCTTCCTTATTCTCTCCCTATTCTAAGTATACATAAAGTGTACAAAGAGACTCTTATAATTCAACTTTTCATATGACGGTTTTGGCAGTTGGAATTGTCCTAACTACCCCTCCACCGTCATTGGGACTTCATCTGGAGCGTCCACATGGAAGCAGATGGCGAACGAACTAGGGTTCAGTTGAACCCTAGCTGGCCCAACTGGCCCAACCTTTTCTCCTGAGCCCATATGTATAGTGAATGGGCCCATTTGAATGTGTTTTGTTAGGTTTATGGGTCCAAAACTCCATAGGCTTGCGTATGAGTTTGATTCTCCTCCTTTATGTATATTTCTTCTCAATTTTGTTGATTTATCACCTGCATCCAAATATACACCAACGCTACGAAAATTGTTAGAATTAAACCCTACCACTACGTTGGATGTTTTATATGTTCAGATTCATGCAGACATTGACGACGTAGATTTGATAGTTAATAGGCGTCAACAGCAGTAGTAGATCAAGTCTGAACGATCCAACTTCCAAAGCCGCGATGAACGGCTATACTCATCAGTCGTCACCAGGCATGCTTCGCTTACTTACATTCTACTACTAGCCGTAGCACCGAATCAGGACTCAATTCTCAACTAAACCCAGAATAGTGCCTACATATTAGTCATACTTACAAACCACACCGCTAGAAGTCAGGCATTACAGAAACAAATCTACTAGATATTGACCACATCACGGAGACATCCATCAGGTCCACCAAGCATGCCAAGCTTGAGGAGTCGGCGAATTGCATGTGCGTGGTTATCCTGATTTCCATGGGGGAGCATTGGCGCATCATCATCAACAGCCATACCCAACTTGATCTCCAATTCATGTGGGTCTTGGCCCTGCTGGATGTTAACTGTGAGAAGGAAAAGTTAGAAATTCATCAAAGCAAATATAGCCAAAAAGCAAATGCATATTCTTGAAGGTGATCCAGTAATACCAACGAGCAAATTCCAGTGCAATAAATGGGAAAATACATTTATGGCAATAATAGCAGTTAACCAAGTCAATTTCCATAAGGACAGGTTCAATCCAACCCACAAATCCATTTTCCTAGTTATAAATTAGGTTTCAACCAATGCATGTATCTATCTTCTTAGACCAAACTTTCAAATATAACCAGTATCCAGGTTCTCAGCAATAATAGAGTAGAGAAAATGATAAAATCAATTTTCTTCGAGAAAATATCTTAATCCATTTTATTATAGACAATTCCAATGCAATAAATGGGGAAATACTTTTTTGGCAATAATTGCAGTTAACCAAGTCAATTTTCATATGGACAGGTTCAATCAATAAATGTAATCTTCTTAGACCAAACTTTCAACACAACCAATGAGCAAAGCCAGGATCTTAGCAACAATTGAGTAGAGAAAATGATAAAATCCATTTTCTTCAGGAAATTATCTTAAGAACAAGCAGGCCCAGTTAGGCCAATCTTTTAGTGCAAACAGTCTTCTAATACCACGAGGAGGCACATGACTAAACATGCAACGCTGGAACTCCCTCCTCAATGCATCCTCCATTATCTTTTCATGATTCTGGATAGGCATGTTGTGAGGCAGAACCTTAAGATAACTACAAAACAAAGATATAAATATGACAGTCAGGGTTACAAAACCATTTGTATTTTAAGATCAAACAACAATAAGAAATTTGAAAATCTGATCGGACAATAATGGCATGTGAAGAACCAATGCATATTTATAGTCAGGTTCACTTTTGTATAAGCCAAAAGTGTTATTTTCAATCGGTTTTGCCAACTCTTAAAACAGTAACAAAACGGCCAAAAGAGGAGAAAACAGACTTCCTTGATATGATAAAATACAACCATAAATGCTAAACAACATTAAAAATATATACAATAATCCATGTTCAAAGATATAAGGTCCTATAGAGCAACATACAAGGTAGTTACAAACCAGAAAAAGCATACTAGCTAGTTCACACATTAGAAAAACAATAGAAAACCTAGCACAAGGTCCTACACAGCAACACACAGGGTAGTTATAAACCAACATAAACATACTAAAGCAGCAGAGGCATAGTAGCTAGTTAACACAGGAGAGGACCAGCCTTTGGCAATGTGAAGTGTCACGAACCAAAATGCCCTAACATAGACTGAACATGACAACATCCCACAAAAGGAAATGAGCAATACAACGCAGCATGAGAGATGTTCAAGAATGTTGCTTCTACATACTAGATAATTACAAGTCAACAGGTAAACAATAATGTATATAGGAGCCTTTGGCAATTTGAAGGGACATGACAATGGAACACATAATAATTTGAGACTGCCAACCCATCCCACACAATGAATGAGGGAACAGTAACTAAGTCAATACATCACACCAGACGCTTGGAATTATTAGTATTAACAGTTAAAAATTACATCACAGCTAAGACTAACGTAGTACTCGGAAATACTCCCAGAACAAAATTAACAGTGTCAAATACAGACCACACTGGAATTAAAGAAGGAACAAAGAATCAACAAAAAAATACAAAGAAAAATACAATAACCTATAAACCAACATCCTATAGTACAAGGATAAATTTGACAACCACACAAAAACAAAGTTCATTGAAAAACAATCGGAAACCTAAGAATAAAAGAAAACCATTAGAAAATATCCAAAAAAACAACCTTGTCTAGATTCGTTGTACTAGAAGAGCTCACATCCCCTCCTAGGTTGCTTTTTTTTGGGACGGAGGGAGTAGCTCTCAATTGTGCCCATCCACAGAACTTTTCGAAAAATGATAACTTTTTCGTTTTCCCTTAGCGAAACGACGCATTTAAGTAAATCTTATTTTATAATAGTTAAGACTTAATTCATCGTACATTAATTATTCACACCCCTTCTTCAATAGTGCAAAGTAGCTCAAGTAGTGCATTCACTTTTGCATGTCAGCCCTCTATTATTTTCTATTTTAGTCCTCATATTTTATCAATTTACAGGGAACAACAAAATTTTGCACCGAACACTACAAAAACTCTAAAGAAATATGAAATCACCCCCCCCCCCCAATCTCCGTCTCTCCATCCCCTCTCCGTCAGCAACTCTCTCCTTTGGCGCCACTTTCCCTCACCCCTCCCTCACCATGGAGCAGATCAGGCAGCATCACCTCTCTTTCTCGTTAGGACGTCACCTCCTCCTTCTCATTTCCCAAAGCTTCGGGAGAAGATGTGGCAGTGGCCACTCCACGCCACCAAGCTCGCCAAAATCTGACAGGGCTCGCCAGATTTTCCAGCGGCAACAACAACAAATCGATGACGATGAAGGAGCTCGGGAGGGGACCGCTGGGGCATAGCTTTCCAACATGGTTCCTCTCGCACCTTTAGTTGACGAGTTTCTTCAGCCCGATGAGACTCGCGCGACCTTGCAAAGGGACGAGCGTCCTCCCAGGGACACGATGACATGCGACCACGTGGCTGCCTAAGACCACACGTACGTCATTTTAATGCATTGTGAATGGCATTACACAATATTGACACCAAACAAATAATTTTTTTCGGGAATACACAAAAGGATTACGCACCTTTGTATTAAGAGGAATAAAATTTACACCGGCAAAAACAAAAAGAAGAGGGGACCTGGGAAGAAAAGGAAAAGAATGACTTAGGCCTATTCTCGCGTTTACAATGGTGCGACCAAACAACTTAGCACGCTACAAAGGAAGTGTTGGCGACACGGGATGGGCAAGATGCCAAATGGCGGCCTCTTGCGCCATACCTACGACCACCTCGGACCAGAGCCGGGAACAGTTGCTGAACACGCGGTTGTTCCTTTCCTTCCAAATGGACCACGCACCAAGGGTCACGACCGTGTTGAACCCACGACGACGCTCCCTCGGAACTTTGAATCAGCAAGAGCAGTACCACTCGTAATAATTTGAGAAGAAACTCAGGTCACGTAATAGACAGTTCCATCCAACTGTCTCCATCTTCAAGGGAGGCAGTAAGAGAGAGGAGTGAGGGATATGCCAAAAACTAACTGACAGCGGCAGCAGTGGAAGCAAGCTCTTTCTCTACCCTGACGTGGTGTTTAGTTCTTTAGCGTGTATAGACATTGTTACGTGGTGGCGTGTTTTGTAAATTTGTGTACTTTTTCTGATTGTAGTCTCAGGTTGTATTATTGTAAAAAAGGGATGACTTAACGATATAAAAAATGTTGTTTGTTTAAATAACTTATAATTTCTCCCCACACAAAAAAGAACTTATATTTTCTAAGGCATAACATAACACCTCCCGGCCGCTAGCAACTTAGTGGCAAAAATGAAATATAGCCCCTCACAAAAAAATGCAATATTTCCAGCTGCGGCCTATTCCATCTATCTAAAATAAATCGAAACTTGAGTTAATTCAATTCTTAGAATTGGATTTATTTTTTTTTAGGAGGGAGTACGTACAAGTCAATGAAGCACGAGCCGAAACCGGGTAACGAACAGCCAATCAAATCGTCAAACGGGCCGAACATTTTAGAACGGGCTTCACATCCGCCGCGGTCACGGTCCAGCCCACCGCACGTATGACGCGTACTTTCGGGCTCACATACATCATGCGCCTCACATACGTCGCATCAGCAGAAGTTCGCGAAAGGAAAACCCAGAGTGGTCAGGTTCAGAAGCCGACGAGGCAGCCGTTGCATGCATCGATCTCAACTTCTCATGTTCAGAAGCGGCCGAAATGTCTGTGGACACGTACGTACACACGACAAGCCGGCCGGGCCTCCTGTGACAACGGTAGGTTACACAGTTTGCGGGGCCTTGCGGCCACCACATGCATGTGCCGCGGGCAGAAGCACCCATCTATGGCAAACCGGCCGGCCGGCCGGCCGTGCTACCGATTCATCATAAGCCTGGACCTTGTTGTAAGCTCGCGCGTGACCACGGAAGTATCTAGAAGCGGCCATTCATGGTCACGGGCGAGCTCACAGGTAAAGTAGTCTGTAGAGCAAGAGTACCAAGCGCCACTTTGAAGAACGGCATGACGAACCTCGACAAGGTAGGAGGAGAACAAGCTTTCATCAACAGATTTTGATGATCTACTGAAAAATCTGTAGTACGGTATATACAGCAATCAATCATGGACCGTATGTTCCACGATCTCTCGTCAGCGACGAATCTTTTAGGTTTCTTCACAAAAATCAAATCCGTGAAGTCTTGGTAGCCTTCGTGATAACCAAAACAAACCCGCATTGGCATAAACAAACAAGCCACGATCGAAACGATGTCTCGAGATGTCAAAATTGTGGACAAAAATACCATCAAGATGGCTACTACAGTTGCTCCCACCCACGGTCACGGGTGCCAGAGACAAACACTACACTATCAGCCACCGCATATAACTGCTTCCTCCAATCCCAAACCGCAATTTCGTTGCAACACAGCGACCAATAGAAGAAGCCATGAAGCTGCTCGTGGCTCTGCTCGTTTCCACCTTTCTCGTCCACTCGCTGCTCGCCACGGCGTCGTCATCCCCGGCGCCGGCGCTCGCCGGCAGCCGCCGCCGAGGGAAGGAGGCGGCAGTGGCGCCACTCGGGTACAGCAACGCGACGGTGTTCGACATCTCCGTGGCGAAGTGCGCCGGGTGCGGCGCGCTGGGCGCGTGGGCGGAGTCGCTGGAGTTTCTCTACTACCACAACCTGGTGCGGCTGGCGCGGTGGGAGCTGCCGCTGGCGTGGTCGCCGCGGCTGGAGTCGTACGCGCGGTGGTGGGCGGCGCAGCGGCGCGGCGACTGCGCGCTGCGCCACTCGTTCCCGGAGGGGCAGTTCGCTCTCGGGGAGAACATCTTCTGGGGCGGCGCCGGCGGCGCGTGGCGCCCCAGCGACGCCGTCAAGGACTGGGCCGCCGAGGGCGTCGACTACTCGTACGCCGCCAACGCGTGCGCGACGGGGCGGGAGTGCGGCCACTACACGCAGATCGTGTGGCGCGGCACCACCTCCGTCGGCTGCGCACGCGTCGCCTGCGACGACGGCGGCGTCTTCATGACCTGCAACTACTACCCGCCGGGCAACGTCGTCGGCGAGAGGCCATACTGAATGAGCGCGTACGAGCAGTACACTAGGATACTACAGAGTTTGTCAGGATTGTCATGGAGTGAAGTGTGCATGTACAGCTAGCTGATGAATAAAAGTTTCAGGAATCAGGTGTCCAACGTACATTTCTGAGTTACTGTCAATGTAAAGACACTCACTAGTTGTTAAGTTATTATACATTTCGCTACAACTAATGATCTTTTTACTAGAGTGCCATTGTTTTGACCGAAGGAAGGACGGAAGGTGAAAAACAGTGAAAGGCTAATGATTAGGGGCTTTGGGCCATCGTCGTGCGCTTTAGGCCCAAATACCTAATAGATGGAATGCGGCCTCTCAGCCCAATAAAAACGTTTCGCTACGGCCCAATATTAACTTCATATACGGCGGAATATCGGGGCTGTTCACTTTGATACCAAACCAAACTTACCAAATTTTGGTAATGTATTATCAATATTATCAATATTTGATAAAGTTGATAAATGCGAGCTATGTTTAGTTTGTTTCTTTTGTTTTTGTGAGACGAAGATTCCAGAATTACCAAATTTTGGTAATGGAGATAAGTTTTGGTAATGTTTGGATTGTTACCTTTCCAAATTTTGGGTAAGCCAAAACTTGGTATGGTTAATTTTGGTTAAACATATCCATCATCACCCAATAGGCAGTGCAAAACGGATATCTGTTTTGTCAGTGAAGTAGAGTAGTAATATAATTTTTTTATTTGTTTGCGCAATATTAACTTGATATACGGCGCCGTGTGGAATGAAAAATTGGAACAAAAGTAGCTAGGAGCTGATGAGTGATGATATTTTTGAGAAAGATTTGATCCCATGAGCAAAACGCATGACCAAAAGTCGTAGCATCGTCGATCTAATTCAGCACCAAGCCCCCAACTAATAACCATAGATAAACTACGTATCAAGAATGCAAAACATATTAGCATATATCAAGACCGGTAGATCCTAATTACGCCGGAGTTCGCGCGCGGATCAGAAGGGCTTCTGCCCCATGATGTTGCCCTGCGGCTCGTAGTGGCACGCCATGAGCGTCTCGCCGGAGGCGCAGGTGACGCTGGCGCAGCCGACCTGCGTGCTGTCGCGCCACATCATCTGCTTGTAGTGGCCGCACTCCTTGCCCGCCGCGCACGCGTTGGCGCCGTAGTCGTAGTGCTGCGCCTCCTCCGCCCACGCCGCCACCGCGTCGCTCGGCTGCCACGCCTCGCCGCCGTAGCCGCGGAACACGTTCACGCCGCCCGCCGACGACGCCGCGCCGCAGTTGCCCCTGTACTGGTCCGCCCACCGCGTCGCCAGGTCCGCCAGGTCGCTGCTCCACTTGAGCGGGTGCAGGCCGTAGATCGCGCGGAGGTGCGTCTGCGGCACCACGAACTGCTGCGCCTCGCTGATCTGCAGCAGCCGCCGTGGCGCGCCGCCGGCCGCCGCGGCGCCGAGCGTGCGCGACGACAGGAGCAGCACGGCGGCCAGCGCGACGCAGCACGAGAGCCTCCTTGAGCTGTACTGATCCATGGCCGACCACTAAGCTCAAGACCAGTGTCGTCTCTAGCTAGCTAGCTAAGCTACGGGTTAATTGAAGGCTTCAAAGGCTAGCGCACCATTGCAGTTCTTATATATACGCACGCGAGCTGAAGATTATTACAATTTACAAAACGGCGTTGACAATTAGGATTTAATCTGCAGTTAGCAATTGCACTGTAGTAGATCTATTGATCGATCAGAGTGCATGTAGAATTAATCGATCGACGCAGTGGGCAGAAATCAGAATCGTTGCATGTGATCGGGCACGTACATTGAGGGCGTCATGCAGAGCGCGCGTGAGGCAGGACGCGTCCCCGTTCTTGTTTGACTCGCAATTTCAGTACTATATATCTCAGTTTGTATTTACTCCAGTGTTTCCATTGGTCGGTTTGACATCTTTGGAAAATCTGTGGAGCAAGTGACAATGTCAAATCATGCCTGCGAAGGATCGTAGTTCAACGTGCAGTCTGCACTTGAAGTAAACGCTTGGAGAAGGGTAGTTTTCTGGGTTCATGAAGCTGATTCCTGTTTGTGGTCGGCTTTCAGTGTGTCAGTGTCATTTTACTCTACTACAAAACTCTTTTTTGGCAGGGGTTTGTGTAGATAGAAGCACTGTGACCGACCGATCGACGAAGTGGCTACACATGCCTTCATGTGGGTATGCCTGCAAGGCCACATCTGGGATCGAGAGATCAGTCGGCGAATACGTCGAAGCTTCGTTTCCTGCTGCTGCTGTTGATCGATGCAGCATTAAACAATGAAAAAAAAACAGCTTCAACGGAATGCAATCATAATTTATATTCATGGTTCTGGGGAAAAAGATCAAGCAGCACAAATTCATGAGTTTTGCTACAAACCGTACTAATAATAACATAACAGGAGCAAAGTGAGCGTAGCTCAACTTGTTTAGTTCCTTGTGATGAAACCAGCCCACCCGGATTTAAATTCTAGATTTAACATGGGCGTTTATATTTACGGCTAATTATTTTTTCAGTGATAGATGATGTACCCATCAACATCAAGACGTCCCTGGTGATATCGTCAATCTCAAGATATGTCGTCCACTCTTTCGAAGGCGCTTGGTGGTGAGTGCGCATGTGTTGTGGGAGCTTGCGTTTGTATGTGTTTCAAAAAAATAATAAGATATGTCGTCCACTCTTTCGAAGGCACTTGGTGGTGAGTGCGCGTGTGTTGTGGGAGCTTGCTTGCGTTTGTATGTGTTTCAAAAAAAAAATAATAACATAACAGGAAATGAACATCTATAAACTGGACTGGATAAATTTATAATCGGCTTTTGGCCCATTACCAGAAAGCCCAAGAGTCTACTACACCTCAAGCTCAACTGCTTGATCCAATAATTCGATGACCGCGAAAGCCAACCACCAAGTGCTCTCCGATGCATCCCAGCCGCTCGATGCGAATACACCATCCAATCTTCACCGTCCATTTCACCAAAAGGTCGCAGCTGGCCTTCTCCGCGATTCGGGAACCGTCGATGTGGGCCCACACACCCCGCAGCCAACCGGAAATGCCCGCCTCTTCCAGACTCTACCCCTCCGCCACGTGCTCCCACGCCGCCGCCGCCTCCTCGCTTCGCCGCCGCGGCCGCGGCCGGTGGCTCGCCTCCGCGATGGGCCAGTCCCCGAGCTCGCCGCCAGGGCGCATCCGCAACCGCGGCATCTCGAGATGGCCGTCGCCGGGACTCCGCCTCGACCTAGGGTTGCTGCTTGGCCGCAAGGGTAGGACGAGGTCCGGGGGCGGGAAGCTGGACCTGGCGAACTGGCTGAGGTGCTTCGTGGCGCCTCCGCTGCCGCAGCCGACAGCGGAGGCGGAGGCGAGCGCCGAGGGGAGGGACGCGGGGAACCGCGAGGAAGAGGAGGCCGGGAGCGAGGAGGCCGATCACCTCGTCGTCATGGTCAACGGGCTGTACGGGAGGTGTGCGTGCGATGTCACAGCTTGTTTGCATACTATCTGGCTATGCATTCCGCCAGCTAATTCGGTGCCTTTGGCAGTTCGGCGGATTGGAAATTTGCGGCCGAGCAGTTTGTGAAGAGGCTGCCGGGGAAAGTCTTCGTGCATCGTGAGTTTGTACAACTCGATTAGTTACTGGCTTACTTAAACAATTTCCATTATTATCTAAAAAAAAGTTACTGGCTTATTACTCTTCGATTTTGCTCCCGTGGAAGTGTTTAATTTAGAGGGTGTTGTGGAATTGGTTTTGTGTGCACATTACAAAATGGCTGCAATGTGGAAGTGCAAATGCAACTCACTTTCACAAACAGGCATCAAAGCTAGTTAGAAAAAAATTCAAAAACTTTGGTGATTTGGTTGTACACTGAAGATGTCAACTCTTTACAATTTAGATATCAGAAAGCTTCTGTTTAACCAGGGTGTAGATAGAGTAAAATCCCTCGTAAGTTTCTGTTGAACTGGGTGTAGCTAGTTTGAAATCCCTTGTAAGAATAGCTGATTTCAGTCACAATCTGAAATTGGTGGAACAAGTTCTATACTAGCATGATGTGCATTGATGCAGCCAAAAGTCACTTGCGCTCCAGGTTTAGTTGCTGTTCTCCCAAGTCTATTTATACCTCACACCGCCAGTTCATTTGCCATGTCCTAAGCTGTAACAGTTGAAACTGCCTACTTAAACATACACCTTCCATGTCTAACTATTTCTCAAAACAGGCAGTCAGTGCAACCATTCAAAGTTAACATATGATGGAGTCGACTTGATGGGAGAAAGGTTAGCTGAAGAGGTACAGGCGTACAGCCAACTTTATTGTACCAATTGTTTATATGTCTACTAGTTCATGGTCACTGTAAACATTAGAACGCTTCATTATCGCCTTTTATATATAGTACGTAATGGCACTAATATTTAACACTCAGGTTCGACAAGTTGTTCAAAGGAGAAGCAACCTGCGGAAGATCTCTTTCGTTGCGCACTCACTTGGTGGTTTAGTTACAAGATATGCAATCGGAAAACTTTATGTTCCATCAATAAATGATGAAGGGGCTTCTCTTCATAAAGAGAACTTAAATGAACAGAGAATATCTGATGGTGGTAAAATAGCTGGTTTGGAGCCAATAAATTTTATTACAGTTGCTACACCACACTTGGGATCAAGGTGGAATAAACAAGTAAGTTATCCAGGTTATTTACTTGAATTGTGTATTCGTGTGTTTGACATGTTGATATTTGATCTGATTGTTATCCTCTGTATTCTCAATTCAAATCCTTTGAACCTTATAACCGCCAAACTTCAGTGATATCATATGGCCTATTGTTCTAGGAAAGCATCCCATACACCAAACCCCCCGTTGAGTTATTCAGCTCTGGACTCTGGAGTACTTCATTGCGCCTTCCTTGATTAATTTTTTACTTTTCAACGCATGAATTTAGTAAGAAAATACAAATAGAAAAAACCACTGATCTTCTTTTTTCATTTGTGCTCTTGGCAGCTTCCCTTCCTTTTTGGTATTCCACTTTTGGAGCGAACTGCTGCAGGAACTGCACATTTTATAGTTGGGAGAACAGGGAAACATTTATTCCTTACAGACACAGATGATGGGAAGCCCCCACTTCTTCTACAAATGGTTGAAGACTGTGATGATGGAAAATTTATGTACATGCCCAGCAATTGGTGCAATCTATATTTTTATATATAACTTATCTATTTTCATGTTCGATGCTTAACATGGTGTATTGTTGTTGTTATGTGCAGGTCTGCATTGCGCTCTTTTAAGCGCCATGTTGCCTATGCGAATGTAACATATGATCGTATCCTACCAATGTCACAATTTACATTCTTTTTTCTTTTTGGTATTGTGTTAAACTATGAATTGGTTTTCAAGGCATCAACGTTGTTTGCTTGTGTCCTTAACATGTTGGTAAAGATATAGTTGGCTGGAGAACATCATCAATTCGGCGTCAGCATGAATTACCTAAAGTAAATTACCTTCAGACCTTTTCAATTTAAGAGGCAGCACAATCTTGCTGCACTTTTATGCTCACTACATTAATCATCTGGCCTGTTTATGCATCTCAGCTTCAGTTAACACCAAGTGATAAAAAATATCCACATGTTATCCATGTTGATAAAGGAAATTCAGAGTATCATCAGCAAGAGGAATCTGTAGAAGCTTCACTTACAGATAGCATGGAAGGTAATAATCACTATGACAAAGATATCAATAGGCATTTACATTGTGGAGTTGATTTTGAAACTTTCTCTAAAAGCCGGGACAGGGGTGCCTAGTTAAAATGATTTGAGTAGTAGAAGCATCTATAACATTCCCACAAATAGTAAATTCTTACACTTTATTTTATCAGAAACTATTGACCGCACTGCACTGCAACCTTAAATTTGTTTCTAGGTTTCCTGCTAGCTACTCAGTGAAACTTTACTTCTACTGTTACAGAACTGATGATCCGTGGCCTTACACAAGTTCCCTGGGAACGTGTCGATGTATGCTTTCGTAAGAGCTGGCTAAGATACAATGCCCACCACAATATCCAGGTATCTTCTGCTAGTCCCGTACCTCTGTTTGCCAATAATTAGTGAATAGTATAATGGGCACTCCTGCACATGCTTTCAATGAACCATAATCTAAGACTGATAACTGACCAGTAATTCAAGTGGGGAAATGTCGAAACTAGAATTTGGCAATATGAAAAGGGGTAGCGCACGAGACCTAAAAGTGGATGGATGCGAAGACAAGGATTTAGACAGGTTCAGATCCTCTCAATGAGAGGTAAACCCTACTCCTGTTTGGGGATTGTATCTGTCGGGTGTAGTATTGATCTGACGATCTGATAGTGAATCTTGCTCGCGAGACGCACCCTCTCCTCCTTATATAGCCGGAGGGGAGAGATTTAACTCCTTACGGTTTAAATTTCCTATAACTACTTTACAATCTTATCAAACCAAGACAATAGGCCGTTTCCTTGATCTACAAGTAAACGTAATATACAAGATTAGATATAAAGAGAATTCTAAGTATTTGATGTAAGCTTATGCTTGGTGCAGGTTAGGATCCATCCCGTTAATTCAGACGGCGAAGACGTAATCTACCATTTGATAGACAGTTTTCTAGCGTAGCTAAATTTTGTTGAATTCTTGAGAAATAAACAACCTTCTATAAGGTGGGTTAACTCCATTCTAGTTAATTAGGTGATGACACCCGTGGACCAACATGTCTGGTTCATTAGATCGCACCTGATGTAAGGTTATCATTTATCAGAGCAGGGGTGCGTCTGATTTGTTGTTTTGTAATGTAGGGATAAGTGTTAGATTGTCAATATTGTAAATGTCAGTGTAATATTTATTGTACATATGAATTTTATAAACTTAACTGCCTCTGGTTGTATATGTTGTAATTCTGGGGTTGAAACAATCCAAAAGTGTGCACTTGTTCTCTGAATTTTTATGCAATTCTCCTGTTGGTTCTTGGTCAGTTTTTGGCTTAGCGCTACAAAGCAGGAGGTGCCCTTGTCAATGATTTGAGGCCCAACATAATCTTATGATCTGTACATCTGTTGCCGTCAGTATATATATACATCGCTGTCTGTTTTGTAGTGTAGGCCAAAACAGGAGAGAGGAAGCATTGGTGGTTACCCGTTAACCCAGCAGCAGGTAAAAGGAAGACAAGGAACAAGATAAGCATTTTTAAACTCGTTTCCATGTACGACGTGTATATTAATAGGCAATAGAGGTCAGAGAACAGGAGCAAAGGTCTAAATGAGATCCCTATGCTCTGTCACGAACAATGGCCTCACCTCCCATTTCAATCTTTCAGATGATGAACAATCAGGTAGCTAGCAGAGCTTTTCTGAAGATTTTGGTAGAACAGCTGTGTGCGCAGGCAGGAAAATGGCATGGAACTAGTACAAGACACCAAGTTTGATCCATCGATTCGAGCTCTAGACCAGAAAGGAAGGGAAAGCGAAATTGGCTCATCGGTTAGCCCTGGCAATGGGCAAGGACGGCGGCGACCCCGGCGGTGTCGGCGGGTACCCGCTGGTGGCGGTGTGCATCGACAAGGACAAGAACAGCCAGAACGCCCTCAAGTACGCCACGGAATCGCTCGCCCACAAGGGCCAGACCATCGTGCTCGTCCACGTCCACACCAAGGGCTCCTCAGGCAAGCACTGCATCCACTGCCGCCGCCGCCGCCGCTGCTGAACTCTCTCGTCGGATTTGCGGTTTTTCTCTGACGATGCGCGCGTGTGCAGGTGGCGTGGAGGACGCGGCCGGGTACAAGCAGCCGTCGGACCCGCAGATGAAGGACCTGTTCCTCCCGTTCCGCTGTTTCTGCACGCGAAAAGATGTAAAGTTCATTCTCGTACTGTGCACAGAATGGCGTGGTGCAACAACTAATGGTGGTTTTCTCGTTGCTGGGATCGTAGATCCAGTGCAAGGACGTGGTGCTGGACGACCACGACGTGTCTAAGGCGATCGTCGAGTTCGCCGCGCACGCCGCCATCGAGAAGCTCGTCGTCGGCGCCACCGCCAGGGGTGGCTTCGTCAGGTAACCAACCAAAATTCGGTCACTCATCGATCGACTCTCTCTAAGCAGCCGTCGAGGAGACTTGGTAAATTTGGTTTGTGGCATTTGAATGAAGATTCAAGGCGGAGATCTCGAGCAGCATCTCCAAGACGGCGCCGGACTTCAGCACCGTGTACGTCGTCTCCAAAGGCGGCAAGGTGACGTCGGTGCGGCAGGCCATCCGCCAGGCGCCGGCCGTCTCGCCGCTCCGCTCAATGATCCAGGGCCCCAAGCCCGACCACGTGCCCACGCAGAAATGGACACCGACGCCTCCTCCATCCACGACGAGACCTGACATCGCCGGGACACCAAAGATACAGGAAAATTTCATCATGTAAGTCGAGGGGAAAGTATTTCCTACACGGCTACACGTAGATATATGTATGCTGTTTATATAGTTATATACAAATTCAAAAAATTTAACAATGATAGATTATGATAATGTGAAATACTGTATAAACATAAAAATCTAAATTCAATCTACACTTAAAAAAATAAAAGCAAATTTTACATGCGTTTTACAGGTAATATTTACTATCTGTTTTTTTCACTAATTGTAAATCAAATTTAGTATTGCATGTTTGCCTATAGATTTATATCATCTTAATTGATGTTACTTTTTAAAAAATCTTTTCAATAGCTATTTTAGTATGTAAATAGCGAGCACCATTACACCTAGGTGTAAGAATGGATCAGAAAAGAAGCTAAGCTTGTGTCATTTGTGTGGAGACAGGTCGCCGTTCGCGAGGGGGGTGAACACGTCGGTGGGGAAGGCGTTCCCGGACTACTCGATGCCGGAGTCGTCGGACATCTCGTTCATCAGCTCCGGCCCTCGCCGGAGCGTGGAGCGGTACCCGCCGCCGCTGTCGTCCGGGTCGGACGGCCATGACCACCACAGTTTCGAGGCGACGCGACCGCCCAGCATGTGGGGCGACTCCTTCGGCAGTGACAGCGCGTCGCGCTTCCAGTCCAGCAACTCCTCCTTCACTTCCTCCCTTCCCATGGTACACACAATGCAAGCTACAGGCTAGATTTGTTTGCACATGGTGAGATTTTGCCATGATCGTTGTGATCCCTCACGTACATAGCAGGAGGACATGGAGACCGAGATGAAGCGGCTGCGGCTTGAGCTCAAGCAGACCATGGACATGTACAGCACTGCGTGCAAGGAGGCGCTCAGGGCAAAACAGAAGGTTAGTGATGAATCATTGATCAACCAAGAAATTATAAGCATCACAATGTTATTGACATGTTAGATGACATACAAACAACGAGTTAATATCATCTCAGAGTTTAGAATAGTTTCCTATTTTATTGACGTGTTATGTTTGGATGGTGGAAGTTAGGATGAGTTGGGGATATATTTTTATCCTCTCGTTTTATATATGTCATTTAAAAAGTCATCAAAAAATCTGAAAAAATATTAAGATAGATAAATATATGCTATATCATTCCACGAACATGCAAATTAAAATTCGACTTATACAATTTGAAACAAAAATAACAAATTTAACCGCGAATTACGCGTTCTATTCATTGTTAAATTTGTAGTTTTTTTTCTAATTATATAAGTTGAA
Organism: Oryza punctata; assembly: GCA_000573905.2. Lineage (NCBI taxonomy): Eukaryota > Viridiplantae > Streptophyta > Magnoliopsida > Poales > Poaceae > Oryza > Oryza punctata. The sequence continues at coordinate 39,939,571 of CM002489.2, forward strand.
TTTAAACATGCATGCTTGTGGAGTGATATATCACATATTAATCTATCTTAATATTTTTTTCAAATTTTTTTGATAACTTTTTAAAGCGACATGCAAAATTGAGGGATATCAACTCGAGGGATGATTAGAGTTTCCTTGGTGAATTGATGGGATGGGAGTGTTTGATGCGTGCAGGCGATGGAGCTGCAGCGTTGGAAGATGGAGGAGGAGCAGCGGTCGCAGGAGACGCGGCTGACGGAGGAGTCGGCCATGGCGATGATCGAGCAGGAGAAGGCGAAAGCGAGGGCGGCCATCGAGGCGGCGGAGGCGTCGCAGCGGCTTGCGGAGATGGAGGCGCAGAAGCGGATCAGCGCGGAGATGAAGGCGCTCAAGGAGACCGAGGAGCGGCTCAAGTCCATGGGCGCCGGCGGCTCACGCGGCGCGGTCCGCTACCGCAAGTACACCATCGAGGAGATCGAGCTCGCCACCGAACACTTCGCCGAGGCCCGCAAGATCGGCGAGGGCGGCTATGGCCCGGTGTACAAGGGCCACCTCGACCACACGCCGGTGGCCATCAAGGTGCTCCGCCCCGACGCCGCGCAGGGGAGGTCGCAGTTCCAGCAGGAGGTGGAGGTGCTCAGCTGCATCCGCCACCCCAACATGGTGCTCCTCCTTGGCGCATGCCCGGAGTACGGCTGCCTCGTCTACGAGTACATGGCAAACGGCAGCCTCGACGACTGCCTGTTCCGGCGCGGCGGTGGCGGCGGCCCGGTCATCCCGTGGCAGCACAGGTTCCGCATCGCCGCGGAGATCGCCACCGGCTTGCTCTTCCTCCACCAGACCAAGCCCGAGCCGCTCGTCCACCGTGATCTCAAGCCGGGCAACATCCTCCTCGACCGCAACTACGTCAGCAAGATCAGCGACGTCGGCCTCGCCCGCCTCGTCCCGCCGTCCGTCGCCGACACCGTCACGCAGTGCCACATGACGTCGGCGGCTGGAACCTTCTGCTACATCGACCCGGAGTACCAGCAGACGGGCATGCTCGGCGTCAAGTCGGACGTCTACTCCCTCGGCGTGATGCTGCTCCAGATCGTCACGGCGAAGCCACCCATGGGGCTGACGCACCACGTCGCGCGCGCGCTCGACCACGGCACGATCGTCGACATGCTCGACCCGGCCGTCCAGGACTGGCCCGTCGAGGAGGCGCGCTGCTTCGCCGAGATATCAATCCGCTGCTGCGAGCTCCGGCGCAAGGACCGGCCGGACCTCGCCACCGTGGTGCTCCCGGAGCTCAACCGCCTGCGCGCGCTCGGCGAGGACAACATGCAGTTCTGCAACACCATGAGCGGCGGCGGCCGGAGCAGCTTGCACAGCTCGCCGTACCACAGCAACTCCTCCATGCATCAACCTCATCGACAAACCGTAAGATCAATCCATCATCTCCTGCAAATCTCGTTGCAAGCAAGAACATCAATTGAATCCTTTTTCTGTATCTGATTAATCACCAGGATATGGCGAGTGAGCACAGCGTAGGGAGGTCGGCGTACAACGCGAACACGAGCGAGCACGCCATGCAGGGAAGAAGGCTCAACTACAACTAAAAGCTGACCTGAGCTTTGCACTACGACTGCGATAAGTGTTACTGCAAAGATCCCCAGACACGCATGGCTCACTAAGCAAGATTTTTATCCAATGCTTCTCCTGATTAATCTGAGTAGGAAGCTACTGTTTGTTAATGCAGAGACAGAGAGCCATGTGAGGCCTACATGTTGGTGTGGTTGTAAACTAGTTTTTGACCGTTTCTTGATCCTCCTGTTGTTAATTTGTAAATGACCTGACATTTTAAACTAATCAAAATGCTGACAGTTCATCCAGAAGCTCGGAAAAGGGTCACCGAAGATCTGGTATCTGGCAGTGCTATTAGAAAACAAGTTCAGTCGTCATAGCTACATTATCATCTGGACCAAATTTCTTCTGTTCACATCTTTAAGCTACAATTGTTTTCTATTATTTTATCATGTGCGACATGCTGCATAATACTCAACTGAATGACGTTCAGGGGGTAGTTAAGAAGAGGACATGACGACGATCAACGATCAACAAAGACTTGTCAGTTTTTTAAACGATAGAAGAAACTAGTACTGGCCGGAGGGGCAAACGGTCTGATGACCATAATGCCGCACAAGAATAATAGCCCAAACGATCCTGTGTAATACAACCTACCGTAGCTCGGACATGTCTACCGCGCCATTCCTTGTCACCACTTTTTCTTCCTCGTTTTTTTCTTTGAGGCCACAAAGGATTTCATCTCATCCATCTTTAGATTCTTAACGGTAGGCCACAAAGGATAATATGGAGGTACTACCTCTTAATACAAGTACGTACAATGGGGTTAAAGAAGAAGAAGAAATCACTGCCTCTGAAGTCCGAACTGAATTGAACATGAAAGACTGAAAGAACAAGTCAGCTCATGGTGAATAATCTCCGCAGTAGTGAAATACACGGGATAATCTACAGAAATAGCAGCGAAAATGCTTGTATTTTGATACACCAATGTGGGGCCCTGCACAGCGACATCTCACGAGAGAATCGATCGATCGAATCGAACGCGAACACTCGCAATTCATCAGTAGTAGTAGTAGCCTTCACCGCTGTCAGAGCAAAGCAGAGCAGAGCCGCATCCATGGATGGCGTCCATATGATGATATGATCCGTCGGCGAGGCGAAACTTCCAAACAGTGGCAGGCGTGCCCGTACGCGTTGGATGCTAGTGCTACTGCTACTAGTAGAAGTAGGCGCTGTTCGGCATGGCATGTTTGTGTCAGGCACCTATCATTTCAGTTTCAGAAGAATCTGTCCTTCCGCTCCAATCAGCGGCCGCCGAGGATCTCGTGTGCCCCTCTCTTGTCCTTCCGTTTCGTGCTTGCATTCGCAGCCTGCTGCCAATTCACTTCACTTCACTTCATCGTGATCATGCATGAATAAATCTTACCACGATAATATGGTATTTCATTAATAGCATATCCTATCATGCTTATAGTTCCCACGATAATATAGTATTTCATTAATAGCATATCCTACCATGCTTATAGTCTTTTGTTGATCTTAAGGTGGAATCCATTTAGAAAAAAAATATTTTCAGCTTCTAATATGCAGAATTCAAAGATCAACATGAATGTTACAAAGATATAAAATGTTTTTTTATTTCTTATGGTGTAGCCTTAAGCTTAAGATTGCCCATAGCAACTTTCTCTTCTCTTCTCCCGATGCATAAAGTGACAACATAAATATTACTTTAATCCTTAAAATCATCTTTACATGCACATTGTGAATACTCTAACTATAGGCTATAGCTGCGATTGGAACACCAGAAATTTTCTGATTCATGCGTGTAATCCTGAGTTCAAAAGTTGCATGGTCACTAGTAATACTACTATACTACTATCCTCCGTACCAAAATAAAGGTATTACTACATCCGTCTTAAAATAAATCTATTTTTCACTTATCCCATATATACCAATACAAACAACAAAAGACTAAAATATCCCTATTTTTTTCAATCTCAATACAACTATTTATCACTTTATCTTCTCTCAATGCAGGTATTCCTCACTTCACCAAATCCGATGAAATGATTAGTTAAAATTAACTTATTTTGGGTTAAATGAGTGAGCTAAAAATGAACTTAATATGGGACAGTGGTATTACTATATAATAGTACAGGAGTATTTTGTTTGTAGGAGTATCATGTGATTATGGTTTTAACCATTTCCTTTATAAATCAACGTCCCCCTCCGAGTATATTCATGAGATGTGATATTCACAGCCATGTTTACTACTACTAGTATACTCATGAATCATAAGCAGGGCTTCTACAAAAGTAACAAAACGAATATAAATGAGGGTGCTCTAGATGTACTTCTCGTAGGTAACCTGTGGACAAAACATTGACTTCCCGTGCCAGCTTATAACTACACCAATAATGCATCACGCAAGACATACCGCATCACGCATTAAGCAGAGGAGTACTGCGCATGCAACCATACGTGGTACGACGAAGTACTCCTCATCATGTTCCTGTACATTGAGAGAGTGAATTAAACACCCTTTTTAACCTACAACCAAGATAGGAGTAGAAGTAATTCACACTCCTCTGTTTCTTTTGTATCAGATCATGTTGGTTAGTTCAACTAACCAGATAAATTAATCAACGTTAAACATTTTAGAACGAAAGGAGTAATTTATAAAGTTATAGATAAAATCTTGCATTAGAAATCACAGTTCCTCTCAGCTGGGAGCATTGTACTCTTTGCTGCAAGTGCACTGCATCGATCATCATAAGTCAGCTCATACACACATGAGAAGGCCGTGTCCATTTATTGTAGATGCACACTGTTCACAAACTCAATTCATACTCCTCCACAAAGCAAGAAGCCCATTCGGGCCCACATGTCAGCACAGGACGGCCTGTGTACAGCATCACCACATTGATGGAGGCGACGCTCTTGGTTCTTCTCGCTCTTGCTTTCATCTCATCTCATCATCGCTTTTCGTATGTACCGCCCCTTTCGCCGACCTACAAATCTATCCATTTCCAAGCAATTGTCACTCTCTCCCACAGAAGCAGAGGGCCCTTCACCGCTGCGTCCCCTGTTCTTGTTCTTTTTATGCTTCCTTTCAATACGTGAAAATTAAGGATGTCACGCTAAAAAATGACCCAAATCTATCGATGCATGCAAAGTGGAGTAGTGTCATCCCTACAGGGTCCAAAAAATAATGAACTGGGAAAGGGAAAAGGAGAAGAGAAGAAAAGCACAGGTTCAGAAGCAAGATACTACTACTGGTAGCAAAGTGAGACAAGAATAAAGAGACAATTCATGATTTCATTCTCCCCAAAACCACCAGAGAGAAAGGATTAGAGCAAAGGATAATAGGGAGTTATAAGCAAGCAATATGCTTACGTGGAAGAGAGAGATAAAGAAAAGTGAGAAGTGTTAGCTCTCATGCAAGAGCTAACTCAACACAATCTTCTAGAAATATGCATTAAATTTATGAGAGAAAAAGAGAGGATGGAAAAATAAAACTAACATACTTTTAAATTAGCTTTAAAATTGACTTATAATAAGTAATGAGCTTTTCTATTAAACTTGCTCTTGGAAGGAGTAGGAGGACGAAAAAATAAAGTTGATTTGGTTCCCATTTCAAGATTTGCTTGCTCCAACCATCCATGATCCATCCAATCCAATCCACCCCCACAATTGCAGAATCCAAGAAGCCAGCACAGCACAGCATCACAATGTTGTTTTGTCACCATTTTCTTCTTCTCCTGCAACTGGAGCAGATAGACACCACCACCACCTACTACTACTACTACTTCTACTACTCCAATGATGATTTTAAGAAGAAATTGCTTTCTTAACAACCCATATTATATGATGATCATTTGGAAGAACATGAACTTAATTGGAAGAAGAAAAAAAAGAAGATATTAAAAAAAAGTTGAGGAGGGGAAGGGGATGAGAGGAGAGGAGCTTAATTCCAGGAGCAACAGCAACAAGAGAGAGGGGATGATGATGAGGTAAATTGTGGTGGTGGCTTTTTTTTTTTTTTTGAGGAAAGTGGTGGTGGCTTGAATACCCAAAATGGCTAGGAAGAGCACTCCTAGATCCCACGTCTCAATGCCAATCACCGTCCATCCATGCCCGAGCCGGATCAACGCCGGAATCCCATCGGAATTCATCACGACGGAGGCGGTGCGAGGGGCTGCGGCTGCGGCTGCTGCTGTGGCCCGGCGACGAACCGATGTTGGAGAAGCTGCGCCGCCGATGGCCGCCGCGCCGGGTTCTTCTGGAGGCAGCAGCTGATGAAGCTCTTGAACTCCGGCGAGGCGTTGGGCGGCGGAGCCGGCGAGTCGGAGTAGCAAATCGCGCACATGAGGGCGGCCCAGTCTCCCTGCTTGCCGAGATTCTCCCCGAGGGGGAACCTGCCCATGTAGAACTCGAGAATGCTCAGGCCGAAGCTCCAGATGTCGCCGGCGTAGCCGTCGTAGGCGCCGTCGTTGAGGTCGGTATTGATGCGCTCGGGGCTCATGTAGGCGATGGTCCCGACGGAGGAGTTGCAGGGGTCCATGGTCTGGTTGAGGATGCGGCCGACGCCGAAGTCGGCGATCTTGACGCGGCGCCCGGAGTCGATGAGGAGGTTGGAGGGCTTGATGTCGCGGTGGACGATGTGGCGGCGGTGGAGGTAGGCGATCCCGGAGAGCACCTGGCGCGCGACGTCGGCGAGGAAGGCCTCGGAGGCGATGCGGCGGCCCTCAAGGGATCCCCCGTCCATGTACTCGAGCAGGATCTGGAGCTCGCCGGCCTGCTCGTACATGCCGTGGCACCGCACGACGGCCGGGTGCTCGGCGGTGCGGAGGATCGCGATCTCGCGCGTGATCTGCCGCCGCACGGCGTCGTCGTGGTTCCCGTAGAGCACCTTGAGCGCGTACGGCCGGCCCGTCGGGCGGTGCCGCACCATCCACACCGTCCCGCCCGCGCCGCTCCCGATGCGGCGGACGCGCTCCAGCTCCGACAGCGGTGGCGGGGCCGGCGGCGCCGAGCCGACCGAATTCGGCGGGGTGGGGACGCCGCCGAGCGAGGAGGACCCAGACGAGGACGTCGACGACGGCGCCGACGACGGCGGGAGCGGCAGCGGCAGCGGCACCGCGAGCGAGGTGAGGTCCCGCTGCGGCAGCGGGAGCGTGAGATCCGGCCGGCGCCGCGACCGCCCCGGCGTCCCCGGCTGCTGCTGCTGCAGCCCCACCCGCAAGTTCGGCGGGCCGCCCGGTCGCATCGCGACGGCGGCGAAGCGGAGACGCGCGCGGCGCGGCGGGGCGGCGGCTTGATTGGTTCGCGAGCGTCGGTGTCTGCGTTTTTTGGTGGGCTCGCGGCGTGGAGAGGAGGAGGCCGATCAGGAGGAAGAAGGATTCGAGGCAGAGGAGTGTTTTTTATAGACGAGGCCGAGAGAAGGGTAGGGGCCAAGTGAAGCCGTGATGGGGGTGGCAAGAAAAATCAAGTCCGTTTTTTTTTCCCTCTGGTTTTACAAATCACAAGTCAGTTTTTGTTGTTTTCATATTGCCGTGTTCCAAGTGATAGTTCAATATTTTAGGACCTGGGTAAATTTTCTTTTTGGTGTAAAAAAATTGGATGAGGTTACTTTTAGTTGTGATTGGCGCCAGTTTTAAAACATAGCGCCACGACAAAGCATACGTATAGATATTAAATACACTACTATCATATAAAAACACTTTAAAGACGGCTTCCGTCATTATTAGCGGTGTAAAATTTATGGATCTTTATCCGTCATGGTGTCTTTGTGCTGGTTTTATTAGGAGTAGTCCTTAAAAATTAAGATTTAGCTCATAGCTGGTGTCATAAGATAACATCTCCTAAATTGCAAACTCTTGAGTGTTGGCTTAAATTAGAAGAATGCATACGTATTTATTTTTTTAAAATAATGGAAGAATACGTGTTTATGTGCATTTATAAAAGGCATTCATCCTATCGTATTTATTTTCTATTAATAATTTTATAGCTAATTTGAGAATCCAACAATTCTTACTATAAGAAGATAACAATGTGAGTAAATTCCACCATAATTAGGATGAAAGTTCTAATGCTCTGCTTTCATGCCCCAGCATTTTAAAAGAGTTACACCTAAATTGATGTACTGGGGTGTTTTAGTTAGAAAAGATTTCCCTGTCTAACTTCCAGTCTTCTAGATAAGCAAGTGGTGTCCATGCATGATACAATTGTTGATTTCTTGAAAAAAGAAAAGATAAAAATGTAAGTGTAACCACCTATGCCCTCTTGTTCACATGCCATGCATATCAGGTGGGTATTAGATTATAGAACTGAAAGGCAGAGCATTTGATTTGAGAAGCCACCGGTGCTCTTTCAGAATTTTTATATGATCATCATGGTTGTTAGGCTTAACGGTTTCTACTACCTAGTTCAATTGGTCAAATCGATTTCTAATGTCTTCATATTTGACAACACAGGAGAAGGAAACCAGTCCAGATAAGAGTACTATACTGGGAAATTAATTAGAAAAGCTCAGTGTAAACAGAATCCACCAGCTAGATTTGAGTGTATAAAAATCCCAGGAAATAATTAAACGTACAGTAGTTAGCTACTGAACCCACTATCATGAGAACTTTTTGGTTGGTTATCACCGGAAGGAAATAATTTGCAGTATTTTAGATTAGCTGTTGTAAATCCCAATTGAATTTTAGATTACCAGCGTTTTCGTTACATATTTTTCTTTTATCGTGTGAAAAGACGTACATGCACCACACACTTAATAATCCACTTTAACACACAGTACTCGATAAACATGTCAGTGATAAATTTATGATCTAATTAAATTTATTTAAAAGATTAACTACTACAAAATATTACATGAATTTATTATGGTTCCAATCATGGCTTACATTACCGTTTTCAAGGTGAAAGTCGGTCCTGTCAATTTACTGGAACCAAAAAAAAAAAACAACTTTCCATCAACTTCGTATGAAAACTATAGCAAAAATCAATAGGAATTACGAACCTTGGTTCCAGTTAGCCCTACTTTGGTACTACTAAAATGCCTTGTTGAAACATGTTTACCCTACCCTCAAAAAACAAAAAGAAACATGTTTAGCCTCAAATTAAGGGGGGGTTTGGATGGTACTAAGTTTTAGTCCATATCACGTCGAATGTTTCTACACTAATTAAAAGTATTAAATGTAAACTAAAAATAAAACTCATTTCATAACCCTGAACTAATTTACGAGACAAATCTATTGAGCCTAATTAATCCATAATTAGCCTATATGAAATTAATTCATAATTAGTCTATATGATGCTACAGTAAACATGTGCTAATTATGGATTAATTAGGTTAAAAAATTTGTCTCATGAAACAGCTCTCATTTATACAATTAGTTTTATTATTAGTCTATGTTTAATACTTTTAATTAGCATCCAAATATTCCATGTGATAGGGACTAAAATTTAATCCCGGATCCAAACACCCCCTAAGCAACGCAAAACAGCTAAAATGAGAATAACGTGTTTGAATCAACACTGGTAATTAACAAATCTATAGCAGGGGTAGTACCATCTTGTTGGTTAAGCTACTGATCGTTCCTAGTCAGGCGTGCCACAGGGGGAAAGCAACAACACTTGGCCGTCGCCGTTTCTCCCCTGTGACGCACAGGTCACTGACAGCCGCAGTCGGCTGATTCTGGGGCCCACACGCCAGTGTCAGCATGTGGGCCCCGTAAAATTCTTGCCAGCTTGCGTGGCAGCGAATGTACGGCGTGTGGTTAGTTTTTGCGTTAGGCGAGGAGGTGGCTGGGGCCCACTTGGGGATTTCGATGCTCCGATTCAGCGCGATGAACAACGTGAGCGCCGTAAAGAAACGGCTCAAAAATTACGCTCACCAACGCCCTCTGCCGGCCCTGCCAATTACATCGAGATTCACAGGGGCAGTAAATATCGTCTCATGTGGCACGTGGATTTCGGACTCTGGAGCCCGCCTCGGGATTCACATCCGTCGGTTTAATTACTGGGTTCGGGAATTATACCATCGCCACACCGTATACGAGCACACCCGAAAATTATGCTGTTCCTACTCTAAGAGTGTACTAAAACGAGGTGAGTCTTAAGTGCGTAATTTCTTTCATACATCGAAAAACACATACTCTACAACATACGCGCACTCATTCCTTTTGAACACACATCGTACTTTCATTTATAAGATCTCCGAAATACTAGATCGATATATGTTGAGATTTGCAGAGTCACGTAAACATCTCTAAAATACTAGATCGACGTATGTTGAGATTTACGAAATCACAATAGATATCTCATTATTAATAGGTACATTGCATGTCACTAGAAAAATAATTAACCGTAAAACAAACAACCGCATGATTAATTAAATATTAGTCGTTTTAAACTTAAAAATAGATTAATATACTTTTTAAAAAACAAATTTTCTATAGAATTTTTTTTAACATATGTATTATTTATTACTACTTCTGTTTTATATTACAAGTCGTTTGATTTTTTCATAGTCAAACTATATTAAAGTTTGATCAAGTTTATAGGAAAATTTAGAGACATCTAAAATATCAAATTAGTTTCATTTAATCTAACATTAAATATATTTTGATAATATATTTGATTTTGGTTGAAAATATTAATATATTTTTCTCTAAACTTAGATAAATTTAGAGTTGTTTAACTTTAAAAAAATAAACGACTTAAAATATGAAACGGAGGGAGTAGTTCGAATAGCGCGTGAAGAAACGAGATAATTTTCTTCTCTTTGTCGTCCAAACGAGCGCTGTTTATGGGAGTAGTAGATCAAAGTTAGTACTCCTAGATGACTTGTCATTGGGTGTAAAAACCAAGAAAAAAGAAGGCATAGGGGTAAGATGAAATAAGGAAAGCGAAAGACAAAACGAGGAGCAGAAGGTAGTGCAGCTGGAGTGATGCGTGGGGGCAAACTGAAGGGGGTGTACAACCTGAACCAACGTGAGCAGCGCTGCTCGTCGGATTCTCTCTCGGGTCCCGAAAAAGAGGCAGCGAGAGATGGATGATGGGTGGGTGATGGGACGGCTCCTGCCATGCTACGCCTACCTACACGACGCCACAACCAAACAACGCTCCAATCGCATCCTCTTCCTCGCTCATCCGTCCATCATTTTTGCCTTTCTCCTCTCTGCATTGCGTCTCACGCTCGCAAAACCGTCAACCGGAGCTACTAGTAGCGATCACGCAAGGAGACACCGTGCGTGTTCACAATTCAAGCGAGGTTACTATCTGTCTATCGCAAATGTTTTGGGCTGTTCTTCCAGAAGTGAGAAGAGATCAATGTACCCCTTGACTTGATGAGTTCATAATTCGCAACAACCTTTAGGATCCGTTTGATAAAGCTCTAACTTCTAAATTTAACTTCCGGAGTTGGATCCGAGATGAGTCATGGAGCTGTCTAAACCCAACTTCTATTTTAGGAGTTCCATCCAGCACCACTTCTATTTCAGGTGAAGTTAAAATAGTTTGGTTGAGCTTCAACTTAAGAAGAGATTGAGCTGGAACTGGAGTTGTACAAAACAGACCATTACTTTACCCCATCTAATCTACGGATGGTGTCATAGTATCCCCACACAGCACGAGTTCTGCTACTGTTACATTTCTTGTGGAGATTGGAGTTCATCTGTTGATTTTGACATGTGCAAAAAATATCATACTCCTACATCAGTTAATTAATTATACGCATCTAGAAGTCCATTTAACTTGTTTCCTGGAAGTTGGCCGACGACAACATCACGGCGATCCGGTACGCTCCATGTCAACGCCAGCATGTCGCGCCGGACCTGCCACGTCACGCTCGTTTTCTTTTTTCTTCTTCGCTGGTGGAGTCAACGCTGGCTTTGCCGGGGCGACGTGGCAAGCGTCCCGGATGGACCCGACCGAGTCGTCCCGGTCTGATCCGTGGGGCATCGCACCGGCCACCGGTCGCTTCGGCGAGAATGAGAATGCAGGGTTGCGCGGCTGCTTCGTCGGGGGTTTCGCCGAAACGCGGCGCGCGCCCGGTCGGGTTGGGTTTGGTTGGCCGCGCGGAAGCCGGCAGGAAGCAGCGGTGACCGGGTCGGGGTGGGCATAGGCTTACGTGGCGCGTCCACGCACTTTGGCTCTGGATGGATGCGTGAATCGGTGAATGTTTCAAAGCTGACGAGGTCGTGTCACCGTTAGGCTGAGTTCACCTTCTCGGTTTTTACGTGTACGTTAAAATATATTTTTTTAAAAAAATTTATACGAAAGTTTTTTAAAAAAATCATATTAATCTATTTTAACTTATATTTAGCTAATACTTAATTAATTATACATTATTAAATTACCATGTTTTTCTTGTGACCCAAACTCAGTTATCTAACTGTCTTTCTAACCCTACCCTAGTACTCGCAGTAAGGGGTGAAACATGGAGAACCCTACCCTAGTACTCGCAGTAAGGGGTGAAACGCTCCATGGATTGGATGGCCTTCCCGGATCATTAGCATTTTAGTGAATCCGCTATAGCTAAAATTTAAATTTCTGATTTAGTTTTTGTCAATCTTTATGGTTTTCTCATCGCTGTTTTTTATATTAGCTTTTAAATTGTTAAGGATAATAATAAAATTTATGATTATATATTATTTTTGATTGCCTTTTTTTTTCCCACATCTTATCAGTTATACATAAAACGACGATGCTGATCGATGAAAGCCCATAGGAGTAGTAGTTAATAAGAACAGTGCTATATTTTGTGATGTGTTTAATATGAGTAATCACTACTAGTCATCTAAATGTGTAAGGGTGGAATGGTCTATCAGCAGATCATCCCTTGATTTTGGCAGGACGGCGTCATTTCTTATCTTCCATTAACAATACACCCATACACGTTTAGAGGGACGAGATGTCGATGGACCAACCATTCTATCAAAAACCAAACAATATCTCACATATTGAGTTCAGATTAGATGGTCCATTCACCATCTCCTCCACAAAACTAAACATCCAGTGGTCAACAGTTCGTTGACTAGTACTAGTACAATGCCGGCAAAATAAAAAATACAGAGATTTTTTTTGCTTTCTTGGCTGGTGGGGGAATGAGACGAGATGTGGACATGAGCATGAACTGATCGCCTGTTTCATGATCACGGCCGAAAGAGAGCTCGAGTCCACGACTGATTGGGATTCCCGAGTATATATGTGGGCTCCAAACGATGCAGCAATGGATCGTGACTTGCTACTACTGGAGTCATCAACAATGGCGCCGGTATGTCCCACAAGATATAGAGAATTTGTTGTTCCAAAAAAGAAAGATTTACATATTTCCTTCAGAAAGATATGGAGTATTTTTATTTATGTAAGGCCAACACTGATGCTACTGTAGATCATTTGCATAGATGCAGCAGCAAAAGTGCTTTAGAAAAAAACAGGGCTAGCGATTCTCTAATTAATTGCCTCCAACTTGTATATGGGTTCACGGTTATTGTCCCTAATCAAGTGGCCATGAGGTGATGTAATCTGGCCATACAATTACAGCTTGGTTTGATGTTAGCGCAAGTACGTATAAAAATCCGTGTGCCTAATACAAGCTTGGGACTTTTTCCCCGATCTTATCAACTTCAACTCGTATCAGCCAATCCGTGGCAGGCAAACTGATAATTGGATGGGGGGGGGGGGGGGGGATGCACATGTAATTATTTTAATCAACTTTTGTTTCGTCTGATTTATTACCTGAAAATGTTCTATTTACCCTGTGGGAAAGACAAAAATACAGTTAAAAATATCTATCTATCTATCTATCTATCTACTATATTATTAAGACACTCGAAAAAAGATACCAGATTCGTTGTGGAGGCTAGAAATTCCCACGTTAATCGAAGAAAAAAAAGAAGAGTCCAAGTAAAAATACAATTAAAAAATAACAGAAATTCGGAATTAAAAATAAGCAATATTGAAATAGATAAGAACCCAATACGTGATTAATTAAAATTCAGAATAAAAAATAAATAAATTTATGAAATTAGAAAAGAAAAAGAAGAGTTCAAGTAAAAATACAATTTTGAAATAACTAAAATTTAGAATAAAAAAGAAATATTAAAACAACAATTAATATATCGGAGGATGAACTCCGCAGTGGGGGACTGTGCAGACCCCCTTTTGAGTTCGGCCCAGGGCGCAGAATAGGGGCTTTTCTCGACCCTGATCCCGGTGCGCCAGGGAGATGGAGAGATCGCCAAGAAAGAGGGCGATGACACACACTCAAGTATACAGGTTCGGGCCGCCGATGAGGCGTAATGCCCTACTCCTGTGAGGTGGACTATCTGTGTAAGTGTTTGCTCTCAAGGTTGGACTCAGCCAGAATCACGAGCCGAGAAGGGCTCTCTCAAGGGTGGACTATCAAGTGTTTGCTCTCAAGGTGACACACACTCAAGTCTGTGAGCCGAGAAGGCTCACACGCCGAGAAGGCTCACACGGCTTTGATGTGACTGGCGGGAGACGTAGCATACCTACCGGGCGTGCGATGGCATGCCCAGTACTGTGCTGCGTCCCATCAGTCATTCGGGCCGACCGTAGGCCGGTCAGCTGACTACGATCGGTATCAGATGCGTGCGTGGGTGTCATTCCACATTAAATGCGGCACGCGCGCGCAGGCGCACCACGGCTACGTTGCCATTAATGAGAGCAGGTGAGCGCTCACACGTGGCGGCAGCCCGAGGGGGTCGGGGGAGCCCGACCCCCGGTGCGCTATCCCCCTAGGGGGTGCCGTGTCCTGGGAGGGCGGTCGCCACGTCACCCTCGGGCTCGATCCTCCCTCGGGGGATGGCCACGTGGGCGCACGGGGCTGCCGCAGGCCCAAGATCGGCATACCCCTGGGCCCATCTATAACACAACACGAGATTAATTAGAATTCGAAATAAAAAATAAAATAAATTCATAAATTAGAAAAATAAAAATAAAGTTCAACTATAAATACAATTTATAAATAATTAAAATTCGTTATAGAAAATAAAGACCATTGAAAGAATAGAACATCATGATATTAATATTAAATAAAATAAATTTTAAAAATAAAAAAATAATTATAAGAGTTCAAGTAAGAATAAAATTTACAAATAAAAAATATTAAAATAAAAAATATGGATTATTTGAAAAGAATGGTTAATCTAAAATGACAATAAAGAAGAAAATCAATAGGCATGTAAAGAAGTAAAGTGGTGGTAGTTGATGAGGTGTATAAAAACTATAAACATATAAACAAAACCTCAAATAGAATCCCAATAACAATTAAGATGAGGCACAACGGACAAGCTATTAAGGAGCACGGTCGCGCCAGTTGGTGGGATTCTAGAAAGTAAAAGAATAAACCCCAATGATAATCATGTTCAATTTTTAAAATCTCAATGACAATAAAGAGTGGAGGTAGCGAGCGGGTCACGCGTAGAGGGGTACAGTGGAAAAGTCGCCGACGGTTTAGCGGGATTTCTAAAAAGTAAAAAATAAATCCAAACGATAATTATGTTCGATTTTAAAATCCCAAATGATAATAAAGAGAGGAGGCAGCGGAGGGACCGTAGAGGAGTACAGTGGCGGTGTTTGATGAAACTTTAAAAAAATTA
Organism: Oryza punctata; assembly: GCA_000573905.2. NCBI lineage: Eukaryota > Viridiplantae > Streptophyta > Magnoliopsida > Poales > Poaceae > Oryza > Oryza punctata. The sequence continues at coordinate 39,954,750 of CM002489.2, forward strand.
TAAAAACAAACCCAACAGGACAATAAACTCCAAAAACTAGAAGGTCTAATTTTTAAAGGTCTCATAAAAAATGAATAGAAATAGTGATAGATCGATAAGCAAATAAATGCTTGACAAATGATTAAGGGGTAGCGACCGAAGTGACTTTTAAAAACTATAAAATTAGAAATACGCAGATGATAAAGTTCGGTTTTTCAAAATTCTAAGATAACAAAATAGATATTTAACAAATTTTAAGTACAATCATATGTAAAAAATAAATAATTTTGTATGGGTGTTAGTCGTGCAATTGCGCGGATCACCTACCTAGTTATTGGTAAAAAAGGGCTTACGGACGCAGATGTCATGAAGGTGCGACCTGATATAGTTCAATTAAGTCAGCTTGAGCTTCTGTTTATTTTTTTTAAAAAGCTTCAGCTTCTGTAAAAACATAGCAGCGTGGGAATCACCTATGGAAGTCAGTCAGTACTAGCACGCGGCCGGCCGGCTTGGAGCAAAACCAACGGCAGCAAATCCGAAACCAGTGACTTCTGGGCAATATATGGTCATCTTTTCACACGAAACCTACACCACAGACCAGCCAAAAAAATATGATTTGTAATTTCCAACGGTGCTTCTGTGTGAGTGGCATTTCATCTGGCATATAAGAATGTTGTTAGCTCATGGTGCTACTCGAGCTAATGGATAAAATTGGCTATAATCAAAGATCTGGTACATGCTTTTGGAGCTGATAAGATCTTTCAATTCTATTGGTTAGTGGCAGGGAAATGGTTCGCTTTCGGCATAAGTAAATTATGCATATCTTTCGATGTCAATGAACTCCCCTCCCTGATTCATCACTTGTTTTTTTGGGAGATTAGATTCACAATTTTTAAAGGACCCACCATAGTTGAAAAAAACGCTAAAATCTCCTAATTGAAGAGCTCGCTTTCCATGCTGCCCTGAAAGAAAAAGGGAATATTGCTTTCTTTTATACTTTCCTCCCCGCGCGCCTTTTTCTTTGCAGCTTCACATTTGACATTGTGGAAGAAAACAACAAGAAAGCAACGTAGATGTAACTGTCATGGTCATAATTCCAGTGGGATCGAGAAAAGGTTTTCGTGCCAACGTGGACGAGTGATGAAGGCCCCGAGGCTGTCATCACCGGTGCGTCATCTACACTACATACACTACACTACCAGCAGTAACAATAATCTTTCTTCTCATTCTCTCGACGTACAGGAGCAGTTACGGATTGATCGATCTTATCCATTGCTTATGTATGTACTACATCGATCCAGTGTGAAGCAGCACGGCACCTTCTTCCATCTCCAAGTAAGTCGGAGGAAGCACGGCAGAAGGAGCACGCATCTAGGTACGGTCTACATTTAGAATGGTCCAGTACGTAGTAAAGCACTTCAGTTGCTGTAGGAGCTGATAAAGATTCTCGAAGCATTTAACCCTAGCTAGCCAGAAGCGCATCACGGTCACCACCGCTGCCGGCTTGCCGCTCGGCGAATCCGCAATCGCGCGACGCTTGGCAGCCCACGCGTGTCACGGTGTCATGGCGATCGAACGAGCGGTGCACGGCTGCACGCTGCAGGTTGCAACCTGCCGCGGTCGCGGACCTACGCGTCGTGCCGTCGTCGTCGGCTGATAATAACGCGGCCGCTCAGGCGCCAGCCGTGCGCCGTGCGCCCGGGCCGCCGATCGCTTTCGGGCGGCAGACACCGCGCGCGCGAGACACACCGGCCGCCCGATGCCCATCAGCGTCAGAAGGGGCACGTCTCCCCGCCCGGGTGGGGGTGGGTGGCCACAGGCCAGTGCGCGCGATCGATCGCGAACCAGCATACGCGCGGGCGCTAGCTGCGGCTAGCAATGTTTTTTTTTGTTTTTTTTTTGGCTCGTGGCGAAACACGAGAGACGGCGACGGCGTCACGAACCGCACGGTGGCGGGATAGCGGAACCAGCGACGACGACGTACACGCGCGCCTCTATCTGCTTATTATCCCCCGGTGTGTGCGTGCGTGGCGAACCAGTCGGCCGGGAGGCAAGCAAAGAAAAGTACCTTTTCGGATTCAATGCTCGTAATAAAACGGACACCGGTGTCGTCTGGCTGGATGGATGGCTAACCCAGTTGTTGCCTGCGATCCACGGCTGTTTCGGCTGTCACGTTGCCATCGCTCCTTGACGCTAGTACGCAACCTTTGGCGCCGTCTTTCTCCGGGATCAATCGACGTGCCGATAAAACCTGGCCGAACGTAACGTACCGTCCGTCGCGAGTGTGCATGTATGTATCCGGGGTACGGAAAAGGGCAGCTCGTTTTGTTGCCTTCTCACACTTGCTGCCGGATGGGGATTGATGGGGAATTGGGGAGGATGCGGTGACAGATAGGGAGGAATCGTCGTCGGCAAGGTTCAGCGAATATAATTGCATGCTTGATATGTGTAGTGAGTGTATCTCAGTTATTTGGTTCGTACTCATTGATAACAAGATATCTCGTATATGGGGACATAGATATGCGTGTGTGCATTAATAAATGTGATTATACCTGCGTTGTGAGTAACTGATTTTGAAATATATTTTTGAAAAGAATAAAGTATAGTAGCAAAAAGAATCAGAGCTGCACTACCAGACGGTACTACTACTCCTCCTAGTTACGTAGCTGAGTAAGCCGAACAACATCACGTGGGAATAATCGTTATGCATGCTCTCTTGTCTGCACGGTCGATCGTGGAATCAACAAAGTCTGATGAATGCATTGAATTACAGACACGAGGAAAGTAGCATCAGGGGAGTCCAGTGAACTCCAAATTACAATGAGCACGAGCGGAATTGTACGGGTCATGTCATCAGGCGCGTTCAGTGAACTCAAAAATGCAATGAGCACGAGCAGAATTTTACGGGTCATCACTCATCAGGCGAGTTCAGTGAACTCAAATATGCAATGAGCACGAGCGGAATTCTACGGGTCTGGGAGAAAATGACGCTAAAGATGCAGGGTGATGGGACAGGCAGCTCTACGTGCTGGGCCGGGGTGTGGCACTGTCCCTGAAATCGTGACTACTAGGCCAAACGCGTCAAAAGCTTTGTTGAGCATATGGCCCCTGTGTTTGCATAAGTGGAGTGGAGTATATGTCCTAGTGTCCCAACATGAGCGAACAAATCCAGCCGGACTTCGTCTCCGATGCAGCATCTGTCCCAAACATGTCGCCTGCATCTAACCTGTTGGTGTCCTGCCTTTTAGGCACACAAGCTGTTGGCGAAAACAGCAAATGAATGGATTATGGACAAAAGCCAAGCTAAACAAAGGTGTGCAATGAACCGCAAGTAGAGTAAACAGCTTAGCCATGAAAACCGCAGGAAGCTTGGTGGTTTACGCTATGGACATCATCTGACAGATCTCTTCTTCTGCTGCTGTTGCCTGCAAGGCCAAACGACACTGATACAGTGATACTGGAATACTACAGCTGACAAGAGTTCCTGCGATCCTGCAGATGCTACAGTTACACTGATTTTTACTGGTACTACTCCACTTGTTACTGCTGAATGCTGTAAGTGCAGGTCATGCCAGCTCGAAAAAGTGTTTATCCTGTAATCTAGAGCACGTGAAAACCGTGACCAAACTGTCGCGAAATTGAATGGAACGGGGCACTCGAGCAGGGTAAAATTCGTGATCACATCCAAGACGAGCATTACTGAAGAGCTCGTCCAACACATTGTGAAGGACAGAGTATAGCAGGTGTAGATGGGCCGTGTAATTTGTTGGGCCAAGGAAAAAGAAGGCCTGCGAAGAGGTTGTGGGCCATGCGGTTGTTGGTGGGTGCACCTCGGGTGGTGGTCCGGGGGCTCGTTTTCAATCGCGGTCGCGGTCGCGGACCCGGCCCGACCCGGCCCATATGCCGTCTCCCACACTGCTTTGCGGGAGGACGAAGCGATCCCGAATCGGCCGCGAGAGGGTGGAGACCTCTTCGTTGCTCACCTCGTCACCAACCAACCCCAACCCCCTCTCCCTCTCGGCTTCTCCGCTTCTTCGCCCACCTCACCTCCTCGTCGTCGCCGCCGTCGCTGCAGCGGCGCAGGCAGCGGAGCTCGGCGCGCCTCGGCCGCGTCGTCTTCTACCGTCCGCCTCCGTGCGGCGCAGCTACCGCGCCGCGCGCGCGCGAGCTACCTCGGCTGTGCATCTGGCGGCGACTCGCTAGGTTAGGATTGTGCGCCGCCCATGCGCGCAGCTCCTCCCTCGTCGACCTCTGTCTGCCGCTCGCCGTGCCCTCTGGCGAGCACCATCAGGTCTCTCCCCTCCTGCCACGGGCGCGACGGGTACCCTCCCATCCGGCGGTGTTGGGAGTTGTGCCTAGGGGAATCTCAGCTGCCGGACCGTCGATCTACCCTCCTCGGTGTTGCTCTAAGTCCGTGGTAAATATCCGCGCACCAAATCCCTTAGACTGTGATATTTGCTTACGCGGATCGGATGAGTTGGGTGGTTTTGTGTGTTTATATATGGTTTGGATTGGCCAGATCTGCGATTGCTCTGAATTTTTACCTTAAATGTAGCACGACTCACGTTTACGGTAATATTCCCAAATGTGTTTCTGCGCAATTCCTCATTATCATGTGAAAGTGGGACCTAGATAGTAGGGGGAAATGACTTTTTGTGGCTGTGCTTGTTAGGGGATCTATCTGTGGTTTGTTCATGTGGGGGGACTTCATCCGGTTATTTGTTTAATAGTACTGTTATGTATTAGTTTTCAGGGTTTAAGTGTTGATGACAAAAATGATTCTGTAAGATTAATATATATTTTCTATGCATTCATCAATTAGGACTTGTCAGTTTTGACTATTGTTGGCCTTCATTGCAACACCAACGGTGAGGAAGTAAGGGTTCTTTGGAATTTGAATTGCTGAAAATTCCTTGGAAAAGAGAAAAAAAATGGTGTCAAATTTTGTTGGTAGTGGTATTTTCTGATATAAACCCAGCTTGGTTGTTTCAGTACTGGTAAAAATCAGATTAGGACTTGGATTTTGGTTTTTCAGGAACCGGATGCAAGCCTGAAGCCTGGTATCTGAATGTGTTAGGTCAGGTTGTGTCATGGTGCAATGTGTTTTCAATAGGGTGGATTACTTTACTCTCCTTGGCCCTGAATGCTAGAATACCTCTACAAACTTTGGTGCTTCTTCTCTCTTCACTGATATATCTTACCCTTGGTGCTATCATGGTTGTTTTGCATATCCATACTACGAGTGAAGTCCTGTTCTTTGCCTGCCAAACCCCTTTGATATTAATTTAAGGCATGTTTTTCCAAATATTTGCTATCAACGACCTTAGTCATTATGGATCATTGGATCCTATGCTAGGCGAATGGTATTGTTTCTGACTTTCTGTATGACGTACCATGCTGTGGTTATTGTAGTGTTGATTTTGACATCAGGCCTTCAGATCTGTTGAATATGCCACATATTGCACCTCTACAGTCTAGACCGTGGGATATGTTCTTACGTGCTATGATAAGACACAATACAACACATGTATTGTATACAACTTTACCAGATTTTACACCCCATGTTCTGGTTTCTAATTTAGCCAGCCTGTTTTTTATACTTTGGTATTACTTTCACCTGGTAAAGTTGTATAACCCAGAAAGTGGAAACATGATATGAATATACAGCTGCTAGCTTTGCCTGCATGGTGGTCTCTACACTTTATCATTTATACAACCTTAAATAGGAGTAAATTAGGGAAACCTACATACTGTGGATTGTGTTCTGTCAAAGTTTATTATTTTTTTCTATGTGCTGTGACCTGTCCATCTATGTACTGTATGGATATTATTATGCTAGAGAGAAGGTAGGTATGCTTTAATATCCACTGCTGTTTCTTTTACTAGTGTTAGTATTCTGAAAAGTGCAAAAACAATGTCCAACGCCCCATGATTACATAAACGGGACAGGCTTGTGATGTTGGATCACCTTTAGAATGCATCATAATTTCAACTTATTAAACCTACAGATTACCTGCTTCCTTCATTTCCGTGTTCAGCAGCTTTGAAATATTTCTATGTTCATTTCTAGTGGGCTTAATGTTTATTTGAAAATTTATTTCCCTTCTCTGTGAGAAAATGGTACATTGATGTTTTTTTTTTCTGTGGTCTCTTGCAGAATAGCTCTCTTTGTGATCTAAATCTAAGTGTTCACTTGAAGCTGGAAGTCTCTGCTGAAGCATAGAATTGTAGATAATTCCTGCGCTAAAATAGAACAGTCAGTTTTGAGAAAACTGGAGGGCTCAGAAATTTAGCAGCTTGCTTCTTTTCTTTGTTGCATCTGAGAATTGATGACCTCAGCCTTTAACATTACTTGAAACTCAAGGTCATACCAATATGCAAGCTTCAAGGATGGAACAAACTACAGGTGTTAGTGGCCATGAGCACATAATTGATATTCCAAGGGACAGTGGTCCATCTACTTCGACTTCTCATAGTGTTGCTAGAGAAAACCATGGAGAACCAAATCCTGTTGATAGACCTGCAACCAGAGCGCTAGTACCTGCTTTGCAGGCACCATCAGCAGTCGGTGCACCTAGTGCAGGACATACTTCAGGTGCTAGAAGAAGTGATAACTATGTTCGCCGGCACAGAAGCCCTTTGAATTCTGGACTCTGGATTTCAATAGAAGTTCTTGTCAATGTGAGCCAAATTGTAGCTGCTATTGTTGTGCTTTCTCTTTCAAGAAAGGAACATCCGCAAGCTCCATTATTTGAGTGGGTCATAGGTTATACAGTTGGTTGTTTTGCCACACTACCCCATCTTTATTGGCGCTATATACACCGCAATATTGTCAATGGTGAAAATGAGCCAGCACATACGCTTCAAGGCTCCTCTCAGAACAATTCAACTGAGCCTTCTGCAAGTGCATCAGAGCGTCGAAGGAATGCTGCACGAAATGCAGTACTCGCTAATCCAAGGTATTTTGTGGTGCATCTTTTACATTAAACTTGCTATTGTGAGATCCTGCCCGTATATAAGTGATTCTTCTTTAGTTGTATGGCTAGTCTTGCCTGTGTTCGTTGTCTTGTGTTGTTGGCCTAGGAAAATGTTAGAAGATATCAGCTAGGCTAGATATATTTTAGTGCATGCCTGAAGCATATGTATGAGCATTGCAAGGAACACTATTATTTAGATTGTTATTTACACATGTTCACGATGTTGCTATTAGTAAAGATAAATGCCTTTGCAGGATTAATGCACTTTTTGACCACTTCAAGATGGCCTTGGATTGTTTCTTTGCTGTGTGGTTCGTCGTAGGAAATGTGTGGATATTTGGCGGGCGTTCTTCTGCTGCTGATGCTCCAAACTTGTACAGGTAAATACAAATATTTTTTGTGGATGAGATGCTCCCTCGGTCTTGCTGCTGACCTTTTTTCCCTGCCAGGTTATGTATTGTGTTCCTTACCTTTAGTTGTATTGGGTATGCCATGCCTTTCATCCTCTGTGCAATGATATGCTGCTGCCTGCCCTGCATCATATCTGTTATGGGATTTAGAGAAGATACGAACAATACAAGAGGGGCTACCTCAGAATCCATCAATTCTCTTCCAACATACAAATTCAAAACCAAGAAACGCCGTCATAGTTCAGGAAATGAAGCTGAAGGCCAAGATGGTGGGATATTGGCTGCAGGGACCGACAAGGAGCGGTCACTATCTGCTGAAGATGCTGTATGTTTCCCATTTTTTAAAAATTTTGTTGATCATCTTTTTGCAGCAAACCAACTATTTCATATCATAGTTATTTATTGTGCCTGTACCCTTTGATTTTGCAGGTTTGTTGCATCTGTCTTGCAAAGTATGCACACAATGATGAGCTTCGTGAACTTCCCTGCACACATTGTTTCCACAAGGAATGTGTTGATAAATGGCTGAAGATTAATGCACTTTGCCCATTGTGCAAATCTGAGATAGCGAGCTCATCTGGAACATCTGATACTCGTCGCTCTGACCACACAGATATTCCTGTGCAGGACATTGAAATGCATTAGGGTGATCTTCTTTCTGAGGTAATACGACAGAATACAGTTGCTTGTGGTGACCGTGTGCTTGTATAAAGTTCAAGCTTTGATATGTGGATTGTAATGATGCATGGGGTTATTTTTTTGCTGTTATTTTGGAGAAGACAGTTCTCGCTGTCAACATACACGAGGAAATATACGATATCTACTCTCGTTCCATCAGAGTAGTACCCTGTGTTCTGTGGAGTTTGCACTAGAGTACTGCTACTTTCTAGTGGAAAAGAAGTTCGACCAGGACAATGTATCTGGATGACTTTCATATTGTACTACGCTTGCAGAAATGGCAATAACTGAAGTTAGAGGTGGATATTGCTATCAAAAGTGTACGTGCCTTTGATTACTGATTCGCTCTTTCGTATTAACTCATTTGACGATGTTGCATGTATTCTGCACTGATAAGTTGATAACCTGAAGTGTATCGTTTTTAAACTTTCTGATACCTCATGATATGTGCGTTTTATATTCGCAGTGACGTCAAAATATAAGAGTTTTGGGCTTTTGTCCTACCATCGTGTAGTTTCTCGTTCTTCAATTCTGAAACCTGCCCTATGATACTTCCATTCCACGTGCTTGCCCATCTTGCGCACATATTTTCTGAGACAATGGGTTGGTTTTTTCTTTCCTTTTCATCCGCTGGAGAAGCTACGTCTATCTCCGAATTCTCTGGAGCCACTCGTTGGACACGCGGCTGCAGCGGTGAAGCTGCGCATGGCCTTTTGCTCCTTCCGGCCACTGTGCATCTGACTGTTTCTCATGGTCTCGTCGTCATGCCTCTTGAATGTAGGGGACCTCGTGTCCTTCCTGTTCCTGTAGTAGTGCTGCAGCCACCCGCGCATCCGCCACAGCGACCTGCTCCCCCCGCCGGACTCCGCCGTACACAAAAGAGACAAGGTAGACGAGGAACAGCCCGCCGAAGCTCCAGAAACTGAATCTCACAACGCGTCGCGACGCGAGGCGGACGAAAGCTACACGATGCGATGCGGAGCCTCAAGGGCGGCACTGCTTCTTCCACTTGGACCGGATGTTGTGGTCTCTAACTGAGAAGTACCTTTGGCCCGATGTCATGGTTTCCTTACAACTGTTGATCTTTTTTCTGAAACTGAGCCAGCAATAGATGGTGAAGAAGTATTTATGCTTCCAAGAGGACGCAAAAGGAAAATACTACAAACGAGTACAATTGTTTATCTTGGGGTCTGTTTGATCGTTAGTTTGCGGGGGCCAGCATAAAACCAGCGAATTTCCGCTTGCTCCTTAAACATTTGTTAATGTAATTTAGGACACTAGTGGCATGATTCCATTCATTTACACCCTCTTATACGGCGTGGAACGGAACAGTATTCTTGTACTCTGATTCTAGAGGAGGACTGCAACGACTCGCGTGCTGACGACGCATTCGCTGCCATAATAAACAACGTGCTTTGCTGCCGATGACTGCTCTGAGCTGGTCGGCTCAAGACTCGGTTCAGCTTAGTGCCCTCCCAGCAAGTTGGTCGCGGCATCGATCACAAGAGACTTCATGCAGCAGCTAAATTTCGTTGTAAAATAAGATCCGGAACTCTCTTGTAGTTGTCGCCACAATGAAGAAAACGACTCAAGTTATAATGTTCTCCACGTAGAAAATTGCATTCATGGAAATTACAATGCAAGCTCAGTGCCCATGATGGATCGCTGGATCGGTCGATGCTGTCTCAATTCGTTTCCCTAACATTCTAACAACAAATTCTCTTCACTTCTTCAGGGAATGAAAATGGCGAAACAGTAGTAGGTTCAGAGTTTGGTGTCAGGGTAGCTTTCAGGTGGATAATTTCAAGATGACGATATCACAATTCACAGGAAGGGAATACGGTGGAAACTACTGCATGCACAACAACTGCGTCAAGTATACAAGTATAGTACAATTTGTTCGCCTGTCTTACTTGGAGAATGATGTGACTGACCACATGGAGAATACTAAACAGACTACAATGACGGATCTGTTTTTGCCAGATGAATTCAAGATTAGTAGTACTAGTCTCTTCTCTGAAGGAATAGCTGGGAAATTGCAGCCAGCAGACTGAAGTATCCCTCAACTTTGTCTTTTTTTGATACAACACTGCAGGAAATTCTTGAAATATTCACGGCATTCTATTGCGTACACACAAGTGATGACCGACCAGCTTTGTTTGAGCATTCGCATCTAGGTATTGTATGACTATGCCATAGTCAGAATTGATGAAGATTGCTTTGAATGTGACTCACAAGGTCAAGAGATCTTCCATGAATGGGCAACTAACAACCGTGGAAATATATTATCCTACTGAAGCTGACTTTGCGTATACAAGTTTGTTTCTTTTATTTTTACAGATAGATCTATGCAAATATTTCCCCAGTATATAGCATTGACATTGTACAGAGAAATATGTGTATATTTCCCAAGTATACGTAGCAATAGCTTTGACATTGCAACTCAACTCAGTATACGTGGAGTAGTATATATTTGCCAGTAGCATTAACGTCTAAGACGTTGAGCTTACAATTAATTGTACTAGTAGGGTATCTGTTTTATGTGAGTGGTAAGCATCGATCCCTAATAGGCAAACTAATTACTTTCTGTAGAAGCAAGGGAGTTAGATCTAGTTGAAAAATCATTAGAACAAAGTTTGACATTCTTGTTTTTGACAACTGAAGGAAATATCAGCTAGCTGTACCTTCCACGGTTCCACCTATTATGTATAGGTACCAAGTTGCTTGGTGTTCTTTTATTTGTGTTCACTACTAAACTTTTCGAAAATAAATATGTACACTGCTACGGTTTACAATACTCCTTACCTAAAATTTAAAAATTCCACGTTAGTAAGATTCTTTGATAATGTAATCTTAATTTGTTTAGCAGTATGCATACTGGTACGGAGGCCGGATATTAAATTGTAATATTCCATATAGTATATAAAAAGATGGCCTTATGACCTGCACTAGCCTTTATATGAAGAGAAAGCTTACAAATCTAATGCTCTATTATTATGTCCTAGATTTCCAAGCGACCGGGTAGGTATAATCCACATTAAATTGTTCTGATTTAGATCGAAATCCCCAACTACCATACGAAAGTTTTCTGCTCAGCAGACTTTGTAGAATATTCAGATGCCCGTATCATTTTGAAGCGAAGATTCTCTCTGCTCTTCTTGACTTTTTGCAAGAAGACATCCTGTTCGGAGTTCAGAGCAAAAGGTACAGCACCCGTTCCAGGACTTCTGTAATCAGAACTCACAAGCCGAGGGCATGTTTGATTTTGATTATGGAACGGATTATTGCTAGAGATTATTTATTTATTATTAGGATAGGTTAAATATTTTGAGAAAAAAACTTGATAAATAACCAATGCACAATAAAAAAACGTATTTTATGAAACATGAAGCAAATAATTCGATGAATAAGCTAAGAATAACAGAGCCTAGGAAGAGAAACTGGAATTCCGCACACTTCACAGCTCAATATCCATGCACAGATTGTCAAACACGCAGCTGTTCCGAAGCGCGTACCCACTGATGGCAACTGTTAACTAGCTCCAAATTGTTTTGTACCCCGTCAGCTCGTCATTGTAAAATCGCAGCATATATTACTTACAATTTACAGCACCATCATCTAGCGTAGGCATTAACTGTAACTCGAGTCATTTTCTTCTGCTCAATCAGAGTCAACTGACCAACACATAAACCCAGACATGGAAGGATTAAAAACTAGACGAACAATAATAAGAAACGATTAACATCACCCTTGGCTTCGGTAATCGGTAGCTCGGTCTCCGAGTTTTCTCCGTACATACTATGTCCCGCGACCCCGAGTCCTCGGTTCCACCGACCCTTCCGAGTTCCGATAAGCGGATCAACCCACCAACCTATTTATAGATAAAATTAGTAGTTAATCTATAGATTTAACTCGTAAGTTACCTACTAATTTAATATACATGTAAATAGATTTATGAATTATCCATTTACATTTCTAGATATAGTAAGCAGAATCACGACAGAAAACCCGTGAATTAGCACTTAATTGAGTAATAAGTGAGTCGACCCGCTCACATCCCTACTTCCGACCGGTTCCTCCGGTGCCACGCACTCGCAGTGCCCCACGCCGCGCCGCGAGGTCAAAGTCAACAATGCAAATCGACGGAAAAATTCCGTAAAAGTTTTGTCGCGCAAGAGCGAGCTCGAGCAGATTGCGTATAAAGCTACCGCCGCGTTGGATTGCGGCGGCAGCGCACGGCGAGGAGCCAGCCAGAAAAATCTGCAACTGCAAGTGCGAGTGGTGGTTGCTGAGATTGTGATGCTGGTGTAGATGGCGAGGCGGCGGCGCTTGGATTCGTCCTGCTTCTTCTTCCTCCTCCCGCTCCTGGTGGCGGCGCTCGCGGGGAGCCTGGTTGTCACGGCCCAGCGGAATGTTGCGCCGGCGGCGGCGAGCGTCCGCGTCGGGGTGATCCTGAACTTCGCGTCGGCGGTCGGGGTGAGGCGGCGGGTCGGAATCCAGATGGCGGTGGAGGACTACTACGCCGCGAACCCCGGGTCGGCAACGAGGGTGGAGCTCCATTTCAGGGACTCGGCCGGGGACGTCCTCCCCGCTGCTTCCGCCGGTAAGCTCCGATCACCATCGCACGCAACCTCTCCCATTCCGTTCTCGAATTAATTGGTGATTAGATTAGTTTATCATGGGCGTCTAGTTTGCCGGCTTGAATGGATTAGTTTCGCAGCGATTTGCTAGAGTCAATTGCTGATGGCCTGATTAGCTCTGCTCTGCTTTGCTCATGTGTGGGTTAATCTGCCCAAAACGTCAAAAGTATCTACAAGTTTAAGGATTTTGTTTGTTCGTTTTATTTCTTCGCGGTGTGGGTTTGAATCGTCAGTGATACGAACCACTAGACGATGTACTGAATGGCTGCATGCATCAAGCATCTTTGAATTCTTGATGCAGATGATAGATTGATCTTGATCAGATGATGCAAACAGTTTCACAGCTGCCTTTATTATGTCGTACTGCCAACTGTGGTCCTAAAATTCTATAGAGTGTAGACATGCATGTTCTTTTGTTTGACCCTTCCGTTGGAGCAGGATCCTCTGCCTTCGAAATTACGTGTCTTTATTACGAACTCTAAAGTCTGAACCCACATGTCAATAATAGAATCACAGTGACTTTAAAGGTAGATGATCTCAATCATCCAGATACTCCCTTTTACCAGCATAGTCTCTCTTAAAAAAGGTTAAATTGCTTCCCAATTACTGGCGCTCAAAAATCAAAGCACTTAAGCTTACATTTGTATGCTCGGATGCAAAGGGTCTTGTTGTCTAGCTCGATGCTGACCCAACTGATGTTGTCGTAAGAAAACGCCATCTTGTCTTCATATGAAGACCGGAACAGGAGGACAGATTAGACATTAGTTGTTATTATTAATCCCATTTCTGTATTAGGATCTCAACTAAACAGTCCTATATTGTTCTGATATTTCTAACCTTTAGTCTATTGGTCATAGACCTCCAACCCTAACGTACAATTGTATATACTATCAGTTCTGTCATAGTAGATACGTGTCTATATGAGATATGCTTGTTTTTAGAGACCTCCATTGCTACTTGTCTACATGCTACAGCTCCATGCATGTCGCCTTCCCATTTGTTTAATTACTTCGAGTTGGACTAGTAATCATCTCTAGCCACGAAAACCACGATTTGGTCCGGTTCATGGTGTTCAAACAGGGCTTGATTTGAGTCAAGTGTCAAGTATACGAAATCTTGATGCTTGAATTGTTTAGCTGGTCACAAGTTTTAGATCAAGTCTACGTCGAAACAAATTGGCTCGTAACAAAATGTCTGGCGTCACGTCCCTCGTAAAAAAAAAAACTTTTGCCATTAATAACATGAATATTATCTTTAAAAAAGTTAAGGATGTGAAGAGGACGTATGTTTAGATTTGAAGTAGAACATGCCTATCCTTTTCGTTACTGACCTTAAACTCTCGCGTACGTCCTTAAGTTGTAAAAATGACTTTTAATCTTCGAATGTAAGCAGATAATTATAATAACCAAGTTTCGATCAGCTGACAACGATATTGGGAAGCCTTTAGTTGAAGCTGCAGACGTCTATGTTTTAGTGTAGGGATAAGAAAACCGGTGCCGTTTGCGCGTTTTGGGCGATCGGATTTGGACGTGGTGTTCTGAATTTTCCAAAGCGTGTGGAGTGAGGCCATTGGCTGCAGCATAGGCCATAGACTTACTGTAGAGATGATCAGGTGAAGTTTTTAATGGCCCTGAAAAATTGTAGTACTATCAGTTGTACAGATACACATACAAGGTCCTTTTCAGTTTGTGACAAGTCGTTCTCTTGTCTACTATTATCACTTGTCAGCACTCGGCAGTAGCAGTCATGAAGACTGTGCAGTGTAACACTGTACCATGCTTCTAATTGGAGTAGAATTATCTGGTAGAGTAATATTAGTGTTGGGGCATGTTATGATCAGAAGGAAAAAAATGGAATCGTACTTTCAGTCCAGTCAACCCAGACTCTGCTTTGCTTTGCACCCAAGCTAGACCATCTTTGCCTGGTCAAGGGACATCTCACCGAAAGGAAGAACCTGATGTTCTTTCTTTAGGTTTTGATGCTCAATATCTGTTCAGACCAATTTGCTGAAAGCAAACATCAAACCCCACTGTCCACTGAATAGTTGTTTTTTTTTTTTGATTCATTTGTTCTATACAAGACTCTGTTCGTGCTTGAGTTTTTTTTAAAAAGCCAGATAAATGAAATGATGTATTCCATCCTATTCATATCGTAAATCGTTTGATTTTTTTCTAGTCAAACTTTATTAAGTTTAATTAAGTTTATATAAAAAATTAGCAACATCTAAAATATCAATTTAATTTCGTTTAATCTAACATTGAATATATTTTGATAATATATTTATTTTTGAATTAAAAATACTAATATATTTTGCTATAAATTTAGTTTTGAGAAGTTTGATTAGGAAAAAAAAATCAAACAACTTATAATATGAAACGGAGGGAGTAATTTCTAGAAAAAAAAAGAAACACTGAAAATGCAAGAAATGATTTGACTTCACACCAATAATCGATAAACGGTTATAAAAACTATTTTCATACTAATTGATGGTCTCAAGATCAGAAGCTGAAATTCTTGGCTTCAATTTCTGAACGGCTGTTTGTTGCTGTCGTTGCAGCGGTGGACCTGATCAAGAATGTGCAGGTGCAGGCCATGATCGGGCCACCGAGCTCGGCAGCGACCGAGTTCGTCGCCCACATCGGCAACCACTCCCGCGTCCCCGTTCTCTCCTACTCCGCCACCTCGCCGACGCTGTCCCCCGCGCAGACGCCGTTCTTCGTGCGCACCGCCGTCAATGACTCCCTACAGGCCGCGCCCGTCGCTGCCGTCCTCGACGCCTTCCGCTGGCGCGCGGCGGTCGTCGTGTACGAGGACTCGCCCTACGGGAGCGGCATCCTCCCGGCGCTCGCCGACGCGCTGCAGGGCGTCGGCGCCAAGATCATGGACCGCACGGCGGTGCCGGTCGACGCCACCGACGACCGCCTCGACGCGATGCTGTTCCGCCTCAAGGCGATGCCGACGCGCGTGTTCGTCGTGCACATGCTCTACAACGTCGCCGGGAGGTTGTTCCGCCGGGCGAAGATGCTCGGCATGATGTCCGACGACTATATCTGGGTGGCCACCGACGGCGTCGCCACATTCATGGACAGGTTCTCCCAGGAGGAGATCGACTCGATGCAGGGCGTGGTCAGCCTCCGGCCGTACGTGCAGGAGACCGATGCCGTCAAGAACTTCTCAGCGCGGTTCAAGGCGAGGCTACGCCGGGAATACCCCACCTTCGACGATGTCCGCGAGCCGACCTTCTTGAGGTTCTGGGCGTACGACACGGCGTGGGCGATCGCCGCGGCGGCGGAGTCGGCCGGTGTCGCCGGCCCGGCGTTCCAGACACCGCAGACGAGGGCGCCACTGACGGACCTGGACCGGCTCGGCGTGTCGGCCACCGGCACGACGCTCCTCAATGCCGTCCTGAACACGACGTTCGACGGGCTCGCCGGCAAGTTCAGGCTCGTCGACGGGCAGCTCCAGCCGCCGGCGTACGAGGTCGTCAACATCATCGGCAAAGGCGTGAGGACGGTCGGGTTCTGGACGCCGGAGTCTGGGATCACGCAAGACATGAACGCCGGCAGCGCCAAGACTCTGAAGCAAATCCTCTGGCCCGGCGAGCCGCGTGACACACCGAAAGGCTGGACCGTGTCGCCGAGCGGGCAGCCGCTTCGTGTCAGCGTGCCGACGAAGCGAGGGTTCACGCAGTTCGTCGACGTCGGCAACGTCACGGCAACCGGGAGGCGAAACATCACCGGCTACTGCATCGACGTGTTCGACGAGGTCATGAAGATTATGCCATATCCGGTGAACTACGTGTACGAGCCTTACCCCGATAGCCCGGAATCTTACGAGAAGCTCGTCGACCAGGTGCCATCACAGGTGAGTATAGAGCAAAGTTTCAGAGTTCTTGAGACAATTAATCTGTTCATTGGTTTGATCGGTCAGGGTGATTGAATTGCAATGTGTGTGTGATGGGATGGTTTGCAGAAGGCAGATGTGGTGGTCGGCGACGTGACGATCACGGCGAGCAGGATGGAGGAGGTGGACTTCACGATGCCGTTCACGGAGTCGGGGTGGTCGATGGTGGTGGCGGTGCAGAAGGAGACGAGCACGAGCATGTGGATCTTCCTGCAGCCGCTCACCACCAGCCTCTGGCTCGCCAGCCTCGTCTTCTTCTGCTTCACCGGCTTCGTCGTCTGGGTGATCGAGCACCGTATCAACGAGGAGTTCCGAGGAACGCCATGGCAGCAGTTCGGCCTCATCTTCTACTTCTCCTTCTCCACCCTCGTCTTCTCCCACAGTACGTGCATGCATCTCCATTTCTTCTCTCGTTTCTACTAGTACCAAATTTGCAACATGATTTTTGAGTGGTGATTCCGATTGTTGTGTTTAGAGGAGAAGCTGGAGAGCAACCTGTCGAGATTCGTGGTGATCATATGGGTTTTCGTGGTGCTGATCCTGACGTCGAGCTACACGGCGAGCCTGACATCGATGCTGACGGTGCAGAAGCTGCAGCCGACGGTGACCGACGTGAGGGAGCTCCTGAGGCGAGGCGACTACATCGGGTTCCAGGAGGGGACCTTCATCGTGCCGGTGCTCAAGAAGATGGGCTTCGAGGGGAGGATGAGGAGCTACAGCACGGTGGACCAGTACGCCGACGCGCTGTCCAAAGGCTCGGCCAACGGCGGCGTCGCAGCCATCTTCGACGAGATCCCCTACCTCAAGCTCTTCCTGTCGCAATACTGCGACGGCTACACCATGGTCGGACCCATCTACAAGACCGACGGCTTCGGGTTCGTGTTCCCCAGAGGGTCGCCGATGGTGGCGGACGTGTCGCGGGCGATCCTGACGCTGGCGGAGGGGGAGAAGATGGCGCGGATCGAGAAGAAATGGTTCGGCGAGCCCGGCGCGTGCCAGAGCCAGGGCAGCGCCGTCGGCTCGTCCAATCTCAGCTTCCGGAGCTTCGGTGGGCTGTTCCTCATCACCGGCGTGGTCACCAGCGCAATGCTACTCATCTACCTTGCCATCTTCTTCTACCGCGAGCGCGACGAGCTCCGTGCGGCGGAGGCGGCCGCCGCCGGCTCCGGGAGCCGGTCGCTGCGGCGGCTGCGCGCGTGGGCGCGGCACTATGACCAGAAGGACCTCAAGTCCCCGACGTTCAAGAGGTGGAGCGACGAGTCCATGAGGAACGGCAGCGAGTACGCCGCGAGCCGCACGCCGAGGTGGGGCGACGAGAGCCCGTGCAACGTCGCCGGCGCCATCGCCGCCGACGCCGGACGGATCCCGGAGGAAGCCGTCGGCGGAATGAGCCCGTTCAGCATCTCCACGAGCTCGGAGGAGAGGAACGGCGCCGTGTCTCCGGCGGCGGGTGACACGCCGGCGTTGGAGTTCGATAACTCGTTCGATCGGGCGGCGGAGGTGGCGGGAACATCTCAACCGCGGTAGATGTACATGTGACATGGCAAGTTCTCCCAGTTGACGTATCCGGTAGAATATTTAACATTGACAGGTCAAGTACAAGTAGTGTGCAACCAACGTCACCTCGCCTGTAGATAGATTAGTACTCCACCAGTAGATCAGCAAATCAGCAACTTGACCGATGAAGCATTGGCAGTGGCTTTGTAAAGTGTAATATGGCAAAAATAATATGTGATTAATGTAGATGTATTTTGGGAATCAAGCACATGCAGGAAAGCATGTTGTCAGTATTATACTACGTAAGTCCTAAGAAACTTGGCTATCCTTTATGATTTATCTTATATAATACTATATATATTTTCTTACCGTATTATTAAAATCTTAAACTAATAATATAATTTAAATTTTGTACTAACTTGACCAAACTATCAATGTGTAATATTCATATTGTGTTGTATAGACGTAATAGTTATTAAATATTTTTAATACCAATGAATTTTAGTATTTCTCAATTATATTTCTATATGGATTCTAGACTCTTCTTCCAACATTCTTTATTTTTTTAATTATGAATTTCTATTATTTATAAATTTTGTTTCTATATTTCTTATTTTAAATTTAAAATTTCAGTTATTCTGAAATTATACTCCTATATGAACTCTAGACTTCTCTTCCAATAATTTCTTAGTTTTCAATTCCGAATTTCCGTTATTTATAAATTGTATTTCCATATGGACTCTAACTCTTCTTCTAATATTGCTTATTTTTTTAATTCTGAATTTTTATTATTTCTAATTGTATTTCTATATGGACTTTAAACTCATCTTTCAATATTATTTATTTTTTAATTTCGAATTTCAGTTACTTCTAAATTGTAATCCTATATGGACTCTAAATTATTGTTCCAATATTCCTTTTTTAATTTCTAATTTAGTTATTTGTAAATTGTATTTCTATATGTACTCTAAAGTCTACTTTTAATTTTATTATTTTTATTCTGAATTTTAATTAATTCTAAATTCCTATATGGACTCTATACTCTTTTCAGTATTCCTTATTTTAATTCATAATTTCTATTATTTCTAAATTGTATTTCTATATGAACTCTAAACTTATCTTTCAATATAATTTTTAATTCTGAATTTCAGTTATTTTTAAATTGTACCGGATTCTATAGTCTTCTTCCAATATTCTTTATTTTTTAATTTCAAATTTTCGTTATTTCTAAATTGTATTTCTATATGGACTTTAACCTCTACTTTAATTTTCTTATTTTTTAATCCAAATTTCCATTAGTTATATTGTATACCGGCATGGACTCTAGTATTCTCTTTCTATATTCCTTATTTTTAATTCCGAATTTCAGTTATTTTTAAATTGTATTCCTATATGAACTTTGTTTTTTCTTTTTCTCCGATTAATATGAGAATTTTTAGGTCATGAGAGCGAACGTGAAGGCTTCTTTTTCTATTCCTTTAATAAATTAATAGATAGATAGATTATTACATGAGCGAAATTCCACATATCTATACCTAATTATAAAATACGTAAGGATTCCGGTAAAAATTTCGTCCGTCCTAAATAGCACGACAGTAGGCTCATCAACCCCAAACACAGACGAAAAAAGGGTAAAATCCCCCCAAATAAATCCAATCTCAAAACATACACGAGGCAAATCCTAAACTCCCCTCAAAATAAATCCAATCCAATCTCAAAATCAAATCCTAAAATCCCATTAAAGAAATCTAATCACGCCGTGGGAAGCCGTCGACGCCGCTGTCACCATCGGATCCGCCGTGGGAAGTTGTTGTCGCTGTCGTCGTTGCCAGATCCGCTGCGGTAAGCCGCCGACACCGCCATTGGGAGAGCGCCGCCGTAACTGCCGCTTGTGGTGGGGGACAGCACCACCGCCGCCACCGCTACTCGCGGTGAGGGTGGGTGTCGCGCCATCGTCGCCGCCACCAATGGGAGAGCACCGCCGGATCTTGAGGATGGAGAGGGAACCGTTGCCGCTGCTCATAGTGGGCAAGGGCACCGCCGCTGCATCCCGCAGTGAGGGTGGGCGTCGCGCCATCGTCGCCGCCGGATCTTGAGGATGGAGAGGGCGCTGCCGTCACTGCCGCTGCTCAAGGTAGGGGAGGGCGCCGTCGCTGCCGCTCGTGGTAGGGGAAGGCATCACCGCCACTGCTGCTCGCGGTGAGGCAGCGCGCCGCTCGCCTGCCGATGCTGTCGAGGGAGGGAAGGTGAGTGGAGTGGATAAGGACGCCCACTCCACCCCTCCCTCTTCTTATCCGCTCACAAGTGGAGTCGAGCGGCTCGACTCGGCTCGGCTCGGTTTTTTTTGCCGGTTTTTTATAAAATCGGTACATATAATATAATATTATAGATATCGGTTTTTTAATTAACGGGTACCTATACCAATTAATTAAAGGTGTTATTTTTTTAAAAAAATAGCACCTATAGTATTTATATTATTTAGTATCGGTGCTGGTTTTTATCTAGAATCGACACCCCGGTTTTTACCGCTGGTGCCCCCGCGAGCGCTCGTGTGGGGCCCTTGCGTCCACACATGTTCCTTGCGTTTATACCTTGCATCGATTTAAGGCTTCCGGTAGAGATTTTCGTCCGGCTTGATCCGTCCGCGCACCCCTTCTCCAAATCCCAAATCATCACCATCCAACCCAAAAACAAAATCCTAATCCAAATAGGAATCATCACAAAATCATCAAAATTGATCACAGGATAGGAGATAATCCAATTGGATCACAAAGTAAATCACAAATAAATCATACAGGAGATCGAGGGAGGGGTGAGCGGGAGACCGCTGCCGCTCCTCGCTAGACCTCCCCACCGTCTCACTGCCGGGAGCCGCCGACCACTACTGCATCGGGGATCCGCCACGTCGAGGGCCGCTACGTCGCAAGAGAGCCGCCTACCCGCCGCTGCGCCGCCGCTGTGTTAGGAAGTCACCGACCTCCTGCTACACCGGGGAGATATAGAGAGGGAGAGAGGATCCAGATCCTGAGTCTCCGCACCACTGACCCACCGGATCTGGTGAGGAGCTGGGGGGCGACGGCACCCCGACGACGAGGAAAGGGGCCACCACCCGCAGGTAGGGGTGGGAGAGCGCCGGTGGGGAAGAGGGAGGGGGAGCGGCAATGCTGGTGAAGGGAGGGAAGAGGGAATGGCGCCGCCGTGGGGAAAGGCGATGGGAGGGGGAGAGGTGGCTTGCAGTGTGGGGTAGGAGGAACTAGGGTTAGGGATTTGGGTAAGCACGATTTTGATGGATTTGTTGAGCCGTCCATCAAAACGAATGGCTCAGATCGATCCCGACTTGGGCTGGCAATATTCCTGGGCCACCTCACAGCTGGGCCACCTCATGGGCCGGACTAAAATCAGTTTATTTCTCTCTCTCAGTATTTTAAGTATTTTCTATTTTCAGAAATAATATTAGTACCATTTTAATTGCTTAAAATTGCAGAAAATTGTTTTCTTTCTTTTTTGAACTTTCTTTATCTAGGAATATATTTTCTTAAAGGCTCATATCATGAAAAAACTAAACCCTAATAAGCTAATATTTTTATATTTTTTATAATTTTAGTTTACCCGTTGCAACGCACGGGCAGTTTTTCTAGTATGTACATATACCAGCAAAAATACCACGTACCAACTTCTATACGAAAACAAATCTATACACACGGAGAGAGTCATGAAAAGATAATGAAGTAGTGTACCACTCCCAAAATGTATCCAAAACAAGTCTTCAAGCTCTTCTTGGATAAGGAGTACAGTAACACTTAATTAGCCTTCCCTGGGAGGGGAGGGGAGAAGCAATATAAGCCTACACAAGACAATCGGAGTCGAGTATAGACAACTCAACGACCATGACACAGCTCGCTAACACACACACACACAATTTTATATTTATGAATATGTACAAAGCCAAACAAAATGTAGTTTATTATCCTGACGGGATCCTGAACCTGTATAAAAACCCAAACCCTTGTCTGGTATGTACTCTTATGAGAAAACACAACTCTGGCAGAGAATTTAGTTTGTTGTCGCTTTAACCTGATTTTTTTTCTTCCAACACAGACGCTCATATATACACACGCATTCTCAAACCCCTAAACACATCTAAAGACAGACGCTCATATACACACGCATTCTCAAACCCCTAAACTAGGCCGATATATCTACATAGGTCCTACTACATTTCACTGCATGGAACCTTGCTCAGCTCACAACCCTACCATAATTTTAGCATTGAAAGTAGCAACAAACTGGACAGGTCCTCAGTTCAAGTCCAGCAGCAAAAGATTTCCAAATTGGCGTAACAGGAGGGGAAATCTGAGTAACCTACAGCACATTGTGTTTTTCCACTTGATTTTCTTTTGTTTATTTTGACAGGAAAAATATTACATTACAAATCAAGTTATATTTGATTTCCATTGAAATAACCTACGATACAACATAATTTATATGATACAACAGTACATTTTACCCCCATTGTGCTCCGGCCATGGCTAATCCCTGCAGCTGCTCCCGAACTATACATAATCTACCGATCTAGAATACAACCCTGATATGAAATTCAAAACTGATGACCGGTGAGTAGGGAACTATCACAAAACGAGATGCTGTACAGAGCAGAAAAATGAACATTCAGAAAATGGACTTTCAGGAATATTACCTGATTGAAATCGGGGAAGATCTCATTGCTCCCCATTTATCATCAGAGAAGGGTAAGGAACTTTGTTTATCTCGATAATGGTTGACTGCTCCTGTAGGAGTGGTTGTTTCCATGGCTCTCCATCCATCTGAACATACGCACGATTCCATTGGCCGCCCCTCATTTCAAACTTGATGGCTGCAGCCTGATACATGGCAGCGGTTTCAGAGGCCAAGGTATTATAAGTTCATGAAGACAAAAAAGAACATTCAAGAACATCTCCTAGTCTACCCGATATTCAGAACATCTTTCTACTTCAAGCAAATCTTTTGCGGTGTTTGAGCCTATTGTAGACAATGTGGATTGCATGAAACACTTGAGGTTTCTTCTTTTTTTTGTCAACAGAAAATAAGACAAATCCCAATAGAGCAATCCCTTGCCAATACTCAATATAGTGTGGCAAACAAATGTAAGTACCTGAGCAATGTGCTTTGCTTTAATTAGCTCAGCCATAACGAATGAAGCATGCCAACCTTCTTTCAGACCGAATATTTCAAGCAATCCATCATCCGAATGAGCTTCAACAAAACCTCTCTGGGATTTGGAATAGAATAACGCATCATTTTGTTTCTCAAAAAAAAAAAGAGAAAAAGATGAACACATAATTTGCATAGAAATGCAAAAACCCCATGAGCATTCCCATTAAATGCAGCTGATTCTAGCAACTGCATGAACTAAACTGACAGAACGATTTCTTAACTAATACATAGTTTCATTTGAAAGAATACTGCACAATCATCCATGATGCAACTTTATAGTCATAGAAAGCCCTACATGAACAAACTAAAATTGAGAGAACATATGCAATGAACATGAGAATGTATACTAACTACTAACCTTTTCAAGGTAGTCAGGTTTAAGATCACCCCATGGATGCCTTCCACTGCCATAGTTGTATAAATTTAAGACCACCAGGGATCTAACACTGCAGTTGGGAAAAGAATGCAAGCTGTGAAATACAGCACCAGATTCATACAGCACATTCAAAAGAAAGATGAGAACAATAACTACTTAAGTTCCAAACTTCTCCCAAATGGGAAGATAATCAATTCAACTTGTATGTCCAGAATCTATTATATGCTGACATTCTTCCAAGCTTCACAACAGTATCATAGCACACATTAGATTCTGAATGCCTGACACACCAGGTCACCAGCCAGTATGTACAGGAATACAGGATCAGAATTCCATGCTTCTGATATTTTTAGAGAGAGTTTTCTCACTAGTAGAATGTTTGGGGTAGAAGGATGAAGGACCACTAAGACATTCATATATAGGACTGTAGTAGTATCTTTAAACTTTTGGCATCACATAATTTAGGAAAATATGTAAAATCCTACAATCATATTTGAACCTATTGTATTAATCTTAATTACATTTTTTTCTTCATATTTTGAGCTGAAGATTTGTGAACACAGGTCAGTATGGCATCAGGTCATGTACATGCATACGTTGTTTGTTACCAAGTGTTATCCATTATCCCTAGCTTATTACTTACACTAGTACTATACCCGTGCATTGCAATGGAATCTGGAGTAATACGGGGTGGGCCGGTTAGGTTTTTATATGGTGGGCTGGTTCGGGTTTTTACGGGATTTTCTCGCGCTGCGCGGGAGGGAGGAGGACGACTGCGTCTTTGAAGTGGTAGAGATTTAACAAAATGTCAGCATCTCACAGAATTGTTGAGTGAATCTTTTAAGGATCATAGTTGTTTAAAAGCCTTTTTTCATATAAAAGAAACCAACAACTTGCCTTGAAGGCATTGTAACTTGCTCCCATTCAGAACAATTGACCTTTTTAATGTAAAGTCGCAAAATGTTCTTAAGCCCCCTGCAACAACAAACCATTCTATCAGCTTCAAACGAAGATTAAGAGAGGTGTGCAAACAAAGGAAGAATAATAGCATAGCTGTAATTTTATTAAACCATCAAAACATGGAGAGAAAAGCTGAAGACATAGTTAATTGCTATTGCATCATGATTAGTGCCATGGGCACATGAAACTTTTTTGGATAATGATGGACACATGAAACTTGAATTCATATCCTCAGATGTTAACTAAGAATAAATTCGTCACGATGTTTACATCCATGATATATCTTAGAAGTTCGGTATATCAAATGATCAAAAAACCCTACACTTAACCTAAAATCATGGCAGCTTCCGGATTCTTGAGTGGATCTAAACAAAACTGCCTGACACCATAAAAGTTTGGACTTTGGAGCCATTTTAGAATCCATGGAAAGGAATGCTGTCTTTATATACCTTAACTGAGGGCTTGCTGTACAAGGTGTGCAGAACCACCCCTGCGTGCAGCTATAACCAGCATATATCAACTGTACGAGAATAAAAACAAAGATCATTACAAGAATCACATATAAGATATAACATGAGTGCGATACCAACAACTATGTTACAGAAACTGAGATGATTCACAAAAGCATACAAATAAGACATTGAAGCTGGGTTATTTCTTTTTTCCAATTTCAAATATGTTATATAAGCAGTATCTCATCTAGCCCATATATCAGGTATATACAGTAGGTTTCGCAGGATAATAGTACATCCAGAACTTATTGTAAAACGAGGGTACATAAACACAAATTTTTGTGCATGTGTGGGAATATGTGATCTATCAGCTCTCATACTTATCTGCTACTTACAAAATATGCAAGTGACATAATGGCATTTGTTAACTAGTACACTCTGAATGCAAGGACTTTTAAGCTAATTAACAATACAGAAATAAAAAAAATCTGCCAGCAACTCAGCACCTTATTTGCAACTGGCCCTTGAGCAAGATATGGCTTTTCATCACGAAGATGGTGGAAGCCATAAGCAACTTGGGCATCCATCCCTGTTCAATATAAAATAAGGAGCACTCAGCGATGACTCAAGATTCCAAATAATTGCAAGAAGCCATAAGATTCACAAGAGAAAAATCATTAAACAAGTCTTAATTTCTTGATGAAACTTAAACAATCATTACATCTACATATGTCCTACAACTTTATGTCATTACAACAATTAGGAACACCATCTTGAGTTTTAGTTTATCTATGTCATTCAGAATTTCAAACGATCAGCTGAAATACTAATTTGTCAATTTACGGAAAGTCTAATCACACAGGAACTAAAGAAAAACTAGAACCTAGTCACCTACCCACCAATTTATTAACCAGATGGTCTGAATATCAAAGATCTCTAACATAGGTAGGATATAGATAGGAGTTATTTCATGAGAATTAATGCTTCTACTAAATGTAATCACCATGTAAAGTTCACGGGAAAAAAACAGAAGGAACAAATAAATAAGGTTGATTAAGGGTTACCAATGCTAAGGTAGTTGTAGAATACTCCTTTATAGCAAGAAGCTTTCTCAGGTAACTCAGTGCCATTCTCCTGCACAATATTAGATTTGGTCCTTTAACAAAACCATATGTATTAGCATGTTCATCCGAGAACATTCAAAAAAAAGGAGGCAGTGTGATGTTTTTTAAGCATTTGTTGATAACTGACAGAGGAGAACAAGATGCTAGAGCAATCTATCGAACAATTATATGGACAGGACTACATTGTTGGTGTGTATCTCATTCTTCACAACAAATGTTAATAAAGTCCACGGAGCAGCAATACAACGAGCACAGAATACAAAAATTACTACTCACACTTAGTAAGCAGAGATATGAATAGCATGTGCAACTTGAAGTAATATGAAAATAGTGAAGCATGAACTATTTGAATTATTTCTGGCCCAGAGAGCATATAGTGTCATGTATAACTCAACTTACAAATAAATTTCTTCAGGTTTATAGCTCCATTGCTTTCAAATAACTTAATTAACTAGAGTACAGATTGAATAGTGAAAGATGAATAGCATATTAAACCATTGCCCCTGAACTTCTGAATATTCTGTAGCTACCATGCTTTTCTAATATGAGAAAAAGGGAAAATCTTGTTAGACCTTTCTGTTTCCCCCAAAAAAAAAAACTATTGCCCTTATTTTTAAAACTTCAAAGTATATTTTCTATTTATTTCAGAGCAATAAGGGTGAATTTATAGTCAAAACCTGGCAAAGTTCCAAGCAGTCTGCAGGTTCCGTTTTCTTAAGTGCATATGGCAACTCTTTTATCTCTCCATCTGGCATCATAACTACAGCTTGCCAACTGCATGAACATTACTGTTTCTCAGTGCAGAAGTTGATGAAGCACCTTTTCACAGTTACTATGAACTTGATAAAAATCAGCAGTACAAAAAACTGATAATTAACACATTTGACACCTTACTCTGCCTATTTACTGTGAGTGGTTATCTTGTGTGTTCACACATTGAACTACTTAGCACAAGTATAGCAGATAGGTGGTCAGGATTCATATGTTTTATTCAAGAGGGGAAACATATTCCGGAAAGCTAATCATTATTATGTCCAAGTGAGCTAGCAATAAAAAGGAGGAGCTGATAAACGACCAATCATCCCTATCTCACCTGTCAAGACGGCATGTGGGAGCCATAGCTGCCTTGCTGAGATAACGCTTTACAGCTGAACGCCAACCGAAGGGAAAAGAGCCACCCTGTTCATATGCTTATTAGTTGTAGTATGAGTGAATCGCCCACCTTCCCTCAAAAGCTTAGTTAACACCGTAAATTACAAAGAAAGGATATAAATAGAACAATTGCATCATATATGGATCCTTACCCATCCAAATGATCTGGCAAGATCATTCCCTGTACCAAGTGGGATGATACCTGTGGGTGGAACTGGTTCCCTTTTCAACCTATAAAGATCCGTGAGACATCCAAGTACCCAACCAACTGTGCCATCACCACCAGCAACCTGGCAGAAAGAACTAGTGCA
Organism: Oryza punctata; assembly: GCA_000573905.2. Taxonomy (NCBI): domain Eukaryota; kingdom Viridiplantae; phylum Streptophyta; class Magnoliopsida; order Poales; family Poaceae; genus Oryza; species Oryza punctata. The sequence continues at coordinate 39,982,423 of CM002489.2, forward strand.
AGGATGTTATGCAAAGTAGTTGGAAGATAATGAGTAGCCAACATAGGAGAAATTCAGTAAATAAGAAGGAAAGAACAAGGACACCCTGTCATAAATTATTTTGTAAGTAGATAGGATAGTAAAGGAAGCAGCAACCTTTCATAAGTTTTACAGATGCTAATGCTTGACTACTCAAACGTGCAGAGAACTCTAAACTTATAACAAATGTAGTACCCTTAATAAAGTCTGTTACGCACGTACCATAATCCTCAATTTTTTTCGAATGGTCTTCGCACAATTGTCACCTTGTTCAGCCAATTTCTCCAAACAACCCAACCCGTAGTTAATAAAATCAGAAGGCTTCACGACAGAGAGATCAAAGACCTGGAAATAATTTCATCAGCATGTAATATATATAGTGTGTCCCAGAACATACAAAAGGATAAGGAAAAAATTCTGAAAACATGTAGTACATAATGTGATCAATCATATTAAAAAAACAGTTACGAATAATCTTCAAAGTGTAAGTGCAAAATGCTTACATAGGACATCCTCAGGTTCCAAACATTGATGCATAATGAACTCAGATAAAATCCAGTAATTCCATGTTGAGCAAAAGTAGAAAAAATTACTCCATAAAAGATAACAGTACAATCAAATGACTCTGTATTATATTGGAATAGCATGTCAAGCCAAAAATTAGAGGCCGCCGAACTAGTCTCTCGTTACTTCCACCTCAGAAACAAGCATGGAGCTAAATTTCTGTGTTTGAACGTTTGCATCTTCCCTCCCTGCCATCCTAACGCTTACCATCTTCAATCTCTCTCTTCATCCCTCCATACCAAGAAAGTTCCAGGGCCATGAGAGAAAGTGAGGCACAAGTGCACAATCTGCTGGAGGCTGGAGCTTTCACAACACCTATCATGCGCATTTATTACGCATCATCCAACCGCAATGTTAGTATCTCCATCTCCCCAGCCTATCCCCAACCACACGTCCACACCCCTCTTTGCGAACACACACTTTTTCGTTGGAACGTACAAACTCCAACAAGCAACATAAATGATCATCGTACCAATTGCACGATGAACTTCTTGATTCTACTTACGTGATATAACAGCAGGAAATCTAAAAATTCCTTTTCGAGATGGAAAATCAAAATATTTTACAATACTACTAGCAATCCATTTTCTAGAAAGTAACAATTGAATCGATCTTGTATGGCATTGGTCGAGCCAGAAAATCTTCATCAGATCACAGCACGCGGAGCTGAGGCTGTTGCCCCTCTTTCCGGTAGTACCACTCTACAACGAAGGTTCACACCGACAGTGTAAATTCCACAGAAACATGTCTGAATCGCTGCAAAATTTTCAAAGGAATCTCAAAAGCAATCAATGACTTGCAACCCGTGAAACCATACCAGAGCAAGCAACAAGCCAACAACCAACCAACACAGGAACAACCGGGGGGAAGCATGAAAATTTGGAAACAGTTGCACGAGTGGCCGAGCCAATCGGCGATGTCATCACCTGCTCCTCGCTGATGAGCTCGTGGAGCCGCACCTTGAGCTCGGGCCCGTGCCTACCGCCGCTCCGCGAGTTGACGAACACCACCACCGGCGTCACGGCCACCTCCGCCTCCACCTCCCCCTCCCCATCCTCGCCCCTCTCCGCCTCCGCCGCCGCCACGCCGACGGCCTCGTCCTTGGCCTTCACGGCGGCCGCGACCGCACGCCGCGCGTACAGCGGCATGACGACTTGCCTCCGCAGCTCGGCCTTGTCCACCTCCTTCCCCCACACCCCGCACGCGCGCACCGACTCCCAGATCGACACCCTCGCCGACGGCGCCGTCGACGGCGCCCTCGGCGTCTCCTCCGCTCGCTCCATCACCGGAAGTACTCCGTATCACTCGCAGTCGCAGCTAAGCAAAAGCAGCTTCGAAATCCCCCTCCCTCTCCTATGGCGAGCTATGGCGAGCTGGAGTTTTTTTTTTGGCCCGAGATGAAATTGGGGGAAAAAACGTGCCGACTTTTTTTTTCCAGTGGGTTTATATAGAGAGGAGAGGAGAGGAGTTTTGACCACACCGATATGCGCGTTGCTTTTTGCTGTGTGTGCTGCTGCTTTGCATCTTCTTGGGTACCTATAGCGCGTGACCGTTACGTGTTGCCGGGGATGGAGGATTTCGACATTTCGTTTCGCTCAGGAGAGAATAGAAAGGACACGAATGATGATGGTGTTTTTGCTCTGTCACGACTCACGTCCAGGTTTGTTGATTTTGACGCTGCCTCGCCCGTTTTTACAACCTACAGAAAATCTTATATTTAAGGTCTCATCAATTTTTAACTTTAAATTTAAAGTTAATTTTGGGTTTTTTATCAAAGTTTATTTATCAGGTTTTACTTTTAGATAGTTAAGAACACGTATATAAAAGTTTTATTCACGAATTACTTTCCGTTTGCAAAAATACCGTTTGGCTTATTGCACGAATAGCAAAACGATGAGGCACTTAGTCCAAACTATTGTGCTAGGATTTTACAATGTTATCAAATTTTTATTATACTTTTTAAAAAATCCAATATTTCGAAATAGTAAGAACTCTGTAGGGCCGCTACTACCTATCTTCTCGGTCCTAAAATAAATCAAGTTGTTTTATGTACAGATTCGTATATACAAAAATTAAAAATTGATTATTTTTTTAGCCGGCAACGACAACATCTCCAAATGTTGTGAAATCCCTCTAGGGCGTTGTCGAGCTACCAACTCTCTCTTCACGGCAGGACTCTCCGAGTGAAAACCCAATCCATTTAGACGTGCAATGGTGGTGCCCTTTGGTGTCATGACCTCTTGAAGACGTTGCCTAGGAAGTATTCGTCACTTACCGTCACCTTTCCTCCAAGCTTGATCCATGCCCTTATCTTGGTTGTTGTCGTCAGATTAGCTCGTGGGATGAGTGGATCATCTTCTCTCTCGTCTTCTCCCTCCCCCCGCCCCCTCCCCATATCCGTCTACATGATGATGATCGGGAGACCGTTGATGACCTCCTACGTGGAATCGGCATTTGGCGGGGTTGTGCGATCCCTATAGTTCTAGCAGCAATCGGTCATGTTTAATGGTGATCAATTTGATACTGGGGTCTTCTCTTAGGTTGTGTGAGGAGCTGCTATAAAGCGGTGCTGGTGTGTTTTGTTTTATTCTTTTCCTGGTTACAGTTTTTCAGGGTTGTAGTATTTTTTTCCTTTCTATATTAATATAAAGCTTCGCACAACAGGTCATTTCAAAAGGTTGGGTATTTTGACAGGGGAGTAGAGAGATTTAATTATAGATTAATAGATATATTCTCTATTTGTTTGATAAAATCAATAATTTCTCGAAGATGTGAACCTTTTTACCGTCATTTTCATTGGTATAGAACAAGTTAAAGGAAGAAAATATGTGGAAGGTGTGGTGCCACATTAAAACTATGCTTTATACTCTTTTGCGCCCAAAGGTTGATGCCTTATAGCCTTATCTACCAACAACCATATAACAAATGGCTAATTAATCAGATCATTGGTAAATAAATGTTATTGTCAAACCATGTCTATCTTGAAAGTTAACAATCACAATCACGTGCGTACTTAAGAAAACATCTGATGTTCGAGCTTGTGATGAGTATGATAGTAATGTCATTGTCGATTATGAAAATGGGTAAAATAAAAGGATAGCACATGGGATCTAAAGTGGATGTATGCGGAGTCAATGATTTAGACAGGTTCAAACCCTCTCGATGAGAGGTAATACCCTACTCGTGTATAGGGATTGTATCCACCGGGTGTATATTGATCTGACAATCTAATTGCGATTTATCTTGCTATCTCTGGCTATGTATTTGGAGGGTTCCCAACCCACCTTATATAGATTAGGGGGCAAAGGTACAAAGAGAAAAACCTAACCGAACACGAAATCAGTTTTCTAATATATTACTTGATAGTACCTGGTTGGTACTCTGTATCCTACCATAGAACACAAGACTACATTGCTATCGAGTTCTACTATATTACACAATATATGGATCTGGCCCATCTCCTATCTCTAGTCGAATATGGAAATCATGTGAATACTTGGTACCCATATTCTCCACAGATATATTGTATTGGATCACTTGCTCTATCGGTACCTATAGTTATACCTGCATAGTCAATCCATTTTAAAGATACTTTGGGGGTATTCGGTAGTGATATCGATGGTGGATCTAAAACTTTCTTTGAACCTACGCAAACCTAACAACAGATAACACATATACATAAATCTATAAAACTATATACCTATATTTTATGCACGCAAAGAAATAAATTGATAACAAGTTGTGATTTAGGTTTTGGAAAAATCTGGTCTTATACTTTATAATAATGAGAAAAGCAATAATATAATAGTGAAAATTCAATGTAGTAAAAAAATCAACTCTATTACTCACTAGACAGTAGCAAGGTTAGCTTGGAGCAATGACGGATCTGTTTTATTTGAGGCAATTGTTTATGTTGCCAGGGTGATCGGTGAAGGACCAAAAGGTGCACCAAACGATTCGTTGATACCTTCCCGTTCCCTTTGCAAATTTCCCGGCAGGTCGTCATGTGGAAAGGGTGGGAGAATGTGTGTAGTGGGGCATCCAGCCATCCACGCAAGGCAAACCCACTGGGCGCACTGCCTTTATTCTGGCCTCTGCCCTGCTGCTAGTGGCGTCAACCGCACGGTTGGTAGCCGGGTAGCCGCCGCGCGCGTACGCAGCAGCAATGACGCCTCTGCCGGCTAACCACCCTCCCACCACGTTAGTAATTTCCATGTGAACCCCGCCTCCGCCAAGGCCCACCTGCCATGGCACACAGCAGCGGGGGGGGGGGGGGGGGTGATACGCCGGTGCATTGGCTGGCTTGCGAGGTGGCGTTGGCGGCAGATGACGACAGGATGGGGAGACGGCAGCGGCACGTGCGAGCCGCGGTGGCGTGGGTGGGGTAGTTGCCGGCTGCAGGCGGCCTTGCCGTTGCCAGGCTGACACACAGCGCGACATCATTGGAAGGGCCATTCAAGTTTTGAATTGATGACGGGATGGGAGGACAAGGCGGCGGCCCGGGCGGAGGAACCCAAGTGCGGGACCCGACGCTGTGTTCACAGGAGAAGTCAGGCTACCATCGTCGTCGTCTTCTCCTTCTAGATAGAGCAGCAGAAAACGAAGAGCGGATTTCTGAAGACCGAAGAGGAAGTACTATAGTAATAGTAGTAGTAGTACTTTCTTGTGTTACTACGTACTACGCGTAGTACTACTACCTCCGTGAAAATGGTTAGGATGCTGCGTGGTGCGTGCTAAAATGGTCCGGTCACTTCACTACGATTCAAATGTTCTGGAAATACTACTAGTACAGTACTCCAGTAAAATGGTGCTACTACGACTTGGCTACGATTCAAAGTTCTGGATTCTCTCTTAAGAAAAAAACCAAATGTTCTGGAATATTATGCGGCGGTACTTCTTTATATTTTGGCCATGACTCATCAGCATGCGTTCTGTACTTATATTTTGGCAGCATTCATTGCTGGTTGTTCCGAACATGCACAGTAAACATGGAAAACGGAGCGATCCATTAGCGTGTGATTAATTAAGTTTTAGTTATTTTTTTTTAAAAATGGATTAATTTGATTTTTTAAGCAACTTTTGTATAGAAACTTTTTGCAAAAAACACACCGTTTAGAAGTTTGAAAAGTGTGTGCGCGGAAAACGAGGGATGTGAGTTGGGAAAGGGGGTAAAGAACAAAGCCCGATATGTTATTTTTCTTCATGTTCTCAACTTCTCCCCACTTTAGTTTTATGTGCACGCTTCTCAACCCGCTAAACAGTGTGCGTTTTGTAAAAATTTTCTAGAAGAAAGTTGTTTTAGATAATCATAATAATCCATTTTTAAGATTTTTTTACTAATGTACTACTACATTCCATAATTTTACGTGTCGGGAGTATGGGTTTTCAGCCCATATCTTCGACTATAGCCCGAAGGCTGATCAAATAGCTTATAACAGAACGTCGTGCATCCTGGTGAAGCAAACCCAATAACTGGGCTGGAGCATCGTTAGCCATTGGAGATAAAGGTTCACTTTCCATTCCTTAACCGTAAAATCGAATATTGTTCACGCACTAGCCATCGACCATTCGCGAAGTTGGTAGCATCAGCCATGGTGTTGTCGCATGGGTAGGCGTGGTTCTGGTAGGAGTGGAGGGTGAGCACGATGTAGAAGATGATGGTGTCGCTGAGTTCCCCTACCTATTTCCGATGACTTGTTCTGGTTCTTCCCATAAGTTGATCCGGATAAATACGCATGTGAAAAGCTTTAATTTCTTTTTTCTTTTGTATATGTTAGGCAACTAAAAGCGGACCAGTGCAAGATGAGGGTTTTATTTTAACACGTAAGCACCATGTGGGTCATGTCGCATAAAAAACCAGGTCAAAGTGCCAGTGCCGCATAGGATGAAACCACCATTAAAACCGCTTAGGGATATAAACAATTGATCTGGTTTCAATATCAAGGGAATTTCTGTACAGTTCAAGGATACGAATAAGGGGCAATTTCATTATTATCTCTATTTTGATATTCAATATTGATTTTATCCTTACTTTTTAGGTATTCATTTTTGCCCCTATTTTTTGAAACGAATCCACATTTTACCCCTACTTTGGATGATGAAGTTAATGGTGTTAAGTTATTGGTAAAATGACATTTATACCCTTACTTGATGTTGCACATTTGCCCTAATTAATTGTGTTTTTACCCCATTTCTTAGAATGTGATTTGGAAAATAGAATGACTTTTTGATAAACTTTGACTAATATAATAATTTGGACAAAATATCAACAAAATTGTAAGGTTAGTTTTGGGAATTGGGGATTAGGGAGAGGCAGTGGTAGAAGAAAGGGCCTTTCTGACACTTGCAAAATAACTAGGGTTAGAAAGGTCAATTCATATTATGTAAAATCATTATTTCCATTTTTTTCTATTTCTTTATGCAATAGCTCTGGCTCCACTAACTTCCGTCCAAAGTATGGGTAAACACCCTATTCGTTTCAAAAAACAAGGGTAAAAACAAAAATTTAAAAAGTATGGATAAAATCAATATTAGACACTAAAGTAAGGGTAAGAACGAAATTATCCCTACAAATAAAATTCAAACCATATCTATAGGGATCCAAAATGAACTTTATCCGCCAATAAATGGGCACAGGCCTACATAAATCGTACCGTGTGATCATTGGAAAGACTAGTACGGCATGCTGGTTTCGGCTGGACCTCACAGAACGCGAACTGGCTGGCCGCGCGGCCCAACAGGCGCACGCGCTTTGACCGTTTTTCCTTCCCTTTTCTCACGCGGTCACGTCTAATTTCTAGCGAAACCGTTCAGAATCCCCTGAAACTTTTTACAATTTAGTACATTTCAAAAACTTATTTCACAAATAGACCTTAAAAAACTTATCCGGGAAATAATTCTTTTTAGGGCGCCAGAGTCGCTGGTGCCGTGGTCTAATGGGTCAGCGCCAGCATCTGGCGTTGTCCCCCTGCCACCGTGGAGGGCCCTGCCACCGTAGACGTGGCAGAGGGAGCACGCCAATGATACTAGCGCCCTCTCACGTCATCTTTTTACTTCCTCTCCAGTGTAGAGGAGAGATATTGTTAACGACGAAATTTAGTAAACCTCGAAGTCATCATCGGCCTAGAGTCAGTACCGGCTTTAGAGTCCTGAAATCGGTCAATGGAAGCTACCAGTCGCCAACAGTCAGATTCTTACTAAATTCGGTTAAGAAAATTAATCTATTAAAGAAAACTTATCCAAAAGCGACCGAGTTCAAGAAGCATGCGGCATGATAGTTTATCTATTAATAAGTAAGAGTCTGTTATTTTACTTTTATCTTTAGGAAAGTATGTTTAGTGTTCGACAAGGACTTTATGTTTTTCCTTTTATCTATAGGAAGATTTGAGTCGTGTCCGATATGGACTAGTATCTACCCATGAGTATAAATATGTACACCCGAGATCCATATAAATTATCTCTTGATCAATTCAACTTCGGCGCATCGCCACCTTTTACCCTTTTACTTTCGACGAGTTCTTGTTTCAAGTTGGGCTGCATCGACTTTGATCTCCGACGAGGGGTAAGACTTGTTATGGCGGCTTGCGTTATCGGGATTAGTGTTTCCATCGCTTTGACACTCTAATCTTGTTCATGTAAGTCATCGAGTTATCATATACATTATATAATCCAGATTGACAATGTTTTATACTTGCACCGGCTGATCTCCATTTAGGTTTTGTCGATATCGGCTAGATTATTTTGTTGGCTTAGATTATATAATGTATCCACCACCCTGAAAATCAGTTAAAAGCTTGATTGTGTAGATATTATGTTTCTTTTCATACTTAGTGTTGCATCAATTAAGTTTGATATACTATATCGTGCTTAGAATCATAATCTCTAGCTTGCTTCTTGATTGCTAATAAGAGTTTCATTGGGATTTCAGTCGATGAGTTATCTGGACGTTGCATCGGCTTTCAAGGATTATTTACAAGTTGGTTTTAGCTGATAACAACGAAGAAAATTTCACTGTTTATCTAATCGTTTGGATTTATTGACATCGAACCTCCAGCCGATGTATGCTTTATCCTTTGGATCAGTGCTTATTCAATCTATCATTACTAGCGGATTGGTTGCTACTGGATTATATTATTGTTTTATTACATTATCATCTGCCGATTATCTTTATCTTATTATTTACTCAAGGATATCGACTGGTATTGGCATCGACTGGTATTACTATATTAGCTTGTCAGTCGATTGACTGTTTTATTTGCTCCTTACATATCTTGTCAGTTGCAGGATTAAACTGACTGACACGTTCGCATCTCATCATTATTCTGGACCTGCACTGGAGCTAAGCAGATCTCCCAGGCCGTCGTGTTTTTACGTCAACAGATGTGCAACTTTATTTATTTTTTTGATATTTTTTCACACTTAGGATTACACAAGAATGTGCCATAGAGAAATTAAGCTCAAACGGATAAACTATGTGATCTATAAAATTTTTCAAAACTCCATCGATAAGCTTTTCACCTCGAAAACATAATCTTGCAAGCGAAATTTTGATATTCTAATTTCGCCAAACCCAGTAAAGCTCGGAAGAATATTTTTTTAGATGTTCGTAGATATATAATTTGCATTATTCTGAATCCGTATGAGAAAGTTATATCTGTTTTAAGAAAGGACACTCGAATATAAAAAAACTCAAGGGTTTATAGGAAATATAATCTACTAATTTTTTGGGTATTTTTCAGACCATAGGAAAAACAAAAACAATAAAGAATATGAAGTCTCTTACCAATAAATCTTGAGTGGATTTTTTGGGACTATAGGAAAAAAAAACAACGAGTATGTATTTTTAGGTAATATCAAGTATCTTATCGATATAATCTTGAATGAATTTGAGAAGAGGAGAGAGAGAGCAAGAGTGACACTCAGGCTCGATAACATGATTGGCGCGCTCCCCCTATCACGTTAGTATCTTACCGTAGTGTTGTGCCACGGTGGTAGGGGGACGGCGCCAGAGATGCTGGTGTCGTCTTATTGGATCACGGCGCTAGCGGTTCTGGCGCAAAAAAGGATTATTTTTCTAGGAATTTATTTGTGAAATAAGTTTTTCAAAAGAACCTAATTGTGAAATATCCACCCAGAATCCCTATTGGGCCGGGCCGCAACACCGTGTCACATCCGATCTTTCCCCTGCCTTTTATAAAGCGTGCCGATCGACTTACCGGAGTCCTACGCCACGAACCCACGATCCCTCCTAACAAACCAGTAATAAATAACCCTCGGTGCATCGTATCACGTCGCACAACCATCGGAAGAGCGCCCCGTAACGGAATCATGGCGGCGGCGGCGACGATGACTAAGCACCAGACGATGCGGTGGAGCGACCTCGACGAGGACGACGACTACGGCGGCGGTGGCGGCGACCTCAGCGCCCTGCTCCCGCCGCGCGTGGTCATCGGACCGGACGAGAACGGGATCAAGAAAACCGTCGAGTACCGCTTCAACGAGGAGGGGAGAACGGTGAAGGTGACCACCACGACCCGCGTCCGCGAGGTTGCGCGCACGCGCGTCACCAAGCGCGCCGTTGAGCGCCGCGGCTGGGCCAAGTTCGGCGCCGCCGCGCACGACGACGACGCCGGCGCGCGCCTCACAGTGGTCTCCCCCGAGGAGATCGTTCTCGAGCGTCCAAGCGCACCAGGTATACTTGTCTCTTCTTCACTAGTACTCCAACTCCCTACGTATATATATATCTTCCGCATTGCAACTTGCTAGATCAATCTGCAACAATAGATTGATCGTAGCAAACAACCGATTGATTGTTTTCTTCATGGTACACGCAATTAATGTCGATGGCTATTAGGGTTAGTTGCTAGGCGTGTATAAATACGTGTTACAGATCTATTTAGACTAGGTCATGTAGCATATCCGAGACTGAACAAAGGATATACTAATTCCTTTTCTTTTCGACATAAAAAAAGATACTAATTCTAAACATACACCATGTGTTATTTAAACTAAGTCATGTAGAATATCTTTCCAAGGAATTCTAATACTAATTCTAAACATACACCCAATTCTGCATGCAAATCTTTATTTGATTTGAAACCTGCCGTACAACCATTGATCATTAACAATGTTCTAAACACGTAAGCTGTCTTCGAGAGGTAAGGTTAGAAACTCATCTCCCGCGCACGTAAAACAGAGCCACGTATTTTCTTATAATTAATTAAATATAATTAATTAAATATTTTAAAATAACTTTCATATATATATTTTAAAAACCACTTTTAAAAAACACACTATTTAATAGTTTAAAAAACGTACACGTAAAATAAGAGCGAGGTGAGTTGAAAAAGTTAGTGGAGAACACAATCGTACTCTTGTTCGCTAACTGTTCACTCCTACACTGCAGGGAGCAAATCGGAAGATCCACTCATCCCCGCAGTACTGGACAAGGGCGCTGCGCTGATGGTTTGCAGGATCTGCAACGCCAAGGGCAACCACTGGACATCCAAGTGCCCCAACAAGGGCCTCGCCCCACAGCTGGACGCTCTCGTCGACAACAATCCGCCCACCTCCGGCGGCGACAATGGCGGCGGATCACGCCCGGGCAAGTACGTCCCTCCGAAGCCGAGGGAGTCGGACATGCGGCGGAGGAACGACGAGAACTCGGTCCGCGTCACCAACCTGTCGGAGGACACCCGCGAGGACGACCTCCGCGAGCTCTTCGGCAGCTTCGGCCCGCTCACCCGCGCCTACGTCGCGTTGGATCACCGGACCGGGGAGAGCAGGGGGTTCGGGTTCCTCAGCTTCGTCTACAGGGAGGACGCCGAGAGGGCCATCGCCAAGCTCAATGGCTATGGCTATGATAACCTCATCCTTAATGTCGAGTGGGCTGCTCCAAGACCCAACTAACTAAATTTTAGTACAGTACTTCTTAATTTTGTACCTAGTACTTACTAGTACTAGCTTTGCTTTGCATGTTCCATATTGGAGTGTTTTGTTTTTTAATTTATTACCTAACTCCTCAACCTCAGAATACAACAACCTATAGATTCCATCCCAATATATAAACGACCCTAAAATATATATTGCTACATCATTCTGGGATGGAGGAACTAGTACTTACTATTACTAGCTTTGCATTGCATGTTAAGTGTTGGATTAGTATGAAATATTTGCGGATTAGTTGCATGGTTAAATCATTTTAGATGGTTATGTATGTACAAATCTAAATTAGTGAAAGCACTAATCTTACTAGGTAAGCCCAGGAAATGTCTTTGTGGCCCAACTAATCCGGCCCGTAGACTAAAGCCCATCAACACGAGGAAACCGTCTTACAGATCGGGGCGCACAAAACGATCCGAGCCACTCGTTCCATTTCCATTCCTACGCTGAGGTGTTCTTCCCCCCACTCTCTCCCTCCCACGCCGCCGCCCCGCAAACCCTAGCCAACGCCATGGCCGTGGAGGTGGCGACGCAGAAGATCAAGTGGGGGGAGCTCGAGGAGGATGACGAGGGGGACCTCGACTTCCTGCTCCCGCCGCGGGTGGTGTCCGGGCCCGACGAGAATGGCTTCAAGAAGGTGGTCGAGTATCGCTTCGACGACAAGGGGAACAAGGTGAAGGTCACCAAGACCTTCCGCGTCCGCAAGATCGCCCGCGCCCGCCTCTCCAAGAGCGCCATCGAGCGCCGCTCGTGGCCCAAGTTCGGCGACGCCGTGCAGGAGGACGTCGGCGCGCGGCTCACCATGGTGTCAACCGAGGAGATCGTCCTAGAGCGCCCACGCGCCCCAGGTTGTCACTGTTCTTGTGTATTCCCCTTCCTGTCTAGATCTGCGTCGATTGATATGTTCTCGAATCGAATTATTTGTTTATCGTTGTGCGCCATCTTCATCAGAACTAGACACGATGTATTGGAATGTTTCGTTGTCTATTCCTCTATATGAGATAGATTATAGAATCGAGGCTGGTGATCTGTTTAGGAAACAGCTCGTTCTGCTGTCCTTGGACTCTTCATACGTCAGGCCTCTGGTGTTATAATTTTTCTTGCTTGCTTGGTTTCAGTTTTACCATTTGCAGGCACACATCTAGGTAGAAAGAAGTGTACAATAATGTTGAAGCGATTCTGGATTGAATGATTTTGTAAGAGTCCAAAGTTAATATTTGGACTTGAGTGGAATGTTTCAGTTAGATCTTTAGAGAAGCTGCGGTTGTTTTTAAACGAATATTGAAACAGGGGACATCAATCATGTAGACTAACACATCTTTATTCTTCCTAAGAGAAGTGTTGAAATTACTGGATAGTGGCGGAGCAGGGAAACAATTCTTTTGTGAATACTTATTATGTGCGTGTTGTGTAATTGAATGTGGTTTGGTGTGCGTTAGTCATGTATATTTTCTGATGATAGGATTTTCATATTGCAGTGGCAATGTATCATTAGTTTTGTTGTTCACTTGTTCAAGAATTATGCATAGGTAATTCGATATCTATCATGGGTGCATGCCCTCGTCCAGTCGTCATACCAATTGATCTTCGAAGCCCATAGTTATGCTCATTACTAGCCTAGAGCCCATGTGTTGCAATGGAAAACAAATTGAGTTTCTAGCTTATTCAATCAATTAATAAGCACTTATTTAGTCTAAGTAGTATTATAATTTTTCTTATTGAACAAGTAGGTGATTTTGAAATTATTTTGGAGGGGGGATCCAATAGTGAAATGAGGGAGGACTTGTTGAAAGGTGGTGTAATTGTATAGATTGTGGGTCCCAGATATTAGTGGTAAGGGTGGTGTGGGAATGGACACCACCACTACTAACGTTTTAAGTAGTATAGATAACCAATGCTTAAGGTCTTCTAATGCATCGACACAAATCCTCTTAGTGTAGTGCAGCCTTGTTGAGAACCTTCATTATATTTTTGTTCCAAATGCTCTATACTAGCTACCTTTGCTTTAGCCTTGTAAATGTTTATGCCTTTGTCTTCTTGTTTGCCAACTATCACTTAATTTTATAGAGCAAAGCTGAAGAAACCTCTCCATTTTGTACTACAGTAGCTAACTTTGCTTTAGTCTTGTAGTGCATGTTTATGCCTTTGTCTTTTTCTTTGCTAATTGTTCACTTAATTTCAGGGAGCAAAGCTGAAGAACCAAGTGCTTCTGGTGATCCACTGGCAAGCAAGAGTGGTGCAGTTCTCATGGTTTGCAGAACCTGTGGGAAGAAGGGTGACCACTGGACCTCAAAGTGCCCCTACAAGGATCTTGCTCCCCAGACAGAAGCTTTCGTGGACAGGCCTCCTACTGCAGATGGCTCTGGACCTCCAGGTGGCGCCGTGAAGGGAGCATATGTTCCTCCAAGCATGAGGTCTGGTGCTGTTGATAGGGTTGGACACGACATGAGGCGTAGGAATGATGAGAACTCTGTCCGTGTGACCAATCTATCAGAGGACACCCGTGAACCCGACCTTCTTGAGCTATTCCGCACATTTGGTCCGGTTAGCCGTGTCTACGTTGCGGTGGATCAGAAGACTGGAGCAAGCAGGGGGTTCGGCTTTGTCAACTTTATCCACAGAGAGGACGCTGAGAAGGCTATCAGCAAGCTCAATGGTTATGGTTATGATAACCTTATCCTTCGTGTTGAGTGGGCAACACCAAGGCCAAATTAATTTTGTTACTGCCTGCAAGCATTACATACTCTTTCATGAATGTTCGATCAGTATGTCTCTTGAAATAGTACTTTTGGTTTGCGCATATCCTGTGTCCTGAACTTATGCTGTACTATTTTTGCTTGGACGAGAATAACTAAACTCGCAACTATTTCCTATATCAGCTGATCTTTGCAAGTGTGTTTGTATGGATGTGCGAGGGTTCCATATTTCATCAAGTTCATTGGAGTTATTCATAAGATTTATTTGATTGTCGCTCAAACTGTGCAACCCCTGCAACTGTAGGCTTCCTGCAATGTGCACGACTCTTTTTGATGCTCCTGATCACGAGCCTTACGGAGTTTCATCCTCAAATCAACGTTAGCGAAAGCAACGAACAGGCTGAATGCTGTAACAACCGGCAAAAATCTGTTGGCAAAATCCGTCTGCATACGGATATAAGAAAAAGACTTCAGTCTGACGATTATCTCAGCCACGCCGAATTACAATTCAATCAGGGTTCTGGTTTTCTGTATCTACGACTAATACTCTTCTCAAAATAGCATCATTCGATGATAGTATGGTACAAAGGATACTACAAAAAGATCATATCAAGTACCTTAATAAAACACCAAAGTATATATGTTCACGCCTGTACTGCAAAACCTCACGCCATAGCTTCACTTGCACAGCTCTTCTTCTCTTCAAGGAATTCAACCTCACTCATCGAAGTGAGAGGCATGGTGGATACACATGAACCATTTGCCATCAACCTTCTCAAACACATTGGTCGCAACCTGCCTTCCCCAGCTGCTGCTCCCTTTGGTCTTAACCAGCTCTAGGCAGGTCACATACCCAAGATCACCTCTCACATGAACCTCAACATCCTGCAGATCAATCTGGATAGGGAATTCATAGTCGGCGTCGCACACCATCTCCCAGCTCTGCATCACCATGTCGTAGCCCGATATCCGGCCTGCCGAAGGATGAACGACGTACACATGATCACCCTTCGCCCATGCCGAATGCATCGCAACGAGATCCCCGTTCTTGAAGGCATTGTAGAACCGCGCATTTGCTGCCAGCACGGCTGATCTGCTATCCTCCTGGAGGACTCGGAGCTCGTCCCTGAGCTTCGCGGCCTGGGCATAGTCTTCTTCCTGAATTGCTGTTTGCAAGTCGCGCTGCAGAGTTTCCTCGTCACGGGTGATGCTCTCCGTGCTTGGACTTCCTTCTGCCTCCCCGCTTTTGACATGAACTGTCCGAACTTTGTTCGTGCAGGTGCTTGTCATCTGAAGTCCTGTGCTGTTGAAAGGAAAATATGAGTTACAACACACTAAAGCATACTGACCATGGCGAATTGTTGAAAGTACATAAGCATTTTGTTAAGACCGGGCAAAATATTGAAAGTAAGCATTTTGTTAAGTTGGTGTCATCTAGCTACTAGAATAAACTAGTACTGACTACTGACTACTCGAGTGAGGACCAACTGAATAAGCGTATAGAAGAAAAGACTGGAATCGAGCAGCTGATCAACCGCATAATGGATGAGCTACGATATCGGTGGCGTGCTAAATATGTAGCCGGTGGCGTGCTAAATATGTAGCCAGAATATCGCCTTAATTGTTTTGTTTTGGTGTTCCCAGGTGCTTCGGCAACCTGGCATGTACAGTCAGCTCCGTTGCTGATCTTTTTGTTTTTTCTCCTGCTTGTAGTATAGCGGAAACCTCCTTGGTTACCCTTTTCTTAAAAAAGAAGAAGAAGAAGAAGAAGAAAAGACTGATATATAGTATACTTGAACCTTATGAAAGTAACTTGAATAGTCGAGCAATCTAGTGGTAAATTATGTGAAAAGTAAGACGCTATTGAAACATTTTGTTTAAGCATGAGTAATAGAGTAAATACTAGATAGAACCAGTGCATTGAGAACTTAGCAAAACTGGACCTAGCTGGCTAGCTATAGTAAGTTGAAACGATTTAGTGTCACATGATACGAAATATAGCATCTTGGAATCTGCATTTTCACTTCAGTTCGGACTCGAATTCAGCCTCTTCCTCAGTGTGACACCCGTACCACCAAATTTACTTCAGAACACCAAACCAGCATAGGATTTTTCATAATTCAGTGAAAAAATGCTAGCAATTTATACACTGAACTTCGAATTTTACTTGAATTGTTCTTGTCTAGTATATTCAGTTCCACAAGATGATGAACTGAGTGGATGGGGAACTTGCTTCCTTAGCGTCAATCAAAGCACTTAAACCGCAAAGCATGCAATTTCCGAGCCGATACCAAGATTATGAACACAAGATCCCTCCTTTTCCCTAAAGTGGCGTGTATCCCGACGCTAAAACTCTACCAGAACCCCAATGTTTCGACAAGAAAACCCGCTAATTAAGCTTGAAAGCTAAGAAGCTAAGAGAAGAAGTCTTACAGGCTCTTGGCCCCAACACGGAAGAAGCTTACAGCTGCAGTTGAGGCACTCGCCGGAGCAGCCGACCGCCACCAAGCCCTCGCCGGCGTGGCCGCCGCCGCCATAGTACCAGAAGGATTTGGAGCTGCCATGACGAGATCAGTATGGATGGGTAAGGTTTTCCCTGGACCTATGATTTCCTCTTCCTCTTCGTTTCTTGGGCCGTTTTTTCTCGGCCCATCTATTAGCCCAGAAGGCTCACTGGCACACTAAGTGGCCCATCGGCCCCAAAGCCAGTATGTCAGGAGTGAAAAAAAAAATCTTTTTTTAGGATTGTACAGAAGAAGCACACGCATAAACACTACTATACTATACACACCTCACTTACATATCCGCTAATGTACCACTAGTACACACTTAAATAGACTATACGTAAATCCTTAGACTCACTAAAATCCTATTGAATGCACACCTATGTATCCGTAATATTCATGAGCTCTAGAGTTTAAATTTGATGGATCAAATCATGAATTCACCACCACACTTCTAGTGATTCCCCTTTATATGTTCAATTTGCTTCTAAATGGTTGGACGTAAGTTGTAATATATCTATCATCATCCAATTAAGTTTCTATAAAAATACAACTTCTACGGAAAAAATAACAAATACGTTAAGAAGTAAAGTGAACCGATTTCAATAGATTAAGAGTGTAAAATTAGACTAAAAGTAGTTTAATGGGTTATGTGCTCCTATAAAAAAGGGAGTAAAATGGACATTTTCATAATTTTAATATCATGGTACTAGAAGTTTTGACCAGTATTTTTGCTAGTAAAATTTGAAATACTACCTAGAACGTCGCATTGCATATGTAACTATCATCCACTGACCACAACCAGATAATTTTGAAAACAGTATTAGCCGACATAAATAGTAACAATCAACACTGTCACCAACTTTGTAAAAAAAAAAAAGTAGAAGGCTTCAATCAATCTCAGGCAGCATTACTATTCCTCGACATCTAATCTGGCCCACGCAGCGTTAATTCTCGCACTGCCTGTTTGCATCTATCTGTGTGAGAGCGACTCCTGAAGAAGCCGCTGGCCCTAGCTCACTGAACACCAAACAGTAAGCACTGGGCACTACGTATTCTGGAGTTGTAGCTGTACAATGCATGTTGATACTACATGTTGCATCTGCTGTTGCCTTTGCCACTGTCATCGCTGTAGGCATGTAGTACTCCCTCCATTTTAAAAATAATAATTTCATTAGTATGAAGTGATTTACATAAGTACCGAAAGATATCATATTTTCTAAATAAAATTTAGTATTTCTTTATATCTTCAGTACTACTAGAAGGTATGAATTTTGACACTAGAAAACTTTCTTTTATATATAACATATGTCGAGATTTATAGACATGAGTTGTTTTATTTTTATTAAGAGGGAAGTAAGTCTGCTGCTAATCGTTGCGACTCGATCGTACCAACCACAACACTTTGGGGCCAGGGAATGCATGGCAAATTGGCAATGGCATGGCACTGAAACCAGCGGGGCAAGCAGTGGAAAATTAAGAAGCAAAGCTGCCGTTGCCCATGCCAGTGCAGCAGCACCGGCTCGGACTTTGATGGCGCAGAAATTGAAACGGAGTGCGTGGAGGATGGCTGCAGTAGTGCAGTGCAGTGTTCCAGCTTCGTCTTTGATTCTTTCTCCTCTATCTGTTCTGCTAACTCAGCTGCTATAAGTTCATAAGCTGTGGCCAAAGCAGGGGGTATAATTTACCACTTTATCTCCCACTCCAAGTGAGCCCCCCACACTGCTGCAGTGAGATGTTGGGATGCATTGGCAATGGCAAAGGCAAAGAAAAGCTAAGCTCTAGCTAAGGTAGTTACCTGCTTAACGTGCCGCTATTTTGTCCTCTGGCCCTTATCCCTAAACATGCAGCAATTTTGTCCCTGGCATCTAGCTATCGATCCACTTTGCTGCTGCTCCTGCTGCAATGCTTGTCTGTCCATCTATTCTCCTCCCACTCAGCTCATTGCACCTACTACCAAGGGATAAGCTTAGGGTGACTGATTCTTTGAGACTTTCAGAAAGATACATTTTTACCAGCACGTCACTATCTTGATTCAGAGATTTGTTGGCAATAACTTTGCATCGTTGCACAATACTTTTCGTCCTAAAAGACCATATTTGTTGTAGTGATATGTCCTAACAATCATCACAATTTACCATATGTGTCTTAGTTTATTGGGAATTATGCTCTGAAACTGGTTACCACAACCCTCCAACTTATACTAGTACTTTATCAGTATTCAGTAGACACTTTATAGAGTTGGTTTTTGATTATGGGAGCATGATTTCACATATTATTTACTGGTTAAAATAGATGTACAGTAGACGATACGCAGAAGATGGCAAATGGGCCAGCTGAGCTAAGAGCTTTTCTTAATTAATACATGCCCTTTCGGACTTCAGAGGCCGTAGCAGAGAGTAGTTATAACGAAACTTTAGCTTTCAGTGCATTTGTCCTCTGGCCCTTATCCCTAAACATGCAACCATTTTGTCTCTGGCGTCTACTAGTGATCACTAACTACGGCTAATTAATTACCAACTGCTCTCTTTACCAGAGGGGAATTTTGGCACGGCGACAAATCATCATTCCATCTATTCCCTTCCATTTCACCACACGAGAACGAGATGTACTGCAAGATATGATATTGTAACATTCTTATTCTTGTGTGTGCATGCATTCCCAGAGGATAACATTGGTCAGTGGGTACATGATTAAATTAATGAACTAAATAGGAGTTTTAATTAGTAATTACCCTGAAGCAATTAACCAAATACAACTCCCCAGCAACATAATATTATTATCACTGCATTCTCTTTCCCAATTAAGATAGAAATGCACTTATGAAGATTAGTCAATCATGGAGGTATCAACTAATCATCATGAAAATTAAACTGGGGTAGCATTGCTGTTGGGCTAATTAGCTCTGTTCAATCAAACTGAAGAATCGAGCGTGATACAGCAGTATCTTCCATGAAAAGACGTACTCCTATATACGCACAAAGCTAAATATTCCAGCCGTACGGCCGGGTTCACTGACAGGACGAAGATGGGTGTGAAACTGTAAATCTTACTACTCGATCTCCATGCTGATTATGGCAGATGTACTACCAAACAATAGATGGTTAAAAGGTGATTAGTTACGGCATGGTCTCGCCGCAGTAACTTTCCATTTTTATGGATCAGCTCGCGTCTTTTTGGCTAAAGGTGGCGGTGGTCGATGGGTAAAGCGGCGGCAGCTACCTGCCGGCGTGCGCTGCTGCATACGTACAACATACACTGCCTAGCTTAGCTTCTTTTCGGACGTCGTCGTCGTCGTCGCTCGCCGGCATCCGAGGCCGCATCGCGCGCATACGCGGGACATGCCCTTTTTTGACCACCTTTGATGATCTACCTAGCTCCTCTCTCTTTCTACCTCGGGTGGCTACTGAATTTTTTTTACCAGCTGCTGATAGGTATATACCACTGGCATGCATGGCATACAGTTGCTTCTTTGCTTGCACTCGTTTTAGCTAGGATTCAGGAATGTCCTGCAGAAAGCATTGGCCTCTGTGTAGATATGTGTGTGTCACTGTGTATGTGTGCAGAGGTGTACAGGACTTGCATTTGCATGTATTCAGTGACTGAACCATGCGTCCATGGCAGGTAGGAAGTGTGTATATACAGGCTAGTTCGTACATGGGACTGTATGGGTTGTAAACCTTATGTGTAAGATCTCTGTTAGCATTGCCTGCATTCGTACAGGCAATCATCAAATACTAGGCAGTATATGACTGTACATATTGCATGCATCGGACTTGGGCTCTACTGACCATATATTATATCTGGATAGGATTTTAACCATTACTTGTCGTGTCAGTTTGCAGGTGATTGTAGGTGGTTTGTGCTGGAAAAAATGCAAAAGATGGCAAAACGCTGTGAATAACCCAACCTAGATCAATGAAGTATATATGGTATAACACGTCAGGGTTACTACGCATGCCATTACCCCAGTATAATAGTACTTGTCAAAACCTTAACCTTGAAATAATATTGCATATATATATATATATATTGATGTATATATCCTCCATCATTATTTAACTAGTTAAGAAATCACCAAAAATGCATACCCAAACGTCCTTGTTTCCAATTCATTAGGTTGCTGACTAAACGGCTCGAACGACTGCTACAAGATGACACTCTTTGGTCCATGCATGCATGGTAATTAGGTCAATGATATGAGGACTACAATATTAAGGGACCCATGCATGCTTGCAAGTCTTGTTGAAATGAATCCAAAATGTGATTATCAAAACAACTACTCCTTCCTAGCCCCGTACATCTCTAACTTCTGACAGCTGAACATTTACATGTACTAATGTACAAAAGGATCATGATCATATTGATGACCAATTTAACCCCCCCCCCCCCCCCCAACCCAAAAAAAAAGGAGTAAACACGTGCACGCATGCCAGACGGACTGCGTCATCAGTTTCCGTCGACGGCGACGGTCACCGACGTCGGGAACACCTCGCCGTCCTTCCTCCGGCGGCCGCTGCCTTCCACCGCCGACAAGCTCACCGTCGCGTCATCTACATCGTTGGCGCTCAAGCTACGCTTCAGCTGCCGTATGGTAGGGCACAGCACCTCGTCGGCCCACGCCTCCAACGACGTGGCGGACGCTCCCGCCGTCCACGCCGCGCCGGCCAGCCTATCCAGCACGCCGTCGTCGACGTGAACGGACCAACCGGCGCCGCCGCCGGCATCTCCGAACTTCGCGGAGACCACGTCGGAGACGCTCCGTTTGAGCGGCCCGAAGTCGACTGGTTTGAACACCACCGTTGCATCGACGGCTTTGGTGAGCTCGGAGAAGCTCGACGGAGCCGAGAACTTGGCGGCGGCGTCGACGTCGGCGGCGGGTTGGCCGTACTCCTGCTCGTGCTCCACCGTTAGGTCACTGGACGAGTTCCGAGATTCCTCGCCGCCGCTGTCGTCGTCCTCGGTGTGATCCTCACACATGGACAGGTTCAAGTCAAGGTGAAGCGGAGATGAGTCTTTGCGCGGTTTCAACCGCCGGTCTCCGCCGTCGAGCGGCTGTTGCTCCGGCCTGCGCTTCCGTGTGTTGTTCCGGACTCGGAGCTCAAGGTTCCATGGCGAGTCGGTAAACCGATCTTCTTGGCATCGCCTCGTGTCATCCGGCGACATGACGACGAAGATGGCTTCGCCGAGGGCGACGTCCCGGCCGTGCGAGTCGACGATCCGGCCGGACTCGATGGCACGTAGTATGGACGCCTGCACGACTCTGTCGTCGTCGTGGTCGAATCCGTCGAGCACGATGACACGCAACGGGTTGGCACGTATGGCGTCGGCCACACGGTCCAGGGCCGTCCGGCCGCGGCACGACGTGATGGACTCGCCGCCGTCGACGACGTTACCAGCGAGACGGACGGTGGCGGCATTCGTGCCAAAGACCGACATGGACAGCGCCTCTGCCATCTTCGTCTTCCCGGCCACGTCATGGCCGGAGAAGAGGACCCACGTGTCGGTCCTGGTGGCCCCCATGCCCCGCCGCTTCCGTTCACCGGACCTGGCCTTCGTGATCGTAGCGGCAACAGCAGCAGCAGCCTCGGGTTGCCATCTCACCGCCTCGGTGAGCCGTTTCACGAGCATCTTCTCGTCCGTGTCACACGCCGGCGGCCTCGACGCCGTTGACGCCGCCGGCCCAAGCGCGAGGTCGGTGTCCACCGGGGCGGCAGGCGCCGCCGCCTGTGTTGGCGGCCTTACTGGTAGAGCCTGCATGTTGGCGAGGACACTGGCGCCGTTCCATTCGGAGCAGGTGACCATCGATGACGGCCGGCCACCGCCGCCGCCGCCGCCGCCGCCGTGGGAGTGCAGCTGCGAGCACCGGTCGAGCCACCGACGTCGCAGCTCGTCAGCCTCCCGCGCCTTGTCCTGAAAAGAGACAGACACAGAGAGAGAGAGAGAGATTCCGCACGTCAATGCGCTGCTCACGGCGACGGAACACGACGCGGCTTAGTTTGTCGTTGTCGTGCGCGGCAAAAAAAAACCAAACCAAACCATTAAACCAACCTGCGCGCGGTCGAACGGTGGCCGTGAGCTGCTCGGCGTCCCGATCTGCAGCCACTGCGACATGGGCTGCTCGGTGGCATGGAGCGCGACACCGCCCGGCGACGACGCCATCTCGGCGCGCTCGCGCTCGTAGCCGTCGAGGCAGGCGTTGCACAGGCTCGGCGACCTTTGCATTGCACTGGTGGTCATCGCCGATGACAACACCTCCACCGAGCTGCTTAGGATGCCTCTGTTAACTCCATTAACACTGTAAAACACGAAGAGAACAAACACATCGTTATCGTCGTGGAAAAAGGCGAGGTTGATGGAGGCAGTATGCTGTATTTGTCACGGATGCAAACCTCGGCGAGAGGCCGAGCGACGGCGGCGGCGGCGGCCGCGGCGTGATGGGCACGGCCTGGAGGTCCCACTCGCTCTCCAGCGCCGGGTGGTACACCTGGCACTTGAGATACGTGGCACACGTCGCCGTGCCGATCACCCACACGCGGTGCTCGCGCTCGCTGGACTGACTCAGGATGCGCGCCATCTCGGCCACCGCGGCGCGCGCCGTGTCGAGCACCACGTCCCTCCGCTTCTCTTGCTCGCCGGGAGCCACGCATCTCTCCTCGACGAGCCACTGCAGGTTGCCGAGGTTGACCACGACGCCGGCGCACTTGGACGCCGGCGAGAGTAGCTCCGATCTTATCGCCTCGCCGAGCTCCTTGATCTTGGTGGCGAGCTCTGCCCTGTCAAGATCGACCAGGTCGCCGAATTCTCTCTGGAAGGAGATGACTCGCGCATTGCCGAGCCGCTGCCTCTGTATCATGGTGACAACCTCCTGCACTACGGCGTCCACGTCCACCGTGTCGCCGACGAGCACCGGGTTGCGCTTCTTGCCCCGCTTGAGAACTTCCACCACCTTGTTCACTTCCTCCTCCCGGTGGGACACCTGCCGATGCAGCACTCTGGCGTTGACGTAGACGCTGGAGTCGGGGGCGGCGGGGTCGGAGAGGGAACGCAGCATGGCCGCCTTGACGGCCGTGCTGGAGAAGGATGCCTCGCGCATGACGCGGGCGACGGAGGGGTCGTCGAGGATGGCGAGCACGAGGTGCGGCACGCCGACGCGGTGGTCGTCCGCCTCGACGCCGCCGCTGCCGATGCGGCGGTGGTGCGCGTACGCCCGCTTGAGCGCGGCGGCGAGCGCGTTGGAGAGCGGCGGCGCCGAGTGGTGGTGCTGGTGCTCCGTGGACGTCGGGAGGCGGTCGAGGGCCACGGCGAAGCAGAGGTCGAGCGCGCGGCACCGGAGCGGGTGCGGCGACGCGAGGCCCGCCACGCAGGCGTCGCGGAGCAGCGGCGCCGGGCCGGACAGCAGCGCGGCCGCCGCGTGCAGCGGCGTGGTGTGCGCGTGCCGCCGCCTCGACGCGTCCGCCGCGGCGCGGGACAGCACCGCCGCCGCGTCTGGCGTCAGCGGCGGCGCGGCCGACGGCAGCGACGCCACCGCCGCGGCGGCTGCCGTCGCCGAGTAGGCTCTCATGTCAACAATCCGGCGCGGGGGTGTACGCGCGCGTTCGCCGTATAGCTACGGTTTGTTACAGCGCGAGATCGGGGCGCCGGTTTGTTATAGGTTTAGCAGCGGCGCGGCGCGACGCGAGTGCGCGAGTGCTCGAGTGGTTGCTGGCTTGGTGCGGTTAGTTTGGCTGATCGATCAGGTGAGGTGAGGCGACTCAAGTCGTCATGTAAAAAAAGGCGGGGGGCGAGGCGTGCGTGCGTGTGCAACTCAACTGGGAAAAAGGTGGGAGGGGGGACAGGGAGAGATTATTTAACGTGGAAGCATGTGTGGGTATGTGCTACTGGAAGGGTGGGACCGGACGGGCCAGGCAAAGGGCACTATTTGGATTTGACCCTTGCAAAATCTCATATTTGGCGTCTGTACTATCGTGCTGTGACACATTGTTCATGCGAGTCGTTTGAATTCCTATGTTGGGCAAGTGTTTTTTTTGATCGTGCGTGTACTCCCCAGATGTTGGTCAAATAATTACGAAAATATGAGAAAAAAAAATGGCCTGCAGCCGGTTAAACCTCATTCAGAGCCAGATCTGTCGATTGTCATGGAAACTTTGCAGGTCACACTCTTCTCGGGTTCCCATGCAAAATCTTAATGGCAAATTTTCGACGCACAACCAAATCTTGATTGCTAGAATGCTTTCGAGGGAGTGAAACGTCAGGATTTTCGATGGAATCAGTATAACTACCATTGAGGTCTCGTGGGGTATAGCAGAATAATGGTGGGTATGGCGCTGCTAGTCTAAGGATATCTTCAATGTAATATAGTAAAAATAGTTCATATAGATAGGATCCACATATATAGACTTTAACTATTGTAGCATTCACAATGTATATAGATAGTAAATAGTATTAGGAGAAGATAGGAGGTAGAGACAAATAACATATTTTATTCTCTGTGGGCAGCCCATATACTTATGGGTATCTTTTGTTATTTTCTTGTTATGGACTAGTTTCACAATATTGCTAGGTGACTGAATGAAATTTTATTGCTCATGGACTACTTTTATACTATATGGTGGATGCCCTAATAAATATAAGGCCTAGGCTAATTTCAAAACTATTTTGATTGTGCCAAGTAGGATTGGGTTATTTCTCATAACAACTATGTATGTCGCAATATGTACACACGTAAAGTTTGTAATAAGGTTTTTGAAATCAGCCTATCCATGAGGCAATGACTACTTACAATTGCATTTGCATAGGGGGTGCTTCCCAATAAATATCACCAGCCACTGATCTAAAAAATTGAGAGATCAATAATATATTTATCAGCGTTATAACGTGCTGACCATGGTTAAAATATAATATTATATTCATTTATAGACAAGATTAGCTATAGGTTTAAAAAGAAGAAATTTTACAGGCCTTAGAATATCTCGAGGCCAGTACTTAAATTTTACAACTAAAACCAAATTTTATATAAAAAATACTACACCTTCCGGTATTTTTTTAAGAATGGTAAAATTACCTTTAAAAAAGTTATCATATCATCTATCATGATCATGTTATATTATATTATGTTATACCGAATAGACATATAACCAGAGTAAATAAAAATACTTTTAAACTAAGATTCATATACTTCTATCCTTTATGGTTCAAAACCAAGGAATGAAACACAAAGCGATAAAAAGAACATCAATTTAATTCAAAAAATGAGATCCAAAATTCAAAATTGGCTACAGCTTCACAGACATGCATGCAGGTAAGAACAACCGCGTGCAACCAGCTCGCCCAAAAGTTTAAACTGTTAATCAAGACATACATACATACATACTGTTGAGCAATCTCACATTTCAAAATTGACTCACCATGAGCTCGATCAACCAGGCCCCTACCACGCATCCTGGTCCACTACACAAAAAGGCATGCACTACAATAGTATAGTATAGGTACGTACGTACGTACGTGCCCCCCAACGGTGGCGATTCATATTCACTCATACACCCAACACAGTGATGCATGGGCACATGCCGCGCCGCGGTAGGTGATTTGGCCGGCCATGCATGCATGCGTTGCGTGCGTCACACCAGGTAGACGCCGCGCACAAGCCACCACGCGCGCGCCTCCTCTTAATTTGTTCGCGAGGCACGGGGAGAACCGCGTGCGGGCACCCGCTACCCGCACAAGCCGCATCCCAACAAAATCGCGCAAAAGCTTAGCTATAGCGCCATCAAATTTAACCAAACCCACCACACAAACGCCATCGCATCACCCACCCGCGACGTACGCCGTCATACGCGAACGCGCGTCGTTGCGCACACGGCCCCGCACCGATGAGGCAAAGCACGCACGCCTCATCGCGACGCGAGGCAACGCACGTTGAGATCGCGCGCGCCCCAGTGCCCCACACGTACGCGAGCGCATCTGCTTGTCCATCTGCGGGGAATCATATGCACGCAACGGCGGGCGGGCGGGCGGGCATCATGGTAGTATGATGACACGTCTTTTTCCCCACAAATACTAGCTGAGCGAGTGAGAAAAAGGGGTTGCGCTATAGCAGCTTGATCGATGGGTACGCGTCCACGCACATAAGCTCATCGATTGATTTGGCTTTTCTTCTCGATCTCTACCTTAGCTTTAGTTCTTGGAAGAAGATGCATGCATGCATGCATGATATGCATGGGGACTCATCTTAGCTTGCATTGTTGCATATCTGGTGGATGTGCATGTATACATGGCTGATTTTTTTATTTTTGGGGACTGCTAATTATTGTACAGTTTTGAGCCAGGGAAAATCCAAGGAAGTTGCCATGCCATGCATGCATTCAACTTTATGCATTGGGACCCATTCTCAATAGCAAGCAAGATGGGCATGTCCGTGGGCTTCAAGTTGGGTTGAAGGCTACAACAGTATTCTACCTCGTCTTGCATTGTAATTTTGTACGGAACTAGGTAAATACGAAACTACTGTAGTGATGTACCTCTAGTTTAGTACTATATGATTAGCACTAAACCATGCACGCATGATTAAGGAATCTACTAAAGCATGAAGCACACATATCAATTCTTAAAAACAAAGTATCGTGGAGATTCCGAGGTTAATTTCAGAGAGCATGCATTGCAGACCATAGATCTGGTATATATCTTTACCATACCATATGGTAAACTTAGGAATGGCATCGATTTTTAAAAGGTACTACTGATCATGGAGCTCAGGATCAGCTGAGTGTTCTTGTCATGTAATGCCAGTAATCTTTTTTCTTTTTGCCTTTATCTTTTTCTTTTGACGAACTAGAGGGCGTGCGTAATTATTGGAGAAAGGTGAAAAGTGAATCGAACCAAGCAAGCATGATTTCTTCCTTGTAAGCATCAATAATTCAAAGGAGGCTAGTAGCGTGGTTTATACACGCATAATTCACTAGGCTTTTCATGTCTTTTTAAGGGGCGTAGTAAGCTTTTTTTTTGCTCTTCTTTTCTTCCCCTCTTCTTCACTCCTCGGTGGATGGCACTTTGGTGGTGAAATCATCATGCCGATTCAATTCATTCATGTCATGAGATGCAAGCAAAGTTGGTGCTTATAGCTTTCCCCTAGCTTCTCCCCATCCCTCTTTAGCCGATGGGGAGAAAGGAAGAGGAAAGCGGCTACCATGTCACTTTTCGCTTGCTTAAGTTACCATGCATCTCCCACAACTCAAAGTAGACCATCATGAGGAATGATTTGTGTGCCTGCCTCCCCTGCTCGTGTATGTATCAATCCTTAGCTTGAAGAAACAAAGTTGGTGCAAAGTAAAAGCGTAAATCGCATCATAGTCCACCCACCCACCTAAAGTTGCACCTTTTAACCAGCATGATTAGCTCTATCAAGCCTTTAATCAGGCAGTACTTTTTTATTTATATTTTAGTGAAGCAGTGTTTAACCATGGGTGGCATGAGTGAAACAGTCCAGCTCAGGAATACATACACACACAAGATCAATTGAAAATGGCTAGCAACAACAAAGTTGGCAAGCTTTATAATTGCGCTTTGAGAGCCTCATCTCATTCCCTTTATAATTTTCTCTCTCATGGGAAGCAAAGTAAGGTGTGAAGGCACCTGAGAGGAGAGAGCTTGACAAAGAGCATCATGCATGATGCCCAACTAGGCCCACAGTATGGATGGTGAGGGCGTGTAGCAAAAAAGAAGGCATAACCTTTTTGGGTGAAAAAGAAGAAAAGGTCAGGGAGTTTGAGACACCAATGAAAGGAAGAAAAAGGATTAGTCACTTTTGAAGGCAGAAAGATTGCACTACTAAAAGTCATGGGGAGAAGGAGAAAAGAGCTCCTGTCTTTTAAGATGGGCTAATTGCGAAGTGGGATGCACTCTGCTGCAAAGATGCCCCTCTTTGCATAAAGGGAGCAATCCTTCTTTCTGTTTGCTAGGGAGGGGTTTTTTGGCCACTTAGGATTCCTTAAAAACAAATGTGAGGTGCCAAGGGAAAGTTGGAACCCCATAAAAGGGGCAAACTCCGGCTTTGCATGAAAAGTTCCTCAAAGCATTTTTCGCAGTGGCTTCCCCCTTTTTCTTTTTATTAGTCAAGCATAACAATCCCTTACTTTCTACTGCCAACACATTTGCTCATTCTTTGTACTAGTACAAAAGAATTTTATGACTGTACTGCGTCTCTACTGTTCCATGTGTTCATAAGCATTTGGTGCCCTTTTTTCCACTCAAGGACTTGCATGCATTGCATGATAACGAAAAGATTCTCCAATTACAAAAGAAGGGGCTGTGAACTGAAGTGACATGTGCAAAAGCTTCTTTCAGCAACGATTTGTGTCCCATTTATGATAAACGAAAAACAATACGGTCCATAAGTTAATGACTTTGTAGATAACTATTGGGCTGGTACTAATGAACAGCCCAACATAATGTGGGTTACCATTTGGCTGGGCCGCTTCCCTCCATTCGAAAGAGGCAGAAACAAGATAACGCCCAGATCACTTAGGCCTCATTTGGAAGGGCCTGAGGCCCATCTACATATGATGGGCTGAGATTTCGCCCTAACCAAACAAGGCATTAGTTTCGTATTGCACACAGACGGATCAGGAAACACATAAAAGGTTCCTTGGAAACAAGGGGTTGCAACACTCAATATCTAGCAATCTCGATCTATAATTAATTGAGTATATATAATCGCATATATAATTGCTAAAGGCGGTTGAAGTAACATGCTGGATAGATCTAACAACAGTGATTGACAGAAACACTGTATAAGCAAGTGATGAGGATATTCCACTTCAAGGAACTGTGAAGCAAGCAGCTATGGAGGTACATGCATTACATTGTTGGGTCGAATAATTTACAGTGAACTCGGTAATTCTAGCAAAATTCTGATAAACACACGATATTTGACCATTTTTGAGCGGCGTAACCGCAAGCGGGGTGAGTAATAGATACGACATGCCTGTGGTCTCACCTGCTGGGAACTGCACTGCACGCGAGCTAGGTTTCAACGTTTCGTAATTAGTAGTTCTCCACAATTCTGAGTACCGACGAGTACGTTCCAAGAGCAGCGCTGATGATGCCCAATATTACTATGCCAACACTTGCAATGACCTGAGATTGGAGAAACCAGAAACAAAAATGTCAACCAAAGGATGTTGTTGAAAGAAAAAACTAGGAGAGTGTTTTTTGGTGTTGTACTACTACCCGATGGGCATTTACCTGTGCAGTCGTTGCTTTATTTTGTCTAATCTTCAAGAAGCACAGTGCAGGCATTATGACGGCCTGTAATCATAAAAAAAATGTTGAAATGAGTATGTTTGTTGCTCCTTGTTCAAGGGTTTATCTGAAAACAAGATTCTAGCAGAAGAAAGTTACCACAAGTATACTCAAAAGAGATCCAATAAGAGCCATTACGAGACCTGAAATATGCAAGGCACAACTCAGAAACACAGAGCATATCAGGTTAGCAGCAAGACAGGTTTAATATGACACTCCACATTACCAAGCTTACCGGTATGACAAGTTTAAAATCTAGATAAAAAACAGGAGAAAACGCAAACAAGGGTTTTGATTTATTAACTGGATTTAACATGACAAACAAATATAGTAAATTGCACATTAGACAACATATTTTGACTGAATTGCATAATACAAAGGCTTTAGCGATCTTTGAGCATAGAACCACCTTAACTGACTCCACAGAACACCAGTTTTTGACCATTTGATGGGACAAAAGGTTTAGAAGGAGAAAAATCACATCTCAAATTGCATAAAGTTGGTATTTCATCCAGCTAACTCTACAAATGATCAAAACCCAGTTTTGTGCAACATTTTAATTATAGAGGAAGTGTCATGCACAAAAGTTGCTTATAAGTACATGATGTTTTGAGAACTCAAGTAGAATATAGGTGGCTAAATGAGCAATTTAGTAAAGTTCTTTTTCTTTCTGAAAGAATGCAGCTAAGAGAGTTTCAGGAAAAATGAAGCAGAATTAGGTACATATGCCAGAAAATTGTGTATACGTACCGAAAAATGGCATAAGAAACGCAATGCACACGGTTGATGCAACAAGGGCAGTCCTCAGTATGATAGAGCAGATTGTTTCGTTCAAAAATCCTTCAGGGCGTAACTCCTCTAAACTCCGAGCCAATGGGTTTAACAACAGGGCATATCTGTTGTGGTTAAGGATCAAGCCATTTTTTTTAAAAAAAAGGATGAAGCAATTCCTATGAATAATTAATCAGGCATATAAAAATCACAATGTAATCCTAGAAGCCAGAACACTAAAAATTTTGATATTCAAAAGGATACTTGGTGAAAGGGTTGATAACCTGAAACAAATGACAATTCAATGGTAAATATTAAGGAAAAAGAACAGTTGCGGTTTCAGAAACTGTAATCAACAATTCTCACCGTGGTCCACAGTGCAACCTTGGAGGCAAATGAATGTTTAGGAAGATTCAGAGTTATTTGTGAGAGAGTCTTATCTCCGAACATGAGATAGCCAATGATAGCAAACGAGCCATATATTACTGTGCAAATTGCAAAGCTGCACGGCATGATAATTTAGAACATCGAAACATTTAATTACTCAACATAGTTAATCTGCATCTGAATGAAGCTCATGCATACCATATAAACAGCGCTTTAGTGAATTTCGTGCGGTCTGACATTGATTGGTAAATATTTGGAAACACCGAGTGCCCAGAGTAGCAGAAACCATAAATACCAATAGCAAACGGTATACCACTTAAGTTTACTGCTTTCCCAGTCAAATGAAACCCTACGCCATCAGTAGCGCCAACTAAACCGACAGAGAGGAAAACAAGAAGAGTTGCAATAACACCACCCGCTGCACAAGAAATTCAATAAACCTTGTCAATTCAATTTGCTGCCTTAATATCATTAATGATGGCAGTGAGAAAAATACTCGAGGTTTAGAGTGTTGAGACCGGAAAGGTAGGAGAGAACCCGAAGATCTCGCAACCATACTGTAGGCAAGACTATTAGAGCAGTTAACACTCCAAAGAAATGTTTCCCATCAACATGAATGCCAAGCCAATCAAATCCAATATGAGGGAAAATTGATGTCATATTATCTCCTTCCAAAATAATGAATTCCACACAATACGACTGCATCCAATGAATAACATATATAAGCTAATATTTTTTAGAAAGGATTGTGTAAAATAAAAGAGTGCTCGGGTGAATTGATCAATAAAAACAATTAGATGGAAAACTTTGCAACATAAAGGTGAAAGCTACTTACGTATAGCTCAGTATATAGTATAATCTGCAAAAACATTAAAGAAATAATCAGCCATTGTTTCTTCTCTACCAGAAGTTAGAAAATTAATTGCACATAAAAATCTGATAAAGATCAATATAATGTGCATCATTCATGAGGTATCAAACATTGAGCCATATTTTATACTTTTCATATATGCAATATGCACTTATTTTTAGTGAGAGCCAACATTTTAGAAAAGGAAAAAGAAGATCCAGAGCTTGAGCAGGCAGGTGTTTCTACCAGTTACTGAACCTTAAGATAGCGCTTTTCATAAGCATGGATCATATCATCAATAAACACATATAAGCAAGGCTATACAAAATAGAAAATTAATGCAGCCTGCACAGTGGTCGTGTCTCCATTGTCCAGTTTAGTCTTACTCTTTGATAAACTTGCACGAATTATTTCGTTTACTACAATCAATGGTTGTTCTTACATTGCAAAAAAGAGGAATAAGAAGTGTCTACAGATTGTCAATCTTTTAATTTAATGGAAATCCACAGATTATTAAAAACTAGCTGGGTGACCCGCGCAATAGCGCAGCTAGCACCCATACAAAATTATTTATTTTTTACATATGATTTTACTTAAAATTTGTTAAATATCTATCTCGTTGTTTTAAGATTTTGGAAGACCGAACTTTATCATCCACGTCTTTCTAAAAGTCGTTTCAGTCACTACGTTTTATTCATTCGTCAGACCTTTATTTGTTTGTCGATCTATCACTATTTCTATTTATCTTCCATGAAATCTTTAAAAATTAGACCTTTTAGTTTTTTAGAGTTCATTGTTTTGTTGGGTTTTGTTTTTATAATTTTTTTAAAGTTCCGTCAAACACCGCCACTTTACTCTTTTACGGCCCCTCTGCTGCCTATCTCTTTATTATTATTTGGATTTTAAAAATTGAACATAATTATCATTTAGGTTCATTTTTACTTTTTAGAAGTACCGCTAAACCATCAACGGCTTTACCACTGTACTCCTTACATGATTATCATTGGGGTTTATTTTTTTACTTTCTAGAATCCCGCCAACTGCCGCGGCTGTGCTGCTTGGTCAAACACCGCCACTGTACTCCTCTATGGCCCCTCCATTGCCTCATCTCTTTATTATCATTGGGATTTTAAAAATCGAACATAATTATCGTTTGGGTTCATTTTTTACTTTTCAGAAGTATTGCTAAACCATTAGTGGTTTTACCACTGTACTCCTCAATGCGCGACCCGCCCACTGTCTCCCCTCTTTATTGTCATTGAGATTTTAAAAATTGAACATGATTATTATTGGGGTTTATTTTTTTACTTTCTAAAATCCCACCAACTACCGCGATTGTGCTGCTTAATAGCTTGTCCGTTATCCCTCCTCTTAATCGTCATTGGGATTATATTTGGGATTTTGTTTATATGTTTATACTTTTTGTATGTCCCATCCACTACCACTCCTTTACTCCTTTACACACATATTGTTTTCCCCCTCTTTATTATCATTTGATATCATTATGTTCTAGATGAACTATTCTTTTCGAAAAATACATATTTTTCATTTTAATATTTTTTATTTGTAAACTATATTCCTATTTGAATTCTTATAATTATTTTTTTTATTTTCGAAATTTATTTTATTTGTTATTCCGAATTTTAATTAATCTCATCATATGTTCTAGATGGTCTATTCTTTCAATAGTCTTTATTTTCTATTACGAATTTTAGTTATTTATAAATTTTATTTCTAGTATCTTATTTTTATTTTTCTAAATTCTGAATTTATTTTATTTTTTATTTCGAATTCTAATTAATCTGTGTTGTGTTATATACGGATTAATTGTTGTTTCAATATTTCTTTTTATTCTGAATTTTAGTTATTTCAAAATTGTATTCCTACTTGAACTCTTCCTTTAATACCTAATTTCAGAAATTTATTTATTTTTTATTCTGAATTTTAATTAATCACGTATTGGGTTCTTATATATACCCCTCTTTTAATATTGCTTATTTTTAATTCCGAATCTCCGTTATTTTTTAGATTGTATTTCTACTCGGACACTTCTTTTCTTTTTCTTCGATTAATGTGGGAATTTCTATCCTCCACAGCGAACGTGGTGCCTTCTTTTCGAGCTGTCTTAATAATATAATAGATAGATAGATAGATGGCTTTGATTGGCTGAGATATTCTGATGTAATTTTACGTGCAGTCCAATTCACTTGATAGTAAAGAAACCAGGACTTACAGATATCAGCAGACGACCAATCCTTCCAAAAGCAGCCTCACCAATGTCTGGATATGTAGAAATACCATCTTTACTCTCAAAACAGTGTTTCATCAGAACTCCGGTATAACAGCAAACAATAGCAAACATAGCTAGGACCGCAAGGCCTACCCATCCAGCTTCATGAATTGTAAATGGAGTGGAAAGAAGTCCAACACCAGCAAGAACATTAACCCCTACCAAAGAAGAAGTAAAACATTAAGCATTTCTTTTATCCTAGGCAGGTAATCGAGCAATCTAAATGTCAATAATAGTACCATTGAACACCGTTTGCGTTACACTGCATCCTTGGCCGATGTAGACTTCTCCAGTATGTTGCGTAAGT
Organism: Oryza punctata; assembly: GCA_000573905.2. Lineage (NCBI taxonomy): Eukaryota > Viridiplantae > Streptophyta > Magnoliopsida > Poales > Poaceae > Oryza > Oryza punctata. Next base: position 40,017,050 of record CM002489.2, read on the forward strand.
AACGAGCTTTTCCTATCTATTGCTGAACCAAGAGTCTTTCGCAAGCTCTTGACAGAGTCTTGCTTCCCATCTAGCTTATCAGATAACAAGGGCAACTTCAGGTCGGACCCCAGACTACTACGACCACCATCAAAGATTGAGTATTTGCTTGTAGAGGGACCCAGGTAACCAAAGCTCGGAGATGCAGCAATTGTATAGGTGTCAGTTGTTTCTCTGCAAAACAAACAGCATATCACTATCATATTGTTTGTACATAACGGTTGGGAAGAAAAAAAACATGTAGTATAACTGCTGGCATTCATCAAGCTTGGGTATTAGATACCAGCAAAGCCCTTGTCTTAATCTTTTTGAGACAACCAAAGGTAACAACTATACGATGTGTCAGTACAAACAACCCCTGATCGACAAAGCAAAATGATTTTGTATATATTAGTTTACCATGAGCAGAGTTAGAGTTAATGAACGCAATCAAGTCCCCATCAACATAGAACTTTCACTAACAACAGTTAAAATTGGCAGAGCAACTCGCCACTAGGGCACTAACCATGGCGCAGTAAAGCAGACAAATCAAACGACGTCTGCGCAGCACGAGGAGTCGATCAAACAGAGAGTGCAGCCATAAAATGATTTTGTATGTATTAGTTTTACCATCAGCAGAGTTAGTGTTAATGATCAAAGTTTGTAGTACCTGAACTAGCGTAATATCCCGTCCCATTCATCAGGAAATTAAAAAAAATAGCCGAGTCCCCGTCAACATAGAACTTTCACAAGCAACAGTGGAAACTGGCAGATCAGAAACCCCACCAGAGCAACCACCCCCACTAAGCACGAACGCAGTAAAGAAGACAGATGAGATCAAACGATCTCTGCACGACTGTACGAGGAGGCGATAGAACAGAGAATGCGACCACACACGTAGCGGTTTTCAGAGCCGTGCTGTCCGAGCACTATCGATTCAATCAGATGTTCTACAAGTGCCGGTAAATTCTAGAGTCCAGACTCAAGACCACTCGGATCAAACATGAACTGTTTGCCCCCAACCATTCCAACCAAACACACACGTGAACGATCAATCTAGTATTTTCCGAACAAGCGCTCAGTCCAGTCCCATCACGAACATTACAAGTTACAACAGCTCAACCGAATCTACCATCAACAAGATTAAAAAAAACTACCCATCAACATGAGATTTCACAAACAGCGGTTGAATCGATAGAACAACCATGAACCATCACCACCACCACCACCACCACTACCACCTACAATGCAACAACAACAACAACAACAACAGAGGATGAAGCAGAGAATGCAACGACGTACCGGTAACTCTGCGGCCACTGGCGGGACTGGAACGAGCGAGGCGATCCCAAACCCTCGCCGTCCTCCTCATCCTGGTCGTCGTCGCTTCCGCCGTCCTCGTAGTCGTCGTCGAAGCTGCGGCGCGGGCTCTCCTCGATGTCCCCGTCCTCCAGCGTCATCTCCTCCTCGTCCTCCTCCTCCTCCTTCCGGCGCTTCGCCTCCGCCGCCGCCGCCATCGTCTCGCAGTTCACAGCAGCGGGCGAAACACACAACAAGTGGAAACACGAGGTTGGATTGCGTGTGGCGGAAGTGGAGAGAGAGAGGAGGCTTCGGGAGAGATGACGAAGCGGAGGCACGTATTGATGGCTGGGATTTGGTTGGAGGCGGAGGAGGGTGAAATAGGAAGGGGGGGAGAGCGCGCGTCGCGACAAGCTGGCAGAGTCGCGGATTGCTCGGAGGAGGCGAGGTGGGCGCGGGTTTATTGAAACGGGGATCCCACCACGCACGCTGACATGTGGGCTACATAGCCACGTGACAGGAAGCTAGCAGTGGGGTCGAGGCGGTTTCGTGTTCGTGTGGCGGTAAATCCTTGGGGCTGACATGTGGGCCCATGGAGACTGAATTAGCAGTACGTTTATGAATGGGCCGCCGAGACCATACTAGGATGGGCCTTAAAAATCCCGGGGAGTCCATACTATAGGATGGTTCAGCTGGACGACAAATGACAGACATTTGAAGCAGCAGCACATGCAGAATCAATAATAGGCTAAAATAGCCTAAAATATCTCGCTGATACAACCAAATCACAAATTGGAGTGCCAGTGTCCAGCAAGAGGAATATTGCGGACGATCGATTCACTGTGTCACCGTTGAAAGAACAATGAGTCAATGATATCAACAGAAGGGTCGAGTTCCGAGACAAGGCAGCAGCAGCAGCAGCTGGCCAGGTTTGTTCCATGCGGCTGGTTGCATGAACCATACATGTTCAGGGCTCCATATGGCGATGGCCACTCGATATCATTCTAGTATCTTATGTTATCTCGTCGATCGGGGTGACGTGGAGACGCGACGGCACGAGCTAACTATCGGCCGGGTCAGCCGGGCAGCTTCCGCCAATCGCAATTACCACATCGCCGCCGGATGTGGAAATTAAAATGTGTGTGTGCAGTAACGGGCTATTGGAGAAAGCTGTGTGTTGGCCAATGGCATGCGTGCTTGTTTGGCAAAGATCAGATCACCGCCACCTGCGAATCGATCGATCTGCTGTCCCATAATAATGGACGCGACACCTATGTACAGTCTTCATCACGTATGTACGCATGTTCGCGTTGGATTATTGCTCCACGATTATGATGATGCTTATGCTGAGTCATTCACAGATCGCAACCACGATGCCTATCTTGCCCAACGTCTCCGGGAGAAAAATGATAATAGAAAATTGACCGTACCAGAAGCTAATTAAGCTCCGATCGGTTAAGTTTATCCCTTTGGTAACATTGTAGATTACTCACTCTGTTTCATATTACAGTCTTTTTAACTTTTTTCTTAGTTAAATTTCTTTAAGTTTAATTAAATTTATAGGAAAAATAACAACTTCTATAACATCAAACTAGTTTTATTAAATTTTACATGATACAATGTTTGTTTTGTATTCAAGAAGTTACTATATTCAGCTACAAACTTAATTAAACTTAAAAAGTTTAACTAAAAAATTAAATAATTTATAATATAAAACGAGATGAATACGAGTTAAACAGCAAATAGGACTATTATCCGTACGAGGAGCGTGTGACATAAGGGAGGAATAGCGTGTTGGGATAAGGCCGGCGGAGCAGACGGCCGGCCAAGCAAGCAGCTACCGTAGCGTGCGTCGCGTAACTGCGTAACACCGACGTCGTGTTCGTCCGAGGCTCCGAGCGCCGCGCGCTGGCAGGGCAGCCTCTGCACACGAGCGTTTTAGCACAGCGACCGGCCGGCAACGTGTACATGTTCAGCGAGTGGCTGATCGAGACGGCGCCGGATTGGGCCACACACTCCACATCCACAGGCATCATCGTATCGTTGGCCATCACGCGGCGGCGGCGGCATCGATCCTGCAGAGCCGCGGCCCGCGATTCACCGCGCATGCACCGTGGTGGTCGCGCTCGTGCGGTGCCGGCACCTGGGCTAGCTAGGTGGGCACATGAGCGAGCCGCGAACTAGTGCCACTGCCACCGTCCTGCCCAGGCCGCGCCGCCGCGTGCACAGCTTGCGCGGAAAAACGAGCGCATTCCGCAGGAAGCCGGGCCTCCCCACGAGTGACGAGTCGCCCACAATCCCACATGCATATCCCTCCCCACCCCGCCACGGATATTTGCTACGCAGCCCGGCTGATTGTATCGTATACAACTAAAGTGGAGTGGTGTTTAAAATCCACGAAGACAAAGATTAACTTAGTGTACACAAAACGAGAAAATCATTATCACGTACTTATTAAGTTTAATTATTATTGTCGGTGATATGGATCCAGGGGTATACCGACTTTGGGTTTGAGGCGGCCCCGTACACCCACGTGGCCATCCCCCGAAGGGGGATCGGACCCGAGGGTGACGTGGCGGCCGCCCTCCTAAGACATGGCGCCCCCCGGGGGATATCGCAGCAGGGTCGGGCTCCCCCGACCCCCTCGGGCTGCTGTCACGTGTGGCGGAGTAGGTGAGCGCTCCCCGGGGGATATCGCAGCAGGGTCGGGCTCCCCCGACCCCCTCGGGCTGCCGCCACGTGTGGCGGAGTAGGTGAGCGCTCCCAGCGCTCACCTACCTCCATTAATGACGGAGCAGCCGTAGTGCACCTGCGCGCGCGCATGCCGCACTAAATGCGAGAAGACGCGCACGCGTGCGGGACTGACACCGGTCACGGTCGGCTGGTCGGCCTGTGACTGGTGCGAATGACCGATGGGACACAGCACGGTACCGGGCATACTGCCGCACGCCCGGTAGGTATGCTGCGTCTCCCGTTAGGTCACATCAAAGCCGTGTGAGCCGGTTCGGCTCACACACCTCACCAGAGTTAGTGCGTCAGGTCTAATCACCTGGCACGCATCGCCGTTCGACGGTTGGATAAGCAAGTCTCCGGCCGTTTAATGAACAATGACGTGCGGTGTCACGAACAGAGAACGGGCAATCTGACAGGAGTCGTGTCGGCGCTACAGGACGGTGGACTTCTGCCGCAAGCCACAGTATAGCCCTTAATTGTAAAACAACTTTTTCCTTTTCTCTAAATTGTAGCCTGTCCAGCCCATGTGATGTCCTCTTGGAGTATAAAAGGAGGCCCAGGCCTAGAGGAAAGGGGGTTTTGTTGGATCCTTTTGGTTCGACTCTTGAGAACAAGAACACTCAGATAGTCCATCACACAGGAGTAGGGTGTTACGCCTCACCGGCGGCCCGAACCTGTATAATCTCTCGCGTGCTACTGCCCTCTCTTGAGCGAAGCACTTTCTCTTTACTTCCCCGCATCACCAGCGCACCGAAATCAGAGCCGGGAGCGCCTCTCTCTTGCGCCCTGGGCCGAACCTCAAAAGAGAGCCTTCATAGTCCCCCGCTGCGGAGTTTTCCCTCCGACAATTATAAACTTAATAAATATATATATTTGATATTTTAAAGCAACATGGTTATTAAGTTTTAATTATTATAAACTTAATAAATATATATATTTGATATTTTAAAGCAACTTCTTTATGTGGTTTAGAAAAGAACATGATCTTAACTATACATGGTTATGGTTGATTACCAATGGAACAGCTCCGCACTCCACAATATACATATGTTGAAGAGAGAAAGCCAGAAAGGAGGCACAACGCACATGTATGTATTATATCTTGATGTTAAACTGCACTTTTGGCCACAAGAATACATTGCACAATACAAAGAAATTTGTTTATCAGTTAAAAGCAAAAATAGTCTCCCTAACGCTTTACAGAGACTCCCAAAATTACAGACAACTGCCTGAACGTTAGATCTTTCAGTTCTTATGCTCTTTCTCTGCTGTCAAATGTAGTGGTGCGCCGTTGTGAGGTCTCAAGAATGTTACAAGCACAGATGTATATGTATCTGGATGTACAAGTTGCCAACGCCTAAACATCTAGTCAATAGAAGCTATTCAGCTTCGATCCCTTCATGAGTTAGGTGCTTCACCATGTTTTGAGTTTCCAAGTTAACGAACTTCCTCTCATCAACAATTGGACAATTGGTGCCGTCGATCCGCTTGCAGCCACCTCCATGAAGGATAGAAGGCTAACTGATAGCAGCAGAGTTAGCAGAAGCAATGGCTGTTGCATTTTAGACCTTATTACTCATAGGGTTCAGCTGAGAAATCCGGCTCATCCGGCTTTCTTAGCTTAGGCAACTCTTTCATGTTCTGAGGCCCTTTCCTAGTCCCATTAATGATCTTCATAGCGAGATTCTGCTTAGGTGGTGAGTCATCTTCACCATCTGAGTCATCTGATCTCATGGAGCAGAATGACTCCCTCATGCTCAGGTCCCTTGCCATCTTCCTCCTCTTGTATCGCCGCCAAGCAGCTTGGATGAAGCATGAGGCCCAAGTTCTCCAGTGGTGCGAGTAGTACCGGAAAGTGTGTTGCAATCTTTTGCTGTGCAGACGCCTGAATTGGCTCGCAACAAACTTGAGATCCTCAGCTTGGAGTGCGAATGCCTCAACTTCTATGAGTGCCTTCACTGTCCGAGTGGATGACGGCAAATTAACAGTAGGTTTGGGGACAAGAGCCCACCCAAGCAGTTCCTCGCCGCAGAAATCACCGGATTTCAGGGTAGTTGAATTGAAGAAACCAGTGCGGCCACCATTTGTTGTCGAGCTTTCGAGTTTCCCACGAATGATGAAGAGCATCTCGGTCACTGGATCACCCTCGCGGACAATGTATGTGCCCTCTGTGCACAATGATGATACAAGACGCTCACAGATGGCATCCAAAAGTAGACCATCCATCTGGGAGAAGAAAGGAACCTGAAATATTGTGGTAGGTAAAGACAAATTAGCACACCAATCAAGTATAAGGCAAACCTGTAGTGTAAATTGACCAAGAAATGCATTTTTTTTTAAAAAAGAAGTGTATATTTGGACAGTTTCAAAAATAGTTGTTTGGAATCTCCAGAATAATTGGACCCTGCGGTGACTATGCAAACTAACAATCTCAGACTGCCTATTTCTATACTTAACGAGGATCAAGGGCATCTATTGTCAAAACCCAGCACCATTAGCTTAACTGGGATCAAATAGTTACTGCTGCTATATAAGAATCCAATCACCTCTAGTTCAATGTTTTTTTCGAGAATACGCATAAGGTTTGTGTATCTTTGTATTAAGGGGAGGGAACAAATACAGCCACAGTGTTAAAACAACGAAACAAAAGTGGCGACAAAGGCTTAATTCTCGCGGCATAGATTGTGCGACCCTATGATGCTAAGATCAATTCTAATATAAATGAAGGAATCAAGTAATTGCAACCAGTAAATATTCCATTGATGAGGTAGGTCAAGGGGCAAATTGTAATTGCAACCAGTAAATATTCCTTTGATGAGGTAGGTCAAGGGGCAAATTAGTGAGTACATGAGAGACTCCAGGTCTATACTAAGACCAAAACAGCACTAAACCTAACTACATACTTAACCTTTTGAAAGAGAAGAGGACCAGTATACACAACAACTTTCTAGTACCATTCACTGCTTAAAAGAAAAACATCAAAAGATCACCTAAGAGCTTCAAATATTTACTTGGGTGTATTTTATAAAAGCATGCAAAAGTATTTACCCGGCGAACAAGACCCAAGCAAAGGTGACGTTTAATGTCACGACGAAGATCCGCAGGAAGAGCCTGCAATATAGATTCTTCATTCACTCCTCGAGTCGCGAGCCACTTGTACTGGATAAACCGTCTCACCCTTTCTCGTAGTTCATGTGGAAGTTGACGATGGCTCATCCACGCCTCTGTATCTCTTTGTTTTAATCTCCATTCCTCAACCCTCACAGTGATAGATTGCAAGTAGGTCTGGGAAACATAGTAGCAATGTATAACAAAGTGCCAAAAGAATCAATCGGTAGTGTAGACATGATCACTAAACATTTAAAAATTACCTGTACATTTCCAATCAAATGTGCAAACAAGACAAGACCAAGTACTGCCAAGAATATACAGTATAGAGTCTCACCGATATAGGTACTCACAGTAATAGTCTGGCCATAGCAACTGTTGCAAAGGAAGAGGAGGATATAGCTCGTTAGAAAACGAATATAAATCTTGAAAATTGGTAAAGTAATGATCCCATTAAAAGAACTAGGCTAAACTTCCAAATTTAATTTACTGCTTTGCTCGACACAAAAATCTCCGTGGTTCCCATGAAATTTCACAACACACACATTTCATAAGGCAACTGTAAACTAAGTTCCTTCTTAGCGCTGTAGTTTGACATGAAGATGTTTTTACAAGGAAATACCTTAGATTCTGCAAACCCCACCAAAGGGAATAGAAATACTTCATCAAGAAACGTTGCCCTGGGGCTTGATTAAATAATGCAGGCTGAAACATGCCATAATCAAAACTGGGTGAAGTGTTAGTTGCGTCACAGTTATTGAAGATAGCAGTTTTGCTTGCCCAGTTTTGATTTGGTATCACATCACAATCTAGAAATTTAATATCACAGCCAGTTTCACTCTTGCAATTGCTCTTCCAGCATGCAGTTTGGCGATCGACAGATAGCAAATACCATAGTGCACCTAGTACCTGAAAGAAGATGAATGGGGATCGTGAAAATTTTGAGACATTAAAGCTATGGAGCTAAAGACTTGGAAATACATCTAATTCGACATTTGCAGAACGCCAATATTTGAAATGTAGAGAACATTTCATGTAAATGCTTACGAATACCATACATGACTGGCTATCATGTAAAGCAACATATTGTATGCAGCCCCTTGCCAAGCAGTCTTTGCGACAACTCCAGTAGTTTTGACAATTTCATAAGTCAAGGGGAATATGAGATATAATCTTGGAAAATACTGAGCAAGAACTATCAGCACCAGAATGTTGTTGTTATGCTCATCAGTGGAATACTTAATAGCTGGTATCACAAACCAGATTAAGATCTGCACAAATGTAAAGATACATAAGCAGCAGGAAAAGTCAAAATCGAAGATTCCTCCATTTGAAGGAAAGAGCAATATAAACAGCTGCACAAATAAAATTCAGTAATTTAGTGCTTTTAGGTTTGACAATGTACAAAATTTCCCTATGAAGCATAGAGAACCTAGAAATCCCGATGAGTAAGATTATAACCATTGAAAATCAGCTTAAACAAACTAGAGATGCTGTGGCAGGTTGCTGCATTTTGGAGCCCATTGTAGTAAAGTTATCCAGTGGAACATTAATATGAGGTTCAATTTTAGCTTACAGGAATTCACAAGAAATCAAGAAACAATACATGTGGTCGGAACTGATGGTAAAGCAATAGTTATTAAATTCATAGTGCATCATATGGAAATGTTTCAGTTAGTGATTGGCTCTTAAACTATGAAAAATATTTGCCATGGTTGAACATGATGATTTTCTAGGATTTTCAGGCTGATTTAGAGACAGGATGATTGAGCAAGTGACGCATTTTGTTCTTAGTGTGGTCTGGGCAGCACTAACACAGTTAAAAATCATTATTTATCCACAAGATACTACAGTAGCATCTGCTGTAAAAGAAACTTAATTGAGGTGATCCATAATAGAACTGCACAATTGATATTAGCAGCAGTAGCATATTTATGTCCGCGTGCAGATAAATCAACATAAAATAACATCAGAGCTAACAAATATATTCAGTTATAAAAACAACCTAACAATAATGATCATTAATACTGGTTATACTCCACTTGACAAGAATAAAAGGAAGAACACCAAGTTACCTGTGGTAAAGGCAATGCAGCCACTGCATCGACGACGAAGTCAGATCTCAAATATTGCCATGCAATTTCCTTTGGATCCGTGATAAGGTCTCCTCTTCCAAATACCCTCAAGGTTGAGCTCGGATTAATATATGCCGTTCTAAACTTTATTAGAATGTGAGTGAAATATAATAAATCAGAGATTGATCGGAAGAATGTAACAGTGATGGCTAAATGCCTGTCTGTCCCAATACACGAATTTGGGGTGCCATAGGAGATTTTTGGCACATAGAAGTACAGAGGGTCTATAAATAGAGCAACGAAGCATGAAAAAAGGAAAATGTGGTTCCATGTCAAGATGAAGTCACTTGATGGGTCCAAAATCTTGTTGTACCACAGCTCATCTCCTGGCACAAAAATCTTGTTCTTTCCTGAGCTTGCCACACCAAGTTTACTAGCAGCAAACCCTGCTTGTTTCTGGTGAGTTGGTATAGTTGGTTTTGCCTTCTCATCATAGAACCTGTGAATTACAGCCTCATATAAATGTTTGAACTCTACATCATGAATATCTTCGTATGCCCATCAAAAATAATGAAAATAATAATAATAAAATGTTGGGGATGAAATAGAACCTCTCATGAAAATTCAATTTCGTAACCAACAATCTCATTGTAAACTAAATCACATAAAGAGCTGACAGTTAGAACAGATTTTGTACATTAACACAATATAATTCTAACATCAATTTTGGTTGAAGCCCTATAAACCTTATCCACGAAAGGTTAATCTTTCCTGGCCAGATCAACTAAAAGGGGGGAAAACCTTCATCATACCATGCTCTAGTATAAATCGAATGGATTAATTTGGCTTCTTACAACGAGTCCATGCTCTAAGAAACAGGTCAAATACAGAAATTGTTTGCAGAGTAACAGGAAATGAGAAAGCTGGCACAATCCAGACTAAAGCGTCCTTTCTCCTAGAACAAGAAGAAAAAGCTCACAGCAAACGCCAAATCACTTGCAGGTCGCAAAGCCTGTTGGATCTCTAAGCTGAAAAGCTAAAACAGACCAAAGAAGAGCTTTGCTTTGCTCGTGCAGCTCACCTCACGGTTCTCTGCCTCTTGAGCGCCATCTCATCGTCCACCTTCCTCGGCCCAAACATGGCATCAGCTACAGCGACCAAGAACTCGGCAACGGCAACCACCGCGCAGCATCCAAGGAACCGCCCACCGAAGCAGCAGCCTTGGCAGCTTCACCGGCCGAATCTGGCGGGGAGGCGGCCAAAGAGCGATCTTTCGCGCATCGACGCGAGGATGGTGGTCAGCGCAGCGGTGGGGATCACGCGGGATCGTAGAGCCGGCGGCGAGGAGTACGAGAGAGGCGGCGGCGAGGTGGGTCCTGGAGGAAGCAGAAACTCTCACCCGTGGATGCTCCCTCGGGCTTAATTACTTTATTAGTCGACGCTAATCGATGGCTTTGGGGTTAGTGGTGCACTTGTTACTGAGGTTAATGGTAAGCAAGCGAGTGTTATTCAGATTCTTTTTTTTCGTTCCTCTCTTCTTTGGCGATTATCAGAAGGGGAAGATGAGAAGGTGGGTGGTAGGTGGTCGTCGGGGGGAAGAAGAATATGAGAAATAAAAGGAGTTTTTTTTCTGATCCGAAATTATCTAGCTGACCGGGAAAAGAACACTTTGAGACTTTGAGTACCCTTTGAATAGTAGGAATAAAAAAACGAAAAAAATAGAAAAACACATTATTCTGATAGGAATTTAACTAAAAAATAGAGGATTACGAAACGTAGGAAAAACACAGTAACTACCGTTTGATTAGATCGTAGGAAAAACGTAAGAATCGGACGAGAGAGGTAGCCTCAAAAGAAAATTTCTAAGAGACTAAAACTCTTACTAATTTTTCTTCAAAATCTCTACAGGATTATCCATTTGATAGGAATTTCAAAGAATATGATAGGATTTAATCCTTTATGTTAAAAATCTTCCTAGAAAATTTTTCTATAGGATTTAAGTCCTCCAAAATTACTATGTTCATCAAAGGGGTCTGAATGGAGTGGTAGACTACTAGTAGGCGAAAGTCATGAGCATTCAGGTCGTCTTGGCTGGCTGGACAAAAAGAAGGGAAAAAGGCCGTGGAAACAACAGGTGGCGACATGTTGAGGCTAACGGTTTGGACTCCCCCAATGACGGCATCTGTCAGAGGATGGAGAAACAAGGAAAGCCGTGAGGTGACTGACGTGCCATTGTTTGGTTGGTTGTCCTGCCATCTGTAGATCGCTGGCACGTTCCAGCTGAACTGCTGCAGGCAGATGGTGGCATTAACCATCTGGCATAGTATGATGCTGCTGCACACTTGCGTAGTACTCCTAGTAGGCCAGTAGCTGCTTGTCCCCCAACTCCCCAAGTGATTTCTCGCAAAATGGCTTGATTAGAGGAGCTAGAGGTCAACGAAAGCGAATGGACGGACGAACGGAGACACAGGTTTGTGCTTTGTTGCTGAATTGCTCCCTCGCATGGCATGGCATGGCATGGCATGAGAAAGTGTTCTTCTTCTAATGTTTTGACCCCCTTTTTTTCTGCCCTGGTGCGGCCCAAAAATAGCAGAAAAAAGGTATTAATGCATACCCGCTTAGTATGTTGCAAGGACTACTTGTAGTAGTATTGCCTTATTGTTTATCTAAATTACAATTATTAGTGGGAGTACCTATATTTATGACGTTACATTTTTCACTAAAAAATAATCGGTAGGTATTCATGTTGTAATTCCCTAAATTACATATGTAATTTTAGTGTATTTACAATGTAAATCCCAAAATTACATATGTAAGTTCCAAAATTACATATGTAAATCTTAAAATTACATAATAATTGCATATGTTAGTAGGGTATAATTACATATGTAAGATTTATGGCGCAACAAATATAACAATTTCATTGTAAATTTGTATAAAATATATAATTATAACAACAAGAAAATTGTTTAGTACACCTGAACATACGCATACACGAAGCTTATAAAAATTAAACAATCTAAAATATGGTTGAGATCTAACAAAATATATCGCTGTAAATCTAGCAAAAGCCGTTAATATCTTGGATGACGAAAAGGCCATGATCATCCGTTGGACCGAGCACGACGCGCTAAACCGCACAGCAAAAGCAGGTGCCATAGACCAGTGAGTCAGATATTTACAGGCAGTGCGCTATTGTTGGTATACGCCTAGTCGTCGGAGTCTCCGAGCACCGTGCACTGTCACAGCAGCAACGCCTTTGCACTTTGCGCAGAAAACGTGCTGCGCGCGAGCCACACACGGGCGGAGGACGGGTGCACGAATCACGACCAAAGAGCGAGTTTCCCGCGGACGCGCAAGCGGCATGGGACGGGAAGGATACGAGCGCGATCGCGAGCAAATTGGCGAGCCGAGGACGCGGCGCGGCCATCTGCGGCTATGCGGACGGCACGGCGGAAACGCACGGCCGTTGACCGCACGAGGGAACTCCACTTAGGCTAAGTTTGTTGGAGCGAGCTCCTAACCCGCACAATACTGTTAACGCAAAAAACACACACCAATCTGAAAGATTTGTTTTACTCTACTGCAAATCCAAAATAATAATGAGATACGGGCGTGCCAGTTAGTTTAATCCTGCAACTGATAAGATATGTGAATAGCAGATAAAACAGCCAATCGACTGACAAGCCGATGGAGTGATTCCAGCCGATACCGATATCAGCCGATATCCAGTATAGATCTTAAAACTTGAGCAAATAATGACATAAAGATAATCGGTTGATAATAATATAATAAAACAATAATGTAACCCAGTAGAAACCAATCGGCTAGTAATGATAGATTAAATAAGTACTGATCCGAAGGTTGAAGCATTCATCGGCTGGAGGTCCGATTTCAATAAATCCAAATGATTAGATAAACAGTGAAACCTTTATTACGATCGGCTAAATTCAAATTATATGTAATCGTTGTGAGTCAATACAACGTCCAGATAACTCATCGGCTGAAACTCCGATGAAACCCTTATTGGCAATCAAAAAGTAAGCTAAAGATTATGGTTCTAAGTACGACTTAGTAGATCAAACTTAACTGATGCAGCACTAAGTATAAAAAGAAACATAATATCTAAATAATCAAGCTTTTGGATGATTTTCAGGGTGGTGGATACATTATATAATCTAAACCAACAAAGTAATCTAACCGATATCGACAAAACCCTAGATAGAGATAGGCCGATGAAAGTAGAAAACATTGTCACTCTAGATTATATAATGTATATGATAACCCATCGGCTAGCACTATGATAAAACATTACCATTAACCTATCGGCTTACCAAGATTTATATTATCAATAACAATCTAGTAGGTCGAATCTAACCGATGCAGCACGAGATTGTATATGATAATCTAATACTTGATGAGCCGATAAATCTGTTTAATGTGATGGATATAGCAAATCTATTCAAAACAACATTGTGATTGTAGAGATATATCGGCTAAGACAGAAGATCAGACTTAACCAAGACAGTCCCAACTAAACCGATGCGTCTCTAAACACAATGCGATTAAGATAAAATTGAGATATCAGGTAAATATATCAACCGAACCAGAGCGATCCAAGAGATCGAAGCGATGCAGCCTTTAACAACACCAATGTAGCCGATAGATTCACCAGGGCCCGACGGAACGTAGGGCTTACCCCTTCGCCGGAGATCGAAAGCCGATGCAGCCCTGCGTCAGGTGCCAAATTCCATAAGTAAAAACCTCAAAAAGAGGGTGGCGATGCGCCGAGAGTAGTTCTATTGATCGAGAGATAATTTACATGGACCCCGGGTGTACATATTTATACCCATGAGTAGATACTAGTCCATATCGGACACGACTCAAACTTTCATAAAGATAAAAGGAAAAACATAAAGTCCTTATCGGACACTAAACACACTTTCCTAAAATTAAAAGGAAACCACGACTACCTAATTAATAGATAAATTGTCATACCGCATACTCCTTGAACTCGGTCTCTTCTAGATAAGCTTTCTTTAATATATTAGTTTCCTTAACCGAATTTGGTAAGAATCTGACTGTTGGCGATTAATAGCTTCCACCGGCCGATTCTAAAACTCTGAAGCCGATACTGATTCTAGGCCGATCATGACTTTGAGACTTACCAAATTTCGTCATCAACAATTACTTATGAAAAACGGAGCGGTTCATTAGCGCGTGATTAATTAAGTTTTAGCTATTTTTTTTTTCAAAAATAGATTAATTTGATTTGTTAAATAAATTTTTGTATAGAAACTTTTTGAAAACAACACACCATTTAGCAGTTTGAAAAGTGTGCGCGCGGAAAACGAGAGAGGTGAGTTGGGAAAAGGGAGGAAGAATAAAGCCTTACAAGAGCTACTCTCTTCATCTCATAAAAACAACCTATAACTAGATGTGACACATCCTATTACAATTAGGATATAATATCTAATTTTACATTGATTTTTTTATGGGAAGGGGAAAAGGACGACTCACATAGGAGTAGTAGAATGGAGGGATCCCACCCACGTCCAGTCCACGTCGTGAGTCGTGACGTGCGCGCGTGCGTCCTTCCTCGGGATCCCCACCGGCGCCGCGTGCGCGCGACAGCTGGGCCTGGTCTGGGGGTAGGCGAGGGACTGATGAGAGGGGAGGGGTAGACCGATCAAGAGTTCGAGACGAGGAAAACAGAGAAACTGGACTTGGGGCGGTGGCAACTGGCAACTCGCTTTTTGTTTATGCGCTCGGAGGCAGCTCGATTCGCTCGTCCCATGCTCACGGTTAAAAAAAAGTTGAAAACAAACTACTACTGCAGATCAACAAATCGTCATCTGGCACATTAGTATACTGAACGCTCGTTTGTTTTTGTTTAGGAATCGATCTCTTGTTATCTTAGTTCATTTGGCAGTGAGGTTGCCTGGTTCCTGATTGGACATTCAGGTGAACATTTTATTAGTTACCCCGCCGTTACATAACATAGTAACTACTAGGATCGAACAAGACATGTATCCTACTAGTACCATGGTTCTGGACAGTACAGGATATATTTTATCCAATACTAATTTGCTACAGTATATTATTGGACAGTAGGCAGCATCTCTTCGTTTGCTAAACGTATCGACTACTAGTATCAGCCTGGTGGTTCGTGAGCCCAAACGAACAAAAGCAGCTCTGATTAGAGTAGGGATAGAAGCCAGGGTAGAGAACATGCGGGCGTGCGCTATCGTGTGCCAGTGCAAGAAATTCTCATGGATATGAAAAATCACGGCCAGGGTTACCTCTTGAGTAAATAGCCAAAGTGTTTTATTGTTAAGACATCTATTTGGTTAGAATATTATATTTGACCAAAGAAATAAATAAAAGGAGGCAAGCACAGACAGTTATCAGCAAGAACTCCGATGAACTATACCACAAATACCTGACTAAGGAACTGCGAACTCGCATCCAAATCTCTTCCCGGAAACAATTTTTGGCTTATTTTGAGCTCACTTTATTATAGGAAAAACATTCACTAAAAATAACAGCAGACTACACCAAACAGGGGAGTTTCACTAGTGGTAGGGGATTCTGCTCTACTGTCTGGATCTCTACGGTTTCCGGGTTCCGGAACCCAGACAAGAACATATACTTGGTACATATATATTAGATGAGTGACGTACAGCACAAAAATATGAAATGGATCTGAGGCTATTAGTTTTAGGTCAAAAAAGTAATTAACAAAAATTGACACATGAAGTGCTGGCCACTTGTTCTGAACGGTTGAGATACAAATAAAAGTAATAAACCACATAAACAGAAAGAAAAAAAAACATTCCTATGTTGTCTGATGGCCGCCGGTAGGAAGAATGCAGAACGAGAAGATTTCATCTGAAGGTCCCATATATGGAGGCTACTATTATGGCGATGCAGTGCAGGAAGAAGGCCAACAGATGCGCAGAGAGCGAAGGAGAAAACCAGAAAGAATAAAGCCAAAGGGTGGAATCAGTGGAACCGCTTAAAAGGTAACTCTGCCTCTTGCGGAAGCCAACCCAGCAAATTCCTTTGTCGCTGAATTACAGGCTGCAGATGAATGCGATGTTTTAACCCAATAGTTGACATGAAGATTTATTTTGCGGTAGCAATCTCTCTTGATGCAAGGTTCTATAAAAAAAATGTTCTATTTACTTCCACGAGCTGCACTAATCACTAGTTAGTATGCTCAAAATGTTATCAATTTTATGAGAGGAAATATGTTACTAATTTGCGACGATGCAGCATCTTCAACGAAGAGTGCCAGCCACAACAAGGCATCGTAGGCAGGAAACAATGGAAGATTCTCTTTTGCTTGCAACTTCACATGAAGCAGGCAACACGCTCGAAGAATGAAGAGTGCAGAACAAAACCATGCAGACAGAGCCTGTAGTTGGCTGAGTCGCTTAAGCAGAACGATCCCTCTTTAGCACATAGTAGAAAGGTAATATGTCTTAGTTGCATATTACATCCATCCCATAAGTTTTTTAATGTCAGAAATAAGAGGCTGAAATATCAAGGCAGAAAAAGTAGTAAACCTTAATTGAAGTCAATCAGTCGACGCCAGGTCTTAAGGCATTCATGGCATGCAAGCCAAAGAGTAGACACGGTCAAGCACAAGCATCAGGACCTAGCTCCTGCTACGGCGGTACCTGGCATCATCTCTTCTGAAAAAAAAAAGGTGAAAAGCAGGCAAGCATAAGAATGATAAAGAATATATGATTTGTAAAGCAATACAAGACATAAGAATTGTAAAATTATACAAAATATGCCTTACCCATCAGCATAAGGAGAACCACCTCGGCCACGTGGTGACCTGCTGTAGCTGCGCCCACGAACTGGTGAAACACTACGGCGTCTTGGAGAGCGATCACGAGGACTGTAGCTTCTGTTCACAGAATAATTAGCTTAGCTCCCTTTTTACATCATACATTACCATAAAATCAACAACAAAAATAGGTGCTTAATAGAACAAGTGGAGTAACTACAAGTAAAAAGTGGATCACGCGAAGCCTGTTACGACATAAGAGTTACTGATGTAGAAGCCCCCATCTTTAACACAAAATATCAAAAAATATTTGGGCATGGAAAATAAAGTTCACACCGAACTAACCATACTGTATATTTATATACAACATTGAGCACTATAAAGTTACCTTCTACCATAGGTCGGGCTCTTGCGGTATTGAGGGCTGCGACTGCGACTCCTGCTACGACGCTTTCCACTACCCAGACCTCCAGGACCAATACGCAAACGACATTCACGAGCAAAGTGCCCGGCTTCACCACATTCATAGCACTTCATCTCAGACCCACCATGTCGATCACGACCACCACGGCTACTTGAGTTTCGTGAGAGCTCAACTCTCCATCCATTCTTGCCTATTAAAAGAGGAACCACACATTAGAACAAATCCTGATGATACATAAATTAATTCTAACTACACAGGGACAAAAGCTTGCACAACCTATGAAGTAGAGATGACTGGCTAGGATGTTTTTTAATACAAGAGGATAAAAGAATGTCCGAGAACTCGAGATAAGATACATTGTCAAACAGATAAAGATTCCCGGCCACTCAAAGCTTGTTTCAAAAAGAGCAAAAAGGACAAGAAATCTACACAATTATTGCTAAGTTAAAATCATCAAAATAAAACAAAAGAATTTTCTGAACAAACTTCAGACAGAATGCAGAAAAAACAGCGTTACATACCATCTAAATCACGGAGTGCATCCTCAGCATCCCTCTTGTCATCGAAATCAATAAATGCAAAACCAGGTGGTTTACGGGCAACCCATACACTGCATGGAAAATACAGTTGAGAATTACATCAACAAACATACCTGCAATGTCCAAATAACTATAGTACAAGGGGTAACACTATATTGAGTCAGGAATAGATGGCCATCCAATCAGCTCAGAATAAAAGAAAATGAGAGGACATATAGATGTGTCACACTGAAAATAACACATATCATCAATCCAAACGTAAGACTATCGTGGGGTGCACTATTCCCCCCCCCCCCCCCATACAAGATTAATGAACTTCAGTATCACTATAATACCATCAAACTGATGTTATATCTTTGCATGAATATACACAAGTCAGTTATGGCGTTATGCACAGCCGGGATGAACACTCTTTCGGTGCACAGTTGATGAACTCATCTATCCAAAAACTCCATAAGACTAATGCAGCATAATGCAAAACCAAACACCCAATTAGATGAAGTGGAAAAACTGCCTAGGCAGAAACTGACCTTCGCAGAACTCCGAACACACGAAACTCATCTTCGAGTTCCCCGGAAGTCACTCGGGGATCCAAGTTGCCAACATACAAGCGGGCCATCGTGAACAAATCCCTGAATTTAGTAAGAAAGGAACCAATTATAGCTCTTCCCTAAAAATATTTCTAAATGAATGCAAGAGGGCCAAAAAAATTGTGACACTTTCAGACTATAAACTATGACTTGCCACAAGCTAATTCAAGAAGCTTTTCAAGCTTTTTACTAAGAGTACAGTTCTGAATTCATTTCATCCACATAGTAGTAAAGAGCTGGGTGTCAGAAATCTGAACCTGATCGACACAGCATGAAACAACCATAACGGTCCACAGTATCGAGTCTGGAAATTCTTACCTATTGTAGTAATCCTTACCCCAACCTCGGCCCTATCAGGTTTATTCAGTTTAATCAGTAGGAGTACAAAAAAGAACAGATACCGCTCCAAGTGAAGCATCCCAGATTCTCCACAGGACTTCTGCCACAGAACTAACAACATCCAATTCCATACCCTTGCGCACAAACCAAAAATAGGCCAACCAAAAGCAGCCCTAAATCGAGAGCCAGCAAAAAAAAAAAAAAAAAAAAAAAAAAAATCACATTCCGTCACGAGATGAGCTTCCTACGGTCCCTCAACTAGGAAGGGCTAACGGATCGAATCACATACGCAACGAAACCAATCGAATCAAGTGGAGATGGGTTTCTAGGGTTCCGAAAGCGGAGGGGATCAAGGGTCGTGGACGCTCACGGATGATGAGAACTTCAAGGTGCATGGAGTTACCTGCGGGAGAAGGGTGCGAGCGACGCTGGTGTGTGTACTTGGCACCGGCAAGTATCCGCCGCGGCAGCGGCGGAGGTGGCGATGGCGGCGGGGCGAGGAGACCTCCGCTCACGAGCGATAGGAGGGGGGGAGAGAGTGACGCGGTCAGCGTGGTGGTAGAGCGGGGCGATGATATATTGGGCCGCTGGTTTCAGGCGTTGCCTCGCGTGGGCCTAGCGGCTGCACTGGGCTAACAGGTTTGATCGGTTTGGGCTACCAAATTGTAGAGATAAAGTCCAATTTGACTCCCTCAACCAGAAACCACAGGTATTGCGAGGTGGTTTTCACTAACGTGGTGTCATTTTGTACCGGTTTTAACGGTTGGGAAATCGTTATACCTGGTTTTAATCAAATTCGACCTTTATTTGAGGGATCCAAGGTGGACCTTTTCCATTCCAGAGCCATGAATACTCAGGAGTCACGGCCCAACAGATCGCTACAGTAACTTGACCCCCTAGGCGAAGCAACTGCCAAGTGGGGCCCCCACCTCGTCGTCCCCGCCGCGTCGGGCGCGTAGCGTCGGGCGCACGCACCAACCGACCTTCTCGGCGCCACCGCAGCGACGTGGCGTTCTCTACTTATACCCCCTCTCTCTCCGATCTCACTTTCCCCTCTTCCTCCCCTCTTCCTCTCCCTTGTGATCGCAGCTAGAAGCCTCCGAATTCTCGTCGACCACCGCAACCGCCATGGGCGGCGCGCACAGCCGCGAGGACCTCGACCTCACCTCCTCCGACGAGGAGGAGGAGGAGGAGTACGACGCCCAGACCGCCGCCGCCGCCTCTGACATCCTCCGGAACTCTACCCCCTCCTCCCTCGAGTTCCTCGACGCGAAGTTGAAAGCGCTCGATCTCAAGTACCAGGCGCCGAACGCAGCGAAGCTCTACCTCCACGTCGGCGGCGCCTCCGCCTCCGCGCGCTGGGTGCCGGCTGAGCGGCGGGCGACCTACGCCTTCGTCGACAAGGCGGGGGCGGCAGGCGACAGCGATGGTGGCGCCTCGAGGTGGGTTCTGGAGGTTGGTCCGGGCCCGCGGGTCTCCGCCCCCGTTGGGCCGGCGCTACAGCTCAAGGCGCTCCCCGCGCAGCGCCGGGCCGATTTCGCCGCGGGCGGCTCCGTCTGGGCGCTGCGGCTGCCGACCGACGCCGCCTTCCGCCGATTCCGGCAGGAGTACGACCGGTGCCTGTTCGAGAACACGTATGGCGTCGAGGCCACGGATGAGGGCCGGAAGGAGGTGTTCGGCGCTGACTTCGCCGCGTGGGCGCGCCCCGGTGAGGCCGATGACGCCGTCTGGGCCGACGCAGAGGACACCTTCACCCCTCCCGCTGCAGCACCGCCGAGAGACCTGCTTGAGGAGTTTGAGGAGGAGGCCGGAGACGGTAGCATCCAGAGCCTCGCGCTGGGCGCGCTTGACAATAGCTTCTTGGTTGGCGGCTCAGGGATACAGGTGGTCAAAAATTTCCGGCATGGCGTGCACGGCAAGGGCGTCTCCGTGAGGATATCTGATGGCCGTGGTGGTGGTGGTGGTGGTGGTGGGAACGCGTACATGACACCACAGAAGGCTCTGCTGATGCGTGGCGAGACGAATATGCTTCTGATGAGCCCTGGAGAGACTGGCACTCGCCATTCCAATGGCGTCCATCATGTTGATATTGAGACTGGCAAGGTTGTGGCTCAGTGGAGGTTTGAGAAGGATGGAACTGACATCACAATGCGAGACATCGCCAACGACAGTAAGGGCGCGCAGCTGGAACCCTCTGGATCAACCTTCTTAGGATTGGATGACAACCGGCTATGCCGGTGGGATATGAGGGATTCCAGGGGCAGGGTGCAAACAATTGGAAGCTCCTCTGAGTCACCGGTGCTGCAATGGTCGCAGGGCCATCAGTTCTCAAGGGGTACCAATTTCCAATGCTTTGCAAGTACAGGGGATGGTTCGATTGTGGTTGGTTCTGTCGATGGCAAGATTAGACTCTATTCCAAGAGTTCGATGCGGATGGCGAAGACGGCATTCCCAGGGCTTGGATCACCAATCACACATGTTGATGTTACTTATGATGGGAAGTGGATTCTGGGCACTACTGATACATATTTGATCTTGATCTGCAGCATCTTTAAGGACAAGGATGGTAAAGAGAAGACAGGGTTCAGTGGGCGTATGGGAAATAGGATTGCAGCACCAAGATTGCTCAAGCTTTCCCCATTGGATTCTATTTTGGCTGGGTCCGAGAACAAGTTCCATGGCGGGCAGTTCTCTTGGGTAAGTGTGAATTTCCTATTTTGTACAGCATATTATTTTTCATAATTGAGATAGAACACACGGTAGTGAATGTTCCTATTTGTAATCTAGTTAAGCCAAACAGAATGTTGCTTCATATGTGCATGCTAGCAAACCATCTACACTTATCTAGTCTTTGTCTATAGTAGAAGTTTGTTTTCACTGATGATTAGTCGGTGCAAGCGTTTCATATCCAAAATGGCTGCTTGTTTGTAATTTGCTGTGCATATAATAGAAACTGGTAAACTTATGGTCCATCCCAGTTTAGGGTAGTACGGCTAATTAATATGTTTTCAGTTGATTCATTGGCAGTAAGTATGTTTAATATTTACATAAGCTTGTTAAATTAAAAACAAGCTTATTGGCTGCTTGTTTGGAACGTTTGGTTGCTTGAAGTTTCCATTCGTAGCTCAAGTAAAGAACCCTGCACCCTAGGCCCTAGCTCTGTTTTTAACGGATTAACCTGTGACCTTGTCATAAGAGGCTATGAAGTAATGGCAGTAAATCAGTTGTTTCACTTACGTCAATCATGCATTATAAAAAGTTTCATCCTGCAGTTCTGTCATTTCCATTTGGCATCTGCCATGTTAATTTTCTTGTAAAATTAATGCCTACATGCTGCATACTTTTTCAATTCGTTATGTATATGTCCTTATGTATGTTCCTCTGTGTTCTGATTTTCCCAGGTAACAGAGAATGGGAAGCAGGAAAAGCATCTTGTTGCGACAGTTGGCAAATTTAGTGTCATTTGGAACTTTCAGCAGGTGAAGGACAGCAAGCATGAATGCTACCGTGATCAGGAAGGGCTCAAGAGCTGCTATTGTTACAAAGTTGTCCTGAAAGACGAATCCATTGTGGACAGCCGATTCATGCACGAGAATTTTGCAACAACTGACTCCCCTGAGGCTCCTCTTGTGGTGGCCACACCGATGAAAGTCAGCTCCTTCAGTTTAGCCAATAGACGATTACACTGACAGTCTTTTGCTTTGCGTATCATGGTGGGAGAATCTTCTG
Source organism: Oryza punctata (assembly GCA_000573905.2). Classification (NCBI taxonomy): domain Eukaryota; kingdom Viridiplantae; phylum Streptophyta; class Magnoliopsida; order Poales; family Poaceae; genus Oryza; species Oryza punctata. The sequence goes on from CM002489.2 coordinate 40,039,705, forward strand.
GTTTCTGTGCAGCTCACTTCTGTTCCTTTCTTGGTGCGAGAATCACAGGTTTTTGTGCAGCTCCCTGCTGTTCCTCTTGGTTCATTTGTTACTTGATTTGGTGTAGTAGGCATGTCGATAATACTAGTATTCTTGGTGAAGATTGCTGGGTTGTTATACTTGTTAGTTGGTACTAGGTTTCGGTGTACTCTTTGTGCATGTTGGTAGCGTTCTGGGTGAAAGTTGTAACTAATCTGCGTTTTTATCTGTCTATGAAAGTGAGAATGTATGAATATTTGAAAGCAATCTGTCTATCCTCTTAGATATATTGTAACTCTATCTGAATGCGTGTACTTGTTCTCCCCAATGAATCTTGACATGACGTGAATCACAGCTTATTGCTGATTAGTTCAGTTCATAGACTCATGGTCTACGAGGAGCCATATGTAAGTGTCATATACAGTCGCTTGTGATGCTAATGGGCCATGGAGGCCCATATATACCCACAGTAGCAGCAAATGGCCTGGCCCACATAAGTACATGATGGTAATGGCCCATGGAGGCTCATATGTACCCAAAGTGGCAGCAAATGGCCTGGCCCACATAAGTACATGATGGTAATGGCCATGGAGGCCCATATATACCCACAGTGGCAGCAGTGGCCGGGCCCACATCAGTACAGTAATCCTCGTGCAGAGCAATGGCCCGGTTAGAAGGAGCACTCCCAATCTCAAATGGGACTCAAATGGCAGTGCGTTGCACTGTGCGCTGCTGTGTCCTTATCGACATGTCGTCGAGATCTCGTTCCATTGTCCTCAAATAATACGATCTCCACTCCTGTAGCCGTTGTAGGACAACCCACAACCTCCGGGCACTATTGAAAGCCGTACCTCTTCCATGCCACAAACAGCTACCCACGTGTACTACTACTCCTATCTTTCTCTCCTTTTTTTTTTTGTGTTGCCCTCACACACACGAATCATGGTGATGGAGCCAAGTGCCATCACCGCTAATGATGGTGAGATGATCGATAACCAACGCCCGTTTCCAACTTTCCATGTACTAGTAGACGCCATCGACAAGGCACAAACATAACCACCGGCACTGCGACGCGACGCGACGCAGTGCAGCCGTGCAGCGCGTTTTGCTACCAACCTTACCATGCGGGAGCGAGCTAGTGTGCGTGTCCGGACCAGAAAATATCCACCATATCGATCACCATTAGCTCGATTGGAATTGGAAATCGATCAAGGCGAGACGCGATTAAATGATGAAGCCGTTGGACGTCGTGATCGTACGCAAAAAAGGACTAGTGGAAGAAGCTTTCGATCAGCGGAGGGCAGGTGAGGCGAGGTGCGTGTTGTGTGCGGGTGAACTTTGGCACGTCTCAACGGCGATAACCGGACCAACGACTATGTTCGGAGGAGGTAAGAAATTTAACTTCTAAGATTTTAGTTCTTATTTTAGATTCTGTGATTATAACTTTTTAGAACCTAAATCGAAAGCTAAATTATTTAAGAGAACTTTTAATTCTAAAATAAAATATCTCAAACGGATCCTGACTGAGTTCTTTCCCTAATTTTCCCAACTCACTTTCCTCGTGTTCTGCGCGCGCACTTTTCAAACTGCTAAACGGTATATTTTTGCAAAAAAATTATATATAAAAGTTATTTTAAAAAATCATATTAATCTATTTTTTTAAAAAAATAGTAAATACTTAATTAATCATAAGAAAATATGTCGCTTCATTTTTCCTACAGGGAGGTACCTTATCTCCCGAACACCGTCTTTTAGAGTAGTAGCAGTTTCCAAGAGCCTTATCCTTTCGTTGGGGAAAGCATGATTTTTCCATGCTTTTGGTCCCGTACTAGCCCGGAATTGGCCGTGGTAATTAAGTTCGGAGTAGTTATCGGTTGCTAGCTAAGCAGACATAGGATATGCTTCTCCTATGTACGTATGTAGTGCGTAAATTTATTGGTGCTACTGGTTTGGTTTGCCTCGGATTCGTGCATGTTGATAGAGCAGGAATTTGCAAGTTTTAACCCCAAATTATGCACAACACTAGACACGCACGCGGTGTCCTCTCTCTTCTTCCTTTTGTCCCTGGTCCTTACCTATAGCTTGTGTGACCAAACTACGATCTAGCTAGCTATTGCGTGCAGTCCAGTTACTCCGTTTCATTGGTCGATGCTAAATCTAGTTATATATCTTAGATGTAGAAATTAGTACAGTACTCAATAATACACAATGCAATTATGCAAGGCGCCGTACGATCTCCTCCCAATTATTTCTCCACGACGAGCTGGAAAGACCATACAAGGAGAGCCTGCATCACCTGTCTCCCAAGCATCCTGCACACACACCTATTTGGTTCGAGCAAACTCGATTATTGGTTTGACCTGATTTAGTTAGATAAGGCATGCCAAAACGAGCCGATATTAACGGAGACCACAGGAGCTGACCATATATACGGGTACACTTGCGATTGACCTGTTGACTCTGTGAATGTATTGCACTCTCAGGGGCAGAATGGTCATGACAGGATCAGCAAGGAAAGGCAGTGCCAACTACTACTACCAAGTCTACCATATGGTAGTAGTGCATACGTGTGTGCCAGTAATTTATTATTGTTAGGGATTAGGCACAGAAATGTGCTGGTAGTTGCCTCTGGTGCAAGATTTGCAGATATGAATTAAGTAGATTACTCCTACGTTCCAACAACTTCATTTCTTCGGTTCTTTTCTTAATGGCCTTCTAATTTGGTACGGTCTCACGCGTGCATTATATAATGCGCAATTAGTTCGCCACAAAACGGGAAGAGATAAGATCGCCATCAACAAACCGAAGCCCTATACCCCGGATAACATGGCGTATTCCGTGCAAAAAGGTACCCATGTTTCGATGGCATTTTTGGTATGCTACGATGGTGGCCTGAAACATGCTGAGCCGGAATGCTGCCAAACATTCCTCGAGTAAGGATTTGAACATGCTAATCAAGTAGTAATAGGATGGTCCAACGAATCCGTACTGTTTTTATTATACCATAACCTACTCTTTGATCTGATCCACAGCGACGTCGCTGAAATGAAAAAAGGCAATTGTTCCTGATCGAACTGTCTAAGTAATTGCCAACCGAAATTCGCCAGAGTCAAACCCATACAATCACGGCAAAGATCTCGCATTGGATTGAAGAAGATCTGCAGAGAAAGCAAAAGCAACACCTGTACCCACTGCCCCTCATCCTGTCATCCCAGCAGCTGCCGCACTATAGCCACAGCATCATTATCCCCAATGTGAGTATGTCGCTAGCTAGCTAATCCCCCTTTTAGCCTTTGCGATAGTAGTAGTAGTAGTACAGACGAGTAGCATACGATATTCTTATCTCCACCCGTTGGATGCGACCAACCACTCGATATCTCGTATACTTCCCTCATCACAGGAAAAAAATAATGAACCTGAACACAAAATTATTCATATTTATTATTAGAAATTAATTTTTTATGGAACTGAGAGTGTACTCGCGAGTCGCGAGTCGTGTGTCGCCGTCGTTGGCCAAGTGGGCATGCAATGCAGGGTACGCACCGGTGTTAGATGTTACGAAACCATCGCCAACTCTGCGACGGGTTGACCGGAACGCGCCGGAGGCAAGCGGAATCGGATTACCCGGCAGTGTCGGCACGGAGATGTCGGGAGAACGAGGGCCCGATCGATCGATCGGTCGAAAATTTCAAGCATCCCGGCGCAGAAAAGCGCGCGCGCGGCGCGTCTCGCGAGTCAAAGAGTTGGGCGCGGCTGCATGCCAGGCCACGGCGCGACATGGCACGGCTGCAATGGCATGGAGTCCAAGGCAAGAATCACATACGCTCCGTGCGCTGTCGCCGAGCCGAGGCGCACACATGGCAGCGCAGCGCCTCGCATGCACGGTGGTCGAGTGCGCTGGTCTTTTTTCTCGAGCGAAATGATCGCTCGATCTTTCTGACGAGCGTTGTTGCGGTGGTGTCGTTGGACGACACCTCACCTTGTAACACGTCTGGAATAGTTCCGAGTCATCAGCCTTTCAGGTGAGACATGGAGTGCCATCCTTTTTAAGCAATCTGGTACGGTTGGGAGGGGCCCCAAGAGAGATCTATCGTGATCGTACCACCACCTGTCCGTCTGATGAAATCTAACTCTTTCTTTTGTAGAGGATAAAAGTGGTGATGGTGAGGAGATAGTTTTCTGAGTTGCTCGTCGACATCATACATCATCCTCACCAAAAAAAATCATGGAAGCGATTACACTGGGACCCAAGAGAACCACACGATGTTTTTTTCCCCGGTAGGCCGGTACGGCTCGCATGCACGAGGATGCGCCGATCGATCGAATCACCGCACCTTATTACACATTCTGACCCCGTAATTAGCTCGCATTCCGTTCCGCTGATCCATCCGAGATCGAGCTGAGCACGGAGATCCACGAGCGCGACAGCGACAGCGAGAGGCCGCCTGCTCCGACGAGACGCGTCGACGAATCGCGCGCACACGACGCGTTTTCGTTGACTCCGGTGGTGAGTGTTCTTTTGCCGGTTCTTCCCTTGGTGTGCGGCACACGACGTTGATCTGTGCGGGCGCCTTGCTGTTTCCCGGCACGAGCACACGACCGCCAAGCGTGTAAACGTCGCAAGTTCTCGTGTGAAATTTGCTGCTGCTGCTACTACTACTACATGGGTCAAATGAAAGGGCCACATATGACAGCGTATGACAGCTTCAGCAGCATTACAGCAGTTTGCAGTTTTCCGATAGACGTGACACGAACTGCGTGCAGGCGCAGCAGAGGATTAATGCTCCAGCAGTAACCTTATCCGGATAACAATTACTCCTACCTGCTACTACTAACTACTGCTTAGCGTAGTGGTAATCACTTCGTTAATTATCGATTTCTTAATTAATTGTCCGCGTGGAGGACCATCACTTTAATGATCTACCAGTACGTCAAGATTTGGTTGGTTTATAATATCCTAAAACACTGCCTTCACGTTCTCGATAGCGCCGGGTCCACCTTTATAATACTGTTCGCCCATTATATTATTTATTTCTTCACATACCTAATTCCATCACCAAGACCAGACGCAGGATCAGTACGTACTAATATATGGTTTTCGAGCGAAAAGTCACTGTGCGCATTGGTTTGATTATGTTATCCCGTCCGAGGATTTGCCCTTTTGCAGATCGCGTGCTTTACTTTCTGATCAAGACTTGGAACAACACCTCACTTTCTCACATTCTAACCTTCTCTTCATGATCCTGTCAAGCTTGTACAGCGCAGCAGCAGTATGCTAGCAGCAACTAGTAGCTGGACCAAATAAAAAAATGATAATACTACTACTAAGTTAGCCCTATTACTTTATTAGGGGTGAATAACACGCACTCGGCTCGTTAACCTTAACAAATTACTTCCTCCGTAAAACAAACTTAACTTCTAAAGTTTGAATTTTATCAAAAAAAAAAACAACTATTAATACCTACTCTTAGTATATAAAGCGAGAAATTTTTTCTATTTAATATCATTTACCTATCTATCACCATTATTCTATTCTATTGTGTAAAAAACTTATCACCATTATTATTTTTTAATGAGAAGGGATATTTTGGTCATTTGCACTTTCCACTAATTCCACCTTGGGATGTTTGGAATGAGTTTTTTTAAGGATGTAGGGAGTAAAGTTTAGTTTTGGCTCGGTTTTTACTAGCTCATTAAGCTTACTTGTACATATTACCTTTATAATTATAGGTTAACCATTTTCTCATACTTAATTTAAAAATAAACAATAACTAATGATGAACCCACTAATTTTAAATGGTTTGGGTTTAACTAAAAGACTAAGTTCTAAGTTAAAAGACATTAAGTATATAAAAATATAGTGATCTCTTATACTAACCTTAACAAACTGAAAGACTAACTCAACTCCACTTATTACGACAATACTTTATCCGTACCTAAAAACAAATTTATGATTAAATGTAACTTAAGCTAGATTTGTTTTTTACGGAGGAAACATGTGTAAAACGATCTAAGCTGATCTGAATAACAAAATTTGATTTTCATTTTCACCGTATTCTTAGGATCCCTTCATCCTAAATTAAACTAATATAGTATAGGATGTCACCATGGTCACTAAACTAACGAAGCTATTACGAGTATGGATTAACGATGTCGTTGTTGATTCCACAAGTTGGTAGCAAATCCGTACGGGCGTCCACCGGAGTTATAAATGGAGAGGCATGGCCCACTGTAGTATAACTGTAGCAAGCGATGTTACTGGTGGGGGCTAGTGGCACGCACCGGTTAACTTAGAGCAATTATAATAATGAATTATAACTATATTATAAGTTTACGTAGAGGAAAGATATATAATAAAAGATGAAGATTGTTGACTCTAGTTTAACACGTGTTTTAAGATAAATACGATAAATATATGAGTGAGAGAAAAAGAAAAAAAATTAAAACTAATCTTATAATTAATCTATTATATATATATTAATTTTAAAATAAGTTAATAATATGTAGTGAACTATCCTTACTCTTACCCGGCACGAAATACGGGCCGGGGGAGAGGATAATGTGGGGGCCTTCCCAATCTTCCACTGTGCCTGCCCTGCCCTGCAGTCCCTCCATTCTTTTCTTCTCGTCCTCCTTTTGGTGGGGCCCACCGTTCCCCGGCCGTGCTACGCAATTGGATAGGATCAACGCGTGGCTACTGTCCGTGATCCATTAACTCGTGGCCCACATTTATGTGCTAGGACATCCTAGTGTCGACTTCTTTTTCCCCCTTCTGGCTGCTAACTCATGCTCCCACTTTTAACTGTTCCCATATGTTACTCCAGTTAATGACAACCATATTTTCGTACTTTCATACTGATCATCTCTAAATTCATAATAGTAACTTGTTTCTTTTTAAAATAGAGGAATTATACCCTTACACACCACTTTTACGCTCTCGCAATGTATGATGAAATAAATGAAATTAGCTGGTGGCCCGCGTAATTACACGGCTAGCACCCGTATAAAATTATTTATATTTTACTTAAAATTTGTTAAATATCTATCTCGTTGTCTTAGGATTTCGAAAAACCGAACTTTATCATCCGCGTGTTTTATTTCCAAAAATCGCTTTGATCGCTACCACTTATTTATTTATCACGCATTTATTTGTTTATCGATCTACCACTATTTCTATTCATTTTTCATGAAACCTTTAAAAATTAGACTTTTTAGTTTTTAGAGTTCATGGTCATATTGGGCGTTATTTTTATAATTCTCGTAAAGTTCCATCAAACATCACCACTGTACTCCTCTACGGCTGCTCCGCTGCATCTTCTCTTTATTATCATTAGGATTTTAAAAATCAAACATAATTATCGCTTGGTTTCATTTTTTAGTTTTCAGAAGTCCCGTAAAACCGTTAGTAGCTTTGCTACTGTACTCCTTTACACAGGACTCGCCCGCTGTCTCCTCTCTTTATGATTATTGAGATTTTAAAAATTGAACATGATTATCATTGGCGTTTATTTGTTACTTTCTAGAATCACACCAACAATCGCGATCGTGCTGCTTAATGGCTTATCCGTGGTCGCTCCTCTTAATCGTCATTGGGATTCTGTCTGGGGTTTTGTTTATATGTTTATAGTTGCCACTACTTTACTACTTTACAGTCTATTGTTTTTCCCTCTTTATTATCATTTGATATTATTGTGTTCTAGATGAATTATTTTTTTCGAAAAATCCATATTTTTCATTTAAATACTTTTTTAAATCATATTCCTACTTGAACTCTTATAATTATTTTTCTATTTTTAAAATTTATTTAAGTTTTTACTCTGAATTTTAGTTAATATCGTCATATGTTCTACATGATCTATTCTTATAATAGTCTTTATTTTTTGTTACAAATTTTAGATATTTATAAATTATATTTCTAGTTGAACTCTTATTTTTATTTTTCTAATTTTTGAATTTATTTTATTTTTTATTTCGAATTTTAATTAATCTTGTGTTGTGTTATAGATGGATTAATTGTTATTTCAATATTTATTTTTTATTTTAAATTTTAGTTATTTCAAAATTGTATTCCTACTTGAACTCTTATTTTTCTTTCCTAATTTCATAAATTTATTTATTTTTTATTTCAAATTTTAGTTAATCACGTATTGAGTTCTTGTACGGACTACTATTTCAATATTACTTATTTTTAATTCCGAATTTCAATTATTTTTTAATTGTATTTCTACTTTAACTCTTCTTTTCTTGTTGTTCGATTAATGTGGGAATTTCTAGTCTCCATAGCGAACGTGGTGTTTTCTTTCTGAGTTGTCTTAATAAGTATCAAGAAAAAAATCATTTTTTTCTAAAAAATTAGAAACACGCGGATGATAAAGTTCGGTATTTCAAAATCCTAAAGCAACGAGATAGATATTTAATAAATCTTAAGTAAAATTATATTAGAAAATAATTATGAAAAAATAATTTTATATAGTTACTAACCGTGCAATTGCGTGAACCAGATAGTTTTATCTAGAGTAGGGCTTATTCTAACTCGTCTGAAACCATCAATTTTACCGGAGCAATTTTATTCCCAGAAATACCTCATCCAGACCCGTTCTTGTTTTCAACTGTTCCGAATATAAGGTTGAAACAAAATAATTTCAGAAATAAATTGTTCCTAAATTTTAGATTTAGCTACACTTTTTTATAGGCCAGCAATGAGTCAAAAACCGAAAAAAAAGACTGACACAGGTGATGGAACCGACCGACGTGGACAGCGGCTAGTGTGAGCCAAATGGATTGACGGACCCCGCGGAGGGGTACGTGCCGGGGACCGAGAGTCACCATCCACGCGTCAGTCCCCGCACGATCCACTTCACGTCAACCCTGCTGCGGACCGTGACGTGTCGATTATACGAGGTTGGAGGAGACCCAAGTTAAGTTCCCACAGCAACCCACCGTGGCCCCGTCTCGCGACACCCACGTGTACGCCGGTAACTCGCCGAGCTACTGTATCCGGTAGTACTACGTGTACACCACGCACCCATGCTGCAAGTGCAACTCATCTCGTTCTCTGCCTTGGTAGACGATAGTTTCTGGGGCCCTGAGCAGCAGGGGGAAAATCGGCCTCGTTTGGCTTATTCCCAAACGGCATATTTACAAATAAAACTTAAAACTTTTATATATATATATATATGTGTGTGTTCGCAGCAATCTAAAAGTAAATACTGAAAAATAAATTTCGATGAAAAAAACTTAAAATCAACTGAAAATTTAAATTTTAGTTTAAGAATAAGTGAAAAAAATGAGGCTGCACGCGAGCGGGTTGTGTTTGACTACGTTGTGAGTGGTGACTGTGTCTGCGTCTGCGCCTGCGTCTGCACGCGATGCTTCGCCGTGGCGGGCAACCGCGGTGGGGGGCCAGTGTCGCTTCGGCCGTTTGCTCACCCGTGACTGCAGTAACAAGGCCAGCTACCGTCGTCAGCGACATGCGACGTGGAGATGGTTCGAAATCGAAACGATCTGTGCCTCACGGGCAGTAGTAACGCGGCTCCGTTTTATTTGGGGGGGTTTGACTGTTGGTAGTAGTTTTAATTAATGTGTTGTTTAAAATTTCGAAGAGTGCTTGGCTGGTACGTTGACGGCTAATCTGTTTTGTTGCTGTCTTACACATAATCCGTACCGATCTGGTTGTAGGAGTTGCACAGCTGCACAAGTTTTAGAGCTACTACAAAATATATAAAAAATCATCTTCTGATGATCTTCTGCTAATCCGTCTGCGTCCCTGGATCTGCATGATGAGAACGGAGCGGTAGTGCGCCATGTGAGATTAGATTGGATCAGGATCAGGATCAGGATCAGGATCAGATCAGATAATGTTTGGTTGGTATGTTAGGCGCTGGGCGATATTTGCGTTCGCGACATGCCACGGCATATACTACCACAGATGCTCAACTGTGGTCGGTATGAATACACGTTTGAACGTAGCTGGGCCTCAATTCAAAGCCGCCGGCGACGACGAGGAACTCTCAGCTTTGGCAATTGGCATGGTCGGCAAGGCGCCTGGGCCCCTGGAGTTGCTGCCTCCCACGTGGCTGCTGCGAGTGGGGCCCTTGGGAGGCTGGCTGGCCACGTGAGCTTCCACGTTACGTGGCAGGTTTTGGTTGGGGCTTTAGGCTTCCGCGTGGGCTCGGGCCGCGTCCCAGCCTGGACGCCACGGCACGGGCAGTCTATCGGCTTATCCTGTCGTGGCTGACCGCCACGTGCCGGGTCTTACGGTGTGTGCAGGAGCGGCCGATCAAACGGGCGAACAGTTGTGTGGCCTGTGGCGCGGGTCAGCGGATGCCGTTGTCGACTGACCCGGCAACGCTCTGCCACAGCTCTTCGCACGTCTCGTTTATTTCTCACAGGGTCTAGACTCTAGAGCTGGTCTATTTGGAACTTTGGATTACTGTAGGTAAACGTAACATTATCTACTACTAAACGAGCTATGTTTAGGCTGGGTTCGTTCTATGGGTAGGGAAATTAACCCTCCAGCACGTAAAAATAAGCGATTTATTAGTGCATGATTAATTAAGTATTTACTATTTTTTAAAAAATAGATTAATATATTTTTAAAGTAATTTTTTTATAGAAAACTTTTGCAAAAAACACACTGTTTAGGAATTTGAAAAGCGCGCGTGTGGAAAATGAGAGAGATGGGTTGGAAAAGAAGAGGGTAAAACCAACGTTCGTGAACTTTTGCATGACAAAGAGTGAAAGGTACTACTCCCCAGCTCCATAATAAATAAACCTAAAACATAATGAGACTTACTAATATTCCTATGATTTCAGATAGCTCTTTATCTAAATCCGTAGTATTGTAATAAATATCATATTCTGTGCTATGTTTATTTTTGTTGGATAGATAGAATATGAGTATTTGGTTTGAAGCTTCATGCAATTTAGCGAATTTTTAGAAAAGTATTTTTTGGAGTTAGGATAGTAGAGACATGTGTAGTTTATTGAAAGAAGCCCTCTGACTCTCTCTTCTTTCCCCCGTACCTATCCAGTAGTAGGTGCCTTATTGTAATTTGATATGTTTAATTAGTTATATAGTGAAAAATTTAATAAATATTTGGTATAATGTCATACTCAATCGGTTTTATATCGATTTTCAACCGTTACATGTGTTAGTTTTTTTTGGGAAACGCATTTTATATGGTGCATCCAATCGGGATTGTAGAGTTCCTTCTAATAAGTTTGTGAGTACCATAATTCCATAAGTGAACACGGAGCCTTTTTTTCTTAACAAAAGTGGATATGGAATCTTCGTTTTGGCCATGTTTATTACATTGATAGATTTTATGGAATTGTTAGCGTCAACCTGTTTCTGTATACGATAAGGAAGACACATAATATTCACATGTTATTAACCTTTTTCCTAATAGTTTCTAGAACATAAGGTGTGGCAAAAATATTGGTATGTACTGTTGCTTGAAATATTGGATTGTCATGGTGGTTAAGGCTCTCTTAGCTGTGTGCGTGCTACATGTGTTTATTTTTAAGCTTATGTAAAAGAATAAAAAGATATAATGTTGTTTTATAAATTAAATTACGGTTATTAACAATATTATCTAGTATTATCTATGCCATGCATCTCACAATAATATATTTCAATCTTGAAATGAGGCACCACGTTCCCTGTGCATGCTAGAAATTCTCACAATAACTGGAGAAAAAAAAGAGAGTCCAACTAGAAATACAATTTAGAATTAACTGGAATTCGGAATTAAAAATAAGCAATATTGGAAGAAAAGTCCATATAGAACCAAATATGGGATTGGTTAAAATTCGGAATAAAAATAAAATAAATTCTGAAATTAGAAAAAGAAAGAATCAAGTATGAATACAATTTAGAAATAACAGAAATTCGAAATTAAAAATAAGTAATATTGGAAGAAGAGTCCATATTGAACTGAATACGAGATTAATGAAAATTTGGAATAAAAAAAATGACATAAGCCCAAAAATTAGAAAAGGAAAAAAGAGAGTTCATGTAGAAATAAAATTTAAAAATAACTCAAATTCGCAATTAAAAGTAAGCAATATTGGTAGAAGACTCCATATAAAATGGAATACAAGATTAATTAAAATTTGGCAAAAAAACAAAATAAAATTTGAAATTAGAAAAAGAAAAACAAGAGTTCATGTAGTAATACAATCGAAAAATAAATAAAATTCGGAATAAAAAAAAGAAACATCGAAAGAAAACACCATCTAGAACACAACATAAGTTTACTTAAAATTTGGAATAAAAATAAATTAAATTACAAAAATATAAAAAATAATTATAGGAGTTCAAGTAGTAATAAAATTTATAAATAAAATAATATCGGAATAAAAAATATGAAATTTTCAAAAACACAATCGATCTAGAAACACAATGATGACAAAATAGCAATAAAAAGAGAAGAAACAATAGGACCCTAAAGAAGTATGGTGATAGCTATTGACGGGACATCCAAAAACTATATAAAAAACACCAAATAGAATCCAGTGACGATTAAGAGTAGGGAAGATGGACAAGTCGTTAAAACAACACGATCACAGTGGTTGACGGGACTTCTAGAAAGTAAAAGTAAATCTCAATAATAATCACGTTCGATTTTTAAAATTTCGATGATAATAAAGAGGGAAAACAACAAGCGTAAAAACTATAAACAGAACCGCAAATAGAATCACAATGATGATTAGGAGGAGATACGACGGGAACCCGTTAAACAACACAATCACGATGATTGGTGGGACTTCTAGAAAGTCAAAAAATAAACCACAATTATAATTACATTCGTTTTTTAAAATCTCAATAATAATTAAAAGGAAAGGCATTGGGCGGGCCGTAGAGGAGTATAATGGCGATGCCGTTGACGATTTGGCGGGACTTCTAGAAAGTTAAAAAGGAACACTGACGATAATTATGTTCGATTTTTAAAATCCCAATGATAATAGAGAGAGGCGGCGGCAGACGGCGGTAGAGGACTTGAGTGGTGGTGTTTGATGGGACTTTTAAAAATTATAAAAATGAAAACCAACGAGATAATTAACTCTAAAATTTATAAGGTTCACTTTTAAAGTTCCAAGGAGAATGAATAGAAGCCGTAGTAGATCGAGTAAACAAATAAATGGGTGATAAAGGAGTAAAATGTAGTGACTGATGTGACTTTTAAAACCTATAAAATTTGAAACATGGAGATGATAAGCTTTGGTATTTTAAAGTTCTAATATAACGAGATAGCTAATTAACAAATTTTAAGTAAACTTATGTATAAAAGAAGATAATTTTATATGGATACTAGTCGCGTAATTGTGAGGGTCACCCAACTAATTTAATGTATACTTGCTTATACAGACAACATATGACATATGCTAAAAGATTGCAAAATTTTCTTTCTAAATTTCTGTTGAATGTGATTTAGCAAATCTGTATTATAATCTAGTGTAGTACCAAATGGAGCCTGCCACACCGAATAACATATTGTGTTGGCGTTAGCAACCATGAGTAATTTCAACACCAACAATAATGATATTATCATGAAAGTCCAATTTAAAACACATGCTCTGTACCATTATAAAAGGAACTTCGTTTACGACTTCTCCTTTTTCACATAAACAGCATGACAAACACCACGACCAATATTATTATCAGCCACGTAATTCACGTTCTGAAGCAGCAGAACAAAAATATCGTGTGAAATATTTCAAAAAACCGTGCACAAGGTATGCCTCCCAAGTACTCCTCCCCCATCTGTCCCACCTGCCAACAAACAGCCCCGGCGTTATCCACCCCACCGTCCGTCTCTCCCACCCCCACACAAAGGTGGCTCGTTCGGTGAGAATTCCGAATACGTCTGCAGCCGCGCACCACGCGACGTATCCCTTTCCGTAAGCGCCTCCTTCCTTCCACTCCCATCCGCGACGAGGACGAGGAGTCGGGTGAGTGAGTCCGACCCCGACGACGAGAAGGTTTTCAGATAAACCCGGCCGTTACACGACCGCGACACTCCGTTTCTACTTTCTACCCCCAGCCCACTGCCCACGACGTCGTCGACGCCAGGGGCAGGCCCGTCATTTCCACCCCACTTTCTGTGCAAAGATTGGATGGATAAGCACACCCCACCACCTCCACCTCCTTCCGCTTCATCTTCCTCCTCTGGACCCTGTAGCCCTCTGCTCCGATATATATCTATCCCGCTCCGCGATCTTTCCGTTCGATTTTCTTCTGCCGCCGTATTTATAGCTCCTCCTCTCTTCTCCTCTCCGTTCTTATCCACCACCTCGCCCATCACGCTTCCGGACGTTTCAATTCTTCTCCTCCCCCCCCCCCCCCCCCAACTCCCGGTGTAGTAGTTCGCCGCCGGTTGGTTCGGTTGCTTTTTTTTTTTTTGTTCGCTTGATGCGACGTGGCGGCGAGTGTTGCATCGTGTTCTTCGTCGGGTACACGGACCGGTGATTAATTTGGCGATGCCTTCGCTCTCCTGCCACAACCTCCTCGACCTCGTTGCCGCGGCCGACGACGCGGCGCCCCTGCCGCCGTCGCCCGCGTCGCTGCGCCTCCCGCGCGTCATGTCGGCGGCGTCGCCGGCCTCGCCCACGTCACCGTCCACGCCGGCTCCGGCGAGGAGGGTGATCGTGTCGCACCGCCTCCCGCTCCGCGCGGCGGTCGACGCGGCCTCGCCGTTCGGGTTCTCCTTCACGGTTGATTCGGACACCGTCGCGTACCAGCTCCGCTCGGGTTTGCCCGCCGGCGCGCCCGTCCTCCATATCGGCACGCTCCCGCCGCCCGCCACCGAGGCGGCCTCCGACGAGCTCTGCAACTACTTGTTGGCTAACTTCTCTTGCTTGCCGGTGTATTTGCCGGCCGATCTCCACCGCCGATTCTACCATGGCTACTGCAAGCACTACCTGTGGCCCCTCCTCCATTACCTTCTGCCGCTCACGCCGTCGTCGCTGGGCGGCCTCCCGTTCGACCGCGCGCTCTACCATTCTTTCCTCTCGGCGAACCGGGCCTTCGCCGACCGCCTCACCGAGGTGCTCAGCCCCGACGACGACCTCGTCTGGATCCACGATTACCACCTCCTTGCCCTCCCCACCTTCCTCCGGAAGCGATTCCCGCGCGCCAAGGTCGGATTCTTCCTCCACTCGCCGTTCCCCTCCTCGGAGATCTTCCGCACCATTCCCGTCAGGGAGGACCTCCTCCGCGCCCTCCTCAACGCCGACCTCGTCGGCTTCCACACCTTCGACTACGCGCGCCACTTCCTGTCCGCCTGCTCGCGGCTGCTCGGCCTGGATTACCAGTCCAAGCGCGGCTACATCGGCATCGAGTACTACGGTCGCACCGTCACGGTCAAGATTCTGCCCGTCGGCATCGACATGGGCCAGCTGAGGTCGGTGGTGTCGGCGCCGGAGACAGGGGACCTGGTGCGGCAGCTCACCGAGTCGTACAAGGGGCGGCGCCTGATGGTCGGCGTCGACGACGTCGACCTGTTCAAGGGAATCGGGCTCAAGTTCCTGGCGATGGAGCAGCTGCTGGTGGAGCACCCGGAGCTGCGCGGCGCCGCGGTGCTCGTGCAGATCGCGAACCCGGCGCGCAGCGAGGGCCGCGACATCCAGGAGGTTCAGGGAGAAGCCAGGGCGATCAGCGCCCGCGTCAATGCGCGGTTCGGCACGCCCGGGTACACCCCGATCGTGCTGATCGACCGCGCGGTGTCGGTGCACGAGAAGGCGGCGTACTACGCGGCGGCCGAGTGCTGTGTGGTGAGCGCCGTGCGGGACGGCCTGAACCGGATACCGTACATCTACACGGTGTGCCGGCAGGAGAGCACTGGCCTGGATGATGCGCCCAAGCGCAGCGTCATTGTGCTGTCGGAGTTCGTCGGGTGCTCCCCGTCGCTCAGCGGGGCAATCCGGGTCAACCCATGGAGTGTGGAGTCTATGGCAGAGGCCATGAATGCTGCCCTGAGGATGCCTGAGCCAGAGCAGCGGTTGCGGCATGAGAAGCACTACAAGTATGTGAGCACCCATGATGTTGCCTACTGGGCGAAATCTTTCGATCAGGACCTGCAGCGAGCTTGCAAGGATCATTTCTCGCGGCGGCATTGGGGTATTGGATTTGGGATGAGTTTCAAGGTGGTGGCCCTTGGCCCAAATTTCAGGCGGCTGTCTGTCGATCACATTGTGCCGTCATACAGGAAGTCAGATAATCGCCTAATTCTCTTGGACTATGATGGCACAGTGATGCCAGAGGGTTCAATTGATAAGGCACCGAGCAATGAGGTCATCTCTGTATTGAATCGTCTGTGCGAGGACCCCAAGAACAGAGTATTCATCGTGAGCGGGAGAGGGAAGGATGAACTTGGCAGGTGGTTTGCGCCTTGTGAGAAGCTGGGGATTGCTGCAGAGCATGGTTACTTTACAAGGTAGTAATCTCTATCTTTCATTATAAAGATCTCGTTGTTCGTTCCAGGTTGCTTTGCATGCATATTAGTAGTGTTTCAGATTTCGATCAAATATGTAGGATGATATAAATCACGGAACGGTACATCAACCAGTACATTTATGGAAACACATGAAGCAAAATAATGAGTTCATAAACAGATCTAGGTGCAGCTGTGATGTCCATTGTACTAGGAGAATCTTGACGAGGCTTTTGATTTATGCCATTAAACTAAACATAGTTTTTAGCGTATTTATCTAGTGTCATTTTCAGTTACAAGACAGGTAGAGTAGCGTTTGAATTTGTTCTGGTAAAAATTTTGATTTTTACTGATCTATGGATACCACAGGTGGAGCAGGGACTCAGCTTGGGAGACCTGCGGGTTGGCCGTGGACTTTGATTGGAAGAAGACTGCAGAACCAGTGATGAGGCTTTACACAGAGGCAACAGATGGTTCAATCATCGAACACAAGGAAAGCGCGTTAGTTTGGCACCACGATGAAGCCGATCCAGATTTTGGTTCATGCCAGGCAAAGGAACTGCTTGACCACCTCGAAAACGTGCTTGCAAATGAACCAGTCGTTGTTAAGCGGGGCCAGCATATCGTCGAAGTAAATCCACAGGTAAGCGCCTGCAATCTTCCTTCCTCCTCTAGTTGTTTTGACGGTATATGTTTGATTAGTTCTGGTTGTGGACTTCTATGCACAACATGTTGATCAACTAGACGTCGCTGTCAAACTAAAGGCAACGGATAAGGATTGCTCTAATCCAATCCAGTCTTCATCCACCACATACTTGGGGACAATCTATATCTGCTCGACAAATAGGATATGAATCAGCATGGACCATGTCCCGTGTGGACTGGAAAATTCGCGAAATGAGCCCCCGGTCTTTTTAATATTTGTCCCTGTTAGGAACCAACTCACCTCGCCACCCAAACCACCAACCTCGAAATTTCTGTAGTGATAACATACTAAAATATCTCTCATGACAATTATCTTTCCTGTCATGCAGGGCATCAGCAAAGGTGTGGTTGTGGACAACCTCTTGTCATCCATGGTGAGCCGAGGGAAGGCGCCTGATTTCGTCCTGTGCATTGGGGACGACCGGTCGGACGAGGACATGTTTGAGAGCATCGTGTGCCCGTCGAACAGCAGCGTCAAACTCCCGGCGAGCAGCGAGGTGTTCGCTTGCACGGTCGGCAAGAAGCCGAGCATGGCCAAGTACTACCTCGACGACACGGTCGACGTGATCAAGATGCTTCAGGGTCTCGCCAATGCGCCGTCGCAGCGGCCACGGCAAGTGCAGCTGCGGGTCTCGTTCGAAGGCTCACTGTGATGGAGACAAGGATTATTCTGCACAGTATAAAAAACCAAGGAGGAAATTCCAATAACTAATGGAAAAGATGATGATGATTCAGTTCGTGTGGTTTAGGGGTTAGTTGCAGAAGTTACAGGATAAACAGGTTTTTTGTTTTTTTTTTCACCTTCTTTTTCTTTCAACATTTTCAGCCTTCTTTCATGCTTGTATATGCCCGTATGATAAAATATGCGAGAAGGTTTCAGCCACCTTGTATATGTAGTTGACGATGACGATGAAATCAGAAAAAAAGGAAAAAATGATTCTTTCTTCATGTTGTCTCTTGCTTGCTTCCTTCTCCGTCCATTGGCCGTCTCATTCGGGCATTTCGGCCATGCTTTTCACCTTTGCTGCATTATTACAGACCGATATGGATGCCCAAGTGCCGGATAGCGCCAGCGTCTTCAGATCTGGTGCTCCTTATCCGGCTACGTCTCCACTCTCTTCTCTCGCCGGCGTCTGACGGTGACCGGAGGATCGCCGCCGATATTGGCAGCAGCAGCACATTCCTCTCCTGATCCGAATGCTGTGGAAACGTTGAACTTTTTTTCCCTTTAATTGCAACACATTCCTCATCCAAATGCTGTGAAAACGACTCTGGAATTCTTTTCCCCTTCAGAATTGTTGCACATTGCTAATCCAAATGATGTGGAAACGTTGATTTTATTTTATTTTTCTTCAGAGACGGGAGCCTCGCCAGCTGCCAAGTTGTAGTTCAATGGGCTGCCTGAAGCCTGATGCAGACATCTCCTAGGAGGGATCGGGAGATTCAAAAAAAGGAGTACTAAAGTAAAGGCTTTTTTGCCATGATTATGGCGGGAACGTTTTTCTCTCCAACAACAGGTGCCTGATGTTAGTAGGCACAGTTGATGTGGTACACGAGAGGCTGTGGAGGACAAACGCTGATAAAAGGGACAAGCGATCCATCATTTCATCTCACCGGCAAGAGACTTTTGGCCCAAATAATTCAGATGTCCGGCTGACCCGCCACACTCTGTCGGTAACCGTGCATGTACATCTATCTTCTCATGTCGCTGATGAACAGGAGTAAACAACTAGCAGCCGGATTAGGAGAGAATTATATGGCCTAATGAAGTTGCTAGGAGTAGGAGTTTACCCAGAAACCTGAACCAAGTCATTGCTGTTCTTTTTTTTTTTTTCCAATGGATCAAAGCCTGATGAAACTTCTGTGATCGCCCATACTAGGAGCTGTGGTTGAAATGACAAGCTGCTTTGACCCGGCTGGCCTGAGAGGGTAGCACGAATCTTCTTTCCTACTCCTAAGTGATAGCTTGCTAGCTTTGCGCGGGCTTCTACCAATACTGAAGTCAACAAAGGTAGCGAAGGATAAGAAGACGATATGCATGCAACCTCTTGCTTTCTTATTCTTTTCGCTACTACCCAATCTTGATTCCATGGAGGCATGGACACATGGCTTGACATATAACGCTGGTAACCAATTAAACTCTCTTACTACCTTGGATGCCATCTCAGGTTAACTTACTTTAGGTCAGGTCACTGCACTAGCATCCGGCTTGTGCCCATTCTACATTTCAGCATGTGGAGCAGTCTCATCGTTTGATTACGGCTGGTAAGCCGTTAAACGAAGCAAAACCGAAACTAAATTACGGGTAAAGCTTTTATTATGTTTTCTTAACTACTCAAAAGCTAATACTGAAAAATAGAAAGAACTCAAAATTAAGTCTAAAACTGGCTGCGTTTGATTTCTTCAAAAGTAGCGATATTTTCAGCGCACGTAAACCGAAGACTCATTAACACATAATTAATTAAGTATTAATAATTATAACCTTGAAAAATGAACTTATTTGATTTTTTAAACAACTTCTATATACAATTTTTTTTAAAAATGTATCATTTAATAGTTTAAAAGACGTACTAATGGAAAATGAGAAAATTGAAGCTTAGAGTTAAGAAAAGAACTGAGACTAAGTTGTAAGCAAATAAGAGAACGATGTTTGATTTCTTTTGAGTCTGGCCTACCATGCAAGACTGTGACATCAAAGATTCAAAGGTAACAGATGGCGTAGGGCGACCGCGAGGCGAGGATCGGATGCATGACGACGCGCCGATGGCTTGTCTGTCTGGACTGTGTGCCGTCTGCTCTCCTCCTGGCCAGGTTCAGAGAAATGCTACTACAGACTACAGTGCTAGTAGTTTTGGTAGGGCTCAACTACATGGATCTGATCGTGCCATGAATGCTTTCGCTGTAGCTACGCAGAACTGTTTGACCCGAGTTTATGCAAACATGAACATGTTTTTTGATTGATTGGAATTCAAGAGTATAATTACTTCTTTATTGTTTTTTTTTTGTGATGGTAGCTGGAATGGACATGGCACTGTGAAGTCTGAAACCATTTATATTCAGTATTCTTGCTGAATTACGTGTGGAGAGAATTCTCTCCTCAGAGAGGAGGTAGTTTTATATGGTAGTAGGTCGTAGAAGAAGCTCCGTCTACGTTGCTATCTCCCAAAAGTGTTTTTGTTTTGTTCTGTTTAGTTTCGTCTATCCTCTTGCATCGCGAGACATGAAAATACATCCACATCCTCATGGTCTTATCTCGTATCTGAAGACTGCCGGAACCGAGAACGGATGAAAATAAAGCTATACCTCAGGATGCTTCTTATCCATATATCCTCGAATACAGTTGGTTCTCATCGAGATAGGTTCTCGTCAAGATATTGTGTTTGCTAGTACTACCCTAGGACTCCAGGACAAGTTTTGGATATGACCAAGTTAGGTCTTGGACTATTATTTCCACTCTCCCATTTGTCCATCTGTATGTCCATAAATTCCAACATATTATTGCCGCCTGACTCCTGTTGGTGACATGACATGAGCACACCGAGTTATTAATTTCCCGGTGATCTCATTCTCATCTGATCATCTGAACTGGATGGAGTACAAACAACCGTATTCATGGCATGGGACGCCGAATGTTCTGACCAAGAGATGAGGACGGCGCATCGTCGATAAGGCAGCAGAAGGCTCGGTGCAATGTGTGCGAATAATTGAGCCAACCAAGGAAAAGAATATCCGATGACCTTCCTTGCTTCTCGATCGATCAGAGATGGAAAAATCTTCTTTAGCATGCATGCATGGCATCGATCGATCGATCGATCGGACAAGAAATCCTCCCCCGGATCAAGCACAATGTCCGTCCCAGGAACACGACACTAGACGCTTCCAGATGTATATAATCCACTACTGTGTTGTGAACTTTATCAGCATCTCGCCTGCATTGTACGTTCATGAGCAGATAGACAGAGTTGGTCTAATTCAACAAGCATGTGTGCCGACGAAGAATATGTGGCAGTATTATTAGCGCCTCACACTCACAACCAATCGTCACACGTCTCGCTCTAGCTTTAATTTGGACGATTTCCCCGTGTCGTATCCGTGCGGATCGAGGAGGGGACTGATCGAGCATATGCTCCGCCCGCCCACCGCGACGCGACGCGACGACGTGCGCGTCGCTAACACCGGGCGGCGCCGTGTGTCGTCGTCCGCGCGTACGTACGACGTCGTCGGCGCCTGCATCGATCGGTTTGATTGATCCTGCAGTTGTGCCAAGCCAGCCGATTATTATTTCCTCGTAGTGTTGTGCTGCACTGAATGTCCTAGCTAGCTGCACTGCGTCGTAGGCGTGGTATATTCTCTGAAGAATTGGTGGTGCTACTGCATTATATTGCGTCGTTGGCGTGAGCCGGCCACATGCACTTTCTTGCGAGAGCGACAGCGTTGGACGTACGGGCACGAGTTCAGCGACGGCTCTGGGCTTAACCAGACGTGGTTGTACAAGAGGCACTCGGTTCGGTTACTGAATTTCAACCCTGCACTCCAACGTAGGTACACATGTCGCGGTAAGAAAGGTCGCTACGTGGAGAGTTTTAGATTGACCTGTTTGGTTGGTATGGAAGTGTTGTCGACTGTTCCGTTTATTAAAACGTGTCCTAGTTGTTGTAATCTTTTTATTATTATTTTAGAAACAGTTAGTTGTTGTAATCAGCTAATGACACAAAACTCCCATGATACATTTGAGGAGCAAATGACGATATGGTTTATGTAACAGTCAAATTACCTTGCGAGTTCAGGATGACGCCCACCCATAATGAGGGCTGCATCTGCTAAACTTATTTTTTGCAAGATACATACTTCCACATAACAGCATTATTGGAGAAGCCAGAGCAGGAAATAGCAGATAATCGCAAAAAAGGGGATATAATAACAGATAGATGGGCCTCAAATTGATAGATGGGCCTATCATACTAGACGCTAGAGATTGAGGCGGAGTAAGTTCATCGGAGATCCCTTAGCTCGTCAACGAATCCGATTTTCGTTCTTTAACCGGAAAACCAGATACAACGGGTCCCTCAACAATCAAAACCGGTGCAATATAGGTCCCATGGTGGTTTGGACGCCGGTTTTAGCCGACGTGGCGCTTACGTGGCTAAATTGACTCGGTCTTCATCAGACGTGGCATTGATGTGGCATTGACGTGGCAATTTGATTTGAAAAAAAATAAAAACTGTGACCCCACGTGTCAGTTACACCAAAAGAATTAATTAAAAAATGATGGGCCCCACGTGAGACCCACATGTCATTCTCACCCCTACTTTTCTTCCACCTCTCTCCCCATCTCCCCTCTCCTCTCTCCCGGTGCTACGAGGTCACGGGGAGGTCCGGTGGCAGCGGTCGGCGATGCGGGAGAAGGGGAGGGCGGAGTGGCAGCGCGCGAAGCCGGCGGGGCTATCACGCCCAGAGATTCACAAACCCGAATCCCAAGCAGAATGTGCATTAAGCCCCTGTCCAGGACCGGCCAAGGTACACAAACGACAAAGTTGATATACAGATCCACGTCTTACAAACACCATAAAAATATCTTACAAAAATGCAGCGGAAAAGATAAACAAGCTATTCCAGATAACTAGACGCTCGTAGCGTGGTGACTCCAATCCACGGGTATCCTTGACGGTAGCAACAAACCTACTCCTCCGAGTAGCCATCATCTAACACATGCTCCAACTCTGATGTGGGAAATGATAAAGTAAGAGTAAGTACTACCCACTGTACTCAACAAATCATACCAGAATAGGGACAAATGATGCAAGTAATTCCAAAGGAGGCTAAAGAGTTGAATTGCATAAAACAAGCATTTAAAAACAATAGTTGAATGTGGTAAAAGAGTTGAGTTAATTAAGCAAGATTAAATCACCATTGCCCAACGCTACACCACGTTGCGACAGGCCCAAACCACAACCTGAGCTACACCAGTTCCATTAGATCAAGTTATTAGAGGTATGACTAATCACGATGAATCCGGTTGATCGCCCATAACTGCGGGCACAACTATTCGAATAGTTTTACTCTGATCAGAGGTGTACAACTGTACCCACAAGACACAGCCCCATGACACGTTACCGTGTGCCGACATATCACCATGGTACACCGGAAAGGGACTGTGACAGGACCCTTCGCACAACCCTTTCTAACCAAGCGCACCACACCACAGGTTTTACCCCCACCTTTAAACCAAGGCAGGCAGCCCCCTCTCGTGCCTAGATGAATCCGGCAGCTGATCAACGAGTAAACCCCCGCCGACCCAACTCCATCATGCCCACCCTTGCCTGGATGCGTCGTCTAGGAAAAGGCCACACTACAAGCCCAGCCATTACCCATGCTGGCTTGTGGAAAGTACGATAATTCTTCCAGGGTTTGCCGCGAACCGGTCCTTAATCGTCATGAGTACAACCATCAAAACCATGTACTCACAACCCACCATTAATCAGGTTTTAGTTGGACCAATTAATTGGTCATTTACGATTAACCATCATGAGCTACCATTAAATATCCATCATTAAATAAATAGTGGTACATTAGTCACACCAATAGTGTGCTAATGTTTCTAAGCAGGGCTAAGCATGTTCTAACCTAGCCACTACTCAAATTACTTCCCAAGCTATCAAAGGAACAAGGTATTTAGAACATACGGCTGACTACAACGGGTAATTAAGCCCATAGATGACATTATAAAACAATGAGATATTTAGAGAAAAATAAGACCTTCGCAATTTAGGTACAATATGTTCAAGTGAATAAGCATGACTTGCTCTTGAACTGACGGAACTTCGGCGACCACTTCGAAATACTCCGGAGCATCGGAACTGTCGGATTCTATACGATAAACAAAGCACACAAGCAATACAAGCAATAAGTCTACTGAAACAACAAAAGAAACCAATTTTAATGAATTCTAGACATTTTAACGAATCCACAAAAACTTGAATGGATTAAAACGGAGCTCGAATGATTAAGATATGAATTTTAGAATATGAACTATGTAATTACTATTAACCGAAAAACCTTAATTAATTGATATGTTTTAACGCCTACGAACGAACAAGGTTAACGGAAAACAAACTCCGGTTAACGAGCCTCACGGGTCAGCGACTCGACGAGTCAACCTACCATGGCACGGGACCACGCAAACGGTCAACAGAACCGGCGAACAGAACTGGCGGCCCACAATGGCTCTAGGGTTTTAGGACGACTCGGTACGACCAAACCGACATGACACTACACCACACTACAGGCGAGCGTAAGCAGCAAGCGGCTAGTGAATGCATACGTATCACGGCAAGGGCACGGCTGCGGCTATGGCTAGGTGCGGCGGTAGCGAGGTCGGTAAACCGACAACGGCTAGACGACTGCTAGGTAGTTAGGGTTTTAGGCGGCTAACGGCACGGCAAGCGACACGGCGAAGCGGTAGCGACACGGTAACGGGTCGGCAGCACGGCTACCGTGTGTGGCAAAGTGGCGGCAGCAGCTTGGCTGCGGCAAAATAGCAGCACGGCAGCCGGCAGGCGGGGCAGCAACGGCGTGCGGTGCTAGGGCAGCGGCAGCGGCGGCGAGGCGACGCAGCAGCGGTGCGACATGATAGCGGCGGCAGCACGGTAAGGCGGCAGCTCAAGGAGACGACGATGACAATGGATAGATTAGATAGAACCCTAGGGGTAAACTATACCGGTGAACAACATGGGGAAGGGGAGAGCTCACCGGAGAAGACGACAGCGACGAGGGGCGGCGCCTAGCGGTGGCGGCGAGCGAGGGCAGCGGCGGCTAGGGCGCAGGTGGTGGCTAGGGCTAGGGGCAGGGGAAAAACAAAAAGAAAAGAGGGGGTAAGGGGGCTTAAATAGGGGGAGGGGCTGGATTTTAGGTGGCCCGACCTAGGGGAGGGGGTGGCGCATAGCAGAGAGAGGGGAGGTGGCGCTGGGCAGAGGGGGGAAAGAATACGAGAGGAAGGGAAACCTAAAAAGGAAAGGTGGGGGAAACAAATGCGGTGCCTTTTCGGGAAAGGAAAAAGAAACTGAACCGGAATAGGAGTAGGACTTGGCTCATCATACAAAACGAAACCGTGGCGGCAAAAAGGGTCGGCGGATACAACGAACCGCGAACAGGGAGAGTGAACCGGGAAAGGTTCACGACCAAAGGAGGGGAAGGAAAGTATTATTAATTCAAAACCTGATATTTTAAATTAACATTATTACTTCCTCTGCTCTGAATATTCCGCTGAAAGTCCTGTTAACGATTTGAAGCAAAGAGAACTCAAAAAAAAGTTCTCCCTGACAATTCCGATTATTACGCACATTGTTAATTTAGGGTTTGCTCCTGGTTGAACAAAGTATTTTTTATAGACCATTTGCGGATGATTTAGAAACTACGGAAAAGGGGAAAACTCCGGGTGTGACAGGGGCGGACGCGCGGGCGGAGTAGCGGCTCGTGAGGCCGGCGGCAGGCGGTAGCGGCGCGCGAAGCCGGCGGGGCGGTGGCAGGCGGACGCGCGGGTGGAGTGGCGGCGAGCTCCTCCCCCGTGCGCGACCGGCCGGCTGGCGAGCTCTCCTCCGAACTCAAGAGGAGAGAGAGAAGGGAGGGAGGAGAGATGGCCGGGAGAGGGAGGAGATAGAGAGGAGGGTGGGACCCACTGACAGGTGGGTCCCACTATTTTTTATCTTGTGTTTGACTGATATGTGGGCCCTACATCTTTTTCTAAAAAATTAATGTTTACATTCTGCTTCCAATGCTACGTCACCGCCACGTAGGACGAGGACCAAATCAAACTAGTCACATAGGCGCCACGTCAATGCCATATCAGATGAAGACCGAGTCAAATTAGCCACGTAGGCACCACGTCAGCCGAAACCACCGTCCAAACCGCCTTGGGACATATTTTACCCGGTTTGGATAGTTGAGGGACCTCCTGTATCTGGTTTTCCGGTTGAAGGACGAAAATCGGATTCACTGACAAGCTAAGAAACCTCAGATGAACTTATTCCGATTGAGGTGCTCAGGCCTACCAGTTAGTTAAGTCGAGCTCTCACACAAATGGCCCAAGCCCACTGAAAGCCTCTCAACTGGCCCTAGAAAGAAATAAGTTCATCTGAGGTCCCTTAACTTGTCAACGAATCCGATTTTCATCCTTCAACTGGAAAACCAGATACAACGGGTCCCTCAACTATCAAAACCAATGCAGATGAGGTCCCTAAGTGGTTTGGACGGAGGTTTTGGCCGACGTGTCGCCTACGTGGCTAATTTGACTCAGTCTTTATCTGATGTGGCATTGACGTGGCGCTTAAGTGGCAATTTGATCCAGAAAAATAATAAACCCGTAGGACCTTGTTGATGCAAAAAACACACACTGGCCTGGGAGATCTGTTTAACTCCGGTGCAGGTCCAAAACTTGCTTTCGGGTTCAAGGGCGTGCTAGTTGTTTTGTCCTGCAATCAACAAGATGAAACATGCAAGTTTTATTAGTAATAATAATCGATCAGCTGGGAAGCCGATGTCATATCGTGATGTAACCCAGCCGATGCAGTGCGAGGTGAATCGGCTGTAAAGCATATTCAATGACAAACTAACCCTAAACTTGATCCATCGGCTGTAAATATCAGTACTATATAATCTATAAATCAATATTACTTTAAAAATCAGCAATTGGGATAGATCGGACTTAATCGAGATGGTATAAATTGCCCAAGTCTAAAATAACATTAAATAACGATTATATGTATTCATATTGTAGCCGATGCCCAGATTTAAGCGTGTATCAGCCATAGCTCCGATATAACCTTATACTAGGATATTCTCTTACAACAAATATACCTAACAACCATCAATCAGGTTGGCGGTAAGTTCGATATATTTATATTAGATTAGATCCTAATATAAGGGGCAGATATAACACATTAAACAGAGCACAAACTATGTAAAACAACTATACCAAGTAAGATCGGCTGAAACCCCGATACTATCCTTATCAATAACCATGAAACAAGCTATAGATCATGGTTCTAAACACGACTTAGTAGATCAAACTTAACTGATATAGCACTAAGTATGAAAAGAAGCATAATATCTAGACAATCAAGCCGATGGTTGCCTTTTCAGGATGATGAATACATTATATAATTTAAACCAACAAGTCAATCTAGCCGTTATCGACAAAACTTTAGATAAAGATCGGCCAATGCAAGTAGAAAGCATTGTCAATCTAGATTATATTATATATATGATAACTCGAAAATACACAAGATAGAATTAGAGTGTCATAAAGATGTAAGCACTAATTTCGATAATGCAAACCGCCATAACAAGTTTTACCTCTTCGCCGAAGATCGAAACCGATGCATCTCGACTCGAAAGCAAGAACTTGTCGAAACAAAGTAACAAAAAATGTTGGCGATGCGCCGAGATTGATTGAATTGATGTTGATTATTTTCAAGATCTCGGGCTTACATTTATACCCGAGCATACAAACTTGTCCGCGATGGACACGACTCATATTGTCATAACACAACTCCAATTAACGAACAAGGCTCTTAGGCGAACTCTTACCGAAAATATCTATAAGAAAATTACATAAAATCCTAATTAATAGATACAGTTGCCAATCTTGGACTCCATCCTTGCCCGACAATACCGTTATAATCCTTCTTTCGAACCCTACATTAATCATGTAACCAATATCGGCTGTATCAAATATCATATCAAACTCGATATCGGCCGATACAGTCTTCTAGCCGATGCGCACTCTGTTTCCGAGAACCCCGCAGATCTTCAAATCCGCTTCGAATTGGATCCCGTTTCCGATTCATATGCTTGCCAAATTTCATCGTCAATAGACCCACATGTCAGTTTCACACACAAATTAATAAAAAAATGGTGGGCCCACATGGGCCCCCACATGTCATCCTCACTACTTCCCTCTTCTCTATCTCCTCTCGGAAAGCAGTGGAGCGTGGGCATCGCCGGCGAGAGGAGAGCACCTCCACCGTGCTTGCTCCGGCCGCCACGGTGAGCGGCGACAGTAGCCACCTCCTCCATGGCGATGCTCCGAAGCTCCCTCTTGTTGCCGCCTACCTCCTTCTCCCCTTCCTTGTATGGCCGCGTCATCGCGCACATCGTGGGGTCGTCCCACGCCTTCTCGAAGTGCGACGGCGAGAACATGGCCACCACCACGGTGAGGGTGCGGTTGCCGGTGCCGAAGCCGACGAGCCGCTCCAGCGTCCTCCGGTAGTCGTCCATCTTGCCGGTGGACCTGGCGAGGAATGGCGCCCAGTACAAGGACACTGTCACGTTGTGCACCGGGAACGCCCAGCGCCAGAACTTGCGATCTTGCGGGTTTGGGTCACGGTACACGAGGGTGTACGGGAACACCGTGGTGAGGAGGCAGACGAGCGACTCCGCCTGGTTGCGCGCCATCGAGTTGCTGACGAACACGACGTGCTTCCCGCTCGCTGCAACGATGAATGCCGCCGTGTCAAACACCGAGAGCTCGCACAACGTCGGCTACCACCGCCAGTCCAGGTAACCCGTGTCCAGCCGCCCGTTCCCGATGCACCGCTCGCTCTCCTTCACGTTGCACGCCGTGCCATTGTACCACTGCCCCTTCTCCCTTCCCCTTATCCCAGTTGGCCGCCGCGCACCGCGCTTCTCCCAGCCGGTCACTGCCCATCGTGCCATCCTCCCCGCCGTCATCCACCCATCTCTTCATGGCCCGTCACGCCATCCACCCCGCTGGCTGCCGCTCGTCTCGGCGCCGTGGAGGTTGGAGTGATAAGAGAGGAGTGAGAGGGGAGAGAGAGGGGAACGGGGAGAGAAATGAAGAGAGGGGAGAGAGTCAGAGAGGAGGAAGAAGAGGAGGGGTGAGAATGACGTGTGGGGTCCACGCGGGTCCCACCATTTTTAATTAGTTTTTTTGGTGTAACTGATATGTGTTTTTATTAATTTCCGAATCAAATTGCCACGTCAGATGAAGACTGGGTCAATTTTGCCACGTAAGCTAAAACTGTCGTCCAAACCGCCATGGGATCTATATTGCATCAGTTTTGACAGTTGATGGATCCGTTGTATCTGGTTTTCTGGTTGAAGGACGAAAATCGGATTCGTTAACAAGTTAAGCGACCTCAGATGAACTTATTCCCCCTAGAAAGAAACAATTTCAAGCCTAAATTAACACCGGTAGAATGCACGGGGCCCATTGACCTACCATTAGACGGCGATCCGGTTAAATCGAAGATCAAAAGGCCACACCGACGACCGAGATCCCAAAAAGGGCCGTTCGTGGCCATGAGGCCATGGCCATTTCGACGTCTCCTCATCACTGGTGCCTAACTTCACCTCACGTTCATTTATGATGAAAAACGAGAAGATTTCTCAGCTTTACATGTGCACGTTTTCCAAGCTATTAAACATTATGTATTTTTTTAAAATAATTTTATAAATCATGTTTATCTAAAATTTGGGTTTAAGAGAATTAATACTAAATAAATCACATGTTGATGGGTCATCTCGTTTTACCTCATCTCAAACACTCTATAGCACTCTTATTCCCCCTGTTTCATTATATTATATTATAAGTCATTTTGACTTTTTTTCCTAGTCAAACTTTTTTACGTTTAATCAAGTTTTCAGGAAAATTACAGTAGCATTTCTATCATTAAATAAATATATTA
This sequence comes from Oryza punctata, assembly GCA_000573905.2. Taxonomy (NCBI): domain Eukaryota; kingdom Viridiplantae; phylum Streptophyta; class Magnoliopsida; order Poales; family Poaceae; genus Oryza; species Oryza punctata. The sequence goes on from CM002489.2 coordinate 40,069,568, forward strand.
TCAAAATATATTCAATGCTAGAATAGACAAAACCAATTTGGTGTTTGAAATGTTGCTAATTTTTTCGTTTTTTAGATAATGTGCTATTTTTTTCTATAAATTTGATTAAACTGAAGAATATTTGACTACGAAAGAAATCGAAATGACTTATAATATGAAATTACCAAATACCACGTCTTCCTCCGAGCATTAGTGGCCGATCGACCGCAACGGCTGCCATGAGAAACCAAAACGCCCGGGACGACTACAGACAGTGGCCGACGACGAGACGACGGTGACCACGAAACTACCAAATTCAGGAGTAGTAAATCCGATCAGGTATGGCCGATCAATTATTGCATCTCGCCACACACCGATGATGCGTCAATCTCAGAGAGATAGACTGCAGTTATAAATCTCTGTCCGAACTCCTAAAATTCAAGAGATTCATATACAGACATACAGTTAGATGCGTATGAATAGAAACTTTACTCCACCGTAGTATAGTACTCAAAGAATTGAGTGCATGAGCTGTTGGAACAGCCTGTGATAACGTGAGGGGTGTCCACCGTTTCCCGTTGTGGTGGACTTGCTGCAGTAATGGAAGAACAGCTCACTGACCACAGCAGAGTAGATCGTGTGACTCGTGAGAAGATCTCATTTTCTCAAGTGAAGATGTAGCAGAGGAAGTGAAGAAGATGTTGTAGCAGTAGCAGTAGCAGAGCAGAGGAGTTGGACCAGTCTTTTTCACATGCTGGTCCATCTCCAGCTTATTACCTGTTTCTACTACATTAAGTCAATTATTAGTGAAACCAAACCTTTCACTCAGATCTTGTACCTGCAACCGAAGTACTGGAGCAGAGACATTTGGATCCACTCATCCAGAGGCTCTCGAGTCCAAGATCTCCATGGTTGGACTCACAGTGGGGTAAGTAGAAAAAATGATAAGAGGAAAAAGGTTCGGATAAAAGAGAGAATCTTTGATGAGCCTTTACAGATCAGACAAGATCCCTTCCCAAACTTGACAGCATGCGTAGTGTTTTTACCTCTGAAAAGAGAAAGATGTCCTGACGAAATTCCGAATGCGAGGAGCAAACAAAAGAGCACACGCACAGTGGCACAGTGCGGTGGTGGTGCAGCACAGCACGCTCACATGGTGATGGTCGCCGGCCGATCAAACGATGGGATCAAACAAATTTCCTTTCCATGTGTGCACAGTTGCTTTGCCCCGGTTTCGCATCAGCATCATCAAATGCAAACATGGAAGGCTGTTTGGCCTCTCTGGTCTAATCGAATGGACTAAATGTTAATCAGATTAACACACTGTAGTGTACAGTTTGATGAGTGATTGGGTGGTGTTTGATTGTCCTAACAGGTAATGTTTTCTTTGGAGTTCTGATCAGAGGAGTCACTTCGCTGAATATATTGGAACCAAACTGGACTCAAATGGAGGTAAAAAAGAAAGAAGAATCTCTTCTCTTCGTAGCATATGGGTTTTACTTTTACAATTTTTCTTGCTGTTGGATGCAATCGCTAGTTCACTACCAATAACCTAGCAAGCAAAAGGAGGGGGCAAAAAACTGAACAAAAGAATCATCTTTTTTTTTTGTTTCCTTTTGAGTTTTGATGATCGAAATGGTGATCATGAACAGCTCCCGACTCTGCTGAGCTGCCTGCCTCCGACGACCCAGAGCAGCGTCCTCCTCGCGAACGACGGCCGTTCCTCCGCCGCCACCGACGACACGACGCTGTTGCCGCCGCAGCTCCCGGCCTCGACGTCCCAGTCCTTCGCCACCGGCCACCGGAACGACACCGCGCGCCTCTCCGCCGCCGCCGCCGCCGCGCCGCCGGGCTCTTTCTTGGACGGCACCATCCAAATCTTGGACACGGAGAAGCTGTCCTTGGCGAGCTTCGCGCCGGCGGCCGCGTCGTCGGAGTTCTTGTGCGGCGTCGCGCGGAATGGCGGCAGTCGGAGCGAGGACTCCCCGCGCTTGGAGGCGCCGAACTCGCACTCAGACATGGCGCCGCGGCGGCGCGACTTGGAGACCGCCGCCGGTTTCTTCTTCGGCGGCTTGATGGACACGCGGAGGGAGGCGTGCGCGTCCATGACGTACTCGTAGGATCCCATGGAATGGCACCGTCTTTGCCCGAGACCAGCCTTGGCATTGGCGTCGCCATTGCCATTGCTGCTGGTGCCAGCTCCATCCCCTTCACCGGCGATGGCGTTGGCGTTGACGTTGCCTTCCACGCACATGAACTTTCCAAGCTTCACCTCGACCACCTCCTCTGCTCCTGGCGCGTCTTCGCCACCGACATCGGCTGGCTCGGCGTCGGCATCGGCGGCGTCCCTGGCGCGATTCGCCGAAGGGACCATGTCGCGGGAACTCTCGGACTCCAGCACCATCACGACGGGGCTGCAAGTCGGCGAGAGCTCGGCGAGGAGGCTCCTACGGCAGAGCGGGCAGGTGGAGTGCGAGAGGAGCCAGGTGTCGATGCACTCGAGGTGGAACGCGTGGCTGCACTTGGGCAGCAGCCGGAGCTGGTCGTCGTCGGCGAACTCGCACAGGCAGACGGCGCAGTCGAACGGGTCCTTGCCCTCCGTGCCGCCGCCGACGCCCACGACGTTCCGGTACAGGAACACCGGGAGCGCGTCGATGAAGGCCTGGTCGACGCCGGCGTCGTGGAGGTGGAACAGCTGCTGCAGCTGGCCCTGGAACGCCGTGACGCTCTCGGCGTCCTCCCGTGCTCTCCGCTGGCGGTGCAGCCGGAGCAGGTGGCGCACCAGCAGGTGCAGCAACCCGCACACGAAGAAGACGATCGCCAAGATGGCCACGATGAACACGATGCTCGGGCTTATCTTGTTCTCCACGCCATCAATCCCCGACGACGACGCCGGAGTCTGCTGCGGCGGCGGCGATGGCGGCTGCCACGTCGAGTTGCTCATTCTTCAAACAACCACAAATCCAAACAAAAAAAACTCTGCCTTTATACGCTCTACGATCCAAAGATCGATTTTTTTTTCTAGCTTGGTTGCGATGAGCTTAGGGGTAGGAGAAGGATCTTGGCATGGCAGCCATTGGCAATGAAGAAGGACAGAGGACACACAGAGCAGGTGATGGCGATGGAAGAAAAAGAAAAGAGGAGCAGTAGCAGTTGCAGGTTTAGGGGGAAGGGAAGCTTTGTGTGAGAGAGAAGTCGTAGGCGAAATAGTACTAAATGTGCAAGGAGGATTAACTAGCTTAATCAATGGGCAAGAAATGGCGTAGCTTTAGGTGTGTTTAGGTGAAGGGTTAGCAACCAAAGTATGAGACGACATGCAAGGTGTGGGTCACTGTAGTGAGGTCGTTTTGATGGCATCAATGGCCACAGAAAAAAACAAAAAAAAAGATATTAAAAAGAATTAATCTGTGCCATCGCTGTTCTTAGCTGATTCGCTAGCAAGTGTAGATGCGTAGTACCACAGGTAATTAGTAAGCTGTTTATGTGAGCATCTGTTTTTTCGTCCTCGCCATTTAATTTCTTTGCTGGTTTTGTCGGTGTCATATGTTGTTCTTTTCTCTCTCTTTTTTTTTTGGGGGTGTTTGATCGAGTAACTAAACTTGGGCTTATTTTAATCTGCATTGACTTTTGCAGGATTAACAATTGCCGGCGCGTGTGATGTGTGATGCATACGCCGGCCTGTCAGTGTCCCGTTCAACGTGTAGTACTTGTATGGAGGATTCGGTTTTTTGTAGCCTCGTGTACTTTCTTCTTGCACGCAGGTTTGCATCGACTGGATACTACCCTGTTCTACGCCCTCCTCCTGCTGCTAGTACGTAGTACAGTACTACTACTAAAAATCAAATCGAACTATACGAAACGATCAGTAATTCTTTTTTTTTTTGAGAACTAAACGATCAGTAGTAATTCAGTAACTGCTCATGCAGTAGTGGAGTACTGGTACTAATTCAGTTGTAGAGCTAGCAGTAATCGGAGAACTAGCCATGAAATTCTCCAAGAACACATCCACATGGGATAGAATTTGATTTCTCTTACTATTATGTTGTAACGTTTAGGGGTTTTCTAACTAGCTTCATAAGATGGTGATCTAGTTGATCTAGATTCGAAGTTTCACATCTTCTATTTATTTAATATATTAGATCATTCGCTAATATTCACGAGCAAATGACCATTTCTTATCGTTTTCATCACTTCCATCCAACATCCATGGCTAGCTCTCTTGTGATACTGTGATTTCACAGCGTGGCAATGTTTGTCAGTTTTCACAAGATTGCAAATTTGCAATCTGCCGGATCTGCTGGTGCTGATCCTTGGCTGGGCACCGATGCCACACGCAGACAGACACAGGAAATTAATGGCTACTACACGATCTGTAGTATGTGTGATTCATGGTGCTCACGACCATCACTTCAGACTTGTGAATGGTTTGATGGCCTCGCTCTCAGGTGATTAGCTGAGGCAAAGAGAGACACAAGCGAAACAGGTTCAGGGAGAAAGAACAGTGGGGCGCGAATCACGAGGCACAGATTTTTCAGATCCAGATAGTATAAGGATATGCTGCTCGTGATCGTGATGGCGATTTTGATGAGGATTTCTACTGTACTCGATGGTAGTAGTAGGAGGAGGAGGTGGATTTGACTTTTGCCAGTTTCCAGAAGGCTTTTCGAGCAGCAGGTCCCAAAAAGTGCCCCCCATTTAATTCCTTGTCCATGCAAAAGGACAGAAAACTACACTAGCAAGTCTGGCTAGCTGCAAATCTGCAATGCAACAAAGCTTGCAAGTGCATGGCGATCTGCTGCAATTTGTGCATTTGTGCATGCCATGCCAAAGCTTCTCTCTGCTCTTGTGATCCTATCTGAGGAGTGCTGACCACTGGTGAGTCAACGCATGGTCCAACCCAGAATTCACGGTCAAACTGAAAAATGTGGACAGAAACTACAGCGCGAGTGACCTCAGTTTACTGCACTTTCCCTGCTACAGTGTCGCCCATATTTTTTTAGTCATTTAATACGATCTCCACGATGTTACTACCTGATGCAATTCTTGCCGTTTATATGCACGAATTAAACTGTTACTACTAGTAACATTTACAGAGCAAAGAGAGTTCCAGCATAACTCATGTGTTCACTGTTGAAGAATGTAGTGCTACAGTGGTATATAATGTACCTGCATCAATCACATCAACAATGAGAGGAGAGTATTAGAGTTCACTTTGCATTGGTCGATGAATGATGAGTGGATGACCAAACGCAAGCTTGGCTCAAGCAGTGCAGAGTGCACACAGTGAGCCATCTGGCCTGTGATGCCATTGGCAGAAAGCATTAGCTGGCAATCTGGCATGGAACACAGGTAATAGCCACATCACAGAGTAGTGGTATCAGTCTAGCAACTTATACATATCAGGCTGCGTTATTTTCAGGGGTTGGCTTTGGATGAGTCGCAAGCAAAACGAGAAACATAATTAGCATATAATTAATTAAGTATCAATTATTAAAAACTTAGGAAAGAGATTTGTAAGTAGCTTCTATAAAAATTTGTAATAATGTACCGTTTAACGTTTTGAAAAGTATATTAATGAAAATTAAGTAATTAGTCAATTCAAACCGTAGTGTAGAACGTGCCCTGATTATGAGCTGTAGCACAGCTTACCAACACCTAAAAAATAATTGTAAACAAAACTTTTCCATATATGTATTTTTAGAAATTTAAAAGTAAATGTCGGTGCTATTGTATAGGCCACCTCAACTTGTCGAACCTGGCCAAGAACAACGAAGTGATCTTCTCGAATCTCGACCTAAGCACTGTGCTACAAATTTCTTCCCTGTTTTTTGGGTGTTGACAATGGAAAATCCCTAGCACTACTAGCTGTAGCATTTAGCATAGCATGAAGGAAGGAGTATTTTGTTTACAGTGTTGAGGCCATCAGAAATTCAGAATTCAGTAACTCGTGCCGACAAAAACGGAGGTCCATGGACCATGGCCTAGAAACCAAGGCGATCGAACCTTCCGAAGTCTCCTGTTCTCTCCTCGAGCTTGATGGACACCCATGGGTTCTTGGGATGTGAGAACCTTGTTTTGCATCGATGCTAATTGTTCTTCTGAAGAGTAACAACGGGTTTAATGGCCTCGGGATTCTCTACTTCTCTCTTCAGACTGTCTTCTTCTTCTTGAGATGATTCAGAGTTTCAGACTGTCTTCTTCTCAATTTTTTAACCCAAGAAGTCAAGAACTGTATACTAGAATGAGAGTACTAGTACTGAATAAATGGAAATTCAGCATCAAAATTAATACCTGGATATTTATAGGGATAATTAATATGGTTGTTAGCAGGTTGTGTGCGAGATTTATGCCTGTCCAACAAAGTGATAGTAATGCATGCTACTTCTGTTTCTTCAGGTTCAGGTTCAGTATCTGCTGATATATCACTTTATGCTAAAGTGCCACAGCTCTAGCTCGCAACGACCATTAGCCGTGACACAGATTTGATTTGGAATAATAATTAGCAGTAGGCAACAAAAAAGGGTGGTTAGTGGCAGTGCAGCCCTTTTGATCATTAGTTTGGTGTTTTGGCACCTTCACAGGAGGGATTTAAATGTGATTTGGTGGCTTAATAATTGGCTTTGTTAGCTGCTAGTGTTGTTCTCTTCTGCATCACAATTCACATAGCACAGGGACCGAGTGGATTGCTTGCAAGCAGTTCTAAGGAGTTGCAGCCAAAGCATGCCAGTCCAAGGGAATAGTATATACTCCATGATCATTCCAGGATAAACGATAATTTTTTTAACATGGAAAATTATAGTGTTTACAAGGAGATAGGACAAAATGGTCTGTGGAGAAATAGTGTCTGCTTGATTGTGATTTCTGTCTTTGTTTAGCGAATACGCAAAATATTTACGATTTTACTAAACATCTGTCGGGTGATTTTTTCTATAATATTTGATGTTTTTTTTATAGGATTGTGCGTTAAGATTAGTGTAGGAAATTACAGTCATATATAACTAAAATTACATTTGTAAATTCAGTTGATATAACATGTAAGTGCACTGTGATTTTGGTAAAAATATTGTGTAAGTAAATATGTATTTATTATTTTCTTTAAAATATAAAATTACAGTCCTATATAACTAAAATTACATTTGTAAAATATAAAATTACAGTTCTATGTAACTAAAATTACATTTGTAAATTCAGTTGATATAACATGTAAGTGCACTGTAATTTTGATAAAAATATTGTGTAAGTAAATATGTATTTATTATTTTCTTTTGTAGTCCGTTGGATGTAAATCTAAGGGTAGAAAAAATATGGGTGATTTTTTTTTAGAAATCACCCGATAAATGTATAGGCAATCCAAAGATTTGCGTATCATCTCATTAACTGCATTATTAAGAGTGATTTGTGTCTTCTGCTTGAAGGCTTAAGTAGTACTCAGATTTCAAGCTTTCAGCCTTTCAGCCCGGCCCAAAAGATCAGCGCAACAAAGTAAACAGCCCGTCCAAAACCTGGTCCTATTTTTGGTTAGGTGTAGTTAGGTTGGTCTACCAGTGGAACGGTCCAATATTGAATTTACCAAAGTACTAGAACTTATAAATTTATTGAAATCGAAAATGATGGCAAGGAAAGTAAAAGCAAGTTGCCATACTAGAGAGATTGTTTGTTCAATAGTTTGTTTTTATTACGAGTCATGACTCGCGACAATAGGGACGTATTTGGTTTGATGCTCAAATTACCATGCCAAAAATTAGCAATGCCCCCAAAAAAAAGATGGTATTTGGTTGCTACACTACCATAACTTTTTTTTAGACTGGTACACTACCATAACTTTGGCAACAATAAAATGAGAGCCTAAGCACTTGCACAATTTTAGCATCAAACCAAACAGCAACTTCTTACTAAAATTTTGACAATACCAAAATTTGCAATTAGAAAAATATTGGTAAGGTTTAAAATGGAAATAAACTATCCTGTCATATATTTTTTGGCTAAAACTTACAGTGGAATTATCACTCCACCAATCAAATCATGGTTTAGCCTCTTATCGTTTGCTTGATACAAAAGAACAACAATACAATCTCTTAAGTCAAAGTAAATATTTTGCACAGATCTAGAGGGAGTATATTCATTTTAACAAATCAGATATACATCAGGCACAAAAATAAAAACTAGTACAGCACTATGTCTAAAAAGTGAAAACCATGGAAACATGAAACAGCTCAAACTAAACAAAAAGGGAACCTGAAAGCTATGTTTTCACGTTGGAAAATCTAAAAGCTAGCAGCCATCATCTGCAATAGCCATTGGCTGTCATCTGCTTTCTCGCTCGTTAAATAAAATCCAAACATCCAACTCCTCCTATAGTAGTTTACAATTGATTTTACTTATTGCCTATTGGCTCTTGTTTTAATTACTTCATGTTCCTGTAGCACTAAAAGATTTCGGGCCAAAAAAAAAACATCATCTTTGGCCACTACCTGCATCTCCACGTCGCCGTCTCCATCAGATCATTATTCCTTTCTCCTTCCTGCCCCTTGTCACCGAATTGCAACAATGAGTGCATTTTCTTGTGAATCTCCTCGGCGTTGTTTGCACCATCGATTCCCCAATCCATCCAGCCCCCTTTGCTGGAATCGTGGAGGTGGGTTCTGAGGATTCGAGGCGGCGGTCGCTTCTGAGGATTCCCCCTTCGAGTTCGAGGTCCCTTGTTTTCTTCCGAGGATTGGGGCCTGATTTAGAGGGCGTTGTCGGTCGGTCTCGGTTGCATTCTTCTATCTCGGGACCGACGATCCTGGGCGATTCCCAAGGTGGGTGCTACCGATCTTCCCCAGGAGCAGTGAGTTCCACTCTGATTTCTTGGTGTAGCGCGGAAAGTTCTCTTTTTGGGTCGAATTGTTGGTGGTCTCGCTGCAATTGGTAGGCGTCAAGCTGAAATTTCTCGTCAATTTTCTGTTTCCGTTGATGAATTTTGCGATTTTACAGGAAAATTTTGGGCATTTCTGAACCTGGGTTAAGATCGTCGGTATGCCCAAGTCGGGAGTTTGATCCTGTCCGGTGATCATTCTTGAATGCGGTTTGGGCGGCCTCGTGGATTGGGAAATTTCAGGTGAAGTCTTCTATTCGAGGTCTTCCCGTGCACGCAAGAAAGGGCGCTGTGCCGTGAGGAGGGCCTCAGCTTGAGCTTCCATGGGGTTCCTCAGCCTTGTGGGCAACTCCTTCGGGTGCTCGGCTTCCGGCGAGCGTCTCGTCTCGGCGGCCCGCGACGGCGACCTGCAGGAGGCGCGTGCGCTGCTCGAGTACAACCCGCGGCTCGCCCGGTACTCCACTTTCGGCGGCCGCAACTCGCCGCTGCACTACGCCGCCGCACAGGGTCACCATGAGGTGATGCCATTTTATCTGCCAAACTAGCTGATGTATCAGTGTTTCTGTATAGATGGGCAAAAGAACTGCACTCACATTGTTTGTTGCTTGCATGTTCAGATTGTTTCTCTGTTGCTCGAATCCGGCGTCGAGATCAACCTTAGGAATTACAGGGGCCAGGTAAACTAAAGTTTGTGGTATATTTGCTTGTTTAAGTTTCAGTTGCAAATTGTGATGGCAATGTGCTATAATGTAAGCATGTGCAATTTTGATCATCTATATAGACTGCTTTGATGCAAGCTTGTCAATATGGCCATTGGGAGGTTGTTCAGACACTGATGCTTTTCAATGCAAATGTGAGTATTTTGCTTGCTGTTCACTGAGAAATTTCTAGTTGCTTGGATATGTAATCCTGAGGCATTGGAACGTATTTTAGGTTCATAGGACAGATTATTTGAATGGCGGTAGTGCCCTCCATTTTGCTGCACTACATGGTCATGCCCGGTGCCTTCGTCTTGTGCTTGTGGATTATGTTCCAAGCATGCCAAACTTCTGGAACTCGATGAATGACAGCCTATCTGAAGAAGGTCCATCTGCTGATCTTGACGAAGAGTATGTCAGAGCCCCTTGCTTGTTTCCCATTGGTTTATTGGTTGTTAAACCGACCATGAATCATTCAAATAGTATGTCTGTGTTAGCAGTGGTTTGTTCAAGATGGTAAATCAGAAGGCGGATGGAGGACTGACTCCGCTTCATATGGCAGCGTTAAATGGGCATGTAGAGTGTGTGCAATTGTTACTGGACTTGGGAGCATCTGTTTCTGAGGCCACTATTGAAGATGGAACAACTATTGACTTAATAGGTATTTTTTTGAAACTTTAACTTTCCTTTCTGTGCTTGTTGTTTTTCACTTTGATAATGTTGGAGCACACTCTTATGGCACGTAGCGCTTAACATGTTTGAATGTATCACCAAGTTGTCCATACTATCTACAGTTCTTGATTCTTCAAGCTTTCTACTTCGTTTCCGTTCTCATATACCTAGATGTAATATTCTGTTGCTTCCATCTGGCAGGAGCTGGTAGCACCCCGCTTCATTATGCTGCATGTGGTGGGAATGCTGTCTGTTGTCAAGTATGTTCTGCCAGTCTAAAGGCTTTTTCATAATTTAAATGTTTGTCTAGTTCTATTAATATCTCTAACCAGAAACTGTTTGATGCAGCTTCTTATTGCTCGAGGAGCTAGCCTTTCTGCACAGAATGCTAGCGGGTATGATACTGAAGTTCTGATACATAGTTAAATAGCTATCTTTTTCACGGGGCATAGTCAAAGAGCTATCACTGTTGCTGTTATATTATGACCTAGTTAAAAGCATATGTTTCATTTCTCTTATGCAGCTGGACCCCGTTGATGGTAGCTCGCTCATGGCATAGGAATTCTCTTGAGGAAATTCTTAGCAAAGAACCAGAGAGTCGAACACGCACCGTTCCTTCTCCATATTTGTGCCTCCCGCTTATGAGTATTATGAGCATTGCCAGGTAAGATTGCTGCTAAAATATTTTTACTGAAGTACTGGTCAAGTTTATAACCATTGACTTGCTTAGTTATTAGTTTGCTATGACATGGTTAGACCAATTCGATTACTCTAATTGTGCAGCATTGATAAGTATTATCCTCCATTTTTTAAAATTTAACCATAGTGCAGTGCTTTTGTTGGTAACATCTGATAGTTCTATCGCAATTTATTTTGCAGGGAATTTGGCTGGAGGTACCTAAACCAGTCACCTGTATGTATTGACCCATGTGCTGTCTGCTTAGAAGGAAGCTGCTCTGTTGCTGCAGAAGGTACACTGCCAAGCAAACATATTGCTTATGAGTTATTGTCGTTGAAGCTAACTGAACTTTTAGCATGAAAAGTTTCTTATATTTTAAATAAGGGCATTAAAGTAGTACTATCGACTACCACACTAGCATTAAAATCATAGGAAGTTCGCCAATTATTTCACACTTTATGTTCTGGTTCATAAGTCATAACTAGTAACTCAACAGCTATAAAAAGTAATCCAGTGCACTTATCCTTACAGTCAAACCAATATCAGCAACCGATAAACTGAACCTTTTCAACTATGTTCGACTATGCAGGATGCAAACATGAATTCTGCACAAGATGTGCGTTATACCTTTGCTCAACCAGTTACACATCAGTGAGCCCAGCAGGTGGGATACCATGCCCTCTCTGTCGACACCCAATCATCGCTTTCACTGCGCTTCCTGGGACAAGCCCAATAAGAGAGCTCCCAAGAAACAGTCTTTCATTGTCATTTTGCACCACATGCCCAGCTGTGAACTCCGATTCTACTCCCTCAATCGCCAGCCATCTGTACCGGACTGAATTCCAGTGTGCACGCATGCCACCTATGGGTTCATCCTCCTTCCGCTCCCTGAGCTGCCAGAGGTTGCCGGCAATGAAGCTTAACCCGTCGTTTTGCATGGGTGCTATGGATACAAATCCTTGCCTTATAAGATGCTCAAGGTTTGGACCTAGCTTTCGTCGGTCGGCTTCCCAAGGAGAAAGTAGCCGGAGAGCATGGCCTCTAACCTTTGATCCAATTGCAGCCACTGGTAGCTGATACCTGATATGTCCTCAGTTTTGTGCCCATTTTGAGGTTTACCATGTATATTCGTTGGTTGCATTGGTCTGATTTTTGCCGATGTGAGATGAACTTGTTGGTCCCAATTCCTTGTTGATATCAGTAGCAGCATGTAACTACTTATTTCTCTTGTCTGTAAATAACCTTGTATTGCTGTGTATTGTCCGGAAATGAAGAAATGAAATGCGGATGAGTTGAATTATTTCTCTCTGCACTTTTGCTGTAACCAATGATTCAGATTCTGTTAGTGGCAGGCATGAAGGTATCATGTGTTGTGGCTGGTACAGTACAACCCTGCATGTTCTCTGTGTGTCTCTCTGTTGCTTTTGGTGGTTTCCAATAACTGTCCATGTGATGCTCTTCGCGTACAGGTTTGTTTATTGCCGAGTTCTCTGACATCAAGATACTCTGAAACAGATCTTCCGGACTGAAAAAAGATGGAAATTGCATCGACAGGAGGACAACGATAATGGAAGGTGATATGCAACAGATCTGTCCATGCCAACTGCACTGGTCTAGTACTCTTTTCTACAGTTTGCAAAGTTTTCAGTTGGCTTGCGTTGTTGCTATTCAGTTTGAGTTGTTTTAGCTAATCACCTGATAAAAATGACAACGTGAGCTGATGGAATGCGGTATACCACAATCTCGCAGCGAACTCCAAATCGCTTCGATACTGACGAGAAAACACGATCGATCTTTCTCCTTTTTGGCCACCATCGTGATCATCTCCACAGATTTGTTAGAAATTTCAAGTTTGGCCGTGTCCCGTGTGGGTGCTTTGATTTCCAACAGCTACTACTAGCTGGCAAGGAACTCTGCAAGATCGCCATGGGCAAACTCCGGGTAAGCTTCAGCATCAGCGCTCGAGACGGGGAGACATGGTCCTAGAGAGGATAAACCGTACTGCGTGCGGAGGTGGAGACTGCAACGTACTCTGCAGCCAGGTCGACACGCCGCCATCTGTTGAACGCCGGCGATCTGCACCGCCGTCGGGTCCCGGGGCGGCATTTCGTCGAGCATGGCGCGAGCGTTAGGAGCTTCGTCCGGAGCGGCCAGCGATGTTGGGGAGGAAGAAGAAGCTGGCCGGCTCGTGACTCGTGGGATAGCCACCTAAAACGGCCTAATTCGGCTCGTGGGCTAAGGCGGCCCAATCTGGCGAAATTCTGTAGCGGCCGCGTGCCAGAAGCCGAGCGCGGCCCAATCTAGCTAACTTATTATGTAGTTTATGGATTTTATTACTACTACTATGCAGTGAAGGTCCATGAGGAAGTGATCATTGGTAGACATAAGTAGGGTTCGGTTCATGATGGGAGATTAATTAACTGTGCTGCAATTGCTGCTTTCCGCTGTTCTACTGCTATTAGCAACGCGTGCATGGGGCCAAGTTACACGCGTATACTAATGTGCTAGCTATATGCTACGTAGTATCTCCTTTTCTATTTGATCATTTATTTTATTAAAAAATTTAAGTAAAAGATTTGTATTGTAGTTTGATTTATCACTAAAGAAATTTTAAGGATTACCTATATTTTTAAATATTTACATAAAATTTTTAAATAAAATAAATAATTAAAGGTTATATAAAAATCAATAACATCATATATCAAAAAACGAATGGAGAACGTGACTTTGGAACAAATGCCATCAGTGATACGGAAAGTGCAGAAGTAACATGCGAGATTGGTAGTAAGCAGTTCGTTGTTGTAAACACACAACTTATGCAGAAAAGCAACCCACGGTGGTGTAGTACCGACTGTGCGTGCACATTGAGCAATTGACAAAATACTGCTGCATCCACGGGAAACTATTTACAATGCCAGCAGCGCGCCGGTCGATGTGACAAGCTAGTGTTGTTACCTCTCCGCTGTCTCGTTGAGGTGAAAGGAGATCGTGGCTACAAGACGTACCCTTCTTGCATGCATGTGCCTGTGTGCGTGGGACTGCCCCCCCCCCCCCCCCCCCCCCCCTTATCTCTTTTAGTTGATCAGCGAGCTACTATATATGATTTGATTGATCCTGATCGAGAAGGGTTTTTGGCATCTCGTTGCGTTTCCTTTCTCTCTGAATTTTAACCCGTTTCGTGAATCATGACATTGATCAGCTGAAAACTGTGAGCTTTTGTTGTCCTCCAATCCGGCCCTGTGCTGGCACTGGCAGGTGACTGACCATTCGTTATCTATCTCGTGGATGAATACTCACAGCTGTATATGTTAAATATTGAACACGTTATATTAAACCTAAGGATCGGTATATATAGATTACATAGATTGTATCGTGAGAAAACTCAAAGAAATAGAGATGAAAACTAATCATATCCTATCATAATAAATCAGATATAATACTATCTTGTCCATATACTCTAACAGTATATGTCAAGGTAAATTAAGCAGTCGATCGATCGGTTAGGTAAATTGGCGAACAGACGCTGCACAAGCAGCTAGCAGTTGGTGCTGTGGCGCTTGAGAAATTCAGAGGTTGGGGATGGTTCGTGTTCGCCGGTGCGTGCATGTTTTCCGGATCATGCCAGCCGGCCCCGGCCTGCACTACCATGCTGCCTATCCCTTTCTAGCGAAAACGAGGTAAAGCTACCTAGTAGCAGCAAAAGCTTTGATCGATATCGATTCGCTCAATTAATTCACATGATCGACAAAAGGACACAAGCCACATGCACCAACCGATCGATCCATCCATCCATCACATGTTTATTGGTTCCAAGCTTCCGATCGATTACCCGTGCTCGATCGGTCGATCGTGTTGCATGTGCTACTATCTCAATATATGCAATTATTTTGTTAAGGGAGTATTAAAAAACTATCGCAAGTTTTTTTAAAAAATTTTCGGACATAACTATAGTATAATTAAAGTGTAATTACATTATAACTACATTGTAACTGTGTTGTAACTACACTATATCTGCACCGTAATTACACTATAACTGCACCGTAATTACACAAAAATCACTATAACTACACTATAATTTGCATGGTACTACACTATAACTGCACTGTAATTACATTGTAACTGTGTTATAACTACACTATAACTGTACCGTAATTACCCTATAACTGCATTGTAAATACACTATAACTTGCACGGTAACTACACTATAACTACACTGTAATTACACTATAACTGCGATATATCTTATTAAAACTTGTATTCAACAATGTTTTGTTAGATAGTGTAACGCCCCAGCACTCGTTAACCGGTAACACCAGCTAACTCATGCCGAGGTGCTACGCATTACCTGTGAGATAGTACCAGTCTCAGGATACACTAGCTGGTACATACAGAATAACCATGGAATCAAAGTAACTAATTATTACAACACTGGGTTTTAGTCCTTACATAAGTTGCCATCCTGGACAGGCCCAAAGATGAGCAACACAACAATACAAAAGTTCACAGAGCGGAAATCAAAAAGCGGCGGAAGCTAAGCGACTGGGCGACTAAGCACTAGGCGAGCGCCTAGGCAACCATCTTGATCCACAGGCGAGGGCTTGGGGCTAGGCACGAATCTTCTAGAAATCCTCGTACTCGGCTTGCTCCTGGAGACACTCCTCGGCGGTCGGGTCGACGTCTTCATCTCCAAGCTCTATAGATATATATATAGCAAGGGTGAGTACTTCACGTACTCAGCAAGCCGGGGAAGGAATGACATGCTTGGTTAAGACAAGGAGGGCTAGGGTTTTATTTGCGAAAGCAGCCTTTTTGGCGAAAGTGATTTATTTCACAAAAACTCTAGTGAGTCAAAATTTTAGTTGTCGGGAGGAGGCTCACGCCTCGTCCCATTCCACAAGTTGCTTTGCAACAACTTGTCACAAGAGTAACAATTAATTAATATCTGGTTTCCTCTATTAGTTTCTCTTTGCTTTCACAGCAACTCAATTCCAACCATTAAAATCATCACAACACTATTTCACATAGTTAACATTGCCTTCTCAGCACAACAACGCCTTCTCGGCACAACAACGTCTTCTCGGCCCTAACAACACCTTGGTGCCAAGCGACACCCCAGGTCACACAGACCCGTTCCTAACCACAAAGGTTAGCCGTTTGCCACACAGGCGAACTCTAGAAACGAATCCCTTCCCACCAACCATTTTCATCAAACATTTGTCAAACAAATCTACGCTATGAGAAACACCTTACACTCGCCCTTGACCGTGGGCACGGTTGTTCGAACAGTTCATTAAACTCTGCAGAGGTTGTACGCTTTACCCACACGACACGAAACTGACACCGTGTACCCGTCGGCAACGGAAGTTCGTGACAATTCCTTTCCAAAGCTAACCCATGAAAATCGCACACCACCTAGTTGGGCCAAGTCTCTTAGCCGAGTATCAGGCAGTCGCAGCCGTCATCCACTCAGGAATACCGAGGATGCCTCCTACTCCTACTCGGTACCGTGTGCCACATAGAGGCAAACAAAACACCCAAAAGGGCTATAATGATCCAAACTTCGTCTCCTAATCCTCGGCATCCCACAACTATTGGCATACCAAACTCCCATGTGATAACCATTTACTTAGCCAGGGGCATCCCATGAATACCAGTGAGGTCGCACTGTAACGTGTTTGGATGGATTTCCCAAAGGAATCGGTCCTTAACGATAATACGTGACCGAACCACAAAGGCATGGCCTCGCATCATCACCATTTTCACAACTCATTTTATTTCGCAACACATCGGTACCTTGTACCAGATTTTTAAGCATAAAGTTTGGAAAATACCCATGTTTCCCACACGACAGTACAACGTAAGCACGGCTAAGCAACTACCTCGGTGATCGTATCCAATGGATAGCGATACCGGCGTAAGTATGTGTAGCTAACAAGGATAAAGGATTAACAACATCCTACGTAAAGTGAGTGCAACTACTAGGTCGGTCCGTCGGTTGTATAAACAATCCAAGGACTAAACAAGATTTATCGTGTACACCTAGCAATACATTTTGCAAACAAAATAACTTGCAAATATAGGGGCAATGTGATCAAAGGGGCTTACCTTGCACAAGATGGGGGTCTTCTTCTTCGAAACCGGCGTCCGGAGTGTCCTCGTACACGTGCTCTATACGCGAAACGGAGAACAAATAAATAAAAGGCAATAAAACAATCTCAAAACAGAGAAACAAGTGTGCCACTGTGTAGATCTCAATTTTAGAAAAAATTAGAAAGTTGAACGAGGTCAAACGGAGTTACAGTTGAATTTCTATGAATTTTCAAAGTTTAAGAAATTTTCTGGAATTTGTGGGAAATTAATTATTAACGGAGAGGGAATATTCCGTTGGAATATTCTGTTATCTTGGACGGTCAAAGTGGGGTCCACTTGTCGGTGACCGAGGGAGCGAGAAGGGGGCGGGGCCCACCTGTCGGTGGCTTGGGGAGGGTCTTCTTCCTCCCCTTGCTTGCCCGGCTCGGCACCGGCGGCATGCGGTGGCGGGGTGAGGCCGGCGGCCGGGGGAGGGGATGCGGCGGCGGAGTGCGGCCGGCGGTGGAGAACGGCGGCGAGCGGCGGCGCCGGAAGGAGGAGGGCGGCGACGCCGAGAGAGGAGAAGAGAGAGAGGTCGCCGGCAAGGGGGAGGGAATTCGGCGGCGAGAGCGGGGCTCGGGGGCCCTTTTATAGGCGGTGAGGGCGCGGCGCGGCGCGGCTCGGGGCGCGAGGCGGCGTGACGCGGCGTGACGCGGCGCGGCGGGGGGTGGCTCGAGGGCGATGGGACGGCGGCGCGGCGAGGTGACGTTGGCGCGGGGCTCGGGGCGGCGCGGTGCGGGCGACACTAGCGCGGTGGCGGCGCGGCAACGGCGAGCGGCGGTAGGCGCAGGCGCGAGGTAGGGGAAGGGCCACAGTAACGGGCCGGGCCGGCGCGGTAGAGAGGCCATGGGTTGAGGGGAGAGGAGGGAAGAGCTGGGCCAGGGAAGGGGAGAGAGAGGGAGGGAAGGATGGGCCGGCCCACTGTCATGCCCCAATCCGGCACCGCCGTACAACGGCACCTGACAGGAGCGTGTTGTAGGAAAACAGCGTGAACCGCTTCCTACGAGACCGCGATATCGGTACCAGTCCCAGGACATAGCGCTGGTACCCACGGTGACAATTATGAATCATTGCAATCCTTAATTTAAATAGGGGGCTTATTTACCTTAACTTAGGTTGCAGCTCTCGAGGGAACCTGAGATTGCAACAGATGACGCGGAAGCAGCAACATCAGAGACCACGGCAGCGGAAACCAACGAACTAACACCCAACACCACAGGTGACGGCTGGGAACCAGGACGAAACCCTAATCTTCACTTCTCTTCGACTTCGCCTTCAGGATGGAGGAGCTATATATATAAAGCAAGGGTGAGTACTTACGTACTCAGCAAGTCACGGGAACTTAGGTGTTTAGTGCAAGCTTGAAAGAGGGGGAAAGGTTGTTTTGCAAATCTTTTATTTGGAATCATTTTGAAACCACTAAGTGACCTTCTTCTTTTTAGGTTTAGGTCGAAAAGAGACTTGCGTCTCAATTTGACTTAAGAGATGCTTTTCAACAACTCAACTGGTAATGCCCCGACTTCCCAGGTCGGTTCATTAATTCTCAGGCTCACACAGCCATTTCACTTGATTAAGCGGCTCCCTGAGCCATTTTCATTTTTCTCGGACTCCAAGAGTCCTACTGCTCCACAGCACAACATTCTGCTTCCTCCCGGGAAGCCTAGTCTATGATGCCTTCAGACATCCCGGATCACACAAACCCGTTTCTGACCACTCAGGTCATCCATCTGCCACATAGGCTGATTCTGGTAACGATTTTCCACATCCACAACATTTTTCACAAAGCACAGGCAAACAAATCTACGCAACGGGAATCACCTTGCATCCGCCCATGACCGTGGGCACGGCTGTTCGAACAGTATATTAACCTCTGCAGAGGAGTACACTTTACCCACATAACACGAACTTACTCCAGACACTGGCCGGTGTCGGAGGTTCATGACAAAGCCTTTCCAAAGCTAATCCTAGGTCACCTCATACCATATAGAGGGTCTCCCTGACAAACATTAGGCCAACTCTGGCTTTCCATACAGGACTCCCGGTTGCCTTCCTCTGTTTGGGACTCCCAGGATGTCTCTACCGCCACATCCTGGCTTTCCACCCCTATTGGCATACAAGATTTCCCAAAAGCAGCTAATTACTTAGCTAGGGTGTCCCATTCCACCATGTGGTTGCACTTGCTATGCTCGGATGTAATTCCCACAGGAATCGGTCCTTATATGCGAGTACGGGAACAGCACCACGCAGGCGCAACACCCGCATCGCGAGATTTCACAATCATTTTTATTTTCAAACTCACCGACACCATGTGTCGGGTTTTCAAGGCTTCTCAAACCCATTTCCAAGGTTTTCGACAAGCAACGGTGTATGTGGAGTAATTGGTACTCGTGCTCAGAGAGCACGGATACCAGAGTACCACAAAGGTGGAGCGACAAGGAATCAGGGTATATCGGTCAGAGGAAGTAGTGCGACTACTAGGTAGGTCCGTCGGTTTGGCACGCAAACCGAGGCCAAGCAAGTTAAGTGTGTACTCCTAATAATGCATGTTGCAAACAAAATAGTAATGACTTTTCAATTATAGGGGCAATATGATCAAGGGTGACTTGCCTTTCTCAAGGTCTTCACGAAGCTTCTTGAAATCCGCACTCGGACGAAAATCCGCAATCCGCAACTATACGCAAACAATGAAAACCTAAAAAGGACCAAAAGAAGGACCCTATTTAGACTAAATAATAGTGCCATTACATAGATCTCAATTTTACGGAATTACTGGAAGTGGAACGGAGTCAATCGGAGTTACAAATCACGAGATATGAATTTCCTAAGATTTATTGATTTTCTGTCTAAATGAAAGGAATTATAAATTCCTTGGAAAAAGAAAAAGGACAAGGGACTTAGAATAGACTTCCTGGGCGGCCGGAGGCCTTGGTCGCGAGCGCGGCCGGTTAAATGGGCCGGTGCCGGGATGGCGGCCCAAGGCGGCGCGCGGGGTGAGAGCAGGCCGAGAGGGAGCGAGCGGCTGCGGGGACGTGGCCCACGCGGCGCGCGTGCGAGGCCGGGGCGAGCTGGCGGCCGGGCGAGCGGGCCGGCC
This sequence comes from Oryza punctata, assembly GCA_000573905.2. Lineage (NCBI taxonomy): Eukaryota > Viridiplantae > Streptophyta > Magnoliopsida > Poales > Poaceae > Oryza > Oryza punctata. Next base: position 40,089,673 of record CM002489.2, read on the forward strand.
TTGTGGCGGCCCAGCATCGCGAAGCAGGCCGAGAGGGGGGGAAGCGGCGGACGGGCCACGCCAAGGCGGGCGCTCGGGGTAAGCAGGCCGGCCGGGACGGCCCAAGGCGAGGTGGCCCAAGGCGGGTGAGAGAGAGAGGGAAAACCGGGGAGACCGGTCAAAGTGGTGGGGCCCACGGTGGGTCCCACCACCGTTTTTTTCTTTTCTTTTCTTCTTCCTCCTCCTTCTCTTCTTCATTCTTCTCCACCATTCTTCTTCTCTCCTGTTTCCTCTCTTCTTTCTTCGTTTCTTCTCCGCCGGATCGAGGCAGTGAGAGAGAGGGGAGGGGAGCAACGGCGGCCGGCGGTGGGGCGGCACCGAGCCCGGCCGGGCGGGCTTGGCGGCGGCGCGGAGGGGCAAGGGCGCGGCGCGGCGCGGAGGGGCAGGGGCGCGGCGCGGCCGGCCGTGGCGTGGACGGCAGTGCGGCGGCGGCTACGGCCTACGAGAAGCGGGGGGGAGAAGGAGGCGGCGGGGTGGAGAGTTACCGCGAGGGTGAGGCGGGTGCCGAGCCGGGGAAGAGGTGGCGGAGGCTGCGCGGCCGGTGCGAGCTCCGCGTCGCGCGTCCCTGGCGGCGACCGGCGGAGGGAGGCGGCAACACGGTGATGGCGGTGGCGCTCGGCTGCGAGAAGGGGAGGGCGGCCGAAGGGGGGAGGAGAGGGGTTTTATAGGGACCGTGGGTGGAGAGGTGGGCGGCATCACGGGCGCGCGCTCGGGCTTGAGCTCCACCGGCGCAAGCGGCCAAGCGATGGCAGTGGAGAGGGCGCCGGCGGGAAAAAGGGGAAAAGGGGGAAGAAAGGGGGCTCTGCCCCTTGCCGTTTTGGGAGGAGGAGGAGAGAGAGAGGCTGCAGCTCTGCCTCTCGGTTTGGAAGGGAGCGACGTGAGGGGCAGGGGCGTCACGGCGACGCCGGCGGCAGGCAGCTGGCGCGAGCAGGCGGGCAGAGACAGGCGGGGCCGAGGGGACGCGGCGGTGACGCAGCGTCGCGGTGGCCGAGGCAGGCGGTCGGTCGTTTGAACGGCGCGGGCGGCAAATCCAACCCGGCGAGAGAAAGAGAACGGCGAGAGAGAGAGAGAACGGCGAGAGAGAGGGAGAGAAAACATAAGAGAGAGAGATAGTTGCTGCTGTGGGAGAGAGAGATATAATGGGCCGACCGGGAAAAGGATGGACCGAGCAAGAGGAATACGGCCCGAGGAACATGAGGGAGGTTAAGTAGACTTTTGCGGAGAATTTGGTTTGGAGGGATTTGGATTTGGATTTGATTTCTAACTCGGAATTTGGAAGGAGGGAGAATCGAGACCTTGGCACACATACATATGAACAAAACAAACTCAAAACCAAATTTTCGCAAATAGGGTTTCATTAATTTAGTTTTTAACGTCTCGCAAAAGCGGGGCGTTACACCCACTCGGGGGAGAAAGGGAGAGGGAGAGAGAGGGGTTGGGCCGGGGAGAGAGAAGGAGAGAAAAGGGGCCCAACTGCGCAGTGACTTTTGACAATTTCACAAAGATTTTGGAATTGGAATTTAGAGGAAAAATCTTGGGGATTTGAATTTGGATTTTGACCAAGGGTTTGACAAAAAAAATGGGCGGATGACAAGGAAGGGACATTGAGATCTAATTGGCACAAAACAAAAACCGAATTTTAAATTCCAATTTTTAATTGAGAGAAATTTTAAGTAAGCAAAAACAAAGGAAAGGTTTAGGGTGCTAGAGATAGCACTAGGATTTTACACATGACACGTGTGAAAAAAAATTTCTATCAATTTTTTCTCTTCTTACATCAATTTTGAGGTAATCCGATGGTCACAAATTTAAAAGTTTTGTAGATAAAAAAAACTTGAGATAATTTTCTTGCAATTCCCTTTAATTAATCAGTTCAGCATGAGCAGTAGCCAGTAGAGACCATCCAATTTTGAGAACTATAAGCTAGCTTGCATACGTGTTAATTAATAGGCACACAGTTAATTAGCTGCCGATCAATAATCTAGCTAGTTCGTCTCAAGAGAGTAGGGAGCCAAAGCGAAATTAATAATGCATATATGAACACTACTCACATCACATGCGCACCACCAAACGCACTAGTCGTCGTCGCAATACGAGGAGGTGATAAGCAAGCAAAGCATCCCGCTAATCAGGGGCCGGGCCATGTGTCGTACTGCCTACACGTGTACTAACTCGTGTAGCTTATCATGGCCATATCCATAGACGACTGAAGCTTAGTTAATCTGGAGCAGTAGTCGTTAGGTCCTTCCGCCAGTTGATTCTACTCAAGTGTTCGTCGTCCTTTTGCTACCTGCATAATAGCACACCCCCTCCCCGCACAAAAAGAAAAACTTAATTATGAACCTGAACATGTTTTTTAAAATGAGAATTGTTACATCTTCGATCTCTGTCACACACTATCAATAGTTTTGGGGAAAGAAAATAATAATAATATCGAGTAATATTATGGACTATCTTATTATTTTTTTTAGAATTTTTAATGATAATTTAGATGACATCCATAAAACGTGAAGATATCCCTCAAGGAATGAAAATATTTTTCCAGTAATATGGACTAGTCCTTCCCGACTACTTAAAAAATATCACCTAAATATAATTAAAAGCTAAGATAAATCACATAAATTATAGTCAAGAATGTTGCAGATACTACGTCATCCAAAGCAAAACAAAAGATTTTGCCTACTAATTTCAAGAGTGTATCATCATTGCGTATAATATTTCTTTTTGATAGCATGAAATACTGATTATGGAGCTAACTAATACGGAGTAGCTAGGTATGAATATAACCTACATACGATTAGCCAATTTCTATTAACTTGGACATAGTCGATGTGTAGATTTGTAACCAGAAATCGATATTTTCAAATATATGGATGGAGTATGGAGGCCATCGTATATATATATAATATATATATATGTGTATATATATATATATATATATATATATATATATATATATATATATATATATCACTGAAATACTGCAGCTATAGGTTGCTCAACGGTCGATTCAGAGAGTATTTTCAGACGACAGATCGGGCAAGTTGTCAGGCAAGTGTGTACTGTGCACAGATCAGCCCAAGGCAGGCACACGAGAGCGTGCGTGCTCTACTAGTAAGATTCATGCATGCATGCTACCGATCGACTACGTTCCAACTTGCAACCTGAAACTGTTTGAATCACCGGAGTGCATGGTTCACCCGTTTAATTCATGTCATCTAAATAATTATAAAATATTTAAATTTTTTTAATAAAATAGATTAATATGTAATATATTATTCCACAAACAGTTAAAATTTAATTTTTACAAATTGTAATAAAAATAATAAATAAAACTCAAATTTTATATGTATATATATTTGCAGTTAAATTTGTTATTTTTTTATAACATGTAGAATTTGAATTTAAACTTGTATGTTTGTATGTTTGTGAAGTGATATATTATATATTGATCTATTTTTATCAGTATTTTGAAAAAATTTTATAATCATTTAATTGATATGTAATAAACGAGTAGACGTCCACTCGGTGATTAGAATCCGTACTCTTAACATTTCTGGGGGCGTTGCCCTGTGCAACTGCAACTGCAACTGCTTGCTGCTTGCATTGGCTCCATCTCTACTACGCGCGCGCGAGCGAAGCCGATCGAGTACTAGTATTAACTCAGTGCGGCATGCGTGCGTGGGCGTGGGCCGCAGCGAGCGCGAGCCACCCATGTGCATGCATGTGCATTGTCTCCTCTCGATCGATCTCCTAGCTAAAGCTAATACTCCTCTCCTAGTCCTAGCTAACCTTCTCCTTCTTCTTCCTCTCTCTCTCTCGCTAGCTAATAAGCCAATATAATGGAGACATGGGCTCCCCTCTCGTGATGATAGATAGATAGCTCTCTCTCTCTCTCTTTCCCTTTCTCTCCAACTCACATACCAGAGATCTTATCCAATGAACCTACATATACTTGTACGAAAAGATCATGATCAACAAGTAGATATAGTACATGTACGCATAATTGCGTATATATGCCAATGCCTACATATATGTCCATGTTGCCCACCCAGTTCGTCGTAGGATTAATTCTTGGTCCATTGCAACACCTGCCATAGCTAGCAGTTACTTGAGCTTAGCTTGCTCACCACCATGCCTTCAGCTTCAGCTAGAGTGCAAGCAGGCGGCGGCGGCGGCGGCGGCTCGGGGAGGTTCAAGCGGGCGCTGCTCCGGAATCTCATCTTAGGGCTCAGGAAGGGCGGCGTGGCGTCCAGGGAGATGGGCTTCCACGAGAGGAAGAGCGCCATCAAGCGCGCCGCCGACGCCGCGCTCGCCGCCGCTAGGGGCGGCGCACCGTGCTGGAGCCGGTCGCTGGCGGCGGAGCTCGCGCAGCACCGTTCGTTGCCGCCGTCGTCGAGGAAGATGATCTGCAAGAAAATCGTGAGGAGGAGCCTCCGCCGGCGGCCGAGACCGGCGAACAACACCACGGCCACCACAAAGGCGTACGGCGGCGGCGGCGTCGTCCTCGCGAGGGCCATGGTGAGGAAGAGGGCAAGCGTGTTGAAGGAGATCGTGCCGGGAGGGAAAGCTCTCGACATGTGCGCGTTGCTGGGGGAAACCCTAGACTATGCCGTGTCTCTGAAAGCTCAGGTCGATGTAATGCAGCTTCTTGTGAGGACTCTCCAAGAACACAAACTCAAATACTCAGGTAATTAAACTACTCGATCAAACTTTCCTCACCGTGCTTTCATTGCACACACCCATGCATTGGCTCTTTAGATTTACTGAGCATGCATGAACTAACTGAGCCATGGATATGTGCTGGACTGCTGGTGTTAATTTACAGGTAATTAGCTAGTAACTGCTGTTTCATGTAACAGTAGTAGTACTGAAGAAGAAGATGCAGTGAGGAAGACATAATCAATTAATGTAAGATACAAATGTAGTTGCTGTTCATTTCCCCTCCTCTTCTTTTCTCTATGTACTATATATATCACTTCTTCGTTAATTAGCACTGAGAGTTTCAGATCATGCACGAGTGATGCCCGAGTTGAGGGTAATGTGTATATGTAATTAAGTATAGTGTGTCATGTGCATATTTGTCAGGTGATTCGATATTTTTCTTTTCTACAAATTGCACGCAAACCTTGTATATCAGTCTACGTACGTAAGAGCTATGTATAAAAGGATGTCGTAACGTATGTTCAATTAATGAAGCAGTTTTTTGGTGCAAATCTCTTCACTGTACGTAATGCTAATACTCCCACTCATATTCTAATTAACCAACTGCTGGCTTGCCAAACTAGCTAGCATTTGTTCTGTCGAGAGTATGACAACTATATATCTAAGCTAAAAGGAAGAATAATAGTACTCCTATTCCTCCAAACATTAATCCTTTTTTGCGTGGGCTCCAAACATTAATCCATTAACTAAGGTGCAGTTAATTATATTTTTCTCCATTTACTGCTTGATTTCGTGAAAATACTCAAGTGCTTGAGCTGAGCCAGGTCAGCCAACTATAACTGAAGACAAGCAGATTCAGTTTTCAGTTTTCTCCATTTACACGCTAGCTAGCTAGCTGACAGAGAGTCGATACTCTCTCACTTCACTAATTATAATAATCTGCAGCGACCTATCTTTCAGCTGACGGCCATTGACAGTCAGAGCCTACCCACAGTCCAGTACAGCAGTTGATGGCTTGAAGCCTGAAGACATGACTCTTATTGCCATCTGATCGATTTTTGTTTCGCTGGGTTTATTCAATGAACTGACTGTGCTGTTCACTACAATTGCCTAAACCTTATCCGGAACATTAGCGGTAGCGATCAGTGGAACGTACAGTACGTAGTCAGAGTAGTGATCAGTAGTCTCCAGTATTTATATATAGCTTATTATTCTACCACACACCATGCATTTTGACTAGGGGTAATATTGTTTAGCCGATAAATTAAAAATATTACTCCTTTCTAGTTCATCTGAACTCAAAACGAAAAATAAATAAATCTAGTTGATAGGGATGTGGAGATGCGTGTCGGAAAATATAGCGAAAGAGAAGCATGCGAGGCACAGGCAGATGGCGATATATACAAACCTATGCAACGGAGAAACTCGACTAGATCGATGAAAAAGCTCCCAGCAAAATTGAAAATTAAGGACATGAGAATTATCGACGCGTGTACTCTCCTATGCATGTTTTATGTGTGTGTGTGTACTCTCCTATGTATGTTTTATGTTTTATGTGTGTGTGTGTTTTAATGGTATAGCTTCGTACTTTGAGTCTTTGGCAAGTCAATCGATCAGTATATGCGTGCATGCTCTGTACTATGTCTTAATTAGCTAGCTGGCAATCATGATTTAGGTTGGTCTACTTGCACTCCATGTAGCAATTTAATTTGTCTGATTAGTTAGTTTGGTCAACTGTTCCTTGTATCATATACATATAACTACCTAGTTCACCCAAACCATGACTATTACAACCATGTGGCATCAACCGATCGACCTGTGAGTAGGTAATTAACCATTATTAGTGGTAGACCCTCGGATCAACATGTCAGTGAGGATTAATATTGCAGAATATCTCAATTGGTAGTAGAGCACCATGGGAGCCAACTGAAACCAAACACAACCAAATTTATGATGGGTGCAGTGTACTATCTAAAAATTTCAGAGTAGCTTTGCCACGGCACTGTACAGAAGTGCAGGGGCATCGCTAGTTCGCTACTAAGATAGACACTTACAATTAGACACAACAACTAATTAATGACACTGTCATAAGTGTACATAGTACTAGCTAGGAGTGTCACGACGAGGCTTCACCCTGACGATCGAGACGACATTGCATACAGGATCGAATTGGTATTATTAGCTGTAGCCGATATATGTAGAGATATGGTCGATCGATCGGTCGCTGTCCCCGTTGTTCAGAGAGGCCCAGCGAAAGTCCCGTTTGCCCTCTGCTCCTTCCATCTCTCGATCTGCATATACACACACAAAATCCCAACGCCAAACAAGAAACACGCATGTGAGAATTATTCAGAGTTGTCTTCGCAAACAGCTATCTAGCTAGGGAATATTGCATGCAATCAAGCACAGTTTCGAACGATCAAGCTAGGGAGGAACAGTATCAATTACTAATCGAACAAAAATGGCACTGCACAGTGGTAGCCAGGACCAAGCTAGCTGCGATCGAGTACATTGTACTCTCTGTACACGGCAAGTTAGCTAGCTAATTCAGGCGTGTAAATGGCCGTGCTACTCGCGTCGTTTTCATCAGCAGCGCCCCGTACCACGGCGTGTAGTGCAGCTACTTGGCTACTTGTATGGCTAGAGACCTAGAGAGTGCGTGTATCATTTCTTGCCTCTTTGCATTGCCCGGCCTGTGCATGCATCCATATATTCTGTCCAGGACGAACCACTAGCAGTACACTAGCTGCATGCCTTGTCTTAACTATATCTACATCTTCACGGACCACACATGCGATGCATATTTCTTTGTCGCCATTTGAGAGATAGGAGTACATTGATCGATCTCGATCTCTCTGGCTGGTACTGTACTGTGTACTGCTACTGGTTCAGAGTATGTGATATGGAATAACTTGTATATGTACTACTACATGTGTATAGTAACCGATCGATCATGTTATACGTACTCACTCTTCGGACTTGTCTCACTCCCTTATACCTCATTTTTCTTGTTTAATTAACAAATTATGACCGTGTGTCTTACAGCAGAAGCTGGAGATGTAAAATATTTCCATAAGCTAAAATACGTACCCACTCCCCGGGGCAGAGGGACCTGTAGCACTTGGCGTACTTGGTGCACTCGTCGGATCCTTCACCCTTGGCTTCTATGCACCTGCGCATGCATGCATACGGAATTATAGATAGGATTTACGTACCATGGATATATATGAGCCGTCGTCGTCGTTACTTCAGCTTCATGAACATGCATGCTATAAGCTAGCTAGCTGGGTTATAGGCGTGCAGATGAAACATCACTCTATATATATGTACTCATAGCTAGTTAGCTATCCGTCCAAAAAAACCAATGTCCTATTAAGATATAACACATTCTATATAACGAATTTGGATATACTCTATATCCAGATTCGTTGTAATATGATGTATCATATCCTAATAATATATTGTCGTTTTTTTTGGAACGGGGATATATATATAGGGGTAGTACTGTAGGCAGGGTTGGATGGCGAACTTGCTTGCTGTACTCGATGTAGCACGTGAAGCATCGCTTGGTCTGGTTGGCCGACGGGAACCTCCAGTCTCCCGGCGTCGTCTCCACCTTGATCTGCACCTCACTCTCATCAGTGAGAGATGGAAGAATAAGAGAGCAAAAAAAGTGCAGACGAGATTGCCATACTTACCGTTGGTTTCTCGGCCATGGAAGGGGCGTCAGACATGGACGACGATGGTTTTTCTTCGTTTGCTGTCCTACGCTGCAAATTTCACGATGAGGTTGGTTGGGGTTGGAATGTTCATCCGGGCAGTGTATTATAGGAGGTGACACCTGCAGCGTGACGAAGTCCTGTGCAAGTTGGGCACTCCGGGCGTTTACTTCTGCGTAAAATACTGGTTTTGCTGCTTTCTCCAGCGTGGCCACAGTCCACGGCTGCAATACAACGGGCGCTAGCTGTTTTATGTTAAGTCGGGCCAGAATTGGAAGAAGGAAACTGGATTTTCTAAGCCCAACAACAATCTAAAGCCCTCTCAACCAAGGCCGAATCCCAAGCGTCCTGGTTTTCGGCCCGTTACGATGTGTCGCCTCGGCCTAGGGTGAGGGGTGAATCGGGCCTCGACGATGAGAAAGCCCATCATATGAACTTTTGCTTTTCAGGCCTTGACGTCCTGGTCTCGTGGTACGTACATACGCGTGGGCGTGAAGTGTCACGTCGTGCGTGAAGGCGACGGCGACGTACGTCTGCTGCTGCTGCTACCATTCAGTCGTCACGTACGACCGCGCGAGATCGTCCGACCGGCGGGTCAACACGTGACTCACACACACCACGCGCGCGAGACCGAGAAACGCAGCCACGACGACGTGCGGCCGGGGAAGTCGATTGCGCCCGCGCAGACACTTCAGCGACAGCGAGCGTCGTCTACCGCTCTAGCTAGGTACGGATAGATGACTCACCTCTCACCATCGCTCGGATGCGTATGTAAATATACCTCACTTCAGAGTCTTCAATTTTCATCTTCTTAAATGAAGTAGGAGTACTATCTACTATTCCAAAGTTCTTGTTACGACGCTCGAGTCTTTGACCGATCGAAGCTAAGAAATGAAAATTGACGTTCCAGAATCTTGTGGAAAGGAAACATAATAAGAACTTTGGAATAGTAGATAGTACTCCTACTTTATTTAAGAAGATGTACTTGATAGTAGTGCAGTGATGAATGATGCGTGGTTTCAATCTAAAATTACGTGTTCAATTCTTAATACGCTTATAATTTTTCCTTAAAAGGAAATATATTTTCCTCGAAATCTCGTTTTTTATTTAAGAGAGTTTTATGACATCATCGCTTAGACTAATACCCGTACATTGATTAAAAAAACATTGCATCCGTTTTAAAATATAGTGACCTAAAACATGATTAGATACAACCTAATACATGGAGTCTGAACATGTCATCTCTAGATTCATATTTTTTTTATATTTTAGGATAAATTAGTTTGCTATATTTTTGGAATGAAATATGTTTCTACAATTCAGAACGGAAGTACTAGTTTATAAATATTATATATATATATGTATATATATATATATCTTACTAATTTAAAAATCAATGTTAAAAAACTTCGATAGAAAAACATTGAAACCAAATCAAAAAAAATAAATTTTAACACCGGCTTATAAGGCATAGTGCAAAAGATGGAGCATAGGGTTGAGAAGAACTTACTTTGATGTCTTTAGTAGTTTACTTAATTGAAAATAATCACACCTAGCAAATATAGTGGATAGATGGGTTGCAAAATTTTTAACCCAAAATCGTTTATAGTTATGTACAAATTCACAAATTGCAAATACTAATTTGTTAACAATTTGAATTTAAGTCATAGTATTATTGTTGGCTAACCTATAATCGGAGAGATAACCTCACAGAATTTTATCACTCGTGTTATCTTGTCACGATTTCACTGTCAGTGGAGATAGATGGATGCATCTTTTGTTCCGATCGCAATGAAAGATTTAAGCGTGTGGAAATTAAAGCCTTTCTTGTTATTTAAAGGCACGGTTGAAGGTTTCATTTGCAAGCTACCCATGGCTATTTAGTTGTCCTGATCAATTGGCCTCTTTTAGTTTGGACGCCCAAAAAAGTGAATGGCCCGTGTGTCCGGTGTCGTACGGCGACACAGAGTTTAGGTTAGTTTGATTGAGATCGAGATGAACCGATCAGATTTGCTAACAGCGCTCCTCAACACTCTAGTAAACAGTACTGCTTATATACTCTCCCTATACTATTAAAAAAACCAAACCAATTTAGTACTAAATATAACATATTCTAATACTACGAATATGAATAAAGGTGTTTAAATTCGTTGTATTAAAATGTGTTAAATACAGTTCTAGTTTTTTTTATGAGGGAGTAGATGATAAATTTAATTTTTGACCCAAAAGAAACAAATTACTTTTTTAAAGACTAGTCAGAAACAACTAGCTCACTGTTTTGGATAAGCTTAGTAGCAACAGTTTGCAGTAACTTGAAGCTTACGCACTCGATCAAGCCAACTTCTCCATACCGCACTAATCCATCGTATCGTTGGACCTGTCCTTCCTGCACCCAAAAAAAAAACGTAGCTGTCATATGTCACGTATGCATGAATGATGAAAAAGAAATCAAAACCGAAGCAAACAAAGAATCAATGCTCTTCTCCTCTTTCCCCCCACCTACAACTACAAATGTTCCTGGTTAGTGCCACGTCACCCTCTCACTCATCATCACTAGCTTAATTAATCGCCACTCTGATAGAAGCAATATCCAAAAAAGCATTTGTTCACGCATGCACGAATCAGAGTTCACAAGTGATCCTATCAGCGTCCCACTGTTTACTCCATGTGGGCACTCACGTCCCAACGACAGATCAAGCCAGCTTTTGACCACCACAAACACAGGGAAAAGCCACCGTGCTTGAGAGCCAACATAAACACTTTAGAAGTTTAGATTGATTTTACTATCCATTTAGGTTAAAATGGTTTTTCTCTATGCTAGATAATATCTCCCACTCTAGTTATTTAGCACGAATTAATGTTTTTATGTGTTCGATGAATCTATCGATCCGATCAAGAGGATTTGATTATGTTATCTATTCAACCATATCCAGTCAGTAATTCGATCCGATGCAAGGATAATTAGGATTACTATCGCAGTGAAGATATAACACGAAATAATTATTGATAATTTTCTATTCTGCCATAGATTCCCAACGTAACATCGTTTATACTAGTAATATACAGTGGCGATCTTTACCGGGGTCCTCGGATCCTGAATAAATTATCCAATTCTAATAAAATTATAGTTATATGATGTTAATTAGTATAGAAGTAAAAAATTAGATAATTAGTATATATTGGATCTCTATTAATTTTTTTCTGGGTTCGCCACTGGTAATATATATTACCAGTATATTGTATCTAAACGTCCTCCCGTGCTTCCCATTACGGTCGCTTGACGCAGCGTTGATTAGGCTGGGGACACCCAGTTAGCTAGGGGAGTAGTCAGTAATAAAGGCTGGGACATGCATGCACTAGGCCACCACCAGCGACTCAGCAAGATCACTTTTTGGAGCAGGGTTGGGTAGGAGGCGTCACATGGGCAGTACGTGTGTGTGCTTGGGATGCAAAACATTTGCCACTTTGGCAGCAATGGTGGCTTGGGGTGTGGAAAGGTCGTCAAGAGGACGCAGGCACATGAAGATGATCCCTGTGGGGGCTCTGGCTTTGTGTTTGATGATTGGATTGGGGAAATTTGGGAAGGATCCTTTGTTTGGAAGTGAATCCAGGGCTTCTCTCCACCAACCCAACATTATGGTCTCTTCTTTTTCTCGTGCTGCTGGTAGGGAGGCTAGGTAGCTCACTACTACTATTACCTGAATGAATGCAGGAGGCGGCGGCCATCAACCGTGAGCTCGATCGGTTGCTGGCCTGCGCGTAGGTAGATGAGGTCGTCCACGACAAGACATCGTGGGCGAACTCCAACTGTACACAACCGGTGGAGCAGCGTGCGAGACACATATCTAGCAAACCATGATCCAGCCGGCCGGCATGGCTTCGCATGTGCTCCCTCTGTCCAAAAGAAAGATAACTTTTAAGGAGAAATATATCTTTATTTATCCTAAAAATTTATTTTTTAATGGAACGGAAGAAGTACGTGGTAATTAATCCTAGAGTTTGGAGCAAATAAATTAAGTGATAAGCGAAGGAGAAGAATCTCGTGTGGTATGGGTCCAACACGAGGAGCAACTAGCAAAGGTCTAACAACCTGAATTCTAAAAACCGGATTTCCTCGGGCCCCTTTAGTTCCATTGCCACAATGGCACTGACTAGCGTGGAGCACTAGAACATGAGCAACCTCTGTGTGAGATTTGAACATGAAAAGGAGAGAAAAAAATTTCATCAGACGTGGACAAAATAATGGGTGGATAACCAATATAGTCCTAGAACTTTCGCTTCAACATCAATTTGGTCCCTGACGTTTCATATCTTTCAAACAAGTCCTTAAAGTTTATTGCGTGACTTAATATAGTATTTGGGCTTACTAGAAACACCACGAGGTCATTCCACATCATCCATTCATGCCAATTTAGCATTTAAATGTTTCTTCTACCTTTGCATTCTCCACAGAGAAAAAGAAAAACAATAAAGAACAAACAAACATAACATAACGGCATTTTTTTTTTGGAAATGAGAGTTTTATTGATTTAAGTAATAGGATTACAATCATGCTGCATATATTGCACTCTCTTTTACAATGCGACAAATCGCACACCGTGAACAAATGACATTGCATCCTTCGTTGCACGCAGCAGGAAGGTTCACCTGGATCTTCCTTCCTCTCTAGCCAGTAACCTTCCATTACCGTGGCACAGTCAGACTCAAGCACGACCGGCATTGGTTGTCACTCAGCAGCAAGTTTCAGGCCTTTCCAACAAGCAAGTAACTCAACCTCCTCTGCTGCTGCACATTTTTTGAAAAATTTCCAAGAGGTTAGAATTACCTTCCCATCGGTATTTCTAATCACCATTCCTATCGCTCCATTTCCTTCAACGTTGATTTTTGTCCAACCATTTGGTGGGGTCGTCAAGGGATTATTGTTCTTGGTACAGTTGAATCAAAAGGACTCCCTGCCTGGCAGATGCTTTTGCCCTTGAGGTCTTCAGTTTTTGGTCATTGGCCAAAAAGATGTTGCATGGTAATTAAACAATGTGACATTTTCCTTTAACTTATGTTCGATGTCTTCTTTTTCTTCTCATTTTTTCCTTTTTTTCCCTACACAAAATGTAAAGCTAAACATTGTGTAGCCTATATAGTTCTAACAGGTAAATATGGAGATATAAATGTTGACTTTTTATGTGCAAATAACGTGGTCATACCACGTGGCGTTTTAAATGGGGTTCGAGAACTACTTTAAGCCACACGAGAATCTTTAAAAGCTTGTTCAGAATATATGAAAATTAATAACTAATTTAACCCGTAACAAAAATTTAAGGACCGAATTAGCGATCCACCGTAAAATAATCTGCTCCTGAAGACCTGGACATAATAATAAGATGAATCACACTGTCCACGCTATTGCAATTGCATGACCACGTTAAACACTGCTTCCAGAGAAACCAAACACAAATCTGAACCCCCATGTGACACGATTTCTACGGGCAGAATTATTGTCCCTTCCACCATGAATTCCAAAAAAAGTTAATTAATTTCTCCCAAAATAAAATCCCAGTCAATGGAAGCTTCCTCCTCCTGTCACATTATTAACTCGTCGAATTCTCCTCACGCGTGAATTCACCACCATTACTGCAGGACGCAATGCCCACTCACCCCAGCACATTCATTCACAGCGCGTACCATTGTATATCTGTCACCGGATGTTTGGATGTTAATTAAAAATATTAAATATAGATTAATAATAAAACTAATTGTATAAATAAGAATTAATTCGCGAGATAAATTTTTTAAATCTAATTAATTTATAATTAACATATATTTACTATTATATCACATATGCTAATTATGAATTAATTAGGTTTAATAGATCTATCTCGCGAATTAATTCAATGTTAAGAAATAGGTTTTATTTTTAATCTACGTTTAGTACTTTTAGTACTTTTAATTAGTGTACGATGTGACCGTGACTGAAATATTTTTCTCTAATTCACACACTCTCACGCGGAAACGCAAATGCAGAAGCCAAGCCAGCCATTCCCAAATCCCAATGGATCAACAAAAATATCCATCAAAAATAGCAACAAACTACTATAAATAAATTATTTCTCCTTCCACATCACAAAGAGAGGAAAGGAAACCCATCCCCTCCCCTCGGGCGAGCCCAAAAATAGGCGCACCGCAACCAACCAACCAACCAGGCTGCCGGCCGGCCGGGCCGCCACCGTGAGCGGCAGCGGCGGCGCTCACGCGGTTCCCCCCCCCACCTATTTATATCTGGCCTCGCCTCGCCTCCACTCTTTCCTTAGGCAGGCGCACATCTAGCCCCTGCCCCCTCCCTTTTCCCCCCTAATAATAAATTTTCCAATCCCCGAATTCCCCCCAAGAACTCTCCTCGATCCACCTTGGTGAGGGTTTTTAATCTAGAAGAATCTAGAAGGCGAGGAAGATGCGGGTGCTGGAGGACGACCTGTTCCCGTCGACGCCGGGGAAGGTGAAGATCGAGAGGGCGACGGCCATGAACCGGCAGCTCCACCGCTGCTTCGCATCCACCAGCACCATGTTCCTCTGGGCGCTCTTCCTCGTCGCCATGACCGCATCCTACCTCAGCTTCCAGTCCTTCGTCGACACCTCATCCAAGTACTTCGCGGCCTCGTGGGGTGGGTTACACTGGGAACGCCAGATCCGCGCGTCCGCCGCGCCCAGGAGGCCTCCCGGGTCGGCGGCCGGGGCGGGGATGTCGGTGCTTGTGACGGGGGCTGCCGGGTTCGTCGGCACACACTGCTCCCTCGCGCTCCGCAAGCGCGGCGACGGCGTCGTCGGCATCGACAACTTCAACTCCTACTACGACCCCTCGCTCAAGAAGGCCCGCAGGTCGCTGCTCGCCTCGCACGGGGTGTTCGTCATCGAGGGCGACATCAACGACGGCCGCCTCCTCGCCAAGC
Source organism: Oryza punctata (assembly GCA_000573905.2). Classification (NCBI taxonomy): domain Eukaryota; kingdom Viridiplantae; phylum Streptophyta; class Magnoliopsida; order Poales; family Poaceae; genus Oryza; species Oryza punctata. Next base: position 40,105,037 of record CM002489.2, read on the forward strand.
TCTTCGACGTCGTGCCATTCACGCACGTGCTCCACCTCGCGGCGCAGGCGGGCGTGCGCTACGCCATGGAGAACCCGGCATCCTACGTCCACTCCAACATCGCCGGACTCGTCACCCTCCTCGAGGCCTGCAAGGACGCCGACCCGCAGCCGGCCATCGTCTGGGCATCCTCCTCCTCCGTCTACGGCCTCAACGACAAGGTCCCCTTCACGGAGAGCGACCGCACTGACCAGCCGGCGTCGCTGTACGCCGCTACCAAGAAGGCCGGCGAGGAGATCACTCACACGTACAACCACATCTACGGCCTCTCCATCACCGGCCTCCGCTTCTTCACCGTGTACGGGCCATGGGGACGGCCGGACATGGCCTACTTCTCCTTCACCCGCAATATCCTGCAGGGGAAGCCCATCACGGTGTACCGCGGCAAGAACCACGTCGACCTCGCACGCGACTTCACCTACATCGACGACATCGTCAAGGGCTGCCTCGGCTCGCTCGACACGGCCGGGAAGAGCACCGGCACCGGGGGCAAGAAGCGCGGGCCGGCGCCATACAGGATCTTCAACCTGGGGAACACCTCGCCGGTGACGGTGCCCAACCTGGTGTCCATCCTGGAGAAGCACCTCCGCGTGAAGGCCAAGAAGAACGTGGTCGAGATGCCCGGCAATGGCGACGTGCCATTCACGCACGCCAACATCTCCCTCGCGAGGCAGCAGCTCGGCTACAAGCCGACCACCAACCTCGACGTCGGGCTGAAGAAGTTCGTCAAGTGGTACCTCTCCTACTACGGCTACACCAGGGGATCCAAGAACTTGTGACTATAATCCGCCCTAATTCTTCTGCTAATTCTTTCCTTTTCTTTCTTCTTTTTTTTTCTTTCTCTGGCCATCCAGTGGTCGATTCCACTCCAGGATCAAACATTAACATTCTTATTTCGATTTTTTTTTGGGGGAAATATTTTAGGATGTTCTTTGAAATACTGGGGGGAATTCTTTTCTTGGGGAGGGGAGGGAGGAAGAAGAAAGCAATGGAGAGCAGCATTTTCTCTTCCTTTTTTTCCCTTTTATCTTCTCCATGTTCTTCTGTAAATTCCGTTCTCCATAACGTTTCACACCCTTGAAAATTTGGTGTAATCTGGCTGGTCGTAGCTGAGCTATGAATCTTTCTTGAGCTAACTAATCACAAACAACAAACAATGCGTTTAAATTTCGAATCGATAGTTTTTTTCGCCGCCCCCCGAATTTTCTCCCGGAGACGAGGGAGAGAAGGCGAGAAGGAATGGGAAATGAAGAAGCAATGGCAGTCCTGTAAATATCAACCAACCGTGGGCCTTTTTCTAATGTGATAAGATAAGCAGAGAGAGGAGGAAAGATCGAAAGAGGAGAGGCGCCTCGAAGGGCGTGAGGTGGTCGCCAGCTGGCACGGATCGCTGGCACTGGCAGTGGGGCCGGGTTGCTTTATGGCGTCAGGTGGGACCACCTGTCTGTGGCTATCGACTGGAGGTGGGGCCTACCTACCCACGTTGGACCACATGGGTGGGCCCGTCAACGCGGTCGGTGGCCTCTCCGTCGTTCTGAGCTGTACCCGAACTTCTTTTCTTTATTGCATAGGGAATAAGAATGTGTTTTGTTCTTGAGATCTACTACTCTCATTAGCTGTGCTTCTAATTATCAGGATTAATAAAAAAAATTTGTAGTCCAAACTCTTCTAATTGTAATTGTAAATCTGGTAGGCAAACAAATTGAACTGAATCCACTGATGATCCATCGATTTGGATTAATATTGGCAACCCGAGCTTGAGTTGCTCTGCACATTGCAGTAGAAGCGATGATCTTGCACTAGTACGTCAGGATGGAGGAAAAAAACGAACAAAACGGCTACTGTACTTCCAGTGTGCACCCAGTGGGGAATAGTCTGGCGCGGCGGAGCCCGGAGCAAACAAAGGTCCCGTGAATTTTCGGCAAACCCGAGCTGTGGTCTAGGTTTCCCGTGGCAATTTTGTCTTGGGTTTGGGTGCACGAGTCCAGGATCAATTGGCCGGTGGCATCTCCGATTCTGTGTCGCGCCAACCCAGGCAAAGGCAACAAGACGCTGACACGCGTGTACCTGAGCATCTCAGCATCTGCAACCTGAAAAAGCCTCAAACCAAATGTGCTGTGCCTGCACCGTTTCGGGCTCTCGACCGGGATACTATAGATTAGAGTATTCGACGTCGGTTTGGACTGTCCGTTGTCATTGCCCTACTTTGTAATGTACTGACGACTTGTTTGACGTATACAAGGATTAACATAAGTACAGCTACAGTAATTGTATCCATCAGAGGCCTCGTGCGGTCGTGAGTCGTGACAAGTTTCCATGATAGCAATAAAAGTACTAATTGATTCATCTGATCATCTCCCTGACGGCCTCACCTCTTGAGTCTTGACATGGAGCACTTTCTTTGGGCAGTGGAGGACTAGTGCGCTCGCTGTTGCCAATCGCCAGTTCGGGCCCCCACCCACCCATCCAATAGGAGGGAAGCAGCAAAACCCGGTGCTGCATCGCAGCGTGCTGAGTGCAGCGGCGCGAGGAATAAAAGAGGACAACGCCGGGAAAGCGTACTACTGCTTTGCTAATCTGCACCCTATTTTAAGCCCAACTGCATGCTGTTTTTTTAGCCAAGTAATAACTTGTTTAGGTTGATCACCTGATCTTTGTTGTATACGAGTAATATACTGGTTTCTGTTGGATTTACACACTTGTCTCCAACTTGAACCTGTAAGGGGAAAAATAACCTAAAGCCATTGGTCGTTGTTGTCAAGTTGAAGTGACCTGTAACTGAAGCTAAGGTTTAGAACGTGCAATGCAAGACTCCGATGATTCATGAAGCATGGGCCTCTTCTTATCAAGTTTGTGCCACCAGCCCACGACCAGATGGGTGTTCACGGTATATTCATAGTTCATTCCCCATCTGCATTTTTTAAAAAATGGATCAATATGAGTTTTTAAGTAACTGAAACTACTCGTTACTGTTACCTACCTTTCTCAACTCAACTTCCTATTTTTCTACGCTTATATTTTTTAAACTATTAAACGGTGTGTTTTCTGTTTATACGAAAATTAATTTAAAACAATCATATTAATCTATTTATAAAAAATAACTAATACTTAATTAATTATATGCTATTGAGTTATTTCGTTTTACGAAAGAACTTAATAGAACGACCACAGCATAATCCAGCTCAAGGTCTCCTGCCTCCAGTGATCTATAGTCAGTTGGTGCCAGCTTGTCTGGTTGCTTCCTCGAGGATGTGGGGGGTATAGGAAGCGTGGAGTTGGAAACTCTAACTTCCTGCACGGAAAACGAGTGTGTCTATTAGTATATAATTAATTAATTATTAGTTATTTTTTTAAAAAGTAGATCAATATAAGTTTTAAAGATAACTTTCGTATATAAAAGTTTTTAAAAAATATATTGTTGAGTAATTTGAAAAATGTACGCGTGGAAAATGAGAGAGAGAGGAGAGTTAGGAACTTGAGTAAAAGAACACAGCCGAAGCAAAGCAAGCATAGCATATCGCGTGTGGCGTTCTGAACTCTGATGGGGATTTCAGTCGCAAAGACAGGCGGCCTCGCCGGTTACCACTTCGCTTGGGTTCGTTTCGTTTCGTCAGATACAAGAGTGATACAGTTTCAGAGTTAGGAAACCAGTGTACTAGTGCATATGTGGACGTGTGGTGTGTTATGCTACATAGACGAGAGCTGTGCAAAATTGCATTCTGAAATCTTAACCAGAAAATAACATGGAGAACTAGAGAACAGATCATGCAAAGATAGCAGGTGCGGACATCGTCTTCTTTGAAATCAGATAAAGATTTGAGTCTTGTGAAGATAACAGAACATTGCTGTCCATTTTTATGCTGGGCCAAAAACGCATTAAACAACAAAAAATTTCCGTTGCCGGGACTCGAACCCGGGTCTCTCGGGTGAGAGCCGAGTATCCTAACCAGCTAGACTACAACGGAAGCTTGCTGTGATAGAATTCATAATTTTATTGGAGCTATTTTGCAAAGTATGAGGTTAATTATCTGGGCAGTGTGAGCCTTCTCTAATCCAGCCGTCTGTGTCATCTTAATATGATTGGTTTCCTGCATGATACGATTATTATTTCAAGAAAAAAACACAAATTGTACAAAAATTTACAAAATCACAGCTCCATCATTTTCTTTACGGCTGATAAGCCATAAGAAAAATTGAATGAAGCGGACAAAAATAATTGATGTGAAACTTTTATATATTCTTAGAGAGACAATTAATTTTTTTTAGTATAATAAAATCCTCTTAGGCTGAGTTCTTTTTTTAACTTTCTCAATTCGCCTCACTCGTATTTCACGCGAATGCTTTTGAAGCTGCTAAACGGTGCATTTTTTCAAAAAATTTCTATATGAAAACTACTTTAAAAAATTATATTAATCCAATCTTAAAAATTAGTAAATATATAAGAAAATGCATCGTTCTGTTTTGTGTGCGCAGGAGGTAAGTTTCCAACCTCATCTCCCGAATACAACCTTAAAAAACAACTCTTAAAAATCGACTCTAGCATTAGGTTCAAATTCAGACATTCTCTATGGCAGATAAACCACAAGCAACCGATGTAGTAGCCGTTAGTATTTGTGTGCGTTCTATGCATGAGCTAATTTTAGAATTCAAAATTTCGAATTCTCAATCTGTTCTACTCAAGAACGCCTTAACACTATACTATACAGAGTGATGCAGGCATCTCCGTCCAAACCACAAGGCCGTTGATCCGACGCCACGTAGGCCAGGTGGCGCGCTCCCTCGAGGCAAATCTACTCCGGGATACAAAATCTCCGGCCTCCCGCTTCGGCCGCCACGATCCCATCGCCCCAAACCTCCACCCAATCTCTCTCTCTTTCTCCTCCGCAACGCGCGACCATTCACACGTCTCCCCCTTCCCGCTCCTCCTCCTCTCCTCTCCTCGCCTCCGCCCACTTCCACCGCGAAATCCCTCCACCAATTCGAGCGCCTCGTCCTCGTACGCTTCGTCGATCGCCGCGTCGGATCGGCGGTGGAGGTGGATGCGGGTGGGGGTGGTAGGGGCGATCGACCGAGCATGGCCAAGGCGTGGGAGAAGGTGGCGGCGGCGGCGGCGGGATTGGGAGGGTCAGGGGAGAGGCGGAAGTACCCGATCCGCGTGGAGGACTACGAGCTGTACGAGGAGATCGGGCAGGGCGTCAGCGCCATCGTGTACCGATCGCTCTGCAAGCCCCTCGACGAGATCGTCGCCGTCAAGGTGCTCGACTTCGAGCGCACAAACAGCGACCTGGTAAGGGTGGCCCATTTCCTCCCCCAAACACCGTATATTTGCTCGTAGATCATCTCCATTTCGTTTGTTGGGCCCAATCCTTCGTAGAGGGAGAGATGCATCGTCTCGCTTAATTAACTTGTTTGATGCGCAGATTAATCACTATTATCCTCCGGTGCATTTTAATTTTTACAAATGTACTTGTGGATGATGTTGTCCAACGGCCGGTTGGTCCAATGAGTCGCATACGATCATGTTGAAAACTTTTATCATGATCGACGCACATAAAAAAATTGATGCGTTTGTTCACATATTATTTCTGCTGTCTTACAGTTAATTATAGCTCAAATTTTCTTTACTGACTGCATTCATGTTAGATTGTTGTAGTGGTTAGTTTTAATGCAAGTAGGTTATACTCGGATTGTTGCGATTTACGTACCTCCACTTGATCTGTCTAAAATGATAGTAACACGGATGCTTGATGCAGAACAACATCATGCGTGAAGCTCAGACGATGATTCTCATAGATCAGCCTAACGTCGTAAAGGCGCATTGTTCATTTACAAATGACCACTCGTTGTGGGTTGTTATGCCATACATGGCTGGAGGGTCTTGTCTTCACATAATGAAGTCAGTCTACCCAGATGGTTTTGAAGAAGCTGTCATTGCAACTATACTTCGTGAAGTCCTGAAAGCTTTGGAGTACCTTCATCATCATGGGCATATACATCGTGATGTGAAGGTACATGAACATTCACACCACAGCTGGTTTCTTATGTATCTGAGGGGCACGCTGCTCTCCGTGTTGGCTGTTGAGCCATGCATGGATATCTCACACAGATATTCTCGAATTAGTTGTTTCCGGAAATGTTATATTGCTGCATCATTTGTTTCGGTCATAGGCAGGGAATATACTTGTTGATTCACGGGGTGTAGTCAAGCTTGGAGATTTTGGGGTTTCTGCTTGCCTTTTTGATTCTGGTGACAGGCAACGGGCTAGGAATACTTTCGTGGGAACTCCTTGCTGGTACTCATCTGAAAAAAGTGGCAAACATGCTTTCATTTATGCACCATTAGCGTGTCTTCACACATCTTATCTGTGGACTACTGTAATTTATTAGGATGGCACCAGAAGTTATGGAGCAGCTACATGGATACGATTTCAAGTAGGCTACTACTTATTTTAACTGTCTGGATACTTTCTTCACCATGGCATGTTTACAAGCTTGATCTGACAAATATATTACAGGGCAGACATATGGTCCTTTGGAATTACTGCACTTGAACTTGCCCATGGTCATGCTCCTTTCTCAAAGTTCCCTCCCATGAAGGTATAGTCAAACGCATGGCATTGAGATAAATTCGAAGCAATCCCTTGTGATGGGTTTGGTGGACTTATATATTTTTCTAAGGTTATCTTAATTCATAACTTTGTCAGGTATTACTTATGACACTTCAGAATGCCCCTCCGGGCCTTGACTATGAGAGAGATAAGAAATTTTCAAGGGTAAATATGTTTAATATTTGAACAGACCTACCATTGTAGTTTTTATGATGAGCATGACTTATTTGTCAACAACGATTATCTCCTATATCAGCATTTCAAGCAAATGGTAGCTATGTGTCTTGTAAAAGACCCTTCAAAAAGGCCTACAGCAAAAAAATTGCTGAAGCAACCCTTTTTCAAGCAAGCTCGCTCCAGTGATTTCATTAGTCGAAAGCTTTTGGAGGGATTGCCTGGCCTTGGTGACAGATATTTAGCTCTGAAGGTACACTGGTTTAATGCTCTATAACTACTTTTTTGGGGGCAAATGATCGTCTTCACTAAGTTAACAGTGGAGCTTACTATTAATTATAGGAAAAGGACGAAGTTTTACTTTCTCAAAAGAAAATGCCTGATGGAAAGAAGGAAGAAATCTCACAGGTGCCAATTCTACATTTCTGTTAGATCATCTAGATTTTCTGATAATACCTTTCCTAACTATGGTTCTATTATTATAGTAAATTGAGAAAATATTTTCTCTTGCACTGAGCCTGTTTTGTACGCCTTTGTATAATTGTATATATGTGATAGTGTCATTAAATAATCAAGCATTGTTAAGCAGGTGTGCAGGTCAAATGATACAGTTGTTTCTCATTAGTTTCTTTATTCGAGGATCAATGAAGTTATTGTTGCGTCCTTTTATATGTTTGCGAAAAAAAGATAAGTAAATCAAAGGATTCCCAAAACATATTGTGCAAAACATAATAACGGGGATCATAACCTCGGGTGAGTCGTCCATATTAGAAAATTTCCTTTGCTTTGTAGGGAAATTGCAATATCTGTTTCACAGCACTAAAAGCTTACACATTCTTAGTGTAATAACTATAACATATTATTAGGAATTTATTACATAAATTTAGGATTCAAAGTCATTTCTTTTTTCTTGTCATGGTATTCATATGTTTATTTCATTGTTGCCGTTGTATTACAAGCAAATATTGCTCCTCTTGTTTCTTATATTGATAGGATGAATACAAAAGGGGTATCAGTAGCTGGAACTTTGATATGGATGACCTGAAGTCTCAAGCTTCACTTGTAAGAACTAGCTCTGTTCTCTTCTTTAGTCATTGATTTCACATCATGTACTTTTTCTATCTGTCCTTTCGCAGATTACAGAGTGTGACGACAGTATATCATGCAAAGATTCAGATGCATCATCTTTCTATGACTTGGACACCATTTTACCGGAGCGAGCAACAGGACCTCATTTGTCAAGAGGTTTTTCACTTAAGTATGATACGGACACCGTAAGTATCATTTTTTGTATAAAGTTTTGTGTTCTAACCTAGCATAAAGTTTTGCTTCCATCTAATACCGAGCAAAGTTGGTAGGAAAATGATGTGATGAGCAATGATAAGTCAACAGTTTCTTCTCCTGAGCAGCCCATTTGTTTATCAAGGTATTTAATTTATTCAGATTTTTTATAGTTTCTTGCAAATAAGAGGATCTTATTTCTGTTCGAGCACTAGAGTAATGGCAGTGCCAGATTATATAGGCTATTTCTGCAGTGTACTTGTACTATTCTCTTCTGAAAACTGTCATTTACTAATTTAAACTGCCAGGAATACATCAATGCTGAGGACTACAAACGGGGTACATGCAAATGGCCAGGTCAGGAAACTCAGCTCCACGGAAAGTAGTGAACTGGACTTGCAAGAGAAAGATTCAGATGCTATTCCAACCAGCTCATTTCTTGAAAGGAAGTTTTCTTTCAGTTCTTGCTCATCTGATGGATTTCTTTCATCCAAAGAGAGGTTTGTTCAACTTTAAAGCCTAACGAGTGCATGCTAATTTAAAGAATCACATTTTCCAAAGTAGCAGCACAGCCTAAAAAGTAGAAACATTGAACCTGACTTGTTTGTGAATGATTCAAATCTTGTTTTAGGGCCTGTTTTAGTTTATCCATTAGTATGACGAATCCCTTTTTTCTTGAGAAGCTATTGCTATATGGTACTGGTGAACATGACACGTTTAATATTTTTAAACAGTCTGTAACAGCATGCCTCTTATTCGTTCAGCTCGAAGCATCAAATTAACATTCATAACCGTGACAAGTGCAACGGAGGGCCCTTGCAAGTTGCAGATGAACCATCCCCTGAAGCTGTTCCAAAGGTGCCTAAATCATCAGGTAGTGAAATGCATTTAACCCTGCAATCTGTTTATTTTTCCTTCACCGTAGTGTCAATTCAGTCTCGTTTGAGCATCAGCTAACTTAGTGGTAACTCATCAGAACAAGTTCCTTACGGCTATATAAAACCTTGCATTTGCCTATCAGTTTAATGTGCTTCATTTTAATACAGCAGCAAATGTTGAGGACCACGACGATAGATCGAAACCTCCTCTTATACAGCAAAGAGGCCGTTTTAAAGTTACGCCTGGGCATGTTGAGTTGGATAAGGTAATTGCGAGCCATAAATACTTACTGCATGTTCTGTTAACTCTGGGATGACATGATTTTCGTTTCAGGCTCACTCGCCTGGACTACAGAAGTGTCACAGCATGCAGGTAATTAGCTTTCTCTAGGACTTTCAATATGGTTTGATTCAAGAATTGATGCCATCTGTTGGGAGCCATATACAGGTTATTTGATCGTGGGGTTTCCCCCATTAACAAAGTGCCACTTTGTTTCCACGTAGGCAATTTCCCACCTTCCTTCGTTAAGTATACCATCCTCAATTGAGGCTGCATCAACCATTATTGGTGGGTCCCTTTACATGCAGCTGTACAATATTCTACAGACAAATATGCTTCAGAGGGTAAATCTCTCAACCCCCTTAAACTCACAAGTCACAAAAAAGGGGAATATCATCTAGCATAAAACTTAATATGAAGAGCCAGAATACGTTCAGCTCTGTTGATGTTAGTCTTGACCTCACTTGCAGGAGCAAATACTTCATGCTATGAAACAGCTAAGTGGTTGCGATATGGCAATGACATCACCTGCCTGCATTGCTCCTGCAAGTCGTGTATCATCTCCATCATCAGCATTATCAATTGACAGATCATTGGTGAGTTAACCACACTAGGATGAACCTCAAAGTTAACTCTACGAGATTATAGAGAACCAAAGACTAGTAATTTCTATATAATAATTCCTAATATGTAGTGCCATCATATCAGAGTGGGGAAAATAATTTAAGCCATTGCAGGACTGCTATTTATAATTGTCAGTTGTTATAGTAATTGGTTATAAGAGCAAAACATTATTATCTTTTCAGTTGGAAGCGGCACACGAAAAGGAGAAGGAGCTGGTCAATGAGATCACTGAGCTGCAATGGCGGTAATGATCTTTTACCCCATCCTTTAAAACCGAATTGATAAAGAAATTAAATAGCGTCAGTCCTGAAATTTTGGAGCACTGCAGGTTAGTGTGTTCGCAGGACGAGATCCAGAGGCTCAAAGCAAAGGCAGCCCAGGTGACAATGTTTACCCTCACACATTTTTCATATGGTTTGGCGACATTCTAAAAAAGATATATTGGTGCAGTAGAAATTGGACACGATGCTCAGAAATCCTTAATTTGTTCTGATGCAAATTTCTGCATACTTAATGCAAACATGCTTCTTTTTTGGTCAGATCTGATCTTGGGGAGATGCTGTTTGATATGGAACAGCATGGGAAGGATTGAGAAGGTATGTGTTAACAATAAGGTTTTTCAAGGAGTTGAAATGGAGACTTTTGGCATATCAGACAAGAAAAACAATGGAGAGATAATATTGTAGGGACTGCAGTCAGTCATTATCCCAGTCTAAAAAAGGATGTTTTGTTTTATGCAAGTTATATCTTGCTGTTTATGAACATCAGGGGCCCGGTTTTTATCGAGGTGCCGTTATGCAAGGGAAAAAAAAAGGAATGTTCACTACCATTAGCAAAATCCTTGCACTTTTGTATTTCTCTTTTGGTTTCATGATGTTTAGAGCAGTAGAACAATACCCAGTGTGGAGTATTTTGCGAACTTCTGTCACAATATGCTGGTTCATTTCATTGTAACCACTCAGTGCAAAGTCTGGCAGTCGTGTAGCAAAGCAGTAATAACATATAGTAGTGTAATGTATTGCCATATTGGCAGTTATTATCTATAATTTACATCCACAAGGAGGATGAATCCCTCACCATTGGTGGGCACATCTATGAACTATGATACACTTGTCCAATTGGAGTTAGAATCTCAGCCCAAACCAGAGACCAGCCTTACCAGGACACTATCTTACAAATTGTATGTACACACAGCTGAAGCTTCTGTCATTGGTGAGCCAACTAGTCTACTAGTCAGTCCTTGTGTTGTTCCTCCCGCTGGGGAGTGCTACAACCGGTATCCAGTAGATTGACCTCGCGTTGCAAAACCCAGGAAGATTCATTGGACTTTGTAGTGTTGATCGAATACTCGCGGAAGTATCCATCATGAGTTATGATATAAACAACTGTCCTGCAAGTTTTTGCAAAGACTATAGGTAAGATTTTACTAATCCACAGTAGCTATATGCTAAAGATGAGGGGTAGAAGTTTAGAAGAATTTCTTACCTTAAAGCAGGAAGTTTAGAAGAATTTTGTGAATTTCCGACCTTATGTACCGCTACACAGCTGTAATTCCAAAGGATTAGATTAGAATGCAATAATGAAAGGTAGAAAATAGTGGAAAGCAGATGAACTCAACACCTCTTGATTTCTGCGGGGATGACGTTGTGAATAATGTGATGGTTCGCTGGATCCAAAGCACCAGTTATTGGTCCAGGAATTATTGAACCGAGCAATTTGCTCGTTTGGTTCCTGAAAAGTGGAGTAAATCAGATCATGCCTACATACACGGTCCACGAATTATCAATAATCAATATTTGAGCAGGCTATGTACCTTCGATTTCTGGCAGCATCGAGGAAAAACATGTGCAAAGAGCCTGATGAACTTGTGGCAACAAGAACATCGGGCAGATCATCCGATGGCCCGAATGAGAGTGAATATATCGTTGATGGGTATGTTCCCCGCCGAAAACTATGTGACTGTTAAAGTATGTATGTAAAAAGAGTTTAGGCAAAAGATACACAGCTCGTAGTTGGTTGCAAGAGCAGACAATAAATAACGTTGAATTCACCTTGGTTGCTTGTGCAACGAGATATACTCTAATAATAGTACCCTTCCCAGAAGCTGTTGCCAGGTACGTGCCATTAGAAGAAAATGCCATTGCAGCTAAGGGAGACTGGTGAGCATCTATCTGTTGGTCAGTTACACAAAAACAGTGAAAAGACATCACAGAAGTAAAAAAAAAAAAACATGTCATCAAGGTTACTCATTAATAATACAAAGCGGCAGAAACAGTTTGGAAAATAGTTTATTTCGTTGTTTTCAGCTGTTGCTTTTTCTTCCCTCTGATTTGAAAAAGGCAGTAAGAGATCCTAAATTATCCATGAAATGCAATGCTTTTAAAACAATAATTTCAAGAAAGATCCAGGACCAGAAGAACAATAAATCCTTATGTGTGTGGGGATGTGTGAGAAAATCTCATGGAAGGATAATACCCTAAACAGCCAATAATAGTATAACCAATAAACAACAATTCAAATTACCTGGCATATCAATTCAGGTTCTGATGTCTTATAAACTAAAGCAGATCCTTTCGATGTGCTTGCTGGGATGGCCAAATAACATGCTTCTGAATTAGGAGCGAATGCACAAAGACCTGATATACAAAGAATAACAATATTAACAGCAAATATGCTGAGAGAGCTTCTCAAGAATGCTTAATGATTTTTTTCTCCAGCTCCTTCAACTTGATGCCAGTAATGTTGATAGGGCTGTAATTTTAGTAAACAAACAGCAGTAGGATCCTCACCTTTTGTATTGGGAACTGTTTCAATTTCTTCCAAAATAGTAGTGCTGTTTACATCATAAATAAAAGTCCTGTCCTGCAATACAACAACAAGCCTGCACATGATGTGACAACTATTTTACAGAAAAAAACTGAGCAAGTATAACTATTTCTTGGTTTTTGCACAAATATGTTAACCAAGAAATATCTTTATATCATAAAAAACTAACATATTTCTAATGTGGTCCCTTCTAGGATATAAAATACTGGTGGAGTACCTCTTTCTACTTAATCGAACAGCCAAAACTGAAGTCTTAAAGTTCAGATCTTTCTTTGTGACACCTGCTATGGTGTCGATAAGGCGAAGGCAGCGAGGAGATAGTACAGGCTGCAGAGATAAATTTGAACTGATAGTTAACTAGCAAATTCGTCTACATTAAATTCAATAGTATGATAGACAATCACACAACAGGAACGACTCAAGCAAACAGGGAAAATATGGCCGAGGCACCTGTTCACCGGTTCCGACTATAGCAAGAATGTTTGACCGAAAGTACATTTCCATATTGCCGATTCCACCAATATCTGCAAATTGAGCAGATAGCTATAACACCATAGCTTCTTATAAAAGCACTACAAAACAACTTTCTCCTCCATGATAGAATAGCCAGCAACCATGCTGACAGCAATAAAATTCATTTGGTTCTAGCATACATCAATGCACACTATGACTAATTAACCTAGCTGACTAACGCAGGCAGCACAAAGTAACCTTATTCAGCTTAATATCCTACTCGTAATTCACAGTTTTTACTTCACACTCTACGAGCAATCTGCGCCAAATTTTGCATGTTCTACTGTTGGATATTTGCCCTAGGCAATGGAGAGCAACAAGAACAAAGGGAAGGGGAAAGACAAGGGAGATGCTTTGAAGGAAGTCTCTCACTCTTCTCGTAGCAGAGCTTCCCTGTATGGGCATCGAAAATCCTGAATCCATCCTTCGTCCCGACATAAAACAAGCTGAAACACATCACCCGGCACGCAATCAGAATTAGGTTTCTTCTTCGTCGCCGGATCCGACCCAAGAAATCCCTTCCCACCCCCAAAATTCAGAATCGCCGACTCCCCCCTGAATCCGATTACTTGTCGTTCGCTCGGTCGTACCTGTTTTCCTGATTGAAGGAGGCGCAGAGAATCTGCGGCGGCGGCGGCGGCGGCGACGAGCTGCTCGCCATCGCCCGCGAAGCGAAGAATCCGTCTCCCTGCTTCTTCCTCTTCTTCTTGATCGGAATCGATTCCTGCTTGGAGTTTTTTCTTTTTTTTATTACTAATTTATTTTTATATTCGGAGCAGTCGAAAGGGAGGAGTAACAGAAACGAGGTCGACCTGGGCTACGTACTTGCAGCCCATGCAGACAGGACGGCCCAGTATGACCCAAGAATTCACATATTTGCAACAAACAACATGTAAACATGGCAAAATCCAAAATATGTAATGCCCATACAAAACATGATAAGAAGATGCTTGCATTTTTTTTTGACGTACACTCTTACAGTATTTTATTTTCGGAATTGCTAAAAAAACTATCGAAAGTTCTTTGGCAAAAAAACTTTCAAATGCAACTGTAATGGGCCGAGGAGGGTAAACATGCAATAGAGGTCCAAATCAGCTACATTGTAATATCTATGTAAGTTACATTGTAACTATAGTCGGCGATTCTGAATGTGTAACAACCGTTATCCAAAATTACAATGTACAATCGCCGACTACATTGTTATCTCTATATAAGTTACATTGTAACTGTAGTCGGCGGAGGGTAAACATGGTTACAATTCAGTATAATGTGTGTAATTGCATTATAACTACATTGTATTAAGTTAGATACAAAGTTATATATATTATTTTAATACTTATATACAAGTTATATTATAGTTATAGTGGAATTATATTAAAATTACTATAATTAGATTTGAAAGTTTTTCTAAAAAACTTGCGCAATTTTTTAAGATAGTTCTTTACTTTTGCTATTCACACGCACTCAAACAACTTAAGCACACACATCAGCACTAAGCATATATATACTCCTCTTTTTTTTTTCTTTTCTGTTCAGCACACTGTAACACATGCAGGTCGACGAAGAAGGCACGTACGCAGGCAGGACGGCAGTTCGATCAGGCAGGCAGCACCGGCGCGGCGTCGGCGTCGGCGTCGTCGTCGTCGTCGACGGGGTGCACCCTCCGGGCTTTCCTCGCTGCTGCTAACCACCGTGCGGCGGCCCTCCAGCAGCAGCAGACGAAACCGATGGCGCTGAACATGATGAGGAGGGCGACGACACAAGCAACCGGTTGGGCGGCGGGCCGGTTGTACCAGGGCGTGCCGTCCCGCCCGGCGGCCGTCTCCTTCAGATCCGTCTTCCCCATCGCCGGCGTCGCTCGCGCCCGCCTGCTTGCTTTCGTAGTGTTTCAAAGGCAGCAAACTCGCTCGCTCGCGCTGTTGGTGGCCTGGTTACTTCTGAACGCACACGGCCACACGTACGGATTTATATATATAGAGCGATCTCTTCGCCTAATTACAAACTTTGCTTAGACTTACGTATGGCCTAATCTCACTTGATTAATACCTAAGGAAGCATCCATTTGTTTCTCCACACTCTAGAGTCTAGCCACATATGTCATATTGCATACCTGCATTTTGAAAGATGTCATTCTCTTTCGCATGGCACTCCTATGTATGCCATCTTAATAGCAATACTTTTAGTTGGCAGAGTCCAGGATTGCAGTTACACTCTTAGTTAAGCCATCCTTTCCACGTACCACTCACTATATATACACGTAGTATCTAATAATTCATGCTATTGCCTATTAGTCCAATTCTTCGTAGCAACTACCCTTAATACCCTGTCACCCTCTTGTTTTTCTTTTCTCGGTCCGCTTGTACATAACTTTTACTCCTTCTTAATATAATAATGCGCTCCTTGTGTATTCCAAAAAACCCCTATCCGTAATACCGAGCTTGTAAAATGGATCTATATATTAGAATGGATAACAATGCTAGTTCCTTGTTCTTTCCTGCTGACTTTCAGAAATATATGGCAATGATCATATTGTGTACGTAAATCACAGAAGAATATATTACTAGAAACTATAATTTTTCATAATCTAAAATTTGGAAAAGTATATGATAAACACTATTTAATCTAGTCATTGTGCTTTCTTTAGGTTGCGTACCCATACCCGTCATGAACGTCGCATATCATTAATGCACAGCGCAAAAGTACAACAAGCAGGTCAAGCTAGCGTTCGCAATCCTGCATTAGCCCATTCATAGTGCAAGATTCATAAGAGTTTCAATCCCATAAAACAAGATCACACATAGTCTAAAGAGATAAACATGTCAGAAAATTTATGAAGAGAGAAAAAGGATATGTTCCATTTAGGTGAAAATGTGGTATACACACTTATCTATGACTTGAAAACAAAATGAAACCCCATTGTGACTGAACAGTTTCAACCTATGCGTTGGGAAACAAAAATGGAACCCCATCGTGACCAAATCATTTCACAAACATAATTTAACAATTAAATGCTATGACTAGCATACGAAATCGTGAAAAAAATTATGCATTGGGGGCCTTTGTTTCATTCATCAACCCAAATATATTTACATGACGTGGCACTGTTGGAAACCTCAAAATTGAACTCCAGATAGGAATGGCCTAATGTGGGTAGTATTTTTTTCGGTGGGCCGTTTAAGGGCCTAATTTTTTCTAAATGGGTCGAGCATGGGCCATAAAGTTTCTCCTTGTGTCCGTTGTAGATCCCAATGCTTTGAAGCGGGCCTTCATCGAGCTCTCTTCCTTAAACCCAATCATCACTCTTGTTTTGAAATTCTCCCAAAAAAGCCAATTGGTGGTAGGCCTGCACTACGCCATCGTATTGCTGTTGATGTGTGGGGTGATATGTCATCGTATTGCTGTTGAGAGGCTCTGGTTTTCTAACAATTCCGACCTAAACAAAATCCTAACAAAGTAATTATGAGAATGGATGCAACATTCTCTGATTATTAGCAAGAACCATTGCTCAAGTTAGTCAATCTTACATTGGATGCAACACTTTCCGATTATTACCTTGCAAGAACCATCGCACAAATTAGTCAATCTTAGATGATCCTGATTTTGGATGGATCACATTCTAGATGGTTTTCATAGACACTTGGGTTTCAACCAGATCAGGTTTCAACAGTAAACCTTACAACATTTTGTATTTGATTCAAGTAACTACAAGGGTCCAACACTCCGGTTTATGTTTGCTTCATGAGTCATGACATGTGCTTATAATGACGATCTAATTCGCCTAATACATAGTGCGAAACTGCATCATAACAAATAACAAACATAAAATGATGCCAGCTCCATCCCAGGTCATATTGCAGCAAATTGACAGGGTGCTGCACACGCTCAAGTATTTCCTAAGGAGGAGTGTAGGACCACTGTCCACTGGGTGCAATGCGATCCATTTTTTCTTAGAGAAAATTTCTTATTTACCACTTAAAGTTCACGAGTTTTCTTATATGCTATCGAAAAGTTGATATTCCTTTATATGCCACTGTTTGAACTTTTTCTTTCCCTATATACCATCCATGTCATCATCTTGTGTAATAGAGATGTAAAAGTACAATATTACCCTTTTAATCCCTCGAAGAAACGTTCACTTGTTTCTTTGCATGTCATCTAAATAAGATAGAATAATATGTGATATACCACTCTACAAATATGCAACTTTAAATTTTACTTTTACATTTATTTAAAAAAAATCAAATTTGGTTATGAGCACATGTACACTAGTTTCAATTAAATTTGTTTTTTTATTACAACTATCAAAATTGAATTTGAATTTGTTTACTGATATATCAAATATTAATCTATCTTATTATTTCTTTTTAAAATATGCATAATAATTTTAATGACTATAATAACGAGGGGATATCCCCTAGATGGATTAGCAAGAATGACAAATCAACTATAAGATGAAACCATTATGCTCAAGTGTGTATGTTGATAATGGTTGAACATAAGCAGTCAGAAGAACACACAAGAGTAGTTTTGTCATTTTGTTGAAAAACTGATAAGGTCAAAGCAGTTTGACCTCGAAAGTGGCATATAAAGAATGAAAATTTTCGTTGGATGGTATATAAGGAAATAGTAACTTTCTAGTGGCATATAAGGAAATTCGTAAACTTTGAGTGGCATATAAATAATTTTCTCTTTTTCTTATTAAAAAATAAATTAACGTCAGCCTGAACGATCCAATGAGATTATTCTACTAATTGTAGTACGTATACAGACACGCAGACTATTACACTGAAACAGTGAATCTATCTTGCACAAGAATACCATTGGCGGATTACCAAAAGCAATTATATATAAATGAATAAGCATAATCGGTGGGTTTAATTCATCTTATTTTAAGTAAGCAAGATCACAATCCACTTGAAACAATTAAGGCAAGAGCATCTTCAAGAGGCTAACCAAATCATGCTAGCCAAATGATCTTATTGTTAGCTGGCAAGAAAAAACAGAAAAAAAAACCATCTTTCATGTGCCCTCCAAGTCTCTAATCTTCATATAGTTCATGTCTTTTAATGGGTCCCAATAGCAAGTGAGTGCAGTTGGGGATGCCCAACCAAATGGCTAGTTTATGAGAGAGACTTATTTTTTAGGTTAATTGGATTCATGTTATTATAAATTTTTCGGTTTTAAAATATGCCATCACTATTCACCTATTCGAAACCATTCCATTATAATGTTTTAGATATTTGAAATATACCACTACATACCCCTTCAATGCATATAACAAAATTTTTAGACCAAATTCCACTAGTCTTCTTCCTCTATCTCCCCCAATCTCTCCTGTTCTTCCCTGCTACCATGGATCCACCAAGCTCGAGCATAGCTGGCTTTCGATCCGTCGTGCTCATGCTTCACTGTCTTTAGATCCGCCAAGCACTAATCTCCATGGTGCCTTCCTACCACCGAGCGGTGCAACGATGGTGGGTCTACTGCATGGTCTAGCCCGAGCTCTTGCACGGCTGCGAGGACGACGAGAGCTCGATGCCCGCAACATCGTGCTAGTCCGAGGACGATGACCACCGTCGGCGGCAGCAGCAGGGATAGCGGCCAACGACGATGACTGCATGGCAGCAGCAAACACGGTGGCCGTGGATGGTTCGAGCAACAACCACTCCTCCCATGACGCGTACCCCGGCCACTGCAGCACCCGCCCTGTGACTGCGCCTCGTGTGACTGCTTCACCTCCTCCGAGCGCTCCCTGGCCATCGTCGTCCCAGCCTCCGCCTCCCTTGGGTGGATCCTCAAGAGTAACCTGTTCGCTACCATGGCTGAGCTCCAATACTAGGCCCTTTGGTCTCTCGTCCTCGCCGCACTTCACGTCGCCTGCGGCGACCGGCGAGCCATGGTACTGCTTGGACCCATCCCTCTACACCATGTTCTTCTCCTCCTTGCTGCGATTTGAGGACCGTGCCAAGTCAAAGGTAGAGGGGTGACCTTGGCTCGAGGTTCACCAGAAAATGAGAGAGTGGAGATTGGAAGGAGGAAGACAAGCTGCCAGATCCAAATTCAAAAGGGGAAGAAAGAGAAGGAAGAAGATGAACAGAATAGATGGAAGGAGATGGAGGAAGAAGATAGGACGATTTGGTCTAACATTTTGTTATATGCATTGAAGGGGTATGCAGTGGCATATTTCAAATGCTTGAGAAATTTTAATGGCATGGCTCATAATAGTTAAATAGTAACATTATATTTCAAAACTAAAGAATTTATAATGGTATGGATCCAATTAACCTTTTTTTACTATACTCGCCAAAATTTGGGATGACTAGTCATATTCCGAGTCTCTTCGAGATGCTCTACTAGTATATGATTGTTGACGATGAAATTTGGTAAGCAGACGAATCAGAAACGAGATCCAATTTGAAGCGGATTTGAAGATATGCAGGATTCTCGGAAACAGAGTGGGCATCGGTTGGAAGATTGTATCGACTGGGACCGAGTTTGATATGGATAGCTGACATAGCCGATATTAGTTACATGATCAATGTCGGGTTTGAAAGAGGGATTGTGATGATGTTGCCAGGCAAGGATGGAGTCTGATATTGGTAATTGTATCTATTAATTAGGATTATATGTAATTTCTTTATAGATATTTTCGATAAGAGTTCGCCTAAGTGACTTGTTTGCTAGTTGGAGTTGTATTAGGACGATACGAGTCATGTCCATCATGGACAA
The DNA here is from genome assembly GCA_000573905.2 of Oryza punctata. NCBI lineage: Eukaryota > Viridiplantae > Streptophyta > Magnoliopsida > Poales > Poaceae > Oryza > Oryza punctata. The sequence continues at coordinate 40,124,989 of CM002489.2, forward strand.
GTTTGTATTTTTGGGTATAAATATAAGCCCGAGATCTTATGAATAACAACAATGACAGTTCAATCAATCTCGGTGCATCACCAAGCTTTTACTTTTTACTTTCGACGAGTTCTTGCTTTCGAGTCGAGCTGCATCGGTTTAGATCTTCGGCGAAGAGGTAAAGCTTGTTATGGCGGTTTGCATTATCGGAATTAGTGCTTACATCTTTATGACACTCTAATTCTATCTTGTGAATCTTCGTGTTATCATATATATTATATAATTTAGATTGACAATGCTTTCTACTCGTACTGGCCGATCTCTATCTCGGGTTTTATCGATAACAGCTAGATTACTTTGTTGGTTAAAATTATATAATGTATCCACCATCCTGAAAAAGCAACCATCGGCTTGATTGTCTAGATATTATACTTCTTTTCATACTTAATGCTGCATCAGTTAAGTTTTATCTATTAAGTCGTACTTAGAATCATAATCCCTAGCCTGCTTTATGGTTGTCCCTAGCCTGCTTTATGGTTGTTAATAAGGATAGTATCGGGGTTTCAGCCGATCTTACCTGGTATAGTTGTTTTACATAGTTCCTTGCTTTGTTTAATATGCTATATCTACCCCTTATATCAGGATCTAATCTAATATAAATATATTGAACTTATTGGTAGTACTTAGATATATTTGTTGCAAGAGAATATTCTAGTATAAGGTTGTATTGGAGCTGTAGCTGATACATGCTTAAATCTGGATATCGGCTATGACATGTGTACATATAATTGTTATTTCATGTTATTTTAGACTTGGGAAATTTATACTCGGTTAAGTCCGATCTATCCCAATTGCTGATTTCTAAAGTGATACTGATGCATTGATTATGTGATACTGATATTTTCAGCCGATGGACCAAGTTTAGGATTAGCTTGTCATCGAAAATGCCTTACAGCCGATTCATGTTTTATTGCATCGGTTAGGTTACATCACGATATGACATCGGCTCTTTGGCCGATCGATTATCGTTTACTAATAAAACTTATATATTTCATCTTGTTGATTGTAGGATCAAATCAACTGGCACGCCCTAGAACCCGAAAGCAAGTTTTAGACCTGCACTAGAGTAAAACAAATCTCTCAGGTCAGTGTATGTTTTTTGCATCAGCAATGATGAAGCAAAATTCACAAAAATATAAGAGTAAATTTCATAAAACTACATATAGTTTGACTAAATTATCACAAACTAAATATTTAACAAAAAATACATCACAAAACTACAGGTTTAAGGGTAAGTATCGCAAAACAACAGATTTAAAAATAAAATTATCACAAAACTACATATTTTGAGAGTTTAAATCCTTAACACTAATGTTATGATTAAGTTATAAATGTCCAAGTTTCGTGATTAAATTGATGCTAAACCTGTAGCTTTATGTCAACTTGATTTGTAGTTTTGTGATACTCCACCTTAAATCTATAATTTTGTGATAAATTTGGTTCAAATCTATAGTTTTGCAATACATCATATCAAATCTATAGTTTTACGACAATTTGGTTAATATATCTATAGTTTTGTGAAATTTACTCAAGATATAAAGATGACGAATGGAAGAAATAGCTCTGCTTGCTCGATGTCCTCCCTACAACGCACCTCCTTGTGTTGTTGTGCAAGGTTTCCTCGTTGCCAACTCCATCGAGCCCCTTTTGATGCTTCTGCCTCCTAGGGTCTATACCAGCCGTCACACCTAGAAGAGAGGGACGAATAAAACATTTTCATTATTAAAATACAAAAAGGGGGAGAGAAACCCTACGGAGGAAGGGGGGGAGACAAGACACTAGTACAGAAAGGGTTTTCCAGACGGTCCAAAACCTATTTTCGAGTACCGAAGCCCAGCTCGTTTGCCCTAAACGGTATGTGAAAATTCGTTTTTTTACGTACAGGTAGTGCACCCGCACATGAAAATCCGATTTTCATGTGCGGGTACTTATGTCGTTTGCACGAAAAAATAAAAATCCAAAAAAAAATAATCAAAACCTATGAATCCTAGCGGTAGCGGCACGGATCCGGTCGGTGCGAGCGCGCGGTGGTGGCGGTGGATAGGGCCGTCGCGGGGCCATCGACGCTGCTCCCGACCACCTCCTCCTCCTCCTCGTCGGCGGTGGCGCCGGGTGGGGAAGGGGACGGGGATGGCGCCGCTCCCGAGCCGCCCACCACCGGTTCCCAAAGTCGTGCCGCCGCCCGCCCGCCCGCTGCCTACCCGTTCTCGGCCACCCGCTCGCTCCCGGCCCCCACGCCACCACTCGCCCTCTCCTGGCCGCCGCCTGCTCATGGTCGCCGCCTCATCGGCGGCGGTGCCGAGCCAGTCGCCTGCCGTGCTCCGCCCACTCGGAGGAGAGGAGAGGAAGAGAGAGAGAGAGATGAGAGAAAGAGAGAGAGATGAGTGAAAATAAAAGGGAAAGAAAGAGAGAGGAGGTGAAAAAAATGAAGTGAGTGAGAGGAAAAAGAGAGAGAGGAGGGGAGAAAAAATATGTGAATGAGAGTGAATATTTTTACGTGCGGTCCACTTAAGAAGCCCGCCTGCGAAAATAGATTTTTGTGTGCGGGCCACTTAAGTAACCGTATGCAAAAATAAAGATCGATTTTTGCCGATGCGACCAATTATGGTATGTCTGCAATCTAAAGAGGTCCTTGTACAAAAAAGTTGGAGGAGTAGGCTCACTTGTGCGATCTCTTAAGGAGATGAAAGGGGTCATAGCGTTGTAGTCGCATGGAGAGGAGAGGAGGAGGTGTTGAGGTTGCAGTCTGACTAGATGATAACTTGATGAGGCGCACATCAGGTTGCACGCCCCTGTCTCCTAGTGGTCCTCTCCTCCGGCCCATAGGCTAGGATCCCAGGGGGATTTTGGGCGCTGCTAAACAAAGCCTTCCTCATCCCGTGCACTTAGGGTGTGTTTGGGCGTCCTTAAGGATGGCATGCATGGGGGTGTTTGAAACCCTTTATACCCCTCTAGGCGATATCAAGATCCTTTCACCCCTCAATCACTTCTAAACCACTTCCATTCCCCGTGCTCCGTTGAAAGCACTACTGTGCCCGCCCAGGCCCCGGGACACATTGTTGTCTCCTTCCCAATTTAATCTTTTCTTTTTCCCTCCCTGCTAACCTTCATCAAGTTGCTAGCCGCTAGCCTACCGATCATGGCCACGCCATTGTCTCTCAAGATGAATGGATGGGGATGTAGTGAACTAATTGGCGTGAGGCAAATGGGAATAAGAAGAAGGGCCATCATCGTGGCGTTCTCTGAATTTAGCAAAAAACTTTGGGATATGGATGATATCTTCTATCATTTTTTAACATCAAGCAAATTTTTAACACAAATCCCAAGAAAAAAAATCAAATCAAGAATCGGGAAAAAATCAATTTATAAATAAAGAGACAAATTTGAACAAAATTAATACCGTCCAGTTTGCATATATCGAAAATTATCTAAGGTCGTTACAGAGCTTCAAGACACTAGCTTGTCCCTTGTTTTTTTTACCGAATTGTCCCATGGTGGTTTTCCCTTATACCCTTATTAATTGAATGATGGCAATCTTATTGATAAATGAGTTCTACCAATCCTATTAATAAATGAGGTATACATCCTAAATGTGCATAGGGAAGTAGTTATACATCTGCATTTATGAGATGGTCCTAACTCTTGTGCAGTTAATACTAGATTTTCTAAGTAATTAAATGCATTGTATATCTAGCATTAATTGAAATATATTGCCTCTTTAATAATAACATGTGATATCTATAAACCTATAAATATAATGGTCTACATGCTTTGAAATAGGTTACTCATGATTTCCCCAATGAAAGGACATAATATTTTCCGAGTGTCCCTACTGTCATATCTTGTTCTATCTATTGGAGGAAAAGATATCAAATCCATAAATAGTGGAGAAAACACTGGGCAAATTCTCACAAGTCAACAAGTTAATAAGACTATTCAGGTATGAGCAAGAATACTTACTTTTTTTTTATATATTAAGCATTGTTTGATTGCTAATAATTATAGGCAACATAAAAATAGGCAGAAGATGGAGATATATATGATTGTGTTGGTGTGAATGAACAGCCGACATTTAAACACCCACTGCTGAAAGACCATAAAATTCAGGTTTGCTTATATATGATAGCTGAATTTCATTCTATTCAAGTTTGCATCGGAAAATGAAACATAGAGTGTTTCAAATCTCAATCTCTTCTCTACTGTTATAAATATTCATAGTGTTTTTGTGTGGTTTTTTTTATCCGTCGCTCCTACTCCATCTCAATCCCTGTTATCTTGTGTCTTCTTTCTCGAACCAAACCAAGCCGTGGCATCATTCACTTTGTCCATCTGTCACCAGATCTCCCGCATGTCTTCCATACGAAATCGGCTCGTCTCCTCCCTCTCCCCTCTTCCTCCTTTTCTTCACGCAAATAGCCAGCCCTGTAGGTTTGCATCGTCCTCCCCCTCTCTATCTTCCTCCAATTTCCCTCTTTCTAGATAAAAACAAGTAAACGACGACCTCTGAAATTGGCTAGCCGCTATGGACAGCGCTTTGGTCCCAACTGCTGTTGTCGCGCATGTGGCAGAAATATGGTTGCCATCGAGCGCATGGAAAAAAAATCCTTCTCTTGTGAAGAACGGAACCAATTTTGTTGAAAAGTTCTTAGCAAGATACAAAATCATTTTCTGAATCAGTTTTTATAGATGGTTGTATAAATACATATTTACATATGGTTTTTCAAAACATATAATAGGATAGTCAAAACCAAGTTTTTATACAAATTAGAATAGAAAACAAATAATGGTTGTGTGAGCAACAGATGAAATAAACATCTACATGGATCAAATTCAATAGTCAAGGATTAAGGATAATTTTTATATGTTGGTAACTTTTTAACTTGACATATAATCATATATTTAAAAATAGTAGGATAATGGGAATGATTTTACTTATTTTTCTTTTGAGGCATTACACCGTAGGATAAGTTCTCCTTTTAAAATTTTATTGCAGTTTATGGATTTTCTTTCATAATAAGTTGCAAGGGGTATGTAATCTCATAGACGTAGAAATTGAGAAGTCCAAGTTGAGAAATTGGACCGCAATTACTATTTTATAATTAACAACAGAATCTATCCAACGCTACTTACATATAAGAAAATACATTATGCCCACTTCCTACCGCAATGCTTTCATCCCCTCTTGATCTATTTGGCTAAAGTTTAGCTTGTTATCAACTTCCTCTACCGAAACTGACCACCCTCTCTCTCATTCTACGTCACGGCCTCACTTGGGCTTCTTCTGCCAACCATGTTCTATCTCTCCTCAATTTCCTCACATTTTCACGTTGCAACGCATAGGCATTTTGCGAGCTCAAGATTATATAGTATATAGATTAATTGCAAATTGTAGGGAAGATCATGATAGAAAATTTCTTCATATTGGTTTGTTTCCACGATACACCATATAGTTTGCTTCTACATTTTGTAAAGAATAATTTTTTATCTACTCCTTATAGTTTGACTTAACGCTAAACATGAAATTGCTAACTTATTTTTGTATTTATGATTTATCAACTATACATGCAAAAATGGCACTCAAATAACATATGAAGTTTTTTTGGATGTTTTTTACTAAGTGATTTGTGTTTTTTTTTGACAAAAAAAGTAATTGTGTATTGGGAGTCATTTTAATATATGGTGATTCAATTTCTGCATGCCTAATAGATGGAACCAAGCTCTTTCCCGATAGGGTTGGATATCAAATTGCCATTAGTAAGTGCAGTCTCACAAGCACAATTGTCTACAATCGACTGCCCCATAGGAACAGTTCCAATACTGCGTAACAACAAAGTGGACACTAGAATGGTACAACGTATTGGCATGTTGGCAAGTGATGATGTACAACAACTGGTAAGTTTTTTTAAATGAAAATTTGAAATTATATAATAATCCAAGTTTGAGTATGATAGTGTAGAATTTTATATTGGATTGTCCCGTGAATAACTGATGCAAACTATAGTCCACAAAATTCTATTATTATTGTTGATAAAATTATGATAATTTCCAAAGCAATCTTTGTATGCTAATATCAAAGTTTTTATTGAGAGACAAAGAGAAAAAGATGTGGTGTTCCAATGTTAGGACATATTATACAAAAAAAGATATTCTGAGATTCACTACTATTTTGAGTAATATGTAACTAGTATCAATTATGAAACTTTGATATTGTTCTATCAACACGATACTCGATGACATCAATATTGATTCAATAACTTCGAAGGAATTTGATATTTGTTTATTGTACCCAATTTAGTTAATACTTCTTGACAGGGTCGATCTATGTTGGTCCCAATCAACATCAATAAGGGGTCGAAACTTCTATGTGTATGTCATTAGATTTTTGTATACATATGTATTTGTTATTGCGGAAATGTACTCATGCATTAGCGCTGGAACATACATAAACTAGGGAATAATACCCAATATGAGGATGACATGTGGGCCTAGGCCCCACATTGATATTCTAACATTGGACAAACCAATGGTATTTTTCAACTCGATCAATTGATCTTTATAGTGTTTATGCTAGTATTTTGATTCACAAAAGATATAATTATTTGTTTCTTTTAGTCAGCAGGAATCAAATATTGGGATGAGGTATACGGAACACAGGCATCAATAAATGTCTATGACCCAAAAGTGAAGAAAGATAGCGAGGATCTTAGTGCATCATGGATACAAATTGATAAGGTGCCAAAGGTAGGCAATGGAGTTGGGATAGGTGCTGGGTCCTGGGTTTGTCCAAGCTTGAGTGGCGATAGCTTTCCTAGGTTCCATATTTCTTGGGTAAGGCGTACACAATTTTTCAGTAAACATTAGGATATTATATATATATAATTCTCTATCATTTTCTATGGGGATTCGCTATGATTATCTATTGACTTTAGAATAAATTTTAACATCAGGATAATGAAGAGCTGAATGAATCTTGCACCGATCACAATTGTCCTGGTTTTGTGCAAGTTAGCCGCAGTGTTGGTCTTGGAGGAAGAATCCAACCTATCTCTATCTATAATGGACCACAATATGTAATAAATGTTCTTATTTTTAAGGTATTATTCTCCTTAAAAACTTATATGATTAGTTATATAATCTTTTTGTTTCATATTATGAGACATTTTTGACTTTTTCTAAATCAAACTTCGTTGAGTTTAACTAAGTTCATAGAAAAACGTAGTGACATCTATAACACCAAATTAGTTTCATTAATTCCAACATTGAATATATTTTGATAGTATTTGTTTTATGTTGAACATGTTGCTACATTTATCTATAAAATTGGTCAAACATAAAGTAGTTTGACTTGGAAAAAAGTAAAAATGTCCTACAATATGAAACAGAAGTAACTATATATGATAATTAAGTAATCATCTCAAACTAGGATACCTTATCTTGATGAATGTAATAGAATTTCTTAAAAAGAATTCATTTTTACAATGTCATTAACATATATCAAGAACTACATATATGATACTTGTACATGATCAATGTGAAAACTGTTTTGGGTATGATATATATATATATATATATATATATATATATATATATATATATATATGATTTGCACTCGGATTCACATGTACCTACAATCTACACAGTTGATATGTTCCAAGATTCGTGCTGCAAAATGTACCTTACCTTGACCAAATGAATGCTTACTATAGGGAGAAAAGATTAGGTTGGTACACAATAGATATAATATGTATGTTGCATTTTTACCAAATAAAAATTTTCAATAACAATCACATATGATATTTGTGTATGGTATTTCTCTAAACCTTATTTTTTTATAACATGATATTTAGTCAAAATGAGAAAATGTTACATCTATCATATCACCAAATTGTCATCTTGCAAAAATGATACTCCAAAAATGATATATATCCTACCATAAAAAATTAAATAAACAAGGTAAATTTATAACCTCAATGTTTACATACAAGAAATAAAAAAAATTACATCAACAAGGTATTTTACACTTGTAAATAATATCGTATAAAGTAAACATCATGCATTGTATATTTTATTAGCACCTAATGTACCTGTCCTAAAATTCGTGCAAGCTGTATATAGGGTGTAGATTGTAGGTGCATGTGAACCCAAGTGCATAAAATCCAACTCATATATATATATATATATATATATATAATATTTATATATATGTATGTATGTATGTATGTGTTGTTTTGGTATGGAATATATTTATACATCTGATATGTCTATAATAAGTTGAGTAAGTATAATTTAGACCATTTTAATTTCCTTCCAAAATCAATATGGCTACAGTTATCATATACCATGAAACTAGCCTAAATCAGTTCAAACCAAGATGAATTAATTATATTTTTTCTTAGTTTGATAACTCAAGACATATTAGTGTTCAATGGCTATTTTACTTCAGATTTGGATCAAGTATTTATTGTATAATTTGATTTATTTTAGGACCCCATTACTAAGAACTGGTGGCTAGCATATGGTTCAAATAATACACCGATTGGATACTGGCCCAATTCACAATTTTCTCTCTTAAAGGATAAAGGTGATTATGCATTTTGGGGTGGATATGTTCAAGGTCCGACGGCTTCTTCGGATCCTCCACAAATGGGTAGTGGGCATTTCGCTTCTGAAGGGTTTGGAAAAGCAGCTTTTATTAGGAATATCCAAGTTATTCAAGATGAGAACAACAAGCTTATTACTCCAAATGTTCGTGCTGCCCATCCTGGATCTAGTGATAGAAAATTATACACAAATTATGGTTATGGACTTAATGATGATGGAATGCATGTATACTATGGTGGACCAGGCAAGTATAGCTAATGATGTACTATGTAAACTGTAATCATTAACCTAAGTTTTGTATTGGAAATAATGAGATTCAAGGCTACATATATTTGTGACATCACAACACCTTACATGCACCATCTAGTTTCTTCAATTATCAGCATTGAACTCCTGTAAATAGAACGATGTAAATCTTTCAAGAGATATTAATTATCGCAAGCAAGAATGGATTTGAATAACATACTATCATACCTCACTAGCGAAGCTGGGGTTACACCATCTATAGCTTGGACACCATCCTAACGTGTAGTAAACTCTCCGCCATTAAGTGGAGCATGTATAGCCGGATAATTTTCATTAGTATTTTATTAACTAGGTGAAACCTCGTGTGTTGCTGCGGGCGTTTAGTATGATAACAATGAGTAAAAATAATGTGCAAGATATCTAGACAATATAAGCTTACATAAATTGATGTGTTTTATGATAATTTAAATTTGAATATTATATATAATGGTGATGCAAATGTAAAAGTAAAGTGATGTGGTTTTGTGAGAGCAGAAAATGAAAGAGATAATTTGGAGAATAGAATAATCATCTAAGTGCTAAATACAATTGAGGTGATATGGCTTAATGAGAGAAGAAAATGAGGGAGATAATTTGGACCATAGATTAATCATCTAAAGTATAAAAACAATTGATGTGATATGACTTAATGAGATAAGAGAGAAATAACATTAACTAAGTGATGATGAACTATATAGGTAAGAATGATATTATAAAAAAATGATAAAGAGATATACTGAAATTTTATGTGAATTATGTATGATGATAATTTAACATGCTTGCATTTTAAAACTTTAAAATTTAATAAATTATAAATTATGAGAAAATCCAAGAAATGTCATTGACAAACATCCTAATCCAAGAAATGCCATTGACGAGTGCAAGTTCCATAAAATACCATCATACAAGCGATTTTGTCCCAGAAATACCATCGCCGTTAGGGTTCCGTCCATCCTGCGCCGTTAAATACACTGTTCATCCTATAGCACTTAACGGAGGGTTGCTAACGGAACCCTAACGACGATGGTATTTCTGGGACAAAGTCGCTTGTACAATGGCATTTCATGGAACTCGTACTCGTCGATGGCATTTCTTGGAACTGGGTGCTTGTCAGTGGCATTTCTTGGATTATCTCATAAATTATAGATAATATAGCATGATTGCATGATGTTTAAATGTAATAATTGTTAGTGTATAATAATGTGATATTTTTATATGTTGAGATTTAAAATTTAGCAAGTTATAACTTTATAATAAGAAAGGATACAAGGTATCATTTTATATTCTTAAAAGCGGCATGCCTGAAAATGTTCCTCCTGCTGGCTTTGTACTCCTGCCCCTTGGGCTTGGTTGGCCCATGTCGTGGGTGAAGGGCAGCCCACCAAGTCCCTAACAGCAAACATCGGAGAAAAGAATGGCGTTGGTAGAGAGATCAAAGCATATTCTCATCATCAAAGGCAAGAACACAACCATGAGACATGAGTGGATGGATGAGACGCTGCTCTGGATTTGAAACAATCACATAGACATGCAAGCAAAAGCAGCTGTAGCAGTAGAGCAGCCGACTTGCCATGAAGCAGCTGCGCTCCAAAAGCGGCATCATGTCATGAGGAAGGAACCAAATCAAACCATACCATACCGGTTATCTTCAGGTGATCTAGAAGATGGCTACTCCTGATTATCGACCAATCGATTGTAGCCATCTCTCGCTACCTATCAGTTATCTTCAGGTGATCGAGAAGATACTTACTCCTGATCATCGACCAGTCGATTGTAGCCATTTCTTCTCACCTATAAGTTGACTTCGAGTGGTCGAGATATGTCTACGCCCAGTCATCGACCAGCGGCGTAGCGGTTCATGCACCACAACTTCAAGTGGTCGAGGTATGTTTGCGCCTGGTCATCGACCAGCAGCGTAGCGGTTCTCACACCATATCTTCGAGTGGCCGAGTACGTTTACATACCTAGACCTCGACTAGCGATGGTAGTGATTCTCCAACCGTTTCCGTGAAGTGATCGAGTATGACTATATACCTGGTTTTCGCCCAGTGTGGTGGTCATCTCGTCACCCCAAGTGCATCAATCTCTGTAAGTGTTTATGTATAAAACATGCAATATTTAGCCGTATAATGCCTCGTGTCGAAGTTGTACCTAAAGTTCCTTTACGCTAGTGGATAAGGTGATGTCAGACATCATAGAGCCAAGCGACCATGTCATATCTGGTCATGTCAGAGTGCTCATCAGGTAGCGTATGAACTAAGCCGTGTAATCGGGAATTGGTTTTCCCAACTTCACGGGGGGGCTACGTATTCGCAGCTTGCTTGGGTCAGGTTATAGGTTTTCAAGCTATACCCTCCGAGAACGAGTTCTCTAAGGGCATAGCTAGGGGCTAGAGAGAGTATCACACTCCGATTGCTGAGGGCAGAGTGTCAGAGTGGGACTACTCGGATCGTATCCATACTTGTTTCCCTAGTCCTACTTGGACAAGGGGATATCTATGGGTATAAATACAAGACCCCCTAGGAGGAGAGGGGACAAGCCCAGTCAGGAGGGAAAGACAGAATAGTCAGAATAGACATTAATACACGCCAGACATCGATATCTTCGAGGAGGAAGACTACCCCATCGTCGACTACGTGTGGTGGATTATGCCGCCGTGTTGACGATGACTAGATAGGCTATCCCGAAATATTGTACTCGAGTGATACCGATATATAATGATATATAATAGAAACACCGGTTTCGGCCAATAGGAGTAGATCTATTACCTGTCAGATAAGGGGTCCAAACCTGTATAAAAATCCTTGTCTTTGGTCTTTTTTACCTCAATATCGCGTATACCCTGGTACCAACGATCCCCATACTATGCAAATACCGTAGTCGTGATCTAGAGCATCGACAATAGCTTTACCGTATTCATTTCCATTCAAAAAATCGATTTCGTTTTTTCTGTAAAACATTTCGAAAAATTCCAACTGATATTTCCCATTTTCGAAAACACGTATGAAAACCAAAAACCTTTTGAACCTCTTTCATCCCTAGCACTCGTCGCTAGGTACTTCTCCAGTGTTCCGGCTTGCCAAGTGCCAACAACTCTTGTGCTGCAACCCTGCAATGAGACTAGACTGCTAACGTTGTCCAAGCAGCAGGGCAAACCAGCCAAGCTGCCAGACTATACCTGGCCAAATGAGCGGCCCGGCCTAGCACGACACGGGCACGCCAGCGGCACGACTCGTTAGGTACGACTTCTGTAGCGGGCCGTGCCGTGCTGGCCCATATACTGTCTCCCCGGCCCAGGCACGACCCAAGGGGATGTCATGCCGTGCCGTGCTGGCACGGGCCCGTGAATGGCCTATGGGCTGTGAACGGCACGGTCGGCCTAGGAAGCGAGTGGCGTGCGCGGGAGGGCGGCCCAGCGGCTGGGTGAGCCGGCGAGGCCGCGGCCCATGAGTGCGCCCGGGTGACGCGGGGGGCGGAGACGGCTCCGCGGCTAGGCGAGTGAGCAGCTGGGTGCGGCCACGCTTGGCACCGGGCGGGCGGAATTTGAACGGAAGGGCGGGACGGCGGGAGCGGGGCAGCGGGCGGGTGCGCGCCGCACAGGCGACGCATGGAGAGCGCGGGCGAGCAGGAGCGCCACTGTTGGCCTGTCGCCGCCTGCCCGCCTGTGTCCTGTCGGGCTGTCGGCTCGGGCTCCACTGCGAAAGTCAACAATTCAAAGAGGAAGGTCCCAAAAATTTAACTCAGTGCAAGAAAAAATAATGACTAGTTGTAGTTGGAAATAATAGGAAAATAATTAGACTTATGAAAAGTTTACAAAAAATAGTCGTTGGACTAGCCGTTGTGGGACACGTGGCGCTCTCGGATTTGGCTGTATGCGCCACGCCGCCACGCGCCACGCGCCGAGCGGCCGCCTCCCGCTCGCCCGCTCGTTCACTCCCGCCGCGCACGCGCTACGCACAGGCCGTTCCGCTCTCCCGCTGTTGGGCCGTGTCATGCCCTGGGTCATTCCGTGCCGGCCCACGGGCTGAGGCGTTGACCCAAACACAACACAGGATAACGGGCCATATCGGCACGGCCCATAGGCTGTTGTGCCGTGTCGGGCCTAGGCCACCTACAGTACTACCGTGCTCGGACCGACCCGGCTTGGCACGGCCCATTTGGCCAGGTATATGCCAGACAAACCATCATTCACCATTAGGACTGTAGAAATACCAGTACCAATGTACTACTGCAAGTAAGTAAGATTAGTTGCTACTATCTCCATCCTAAATTTGATGTCGTTTTAATTTTTTGTTTACAAAGTATGATCATTCATCTTATTTAAAAAATTAGTACAAAATAAAAATGGATAAGTCATACATAAAATACTTTTTAAAAATACTTTTGATAATAAAGCAAATCACAAACAAAATAAATAATAATTCTATAATCTTTTGAATAAGATGAGTAGTTAAATATTAATAAAAATACTTAAAATGATAAGTATTTTGAAACGGAGAGAGCAGATAAGTAGGTGCGTCCTCCGGCCGGAGCGGCACGGAGAGAGAGAGAGCGCTTTTGATCATAGGCTACAGTTGTTGCAGTTGTTGCCTCACCGGGGCAATTCATCAGCAGGCCACTGCCAACAGGCCAGCACTCACTTTGGCCCTGTTATTTTCATATACTCCTACTTCGTTGAATTATTACCATGTATTATTTGATTCAAGCTTCTAAAATTGCAATATGTTTTTTAAAAAATATTTTTCTCTACCACTTCTCTCAGACCGTCTGTTCTAGATTATTTCTTAAGTGTATTTTAAAAAATATGTTATTTTATTAATTAAGTAGATACTCTCTCTCCATCTTAAAAAAGACAACTTATAAGGATGTGCGGACAATAAATTGATTTTTTAGATGAAGGGTGTAGTTCGATACAATAGTTGTGCAAATAATATATTTAAAACTGATGGTAAATGGGACTCCACAAAAGTCATCTCATTAGTAATAATCAGAGCATTAACCAAGAAACAGTGCAATTGTAGGACTCCAAATGCTTACTGCAGACCAGCTAAGCTTTAGAATGTAACATCAGAAGCATTTCGAAGTGCATAAAAAATAACTAAAACGATAAGGTTCCCTCAAAATATAACTAGAAATTCAGCACATTATTGCAAACCAAAGACAACCATGATTCTTCTTCCCTGGAGCAGAACTTGCAGGTGCCATGATTTCGTATGTTCCTTCTCTCCAGCCTGTCCGCCGTCCAGCATCGACCCTGAATTTTGCAGTTACCGCCGTCCAGGAGAACTTGCAGTTGCTGAATTTTACAGAATGCACCACAGATAAAATATGCTTCATTAGTTCCAAATCTAATTAGATTGCAAACATTGGCCCTGTAGAGCCAAAAAGAGACACAGCACAAAGGTGTTTAGCTAGCCACATCCATGAATCACTGCACGAATAGGGGGAAATTAATAGCATCTGAAGCAGTAATTCTCAACAAAATTTCAACCAGATCTATCCTTAGCATGAGCAACATCATGTCTTAATTAAACTCTCTCCAATATCCATATTATTATTTAGAGTGATTGGAGAATAAATTCAGACAAGCTAGCTACTATCAGCAGCACTAGTACTCTGGTTCACGACATTCATATCCATAAAACCCATGTTTTTCCTGTGCTTGACATTCATCAAGAAACAACCAACTTAAGTATGAACTTTTCTGAAAGGACTTGAGAGTCTGAACTCAACCCAACTCATGCAAAGTACACTTTTGGCCTAAGCAAACGAATGAAGTAAGTTTTTGACTGCCTTCAGTAGAGATAACTAGGTAATACAATTAGTGCACCTCGTTTACAGAAACTGATCTACAATATTTCAGATCACTCACAGCCTCGCCTGATCAGGATTAAGAAACATGCCACTCGTGCCTATTTCAGATCATACTCGAAGCCGAACAGTCAGTCAGTTAAACCTCGATCGACTAAGTTCATACAGATTCTACACGACAACATCAATACATCAACAGTTTTGGGATTTTTAGAAGGGCCAATTTGCTTGGTACCATCGTAAAAATCTCAGAGTTGGAAAACACTATCGTATATGTCATTGACATGTGAGCCTAGGCTCTACAATGCATATATGGGTAACAAACATCGACAGGAGACTGTCGAAACCAAAGAAAAAGAACTGTCCGACAACAGCCGGGTCAGCAACATGAACTACTCATCTACAGCACGGAAAATCCCCGCATGTTTCCAGATGGAAACCTCTTCCTTGATGTCACCAAACAATTGCACCATTTCTCTTTTGAGAACACAAAAACAAGTGGCTATTTTGAGAATGCTCTCATAATAAACCCTGGGAGTCTAGGACACGCGCGAGCGGCAGAGCTGTGTCGCCGTCGCCGTCGCAGCATCGCCTTGCGCCGCAGCTGCTCGAGGAAGGAAAGGACGTAATGGACTGGGCTAAAATCCCTACTGGGCTTAACCGAACGGGGATTCCCCCGTGGGCCTCGATCCGGCTGTTCCCGGTCCAACCGAACAAGCCTCTCTAAATCTTAAATTAGGCCTCTTAGCTACCCAAACATTTAGTTAGGTACTTAGATCCAATCTGCATAGATGAGAAAAGGGAAAACAAATAACATCTGCAGTCAAATCGATCTCCAAAAAACAGCTGCAGAAATCACGACTATGGGATTGGGTTTTCACACTTAAATGAATGAACCAGTGAGGCAAAAGAGTAAAAGAACTTGGGTTGAAAGCTAATACTCAATTATATAGCAAGAATGCACCAATCACAAGAAATCCCTAAATCCAATCCATTCACATAAAGCCAAATCATGAAAATTGAGAGAAGGAAAAATCAAGCTCACTCACCTATGCTATTTGTTGCCATGCGGTTACATCAGGTGTGCCTCTACTTAAAAGAGAGTCTAGGATTGAGTCTAACTCTACTTCTATACTAACACATATGACAACTCCAAATCCTAATTTGTAACTAACTTTATACGCATAATCAACTCAAACTCTAACACAAAATTTTCTTTTGAAGAAATCTAACATGAAAAATTTGAATCAAGAATCAGGAAAGATTCAACTTATAAAAAAGAGAAAATTTGATAGAGATACTACTAGGAGCGCACCATGCTCCTAGTATTCTGAGTGCCAAACATGTATCACCCCAGACCCACCT
The DNA here is from genome assembly GCA_000573905.2 of Oryza punctata. Classification (NCBI taxonomy): domain Eukaryota; kingdom Viridiplantae; phylum Streptophyta; class Magnoliopsida; order Poales; family Poaceae; genus Oryza; species Oryza punctata. The sequence continues at coordinate 40,141,090 of CM002489.2, forward strand.
CACCCCACGTCCCGTCATCCCGCTCCCACAATTGTCAGAGTAAACGATTTACTTCGATAAAAACAACTTCCCTGCATCCGATTCCACCCCACGTTCCGTCATCCTGCTCCCACTATTATCGGAGTAAACTATTTACTTCGATAAAAATAACTTTCCTGCTTCCGGTATATATTCTATTTTTCCCGTACCCAACCAACCACTCTCGCCCCCACTTCACTTTTCCTTTTTTTTCGGATCTGAATTGATCCACCATCCCAGCCCACAGATCGGTGACACACCATGGAGGAGGATGACGGCGGTGGTCAGCGAGCGGTGGCTGGCGGTGATTGAGGCGGAAGCGCTGCTTCGGGCCTCGCTGCCGGACACCGGGGCATCACCTTAACCAGCAAGGAAGCGTTCACCTGCACCAAGAGCAACAACTGGCGGCTGCTCCACATCGGCGACATTGACAGAACAAGCAAGTAAGGAAATGACACTCTGATTTGATCCTACATACTCTTCTTCACCTTCACGCATGAAGCTCTAATTTATTTTTGCAAATCAAATTAACGTGCAATCTCCAATATTACTTGATCTGAATTGATGGACTGCACAGGTCCTACATTTGCACATCGTGCTCCATGTGACTGGCCGCAGAGGAAGGTGGTATTGAACTCATCAGTAAATATATTACTACACGGTGACTACTCATGGGCTATCTCGAGAGGAAGGTGATAATTGTTTTACTCGCAGGCTACGAAGTCTCATTTTTACTCTTATTCTGTGTATGGAACACATCAGTAAACATATTACTATACCGTGGCTACGAGATCATGGGCTATATCGAGAGAAAAGTGGTAATTGTTTTACTCGCAGACCATGAAGTCTAAACAATATTTATAACACTGGTAAAAGAATTACTAGCGTTGTAAGCTGGTAGTAATTCTTTTACGACCATCTAGGAATGGTGTCGTACGATGTGGGGGCATTCATGCAAGTAAATTTGTTATTTTTGAATGGGGCATTCATGCGAGTAAATTTGTTATTTTTGAATGAGCAGATGTGGGAGGCTGGGAGTAAATGGAAAACTCCACAGAGTAAATTCGTTACTTTTGAAACGTGGGGAGACACTAGAAAAACAGAAAACTCGAAAAGAAAAACTAGACAGTAAATATTTTACTAACTTTCACCAATCATATTGGTGATAAGTCCAATTAGATAAGATCCCAATATAAGGGGCAGATATAGCATATTAAACAGAGCAAAGAACTATGTAAAACAACTATATCAGGTAAGATCGGCTGAAACCCTGATACTATCCTTATTAGCAACCGTAGAGCAGGCTAGATATCATGATTCTAAACACGATTTAATATATCAAACTTAACTGATGCAACATTAAGTATGAGAAAAAGCATGGTATCTGGACAATCAAGCCGATGGTTTCCTTTTCAAGATGGTGGATACATTATATAATTTAAACCAACAAGACAATCTAACCATTATTACCAAAACCCTAGATAGAGATCGGCTGATGTCAGTATATAGCATTATCAATCTAGATTATATAACATATATGATAAGTCAGAGATTCACAAGATAGAATTAGAGTGTCATAAAGATGTAAGCACTAATTCCAATAATGCAAACCGCCATAACAAGTTTTACCTCTTTGCCGAAGATCAAACCTGATGTAGCTCGACTCGAAGGCAAGAACTTGTTGAAAGTAAAAAGTAAAAGGTTGGTGATGCGCTGAGATTGATTGAACTGTTATTATTTTATTCATAAGATCTCGGGCTCATATTTATACCCGAAAATACAAACTTATCCGTTATGGACACGACTCATATTGTCCTAATACAAATCCAACTAGCAAACAAGTCCCTCAGGCGGACTCTTACCGAAAATATCTATAAGGAATTTACATAAAATCCTAATTAATAGATGTAATTACCAATCCTGGACTCTATCCTCGCCGGGCAACATCATCTCATATTCCTTCTCGAATCCAATATTGGTCATGTAACCAATATCGGCCATATCGTCTATCCATATCAAACTCGGTTATAGCCGATACAGTCTTTCAGCCGTTACGCACTCTGTTTCCGAGAATCCCGCATATCTTCAAACCCGCTTCGAATTGGATCTTGTTTCCGATTCATATGCTTACCAAATTTCATCGTCAACAGGCGCTCGAACTAATATTCCGCGCGCAGCGCGCGGATTAGCGCTACCGCAAATTTGAACAAATTTAATACCACCTTATTTGAATATGTTACAAATTATGTAAATGTAAGATAGAACTTCAAGACACTTGTCCCCTGCCTTTTTCTTCTGCCTTGTTAATTGAATGTTGTTCATCTTATCAATAAAGGAGTGCTACCAATCTTATCAATAAATGAGGTATTATTCCTAAATGTGTATAGAGAAACAAAGTTATTTTAAAATGGCATTTATATAAAGAGATGGAACCAATGATACCTGCAATTATGAATGTGCTTACTATATCATATCTTGTGCAATAAATAATAGGATTTTCTATATAAGTAAATGCATTGTATATCTTGCATTAATTGCAGCATAATACATTTTAAACAACAACCAGTTGTACCTATGAGCCTATAAATATAATGGTCTACACACTATGAAATAGGCCACTCAAGATTTCCACAATGAAAGGAAATAATATTTTCCGAGTGGCCCTCTTGTCATATATTGTTCTCACTATCGGAGGAAAAGAGCTCAAATCCACAAATAGTGGAGAAAACACAGGTCTAATATTCACAAATCAACAAGTTAATAAGACTATTCAGGTATGTGCAAGACTACTTATCTCTTTTGGAGGGTGTATTGGAGGGTGTATTCAGCATCGTCTGATGTCTAACAAGCATAAGAAACATTAAATTAGACAGAAGATGGAGATATATACGATTGTGTTGATATCAATCAACAACCAACCTTTAAACACCCATTGTTCAAAGACCATGAAATTCAGGTAAACCACTTTCTCAAAGCTGTGATTTGCTTTCACGTGGTGGCTATTTCAGTTTAAGTTTCCATCCAAAAATGATATGTAGATTCTTTCAAATTCATTTTTTTGTAGGTGAACTGTAAGTTGTAGCTAAAATCATGATAGCAAAATTCTTTAAATTGGTTTTTATTCACGACACGCCATATAGTTTGCTTCCCATCCGTTCCATATTATAAGGCGTTTTGGGTTTGTCCAAGGTCAAATTTCTTCAAGCTTGAACAAGTTCATGGAAAAGTAGCAACATATACAACACCAAATTAGTTTGATTAAATCCGCCATTGAATATATTCTATAGTATATTTTGTTTTTTGTTAAAAATATTGCTATATTTTTCTATAAAGTTGGTCAAACTTGAAGAAATTTGACTTAGGACAAACCCATAACAACTAACAACATGGAACGGAGGGAGTACATTTTATTAAGAATCATTATTTATCTACTTCTTAAACTCTCATTTAACATTAAAAAAATGAAATAACTAACTTATTTTTTCAACTATGCTTTATCATTATCTCAAATAAACCTATGCTTTATCAACTATACATGCGAAGACTATAGTCAGAACAACCTGTGAACATTTTTATGGATGTCTTTTGTCAAGTTTGTATTGAGAATTTTATTTATACCTATAAAAATCACCCAATTCCTTATTGCCCATAACGAGTCATTGACATGTGGTCCCTGAACCCACATATCACTGAGAGAATGCAAATAAGGGATCCAGTCAACTTTCAAGAGCAAATAAGGATTTTATCCAATCATTTACTATATGGTGACACGGTTTTACATGTCAAATAGATGGAGCCAAGCTCTTCTCCCATAAGATTGGATATCAAATCACCATTAGTAGCTGCAGTCTCACATGCAAAATTGTCTACCATCGACTGCCCCATAGGAACAGTTCCAATACTGCGTAACAATAAAGTGGACACCACGATGGTGCAACGTATCAACACGTTGGCTAGCAATGATTTACAACAACTGGTAAGTTTCTTCTCATAAAATTTTGAAATTATATAATAATCAAAATCTGATTACGATTATACAGAATTTGTGTGTAGTCCCATGAACACCTGTTGCATACTACTATTTTCAAAACCACGATGGTGACTATTGATAACCTATTTACAGAAGAATATGGTAATTTTCAAATCAATCTTTGGATGCTAACATTAAAATTCTTAGTGAGAAACAGTAAGATTAAATATATGCAATGTCCATTGGTAGGACCGATTATATAGAAAACTATAATTTTAGAGCTTTGGTCCTATTTGAAGTAACAAGTAGTTTGTATTCATTGTGAAACTTTGATATTGTTCCATAAAAAAGATATTCGCTCACATGAATATCATTTCAATGGCATTGAAAGGATTATAAATTCTTTTATTGTACCCAATTTCACTAGTACTTGAGAAGGTCAAACTATGTTGGTTCCCGTTGACAACAATAAGAGATTGGAACTTCTATGTAACTAGATGGTTTATATGGATGAATGTATGTTAAATATTGTAGAAATGATGAATGAATATATTTTGAAATTTTATAGAAAAAATGTGGGAGATAATGATTTGACATGCTAGTATGTTGAGCTATAAAATGTAATAAGTTGTAGATGATGTGTCATGCTTGCATAAGCTTTAAATGTAACAATTTATATTGAATGATGATATGGTATGGTTGCATGTTAAGCTTTAGAGTAGTGGGCTCCAACTTACAAGGTATATAGATATGACATCCAGTCAACAATAATAAAGGAATTGAAACTTCTATGTAACATGCCACCATGTTTTAGCACTAAAACATGCATAAAGTGGAAAAATAATATCCAATGTGAGGATGGCATATGGGACCAGGCCCCACATTATCATCCTCACATTGGACATATCAATGGTATTTTCCAACCCAATCATCTGATCTTTGTAGTGCTTATGCTGCTCTTTTCATTCACAGCAAGATATCATTGATTTTTTTTTCCTTGCAGGTAGCAGGAATCAAATATTGGGATGAGATATACGGATCACGGGCATCGATAAATGTTTATGAACCAAAAGTGAAGGAAAATAGCAAGGATCTCAGTGCATCATGGATACAAATTGGTAGCGTGCCAGAGGTAGGCGATGGAGTTGGGATAGGTGCCGGGTCATGTGTTTATCCAAGCTTCAGTGGTGATAGCTTTGCTAGATTCCATATTTCATGGGTAAGGCATAAATATTTTTTACCATGGGCATAACAATTTTTCAATAAGCATCTATAATGACCATACAAATTTGAAAATAGGTATATTATAGATATATTTGATATATTTCCTTATTGACTTTGCAATAAGTTTTGATAACAGGATAATGAAGAACTGAAAAAAAATTGTATTGATCATAATTGTCCTGGTTTCGTGCAAGTTAGTCATAGTGTTGGTCTTGGAGGAAGAATACATCCTATCTCCGTATATAATGGACCACAATATGTAATAAATGTTCTTATTTTTAAGGTATTATTCTATTCTTAAAATTTGTGTATTAGTTATATTGGTTCCATGTCTAGGCATGCAGTTTTTGTGCAAGGTGAAGCTCCTAGATTTTTTATTTTCCTGCAAAACTAGTCAGTTCACTATAATATTAGTTGAACTATCTATGATAATTAAGTAATCATCTCATACCCGGATACTTTATATGCATGTAAGTGAATTTCTTTAAATGAATTTTATTGTTACCATGCCATTAAAAGAAGAGAAATTACATAAGGCTCACCCACATAAATAACTATGTAATATTTGTGCATGATCAACATGAAAATTGTTTGGGCATGAAAAGTATTTTTTGCATTGTTTGGGTATGAAATATACTTACACGTTCGATATAACTATAGCAAGTTGAATAAGCATAATTGAGACCATTTTAGTAGCCTTCGGAAATCAATATGGCTATAGTTGTCAGACATATCATGAAACTAGTCCAAACCAATTCAAACCAAGATGAATTATTTACATTTTTTCTGAGTTTGATAACTCAAGACATACAAGACATATTAGTGTTCAATGCTCATTTTACTTCGACTATGGATAAAGTATTTACCATATAATTTTTATTTATATTAGGACCCAAAGACTAAGAATTGGTGGCTAGCATATGGTTCAAATAATACACCTATTGGATATTGGCCGAGTTCACAATTCTTATCCATGAAGGACAAATGTAATTTTGCATTTTGGGGTGGATATGTTCAAGGTCTGACAACCTCTTCGGACCCTCCACAAATTGGTAGTGGCCACTTTGCTTCTGAAGGATTTGGCAAAGCAGCTTTTATTAGAAATATTCAAGCTATTGAAGATGAGAACAACAAGCTGGTTACCCCAAACACCCGTAGTACCCATCCTCGAGCCGACAATCCAAAATTATACACCTATGATGACTATGGACTTAATGATGATGGTATGCATATATATTACGGTGGACCAGGCAAATATAGCTAATGGTGTGCTTTGCAAACTGTAGTAACATAAGTTTTTTTTATTGGAAATAATGAGATTGAAAGGCTGCATATGTGGCATCATAACACCTTGCATGCACCCTCTAGTTAATTTCTTCGATTATCAGCATTGAGCTCCTATAGTAGTTCGATGTAAATTGTGAAGAGAGATTATTTTTTGCAAACAAGAATTGAACTAAATAACACACTTCATACCCGGAGAGCCAGCTGGGGACATGCCATCTGTAGTTTGGACATGTCTAGTCTAACAAGGGTCATCGCCCAAGCCTTCTAGCTTTGGATATTCAACACCAAGCCCATTATCCAAAAAGTTCAACATCAAACAGTCTTTGAACTATGAAGGTGTTCTCTCTGCACATACTTGCTATCCTGCCCTACCTAAACTTCAGAGAAATAGGAATGAGAACGTTAGAACGCACTAGCAGAGAAGTGAAAAATCATGATCATTGGTAGAGAGATCAAAGCTGGCAGAGCCAACAACTAAAATCTATGGGGTCAAAGCTGTAAAATTCTTCAAGCTTTCTACTTTTGCTTTTTGGATTGTTTTGTAAAAACCTACGGGATCAGTGACCCCACAGATCAGAAATAGCTCCAGCACTGTCAAAGCAGATTCTCCTCGAAGGCTAGAACACAACAATGATACAGAGTATAGACACAACTAAAATTCTCTGTAGAGATTGATCGGCATATGGAAGAAGATAAAGAAAATCCTCATGCAGATCAAGCAGCTGCTTACAAGCAAGGCTCTGGTTTTCTAACAATCCCGACATAAGAACACCTACAAAATTATATGTTCAGATGAGAATGAATGCAACACTTCCTATTATTATTTTGCATGAGCAATGGAGCATAGAAGCACATCCCCCTATTATCAATCTTACACGATCCTGATTTTGGGTGGATTACATTCTAGATGGAGTTCCATAGATACCTGGATTTCAGTCAGATCAGGTTGCAAACTTGCAACGGCAAACATGATATCTGATGGAGTAACAGCTAAGAACTCAGGTGCTTATAAGGGTCCAATACTGCAGAGTCCAAATAATATCTCCTTCGAATGACGACGTAATTGGCCTAATAAAGGGAAACTGATATATTAGGTCCGTTCATCCCAGGTCATATATATTGCGGCAAATAAACAGGGTTTTGCGCATGCTGACTAAGGATTTCCTAAGTATAGCACCACTGGCTGCATTGCTATCCATTTTTTCTTATTAAAGAACAAGTAGATGTTAGCCTGAGTGATCTGTTCCGTTTCCAGAAACCATACATGCATGCCACTTCATATCATGGGCTTTCGGGACTTCAAATTGATGCATGCAAAATTCAGTGCATCTTATGTATTTTGGTTTGCACGTTCAAAAATGGTATCATGCATAAAAAGCTACTTAATTTGACTAATTAAAGATTATTCTCCTAATTGCAGTACATACAGATATAGAGACAGTCTTAACACTTCCAAGTCGTGAATCTGCCTTGCACAATAATACCATTGGCAGATCACCAAAAGCAATTAGATTTAATCTGTACTATTGAAAATAAGCAAAATCGCTATCCACATGAATCAGTCAATATAAGGACTATTATATGAACCAAAATCTCGCAGAAATATAAAGAAGATGCCTTTTTTTAGAAAAAAATATAAAGAAGAGGCTCATTGCTCCCTAGTCCTACCTGCTTTCATGTAGTAGTGTCTTCCCAGCAGTGCGACGCACCTCCTGCTGGTGGTGCAAAGTTTCCTCCAGTGGGCCTCTCTCAAGACCATAGGCCGGGATTACAGGAGGATTTTGGTCTCTCTCAAGAAAGGCCGACTCTCTCATCCTATGTATTCTGGTTGGGAGGGACTGGCCTGATAACTTTCGCTAGAACTAGGAATAAGTTCACTTTGACTCCCTTATAAGTGACTGGAATCTAACCCGTAACCTGAACCGCAAAATCAGAAATCTTGACCCATAAACTGTTAAAATCGGTGCAATTTAACTCCCTGTGTGGTTTTAGAGGACGGTTTCGTTGACATGGCGACTACGTGGTGGTGTTAACTTGATCTTCGTCCGATAAGTAGCGCTTACATGGTATTAGAATTAAAAAAAATACATGGACTCATTTATCATAAAAACATATTGTGATCCCACTAACATGCAGGACCCACGTGTCGGCCTCTTTGACCCCTTCTTCTTCCTTCCTCTTTCCCCCTTCTCTCTCTTTCTCTTCCACTCTCCTCGGCACGGGCGCGCCGCCGCAGCCGCAGGCGGTGAAGGCAGCCGCGGACTCGGCGTTGGCGCTCACGGCAAGGGGGCAGTCGAGGAGGAGCCGTGCCATACTACTGTGGCGCCAGCGGGATGACGACGGGGAGCGGCTCTGAAGAGGCCGCACTGTCGATGTAATTGCGCCTCGAGCTGGCGAGGCCGCCGCTGTTGCATCAAAGATTCAAGGTCCTGCAGCTCGACGCCACTCCCGCCCGTCGCCATAGACCAGTAAAGTAAGGCAACCAACAAACGAGCACCGGACAAGTGTGGATTCTAATGCTCAGGCACAACAGTATCATATTGTTATGCATCCAGCAGCTGAAGAAAGAAAGGAAAAAAAATATGATATGTCGTGCTCAACAGTAGTAGCCGGTACGGCAGCAGCCAGCCAGCCATTGCATCTGAAGAAAGAAAGGAAAAAAATGAGCCCGTGCATCCGCGAAGCTGGAAGACGTGCCGCCGTACCCGTCGGCGTACACGATGGTGATGTCCGGGTGCGGCCGGCGAAGGTCGTCGTCTGGGCGCCGGCTTCTCTCTACCGCCCGTGCCGCTGTCAGGGCCGACCGGCCTCTCGACGCCGCCTGCGCCACCGCCGTGGTGGCAGAAAGGAGAGGGGAGAACAACCGGCCTCTCAGCCTCTCGACGCCGCGACGCGTCCAGGCCGCCTCGCCGCCACTCCGCTCGAGGCTGCGCCGCTACACGTGTCGTGGCCACCCAGCTGTTGCTGCTGAACGAGCTCCACGTGCTGGCGTTGTACCCGCGGACGCGCAGCTCCAGCCACGGCTCGGAGAAAGGCCCCCGACCGCCGCCGCCGGCGGATCCGGCCCCACTCCCCGCGTACGTCCGAAGGGGAAGAGAAATGGGGAGGATTGGGAGGAGGAAGAAGGGAGGACAATAGGATAACATGTGGGTCCCACATGTTAGTAGGTCCCACAAAATTTTCTTGTGTGAATGAAAAATGGGTTCCACATATATTTTTTAATTCTAATACTACATAAGCACCACATGGACGCCACATTAGTGAAACCACTCTCCAAAATCACCAAGCTCCAAAACCACCAAGGTAGTCAAATTAACAGTTTAGGGGTGAAGATTTCTGGTTTTGCGGTTCAGGGTCACTTATTAGATTCGGGTCACTTTTAATGGAGTCAAAGTGAGTCAACTTTCAACTCAAATTTTGAAACTTTCAACTCTGATTTGAAATTTGCAATTCAAATTTTAAAACTTTTAACTCCAAAATTTTTAAAAATCTACTGAAAAAACACTAGCCAAAATTTGAAAAATTCAACTCAAATTTGAAACTTTTCCATTCAAAATTTTGAAACTTTCAACTCACTTATCAAATAATTAATTTATTATGAAAAGGTTAATTATAGCATGTCGTGGACACCGCATGCATGCGTCGAGTAGGGCACACAGGAGCGATTGGATGCGTGCGCGACTTTACCCGCTAGCGCACCTGCGTGCTGTAGCACCACCAGTAACTTCTCTGTTTCTGTTTATTGTTGAAAGAAAAAAATTCTCTTATTTTAGTAGGATGAGAATAGGAAATTGAGGGTGCAACTTTCTACCCTTTAATATCATCTTTACCTTGCTTATAAAAATCTTAGCCCTTCATTCTAAATCCTTATATAAACTCCATGCTAATTCCCACCACTCTTATCCCTACCAAACAAGAGAATGGGGAAGCAGAGGATGGCGTGCGGTTGAGAGACCGGTCGTGCGGCTTGCCTATGAGGCCGAGAGCATAACCTAGTGGTGTCATGTGGGATGCAAGGGACTGATGCGTGGTTGCGCCTCCCACGAGTGATGGGCATGCGACTGCATTGGAAATGGGGAATTGACAACAATACTAATGAGTCATGGTCCTAATCCTTCAAAAGATATGGATAAGTTGAGTTATTGAGAAATCAATGTTGATGATTGAAGGATCTGATCAAACCCCTTGCAATCATTACACCACAACTCTGTTGATTATCAACCATACCAAATGTGGTTAACCTCACCAATAAGGTTATCTCCTGCAAGCGAATAGAGAACATAAATAAGATAGTAGAAGATGCAATCTGAATTTCATTACAAATAACTATGAATATCACAAGTTGGGATTCCTCAAATTGAACTAGTAACGAGACTACAAGTGGTAGAGAAATCTAAGAAAAAACGAACTCTAAACAACGATGACTACTAAATATATACGAGGGATGTCCTAGGGTGTGGGCATGACACAAAAGGGGCGTACGCCACCTAGTTTTAGTCCATGACACAATTACGAGGAACAGTTTGGCTCAAAAGAGGGCCTAGAACTTTCTAAGTATGTAATCTAGGTCCATAATGCTAACGTGTCTATGTGGCTGACACTCTACTCCCTTAATGACACACAAAGGAGTATAAGACAGTACCATATATGTGCCACGTGTGCATTTTAAGGGATTTGTGACAGTTTTGGACCTAGATGACATACTTTAACAAGTTTTGAGACATAGATATGCAATTTCAAAGCTTAGGGACCTAGATAATATAGTGTGGCAAATATAAGAACTACCAATGTACTTTACTCATAGATAAAAGTAACAGAATAGACATATTTGGAGCAAATTAATACTGCATACTTTGAATATCTTAAAAATATTCTAAATGTAACTCGCTATAGAACTTCAAGACACTTGCCCCTTCCTTTTTCCATATGCACTTGTAAATTGAATGTTATCAATCAATAAATGAGTGCTATCAACCTTATCAATAAATGAGGTATAGATTCAAAATATTGTGCTATCAACCTTATCAATAAATGAGGTATAGATTCGAAATATTGTGCAATTAATACTAGGATTTTCAATGTAATTAAATACACTATATATCTTGCATTAATTGCATTGTATTACCTCTTAAGTACCAACCAGTGATACCTATAAACCTATAAATATAATGGTTTACATGATATGAAATAGACCACTCAAGATTTCCACAGTGAAAGGAAACAATATTTTTTGAGTGACCCTCTTGTCATTTCTTATTCTAATTATTAGAGGAACAGAGCTCAAATACATAAATAGCAGAGAAAACAATAGTCCAATATTCACAAGTCAACAAGTCAATAAGACTATTTAGTTTTGAGCAAGAATACTTTCTTTTTGGTATATTTAGCATCATTGGATGTATAACAAGCGTAGGAAACATAAAAGTAGATAGAAGATGGAGATATATATGATGTTCAAGGAACATAAAATTCAGGTAAGGCATTTTCTTAAAAATGTGATTTGGTTTCATATGGTGGCTAAATTTGATTCCATTGAAGTTCTCATCCAAAAATAAATAAATGTAGGTTTTTTCAAATTCATGATTATATTGTACATAGGTTAATTGCAAATTGTAGGTAAAATGATGACAGCAAAATTCTTTATATTGGTTTTATTCACGACATGCTATATAGCTTGCTTCTTCATTTTGTTAGGAATAATTATTAATCTACTCCTTAAACTTTGACTTAACATAAACGATGAAACAAATAACTTATTTTTAACTATGCTTTATCAAATATACATGCGAAAATTGCACTGGGAATAATTGGTGAACTATTTTGTGGATGTCTTTCTGTTAAATAATTGTATATTGGGAATCATTTATTGTATGGTGATACAGTTTTACATGTTAACTAGATGGAACCGAGCTCTTTTCCCATGGGGTTGGATATCAAAGCGCCATTAGCTACTGCAGCTTCACATTCACAATTGTCTACCATTGATTGCCCCACAGGAACAGTTCCGATATTGCATAACAACAAAATGGACACCACGATGATACACCGTATTGGCATGTTGGCTAACGATGATGTGCAACAACTGGTACATTTCTTTTAATAAAATTATGAAATTATATAATAAGCAAAGTCTAGCTACAATATTACTGAATTTTGTGTGGAGTAGCCACATGCACAACTGTTGTAGATTTGACTATTTATAATAACCTATTTAGGGAGTATGATCATTTCTAATTCAATATTTGGATGCTAACAACAAAATTCTTAGTAAGAGACAATAGCGTTAAATGTATGCAATGTTCTATTGGTAGGACTGATTGTATAGAAAATTAGAAATTTTGAGCTTTCATGCTATTTTAAGTATTAAGTAATTTTTATTTATTCTAAGACTTTGGTATTTTTCTGTTAGTAAGATAGTCGGCCACATGAATATTATTTCAATAACACTTAAGGGATCTGAAATTAGTTTGTTTTATTTATTTTACTTGAACCATTGCAGGGTAGGCCCCCGCAGTTAATATATTAAAACTAGACTAGAAAAGTTATGTACATACAAAAAGTAAAAAATACGGGCTTGTTATCCAAACAATTAAAGAATCTCTCTCTTGGTGTAAGTCTATAAAATGTTTATTATTAATTAATTAAATCACCATCTGGTTCCTCCAAGGTACAGTCAAGTTTTCGTTCGATCAACCTATGATGGTCCTAGTCAACATCAATAAAGGGAATGAAACTTCCATGTATTCATTATTTGGAAAATTTGTGCAAGCAGTAGAAAAACACGGGTTAATCAAACCCATGCAATTATATAAGTTGACTATTGGAAATCAACCACTACTAAAGCTAAAACTGGATGGGTGCCATTTAGACTTTCTATAATTGGGAGTATGCCATTATGTACGCCTTAGGCACCCTTATACTCATTTTTTTCACATACAATATTCTTGTATGGACCATGTTACCCCTCTCCTCCAAAGTTCCCTCCTCTCTCCCGTGACCGCCGATAATGGGCTGAGCTCCTCCAACAAGCCGCTGATCTAGCCAGGTCGTCGTATCAACATCCTCACTCCTCACCTCACGCAGCGACCATCGCCTCCACCGAGCTCTGCCATCAACACTATCGTGGAATTGCGATTATGCTGGATTCACAACGATAACAGAGGTGGAGAGGGGCAGCGTATTCGCGATGGGTGCTGGGCTAGGAGCGGGACTAGTGGCGTGGTGCTCCTCTAGGTCCAGCTGCGGTGAATCTGGCCCATAGCAGCTACGACGGAGGCCCGATCCGAAGGAAGAGGTGGGAGAAAGGGGCAACATGGTACATACGAGAATATAGTATGTGAAATAAATAGGTATAAGGTTGTCTGAGGCATGCATAATGACATTGTTTCAATTTTAGAAAGTCCCAATGGTACCCACCCAATTTCAGTCCTTGTAGTGGCAGCCTTTATAATGGCATGGATGCAATTATTCCATGAAACACACACAAACAGTAAAAACGGTAAAAAAAAATCTAGTGTGAGGATGACATATGGTCCCAGGCCCCACATTGGTTATACCGATTGTACCCTCAACCATCTAATCTTTAGTATTTGTGTCAGTCTTTTTATTCACAACAAGAAATTATTATTTCTTTTATTGTAGGCAGCATGAATCCAATATTTGGATCAGATAAATGGAATTCGGGCATCTATAAATGTATATGAGCCAAAAGTTAAGAAAGATGGGAAGGATCTTAGTGGATCATGGATACAAATTGGTAATGCGCCAAAGGAAGAAAATGGAGAGGGGATAGGTGCTGGGTCATGGGTTTCTCCAAGCTTTAGTGGTGATAGCTTTGCTAGGTTCCATATTTCTTGGGCAAGACATAAACAATATTTCAAAATGCATCTATAATGGACCATATAAATTTGATAATGGGCATATTATTGACTTTGGAATTAATTTGGTAACAGGATAATAAAGGACTCAACCAATCTTGCAATGATCACAATTGTCCTGGTTTTGTACAAGTTAGTTGCAGTGTTGGTATTGGAGGAATAATACATCCCATCTCTGTTTATAATGGACCACAATATGTAATAAATGTTCTTATTTTTAAGGTACTATTCTATTCTTAAATTTTGTATGATTAGTTACCTTTTATGTGCAAGTTAATGGTCCTAGATTATTTTCTTTTATTGCAAAAGTTAGCAGCTCACCATGATATTAGTTGAATTATTTATGATATTTAAGTAAGTTGGATTATTTTTCCATATCATCTCATACCCAAGGTACTTTATTTTTATGCATGTAAATAGAGTTTCTTGAAATGAATGTTGTTGTTATAGGGCCATTAAAATAAGATAAACTACACAAGGAACATTCACAACGTGAACTGTATGATACTTGTGCACGATCAATATGAAATCTCACTATTTGGGTATGAAATATATTTATATGCTTGATATGCCTATTAGTCTATTATGAGATCTGAGTAGAGACATTTGAGACTATTTTAATTGCCTTGTAAAATTAATACGATTACAGTGACCCTATATCATGAAACTAGCCCAAACAAATTCAAATTGGGGTGCATGTATTTATTACTGTTTTTTTCTAGAGCTAATAACTCAAACATATTACTCCCTCCATCCCACAAATATAACAACTTCTCTACCTACTTTGTCTTCTCACCCACTCACAACCTTCTTCCATTTAATTTCACATACTTAATACGCATGTCTAACCCCAAAACTTCACGCTTTGGATCAATATTTACAGTCTAATCTTGATTTATTTTAGGACCCAACGACTAAAAACTAGTAGCTATCATATGGTTCAAATAATACACCAATTAGATACTAGCCAAGTTCACAATTCTCTTACATCAAGGACAAAGGCAACTATGCATTTTGGGGTGGATATGTTCAAGGTCCAACTGCTTCTTTAGACTTTCCACAGATGGGTAGTGGGCATTTCGCTTCTGAAGGAGGCAAGGCCGCTTTTATTAGGAATATCAAAGTTATTGAAGATGAGAACAAGCTTGTTACTCCAAATGTACAAAATGCCCATCACGGATCCAATTATCCAAAATTATACACCTATGATGGTTATGAACTTAACAATGATGGTATGCATGTATACTATTGTGGACCAGGCAAGTAATTAAAACTAATGATGTACTTTACAAACTGTAGTAACTAAGTTTTCTGTTGAAAATAATGGGGTTGAAGGCTACATATGTGACATTACAACACCTTGCACGCACCCTCTAGTTTCTTCAATTATCAGCACTGAGCTCCTATAATAGTTTGATGTAAATTTCTGAAGAGATAATGATGTTCACAAACAAGAATGGAACCGAATAACGCACATCTATTGATGCAAAAAAAACACACACTGACCTGAGCGATTTGCTTTACTCTAGTGCAGATCCGAAGCTTGCTTTCGGGTTCAAAGGGCATGCCAGTTGATTTGATCCTGCAATCAACAAGATGAAACATGCAAGTATTATTAGTAAACGATAGTCGATCGGCCAAAAAGCCGATATCATATCGTAATGTAACCTAGCCGATGTAGTATACTGTGAATCGGCTGTAAGGCATATTCAATAATAAATCAACCCTAAATTTAATCCATCGGCTATAAATATCAGTATTATATAATCTATAGATCAATATTATTTTAGAAATCAACAATTGGGATAGATCGGACTTAACCGAGACAGTATAAATTGCCCAAGTCTAAAATAACATGAAATAACGATTATACATATTCATATTATAGCCAATGTTCAAATTTAAGCATGTATCGGCTATAGCTCTGATACTACCTTATACTAGGATATTCTCTTGCAACAAATATATCCAACTACCATCAATCAGGTTGGTAGTAAGTTCAATATATTTATATTACTTAAGATCCTGATATAAGGGGCAGATATAGCATATTAAACAAAGTATAAAACTATGTAAAACAATTATACCAGATAAGATCGGCTGAAACCCCAATGAAACCCTTATTGGCAATCAAGAAGCAAGCTAGAGATTATATTTCTAAGCATGACTTGGTATATCAAACTTAACTGATGCAGCACTACGTATGAAAATAAACATAATATCTAGACAATCAAGTCTTTGACTGATTTTCAGGGTGGTGGATACATTATATAATCTAAGCCAACAAAGTAATCTAGCCGATATCGACAAAACCCTATATAGAGATCGGCCGATGCAAGTAGAAAACATTGTTAGTCTAGATTATATAGCATATATGATAACTCGGAGATTTACAAAATAGAATTAGAGTGTCATAAAGATGTAAGCACTAATCCCAATAATGCAAACCGCCATAACAAGTTTTACCTCTTCACCGAAGATCGTAACCGATGCAGCTCAACTCGAAAGCAAGAACTTGTCAAAACAAAGTAGCAAAAAGGTGGCGATGCACCAAGATTGGATTGAACTGATGTTAAATATTTACAAAATCTCGGGCTTATATTTATACCCGAACATACAAACTTGTCCATAACGGACACGATTCATACTCCCTATTACAACTCCAATAGTCGAACAAGTCCCTTAGGCGGACTCTTATCGAAAACATCTATACGAAAATCACATAAAATCCTAATTAATAGATACAATTGCCCATCTTGGACTCCATCCTTATCTGGCAATACCATCGAAGCCCTTCTCTTGAATCCGAGATTGATCGCGCAACTAGTTTTAACTAATATCGGCTATATCGGCTAACCATATCAAACTCGGTATCGGCCAATACAGACTTCCAGCTAATGTGTACTCTGTTTGCCGCATGCGGGCCGCCTCGCGAGCGGCCTCTTCAGCCTCCCGGAGGCGTGCCTCAGCCGCCTGCCAGTCGGCCGCCCGCCGGAGCGCCTCCTCGGGCACTGGTCCCTCCTCGGGCATTGGCGGGAGGCGTCACCGCCACGGACGCTCCGGGGTGGGAGCTCGCTGGACAAACCAAAAAACAGTGGACACATGAGTAGAAAAAAAAGAGAAAGAACAGCCGCTGTTGGTAACGAGACCATCACATCAAAACCATGAGAGTCGTTCCTTGCTCTCTTATCCAGCCGGAGTTGGTGAGCCAAGTCCAATCGCATGGCGTGTGTCGCCATGTACGGGTTTAGCACGTAAGTTCCGGCCGTTTAATGAAAAATGATACGTTGTGTTGCGCGCGTTGATAGGCAGTCTGACAGGGGTCACGTCGTCATTACGGTACAAGCGACTTCTGCGCCAAGCAACAGGGTTGCCTTTAATTGTAAAAGATTTTTTCCTTTTCTCTAAAGAAATAGCCTGCTTGGCCCATGTGGTGTCCCCTCGAGAGTATAAAAGGAGGTCCAGGCCTAGAGAAAAGGGGTCCCTTCCCTAAAAACAACAATCACTAAGCGATCACATAGGAATAGGGTATTACGCCTCACCGACGACCCGAACCTGTATAATTCCTCGTGTCAAGCTCTCTCTTGGAGTTGGTTTTTCTGACTCCCTTGATCTTTTGCACATAGGGTAGTTGAAAACATGTTCTGCGCCCTAAGTCGAACTCACAAAGGGGGTCCTCACTATCCCCTGTTGAGGAGCTCGTTCTCCGTCAGGTGGTAAGTACAAACATTCAAAAGAATCAGTTGATTTTAATCATAATCACCAGTTCACCAGCCGATTAAACATGACCATTACTTTCATTTACATTAGGAGCTACTGTATTTTACCTCTTTAACCATCATTAATACAATGGTTACAAGGTAGAGCCTCTCTACCTTTCATGTCAAAAAAAAATTACATTAGGAGCAATAAGGGAGTAGTTTCTGCTCCTGGATGTGAAGGATATGTGATCACCCACAAAGCTTGCATAATGTAGAGGGGAAATGCAACACAGACTACTTAGTAACCATAATGCATACACAGATCGATCGATCGAGCGCGTCTCAGGCAGAAGCCGGCGGGAGCTCGACGTCGACGGGGTGGACGCGGCGCATCCTCCTCGTTGCCGCGCACCACCAGGCGGCCGCCTTGCACCCGGCGACGCACACCATGCAGACGGCGACCGCCGCACAAACGACAGCCACCAGCGCCCCCGCTATCCGGACGCCGCGGCGGTCGGTCCAGGCAGCGACGGCCCGCCCATCGGCCGTCTGATTCATTGCCTCGTCGCCGACGTCGTCTCACTGCAGCTCTGGATGGATTGGCTACCCAACTGAATGTCTGAATCGTATCGACTGGCTTTATATTTTGCAGCTACGGATTGCTTATGAGCTTAACACTTTATCCATCAGTCCTTAATTTCGAAGTGTTCATTGCCCGTAAAAAACGAAGCCTTGTCGATGCTTCGCTGGCCGCTGCCTGAAATGCACGAAGAAGTAGCAATGGACACTCTTTTCATCTTTTTCTAGATGGATTTTACCCGATCAAAAGATTGTAGCATTAGACACTCTTTCTCCTTCGGTATATCTGGAGGTTTGCTTACTAGAAGATTACATCGACTCAAGCTTTTAAACACGTTGTAAACAAGCGCTCATGTCATCTTCCATGTCACTTCCAGCCTCTAGTTTGTTTATCTGCTGCATTAGAAGGTTTGGGCAAATCTCTAACATGTTTGCTCGCCAAGGACAAAAAGGCTGAAGAAGGATAGTATCTTGATCATGAGCAAGCACTGCAGGCCCATTGTTACTGTTCTTGCAAAACCCAAGTAAATTGTGAGAAAGAATCGCCATGTTGTGTAGAGAAAAGTCAAGAGTCGATTACAGTGAGAGATGTGATACTGTATATAGAGAAATATCAAGAGTCCATTGCAGGAAGAAGAGCATTACAGTATGTTCAGAAAAAAATAGTTTACCTTACATCTCCCCTTCACCAACCTGCACAAACACTCAAGCCTTTTTGCAGAACTCACATCCTCTCGATCGGAAGATGTTAGGACAGCCTACACCCAACAATAGCTTGAATATCCTGATCGGGAAGGAGCTGATCCAATAATCAAGTCAAATTAGAACCCAAGCATGCTACAAAGATAAGATAGTTACAAAAGTAGTAGGCACAAACATTTCGAAAGAATCAGTTGATTTTAATCATAATCACCAGTTTAAACATTTGAAAACATGACCATAACTTTCATTTACATTACAGATTCAATGGATAAAAGCTCTCACTTATTCTGTTAATTACATATATAGCAGTTACGTAGTAACCAAAGCTTCTGCTCCTGGATGTGAATATGGGATCTCCACGATATTAGAATAGGTGCCGAATATAATAATCATATTTGGTTACAGTTGAATTTGGAGTTGTAATAGGTGGTATAGGGTGGAGTTAGAGTCAGACTTTATAACCCGATAACTTTCTTAAATAGAGAGATACCACAATGTAACCATGATAACTACAATATAGCGTAGACACGCAGTGAGATGATGGTGGCGTGGTCATGGAATGTAGCGTAGATCACACAGGGAGATAATAGTGTGGCCATGGACTCGTAGTAGTTAGGTGCTATATTAACTGAGGAGGAGCGTCCATAATCAGAGCTCCGGAGATATAGACTTTGACTAAACTTTAGTAACCAATATCGTATGTTTATGTATCATCATCTAGCGTATCTTGGATGATCAATAACTGAAGTGATCGAGAAGGTTAGTCATTGTTCCGTTATATGGACTAGATTTTATAACACACAAGCTCTCATCAATTGTCTTTTTCAAAAGTGAGTCATCAGGACTAAAATCGATCTCACATTCGTAATTAATCAATCTCACATTTGCAAGTCTATAGATAAGTCTGTTACCGCTCGGCAGACGCCGTCCGTCCCTGCCGTCGATGAATCCTCCGGCAGCACATTCACTAAACATTTTACTGATCTTTACCGTTTTTTCAACTACTATAAAAAATACCCATGCGTTGCAACAGCAAAAACTAACATTAGGATAGTAATCTATCTACTTAGTAAAGTAATAGAAAAAAGAGCATTCACATTAGCTCTCGTGATTCAGAAATTATCATATTAATTAGAGTAAAATAAAAAAAAATAAGGAGAACAAGGACTCTTTCCTTTTATTTTATTTTTAGAAAAAAACTTAGTGTTCAATCGGACACATACATAGAACAAATCTTTTTGCAAGGAAAAAATTACCTAAGCTGGATACATTAATCTCTTCTATATAAACAACACAAATTAATACAAAGTATTCCTTTTTTTAAATTTTTTTGTTGAATACAATTTAGAAAAAAAGGAAATTTGGAATTAAAATAAATAAGTGAATAACAAAAATTATAAATTATAAACTAAATTATATTGGATGAGGAGTCTAGAATATTCTCCAAAAGAGGGTAGAGTGCATATAGGAATACAATTTAGAAAAAGAATTGAAATTCGAAATAAAAAAGAATATTGAAAGGAGAGTTCATAGTCCATATAGAAATACAATTAGAAATAATGAAAATAAATCTATATCATGATAAACATGTAGCCAAATTTCTCATTGGTTAAATTTAGCTAGAATTAAATTAATAAACATTCATAAACACTTAAAATGGTACTAATGCTATTTTTGAAAATAGAAAAATACTTAAAATCACTGAGAGAAAAAAACTGGTTTTAGTCCGGCCCAATAGCGTGGCCCAATAGCGCCTTCTTATGTGCTTTGTATACACAGCCCATGGAGTGGCCCAATAGCGTGGTGGCCTAGAACGGAGCCCAGCCCGACGCGGAAGAAGCTGCGGCCGTCCGATCTAATGGATGGTCCCGATTGATCCTGACCTAGATATATATCCGGCAGTCTAAACCCTAACCCTAAAAATCTTTTCCGCCGGTCCCCTTGCTCTCTCTCGCGTGAAAGCCACGGCGGCGGCGGCAGCGACGGTGCGGCGGAAGCGCCTTCTCCTCACGAGCGGCGGCGACTACGGCGGCGCCCTCCCCCACCGCGAGTGGCTACGGCGGCGCCCTCCCCCATCTCGAGCAGAGGAGGCGGCGGCGATGGCGTCAGCAGCTCCCGCGGGCCGGATACGGCGGTGGCAGTGGCGTCGGTGGCTCCCGCTGGCGAATCCGGTGGAGGTGTTTCCAGTGGGTAGATCCAGTGGTTCTCTACCCCCTCGTCCTCACCCTCTGCACCCAAGCTTCTCCCGCAGCGGTGGCAGTGGCATCGGCGCTCCCGCGGGCAGATCCGGCAGAGGCGGTGGTGGCGGCGTCTCCGGTGGGTGGATCTAGCGGTCCTCTACCCCCTCCTCCTCCGCCCGAAGATTCTCCCACGGATCCAGTGGAGTCGGCGGCTTCTCCTTGGATCCAGCGGCAACGATGACGTCAGTAGCACCCACGGGTGGATCCGGTCATGGGGATTGTGTATGTGTTTTTTGTATTGGTGCTTTTATGTGATGATGATAATTATTTGATACGAACTCTGGATGATTTTTCATCTTGGACTCGGATGTTGCAGACGAAAAAATTTGTGTGAGGATGGACGAAAATCCACCGGAAGCCTTGCGTATTTTTAATTAGGTATAGATGTATTTTTTACTAGTTGGTACATATTACTTACCGGCTAATTTTATACGGTATCAAAATACACATGTATGCATGCAAGATATTTTGGCTAATATTGAGCCGGCCACCCCCAAGCTGCTCGCCGAGGTCGCTGCCAGCAACTGCACCGTCGCCGCCTGTAGCCACACGTCGGTGGTGTTCAGAGCATAATTATGTTCCTACGTATTTCTACTACTATCAAATGATAATGAAGTAATAGTAGAAATAGATCTGAATCGTTGGATAAAATTATATCAACGGTTCATATCTCTTTCTACTAGCAGTAGAGAGTACTGTAGCGGGACTCTGACTCCCCTCTCATCTATCACTCCTCCGCAAACTCTAACTAGCATACACCTGCAACAGCCAACCATACTACTCAGATTGATCTTCGCTCGCAACTAACACTAGAGCTATGCCCATGCTGGTCCTAGCAGGTATCACACTTGTGCTTTAGGGCCAAATCGATGCCTACGAAGATGGAACTTGAGCGAGAGGAGTGGGGATGGTGCACCGGGATGCTCGGTCAAATTTATGGATGGGTGGAGGTTGGCCAAAGTTTGTCAAGAAGGGAGAGAAACGAAGAGGAGGGTGATCCAAAGTGTAACCGATAGCAATAATACCTATTTAAAGTGAAAATGTTGGCCAACCCAATCTAAATTAAAGCGAAAGTTTAGTAACAATACAACACAATGTACTCTTTTCTTTTTCTTTTTAGGGTGAGTCTTTCTTGAAAATAGTTACAAATCACATTATACATGTAAATAGCAATTGAACAATCCACTTCTCACCTACCCATCCAGTCATTCATCATGTACTCGCCCCTAAATTGTTTAAGAAGTGAGAAAGAATTGGAAAACATCTAGATGAAAAGAATTGGATAATTTGAACAAAATCAGGGAATTTGAAAGTCTGCACGAAAAAACTAGAAGTCAATGGGAAAATTAAAAATACAAAGAAAAAATAATCAATAGATAGCACAAAAAAAGCCAATTTCATATAATATCATGAACTTCAAAAAGATAAGAATGCCCATATGTTCAAAAGATTTTGAGTGAGATTGGAGTGGAAGTGAAGATGGAATATGATGTGTGCTAGTGATGTATTTGGGGTGATGGCAAATTTAGATTTGCGTAATTTTAAAATTTTTACTCTAACGCATGTTTCAAGCATGTAATCCTCTAGCAAATTACCAGATTTTTAGGATGTCTTTCAGCCGTAACATGTTTTTTTGTCTATCAACAAATTATATAAATTTTGGGGGTCTTGTAGCAAAATTTGCATATTTTAAAATTTATGCAATATAAAAGAGATGGAAGCAATGATACTTGTGCAATTACTATATCATATCTGGTGCAATTAATATTAGGATTTTCTATGTCATTAAATGCATTGTATCTCTTGCATTGAATGCATTGTAATTTAATGTTTGTATATCTTAATATCTCTTAAATAGAAACCAATGATACCTATGAACCTATAAATATAATCATTGACGCAGTATGAAATACACCACTCAAGATTTTCACAATGAAAGAAAATAATATTCTTCGATTGACCGTGTTATCATATCTTGTTCTTACTATTGGAGGAAAAGGGCTCAAATCTGTAAGTGTTGGAGAATCACAAAATAGTGATCCGATACTCACAAGTCAACAAGTTAATCAGATTATTCAGGTATGGGCAAGAATACTCTTTTTGGTACATTTAGCATCGTTTGATGTCTAACAAGCATAGAAAACATAAAATTAGGCAGAAGATGGAGATATATATGATTGTGTTGATGTGAATCAGCAACCAACATTTAAGCACCCGTTGTTCAAAGACCATAAAGTTCAGGTAAGCCACTTTATTACAGAAGTGATTTGCTTTCTTATGATGACTAGATTTGATTTCGTTCAAGATTCCATCCAAAAATTCATGATTATATAGTACATAGGTTGACTGCAAATTATAGGCAAAATTATGATAGCAAAATTCTATATAGTGGTTTGTGATCGCGACACACCATACAGTTCACTTCCAAATTTTATTAAGAATCAGTCAATAAACTTTGATTTAAGATAAAAAAATGAAACAATTAACTTATTTTTTAACTAGGCTTGATAAGGCTTTATCAAGTATATGCACGGAAACTGCGCTTGAAATAATCGGTGACCTTTTTGTGGATTGTTAAATTGATTGTGCATTCGGAATCATTTACTATATGGTGACAATTTTACATATGAAAATAGATGGAACCGAGCTCTTTCCCCATAGGGCTCGATATCAAATCGTCATCAGTAGCTGCAGTCTCGCAAGCACAATTGTCTACCATCGACTGCCCCATAGGAACAGTTCCAATACTGCGTAACAACGAAGTGGACACCATGATGGTACAGCGTATTGGCAAGTTGACTAGCAATGATGTACAACAACAACTGGTAAGTTCCTTTTAATAAAAGTTTGAAATTCTGTAATAATCAAAGTCTGACTACAGTTGTATAGAATTTTGTGTGGAATTGTCCCTGAACAAGTCTTGTAGACTACTGTTCACAAAACAGCTACTGTAACTATTGATAACCTATTCACAGAATACAATCATTTTCAAATCAATCTTTGGATGCAAACATCAAAATTCTTAGTTAGAAAATGAGATTAAATATTTGCAGTGTTCCATTGGTCGGACAGACTATATAGAAAACTAAAAGTTCAGAACTTTACTATATTTTAAGTATTACTTAGTAATTTGTATTAATTCTGAAATTTTGATATTGTTCTGTGAAAATGACATTCAATCACATGAATATTGTTTCAATAACACCAAAGGGGTCTGGAATTCATTTGTTTCACCCAATTTCACTAAAATTTTGACGTTGGTTCTAGTTGGCATCAATACGTCATTATTTTCTTGTAGGCAGCAGGAATCAAATATTTTGATGATGTATATGGAACAAGGGCATCAATAAATGTCTATGACCCAAAAGTGAAGAAAGATAGCAATGATCTTAGTGCATCATGGATACAAATTGGTAATGTGCCAAAGGTAACCGATGGAGATGAGATAGGTGCTGGGTCCTGGGTGTCTGCAAGAACCAGTGGGGATAACTTTGCTAGGTTTCATATTGCTTGGGTAAGGCATAAACAATTTTTCGGAATGCATCTATTATGGACCATATAAATTTGATAACATTCATATTATTAATCTATTTGATATGATTTTTTAAAAAAACTTACTACTAAGTATTCACTAACGGATCTATTTGATATGACTCCTTACTGATTTTGGAACGAATTTGGTACTAGGATAATAAAGGACTCAACAAGTCTTGCACCGATCATAATTGTCCTGGTTTCGTGCAAGTTAGTCACAATGTTGGTATTGGGGGAAGAATACATCCCATCTCTATCTATAATGGACCACAATATGTAATAAATGTTCTTATTTTTAAGGTACTATTCTATTCTTAAAAATTTTTTGGTTAGTTATGTAGGTTCCAATTCCTTTTATTTGCAAGGTAGCCTTCCTAGTTTTTTTTACTTTGTCTTCTTGCTAAACTAAGCAACTAATTATGAGATTAGTTTAGCTATTAATGGTATTTAAGTAAGTTGGAGTCTTTTTCCATATATTCTCGTACCCAAATACTACCTTCGTCCCACAATAATTGTAATTCTAGGTTGTTTAGCATATATTAAGGTTTAAGAAGAAAGACTATGATATCACTTATTAAATGGTGTATAGATAAGAGTGGAATGGATGAGAAGTGATTAATGGAACCATTAGTACCCTATTGTGACAACTATTTTAGGACAAATTCAAATCCTAGAAATATAATTATTATGGGATAGAGGTAGTACTTTCTTTTGATGCATGTAAAGAAAGATTCTTAAATAATTTGATGTTATAGTGCCATCAAAATAAGATAAACTACGTAAGACATGCCCACAACGTGAACTATATGATACTTGTGCATGATCAACATGAAATCTCACCGTTTGGGTAGGAAATATATCAATATGCTTGATATACCTATGATGGGTTAAGTATGCACATTTTAAAAAATTGCCTTTTGAAAATAATACTACTACTAAAATAACCTTATATCATGAAACTAGCCTAAACCAGTTCAAATCAAGATGTATTGTTTATTCTTTTTTCTGAAGCTAATAACTCAACATAATAACATAGTAGTAATCAGTGGTCACTTTATTTTGGACTCTGGATCAATTATTTACCGTCTAATCTTGATTTATTTTAGGACCCAAAGACTAAGAACTGGTGGCTGGCATATGGTTCAAATAATACACTGATTGGATACTGGCCAAGTTCACAGTTCTCTTACATCAAGGATATAGGTAATTTTGCATTTTGGGGTGGATATGTTCAAGGTCCGACGGCTTCTTCTGACCCTCCACAAATGGGTAGCGGGCACTTCGCTTCTGAAGGATATGGAAAAGCAGCTTTTATTAGGAATATTCAAGTTATTAAAGATGAAAACAACAAGCTTGTTACTCCTAACATCCGTAACGCGTATCCTGGATCTGATGATCGAAAGTTATATACCGATGATGGCTATGGTATTAATGACGACGGCATGCATGTATACTACGGTTGGCCAGGCAAATACAGCTAATGATGTACTTTGCAAACTGTAGTAACCTAAGTTTTTTATTGAAAATAATGGGATTCAAGGCTACATATGCCATCACAACACCTTTGCATGCACCCTCTAGTTTCTTCAATTATAAGCACTAAGCTCATGTAATAGTTCGATGTAAATATCTAAAGAAATCTTAATTGCTAAGAATGAACCTGAATAACGCACATCATTTTCCCGGACCCAAGCTGGGGCTACAACATCTATAGCTTGGACATCGAATGGATAAACAAACTATAGTTAACATGGCGTGCTATCAGTCGTTCCATTTCATTTGTGCAAAAGGGATGAGCAAGAAAGTGGCTAATGGATCGTGCCAATGTGGAGTTAGGAGTTTAGCCATGCATGTGTTGATTAGCCAATTAACTAGTGAACCTATTTATCAATATCCTAGATATAAGATACGTTGTGGTTGTGTACTTACTCCCCAGAATCAACAAATATCAAGTCTTACACAGAAACAAACTTATATATACGGATAATTTTCAGCGAACCTTCTCGATCTCTCTCCCTCGTTTCTTCTTTTATTGTTCTACCAAAATGATCTTAGGGCATCCACAATGTGCTTTAAAACCAGTCCATAGGCAATAAAAAATTCCATTCAGCTACCTAGTCACATTGTGAAAGTAGTCTATAGGAAAGAAACAGCAAAAGCTACCCATAGCACTATGGGCAGGCAAGAAGATAATAAAAAAATCATAGTTGGACAGTGGCACTGTTCACAAATATTAAACAAAAAAATTTGTAACCGTTACACAGGTAGTCGTTGGCTTCCTGAACATTGTGCCTACAAAAACTCAAACATACACCAGCTCCATTCATCAATTTGCTAGAACACACATAGTTGCAATGGATCCCTCCCATAGATACATCTCAAGTTTCACAAATCAAGACTCTCCAAACCAATACTCTGAGAGTAGTGACCATATCTCACCTCATGCACCCCAATCTCAATTTATCTTCGCATCACCAAATTATCTGCAAAACTTCAACCCTTTTGGTCCTCCAGTAAATCAGCCACCCTTTGGTCACTCTCCTCCAAGATTTCAAGGCGTTCAACACCAAGGGAGCTGGCTGCAACATACTCCATCAAGCTATCAAGGTTTTCATTTACAAGAGAGTTGTGGTTCCTTACCAACTATGCAGCTTGGAGCTGCAGCCAACAGACCACCATCTGTGCTGCAATTTAGCTCTTCGGTTGGTGCTGCAGCCAACACTTCTTCCCATGGATCTGAGTCTAGTTCTCCATGCCCTGCAAGACAAAAAGAGAAACAACATGTCACCATTGATGAGTCAAGCAGTAGTAGTGAAGAAGAACCAAAGAGGCGTACACGCATAAATTGGACTGAAGAAGAGAACCTACGCCTTCTTAGTTGTTGGTTACATCACTCAACTGATGTTGTAAAAGGCATCGACAGAAAATCAGAATATTACTGGAAAGCTGTAGCTGATGAGTTCAAAACCAACGCACCAACAAATGGACACAAGAGGTCAGTCAAGCAACTAAAGACACATTGGGGTGATATGAAGAGAGAGATCACAAAGTTTTGTGGAGTATATGGTAGAGTTAAAGCTACCTGGAGCAGTGGGCAATCTGATGACATGGTCATGAACTCAGCCCATGTGATGTTCAAAAAAGAAAACAAGGACAAACCTTTCACCTTGGAGTACATGTGGAGAGAGGTCAAAGATCTGCCTAAATGGCGTAGAATGGTCCAAGAGGATAGTGGAAATAAGAGGACCAAGGTTTCATCATCAGGAGCATACACTTCTTCATCTAACCAAGAAACAGAGGAGGAAACCATTAGCAAAGAGAAGCGCCCTGAGGGACAGAAGAAAGCAAAGGCTAGGCTAAAAGGAAAAGGAAAAGATGCTGCACCATCTCCTTTGGGCAACCAACCAAGTCAGAATATGATTCTGTACCATGAAGCTATGTCATTTAAAGCAACAACAATGATAAAATCAGCAAAAGAGAAGAAGTACTAGACTTACTTAAAACTGTTAGAGAAAGATACTTCAAACTACACTGAAGCACAACACAAGAGGCATGAAGGACTCCTGGACCAATTAGCAAAAGAACTTGCTGAGGAGTAAATAATCAGCAAGTGATGCTTGTACTACCATTACCTATTGTACTTGTCATATTTAGAAGTGTTGAAAGTTCATTTCTCTAGGATTTAGAAGTGTTGTAAGTCAATCTGTATCCCTTAAGTTAGCTAATGTAACAGGTTGGTGCTCTATATTGTATCCACAATGTTGTTAGTGTATGTGTAAGCCAAATTAATCCTATTGAACAGTAGAGGAATCACCATTGTTTATCCTTAGTTTCGATCCATGTCAAGGTCCATAACAGCTCCACCTGAACACATACATATGTATTAAAATAATATCAGTACATGCTAAAGGAAGCAAATTATAGCTATTGTGGAACAGGGCAGAAAGCAACATAAAGCTATTGTGGAATAGGGCAGAAAGCAACATAAAGCTATTGAGAAAAAGGTAACCAAAATATAGCTGTTGAGAATAAGACAAACAAAACATAGTTGTTGAGAAAATGACAAACAAAATATAGCTGTTCAGAAAAAGACAAACAAAATATAGTTGTTGAGAAAATGACAAACAAAATATAGCTGTTCAGAAAAAGACAAACAAAATATAGTTGTTGAGAAAAAGCCTTAGATAGTTGTTGGTATCTAGAATCTATAAATATGAGGTGCAGTCCAGGACACCACTCCCTCATTCACACGACACACACTCCATTCCAGAAAAGAAGATGCCCAATGACTCTCAAGGTCAATCTAGTCATTCAGATGAGTCTATTGAGGCTGAGCTTGAAGCTGAGCTTGAGACAGAGCTTGAAGTTGAGATGGGAGCCGAATTGGAAGTAGAATCAGCCGGTAGCTCTATTCGGCGTGGGGGCTACACACGAAAGTACATCAATAGAGATCATCAAGATGATCACAACAGATTATTTGCTAAATATTATTCCGCCAATCCCTTGTACACCGATAATCAACTCCGTAGGAGATTTCGCATGAGAAAGCATCTATTTCTGTGCATAGTTGAAGCTCTAGGTGTTTGGTCTCCATATTTTCGTCTACGGCAAGATGCATTTGGTAAGGTGGGTCTATCATCATTGCAAAAATGTACAGCTGCCATCAGAATGTTAGCATATGGTTCACCAGCTGATCTTATGGATGAAACCTTTGGGGTCGCTGAAAGCACAATACTAGAGTGTTTGATTTATTTTGCTAAGGGTGTAAGAGTTATATTTGGCCAACAATATCTACGAAAGCCTACTAATGAAGATATTCATCGTTTACTTCAAGTAGCACATGGGCGTGGATTCCCTAGGATGTTGGGTTGTCTTGACTGCATGCATTGGGAGTGGCAGAATTGCCCGGTAGCATGGAAGGGGCAATTTACACGTGGTGATTATAAGGTACCTACTATAATGCTAGAAGCGGTAGCATCTTATGACATATGGATTTGGCATGCTTTTTTTGGAGTTGCTGGTTCAAACAATGATATTAATGTTTTGGACCAGTTGCCATTGTTCACCGAACAACTACAAGGCAAATCACCCGCTATTCAGTTTAGTATTAATGGGACACAATACAACATGGGATACTATCTAGCTGACGGTATATATCCAGAGTGGGCCACATTTGTCAAAACAATCAACAGACCTCTAAGTGCTAAGCATAAATAGTTTGCAGCTCATCAAGAAGGAGCAAGAAAAGATGTGGAACGAGCTTTCGGGGTTTTGCGAAAACGTTGGGCCATCATACGTCACCCAGCACGGCTATGGGAACAGGAACAACTTGCAGATATTATGTATGCATGTGTTATTTTGCCCAACATGATAGTAGAGGATGAGAGAGGCATCTATGATATACCTGATGACAACACATATGAACAAAGACATTCCCCACATTTAACAGGACTTGATCATGGACCAGTCCATGGATTCTCATAGGTCCTAGAAAAAGATATGGAAATTCGTGATCGACAAGCCCATCATCGTCTCAAGGAAGATTTGATAGAGCATACATGGCAAAAATTTGGTGGTCATCAATAGCAACCATGAGAGAAAAATGTCTATCAGCCTTTTACTATGCTAGTTTGCCTTAGCCATGTAATTTAGGACTGTCAGTTTGTTGCCAATAACTTGTATTCTCAAGTAGGATCATTGTCAGTACTTTTACTTTGTCATGAATCTTGTACTTCACTACTTAATTATCAAATGGTTGATTCAAAGGCATGCGTTTCATTGATCTCACTATAGAAAATGAACTAACTGAGGCCATGAGTGCATATTCACACACACAAGATATGCACATGAGTATGAGCAGGGAGAAAAAAATGAGTCCATGAAACATCATGACGACAAAAAAAAATAAAATACAAGCAATTGACTATGAATAGGGAGCAACAATAGAAGATGTACCCAATGGTCCAGGAGCATGTGTGTTGCAGCTTCTGCTCCGGGTACCCGTCGGTGATCGCTGGCCTTCATCTCCGGTTGTGCACCGCCGCATCCTCCATAGCAAACTCGCAAGGCGTATTGGCATCTGTAGCCGCTCTGAAAAATACACGAACGAGGAGTGAGCGATGTGGGGCGACGGAGGGAAAGGCCAATGTGAGGAGCGACGTTGTGGGCACCTCAGGATATGGAGGGCGATGGAGAGGGCTAGTGCACCGGCGGCGGCCTGAGGAGTTGGGGGCGGCGAACAGCGAAGAGGACTAGTGCGGCGGCAGCATGGGGAGTCTGGGACGAGAAATTGGGGGCGGCGGAGAGGACTGGTGTGACGGCGGCGTAGGGAGGGGCGGGATTTGGGGGTTGCGGAGAGGGAAGGTGCGGCGACAGCGTGGGGAGGGACGACATTTGGGGGGGCGGAGAGGGAAGGTGCGGCGTCGTGGGGAGGGGCGATATTTGGGGGCGGCGGAGAGACGAGGAGTCGGACTCTCGAACTCGCGCGAAGGAAACGAGGATAGAGGGGCGGCTGATTTTTTTACCTTCAGTGGGACCCACTTTAATTACTCACATTGTGGTGGTTTCTATAACTATAGACACCCAGCTGTGAGTCCCATATCTATGGATCAGTTTAGCCAAATACATTGGAGATGCCCTTGTGGATGACTAGAAGTGTACCTATTCCTAGGCACGTGCGAGGTGAGAACCCGCACAGACCCCAAAATTATTCCTAAAGTTGTTGGTTTCAATTTATGATAATGCATTCTGATATGTTCAGCAATTTTTCCCTCTGTTTTTCTTTTCAAAATTATCTTTTGTGCTCCACTGATTTGGTGAGAACATGATTTTTCCTCGGTTCTGACAAGTGTTCAACGATAATCATGGTTAACTCAAGCATTTGTACTTCATAATAACGATGTGCACGTATATTATAAACAAAGGTTCTCAAAAAAAATTCACTTTGTAAGAAAAAATGGACAATTACTTATTTGATCTGAGCTTAACTACTACTAATATGACCCTACTTTTTTAATTTTACTTATTTGATTCTACTTTTTAAAATCGGAACTACCATCCGACTCTATTTTTACTGTACCGTTAAGATTTATCTAGGACACAGTAAAAAAAATCATTTTATAGAACCGACTAAAATACCCTTGACTACCAAATCAATCATATGCCGTGGTCTACTCGTCCCGGGCGGCCGGGCCTTCGAGGCGGCGCGACTAAGAGTTCGGCATAGGCGGCGCACGGCTACGGTTTGGCGACGGCGGCGCGCGGCGGGGCTGCTGCGGCGGCGACGGCAAGAGCTGCGGAGGTGGCGCGGGGAGAAGGGTTTGGCGGCGACGGCGCGTGGGAGCTGCGGCGGCTTCCACGTGGGTGCTACAGCAGCAACATGCGGGAGAGGCGGAGGCGGAGGTGGCGCGCGGTGGGCGGTGGGATCTTCGGCGGCGACGGCGCGCGGAGGGAGCAACGGCGGCATGCGGGAGCTGCAGCGGCACGCTAGGTGCGGCCGCGACGGCAACGCGGCGGCTTGTAGCAGCTGCGGCAACAACGGTATGCGGGAGATTGTCGTCGAGCTTGAGCAGCTTGGACTGGAGACAACCACCATCTGGTTAGCCCCCGGGCGTGCTGGACTACATGTTACATGTGTTTGTGTTTTTCTTGGATATATATAGTTTGAGGTCTATGCTGCCAAAATTTTATCAAATCTGTGAAGTTTAAGTTAACTTTATCAAAAATATATCAAATCTAAGTCAAAATCATCAAAAAGCTATCAAATATATGTCAGAAATCATCAAATTTAAGATAATTTGTCAAATCTATGTTAAATTCATCAAACCCAGGTCCAACCTATGTCAAACCTGGATAAATAAACAAAAACTTTTAATAAAGTAGGTTCAAATGATCAAGGGTATAAATGGTATTTTTATCATGAATTAACACCGTTACGTTGTTTTCATATAATAGGGTCAAGTTTGATCTTCATTTTTGAAAAGAAAAAAGTCAAATGAGCAAATTTAAAAAGAAGTTAGGTATCAAAACAGGATAAAAACACAATTACCTCTAAAAAAATAAATTAGTATCGCGATTATTATTCTACTTAGATATATCGCCACTACAAAAGGGTGATATTCTTTGGGATAGGACTAGTTGTCGTTAGTCGCTATCAGTTCCTTCTCATTTGATAG
The DNA here is from genome assembly GCA_000573905.2 of Oryza punctata. Taxonomy (NCBI): domain Eukaryota; kingdom Viridiplantae; phylum Streptophyta; class Magnoliopsida; order Poales; family Poaceae; genus Oryza; species Oryza punctata. Next base: position 40,174,396 of record CM002489.2, read on the forward strand.
CAAAGAAAGAAACATTAGATTGATGTGTGCTTTCCTGACATGGTCACTAAGCTGTGATGTAGATCAAGCAAAAACTAGTGATATCATAGACACATCCCGTATTGTAAACTATTCAACATTTAATGAAAAGTAAGTATAACCCTAGTCCGGTGGGCAATTTTTTAATTAGTATTTTATAAATATAATGTCTCATTTTATATTTAGCACTAATTGGGCTCGAGATTTATAGGGACAGCCCTGCCTATAAGTGTTCCTGCTGCTTGGTTCTGGGCTTGGTTGGCCCATGTTGTGGGTGATGGCAGCCCATGGTGTAGCACAGAAAGACCCTAACAGTAAATTCCAGAGAAATTAAGGACGAAGGCAGCCGAGAAGGGAAAGGATCATGCCCTTAGTAGAGAGATAATCAAAGCATATTCTTCTCAAAGGCTACTATAGAACACACCCATGAGTGGATGGATGACACTGCTTTGGATTTCAAACAAACACGGAGACATGCAAGCAAAAGCAGCTGCAGAAGTAGTAGAGCAGCCGAGACTTGCCACGAAATTGCAGCGCCCTCCAAAAGCTCACGACAACCTGGCGATCGAGATATATAAACACCCGGATTTAGTTAATCAGATCACCCCAATCATCCTCCAAATCGATTTATAAATAAAGAGATAAATTTGAAGAAAATTAATACCGTCCGGTTTGCATATATTGAAAATTATCTAAGGTCGTTACAGAGCTTCAAGGCACTAGCTTGTCCCTCGTTTTTTTTACCGAATTGTCCCATGGTGGTTTTCCCTTATACCCTTATTAATTGAATGATGGCAATCTTATTGATAAATGAGTTCCACCAATCCTATTAATAAATGAGGTATACATCCTAAATGTGCATAGGGAAGCAGTGATACATCTGCATTTATGAGATGGTCCTAACTCTTGTGCAGTTAATACTAGATTTTCTAAGTAATTAAATGCATTGTATATCTAGCATTAATTGAAATATATTGCCTCTTAAATAATAACATGTGATATCTATAAACCTATAAATATAATGGTCTACATGCTTTGAAATAGGTCACTCATGATTTCCCCAATGAAAGGACATAATATTTTCCGAGTGTACCTACTGTCATATCTTGTTCTAACTATTGGAGGAAAAGATATCAAATCCATAAATAGTGGAGAAAACACCGAGCAAATTCTCATAGGTCAACAAGTTAATAGGACTATTCAGGTATGAGCAAGAATACTTACTTTTTTATATTAAGCATTGTTTGATTGCTAACAATGATAGGAAACATAAAAATAGGCAGAAGATGGAGATATATATGATTGTGTTAGTGTGAATGAGCAGCCGACACTTAAACACCCGCTCCTGAAAGACCATAAAATTCAGGTTTGCTTATATATGGTAGCTGAATTTCATTCTATTCAAGTTTGCATCGGAAAATGAAACATAGTGTTTCAAATCTCAATCTCTTCTCTACTATTATAAATATTCATAGTGTTTTTGTGTGGTTTTTTTTGTCCGTCGCTCCTACTCTGTCTCAAGCCCTGTTAATTATCTTGTGTCTTTTTTCTCGAACCAAACCAAGCCGTGGCATACTTCGTTCGTCTGTCACCAGATCGCCCGCATGTCTTCCATACGAAATCGGCTCGTCTCCTCCCTCTCCCCTCTTCCTCCTTTTCTTCACGCAAATAGCCAGTCCTGTAGGTTTGTGTCGTCCTCCCCCTCTCTATCTTCCTCCAATTTCCCTCTTACTAGATAAAAACAAGTAAACGATGACCTCTGAAATTGGCTAGCCGCTATGGACAGCGCTTTGGTCCCAACTGTTGTTGTCGCGCATGTGGCAGAAATATGGTTGCCATCGAGGGTATGGACGAAAAAATCCTTCTCTTGTGAAGAAGAACGGAACCAGTTTTGTTGAAAAGTTCTTAGCAAGATACAAAATCATTTTCTGAATCAGTTTTTATAGATGGTTATATAAATACATATTTACATATGGTTTTTCAAAACATATAATAGGATAGTCAAAACCAAGTTTTTATACAAATTAGAATAGAAAACAAATAATGGATGTGTGAGCAACAGATGAAATAAACATCTACATGGATCAAATTCAATACTCAAGGAATAAGGATAATTTTTATATGTTCACTACTACATATTACATTTTTTCGTGCGGTCAAAACACATTTTTCCGTGTGGAGGATTAGACCGTCTGCACCTAGGGGTCTGCGAAAATAAACATTTCCGCGTGCGGGTGTCCCAACCGCACGGAAAAATAAACTTCCCGTGCGGTCCACTTAACTCGTCTGCACGGGATAATAGATTATCCCGTGCAGTTGCGTTATACCGACCGCACGGGAAAATCGATCTTCCTGTACGGTCGGGTTAAGTGGACCGCACGCAAAAATGGAAAATCATAAAAAAATAAAAATTCCAAAACACAAAACCTAACCCTAACCCTAGCCAGCCGCCGCCACCGCGCCTCCCCACTGTCCGATCCGCCGCTGCCGCGCGGGGGGATGGCGGCCGCAGTCGGATCCACGCGGGCGACGGCCGCCGTGCCTCACCACCGCCAGATCCGCTGCTGCCTCGCGTGGGGAGGGTGGCGCCGCTCCCGGCTGCCTCCTTGTCATCGTCGTCAATGTCGGCGGTGGCGCAGATCCGGCCGTCGCGCACGCGCAGCGATGGAGGCGGCGGAGAGGACCGTCACAGGGCCACTCCCAGTCGTGTACTCCTCGTAGTCAGCGACGTCGGCAGGGCAGCGCGGATCCAGTCTCCAGCTGCCGTGCCAGCGCCCGAAGTGGCGCCGCCGGTCTCCAGCCACCGCGCCACCTCCCACCCGCTCCCGGCCGCCACCTCGTCTGCGGCGGCGCTGAGCCGGCCGCCTCCTGTGCCCCGCGCGCTCGGAGGGGAGGAGAGGAAGAGTCGAAGAGAGAGAGAGGAGTGAAAATAAAAAGGAAAGGAAGAGAGAGGAGGTGAAAATTTTGAAGTGGGTGAGAGGGAAAAGAGAGAGAGGATGGGATAAAAAAATTTGCGTGCGGTCCACTTAAGAGGCTCGCCTGCGAAAATCGGCTCATTTTCCCGTGCGGTACACTTAAGAGGCCCGTCTACGAAAATCGATTTTTCCATGCGGTCCACTTAAGAGGCCCATCTACGAAAATCGATTTTCCATGCGGTCCACTTAAGAGGCCTGTCTGCGAAAATCGATTTTTCCGTGCGGTCCTCTTAAGGAGCCGCACACGAAAATGGAGGACGATTTTCGCAGACGCGACTAGTTACGGTCCGTCTGCAATCTAAGGAGGCGCTTGTACAGGAAAATCGTTTTTGTAGTAGTGGTTGGTAACTTTTTAACTTGACATATAATCATATATTTAAAAATAGTAGGATAATGGGAATGATTTTAATTATTTTTCTTTTGAGGCATTACACCATAGGATAAGTTCCCCTTTTAAAATTTTATTGCACTTTATGGATTTTCTTTTCATAATAAGTTGCAAGGGGTATGTAATCTCACAGAAGTACGATGAGAAATTGAGAAGTCCAAGTTGAGAAATTGGACTGCAGTTACAATTTAATAATTAACAACAGAATCTATCCAAGGCTACTTACATGTAAGAAAATACATTATGCCCACTTTCTACCGCAATACTCTCATCCCCTCTTGATCTATTTGGCTAAAGTTTAGCTTGTTGTCAACTTCCTCTACCATTAAACCGACCACCCTCTCTCTCATTCTATGTCACGGCCTCACTCGGGCTTCTTTTGCCGACCATGTTCTATCTCTCCTCAATTTCCTCACATTTTCACGTTGCAACGCATAGGCATTTTGCTAGCTCAAGATTATATAGTATATACATTAATTCCAAATTGTAGGGAAAATCATGATAGAAAATTTCTTCATATTGGTTTGTTTCCACGATACACCATATAGTTTGCTTCTACATTTTGTAAAGAATATTTTTTATCTACTCCTTATAGTTTGATTTAACACTAAGCATGAAATTGCTAACTTATTTTTGTATTTATGCTTTATCAACTATACATGCAAAAATGGCACTCAAAATAAAATATGAAGTTTTTTTGGATGTTTTTTATTAAGTGCTTTCTGTTTTTTTGACAAAAAAGTAATTGTGTATTGGGAGTCATTTTAATATATGGTGATTCAATTTCTACGTGCCTAATAGATGGAACCAAGCTCTTTCCTGATAGGGTTGGATATCAAATTGCCGTTAGTAAGTGCAGTCTCACAAGCACAATTGTCTACAATCGACTACCCCAAAGGAACAGTTCCAATACTGTGTAACAACAAAGTGGACACTAGAATGGTACAACGTATTGGCATGTTGGCAAGTGATGATGTACAACAACTGGTAAGTTTTTTTAAATGAAAATTTGAAATTATATAATAATCCAAGTTTGAGTATGATAGTGTAGAATTTTATATTGGATTGTCCCGTGAATAACTTATGCAAACTATAGTCCACAAAATTCTATTATTATTGTTGATAACCTATTTACAAATTATGATAATTTCCAAAGCAATCTTTGTATGCTAATATCAAAGTTTTTATTGAGAGATAACGAGAAAAAGATGTGGTGTTCCAATGTTAGGACATATTATAAAAAAAAGTTATTCCGAGATTCACTACTATTTTTAAGTAATATGTAACTAGTATCAATTATGAAACTTTGATATTGTTCTATCAACACGATACTCGATGACATAAATATTGATTCAATAACTTCGAAGGAATTTGATATTTGTTTATTGTACCCAATTTAGTTAATACTTCTTGAAAGGGTCGATCTATGTTGGTCCCAATCAACATCAATAAGGGGTCGAAACTTCTATGTATATGCCATTAGATTTTTGTATACATATGTACTTGTTATTGCGGAAATGTACTCATGCATTAGCGCTGGAACATACATAAACTAGGGAATAATACCCAATATGAGGATGACATGTGGGCCTAGGCCCCACATTGATATTCTAACATTGGACAAACCAATGGTATTTTTCAACTCGATCAATTGATCTTTATAGTGTTTATGCTAGTATTTTCATTCACAAAAGATATAATTATTTGTTTCTTTTAGTCAGCAGGAATCAAATATTGGGATGAGGTATACGGAACACAGGCATCAATAAATGTCTATGACCCAAAAGTGAAGAAAGATAGCGAGGATCTTAGTGCATCATGGATACAAATTGATAAGGTGCCAAAGGTAGGCAATGGAGTGGGATAGGTTCTGGGTCCTGGGTTTGTCCAAGCTTGAGTGGCGATAGCTTTCCTAGGTTCCATATTTCTTGGGTAAGGCGTACACAATTTTTCAGTAAACATTAGGATATTATATATGTATAATTCTCTATCATTTTCTATGGGGATTCGCTATGATTATCTATTGACTTTAGAATAAATTTTAACATCAGGATAATGAAGAGCTGAATGAATCTTGCACCGATCACAATTGTCCTGGTTTTGTGCAAGTTAGTCGCAGTGTTGGTCTTGGAGGAAGAATCCAACCTATCTCTATCTATAATGGACCACAATATGTAATAAATGTTCCTATTTTTAAGGTATTATTATCTCCTTAAAACTTATATGTAGTTATATAATCCTTTTGTTTCATATTATGAGACATTTTGACTTTTTCTAAATCAAACTTCTTTGAGTTTAACTAAGTTCATAGAAAAACATAGTGACATCTATAACACCAAATTAGTTTCATCAATTCCAACATTGAATATATTTTGATAGTATATTTGTTTTATGTTGAACATGTTGCTACATTTATCTATAAAATCGGTCAAACATAAAGAAGTTTGACTTGAAAAAAAGTAAAAATATCTTACAATATGAAAAACAGAAGGAACTATCTATGATTAATCATCTCAAACTAGGATACCTTATCTTGACGAATGTAAGAGAATTTCTTAACAAGAATTCATTTTTACAATGTCATAAAAATATATCAGGAACTACATATATGATACTTGTGCATGATCAACGTGAAAACTGTTTTCGGTATGAATATATATAAATGTATACATATATAGATATGTATGTACGTACGTACGTATGTATGTTTGTATGTACATATATGTATATGTATATGTATGTATGTTTGTATGTATGTATGTATGTATGAATGTATGTATGTATATCATATATATATATATATATATGAAAATGCAGATTTGCACTCGGGTTCACATGTACCTACAATTTACACCGTTGATATGTTCTAAGATTCGTTTTGCAAAATGTATCTAATCTTGACCAAATGAATGCTTACTATAGGGAGAAAAGATTAGGTTGGTACACAATAGATATAATATGTATGTTGCATTTTTTACCAAATAAAAATTTTCAATAACAATCATATATGATATTTGTGCATGCTTTTTTTATAACATGATATTTAGTCAAAATGAGAAAATGTTACATCTATCATATAACCAAATTATCACCTTGAAAAAAATTCCCAAAATGATATGTATCCTACCATCAAAAACTACATAATCAAGGTAATTTATATAAACAAGGTAAATTTAAGCCGGTAAATTGATAACCTCAATGTGTTACATACAAGAAATAAAAAAAATTACATCAACAAAGTATTTTACACTTGTAAAGAATATCGTATAAAGTAAACATCATGCATGATATATTTTGTTAGCACCTAATGTATCTACCCTAAGATTCATGCAAACTATATATATGGTGTAGATTGTGGGTGCATGTGAACCCATGTGCAAAAAATCCAACTTATACATACATACACACATACGGACGTACGTACTTACATACATACATATATACATATATACATATATATGTGTGTGTACGTACGTACTTATGAATGTGTTGTTTTGGTATGGAATATATTTATGCATCTGATATATCTGTAATAAATTGAGTAAGTATAATTTAGACCATTTTAATTTCCTTCTGAAATCAATACGGCTAGAGTTATCATATACCATGAAATTAGCCTAAATCAGTTCAAACCGAGATGAATTAATTACATTTTTTCTGAGTTTGTTAAATCAAGACATACTAGTGTTCAATGGCTATTTTACTTCAGATTTGGATCAAGTATTTATTGTATAATTTGATTTATTTTAGGATCCCCGTACTAAGAACTGGTGGCTAGCATATGGTTCAAATAATACACCGATCGGATACTGGCCTAGTTCACAATTCTCTCTCTTAAAGGATAAAGGTGATTATGCATTTTGGGGTGGATATGTTCAAGGTCCGACGGTTTCTTCAGACCCTCCACAAATGGGTAGTGAGCATTTCTCTTATGAAGGATTTGGAAAAGCAGCTTTTTTTAGGAATATCCAAGTTATCGTAGATGAGAACAACAAGCTTGTTACTCCAAATATCCGTAATGCCCATCCTGGATCTAGTGATCGAAAATTATACACAAATTATGGTTATGAACTTAACGATGATGGAATGCATGTATACTATGGTGGACCAGGCAAGTATAGCTAATGATGTACTGTGTAAACTGTAATCAGTAACCTAAGTTTTGTATTGGAAATAATGAGATTCAAGGCTACATATATGTGTGGCATCACAACACCTTACATGCACCATAGAGTTTCTTCAATTATCATCATTGAACTCCTGTAAATAGAACGATGTAAATCTTTCAAGAGATATTAATTGTCGCAAGCAAGAATGGATTTGAATAACATACATCATACCTCACTAGCCAAGTTGGGGTTACGCCATCTATAACTTGGACACCATCCTAATGTGTTGTAAACTCTCCGCCATTAAGTGAAGCATGTATAGTTGGATAATTTTCATTAGTATTTTAAGTTTAGTGTGATAACAATAAGTAAAAATAATATATAAAATAGATAGACAATATAAGTTTATGTAAATTGATGTGTTTTATGATAATTTAAATTTAAATATTTTATATAATGGTGATTCAAATGTAAAAGTAAGGTGATATGGTTTTATGAGAGAAGAAAATGAAAGAGATAATTTCGAGAATAGATTAATCTTTTAAGAGCTAAAAACAATTGAGGTGATATGGCTTAATGAGAGAAGAAAATAAGGGACATAATTTGGACCATAGATTAACCATCTAAAACCTTAAAAACAATTGATGTGATATAATTTAATGAAAAAAGAGAGAAATAACATTAACTAAGTGAGGATGAACTATATAGTAAAGGATATTATACAAAAGATGAAGAGATATACTTTTTTATGTGAATTACGTGTGATGATGATTTAACATACTTGCATTTTAAAACTTTAAAATTTAATAAATTAAGATAATATAAAATTTAAAAAATTAAGATAATATATCATGATTGGATGATGTTTAAATGTAATAATTGTTAGTGAATAATGATGTGATATTTTTATATGTTAAGCTTTAAAATTTAGCAAAGTTATAACTTTATAATGATAGGTTACACGGTATCATTTTATATTCTTAAAGGCGGCATGCCTGAAAATGTTCCTCCTGCTGGCTTTGTACTCCTGCCCCTTGGGCTTGGTTGGCCCATGTCGTGGGTGAAGGGCAGCCCACCAAGTCCCTAACAGCAAACATCGGAGAAAAGAATGGCGTTGGTAGAGAGATCAAAGCATATTCTCATCATCAAAGGCTAGAACACTATCATGAACATGAGTGGATGGATGAGACGCTGCTTTGGATTTGAAACGATCACATAGACATGCAAGCAAAAGCAGCTGTAGCAGTAGAGCAGCCGACTTGCCATGAAGCAGCTGCGCTCCAAAAGCGGCATCATATCATGAGGAAGGAACCAAATCAAACCATACCATACCAATCAGAAGCTCACGACCTGGAGATCGAGATAAACACCCGGATTAAATTAATCACCCCAATCATCCTCCTCCATTGCCAATTAATCCTCTCCCGGTGATTGCTTTGTCACTGACAGCGTGTGAAAGCTCGCGCGGCTGCTGCAACGGCGAAGGGCGTGGTGCGTTGAGATTCGTGCAGAGGACGGCGCCTGGTGCCTCGAGATGCTCGTCGTGGAGAAAAAACTGCAGCTAGGCTGCAGCCATGGTGTTGTTTACTGAAGGAAATGCCGCGCGCGTGCTGTTGTTCGGCAGCCTGCTCCTCTGCTCGAGTACAGTGTACACTGATGAGCTAAGCTAGGGGAAATGCTTGATTAATCCATTTGATTACCCTATCATGTCTGCCACCTGAAAGAAAAAAACTAACTAAATTTATGATAACGTTCATCAACTAGTGAAATCACATCTCGGTTAGTGGTTTCAATTGATACTAGTAAGAACATGTTCAACAACCTCTCTAAATCTGACTCTCCAAATACACATTTAGCTAGCCTACCAACCGAATAGAGAGCCAATTTTGTTTTTCACTCCAACCGCCTCTCTATTTACACTCTCCGATCTAACTATTGGTCCCACATGTCATTGTTTACATACTTCTTCCTCCCTCCATTCTCTCTCCCCAGAGTCCCTGTCTCCTGCCCAAGCCGCGCTAAGCCCGGGACGAAGATGTTGACGATAACAGAGGCACCAGCGAGGCCGAGTGGCGACCGCGCTGCTGCGTCGGATGGGAAGGCGCCGATAGCAACTGGTCGAGGCAAAGGGGGCTTGTGGCGCGCTGCTACTCACGGGCGGGGGTGATAACTGCGATGGCGCGACGATACCACCACCACGGTCTCCTGTGCTTCGGGTGGCCAGGGATGGAGACAGTGGCGCCGGATGTGGCCGGGGACGGAGGTGGTGGTGGATGCAGCAGCGCCGGACTTGGTCGGGGACGGAGGCAGCAGCACCGGTTGTGGTTGGGGACCGAGACGGTGGTGGACACGGCGTGCCGAATGTGGCAGGATGTATAGGGGGATAGAGGCGGCGGTGACGATTGTGGCCGGGGACGGAGGCGACGGCGGTGGTTGTGGCCGGGGATGGAGGCGACGGCATGTGCGGGAGGAAAGAGCGAAGAAAGAGAGGAGCGATACATGTAGGAGGGGGTGATAGTGCGTGGATCCATAGTTAGGGGTGATAGTGCGTGGATCCATAGTTGGCCAGCAGGTATAGCTGGCTAGATTTGGCTAGCTCCAAGGGATGTTTAGCCAGCCGAAAGGCTTGACTAGATAGTTGAAGAGTCAGTTGACTAGATAATTTAGCTTGGAGAGTTATTTGGTCACTCTGTGGGAAATGCTCTCTAATACAGTACACTACCATTCTGAGATAGTACTATTGCTCCAAGTACGTACCCCAGACTGCATGCTGCAGTGGTCCGGCCCAGCATCTGCGATGTGCGAGGCACTCATCGATAATCAGCGAGCCATATTTTGGCACTCGTACAGTTTACCACTCATGGCTGTGTCCCAGCGTAAAAGGTCACTTGTTTGTATTTCTAGGACTTTGTCACCGGTAGGCGACGACGGTTTGTACGTACGCAAGCATGGGCTGTCAAGAGCTGTACTCTGTCAAAGAAAAAGATTACTAGTTACTAATCTACCAAGTACTAATAGTACTTTTACTATACTACTGTAAGGTGGTCAAAGAACACAGCTGCGGTTGCCCGTAGTACGGTATATTGAGAGCTCCGCCCGTCAGATTGTTGCTGCAAATCTGCTTCGCTGTGCCATGTGAAAAATCATCCGGTCTTTTTACTCTCCGTTTTTACTTACTGCAGGATGTAGGAGTACACCAATACATGTAACGTACTTGCAAATTTCATGGTACACCCGGGCTGCTGCTACAGTTGGAGCTCTGCAGCTTGGTGGCAATGGGCAGGCTCGCCGGCCAGAACATGCGTGGTGGCAGCGGCGGCCAAGACGACGATGAGACTAGCACCGCCTGCAAATCAGGTTTATCTTACCATCCGGAGAGGGATTACCCCCTACAGAAAGCTTAGTTACCACGTGGTAGTTATCATGTAAAACCAAGAAAACTGAACATTTTTTATGGAAAAAATATTATTTTTGTTAGAATATTTTTGAACTTGGTCGATATATACCGGGTTGTTACCGTCACCGTCCTTATGAAAAAAAAAACATCGATATATCTCTAGTATTTAAAAGTAGACAGTATCATGGTTCCCTTATAAAAAACCATCATCCCACCCAAACTAAGTGTTTACACACGAAAATCAATCCGCCAGGAAGACCATCCAGCAAAAATAACTTCCACTAGAAAAATCAAATAGAGAAAACTGAAACACATGAACCCATTCGTCCGTATTCCTCCCAATTCCAGTGCAACATATAGATATGGCACTAGCCACAAATAATTACAAATTGTTCTGCTCGGTCGTCGCTAGGAATGAAAATGACTTGAAAATGGACCGAAACAAGCTCTTCTTTTTTTTTCATTTTTTTCAAAATAAGAATCGAAAACCCCAGATACAAAAACACAATTGAATATAGATATGGAGAGAATACGGTGGCAAAATCAACGAAATGTAGCTCGTTATTTTTTTAAAAAAATAAATCAATAATTCTATTTTTTATTAATTAATAATAGTACAACTAGTTGTACACTTCATTTAATTTTTTAGAGAACTACAATAAATAAGAACTATATTTATCTATATAACTATAAGTAGTATGCATGGCATAATAGAAACAAAAAAAATATTTAGTAGGCAAAAGAAAAATAGATCTGAATCACCATACTAGAAAAACATGAAAAGTACTTCGTTTCTGATTCCGAGAAGAAAATCCGAGTTCGTTTTTGAAAAGTTTTTGACGGATAGTAGCTTTACCATTTTTATTTCTGATCCATTTAAAAATATCGATTTTGTTTCTATTTCTAAAACTTTTCAAAAACTTTCAAGTCACGTTTCTCATTTTCGAAAACACGTTAGAAAACCGAAAACTTTTTGAACCGCTATCATCATTAGCACTTGTCGCTACTCTCTCTATTCTAAAATAAATAAATCTCGTACGGAAGTGACACATCGTAGTACGATGAATTTGAACATGATGTGTTATCATCGTAGTACGAGGTTAGTTTATTTCGGGAACGAGGAAGTAGGTACGTCTCGGGCGTTCCGGCTTGCCAGGAGCCAACTACTCTGCGCTGCTTGCTACGTGTATTGCAGTTGAGGCAACCGTGCAATGAGACTCTCGCCTGCTAACCTTGTCCGAGCAGCAGGGCAAACCAGCCAAGCTGCCAGACCAACCATCATTCACCATTAGGACTGTAGAAATACCAGTACCAGTGTACTACACTACTACTGCAAGTACGCAGGATTACTGGATTAGTTGCTAGAGAGGTATAGTGAGGTAGGTGCGCCACTCCGGCAGGAGCGGGATAGAGAGAGCTTTTGATTATAGGCTACAGTGATTGCAGTTGTTGCCTCTCCGGCGCAAGCCACTGCCAACAGGCCAGCACTCACTTTGGCCCTGTTATTTTCAGGGGTACTAGGCTACTAGCTAAATACCCATGTGTTGTAATAGAATTAAAAATGAATCACATTATTACCTTTTCAAATGTTAATTGAAAAATCCATATACATTTTTGTTGAAATTCGATGTGAATGGATGATGTTGGTCCATATGGCTCACCGTTTGATGAAGAGTGGTAGACAATGTATTCACTTACTTAAATTAAGCATAATCGTGGTTACACTGATAGTATGGAGTATGGACCCACATAAGTGGGTAGGTTGTGGCGGTACCACCACCACCATTCAGATCTTAAAGAGTATAGATACTCTTATTTTGTTGGATTACTGTTGTGTATTATTTGATCTATGCTTTTAAATTGCAGTATTTTTTTTAAAAAAATATTTTGTTCTACCACATTGCTCATACTATTTGTTCTAAATTATTTATCAAGTTTATTTTAAAATATTTAATTTATTTTTATAATTAAGTAGATACTCTCTTCATCTTAAAAAAACTTATGAAGATGTGTGGATAATAAGTTTTTTTTGACTATTTATGCCAATAATATATTTCAAACTGATGGCAAATCAGTTCTTAAAAAACTGATGGCAAATTGGCAATGTCATTATATACACTGTACCTTCCTATATGTAGCTGTCAGGTTACAGAGGTTACAGATAAGTCATACCCTCTATCCTTAGAATCCTGTAAATATACGGATACTGTACATCCGTACGTATACAGAAAGAGCCTATCAGATTAAAAAAATCATGTACGAGAAACGAGAATCAACGGAGTTCTATTTAGGGAAGGGTAGGATATTAGTCATATCGTACAGGGTCCGGTATCTCTGAGTTCTACTTAGAGACTAAGGTGATTTGCGGTATAAATATAGACCCCATGGAGGAGGTATAGACATCAAATTTGAGAGCTAGACACCCGCCACCACCATAGACGCAATCCGGATGACTTGAAGCCAATTTCATCGATAAGGTCTCATTGAGCCATACTTGGCAGGGATCTCGTCAGTAATCTTGAATTCAGTTGTTCTTTTTTGCGCTATGTGGTATTCCAATATAATCTCATATAAGCTGGATTAAAGCTATTACCCTATAAGGGAACTGAACCAGTATAAACCTTTTTTTCTTGATATCGTATCGTGTAGATCCTCGTACTAACATACACCAATACTCCTGGAATACGGTCCACGGTTATCCCATCGACAGTAGCCACTCCGAACAAACCACAAGTTGCGTTGTCACTACCCCTTAATTACACCTGATTTAATCTGTCATCGATCGCAGGCACTTCAATTGGCACAGTGACCTAAACCTGTACTCCTAGTGAGCCCAGCCAAGAAACAGAGGGGAAGAAAAACATAGAGCAACTGATATTGAGCACAGTGACAGGGGGCCCACCCAGATCAGTAGCTTTGAAAAGACATTACTACCCCTGTCCCTGAGCTCCCTGCCTCCCCAGTAGCCCTGTACGTACCATCACGGTTTCATCAAATCAGAGACTCGTCTTGAGCGTTTGCATTCATGCATCAGCTCACCCGGGGCAAAAGAAAGCACAGGCACAGCGGCAGGCAGATCGTCGTATCCGTCATCTCCTCCAACGAAAACGCCCAAAAACCGGGCTTGGCTTCGTTCTACGGTCTCCGGAAGGATGCCGACACGGATCGTCGATCGCATCCGTCCGTCGGTCCGTTGCGTCGCACGCTCCCCTCCATCTGCAAAAACCCTGCACGCCTTCGTGCATTGCATGCATGCGCGCAACCGACGAACCGAACTAAATTCACCCCAAGTGCCCATCCACATGTCTGGACCTGCAATTAAAACGGGACGCACTTCTCCGTAGCAAACGTGCGGTGAAACCTACTCACGTGGTCTCTGACTGATTAAGCATCGACTCGGATAAATCTTTTATACACGTATAAATAACATTGGGTTTAGAGGATAAAGCTTTAACATACTCTATCTATTCCAGAATAAATCAACCTAGTACGAAATAGTGCATACACACTACTATTATGAATTTGAACAGTTTCCTATCTAGATTCACGATAATAAGATATGTCTTATCACGTACTATGTTGATTTATTTTGAGACAGGGAAGTAAAGAATAAATTTGAATGAAAAAAACTCTAAAACTTAAATTTTAACCCTGACTAGTAAACCATCAAATAAACCGAGAACCTTAGACTTAGTACGTACAGTGGGTTGTAATTTGCTACATTCTCCGCACTAAAATGTTGTAATTCAAAATTGGATTAGATCCCTAATACTCCCTCCATTCCAAAATATAGAACACAACTTTTTAAAGTTGTTTCATAATATAAGGCGTGCATGCATGCACGCAAATAATTATCACATCCTCTCCTCTAAATTGTTATTTTTTAAAAAAATTAATATCTCTAACTTTATTGGGTGCACGTATTGTATTAGCTGGGATGATTCAAACAATGAGATAGTAAAAATTATTTCTTAATCTTTGAGTTAACGGTGATTGTATTTTATATTTTAGAATGAATGGAGTAAAAAAATCTATACAATTGTAACATTTTGAAACGGAGCAACTAGGATTTAATACATGAAGAATACTTACACACAGGAGTGTACGACGTACATATACACGTACCAGGGCACTGTTGGGTATTTATTGGGCGAGCTGTAGGAACATGGAGAGGATGCTAGTAGTATCCTAATGTACAGTAGTAATAGTAGTAGTGCAAATCTCTCTCATCTTTCCGTTGTACTGGTAGGAGCAGTGCAGATCGGCTGGGTGGCCTGGCCTTTGGGTCCTTGGGTCGCTGGGTGGGTGGTCCCGAGGGGCGGCGCAGAGATGGATGCGTGTGGTGGTCGCGTGGGGGGGCGTGTTGGGATGCGGTCGCCTGGGGCAGGCGTGCACATGGAGTAGCAGCACCCTCTGCACAACAACGACTACTCATCTCACACGAACTCTCACCCTGCCTCCTTTCCTTCCTTCCATTGATCAGTCCCTTCCCTTTTCACACGCATCAGGTCATCACAGCAACCGATCACTACCCCCCAGCTCTAGCTCAAATTTAAATTTTAAATAAATTTCACAAAACTATGCTCCCTCCACCGCCATACTAAAATCTCATTTTAGATGAATAAGACATATTCCAGTACTATGCATTTCGATAGAAAACCCATGTAAATTTGTAGTAGTGTGATATACCTAATTCAACTAAAATTTATTATATCTTGGGACGGATGGAGTACCGAGCATTGAGGTTGTTTCGCTACTGGGTTTGGAGCTGCGCCACGACCACTACCCTCAACTCTAGCCAAAATATAAATTTAAGTAAATTTCACAAAACTATAAGTATTGCAGTTGTTTCGCTGCTAGGTTTGGGGCTGCGTCACAGCCAACACGAACGGTACCGTACGCACATAGCCCAGCCGCAGCATCCCCCTGTCGAACACCCCTATTTTGCTACAACTTATAGTAGATTGGATACTTCATAAAATTGCAACTATAACAAATACTAGTAATTTTATTCAAAAATTGTAGATTTAAACCGTGCGTGTGCCATGACTTGTGAGCCTAGGCTGTAACAACTTAAATACTGTATTTCATATGAGTAGTGGCAGTGGGCCCAAAATTATCGGATATAAGGTTGTAGGTTTCTAATAAAATCATATGCTGTATATTATTGTGGTAGCTCTTTAAAATGCTACATTAAATATGCAGCCTGCCGATAGTTTTGATAAACTAGTTGTACATTTCTAGAATTTACTCTTTAAAATCTAATTTTAGAGAGGTATCTAGAGTTAATTTTAAGGTTTTGATATCATAGTTGATTTTTCAGTACTGGTTTTTAAACACTAAGGTGGTGTTCTTTCGTGGTGTAGATGAAGATTAAGTGTTTTACGTAAAACGAGGTGATATTAACATATGATTAATTGAGTTTTAATTATTATAATTTGAAAAATAGATTTATCTGATATTTTAGAGAAACTTACATATAGAAAGTTTTCGCATGAAACACACAGCTTAATAGTTTGGAAAGCATATCACGAAGATGAAAATTTTCATCCAATTCCTATAGCAGAAACGAACGGTACCTAAGAATGTGTTCATTACTAAATGTTGGGAGCTTTTCCCTCAATACACGGAAAATAGGATAACTCATTAGAGTATGATTAATTAAGTATTCGATCCGTCTCAAAATATAAAAAGTTTTCCCATCCAATCAAAATTCTTTACATTTTGAGACGAGAGTATTTGATTACACTTATTTTCTCAAGCAAGTTTTCAATAGATTATTTTTTTAAAAAAAATACAATGTGCACGTGAAAAAGGAGATAGTATAAGCTGTAAAACATAAGAATACAAATTTTACATGTTAATTTATTTTGATTGTTTGGTGCAATTTTCCCGTGAGCAAAAGATCAGTACAGGCTATACACTCCTGTTACTACTAACTCACGTTTACTCTGTCACTGTCAGTCTGACATCCAAATTATTGTCTTCAAGATCACCATTACTGTAGCTAATCACCTCTGCTTAATTAACAACAGCCTAACTAGTCTAGGAGTGGTACTCCTACAGGCAGTGAGCTACCAGTGTGATCGCGACAAGTGGTGTATGTAGTGCAGTAGTAGTGGGGCTGACAGGTGGGGCCCACGCACGGGCGTGCCTCCTGGAGCGGGACGCGCTGGCTTGCTGGAGCTCAGGCTGCTTCAGCTCAACTCGAGCTCCCCACCCACCGTGGAATGGGTACGTGAAATCCGGGGGAGAACGCCTTCCGATGCATTTTGCCATTGCCTTCAGGGGCAGCACCGTCATTTCCCTCCCCAACCCCACCTCTCACCTCTCTTCGTGCGCTCGCCGCAGATCTAGCTAGCTACTACTACATACACTAGCCGCCCTATTTCAGGTCTCCAGCGCCATTGCCTGCCTGCTCGTGTGGATTGGACGCTTGAAAACACACTCTAGTGAGAGACAGAGCTAGTGAGAAAGCAAAAGGAGATCAACAAGAAGAGCTTTGTGCTTGGTGGAGATCAAGAGTTGCAGGCAGCTGCAGGGGAGGAGGATCGATCGAGTGGCGAGACGAAAAAAGCAGCAGTAGGTGAGTTGGAAGTTTACTTCGAGACGCTGCTGCTGCTTTGCATGGATGCTCCTGCGTTTGATCTTTTGGTCTAAAAGCGTGGTCTTATAGTGTACTACTACTACTACTACTACTACTACTACTCCAGTAGCGGTACAACGTCTGCAACTGCATTGCATTGTCCATGGATTTGTTTATTTATTCAGCTCTGCTGGCTTCCTCGCTGCTTTCACTTTCTTACACTGCCTTTCTCTTTTTCTTGCAGCTGTAGTATAGTAGTAGTAGCATGGAGGAGAGAGTGAAGATAGGAGGAGGAGGCGAAGAAGAAGAACAAGCAGAGGAGGAGGAGGAGGAGGCGCCATTGGAGGTGGTGAGGCCAGCGAAAAGGAGATTTGGGGTGGTGGTGGTGGTGGGCCCACCCCCCAGCTGAGGAGGAGCAGGAGAAGGAAGAAGAGCGAGGAGGAGAGGATCTCCTCTCACGTCAAAGGAGGGGGGAAAGCAGCATAAAGGCAGCAGCAGCTACTGGAGAGTGGAGGAGAAGAGGAAGCAAGAGAGCTCAGCTTCACTACTTCACTGGCCAGCCAACCAAAGCAGCAGTCGAAAGCTAGAAAAAAGCTTCAGAAAGAAAGAAAGCTAGTAGCTCCAGTGAGAGTGAGAGACTGTGTGTGTGTCTTGAGAGAGATATATTAACACCAACAACTCCCAGCTGTGTGTAAGAGATAGCATCTGGTTCTTGTACCACCACCACCAACACTGCCCCCCCTTTGTATTGTCCCTCCCTGGCCACTTCTTTCTCCTTCTCCATTTTGTGCCAAGCGTACAAGGAGGTCCCTGCTTGCTGCTGCTGTTCGGAAGCCATGGCATTGCAAGAACAAGAGGAGGATGAGGAAGAAGATGATGGAGAACGGGAGGAAGAAGGAGACGGTGTCAGGGTGTGTGGGGAGCTCTGATTTCTCCTTGTCCTGAGGTGTGCTGTCCACTTGTGGAGGTAGTAAGATATTGGCACAATAGGCTCAATCACTTTTTCTTTTCCTCTCTTCTTTTTCTCACTTCTGCTTGTTTTTGCTTCTTGCTTGCATGCGCTTGCTTGCATTTTTTTTTCTTTTTCTTCTTCCCACCAATTCATGATGACACATTCTTCCTTCCTTGTGTAATTTATCGCCGTTCCTGGCGTTTTGCCTGATTTAGAATGCAACTGAAAATGAAAAGATCGCTGAGAAGAAGAAAAAAAGGCAGCAGGAGGAGAAAAGCTGGGTGGTGAAAGTTTGGGAAATCTCTCCTACTAGTATACGTTTGTCGTGTCCTCTTTGTTGTGTTCTTGTCGTTGTGTTGAGATCATGCGAGAGAGGTGGTTCGAGAGCATCATGAGCAAAAAAAGAGAATCCATATCTGATATATCTCTTTCCTCTGATACTCTCTGCCTAGCTGTTAGTGAGTGAGTGAGTGCTCGCCATGATGTCCGACGACGTCCTCGACGACGGCGAGGTCGGAACGGAAACGGCGGCCACAGCCATCTCCGCCGTGGGGATCGGTGGACCTGTCTGTTGCTTGTTGAGCTTCCCAACCTCTCTCTCGCCTTGTCCGCTTCGCCTCGGTTTGATCAACCAACCCTGCGTGTGTCTGTCACTGTATGGCTGGCTGTGCCACACTGCCATCGCCATGGCCATTGCCATTGCCATGCCACGGTGTGTGCGTGAGAGAGAAGCTATGTGGATCCTGCTGATCCGTGGGGCCCACGGTGGAGTGGGGTGGGACCCACCAAAGCCGACGATACCAATGATCATCGTCATAAACGCCTCTCCATCCGTTTTAGAGTTAGGAGCATTAATGAGAGGAGGGGGGGGGGGGGGAGCGCATGTCAGATTACAGGGGTTCCTGATTAACCCGGGCCCACCACTCCGTGATACTACTAACAGTGATTACGGATGTTTTTGGCTTAGCTTGCAGCTTTGCCCACTTAGTACCTGTGTGCAAGACACCACAACACTAGAAACATGCTCTAATCTGGCAAATCTTCTCTTGCTAACGGCGAGCACTGTAGTAGATAGTGCTAATACTGTTGTGAAAACATATCTCCCATTATCTTAAGAAAGAACTGTAGTAAGAGCAGGTAGGAGTAGATGCATGGGTGTGTGTGGCCTTGGTGTTTTGTTGTCTGGGGCTGGGTTTGTGTCATTGTGTGATGGGGAATTGGAAATTGCATTGGGTTGTGGTAGCTACCTCCAGCTGTTTGCTGCAGTGGGCAGCAATGCAGCATGGTGGTATAATCAAATGGAGGGAGTAGGCAATAACAGTGTGGATGATGGAGAGAGTCCCAAGAGGGCAGGGCAGCAGCAAGCAAATGCAAAGGTTTGGTATGGTTGGTGGTGGTCGTGCTGCGTTGCAGAATGGCAGACGCAGATGGGCTAGCTAACCGATGGATCATGGAATCGTTTTGGGGGGTTTTTAATTTTTGATGATGGTGGTGGTAGTACTGCTACTAATCAAAGTTAAAAGTGATAATCTGCTGCTATCTGCGACGTCACTGACACTAGGACAGAGATAGAGAGAGAGAGAGAGAGTAGTGTGTGTTCACTGCAGAAGAGTACAGGAGCAGCTAGGTAAAGTAGGCAGCTATGCGCGCCCGTGCTGTCAACAGAGCGGCCGTTTCGGGTGAGTGCGACGACATAGCACTAGCCCCATTTGAACGGATTAGATTATTGTTTGCAGGCCAACAATTTTCTGCTACTCCTATCTCAATCAATGTGTTTTTTTTCTCTTTGCTTCATTTTACTAGTACCTTTGTTTAGTGAAGAACTCGTACACTACTACAGTAGCTGCATATGCTTGCATCCATACGTTTCTCCAATACAGGATGTTTTTTTTTTCTGCTTTGATCCAAAGAGAGGTGGCTACTTGCTTTGTTGTCTACTGCATGGTACAGGAGCACATGCATGCACGCGTTCAATCTGCCTGGGACGGCTGGGGTAGGCTTGGGACGGGACGGGAGCAACGCAACAGCTGCTGCTGGTGAATGCATGAGCTGCTGCAATGGCAATGCTGCGTGCTCTTCCTACTCCCTCCTCCGTTTTATCGTTTGATTTTTATTTTATCAAAACTTTTAGATTTAACTAAGTTTATTAAAAAATAGTAATGTTTATGATACTAAATTAGTTTTCATTAAATTTAACTTTAAATATATTTTGATACCATGTCTATTTTGTATTATATTATTATATTTTACTATAAATTTGATTAAACTAAAAAATTAATAAAAAAAATAAATAATTTACAATATAAAATGGAAGGAGTGGTAGGGCTTGTTTAGGTGAGTTTAAGATTGTAAGAAACAGCTGGTTGGCAATCAATTTCTGAGAATTTAGAAAAGCTGAGTTTCTCATTTTCTAACTTCTAGTTTATTCTTTGGATTTTACAAATATAATTTTTTAGAATCTTAATAAAAAGCTGAACTGTTTAAGGAACTTTGGATTTTAGGAAAAAAGAGCAGTAGTTACATGGACTTATTTGTAGTTCACGTCACATCGGATGTTTGAGCGCTAATTAAGAATATTAAACATATACTAATAATAAAACTAATTGCATAAATGAGAGCTAATTCACGAGACAAATTTTTTAAACCTAATTAATCCATAATTAACACATGTTTACTATAGCATCACATAGGCTAATCATAGATTAATTAGACTCAATAGATTCGTCTCGTAAATTAGTTCAGGTTATGAAATGAGTTTTATTTTTAGTCTATATTTAATACTTTTAATTAGTGTACAAACATTCGATGTGATGGAGATTAAAAACAAGTCCCCGGAAATAACCAAACATGACCTTAGAAAGTCTCTCGAACAATACGTAGTACTAGTCCTAGTGGATGGTGGAGTGGTGTACCTGCGAAATCAATGGGAGTACGAATACTGGACTAGTGCATGCAGTGGCAAATGCAGATGCAGTGTACTCCTACTAGTGCAGCCCGTTGGGGCAGGGTGACCACGAAAAATCTGTGCGTCATGTTCCATTTGACCGCTGAGTTGATGCGTGTACTATTCGCTCTGCTCGCCTGCTTGAGTCCCATGCTGGATCACTGAGCGCCGCCGTACTGTGACTGTCCACACACACCACACTTGCTTCACTTCACGATTAATGTCCACAGCTGCCTACTGCTCGAATGCATTTTTTTTTAATCTTTGCCGTATATACGACGCGACTTTTGACTGTGACATAAATTTTAAAAATATATTTTCAAGTACTTAACTCCCCATTTGAAAAATTTACTTCATGTAGTACCCTTTAATATTTATCAGCATATGGCAACTTTTCCTGGAAGCTATTTTATTCATGTCGAACAATCACAACTATCCCGTAGAAATCTCTACTACCTTTCATCCATCCCTGCGTATACTAATAAAAAAACTAAAATAGAAAATACAGTAGCAGATATGTAGAGCTAATACTTAAGAAAGCTAGCCGAAAGCATATGTGGAGAAGATAAGAGAGAAAAGAGGAGAAATACGGACTGCGGATTTATAGTCAGTTGCAGAAGGAATTCCAAGATACTGTGTGTATGAGAGGTGAGCTAAGTATTAGTAATATAGTATGTATTTATATAGAATTATTGTATGAGTAAACTATTAAATTGACTATAAATAATATTTCATTTATAAATGATATTTTCATTTTTAGAGTTAACGGGTTGACTCGAACACCTCTTACTTTATCAAACTTTAATACAATTATTTTCTACTTTATTTAATTCAAGTGTATTTATTTTTTATTTCTATAAATTATGATACAATAATTATTTAAAAATAAATTTATTTATCTTATTTAATTCAAGTGTATTTATTTTTTATTTCTATAAATTATATACAATAATTATTTAAAAATAAATTTATTTTGAGATAAATAGGAAGAGTAAAAAGATGAGCTTATTAAGTCAGTGCCAGCCAAAGGCATGGTCATGCATGGAGAAACGTGCGCATGCAGCAACTCGATCAATCGTTCAGCCGGGAGGCAAGGCAATACACGGTAGTAGCACATATACGTCCAACCCAGTCACGGCCACACCTCCGGCCGGTTAGCTCCATGCGCCGCGCGCGCGTGCAACCTTGTCGACCAAAACCATGCCTTGCACGCCAGAAATAGCCGGAAGAAACCAAGCCTGGTGGTTGTTTGCTGACTTGCTTTGCTTTCTTCCCCGTCTAAGTCACCCCGTATCGTCGCCTCCATCCCCTCGTCGGCGTGTAAACACCGTCAGTGGCGGATCTGTTTTGAGGTTATATATGGGATCTCGAACCCCCACTACTAACGTAGTAATCATGGGAACTTCTATTAAACCCTATTTTATTATTTTTTAATAATTTGTTCAGTCATTTCTATTAGTTCTTTTTAGATCTATCCCTGATCGCCGCCGTTGATAGAGATTGACGACGACCTTTTGTACATGTGCTTATGACAATAGGAAATTGATCGATGGGTGCATGGGCAGAGACAAGCCTAGGGTAGATTGGATTTAGAGGCCTAGGATTACCTCCGTAATCATGCTTAAGTTCTCTTAATCCACCATGTATTTTTTTTTGAGAAAATTAGTATTTTATTAGTTGAGCCCTACTCAGTTCTAGGCTTAGACTGAGTTCGGAGTAAGTTGGGAATCCTCACCCCCAACACTCAAAATAGAGCGGCGGTTAGCGTATGATTTAATAAGTATTAGTTAAAAAACTTGAAAAATTGATTAATATGATTTTTTAAATCAACTTTTACATATAATTTTTTATAAAATACATACCGTTTAGTTTGGAAAGCGTGCACGTGAAAAAGGAAAGTGAGTGAGGAAAGGTGGGAAAAGAGCATGCCTAGTTAATTTCTGAATCCGTGATGGTGGGAATGGATTATGGATAGGGGCAGCGAGCCATCAGCGACGCGAGATCGAGACCTCTCTTTTGTTCTTGTCAGGTGGTGACTGGACCCAACATCGTGTGCTTGTAGTGGTAGTACCGTAGTACTACGAGAGACCGATATGCAGATCGACGATATGATCCTACCGCTACAGGGAAATGACTAAAGAGGCCCATGCAATTACTCCTATGATGATACTTATTCCATAGTAGATTGGAGGAACGGTTTAATGATGACCTGCTACTGTGCGGTAAATAATTGGCGAGTCGCGAAGGTGTGCCATTGGTGAAGGGAAAGGTGAAAGTTGACGGAGTAGTGGTTGATGGAGCAATGATGAGGTCTGGGCCGGGTTGGTCATGTGATGGGCCCTGCAGTGTGTTGTCTGGGCCTGCCACCGCATAGTGAACCCATTTGCTACTACTTCATCGTTTTGACAAGTCACACGGATGATCGAATTGCCGGATTTTTCCCCTGAACGCATGCAATTCGAGCTCATGAGTGTCACTTTTACTAGGGTAGGAGGTATAGGTTAACTTGCAATTCTGATACACTAATTGGCCTAGTAGCCAGAATTGCCATTGATCTACTAGCTTTCAACCAAAATCATAAGCTACTAATAGCCCAGTGATGATTAATTCCTTCTAGCTAGCTGTCAAGAGGCATATCTGGATCCTGGGTTTTCCAGATTTTAGCTTATAATTCTTTTTTGGATTTTACAATTACAGTTTCTTAAAAAATAAATGAAAACTTGAACTGTTTGATAGAGTTTTCTGATAATGGAAGAAACTGCGGCTGTCAGAAAGTCTCTAGAATAGATCCAAGGTCTTAGAAGTAGTGTAGTGTCGTGTGGAATTCGCGAGGATGTGCATGAACTTACCAAAGTAGGGATGCTGTTGCGTGACAAGGACACACTTGAAATGTAGCGGGAGAAGAGTCGTAGTAGCGAGAGAAGAGATGAAGCGAGCTCTCTCCACCAAGCAGATCGCGAGCCAAACCAAGACGTCCCACATGACGACGCCTCGCGCCACCGCCACGTTGCCCTTCTCCTCTCTCCTCCTCCCGATCCCCTCCTCCCCCTCCGCGGCGACTCCTCCCCGCCGCGCCGGGACGGCGGCGGCGGTGGGACATGGCGGCGTGCGGTGGCGCCGGCGGGGGTGCCGGGCGGTGGTGGAGGACGGCGTGCTGCTCCCCAAGGAAGAGGAGGACGAGGCGGCGGCGGCGGCGAGCGGCGGCGGGAGGTACGACTGGAGGGAGGAGTGGTACCCGCTGTACCTTGCCAAGGAGGTGCCCGACGACGCCGCGCTGCCGCTCACCGTGTTCGACCGGCAGCTGGTGCTCTACCGCGACGCCGCCGGCGTGCTCCGCTGCCACGAGGATCGCTGCCCGCACAGGCTAGCGAAGCTGTCGGAAGGTCAACTCGTCGACGGCAAGCTGGAGTGCCTGTACCATGGCTGGCAGTTCGACGGCGAGGGCAAGTGCGTGAAGATCCCGCAGCTCCCCGACGGCGCCAAGATCCCGCGCAACGCGTGCGCGCGCAACTACGAGGTGCGGGACTCGCAGGGCGTGGTGTGGGTGTGGATGTCGGAGTCGAGCTCGCCGGACGAACGGAAGCTGCCGTGGTTCGAGCCGTACGCGCGGCCGGGGTTCACCGACTTGTCCACCGTCCACGAGCTCCCCTACGACCACTCCATCCTCCTCGAGAATCTCATGGACCCAGCTCACGTCCCCATCTCCCACGACCGCACCGACTGGACGGCGAAGAGGGAGGACGCGCAGCCGCTCTTCTTCGAGGTCACCGAGCGCACGCCGCGCGGGTTCGCCGGATACTGGGGGAAGCAGCGGACGCCGCACCTCCGCAACCTGCTCCGATTCGAGGCGCCATGCGTGCTCACCAACACGCTCGAGTTCGTCGACAAGGACGGCAAGGAGCAGTGCTTGTCGGCGCACTTCCTCTGCCGCCCCGCCGGACAGGGGAAGTCGATGCTGCTCGTCCGGTTCGGATCCACCGCAAGGTCGCCGCTCGCCAGGGTGTTCCCGTCGTGGTACTTCCACCAGAATGCGTGCAAGGTGTTCGAGCAGGACATGGGGTTCCTCTCGTCGCAGAACGAGGTGTTGCTCAGGGAGAAGGTGCCGACCAAGGAGCTCTACCTCAACCTCCGGTCGTCGGACACGTGGGTGGCGGAGTACCGGAGGTGGATGGACAGGGCGGGCCACGGCATGCCGTACTACTTCGGGCACAGCACGCTGTCGCCGCCGCCGGTGCCGGCCGTCGTCGAGCAGGCGCCGGCGGGGGCGGTCGCCGGGATGTCCGCGTCGTTCCCGGCCAAGGGCGGCGTCGGGACGACGCACGCGCCCAACCCGACCAACAGGTACTTCCGCCACGTCGTGCACTGCAAGGGGTGCAGGGGCTCAGTGAAGAAGTACACCTCTCTCAAGAACGCCTTCGCCGCCCTCGCCGCCGCGGCGGTGGCGGCGGCCATCTTGGCGGCGACCAGGCAATTGAAGGCCGTCCTGCTGGCGTCCGCGGCGGCGCTCGCCGCGGCGTCGTACGCGTGTAACTGGGTGATCTCTCTGATCACGACCAATTTTATTAGGACACATAGGAGACTGTAACTATGGCAATGGGCAATGGCTGACATACTCGGTACAGACATTAATATAATAGCAAGGTAGAATGTCATAGATATTTCTTTATTTTTGCTGCTGTATATTTGAAATTGTACCACTACATGATTAAAGACGCTTAGTTATCGGTAGGTCTGTTAAGAGCGATGGCTAATGATATGCAGCATACTGCAATGCAAGCCTTGCATTCTCACCATCCAAATGTAGGGGTACCCCATCCATATATACAAACACAAACACAAACGTATCCAATTTGCACTGTTAAAATGCCGGCATAATGCCTGGCATCACACGTTATTAAGTAGACAGACTCGATAACCATAACACGGACAGGGACTTCTTGCACTGGTTTACTCACGGTATATATTACAGACCACACGTAGAGAGACGGCTTAGCTATTTGCAAATAAGCTTGACAAGATAGACGATGCTCCAAAAGGATGCAATCTCAGCAGTTAAGTAACGCTGGTTCATCTAGAATTCCCTATCAGGGAAGAGGAGTGGGGCGGCAAGGGACCAAATGTACAAACCTGCCGTTGCCCACTGGGTTGCAATCCTGACCCAAACTGATGGCCACCCAACATCAACAAGCTTTCCACTCTCACCAACTGAGGTCGACCAGCCAGTCAAGAGCATTGCCGAGTACATGCTTGCCAAGGAGAAAATGAGGTGGAAGAACGAGTAGGAGTATGTCACTGGCCTTGGCACATCCTTCTTTTCCGCTTCCTCATCTGCCTTACTGAAAGGAAGCAGTGGCTTGTCTGCACCTGATGGAAGCGCAATGTGGTTAGCAACACACTTTAAAAATATGGAACATTAGTTTAGTAGACACAGCACGCAATCTAACCAGCACGTGGTGAGTCTGGGGCTGAGAGCACTGTTGCAGAAGAGCCAGCACGCACAGCCGAATAGACCACAGAAAGGATGGTGGTTAGCAATCCCAGCGAAAGGCTACCAGTTGACACAGCTTTGGAGTGGTTGTGCAGTCCATTGCATTCATAATCCCTTGGCTCACTTGAAAGTCCACTGTAGCACAAATAGGTGCAGTAGAGGGCGATAACTGATGCTGGTAGCAAGCTACCATTGATCTGCCAAAATCATAAAAAGGATCCTTTCATCGTTATTACAAGCGAGCAATTATATCTAAGAGAAAAATGCTAGCGGCAATAACTTGTGTGTGCAACATAATTTGACAAAAAGACCCACAGAGCAAATCTTACACAGCACTTATCATAATGCATAGATATTTCAACAGATTTTCATGGTCAAACCATGGATGGAGTGTATTACCAATGAACTAAATACTCTACACAGTGACTGTTACTTCGTACAAGGAAAACAAAACATGCCAGAAAAAAGTACCTTTGGGTGCAGGGCAACAATAGCAAAAACAAACACAAGAATCAATGTGAAGACTATGAAGAACAGATTGAGTCCGCAGTCATGTCCAGATGGAGTGAACCAGTGAAAGAGCAGACCCGAGAAAGCAAATGTGGCAATGTAACAGACAACCGAGACAACCAATAGAGCCATGTACCTGCAATAATAAATAGGAACGAATTAATAACAGATTTTAAGCCCACATTAAACCGATGGAACCTGATGTAAACAAGGGAAAAGATCAGCTACAAACCAGAACTGCTCATCCTTAGCGACCCAGTTCTCATTCCATCCATGCACAAAATCCAACAAAAGAACAACCTGAACAAGGAGGAACAATCCAGATCCAAACTTGGATATCGATTCTGCAAATATAAATAATGGAGTAAGGATCAACAACTTGGAAGCGGAAGCACTGGCTCCAATTAACAATAGCAAAGTTATGTAACACTGAAGCAGAACATATCGGATCGGTGACACAAACAGTTGAAGAGCAGCTTAGCGTATCATCAATTATGAACAAGCATATAGTACACAAGCCCAACAGCTGGAGTAAACATTAATCAGCATCCTGTTAATTCCATGTTAGTTAAGTCAAGAACATGGACATCGAAAGGACCAACAAGAATATACACATTAATTTGTTAAAAATATAGGCGGACAAACACAAATGCAATAATGGCACTGCCAACTTTTCTGACAATTTAATTCTCTTTTTTGAAATCCCAGCCACAATGCCGCATGCTTGAAAACTACAATGGGAATTACTACAATTTGTATACCTAAAATTGCCACAAAATTTGCACAACTTTGTTCATCTTGGCAATGCAGAATCCACGCAGCCACATAATGTTCATTCAAATCAGTCGGTCTACAATTTTGTATTCACAGTTTAATGATCTCTATCTAAAATTATATCAAGCTTCAAACTTACTCATAGATTATTTGGTTTAGGAAGTGTAATAACAGACTAACAGTAACCTCCTTTTCCAAAATCTCTTCCAGCATAGGGAATCGAAACGGGAATGCACCCATAAGGAAACTACCGCTACTCCAATTCCCACTTTCTTTTTCCCTCTCAAAGATGCTGAGGAGGGACTAATAAGGGCACTTTTTGGCTAGTGCTTCTCCCTATACAGATATATTAGTTTCAGATATTAGTACCACCGCCTTCCAATAAAATGTCATTGTAGTATGCTAGCATCTCTACAATTTCAATTATGTTCAACACTTCCAATACATCAGATGTGGCGAGTTGTAGATTATGCACACAGTTGTACAGGCGAAAAGTGGCTCACCATAGAAGCTGACGACCCCATTGGGCACGAAAAACATAAGGAAGACGATGACAGCCCAGCAGAATATCTTGGCCATCCATCCGCCATGGTGTATCTTGTCGCGCGGGTCCTTCTGGTCCTTGATGCCAGCCATGATGATGGCGAGGATGGTGAAGAAGACGAAATTGCCGAGGCTAACCCTAAGCACGGCATCCGTCTCGAACCACTCGCGGTCGGGCGTCTTGTGGAAGTGGTTAATCCCTGCACGAGAGGATAAAGCGCCATGAGAAATTCCGATCGATTTCGAGAAAAACCGAACCAAATCGAATCACCCGGGAGGGGAATAATTAGGGGGGATTGCATGCGCTCACATGGGATGGATTGGAGGAGGGGCGCGGCGACCTCGCGGAGCGCCCAGGAGGCGAAGAGGGAGAGCGCGAATAGGCCGCAGTAGGCGATGCGGGCGGAGCGGCGGCCGATGCTGCCGACCGCCGTCCGGCACGCCTCGCACGCGCACGCGGCGCAGCAGGACGCCAGGCACGACGCCGCCCACATGGCTGCTGGTCGTCGTCCTCCCTTCCGGCGGCGCGATCAGGTCGAGATCGAATCGATCGGTGGGCGGGGAGGAGGGGGAGGAGAGGGCTCGACGATGGCTTCTTCGGATTTGGGGATTTTTCTCCTCTCGAGGATGTCGGGGGGCTTTGGTGGGGGAAGGGGAAGGCGTGCTGCGGAGGGGGACGGAAGAAAAGAGGAAAGGAAGCCGATCCGATTTTTTTCCTTTCCTTTTTTTTTCCCGTTTCGGAGTGGGTGGCCGCCGGGCCGGTTGGGTTGGACCGGACCAGACCGGGGCGATCAGGAGACCGAGTCAGTCAACTGAGTACTGTATTATTATTCCAGTCTTCTACGTCCAATACATCAGGTCAAGCAAATATAAAAGGATATGGGTCCCGTTTAAAATGAAACACGGAATAAATAAAATGAATTATCTACTTAGTTAACATGATTAATTTATAATTTTTTAAAGTAAATTTAACAAAATAATCCGGACAACTTGGCAATGCAAAATTTTTGACAAGTACAAGTTACAGGTGGTTAGTTTGATACCTTACTAAATTTTGGTATTGTTTTATGAGTAGAAGCTTCTAGAATTATCAAATGTTGGTAAGAATTGGAAAGGTCAGGATAGTAAAGTCTTGTTTAGTTTGTTGCCTTATCAAAATTTAAATTTGACAATACTAAAGTTTGATAAGTTTGATTTTGACAATAAACCAAACAAGTCCTTAGAAACAAGTGGTCTGTGTAATGTAATGCAGTAGAAAAAAGTTATTTAAAAAATCATATTTCTATAAGCATGGAGCATGATCAATTGTATCTGATCATCACTTTCGAACGGGACCATAATAACACACACATCATCGTCAGCTTCGGGCAGAATAGGTACCAAAATGACAATCGGGAGCACAAGTTTGTGAGTTCAGAACTTCGAAACAATATGGTCCCGAACTTCTGGCAGACCAAACTAGATATCACATCCTAACATCTTCCCTACAGCAGAGCTCCTAAAACATTACAGCCACAGATCACACTGTATAAGGCATGAAAGAAACAAGCAATCTGACGTTGCATGCCACGACAACCTTCAGGTATCAAAATGGACATTGATTGACTGGCAGATGTAAATTGATACTGCATTGAAAATTGACATTAGAATTTTAACCATTTCTTCTCTTTCTCCTTCCTAGCAACCGCGTTGGTTGCCGAAGCATGTGTTGCTTCAGCATCAGCTAGAGCTTTTCGGGTTTGTTCCAATTTCTTTGAAGCTGCTTCGTAGAATGCCTTGTCCTTGCGGTTTCGCTTCATCATTTCCTCCAGCTTCTCAACACGGCTCCTCAGTTCTTTCACTTCGTCATCGTATGCAAGCAAGGATCTTCTGTCTTCCTTCTTGGCATGTCCATTTGCCTCACCAGATGAGTCCTTTTTAGATTTCATGGCTGAACCTTCTGCAACATCTTGACCCACTAGTTGACTATTGATAAAGCTGAAGACAGACCTCTCTTCTTCTTCAGCTTTAGCAGCCCTTGCCTGTTCAGCAAACTTCTTCTCACGCTTTCTTTTCCCACCCCGACTGCGTTTTTTTCCAGGGCCTACACTATCATTAACCTCACTTGCAGCCACAGCGTGATCAAGAGATTGCTTTGGGGGTAGTACCTTAACTGGGATTGGATCAAGCATGCCTTGGCCAGAAACACCTAGACCCATTCCCTCTCGGTACCCCATTTTTGCCATCATTTTGGAGGCAACGCCCCTGGTATGGTGCTCCCACTTTGCAAAGATCGCAGTCTCTGTCTGAACACCACTTAAATTTTTGGATTCCAAAAGGCCCAGGCCCTGATGAACAGATTCATCCTCTTGATCTCCATCCTCACTGAAATCAGATCCTTCATCGCTTGAGCTTCCTTCGCCATCTTCATCGCTCATATCAGCGTATTCTGGAATAGAAAGAGAATCACTGGGAAGACTTGCAGAGCTCCCATCATCTTGAAAAACAACCTTGCCAACTTTCAGATCATCATCCCATGACTCAAGTTCAGCTCGTCTCCAAAGGCCAGAATGATGCCCAGAAGCAGCCAGTATGCTAGATCCTACCAAGGACTGCTGCCATCTAGTCGGAGTGAATTGCTTCAAGGACAGAGTAGGAATTACAATACCTGAGGATATTTTTTTGGATTAGTCAAATATGATACTTTATGTGTAAGGGACAGAACCATCTGGGACATCTTATACGTGTAGGAAAACACAAAGAAGTAAATCTGTGAAAATCAATACAATATTCACAAAAAAAAATGCAACATAAAACATCTAAAGGAGCAATCCATCATATGAAGTTCACACCATTACGTGGTGTCATCATTGCTTCACGTGAAAGGCAACAGAACAAAAGATCAATGGTTTGAAGGGTTTAATCCTTAGAAGGGCAAAATAAGCATTTACATACCATGGGACAAGCGGCAGTTACTACCAAACCGACATCGTTGCTGGAGAAAAAACTTGCACATCTGCACTATGGGCAGATTGATTAGTTAATTTGTTGGTAACAATGAACCTTATGTTCTGGACATTACATTCCTATTAACTTACAGAAAATATGGTTGATGGTGAAAGGTACCCACCTGTGACCTGTTAATAGTTTCCCCCATCCCATCTATTCATGAATTTACTGTGGTGGTGAGATGCAAGAGGATAGAGGGACACAGTCAGGCTTTGCTACAAGGTTTATTTGGGAGCAGATGGACATATGGCTTCATTGCAAAATAAAGGACTGGCATATGCGCAATGCACACAAAGCAAATCATGTAGTGTCAGATTGCTTTGGAGAGAACCTCAGCAACTGCTTGCACAAAATAGCTTAGAATCAATATAGAAATAACTCGATTATATAACTGGTAGAATTCTGTACAGCTCTGCGGCCAAGGACTTCTATTGAGAAAATCGTGATTTGTTTCCTAAAGTTGCTCAGTCCTTCCAAGGTCAATCAACAAAATAACCACACAGGTCCTATCTCCTATGTTCTGGAGTTATAATATCTCAAGAAGGAGAAAAGTACGAAAAACAGTAAATACTGGCAATAACCACCCATTTCCTGCTGGCTGGAGTACCACTACCCCAAATAGATAATATAGCAAGTTAACAAACATACCAGCAGGTAGAGGGTTCTGTGTAGGGTTTACCAGGAAGCATGGGTGCTAGCATTCAAAGGAAAAAATTATGTAGAAACAATAGATCAAGTGCCATGACTCACCGACATGTTTTCAGACGTGGGTGTCAGAAATGAGATCCTTGCATCACTTGAGCCTTCAAGTCCTATAACACATCCATTATACCAGCGCCCATCCTTATGCCTGAATCTACACTTAGATCCAACTGAAAATTCCTGTGGCTCCAATGGTTCTGGCTCAACGTCATCAGGCGAATCAACAGCTACTTCTGGTGCTTCAGATGCTGACTCCTGATTAGGAAAGATCTCATCTATTTGCTTCACTAGCCTAGAGCGTTTCAAATGGAGAAGTCCCTCCTCTGCATCCTTAATTGCAGCAAGAAGTTCTTCATGGACCTTCAAAACAGTACAAATTGTAAGTTAGCATTTGCACAATAGAGGTGTAAAATACATTAGTACGGAACTACCAAAGACAATAGTATAAGGTTTGAGATTCTCCAAAAAGAAGCTGACTGCTTTCTCTGAATATTTGTTCGATATTTTTTGTCTGAAGATATTTTGGACAATGAAACCTAGTTGTATATTCACATCTCAGGAATGCAGAATGCATAAGCTAATCATCTCTCCCACAGGTATTAGTGAACTATGATGTGAATATCACTCAACTCTCGCCATACCAAACTCAAACATGCTGATTCGATATCTAATCTAAACATGCTAAATACTAATGTACAAAAGTTACCATCCATCTTCTGCTAATTTTGCTAATTCTGCTAATACATGAGTATCATGTGCTTGATTTTCTTACATTAACCGAATCAGACATATCAATCACAATCCCTCCAAGCACTTGGGAAAAAGGAGTCGTTAATGTTTTGGAACAGATTTGGGAAGCCGAAGCCACGCCGCCAGATAGCCCTTTTGTCGGGGCTGATTCCCCTCAATCAGTATTGGATTTAGCGGGTCTTCCAGTTGAAGCCAGCCCAGTAATAGATTCCCCCAGCCCCTTGGAGCCATTCTCCATTCACCCAATAATGGATCTTCTTATGGGCAACTATTTCTCACCTTGTTAGTTTTATTAGGCAATCCTTGTTATATTGTTACAGCTCACCACTAGTGATAACACGAGACATACTGCCTGAACCCAGCATCTACACGAAAGAGATAAGAGCAATAATCCGAGCAGAACCCAGTCACACAACCAGTCCTGCAAATTCTAACATCCTGTGACTCTGTGAGGACTGCCCATCGCATCCCCACAACTTGGGAGTCAAATTAGGAGCCTAGGGCTAACCAAACCTTCAACAATCAGTGGCCGCGGGACGATTTAAGAGCTAATTAAGGCAAGGTGAAACCGAGGGCGCACCTCGAGGAGGTCGGCGTTGGAGGGGTCGGCGGCGAGGGCCTCGTCGACGGCGGTCAGGGAGGCCCGCTGCTCCTGTAGGTGGTGCTCCAGCTGCAGCTCGATCGACGCCGCCTCGTCCTCCCCTTCTTCGCCCGCCATGGCTGCTGCTGGTGGATCGAGAGAGAGGCCGCCTACCGCTCCCCCTCTTCTTCTTCCTCCGATGCGACGGCCAGCGAGCCAGCGTCCGCTCTGCTGCGAGAGGTGAGGTGAGGTCGGTGTGGGCATGGATGGGCCTTGACAAGTATGTTTTCTGGGCTTTGAGATTGAGCTGGTACAGTGTGGGCCTCGTAAGATTTTTCTTTCTTTTTTTTAAAAAATAATCTTGGGGAATTTTATGAAATTTATTGATTCTTGAGTTCTTTTTTTAAAACTACTAGCAAAATACCCGTGCATTGCACCGAATAATTGGAGGATATCTAAAGTTTAATCTTAACGATTTATCAAGGCACCTAAGCTTGATCATAAACATTGGTGATGTGTACAACGATAAAAAGTCGTGTTTGCTAAAGGCATGGTGGCTGTAGTTTGATCTTAACATTTTATCATGTGGATACCGATTTTGACGTGTGGCTCCGATTGTTAGAAGAACGGATGACGAATAATGAGATTGCTTTTGTGCAGGGCACTCTATGTAATTTAACTGTAAGAATATATTTGTGCATTGATATGTGAAGAAAATGCGTGGAGTTGAGCTGATGGTACATTTAAATCGGGACTTACAAAAGCTGACGTCACATCTAAATAGTGAAAATCAATGTTTTTTTGGGTAAGTGAGTATTGTTTTCGGTTTATGCATTTGAGGTTAAATATTAAAAAAAGACAATAAAAAATGACAGCAAAGCAGATAGAGAGGGGAAAAAGACAGAATAAGAAAAAAAACAGGGTGGATAAGAGGAAAAAATGAAAGCAGCAGGGATTATATATTTTTTTCTCAAACACTCTTGATACTTGAGTTAAAGGAGAGAAAAAAATAAAAGCAGCAGATGGGATAGGATAAGACCAATCTCGATTCTTCCTCTCCACCAGTGCACTGTATCTAGCCACTTCCTTTTCCCCCTTTGCAGCTGCCCATGGATGGAGTGGCGGCGACCTTGGCCTCGTCCCCTGCAAGCAGTGGCAGTGACCCCGGCCTACGAGCAGCGGGAGAGGCGACGGCCTCGGCACCAGTGCAAGCAGCAGCCCCGACGAGCAGCGGCCTCAGCCTCATCGAGCAGGAGAGGCAACGACCTCGGCATAGGCGACGGTGACTCCGGTGAGCAGCGGCCTCAGCACGACAGCGATCGTGGTCCCCCGTCCTCGGCGCGATGGTGGTGGTGCTCCTCCGGATCCATGCTCTCAAGCGCAATGGCAGCAAGCAAGGAGGGAGCAGCTCATCCATTGCGGCAGACCGGCAGTGCCCCCGTTGCATTCTCTATCCCTAAAGCTAGCCCTTCTCAGATTTTTCTTCCTCGTACCTCCTTGTGTCGGGACATGATCCATCCGCGTTCCAAATATTGTCCTGCATTGTTCTCGTTCCTCGGAGAAGTAGGAGCTGAGCAATGGAGCGCTGGTCTTGCGTTTTGATTTAGGTTTGCTACTAATTTTTCTCATCCTAAATACTTTTGATCTTGTTGTTTGCTTTAGGCTTTTTTCCCCTTCAATTTCGTTTATTTTTTTTCTAGTTTTACCACTTCCAATCGGAATATTTTTGGAGTTCAAAATCTTAAATTTTGAAGTGCCTCATCTATCTTATAGGTAAGAGTTGTTGTTCGGATCTGTCCAGTTCAATTATGCATATGTTCCGGTCACCTGTTTTTGTGTTCTGAATCGGACACTGGCATTGCTGGCACAGGCACGGTGATGTGAGAGTGACGACAGATGAAATGAATAAAAGAACGTTACAGAAGCCTTACGGATTTTTTTATTAGGTATATAGATATGAATTTTAAATGTCTCGAAGGATAAAGAAATTAACTTTTAACATAAGATGATCAGTTTAACAAGGGGAGCCACGGCTCGATTGAGATGTTCTACACTTTTTAATGCAATTACACGGTGGACTCGTACGAATATACCCCACTATATATGCAGCACCACACTCACATCCCAGTACACGCTCTGAGAGACATTGTCGGTGACGTGGGTCCGGGGGTATCGAGACTAAAGGTTTGAGATGGCCCCCTGCACCCACGTGGCACTCCCCCGAGGGAGGGTCGGGCCCGAGGGTGCGGTGGCGGCTACCCTCTCCAGTCTCTGCTCCCCTCTCACTTCGTTGTCCTGGGGGTCGGGCTGCCCTGACCCCTCCAACGCCCACCTAACAGCACTAATGGGGGTCCAGACGAGCGTGCCACGCCGCATTTAATGTGGCAGGGAGCGTGCGTGACCAGTCTGACACCGGTCACGCCGACTGACCGGTCCGTGACCGGCCGAATGACTGATGAGACGACGGCGCAGCGCCTGTGCCTTGAGTGCACGTCAGGCGGTGTGCAGCACGCCCCGTTCCGTCCCATCAAAATGATGAGAGTTGTTTTTGACTCTCATCCCATCCGGAGTTGGTATGTTAGCTCCGGTCAGATGGCGCCCGTCTCCCGGTACGGACGGAGCACCTAAGTCTTCGTCCATTTAATAGGGGATGACGCGGGCATCCCCCATGTCAGTCGGCTGATCGGACGGGAGTCACGCCACGGTGACTGTGTGTGCGACTTCTGGGTCAAGCGACAAGACAGTTTTTAAATATAAAGGAATGTTTTCCTTTCTTTGGGAAGTAGCCTGTTAGCCCATGTGGTAGCCCCTTGAGACATAAAAGGAGGTCCAGGCCTAGTGAAAAGGGGGTTCGATTCCTGAAAAAACAGACACTCATCAACCACACACAGGAGTAGGGTATTACGCCTCGCCGGTGGCCTGAACCTGTATAATTTCTTGTGTCTCGTTTCCTCCGAGCGACGATCTCTCTCTCTCATCGGAGCACGAATTTCACCCTGCGTCCCCGACCGAACTCACACAAGGGGGTATTCACTGCCCCCCTGTTGAGGAGCTCACGCTCCGTCAGATATAAACTAGCGATACATCCTTAATCTCATTAAAATCATTTAAAAAGTCCATTTACATATGCATAATATTCATGAGCATCAAAATGGAACCATGCACCCACAACTTTTTCAGCTATCCTATATACTTCTACAGTGAACACAATTTGCTTTATTGTGATTTGATTTATTTTCAGTTTCTATGGTGGCCTTTGAAACTCATGAAAATGAAAATTAGTTAATGCACGTAAAACGAGAAAATTATTAGCACATGATTAATTAAGTTTTAATTATTGCAAATTGACAAATAAATATATTTTATATTTTAAATCAACTTCTATATAAAAAGTTTTCGTATGAAATGTACCGTTTAATAGTTTGAAAAGCACGTTAACGGAAATTGAGGTAAAATCAGAAAAGAACATGATTTGTCAAAGAACAAAATGTTTCAGGATACCAGGTGAAGTCTCAGGATTACAGATTATGCAAAAGACACGAAAAATAATAATATCATAATACAACTCAATAACCAACAAAGAGTAACAATTTTATCCAAAGCCACAAAATCAAAAACCCGATCTAAAAAAACAATTTCACCGTGCGTATCACTCGTAATGTTTTATCATGCAAATTTTTCACATGGACGTACGTGGTTTTCATCTTGATTTTCTTGTAGTGTGTGTTTGGTTTGATACTATGCTAAAATGTTGGTACTACCGAAACCTAGGCGAGTTTTGGTAGTGCTAAAATTTTGGTAACTTTTTTGTGTGCTATTAGTATATTTGGTAGCAAATCAAATACAGATAAAATATTATTAAAAGTACCAAACAATTTAGTAGGACACATTTTGGTTTCAAATCAAAATGTCCCATAACTTGATTTAGGCTGTGTTCGGGAGGTATGGTTGGGAACTCACATCCCGCGTACGCAAAACGGAACAACACAATTCTCTTATGATTAATTAAGTATTTACTATTTTTTAAAAAATAGATTAATATGATTTTTAAATGTACCGTTTAGTAGTTTAAAAAACGTGCGCGCGAAAAACGAGAGAGGTGAGTTGGGAAAATTTGGAAAAGAAATCAGCCTTAATATAGAATAGTTATTCTATACCCCTCCCTCCCATAGGTCAAGCCCACCTCCCACCCCCTTCCCAAGACCCAAAAATCACCTCTCACCTCGGTCAAAGGCTGGTCAAAGCATTTTTCCGCCGGTCAAACCCAACCTTGATTTCCCCCACCACCCACCTCCTCTCAGCTCTCGTCTTATAAGATTGATGCAGTAACACGATAACCAATGTGCAGTAATACTGTGTTTTAATTACAGTAACAATACTAAAATATAGTCATAATATAGTTATGACAGATCTACTTTAGATAAGCACTTTTTTCTAGCATCTTGGTGCAAACGATTTTAAAAAATGTAAATGATGTGATAGATATTGCTTTTCGAAGATTGTTTTTTTAAAATCTAATGCTCCACGAGCAACAATGTTGTTATTGTTGCATGTTTTGCGTTACTACATTCACATCATATCATTACTGCAAGATGTATAATGACTATAAATCTACTAAGGAAGGGTTGGTGCATTATCCTCACTATAAAGTATGGTTTTGTTAAAATGATTAGTTTTTTAGGGAGATCGATTTCCTTCATAATGCGTGGAAGAGATCTTGTATGCAACTCAACGGAGATACTGTTACTATTGTGTTGCACGTTAGTACAATTCCATTGTGACTTTACCGCGACTTGTCTTGCACGTTATTACAAGTCCATTGTTACGTTACTGCAAGAGTGCAGTAACGACTGTAAGTTTTGCAGTAAATAGGTTGTTACTATAATTTCTAATATGTATCTTTGTGTGTATAAAGAAAATTACTTCTTGCACTTATAACAATATGTGGCCATGCACATGTACCTTTTAACACTTACTGCATATGGGGATTAAATGACAGTGTATCTCATTTTGTTCTATTACTATGTTTATTTTGCAATGTTAGTGTAACATTTTGTAATGTTACAACAACGACATGATAGAATTGCAGTAATACGGAATAGATAAATAGTAATAGTGGTTTTACAGTATTACTACTCGTGGAGACTTAAAACTTCAAAAGAACCAACCTTTGGAGAACATTATATCTTAGATCATGGACTATTTTTTAAAACCGTTTCACCATGATACTAGAAAAAAATGCTTAGCAAAAGTAGATCAGTCATGACTAAATTTAACTATATTTAGCATTGTTACTGCAAGTAACCAGTGATGTTACTACATCGTTCCTACCAACACAATGGGATTGTAGTAATAACATGATGGGATTGCAGTACTGCGAAACAGACTGTAGTAATAACATTATAGTAGAACTGCTGGTGGAGAGTTAAACTTCAAAACACCCAACCTTTAGATAGCATTATCTCTCAGGCCATGTACTATTTTAACAATATTTTAACGTCGTTACTGCAAGTAAACTATGATGTTCCTGCACATTGACCGTCGTGTTACTACACTGTCCCTATGAGACAAGAGCTGAGAAGATGTGGGTGGTGGAGGAAGTCAGCACGCGGGTTGACTGAGGTTTGACCGACGTGGGGGCTCGTTGATCGGACTTTGACTGAGGTGGGAGGTGAGTTTTGGGCCTTAGGAGGGATGGGGAGATGGGTTTAACCCTTAGGAGGTTTCTACCCGGGTGTAGAATAATCTATATATATATATATATATATATATATATATATATATATATATATATATATATATATATATATATATATCAGATAATCTGCCTAGTGTCACTTGTGGTTTTCATTTTACCAGACGAGCAGCCTCCATTGTCTGATCTTACAACTTCCGTCCAGCCACGCTGCATGGACGGTCCAGATCGAACCCGAAACCATCATCCCAGTTGCTTTGGGCCCACTCTCCAGTTGCTCATAGAAAGGATCCGACCCGTTACCACCACCCGCAGCACTATCCAAATGCTTTACACAACAAAATCCGACCCTCGAACTCTTCCACACTCCGTTCTCTGAGATCTGCGACCTCCCCATCTACCCATACTCCGGCGATCGCCGGAGTTCCCCGCGACGGCGACGCGATGGACCTCCTCATCGCGCAGATCAACACCGACCTCCGCTCATCGGACGCGCTGCGGCAGTCGTCCGCGCTCCTGCAGGCGCTGCAGCAGTGCGCCGCCGGCCGCGACGTCTCCGCGCTCGCCCGCACCGTCGCCACCGAGATCCTCTCGGCGCCCTCCTCCGCCGTGTGCAAGCGCCTCGCGCTCGACCTCCTGCGCGCGCTGCCGCTGCCCCCCGACCTCCTCGACCCGCTCCTCCTCTCCTCCCTCCGCTCCGACCTCTCCTTCCCTGACCCTGACGTCGCCGCCTCCTCCATAGCTTCGTTCCCCTCGCTCCCTTCCCACCTTCTCCCCTCCCTCCTCTCCTCCGCCCACGCCGACATCACCGCCGCTCTCTCGTCGTCCGCCGAGTCACTCCGTCTCGCCGCCGTCACCTCGTTATCCTCTCTCCTCCCGCGTGATGACCTCGCGCTCATGTGCTCCACTAATCCCTCGCTCATGGCGCACGCCACCGCGTGGTGGGGGCGGCTAGCGGAGCTTGCACTGGATCCTGCGGATGCTGTGGCTGCCACAGCGTTTGAGGCGCTTGCTCGGCTTTTCCAGGAGCTGGATGCCCGGCGGATGAGCCGGCTTGCCGGGGACAAGCTTGTTGATGGAGAGGGCGCGCTTGCCGTGCGTGCTCAGTGGGCTGCTGAAGCCATCAATTTCATTTGGTCCCGGCGAAACATGCTCATTGCACGCTCCATGGTGATGCCCGTAGAGCGCTTCCGGGTCACCGTGTACCCTCTTGTGCACGCAGCGAAAATGGTTGCTTCCGGCATGGTGAACACATTGCGGCAGATTGCCAAGCCAGGGGACACTACAATAGATGATAGTGTGGAGTCAAGCGCAGAGAAGCTGGTTGGGGTGTCGGACATCATCTCGCACTTGCTGCCTTTCCTCAGTTCACTGGATCCACCATTGGTTTTCGAGGTGGGGATAAATATGCTGGCACTTGCAGATGTTCCTGGAGGCAAGCCGGAGTGGGCTTCAGCTGCCACTACTGCAATTTTGACACTTTGGGACCGGCAAGAGTTCTCATCGATGAGGGAAACCATTGTCAGAGCCGTTGTTACTAATCTCCATTTACTCGATCTTGGAATGCAGGTCTGAATCAATCACCTCATAGCAACTTACTTTAGCCTAGTCAATCTGATAGTTACTTTTAGTTATTTCTATAGTATACTAAATACACATTTAGATCAACCTTCAATACCAACTGTATGACTAAGGATCATGGAAGTGGGTATATGGGTTCTTACTGTTCACTGGCAGCTGTAGAGGGCAATTTTCAGTCAATTTGAATATTTACAATCATCAACTGTAGATGATCTTGTTCAGATATAGCTTCCTTTCAATCATTCAATGACATTAAGGTCGTTTGAATTGATTTCTTTAAACTCATTCCAATAACACGTAATTTTTACCAGCTAGTGTTTATTATGAGTGCACCATGAATATACAGGGACTCGAAACTTAACTCAAGCTATAATTTCAATTCTCAATGACACACCAAGGGTTAGTATTGCCAATTCCCAATATTCTTGTTTAAACCAAACAGGTTTGGGATGTTATTCATACCATCTAATCTATTTTCATTAGAGTTGCCAGCAGTGAACCAAATGGCACCTTAGTTGGTTCAGAATTCCATCTCCTGATTGCTGCCATTTAACTCAACAATTATTTGATTTCTCACGATATTAGTTGCCACTATATTCCCTAGCATTAACTGGCAATCTGTGTTACATGCATATAATAACATGGATTTACAAAAGTATGTTTTATGATGCAGGTGTCTCTGTTCAAAAGGCTGCTTCAAATGGTGAGGAATTTGAGAGCAGAATCAGATCGTATGCATGCATTGGCATGTATTTGTCGGACTGCTCTTTGTGTTGATCTTTTTGCAAAAGAGAGTGTTAGAAGAGGTCAGAAGCCTGTTCCAGGAACAGATGTTATCTCACTATTTGAGGATGCAAGGGTGAAGGATGATCTAAACAGCATAACGAGCAAGAGCTTGTTCAGAGAGGAGCTAGTCGCCTCCCTAGTCGAAAGTTGTTTCCAGCTATCACTCCCCCTGCCTGAGCAGAAGAATTCTGGCACAGAGAGCAGAGTTATAGGAGCATTAGCCTATGGAACTGGATATGGTGCATTGAATTGGACAGAACCTGCGTTGGATGTGGTGGAAGTTTGCAGGCCTTGTGTTCTTTGGGATTGTGGTGGGCGTACCTATGCAATTGATTGCTATCTGAAGTTGCTTGTACGGCTTTGCCATATATATGATACTAGAGGTGGTGTAAAGACAATCAAAGCTGGTGCATCTCAAGATCAGATTCTAAATGAGACAAGGCTTAGAAATTTGCAGCTACAGCTTATCAAGGATCTTCGTGAGGTTATGCTCTTAGATAATCTTAGCTTTTCAAATCTAAACACGATGGCATGTTTGTTTTACATCAACCCACATAGTTCTTTATATTTGTTGAATGTTGATGCTTCGTTCATCCACCAAATAAATAAAACAGTGGTTTATCTATTTTATACTATTTTTATGGCAACCCATTAGTTTTTTCTCTTGCACTGAACTCCTATATAATAATACAGTACATGATTTTGTTTCTTGGCATGCATCATTTTTATGCTTGTCCTTGTCTTTTCCGGCCTCATGGATCTGACTGTTGCAAAAACTTGTGCTCTAAAGTACATTTCCCATAAACTTCTCTCGTTCAATAACTAAAAAGCATACACTTTGTCACGGCTTTACTTTAGTTTAGATTATATTATTATTGTCTTTGCTGGGCTTTCCTTTTGCTCTTCTTCCCATTTTTTGAAATATTTATAAACTTAAACTGCATCATCTGTAAAAGATTCTTTTCCTAGTTGGTAATAATCATAAAGTACCGATGTTGACATGACTCCTACTCTATATTCTACTGTTTTTGCAGGTTCATACACCAAGAATTTCAGGACGATTGATATGGGCAATTTCTGAACATTTTGATCTTGAAGGTCTGGACCCTCTTTTAGCTGATGACCCAGAGGATCCATTGAATATCATCATATCTAACATGCATAAGATTCTATTCAATATCGATTCATCTACAACTACCTCAAGTAGGATACAAGATGTGCAGTCAGTCCTCATATGCGCTCAACGTTTGGGATCGAGAAATGCAAGAGCAGGCCAGCTCCTCAGTAAAGAATTGGAGGAGTTCAGGGCAAGTACTTCAGCTGATTCTGTCACCAAGCATCAGTCGCGTTATGTCTTGCAAATAATAAAATATGTAACGAACCATCCTGATAACAGGTGAGTGTATTCTGAAACTCGAGTAACTAATTCTTTCACAAAGGGTCAACATTTATTTAGTTATATACTGTTATAAATGTTGTACAATAGAAAAAAAATCTCTACTGGAACAGTCATTAGGAAATTATGAAATGTCTAACTTTCCAATATTTATTCAGGTGGGTTGGTGTAGGTGATGCTACAGGGGATTATCCATTTAGCCACCACAAACTTACTGTTCAGTTTTCAGAGGCATCTGCAGCACAAGATAGGAAATTGGAAGGATTAGTTCACAAGGCCATCGAAGAGCTTTGGAGGCCAAATCCCACTCA
Source organism: Oryza punctata (assembly GCA_000573905.2). NCBI lineage: Eukaryota > Viridiplantae > Streptophyta > Magnoliopsida > Poales > Poaceae > Oryza > Oryza punctata. The sequence continues at coordinate 40,217,869 of CM002489.2, forward strand.
GTTAACTCTCCTACAAATTAAGGGGATTGGTGCTTTGCACAAAGAGCTTCCAAAAGTACTTACTTTGACTGGTAGCAGTGATCCATGCTATATTGAGGCATATCATCTGGCAGATCCAACTGATGGCAGAATCACCTTACATCTAAAGGTATGGCCTGATCGATGCATCTTTCCCTTGTTTGCTTAACAGTATCTTCATTTTATTGTACTTTTCTGTTTTGGTCTCTGCTAAATGCTGTTTAGGGACAATTTAACTCTTAATGTGGAGATAGTTATCTTGGGGGGCTGGGGTAAAATTGCCAGCAGTTTTTTGCCAACACTGTAAATACTATATTATTAGAAAATAGGAACCAATATTCTTATGCAACCTATCGGCCACAGTTTTCTCATTTTCAAGGCCATATTATGTGTGGCCTTATCATGATGGATCTTCAGTGTTAGCTCCAGCACTGTGCAATTGTATTTTGTATTTGTTACCTGGTAGCAGGTAGGTTGATTTTAGAAGTTAAAACAACCATGTGTGGTTCCACATATATTTCTTTTCTCTGAGCTCTAGAAATTTTTGACCTGGAATTGTATTATCATGTTGTTTGACTAGTTTATGTTGTTGCAGATTTTAAATTTGACTGAGCTGGAACTCCACAGGGTTGATATCAGAGTTGGTCTCTCTGGAGCACTGTATTATATGGATGGATTCTCCCGCACAGTACGGCACCTACGCAATCTTGTTTCACAGGTGCTTATACTAATCTAAATGCGCCTATTTTGCTGATGTTCTTAGTATAAACTTTACAATTACCCATCAATAATTTAAAACTAGTGTAGTGCCCCTTGTGTTGCTAGGGATCTGAAATATATAACATCACCATAAATCCTGAACGTAAACAAATTAAAATAATTATCCTCAAGTATAAAAATTCACACACATAATTCACATATTAGGTCAACCAACTCTTGTTTTAATCTACCTTATGTGGAAAATGCCTTTCAATTCTGCAGGATCCAGTCCAAACTAGTGTAACTGTTGGAGTTTCGCACTTTGAGAGATGCTCCCTCTGGGTTCAAGTCTTGTATTACCCATTTTATGGAAGTGGAGGATCTGCAGACTATGAAGGAGATTACGCAGAAGAGGACTCACAAACAGTTAGGCAGAAACGCTCACTTAGGCCGGAGCTTGGTGAGCCAGTTGTTTTGCGGTGCCAGCCCTACAAAATCCCCCTCGCTGAACTTCTCTTGCCATATGAGTGCTCCCCAGTTGAGTATTTCCGGCTATGGCCAAGCTTGCCAGCCATGGTGGAGTGCACTGGCACATACACATATGAAGGTAGTGGTTTCAAGGCCACTGCTGCTCAGCAGTACGACAGCTCTCCTTTCCTCAGTGGGTTGAACTCGATTTCTTCTAAGCCCTTCCATCAAGTCTGCTCTCATTTCATCCGAACAGTAGCCGGGTTCCAGGTAAGCATTCTGAATAATCTGTGTCACTTGAGTCATGTTACCACTCTCTTTATTCTTTCATCTACATAACTACCGAAGTTCTTGGGTTATAACTCAATTTGATCTCCTACAGTTATGTTATGCCGCGAAGACATGGTTTGGTGGGTTTGTGGGCATGATGATCTTTGGCGCAAGCGAGGTCAGCCGGAATGTTGATCTTGGCGATGACACGGCCACAATGATCTGCAAATTCGTCGTGCGTGCCTCCGATGAATCCATCACAAGAGAGATCGAATCAGACCTCCAGGGCTGGCTGGATGACATCACCGACGGCGCAGTGGAATACATGCCGGAGGAAGAGGTGAAGAGCGCGGCGGCTGAGCGGCTGAAGGTTTCCATGGAGAGAATAGCCCTGCTCAAGGCGGCCAAGCCGAAGGTGCCACCGGCGAAAACCAAGGAAGAAGAGGAAGAGGAGAAGAAGGAGCAAGAGGATCTGGACGAGTTTGGGAACCCCAAGGGCCCCTCGACGCTTTCCAAGCTCACGGCGGAGGAAGCCGAGCACCGTGCGCTCCAGGCGGCCGTGCTGCAGGAGTGGCACCAGCTGTGCAAGGAGAAAGCCTTGAAAGCACAGTGAGGCTTTGGTTTTGTGTTGTGATTCGAGTGTCATTTGTTCTTTTAACCCCATTTTGTGTATGTATCAGCCTGCTGATTAATTTCACTCGATGTACTACTGCCGATTTGTTCATTGTATTCATTGTTCACAGATAACATTTATAACATAGATCCAAGCTTTGGTGTGAAAATACATTTTTTCCCGGTGACTACACTTTTTTCGACGAAAATCCACAAAGAAGGTTGACATAACAAAATTCCTAATGTTTGACTGACAGGTGGGTCTGGTGAATTCTACCTGTCTAGTCCAATGACATGTGGGGTCTCTTGCAATGGCCCCGCAAGCCAGTCTCTCTCTTCGCGGTCTGCGTGTTCCCACCCCTCCAACCCCGAGTCCCCCGACCAGGCGATCACCCCGTGGGCGGCGGCGCCGCCGTCCTCAGGCCGCCGGCCGCCGCATGCGGTCGAGTTGCCTTGCCATGGCAAGGCCGCAGCCTTGCTGATAGCGAACGGAAGAAAACGACCAAGCTGTATGCCCGCATGGTATTCGAAGGGGTCGGGAGCGATGGCTCGGGGTCGGGGGCGGTGGCTGCTGCCGACGCGGCTGCTAAACGTCTGCCTCGCCGCGCTCTGCCGCGGGGGGAGCCTCGCCGTCGCGGAATCCGTCCTCGTCGACGCCATCCGCCTCGGCCTGCCCCCCGACGTCGTCACCTACAACACCCTCCTCGCCGCCCACTGCCGCGCCGCGGGCCTCGAGGCGGGCCTCGCCGTCATGGGACGGATGCGGGAGGCCGGGGTGGAGCCCGACGCCGTCACCTACAACTCCCTCATCGCGGGGGCCGCACGCCGCGGGCTCCCGATACACGCCCTCGACCTGTTCGACGAAATGCTCCGTGCTGGGATCGTCCCCGACTCCTGGAGCTACAACCCCCTCATGCATTGCCTGTTCCGGTCCGGCCACCCGGAGGATGCCTACCGGGTGTTTGCTGATATGGCTGAGAAAGGCATTGCGCCGTGTGACACCACGTACAACACTCTCCTCAACGGGATGTTCAGGGCCGGTTATGCGATGAACGCTTACAGGATGTTCAGGTACCTGCAGAGAGCGGGGCTCCCCGTGAGCATTGTGACTTACAACACCATGATTAATGGGCTGTGCAGGTCAGGCAAGGTGGGCTACGCCCGCATGGTCCTTAGGGAGCTTGGGAGGACTGATCATGCCCCAAATGCTGTCACTTACACGGCAGTTATGAAATGTTGCTTTAGGTATGGTAGGTTTGAGCAGGGGTTGGACACCTTCTTGTCATTGCTGGACAGGGGGTACGTTTCTGATGTCTACCCTTACTGCACAGTGATCAGTGCCTTGGTCAAGAAGGGCCGGCTGGGAGAAGCTAATACCTATTGTGACCTCATGATACAAAATGGATCTAGGCTTGACAGTGTGTGCTACAACACGCTGATTCACTTGCGATGCCAAGAAGGGAAACTGGATGACGCATTTGAGCTTGTGAGCATGATGGAAGATGGCGGCCTGGAGAGCGATGAGTACACATTCGCAATTTTGGTCAACGGGCTGTGCAAGTTGGGACATATCGAGGCTGCAGAAAAGCAGTTATTTTACATGGAGATGAAGGGCATGCAATCTAATGTTGTGGCATACAATTGCTTGGTTGATGCGCTCTGCAAATTTCAAGAGGTGGATGCAGCTATCAGATTACTGCAGTGTATGAAACTAAAGGATGATTTTACTTACACATCACTAGTCCATGGTCTATGTAGGGTGGGTAGATACCATATGGCGTCAAAATTCTTGCGAATCTGCTTGCGTGAAGGTAATAATGTTCTTGCATCTGCAAAGCGTGCTGTCATTGCTGGGCTTCGTAGCTCAGGGTTTAAAAATGATTTGAGGAAAGTCCGGATAGCATTAAATATGGCTAAGCTCTTACGACCATAATCCAAGAAAAATGGCCTGAAAGATCAATTCGCAAGAGAAATGACTGGATGATCCTGCATGGAGTTTAAGGATGAAATATCTGGTCGGTGGCTCAGTGCATCATGCTGTAGAAGAAGTAACATGGGAATACTCTTTTTCTGGAGAAACCGTAGGCTGGTGATCAATCAGCTTTTTTGCTGTCTAACCCAAGCGAAACAAAATTAAACATTATGGGAAGCTGCAGACGTCAGCTTTAGCTGGCAAATGATATCGGCTCAGTATGCGCACGAAGCTAGCACTAACTGGTGTACGCTTTGCCTTGAATTTTTGCTGTGAAGGTAATTGTGGATTTTGTATTTAAATTCAATGCCTTCTGCTTAAATTAGTTCTCAGTTATCATCGCTGCACAGTAAATTATGCTAAATTTACCCTCTTTTGGGTGGTTGTTGCAGATTGTTTCGATTTAGCTATCTGTTGCTCAAGACCAGACAATACACAGCAACCAATTAAAAAGAAGTAGAAAAAGGTGCAGATTGGTACAGGAAAACCCATTTGTTCATCATTTTTGGTCTGTTCTTTAATTCTTATGAAGCAGTGGAAAAAAGTTCTTCTCTTTGGATAATAGCATATGTCACAGTATTAACTTGTTGAAGAGTTTTATACGCCAATGAAAAGCATGGCAGGAGGACAAATATGTTTGTGATATGCTGCGGTGCGACCTATCCTTGGAATTTTCCAGTGGACAGCCATTTGATGGAGCTCTGCTTGTCAGTGGCTGCTGAGCACGAGCAGTCAGTTGAACTTGAGAGAATGACAAGTCGGCAACCTCTTTGTGATGGAGCATCGTAGATTGGTTTGCACGGTGACATATGATTTTTTTTGAACTCAATTGAGGTCAGGGTTGGTTTGGGTTGAAGAAGTGGGGGTGATTTGGGTAGATCAGGAGATGTTTGCTTGATTGGGTCGGTCTAGTTTTTTTGAGGCATTAGCAGGTCTAGTCCAAATATAAAGTTATTGTCACATTCTATAATTTTTTTCCCTATTTTTGAAGGACATATTGAGTGGGATAACTTTAATATACAGAACATGGTAAATTTATGTTCAAGATGGATTTACAAAAGTATTTTCTGTGACCCAGGGAGTCTTCAAACGACTGCTTCGAGTGGCAAGAAACTTGAGAGCAGAACCAGATTATGTCCATGCATTGGCATGTACACAATTTGTAGGAATGCTTTTTTTTGCCGATTCAGACTTTGGAAGCCCATTCGAGGAACAGGTGTGATATGATATCACCTTTGATGATGCAGGTGTGATGATACAAGCTGAAAACCACTGCTGCCGAGCGGCTGAATATTTTCAAGGCAGCAAAACTGAAGGAACCTTTGATAGCGACAAAAGAGGAGAAGAATGAGCAGAGGGAGTAATGGTAGAAGAATCTCTTCCATTTCATGTGTAATTCTTTCGACATGAATTTTGCAAAAGGGGTCCAATTTGGCTTGATTTGGGAGAAAACGAATTCGTACATTCAGAACTACGCGAACAGGCATTATCAGATGAAGGCGGGCCCGTCCTCTCTGTTAAAGAGACAGTAAATTCCAATATGTCAAATACGAGTTCCAAAATCTGATTCTAATCCAAGTTTATGGTTTATAGATTTTCTGGATACAGCTTATTTTCAACTGGTATTTTATCCATACAGACCATCATATCTTTATTTTACTTACTTAAAAGATTCGTAGTGTTTCTGCCGTCCCACCTGACATACTGCATACCACACGGGAGCATACATCGCGATGTCCCCCTCCCTCGCGTGTCTGAGTCCAATTGCTCAAAAAAAAAAAAACTAACCTCCTTCTCCATCCCGAGCATCTCTTCATCCCCGGGGGTCCCCAATCCTCCTCTCTATCTCTTCGTCTCAGGCGTCCCCTCCTTCGTTTTTTTTCTTTGTTTTTAAGCTCTCCTTTCTCTCTTTTTTTCTCTTTTCTAGAAATTAAAAAATAAATTGGTGAATTTAAAACTTGAACCTATCATCTTATAGCTCATAGCAAGTTCTTCTAAACAATGCACCTAATAATGCTATTTGTTTTAAGGATTATTACTTGTTTCTTCTATATCTCACTTTGTGAGAAAGAAATATGATGACCAACTGTAATCTCTTTCACTATAGAACAAATTAGATATGTTATTAACAACCTCAACCTATTACTATGTAACAAAAATAATATTATCGTAAAAGTTCAGTAGCACGTAACATTACTGTAGAATATATAAGACGTTACTGTACTTTTGATATTAACATCGTCGTGAAATTGTAGTAACACAAGACATATAGTAATAACGGTACCCTATAGAACTATCGATTGTCGAGAGCTAAATTTTAAAAGTAGTATTGTTATAGTACCAATGCTTTATATAAGAAAGATGCATGGCCACAAGTTGGCACAAGTGCTAAAAGTACTCTTTACACAGACAAAACACATAGTAGCAAGCTAAGTACAAGCAATATGTTTAACATTCTACTCTTTAAACAGTGATCTCTCTCAACCACATATTATATTTTTTTACCGTTTGCACCATAATGCTTTAAAAAAGAGCTTTGATCCGTCATCACTATATTTTTGATGATGTTATAACAACGTTACTGTGAGAAAACCGTCATGTTATTACACGATAGCCTTCCTGTTACTACGTAATTCCTACGAGACGAGGACAACAAAGAGGTGGGCGTGGAAGGGAGTTAGCATGTGGGTTTAACCGAGGTCTAACCGACGGAAGGATGCTTTGACTGCCTGTTGATCGAGGTGGGAGGTGATCGAGGTGGGAGGTGAGTTTTGGGCCTTAGGAAGGGTGTGCTTAGGAAGGGTGTGGGAGGTGAGGGTTGGCCTATGGAAGGAGTGTGTAGAATAATTATTCTATTAGCGGTGTAGAATAGATTCCTTATATATACATATACATACTTATTAAAACATTAGTATTGTTTTTATTGTCCGTCGTGTAGATTTTATACGCGCATGATGCTACACCAGCTCAAGTCCAATTCCTGGTCTTATTCTCAATTGCTGAAAATCTTGATTCTGTTCAGTTTTATTGTTAGGGAGATCGGGTGCGGTACGATGTTAATTAAGCCTAATGTATACTATGGTTTTTTCACCATATATGTTGACGTGACGTGCGATCATGGGAGATATCGAATCCATACTAGATCAATAATTGGCCCCGCGAGGCTTCCTGCCACTGTTCATAAATTAGTTAGCTATAGAATTAGAGGCTGAAGGTTACCGTTACATGGTAAATTAACAAAAAGAAAAACAGTATCATGTGTGCAAAGCTTTTTCATCACCAGTTGTAACACACTGGTATTTGTTTTTTGCTAGTTACCAGAAACTTTCGGAATCTGGAAAACCCCAACCCAAGCAAAGCATCTCGCGTGTGTCCCTATCCATCGGGTCATTTGAAACTGGAGCGAATAACCTCTCGACTCCAATTTCTGTACGACCCAACCCAAAAGTCTCCGCAACTTTCCCGTTCGCCGCCGCCGCCGCCTCGGTTCCCGGATGGCCGCGGAGCCGGAGGAGCGCCTTGACGTCCTCACCGCCGGCGGCGAGAAGACAGGCGCCTCCAAGCCCAGGCACGCCGCAGCTACCCCTACCCAGCGTACTCCCGCCGCTGCTTCTATTGGATTCGATTCGATCGGATTGCGTGACTCCGCCGCCGCGGCTTGCTATTTTTTTTTTTTTTACTTCGCAGGTCGGAGGTGCACAGGGATGGGGACTACCACCGGGCGGTGCACGTGTGGATCTACAGCGAGAGCACCGGGGAGCTGCTGCTGCAGCGCCGCGCTGACTGCAAGGACTCGTGGCCCGGCCAGTGGGACATCTCCAGCGCCGGCCACATCTCCGCCGGCGACTCCTCTCTTTCCTCCGCTCAGTGAGCTCGCTACCCTTGCTCCCTTCATGGAATTTCGGAATGCGATTATCTGAACTCTGCTCGGGGAATAGTAGTGGCAATTTTGCCTAGCAGCGTGGAGAAACACTTGTCACTCTGCTTTAAGGTTACTATGCACATGGGCATGACACTCATTGCTTATATCTGCGGGAGTTGTAGTCCCTGAGATATTGCTGTTCATCTGTCAATGCAACTGCTGAAACTTGATTGAATTAACTTATGTGATGAATGGTTGCACACGTGCTATTATCACATTGTGTTTGAGATACTGTTCATATTTTTATTTTAGTTTATTCCACAGGTTCACTGACTTGCTTGCATTTGTTGGCTTGGCTATTACTCTATTGCTTGATTCTTTACTAGGCTAGGTAAACGATAATATTAAAATGAAGCATTCTAATTGGTAATAGCATTTGACATGGATCATCAGGCGGGAGCTCGATGAAGAACTAGGCATCAAACTTCCATCTGATGCTTTCGAGCTGTTATTTGTTTTTCTTCAGGAATGGTTAGTACCTCTATCTCTCAGTCCATCATCTTATTATGAGTTTGCAAACTACGTTAAAAACGATTACTTTTATCTTTTTTGACCGAGTATCAAATACTATTCTATCCAAGGTTGTCAGTATCCCGATCCGTATCCTAGTATCTTACAATACTACAACCCTACCAAGCCGAAACGATACCGATCCCACCTGGTATCCTAATTTTCATAATATCTCGATCCTACTATTCATTATTACACGATCCTATGAAATCTTAGGTAGTATCCAGATTCTACGATCCTTACGATCCTACAAAATATTATTTAAAATAAGATGGTTTGAAAATAATGAAATAAATATGCTCAAGTTTATATAAAAATCAGTTAAATATATCAAAACTAATGTGGTTTCTCTTGATAAATGTCTTGCATGACATATATTGTTACTACATTTTTTTATATAGAATGGCTATATGTGATTAATACAAATATTAATTAAACTTAAAAAAATAAAATCTCATAGTATCCGAATACTACGATACGATCCTACGTTATGATACTACTTTGAGCAAAACGATACTACCTAGGATCCCGATACTGATAACCTTGATTCTATCTCTCATCAGTTTAAGATTGTATAGCAGCATATTCTGATCATAACTGCAGCGGATCTTTTACAATTCTATCTCTCATCAGTTTAAGATTGTATAGCAGCATATTCTGATCATAACTGCAGTGGATCTTTTACAATTTCAAACAGTCATCAGTATACTGAGAGGCTTGCTAAATGCTAATAGTTCATATTTCATCACTTTATGTTCGCATGAAATTTCACACTATCAGTATCTGCATAAAGGGACGTTATATAATGGTATCCTCTGATTCTTTGCTGCAGTGTTATCAACAATGGCACATACACCAACAATGAGTACAATGATGTTTATCTTGTGACTACTTTAACTCCAATTCCACTTGAGGCATTCACTCTCCAAGTGAGAATACAATGATTAGTAATACTTTGCATTATGTTGTTTTCACTTGCTCTTGCATATTCATGATTGTCAACATCAACAAGTGTGTATTACAAGAAAAATCTGTACTTATGTTCCTGCCACCAAAGGAAATATATCTGAGCAAGTTAATTTATCAACATGACATGGAACACCATCGGAATTGTCCAGTATATAACTATTTATGATGTAATTCATTTGTTTTACTAGTTCTATAGTTGGTTTCATAATCAACTGTAGAAGTTTTAATTGTAGGAAAGTGAAGTATCTGCGGTTAGGTATATGCATCTTGACGAGTATAAGAGCTGCCTTGCAAAAGAAAGTGGAGAATATGTGCCTTACGATGTGAATGGGACATATGGCCAACTATTTAGTATTATTGAAGAAAGGTAAGCATCCAAATTCTTTGTCCAGTCATGTTTTTGTCAATTTGTGGCCTTGATTGTCCAAGGGATAATTATGTTCACTTTGGAAGAACTGAAATGATTTTTTGTGTGATCGATATGAAATTTACTACTCCAACAGTCTGTGGTAACAAAGATGCTGGTGACAATTAAACCATGTCCAAGCTCTCATTTGACCTCCAGGTTTAAGTTTAAACATCGAGAAGCTGGAGTGAGTATTTATGTCTCTGGGTTGACACAGTAGGTTCTTAGGAGTTAGGATTTATTTTATAGTTTTTTTTAACTCATCAGAGTTTTAAGTTGAAAAAAGGGATGTGGTGTCATTGATGGGTAAGTCTCTAAACAAAAACTTAGCATTTGATGAATCAGGGACTGTTACTGTATGTTTTGAGCAGCATCTGCTCCCTGTTAACAACCCACCAGAATTGGAACTTTCAAATAACTGTTTCTTTGTCTTCATCTCTTGCCAGTTACCACTTTGAAGCAATTCAACATATCATTCCCTTGGCAATCCCTGTTGCACCACGTTTTTTTGTCAAAATTATCTTGCTTCAACCTTTCATGCCATCTTTATAGGTACAAAGACGATATCGAATCCCGCAGTTTAACCTTGCAAAAGCAAATCAACCGTTATGCTCCCATCCATTTGGAACCAGAGGTAAGCTGTCTATATATTTTGTCAGTCACCCTGTAGCTCTGGTTATTTATTTTCCATTTCTTATTTGATTATTTATGTAATTATTCTTGCCTATTTGGTAGCCATCAATATTCAACAACAACAAAATTATATGTATGGGAAAAGGAAACCATTCACTTCATTTATCCACATAGCTACTTGGTATGCCATGTGCAGTATGCATTGAATGGCACATGACAGCTAGGTGTGCATTGCACAAAAAAGAAGAAGAAGAAAGGATACTGTTCGTTTCATTGTGTCAGTCTGATAGATGGAAGGAATGATATATTGTGTCAAATTGTCTACTATTGGGTGGCACCTACCAGTTTCCTCACCCTTTCTTGGATTAATCCATCCAAGATTATTATTTCTTAGAATATTGTATGATAAGTATACTATCTATAATCTGTTCATCATAAAATTCTGTGTCATAAAAGAAAGCAACAGTTTGATTTCACGAACCAAGATCATAATATTTAGTTTGAACAGTTGGACAGGAACAGGAAATTTGATTCACCATTCCTATAATATAGTACATGCTTTTTTTTTTTCTGGCATGCTTGACATTTCAATCTTTGGCTTTGCAGTTGACTAGTCTATCCGAAGGAGACAGGGAAGCCTTGGGATATATTCTTAAAGCATCAATAGTTATTGATGACATCTTTCATGAGCAGGTACATCTTTCAACCTTCTTCATTTTTTTTTTGAAACACACTTCTTTTATTCTTATTCGTTGGATATGTCGTGTACAATTAGTTAGCAAAGATTATCATCAGTGATAATTATTATTTCTACTGCATTGCAACCTCTTACTACCTTGGTTCTTGATTAGGTTTGGAATAGCAACTTTACGCTGAGAGACTGGCTGAAAGGACATGCTAACTACTCTTCTTTTGATAAGTTGAAGTGGTTGTATTATTCCATTAATAAGAGTCCATGGTAATTTATTTTTTATTGAAGTTTCTTCATGTATGTTGACTACTTTAGGTTTATTGTACATTGGATATTTTGTTGGTTGCATGGTGAATTGGTGACTTGCCTATGAGTTAAGATCATGACCTTCTGAAAGCATTTAGTATTTCTCTTGTGTTGCCAGTTTGCCACGTTGACGCATATATGTTTACATGTGTTGTGTGAATGGATATAGTTTGTATCCTAATTTTTGTGTATCTACATCTTTATGAGAAAATTACTTTCTCAGATGTTCTGTGCAGAACTTCAGTACTCCATGCATGGAAATGTTCTCTCATACCACTGCTATCTAACCATTACAGACCAATTGGTTTCATTTATAGATTTTCTTTTTTGCTATTCAATTTTTTCATTCTTAAGTTTATCCCTACAAAACGAAGTATGCTTGTATTTTGGGCTGTATGGAGTAGAGAATTAGTGAGATAGGTGCATGTCTTCATGGACTCTAATGAAATATGTAATTGGTGAAAGATACAGCAGGGAGCATATTTATCTATGATTATTGGGTGTTTATGAGCACAAATCCATTTTTTATTCCTACTTTGTATGCTTGTTTCAAACACATCTTATCTAATCAGATAATGTATAACTACTATGTATCATTTTAGTATCTTGATAGATGTTATTATTTGATATTTTCCCATAACAGGTCCTGCCTTGATGAAAATAAGGCTTTTCTATCGACTGCAGATTCTGCTGTGAAGTTACTCAAAGATGCCACCAAATCAGTTTCAGGATGGAAGGGGATTGAGTATCGTGCTGCATTTCCTCGAGATAATCCTCCCGGGGCAAACTTTTATCCTCCTGATATGGACAAAATGGTAAGATTGTGCTTAGTCACTTTTCTGCTTCCCAGAGCTCAAAGTATCTAGTACAAATTTCATATGCAGTAGTACATTTGCTTACCGAGTTACTGTAGTAGTACGTTTGATGTGTACTTGGTACCGTAGTGACTGAAGCAGGGCAAATTTGCATATGTTTTGTATGGCTGTAGGAATTTGAATTATGGAAAAATGGACTGCCTGAAAAGGAGCAAAAAGATGCAACTGGATTTTTTACTGTCATAAAACGGCATGATGCATTATTGCCTTCAATACCAGCACAGTCAGATGGATCAAATCAAACCAAGACATCAGATGATCTTTTTGCTGTTCCATACTCTAAGGAGTACAAATCATCCCTTGAGAAAGCTGCTGAGCTTCTTCATAAAGCATCTGAATGTTCTGATTCTCCAAGGTAAGCTAGTAGTTATGTATCAGCTTTTAGTTTCTGAATTTATAATTCATTTGCTTTTATCTTCATGTAGCCTCAAGAATTTGCTCAAAACCAAGGCAGATGCTTTCCTTTCAAATGATTACTATGAATCTGATATAGCTTGGATGGAGCTGGTTAGTATCCTAACTCTCAGTTTTAGTTCATTCTTTTCTCTTTAAATTTACAAATGTACTGGTTTTTCTCACTGGCTTTTGATTCCTTCGTTCTTGGAGAAATTGTTCTTCAAGGCAATTTGCAATCTTTTTTTGGAAAAAGAGAACAGTAAGGGAGTTCCCTACTGTAGAATGTATTGTCAATAATACAAATAATACAAGGTCTACAAGAGTTTTATGATGAATAATGTGTGGTTTATGAGCACTGCAGTATATAATGTAGAATATTTGTTGGGTGTATATTCATAAAATTGGCTGTATTTGTCATATTTAACGGCAAGGTTAGGCTTCTACAATCAGGATTTGCTCATATAACCTCTGTATTTGGCATTTCTATCTGTCTAGGACTCCAACTTGGATGTCACTATTGGCCCATACGAGACATACGAAGATGGTCTTTTTAGTTATAAGGTATTTGTCTCTCTTTCGAGATCTACAAAGAATTTTCTCCTTGGGATCCTTTCCTACCTGTTCTTGCCATCTACCTATTTGGTGGTCAAGTTTTTAGCATGGAATTTGCATCAAACACTACATATGATTTTGAAACTTCAGTAAGCTCACTTGTTATCACATATAATGCAGGTTTGCAACATTGTTGAGTGTTTGCCTATATCCTGTGTTCAATTGTTATTTGTGTTTACTAACTAAATGACTGCGTACTTGCTACTGATAAAAATGAATCATACACATGCAGCAAATTAAATGAACATGGCCTCTCTTTTTTTTTCAATGAAGGCACCCTCAATACTTTTGTCACAGGGAGCACTTCTAAAACTAACTTTAATACTACATATACATGTGACGTTGGTCATCTTAGACCTTTCCGAATTTAAGTTTGTACTTGACCAAGAAAACGATAGCATATGAAGGGACTTATATGTAATATTGGCTTTAGGAAGTATTTGGTAAAAAATATAGTGGGGTGGCAGGTTCACTGCCACCAGCACCATTGACTTCCTTTAAAAGGAGTATAGGTCTTCTGATGGCCATGATTTTATTTTGTTCTAGTAGCTATGATTTTCTCTTCATACCTCAATGCTGGGGCCGCCCATATTATTTGGGTTAAATACTAGGATTTTAATTCAGTTAGGCACCACCTTATCCCCAATGAAGAAAGTATGTCCTATAACAGTATATGAATAGAGTAGGCAACATTACCATTTAGATTAGGACATGTGTTTAAACATGTGTACAGGATGTGCACATGCACTTTTATATCTTGAATCAAGTTTATCTACATATAAGCATATGCATAGAGTTCAATAAAATATATCATTTGTTTTTACTAGTATTTTCTACTATTTCAAAGGCAACCTTTGAAGCATTTATTGGCGTACGGGATGACATTGCCACTTCTCAAGTTAAACTCTTCGGTGATCAACTCCAGGTAACTCTAATTTATTTTCTGTAGAAAAGTACCAACTTTTGATTTACAGGAAATTTGATCTAAATTCAGGATTTGGAGAAGCATCTTCCACTGGACAACATTTACAAATCTGACAATGTATCTGCTGCTCCAATTCGCGTTATCAATCTTCTGTACAACTCTGGGGTATGTCCCTTTTATAATGTGGCTTTAATTTGGTGGGGTTCATTTAATGCTTGATTTTATTACTGTGAATTTGCCATCACCCTAGTCATTTGTTAAATTTCTGTTTCGATTTGAACTCATTGGTACTTAAAGTTTTGATATTTGTAGACACAGAAATTCTTGCTTGCTTTGCCTTTTTTGCTTGGTGGTAGATGGGCATCGTCAAAAAGAAGCTTATGCCCTTAAATCCCTGAGAAGCAAGTATTCAGCCTTTTCTGTAATATCTAATGACAGTTGATGACACACCACGATTTCATGAGAGGATTGCTTTCTTCCTTTTGTTTTTATGATCAAAGGAGAAGGTTGTTTACTTGTGTGCTTTTCTTACTACTACCCCAGTGGCATGTTGGCCAAAGAATTATTGCTTATATTACTTCAGCTTGCCTGAGTTTGTCACTATATAATTGGCTAAACCATTCTTTGAGATCTTGAGACAATTGATAGGCTGAGAGAGTGGAGGGCTTGTGTATGTATTGCAGATGATTTGTTGTGCCAACAGCTTCATTATGAACTAAACAGGGACTATTGTTGCAGGATGTAAAAGGCCCACAAACTATTGCTTTTAATTTGCCCAATGATGAGCGGATTGTGAATGAACGAGGGACCTCGATGGTTATGCTTAAGAACATTTCAGAAGCTAAGTATGTTCGTTTACTGATTATTGTCTATAATTTTTAAATTGGTGACTGATGATTCACACCTTCAGTGGTAAGTGGCAACAAAAGTATGGGAGTTCCTTTTTTGATGATTCTAAATTTTCTTTATTTTTCAGGTTTGAGCATATCTTAAAGCCTATAGCTAATGCTTGCATCAGAGAGGAACAGGAAGATTATGTTGTTTTTGAGCCTTATTATACACATATTGTTTGCCATGAATGCTGTCATGGAATTGGACCTCATTCCATAACCCTTCCAAGTGGTAAAAGATCAACAGTTAGAATGGTACGTAACTTTGTATATACATAGAAATAAACATAAACCAATGCATGAACCTTAGGTGCACTATAAACGAGTGCTTTGTTTCCCTCAAAATTTGCAACCTTCTTCAACCATTTTTTACATAACGTCACTACCAAATTTCTTGTCAGATTATTGACAAATATGTAAAAAATAACCAAATTGATAAGTATGGATTTTGCTATAGAAAATGTAGCATATTCACTTAGCAATGGAAAATAACTTTGCTAATACTCCGGTACATGTAGAAAAAAAAGATGTGCTTGTTTATCTGTCTTCACACTTTAAATTTGAAATGCTGGCTATTTCTCTGTTATCTGATTTATAGATGACCTCTCCATGAAAAAACAGGAACTCCAAGAATTTCATTCAGCATTGGAGGAGGCCAAAGCTGATATAGTTGGTCTATGGGCACTGAATTTTCTTATTAAAAAGGTCAGTTGCTTTGATCAGTTATCAGGCTACCATGGCACTTAGCTTAGTCGAGACCAGGCAGCCAGCTCCTGCTATTGCTGTATATACACATCGGGAATGCATAAGCAAATTTTCATTTGCCTATATCCTCGTTTGTGCCATAATTACTACTCAGGGGGAAACAGAAACAGTTTTTTCCAAACTGCGTGAACTACACATTGCATGAGCAAAATAATAGCACATCTGCTTCTGCTCTACCAGGGTTTACTTCCTAAGAGCCTATCAGAATCCATGTATGTCTCATTCCTGGCTGGGTGCTTCCGATCGATCCGCTTTGGACTAGAAGAAGCTCATGGGTGAGGCTTTATTTTCCCTGTTAGCAAACTGAATTATGTTTCTGGAAAAAAAAGGGAACGCAAGTACTTCTCAATCTCATAGAATTTCTGTACTGTCCTGAGCTCTTTATATAAATCACTGTTACTATATGTGTAGAAAAGGGCAAGCTTTGCAGTTTAACTGGTTGTATGAGAAAGGGGCTTTTGTCTTGCATTCTGATGGAAAATTCTCAGTTGATTTTACAAAGGTATTTCTCTTTTTTTCCCCTCAACATTATTATTGTCATGCTGTCAATTCTCATTAGAACTTTGTGCTATGGAAGGTTGAGGACGCTGTTGAGAGTCTCAGTAGAGAGATCCTGACAATACAAGCAAAGGGCGATAAACCTGCTGCCCAGTCTCTTCTGCAGTCCCATGCAAGCTTGACGCAACCACTGCGTGTGGCGCTGGACAAAATAGAACGCATGCAGGTAGCTATCAAATTTACCGCATCATACTAATTTTTTAAGAGCTGAAGAAAATTGTAAACCATTTTTCATGGCTTCTCTCCGAGTGTTTGATCGGGTTTTATTTTCCTTGTTTATATTAACATGTTCTTGATTATTTTAGGTGCCTGTTGATATCACTCCTATATTCGGCATAGCAAATAAGCTGCTTGCAAACGATCAGTAGGGTGCTCAGTTTAGCAAGCGATGTGCTTCAGTGGAACTCTGCAAGAAATTGTATTTTGTTCGATCCTAAGATACTCCATGACAAGAAAAGAGAAAGGGGAAGTTAGGAATAAATGGACAAGTTATCCAGAAACAATAATGTTAATGTTTTTATATTTACGTCTTTGATTGCGAGAAGATCCCTTGTAATCTCACTGGAAAAGCTCAATAATATTTCAGGATTATCATCAGACTGCTGTTGTTCTATGGTGCATGAGATCACCGGGGAAATCATGTGAAACTACACTGGATAGCAGTAATACATTGATCGTTCTGTCCACAAGCTAAAAGCCCGAGAAATCACACTAATTCAAGTTCTGTACTACCAAATTTTATAGTGCCAAAACTTATCAAGGTTTTGGTACTAGTACTAAAATTTTGGTAAGGGAAAAAATAGTAGTGCAATTTTAGTACAGATGAAGTGCCACTTCTATTTTGCGTATTATTTTGTTAATTCAACAAATCTAGATGCATATTTTTTTGCTTATATAGAGCATACATTTTTTTGTATATCAGTGAGAATAAACAAGGAAGTACGGTATTTTAAGTTAAGGTTAGAGTATGTTCCTACTTAGATAAATGCCACTCCAATTCTGATCTAGTGTTAAAAAAATAACTGGTTGATCTAGTATTAAAATAATAATTGGTAGATAAGAAAATATATCGGTCAATCGATATGTAGATAACCTCTTGGGCAAAATAGCCAATCTTAGTGTTTTTAATAAGGTGGGATGGATATAACGGAGATCTAGGTAAAAGAGTTACTCAGCTGAAGATAAAAAAAAAAATTCCGAACGCTACATATTCCTTTCTTAACTCACGCCGCGGCCTCTATGGACGAGAAAATTGATATTTAGCCACTTTCAAGGATGGGTTTCGCTGTAATGTCATTCCGCCAAGTTGCTTCGTTAAAATGCCATCCCCACGCTCGCGCAACACGCTGCTTCGCCGTTTTTCCAATTTCACCGGATTAAGCCCGGAAGTGAGTTGTCTACTGACCAAATTACCCTTGGTGGTCGTTTTGTGCCAAATGAAGTAGTAAGCGCCGATCTACTCCGCCGCTGCCACTATGCCGCTCCAATCCGGTGCCGCCGCTGCGCCGCTTTGCTCCGCCGCCGCTGTGCCACTGTCGCCGGCGCTGATTTGCGGAGATGAGAGGAAACCCTAACACTAGAGGGGCTATGCAGCGAAGGTATGCAGGTGGCAGCGAGGATTTCGGGATGTCGCAAGGTAGCTCCTTTCCTGCTCGGTTGCCCGTAGGATCTAGCGGCCTTCCTCTCATTCGTTGCCCTAGGTGTGGCGCTGCAGTAGTTGAGTGCAGATCGATGAGGCATGGTGGAAAGGTTTTCTTCAAATGCGAGGAAAATGAACAAGATGTGAGTGGTTGAATTTGTTGCATTTGCTACAAATTGGTTGCTGGTGCTAATTTTGTAATTTGTACTGATGTATGTATGGTGCCAAATTGTTGCAAGTTTTTCAAGTGGATCGAAAGTTATAGGAAGATGGTTGAAGGAATGAGTGATCATGTTGTTGATGAAGGTCCAAGTGATATTGCAGTGGTTGATGGTTCTATAGAGATGAAGCGGAGTTCAGTTGATAATGTAAAGATTGATAAGCTGATAAAGTTGATTGAAGTATTGGTGATGATCAACATCGGCCTTCTAGTTCTAGGTTTTATTGGCGTGTTTGTGATGATTTTGAAGTGAATTACTACAATGTATTCAGGAATGTATGAATGGCAACTTTTGCCTATGCTGCTTGCTGAAATGGTAATGAATGGTGTCATGTTGTTTTGAGAAAAAATCTGGCATGTTGTATTTTACAATATTATGCAATGTCAATCTGGAATGTATATCAAACTGACATCACACATTTTCAGACAGTACATAATCACACACAGTTTCAGACAGTACACATCCCAATTTAAATAATTACATGGTAGTTTCAGACAAAAAATTGGCATGATGTATTTAGAAGGGGACACAGCTCACTGAATTTGAAGACAAATATCATAATTTGTGCAGGCAGGATAACAGGACAAGTTCACATCACAATTTCAGATAACACATGGCATGATAGCAAAATGAGCCACATGGAGTAATGACACATGTTCACATCACAAGTTGTACTCCAGAAGGAGCAAAATGATCTACTGCCAGCACATGTTTGGCTAATTCCACCATAGAACTACGTAGCACATAGGTTTTAGACATAATATATTGGACTCCACATGGAGCAAAATGATCTACCGCCAACACTTGGCTAATTACAACATAGAGCGGCAGCGTGGCGGCGGAGCAAAGCGGCGCAGCGGCGGCGCCGGATTGGAGCGGCACAGCGGCGGCGGCGGAGTAGATCGGCGCTTGCTGCTTCATTTGGCACAAAACGACCACCAGGGGCAGTTTGGCCAGCAGATAACTCACTTACGGGTTTAATCCCGTGAAATTGAAAAAACGGCGAAGCAGCGTGTTGCGCAAGCGTGGAAATGACATTTTAATAAAGCAACTTAGCGGAGTGGCATTACAGCGGAACCCATCCTTGAAAGTGACTAAATGTCAATTTTCTCTCTATCGACTTACCCCAAAAACGAACCCTTCTTCCTTCCTCCTCTAGATTGGAGTTCTCTCTCATCAAATCCAAACGTCCATGGCGACCACCACTGATACCACCAACGCCACTCCTCTTCTTCAACCCTCAATCCTCTTGGACGCCGATGGCCACATCGGCGACCACCGCCCCAACGCCACCACCGCGGAACATGCCCAGATCCAGGTGTCCATTTGCCCCGCTTCCCCGCCAAACCCCTCCCGCATGTTCGTGCACCGCCTCAAGGACCCCAACCGGGACACCGTCTCGCTGTACAAGGAAGCCCGCATTGTTTCCGCCGCCGATGGACTTCTCCTCCTCCGCGTGAGCATCGATTCCACAACCGCACCACCGCGATTGGAGAACGACTACTTCATCTACCGCTGCCATGCCGGACACCCGTCGCTTCGCCGGGTCACCAAGCCGCCCCGCCCCTTCGATGACGACGAGGCTGGGCTCCTTCCCCTTCCCGGCGGTGAGCACTTCACAATCGCTGTGCTATCCCTCACCTTGGACGGTTCAAACTCCAATTGTTCAAGTCCGAGTCCTGGAGCTGGACCGATATCGGCGAGGTGTCTGTAACTTCACCACAGAGACCATTCCCAATCAAGATCCCCAACGAGGCTGCTCGGCTCCATTACCATATCACAACCACGGTGATCACGCTTGGAGGTGAAGGTGGCACGATGGGCTGGGTCGATCTATGGCGCGACATCCTGTTCTGCGACGTGTTAAGCGGCGCTCCCACACTCAGTGGTGTTCCCTTGCCGCTGCCAAGGTGCTTGATCAATCGCGGCAAGGGAGTCGAAGGCTGCCCTAAGCCCATGAGGGGTATTGCTGTTGTTGATGGTTGCCTCAGGATGGTTGAATTGGATGTTCACGGTGAAATGCTTCCTACGCGTGACCCTGAAACTGGGCACTTTGTTGTGAGAGTCGATAACTGGGAGATCTACATGTATACCAACAGTAAGATCACCGGCGCTTGGGAGGATTGGCAATTGGTGCACAGAGTTGAAGCTTCTCACATCGATATCGACCAAGCACTGCATGATAACTTACTGCAATCGGGATTGCTGCATAATAAAACACAGGATGGCAAAGAGAGGAATTTGCAGAACCTCCTCATATCTCAACCTGCTCTCAGCCTGGATGGTGAAGATGCTGTTTACTTGCTGACCAAGGTCAAATTCATGCAACCTGAGGCTTGGGTTCTTGCTGTTGATGTTAAGGGCAACAAAATACAAGCAGTAGCTGAGTTTGGCACTGACACAAACTTGGGCTTGTCCCTCGCGTATTGTCCTAGTAGGATCTCCAGTTATATGGATGCATGGACTACTCCAGGTAATTAGATATATTTTAGCACTGAATTCCTAATCCTACGATTTATTTACATGTAGAAGGAGCAACCGATAGGACAATTAGTTCATCGAAAATCTGTTGAAAAGAGGATGCTCCATTATCGACAGGATGGAGACTTGAAGTTAATTTAGTCTGTGCACTTAAGAATTCACCGATGTTCAAAAAAAGTGAATCAAACTTGATAATCGCTCTACAGTGGCCTACTCCCTCTATCCCAAAATAAGTCCAACCCTAGGGTGTGTCAAGATTCATCCCTAGGGTTGAATTTATTTTGGGATAGAGAGTTTGTCACAACTGCTACATATCTACACTAACCTACCCATAGAAGTAAATGTGTTTAATTTCCCATTTGAACACAAAAGTATTGTGTACTTCCTATTTTTAGCTGGTCACTGTGCCTTCTCCTTTGTATAAATTGAGAGGATCGGGGGGCCTGAAATGAAGTATGCAAACCTGCTTTGTACTGACGATTCTAAATTTCTTTATTTTTCAGGTTTAAACATATCTAGCTAACGCTTGCATCAGAGAGGAACAGGATTATGTTGATTTCAAGCCTAGCTTATATATACTTTCTATAAAGTTATAACCCACTACATCCTAAAACTTAACATGCAAAAATACCACATCATCATCTACTAGCAATTATTATATCTTAACATACAAACATGCAAATCTACAATTTATTACATTCAATAACTCAACATACAAGCATATCAAACCATCCTCATATTATTTTCACAATATTTCAACATATATCCAGCCAATCCTGTATTTCTTCCTCTTCATTCAGTTTGATTCGGATTTGTGTTTTTTTAAATAGAGGAACTTAAGTTAAACAGTACTTAATTCATTAGTTCTCCCATTGCGTTATGTGCTCAAATGTCTGCCAATTTATTTTCCCCCGTGTTATATAAATGTTGTCCTATATTAGTTCCCCTATTGGACTACGTGTTTATTATCCATTGCATTACTTCTACTAATCTTAGAAAGTTGAACCCCAAAAAATATATGTTAATTTATGCTACACTAAAATAAAACCAACATTTCTAACACATCATGTCTTAGTTGTCTAATTCAATCTAGAATATCCCACAACAACGTGCGGGGTATTTATTAGTTATACACATATTGTTTGCCATGAATGCTGCCATGGAATTGGACCTCATTCTATCACCCTTCCGAGTGGTAAAAGATCAACAGTTAGAAAGATATGCAACTTTATATATGCATAGAAATAAACATAAAACAATTGCATGAACCTAAGGTGCATTGGTTATAAATGAGTGCATTGTCTCCCTCAAAATTCACCACTTTCTTCAACCATTTTTTACCTAATGCCACTACCAAATTTCTTGTCAGATTATTGAAAAAATATGTAAAAATAACCAAATTTGTAAATATGGACGTTGCTATAGAAAATGTGGCATATTCACTTACCAATGGAAAATAACTTTGCTACTCCGGTACATTTTGAGAAAAAAAGACATACTTGTTTATCTGTCTTCACACTTTAAATTTGTAATGCTGGTTATTTGTCTGCCATCTGATTCATTGATGGCCTCTCCATGAAAAAACAGGAACTCCAAGAATTTCATTCAGCATTGGAGGAGACGAAAGCTCATGTAGTTGGTCTATGGGCAGTGAATTTTCTTATTAAAAAAGTCAGTCGCTTTCATCAATTATCAGGCTACCATGGCACTTAGCTTAGTTGAGATCAGGCAGTCCAATCCTGTTACTGCTGTATATGCATATTGGGAACGCATAAACACATTCTATCATCATTACTAATTAGGGGGAAAGCGAAACGGTTCTTCTAAATTGCTTGAACTGCACATTGCATGAGCACCACCTGAATGCAATTTTGCATTGAATGGGTTGTGCAAAACCATTTAACCATGTTTTGAATAACCCTACTAATAATAGTACATATGGTTCTGCTCTACCAGGGTTTACTTTCTACGAGCCTATTAGAATCCATGTACTCCCTCCGTCCCAAAATATAAGTACTCACTTTGTTCCAAAATATAAGGGATTTGGATTGGATGGGACACATCCTAACACTACGAATCTGATAAACGGTTGGAAAAACCCTTTACCATTTTCATTTTCATTTTTTTTCTTGAAAACAGAATTGGAATGGTAGACCTGAAAACGGTAATGATATCGGTATATCGGAAATGGGACTGTCGAAACGGAATCTACCAATATTGGTCGGAAGTCGAAAATTCATGTCGGAATCAGCGGTTTAACTATGCACGAAGATGACTATAACTTTATTCTTTTATCATCACACTCCACATAACATCGTTATATGATGATTAATGATATGATAATATGTTTGACGAACAATATAAACAAAGTTCAACAATACTTCAACATCGATAAGTTGAGGACACCAAAGTTCAGCAAAGTCCACATGCCACACCCTAGGGTTAACAACGTTTTTCCCAGTCACTTCCCCTTCCTAATGGGCTGCAAGCCTGCCAGACTTCATCCGTGGGCTTCCGATGCGTTGGGTTGGCTGAGCCGCTGGGGACCTTTCAGAATTTTTTTCGGAATTTTGACGGAAATTACCATACTAATACGGTTAATGAGAAAACTGTCAGAAAAAACCTCCATCCCATTCGCTACCATTTCCAGAAGATATTACTGTTTCCATTTGCGACACTGACGGTTATCGATACCGATTGAAACGGTCGGTGCAAACTAGAAGCGGTAGCCGAAATCTCGGAAATTTTCGTACCGTTTTCACCCCTAGTCAGAACCCCTATCATCTTGATGTCGAGTTTGAATCACGTTCTTAAACCACAATAATAGATATAACACAACCCTTAACTATCAAAACCGGAGTAAACAAAGTCTCAAAGTGTTAAAACGGTTTCAGTTGACGTGACGTTTATGTGGTTGGTCTGACTTTGTTTTCGTCCCACGTGACATAGATAAAGTCATCGTCCTAGGTAACATAGATTTTGATAGTTGAGACACGTTATATCTTGTATTATGTTCAATTATATAACTCAAACTTGCATCAATATACGGCTGTGTTCGGCACAAGGAGAGATGTGAAAATTTTCATTTTTCGCGCGCACGCTTCTCAACTACCAAAAGGCGTGTTTCTTTTAAAAAATATTATATAAAAGTTAATATTAATTTTATTTTTAAAATTTAAAATAGTTAATATTTAATTAATCATTAGATAATGATTTAGCTCGTTTCACCTATGTTTCCAATCTTTATTGATATTCCCCTAGCCATTGTGACTGGAAAGGTCACGGGCGCATCGCCTTTTTCTCCACCGCTTCGCTTCCCCACTAGCCACAACCCAACAACTTCCACTGATCCACACTCAGCCGCGGGGAGAGAGAAAGAGAGAGAGAGATGGCGGCGGAGCTGACGGCGGCGCAGCTGCGGGCGTACGACGGCAGCGACCCATCCAAGCCGATCTACGTCTCCATCCGTGGCAAGGTCTACGACGTCACCTCCGGCCGCAGCTTCTACGGCCCCGGCGGCGCCTACGCCGTCTTCGCCGGCCGCGAGGCCAGCCGCGCGCTCGGCAAGATGTCCAAGGACGAGGCCGACGTCTCCGGCGACCTCTCCGGCCTCTCCGACAAGGAGCTCGGCGTCCTCGCCGACTGGGAGACCAAGTTCCAGGCCAAGTACCCCGTCGTCGCCCGCCTCACCGACGCCGCATGAATGAAAAAATCCCCTCCCCCAAATCAACCCTTAGATTATTGTATCCTCTTGTGCTCTGCAGCGTAATGCCATCCGTAATTCCATGTGTAACTTATTATTACTTCTCCCTGCATATACACTGGTGTCAGTGTGTCTGTGCTTGCAGCTTTGCTCTCTGGTTGCTTAATTAGCTGCCCAATAATCTGAATAATAAGAAATCTGGGAGTAATTTAAGTATTGGATTGTCTGGTATTTTTTGTGATTGCCGCTTGATTCTTATGCCATAGGTTGTTCTTAATCTTGATCCGAGTATTCCTTTATAGAAGAAGCAATGTGCTGAATGACTGAGCACAGAAATTTCATGTCTGTTGTTTGTTGTACAGGTTCATTTGGTTGTGTTCGTTGTACAGGTTCATTTGTTTTTGTTTATAAATTTTTTGTGGTAGTCGATGGATGGATGGTAGTGTTAGTTTTTTGTTCTTTCATTTCTCTCGTGGATGTTCTGATTGGGGACAAAAAGATTGTTACTGATGTTTGGTTTGTGTAGGCTGATAATTCCAGCAGTTTCCTGCAAGGAAACCAATCTAAACTCTCGAAAGGACTCTCTCTCGAGAAATGTTTTCTTGTTATTTGCATTTTAAAATCTCTCGTTATTTACATATCATTTAAATAGTTATGGAAAAATTAAAAAAATTTAAGAAAATATATATTACTTTAAACATGCAACTTAAAATTCAACTTCTACATATCATAACGAAATAAACAAATATGTGATATATCACTCTATAAACATGTAACTTAAAATTTAACTTCTACATATCTCAACGAAATAAACAAAATTTAACTATATCTAGTTGTATATTTGACTCCGAATATACAACTAGCAACAAAATAAACAACGTGACTCGGAATATACAACTAGATGTAGTCAAATTTGTTTATTTCGTTGCGATATGTAGAAGTTGAATTTTAAGTTGCATGTTTGTAGAGTAATATATCACATGTTAATACATCTTCTCATTTTTTTAATTTTTTTCTAATTATTTGAGTGGCATGCAAACAACGAGGAAACGTCCCCTCGAGAGTTTAAAATCCTCTCTCATTTCCTGCATCCTCGCTGTGTCTGCAAGAGCTATACTTCAAAATAAAAAATGGATACATTTAATTTTGTGTGAAAAGTATCGACGATATAGATCGTGACTACAATATTTGTAGAGTATGAGATCGGTACAAGGATATAAGGAAAGTGGCTAGCAGGCAGTGGTTGTAGCCTTAAGACTGCCATCTTATATTTTTTTAACAATATTAATATGAAATATCGTGTTGTTTGGTGTGGGTTGTTAAAAAATATGTTATATGTTTAATGGGTTGCTCAGATGTCTTACCAGAACTGTGACATATTTAACTGTTACGGTGGCTGATGCCTGATATTTTGTAGTTATATCTCGACATGATTTTTATGGTTACGTTAGGAACTTCGGATGATCCATGAAAAAACACAGGCAAATTGTTTGCAACATTGTTATGATTCACTGCATATCTGAATGAAATCATAAATCACCTTACAGATATTTAACACTAGTGAATGCACTGTGCGTTTGTGCCCATCCTGTTACGAAGATTCGTTATCGTTAGTTCCGTACAACCCTGGTTACGTGCAATCACATTGGTCTCTGTCCATCAGTTAAAGCGTGTTCACTTTGTTACCACTTTCAAATATGGTAGTACCAAATTTTAATAAGACAACAGACTAAATACATCATTGTCGATACTATCTTACCGAACTTATACATTAGTAATGGTAGAAGTTTCCACTTTTAAAAAATCTATCAAATATTGATAAAGCATTAAACTAAACGTAACCATTAAAATGTGTCAAAACTAGCAGGGTTAAAAGTGGCTATAAACTGAACAAACCCTTTATTGCCGCTGGTTGTTGGGCCGAGCTTCTTCTTGGGCCTTGCACACCGGAGAAGGACATGATGAGCTGATGGCTAGTTGGTCAAACTTGAGTCGTCCGATGCAGATGGGCGGTGGATGGAGGGGGAAACTACGTCACGCCACTGACGTAGCTACATGAAGTCATCATACTCCAGCCGATCCGCGTCCGTCACCCACATGCGCAACGTCCCACGCAAAACCCCTCTCGCCATCATCGTCGCCGTTGCCTCGTCGCCGGCTGCCTCCGTCGAGCGCTTTGTTCGCGGTGTAAACCGAAGAGGTGTCCAGTTGGGGGGTGATCTTCGCTTGTGTCGTCATCATGGCCTTGCCTTCGGTAGGCACCGTGGGGGGTGAGATTGGTACGGGAGCGAAGAACGGGAAGATGACAAATCTGACTTGGACCATGGCGAAGGCTGGCTGGGTTGGATCTCCCAGGCCAGGTCGAAATCAATTTGGGTGGGGATCAAACCCACTGTCATCCTCTCTCCTTCATGGTGTTTTATTTTCTGAAATTTTCAGGGTGTTACAGACATAGGGATTTATACTGGTTCAAACCCCTCGAAAGGTAATAGCCCTAATCCAGTTTATATGATTATATGGATAGAAGTAGAACACAGAGTACAATGGGGAATAGGAGGACTAGATGGATCTGCAGACTAGAAACTGTTGAGAACAGCCCGACGAGATCTTTTCGACGAATACAACGCTGACTTCCTCCGGATTGCTCCTGTGTATGGCTGCGGCTATGGCTTGAGACTCAATCCCTTCCCTGGATGAGGGGGCCTTGTATTTATAGCACAGATCATCTTCTTCTCTAAGTAGAACTCGGAGAGATAGAGAAGGGTACAGGCTGAATATATCAGCTACATTGGTGTTGTTCAAGGCTGCATCGTTTCGATCTCTTGGATCACTCTGGTTCGGTTGATATATTTTCCTACCTGATATTTCAATTCTATTTTAATTACATTATGTTTAGAGATGCATCGGTTTAGTTGGGACTGTCTCGGTTAGGTCTGATTGTCTGTCCTAGCCAATATATCTCTACAATCACAATGTTGTTTTAAATAGATTTGTTGTATCCATCACGTTAGACAGATCTATCGGTTCATCAAGTATTAGATTATCATATACAATCTCTTGCTGCATCGGTTAGGTTCGACCTACTAGATTGTTATTGATAATATAAATGTTATTAAGCCGATAAGTTCATGCTAATGTTTTATCAGAGTGCTAGCCGATGAGTTGTCATATACGTTATATAATCCAGATTGACAATGTTTTCTACTTGCATCGGTCGATCTCCATCTAGGGTTTTGTCGATATCGGCTAGATTACTTTGTTGGCTTAGATTATATTATGCATCCACCACCCTGAAAATTAGTCAAAAGCTTGATTGTCTAGATATTATGTTTCTTTCCATACTTAGTGCTGCATCAGTTAAGTTTGATCTACTAAGTCGTGCTTAGAACCATAATATCTAGCCTGCTTCTTAATTGCCAACAAGGATTTTATCGGGGTTTCAGCCGATGAGTTATCTGGATGTTGTATCGGCTTATAAGGATTACATATAAGTTGGATTAAGTCGATTGCAACAAAGGTTTCTCTGTTTATCTAATCGTTTGGATTTGATGACATCGGGATACAGGCCGATGTATGCTTTAACCTTCGAATGAACGCTTATTGGCTGGAATCACTCCATCGGCTTGTCAACCGATTGGCTGTTTTATCTGCTGTTTACATATCTTGTTAGTTGTAGGATCAAACTGATTGGCACACCTGCATCTCATCATTATTTTGGACCTGAATTGAAGCTAAGCAGATCTCCCAGACCGTCGTGTTTTTATGTCAACAATAGCCAATTGAAAGTTACTTTGTGCTATAGGCAAAGATGCAAACAATCAAATGTGCCCAATTGCATGGACAGTTGTGTACAAGGAAAACAATGAAGAATGGGACTGGTTTATGAACTTGTTATGTGGTGACCTGAAAGATGGTACTGAAGATGGCTAGGTATTCATTTCAGATCAACAAAAGGTAATAGTAAAGCACAAGTTGTTTTTTGTTTATCTTATCTGACGATGTAATCCTTTATGCTAACAAATGTGTTCTCTTGCAGGGAATCCTCAATGTTGTGGAGAAATGGGCACCTGAAGCTGAACATAGGAACTGTGCAAGACACATATATGCAAATTTGAAGAGACATTTCCCTGACAAGCAGTACCAGAAGAAGTTCTGGAAATGTACAAAGGGCCCCATGCAAAATGTTGTTCAATCTGGCAAGAGCAAAGTTACACAGGCTAGAGCCCAAGCCATCCTCAATACCCATCCACAACATTGGAGCAGAGCATAAGGTTCAGGTTAGGTTCAAACTGTGACTCAGTGGATAATAATATGTGTGAATCTTTCAATAAATGGATATTAGAAGCTAGATTCTTTCCAATAATCACAATGCTAGGAACAATCCGAAGGAAAGTTATGTTTAGGATAGATGACCAGAAGAAAAAGCTAGCTAGATGGACCACTATTATATACCCTGGCATTCGGAAAAAGCTGAATGTTTATATCACTGAGCCAACATTCTGTCATGCAATTTGCAATGGTGATGATAGATTTGAGGTTAAATACCATGACAATAGATTCAAAGTGCAGCTTGAGAAGAAAGAGTGCTCATGTAGGTATTGGCAGATGTCAGGGTTGTCATGCCCTCATGCAACTGCATGCATCTACTATAGAACCAATACACTTGATGACTATATTGTCCCATGCTACTCTGTGGATGCATTCAAGAAAACCTATACTCATTGCCTTGAACCAATAAAAGGGGTGACAAGCTAGCCAGAAGATGTCAGGGAGCCACTTAATGCTCCTGGGTATATCGAAATGCTTGGTAGGCCAAGGATTGAAAGAAGGAGATAAATGCATGAACCAGCAAAGCCCACAAAAATGTTCAAGTTTGGCACAAGGATGAGATGCAACAAGGGCAAGGTGGTTGGACATAACAGGTCTAGTTGTGGGAAACAGAACAGTGAAGCTGAGGCTAGAACAATAGGATCTCAGCCAGCAGCACCTCAGAGTCAGAACTTGGTTCTATCGAACACACCTCTGAGTTGTGCTCAAAGCAGGAAAAGAAAGTCAATAACACCAAGTGGCCAAAGTTCAAGCCTTCAATCAAGACCAAAAAAATCTAAACAGAAGGTTAGATTAACTCATTGTTGCTTACAAATTTGTACATTGAATGTGATTTAATTTTGCACTCATTCTTTCTGGATTGGTTCTTTTGCAGGCCCCTATGGAATCACAACAAATGGTCAGGGTTAATGCCAAGGCAAAGGTTTCTTCCCAGCATGGTGGTTCAGCTAGGATTGATCTGCAGGCCATTGTTCCACATTCACAAAACTCTACAAGTGCATCAGTCAGACTTATTTTAGGCAAAGCAACTATTCGTGTCTTAGCTCAGGAACCTACAAACCCCAAAGCCAGGAAAAGGCCAGGTTGTGCACTGCTTCTATTGCCATGGGAATCTGACAAGCTGTGAAATTGAGAAGTGCATCTGTCATGTAATGCAATCTGTGTATTGCAGGGCAATCAGCCCATGTATCCAATTATGCTTGTTTTCATTTGCCAGACAATTAGGTTGCTTGTTGTTGTGTTTGCCAGACAATTAGGCTACTTGTTGTGTTTGCTAGACTAAGGCTTTTTATTTTGTTTGTCAGACTATATGGCATTTGTGCCGAATCATGCTGAATATGAATCTGTGATGTATTGCAAACTACTTGGCATATTAATGCAATCAAGTTTCAACTACTAGTATTGCAAATATTCAGTTACATGCTTGGGATTCAGTACACATTTTATGCTGCCATACAAAAGTTTATTCGTCCAACATCAATCAGTGCTCCAATACATCTCATCACTGCATAATTCAACCGCACATTATTTTTGGTCCAACACCAATCATTGATCCAATACATATCATCACTGCATAATTCAGCAAAAGGTTCATACATTTCAACATTCATACATTACTTCCCAGGATACACAACGACACAAGGTTCCATCACACACTCACATACACAATGACACATTTCCTGCTTCATACACTCCAACATTCATTTCTTCCCAAACAAGAGCATAGCCAGCAAAAACACACATGCCACACTACATATGATCAACACATTTCTCTCAGTCTCCACCTTTCTATTCCTATCCTTCGAAGCAGTCAATTTTGTTGAATTATTGAGCCCAATTGCTCTAAGTGATGCCAACTCGGCCCTTGCTGCTTCAAGTCCTTTCGTCTCCTCTCCCAAACGCGACCTGCATTCTTCTAGCTCATGCCGTAGCTTCTTCTCCGTTCTTAACGACATCACAATATCTCGCATAGGGATGGCAAAGGGGCCCCGAACCCCGATACCCGGTGGAGAAAACATCCATTAGGGGCTGTAAATGGGCATATATTAGGCCCCATGGGGCTATTAACGGCCGAAAATCGCCCCCGTCGGGTGGGCCGGGGGCAGGGACGTTTCTTCCCTAATCCCCACGGGGCCCCGAGTACCGATACATCTCTATTCAGCCCATATAGAAAATTAAAGCCCAACATTGAAGGCCCATATTGTATATGTATATATATATAGAAAAAAAACCCTAGTTAGATCTCACACTTTGGGGACTGGGGTCTCCCTCTCCAGATCCAGATCGAGAAATCGAGCCGCCACCAGTGAGCTCGACCTCCCTGCCGTGCGTGCTCGCGCCGCGAGCTTGGCCCACCAAGGGCGCCGCCGCATCGACGCCTCCAGGCAACGCCAGGCTCCTGTAGTCCACACCGCGCCATCTTCTCCAAGCAAGGCTTCCGCATGGCTCCGTCATCTCCAAGGTCCAAGCAGGCCTCCACACTGCGCCGCCACCTCGAAGGGAACAAGCAACCTCACTTCACGCTTTCGTCGCCACATCCAGGCCGTTGCCACCTCAAGCCAGCCATAGCCTAACTCCTGCCATGGTTACCACGAGCACTGCTAGTACTGTTGTTTTTGGAGATCTAGTTTACGGTGAAGTTTGGTGTTCATTCACTCGTTTGTCTCAGTCTTATTGTTGTCTTGCTTATGGTTAAATGCCCAATTAAATTCCTACCTGTAAAGCCTTTTATACTGTGTATTGGCGCATTGTTTACTTGATGCTGGGTTTATTTCCTAAGATATCATTGTCGGGGGTGGCCACCCGACGGGTGCCCCGTACCTGCACAAGGACGGGGACAGGGAAAAACACTCCCCCGTGTACGGGGATGGGGATGGAGACGGAACAGAATTATCGCTACGGGGATGGGGACGGGCTAGCAAAACCCGACGGGGGCAGCCCCGTTGCCATCCCTAATCTCGCAGGTCATTGAGCAACTCTCAGGAAACTGGTCGTCGGCCCATCACACCAAGCGAAAAGAATCACACCCACCAACCTGCAACAATGAACCCTAGAACTAAATCAACCAATACCAACCAAAATCCAACCTGAACCACCAAATCAACCCAACTAAAGTGCTTACCTGAGCATTGCGACACTTGAAATATCTCCAACCGGGGTTATCGATGCTCCACGAGATCCACCTCGCCACTTTCGCCTTGCAACGACACTTCACCGGGGATTGGTACTCCAATGGACCAACCCGATACAGGACGGGAGAGATGATTGACTGTCAACAAGAAGATGATGACGCATCGCTTCTTGAGCCCACCATCACTGCTCCTCTGCGCGCTTCGCCGAGGCCTCCCTCCCACTCTCCACGGCGCCCAGCTCCGCCTCAAGGTCGCCCGCCACGTCGCCAAGTCTCGTTCTAGGGTTTTTGGGTGAAGAGAGGAGTTGCGCAGTGGCATGCGCCTTTTTTTTTGTCACCATTTATCTTCCTCCCAACAACCTGTGTCCGAGTCATCACTTGTGACCAAAGTCAAAGTGCCATATCGGACTATACCGCCAGACATATCGCCTTAGGACCTATTGTATCTAGTTTTTCGGTTCAATGATAAAAATCAGACAAGCGATAAATTGAGAGATCCGAAGTGAACTTATTCATTTTTCCTGTTACGGAGTGGGTGGCTGCCAAGCCAGTTGGGTTGGACCGGACCGGCCCAGGGTGATCAGGAGACTGAGTTACTCAACTACTGCATTATTATTCCAGCATACATCAGGTTAAGCAAAAATAAGAGGATATGAGTCCCGTTTAAGATGAAACACGGATGAAATAAAATGAATTATCTACTTAGTTAACATGATTAATTTATATTTTGAGAAGTAAATTTAACAAAATAGCTTAGAAACAAGCGGTCTATGTAATGTAATGCAGTAAAAAAATCTTTTTTTAAAAAAAACGTATTTCTAGAAGCATGGAGCATGATCGATTGTATCTGATCATCACTTTCGAACGGGACCAGAATAAGATCCTTTGTGCTGGCCAATCTAGTGGTTCTAGGCTGCGTTCGTTTTTGACGAGGGTTTGAACTCACTTTCTGTGCACGTAAAACGGAACGAATCATTAGTGCATGATTAATTAAGTATTTGCTATTTTTTCTTGAAAAATAAATTAATACAATTTTTTAAAGCAAATTTTGTATAAACTTTTTTTTAAAAATGTATCGTTTAATAGTTTGAAAAACGTGCGTGTAGAAAACGAGAAAGGTGAGTTGAGAACAGGGTTTCTGTTACCGCGGTAAACCGCGCGGTTACCGCGCTTACCGCGGGGTACGGTAAAAGGAAAACCGCGGTAACCGTCTTAAATTCAAATAAATTTAAAAAATAATTTGAAATTTTGATAAATTTTATACGAATTTCGTACGGTTTATCGCGGTTACCGTGCTTACCTGGGACACGGTAACCGCGCGGTAAACAGTAACGAAAACCCTGATTGAGAACTCTCTCCAAAAGTCTTAGCGGAGTAAACGGTTTGCAAGGTCGAGGGAATGAGGGTTGAATGTGTCCGGTTTGCAAGGACAGTTTTGTTTAGGACGTAAAAAAGGCTTTCCCATTTTTTATCGTCTCAAAACTCGTGTCTAATTTGAACAGAAACATGAGATGAGAAATTCAAAAGGTCCAGACTTGCAAGTACTTGCCGCAGACACGTCCGTAAAACGCCAAAATTCTCAACGCAGTTGCGTGTACCGAAATTCAACCAGAAGGTTCCACATCATCCAGAAAAAAAAGATACTCGAAATACAAAAGTTTTTTTTTCTCCTAGAGCCCATACCGACCCAACTACAAAATGCGCCGAGGAGGTTTGTGCAGCACAGATCCATAGTTCATAGTCCGCTTATGTATATCCACACGGCTTTAGCAATCAAAAAATAATCACCGAATAGAATTTTTATTTACATGTTTTTAACGATTTAAAAAGTAAATAGTGTAAAATAAACTGCAATGAAAAATCTCAAAATTGGGTTCAATATTATGTTCTAAAATTCAAATTTTGATTTATGCTTAAGCATAAGGAGGCTGTCATCAAACGTCCACATAATGTTCAAGCAATATCATAATAATAATCCAGGTTCAAAGTAGAGTAGCTAATAAAGAGAATATTTCTCCAACAACATTACAGGCCAAGAAATGTCCCAAGCGTGGTTACAAAATAACACACCTTGAGATCTTTACGCAGTGAAACAGCTTGCTTCTTAGAACATAGGCTTATTATATCTTCAGCATAACATCTTTATGCTGTACTTGCTTTTCCATAATCAGCTTGCTGCGACTGGTCCATCAAGCGTGTCAAGTAGCACCTGTTACTGCATCCAAGGAACTAGCACAAACCCCCGCTGAAGCATACAACAAATAAACCAACTTTTTAGAGAGAAAGCAAACAATAATCAGATATATTGATGATATCATAAAATATTTTTTTCATTAAAAAATGGTACTCCCTCCATTTAAAAAAATATTTAAGGTTTAGGATAAAATTTGGTCAAACTTGAAATTCCGATCAATTTTATATCATAAAAATATAGATAATCCAATAAGTTTATGATAATATTGAAGTACTTTTCTAGGCAAATCTATACATACCATTATTTTTGTAAACTACAGAATTTGAGACATTATTGATGATTGGAATTTTAGAAGTTTGAATTAAATCTTGTCCTAAGCATAAAAAATATTTTGACGGAGGGAGTACTACAAACTCCCATCCAATTAGGACTTATTATAATACTAGTAACATCATTGTTAAACCGTTAACTATCAAGTTAGCCTAGCCATTGACTTAGTGCAGCCATATATCCTCTTAAGATATGAGTCCAACAGGAGAGTTCTCCACAATAAGTCCCTTGTACCAATTTAAGAAGAGAATGAATATTGGTCATCTTAACTATTAAATTACCAACCACATACCGACCTCACCAATACATTAACACTGTGCAGCCAACTACAGAACTGATAGGCATGTAAGGCAGTATAACAATGTTGAAACGCATCACATCAAAGTGTAAAATCAACTAAGCACGTGACCACAGAAACAAAACTATGAAGTATAAACTAGTAATGCAATATATTCATTACAAAGCAGGTCTACATACTTCATTTCAGCGCCCCCCCCCCCCCCCGATCTTCTCAGTTTATACAAAGGAGAAGGCACAATAACCAGCTAAAAACAGGAAGTACACAACACTTTTGTGTTCAAATAGAGAAAAGACATTTACTTCTATGGGTAGGTACTAGGTAGATATGTAGTTGTGACATAGGACACTATAAAGCAATTATCAAGTTTGATTCAGTTTTTTTGAACATCGGTGAATTCTTAAGTGCATAGACTTAACCGTTTTAACACTTTGAGACTTTGTTTACTCCGGTTTTGATAGTTAAGGGTTGTGTTATATCTATTATTGTGGTTTAAGAACGTGATTCAAACTCGACATCAAGATGATAGGGGTTCTGACTAGGGGTGAAAACGGTACGAAAATTTCCGAGATTTCGGCTACCGCTTCTAGTTTGCACCGACCGTTTCAATCGGTATCGATAACCGTCAGTGTCGCAAATGGAAACAGTAATATCTTCTGGAAATGGTAGCGAATGGGATGGAGGTTTTTTCTGACAGTTTTCTCATTAACCGTATTAGTATGGTAATTTCCGTCAAAATTCCGAAAAAAATTCTGAAAGGTCCCCAGCGGCTCAGCCAACCCAACGCATCGGAAGCCCACGGATGAAGTCTGGCAGGCTTGCAGCCCATTAGGAAGGGGAAGTGACTGGGAAAAACGTTGTTAACCCTAGGGTGTGGCATGTGGACTTTGCTGAACTTTGGTGTCCTCAACTTATCGATGTTGAAGTATTGTTGAACTTTGTTTATATTGTTCGTCAAACATATTATCATATCATTAATCATCATATAACGATGTTATGTGGAGTGTGATGATAAAAGAATGAAGTTATAGTCATCTTCGTGCATAGTTAAACCGCTGATTCCGACATGAATTTTCGACTTCCGACCAATATTGGTAGATTCCGTTTCGACAGTCCCATTTCCGATATACCGATATCATTACCGTTTTCAGGTCTACCATTCCAATTCTGTTTTCAAGAAAAAAAATGAAAATGAAAATGGTAAAGGGTTTTTCCAACCGTTTATCAGATTCGTAGTGTTAGGATGTGTCCCATCCAATCCAAATCCCTTATATTTTGGAACAAAGTGAGTACTTATATTTTGGGACGGAGGGAGTACATGGATTCTAATAGGCTCGTAGAAAGTAAACCCTGGTAGAGCAGAACCATATGTACTATTATTAGTAGGGTTATTCAAAACATGGTTAAATGGTTTTGCACAACCCATTCAATGCAAAATTGCATTCAGGTGGTGCTCATGCAATGTGCAGTTCAAGCAATTTAGAAGAACCGTTTCGCTTTCCCCCTAATTAGTAATGATGATAGAATGTGTTTATGCGTTCCCAATATGCATATACAGCAGTAACAGGATTGGACTGCCTGATCTCAACTAAGCTAAGTGCCATGGTAGCCTGATAATTGATGAAAGCGACTGACTTTTTTAATAAGAAAATTCACTGCCCCATAGACCAACTACATGAGCTTTCGTCTCCTCCAATGCTGAATGAAATTCTTGGAGTTCCTGTTTTTTCATGGAGAGGCCATCAATGAATCAGATGGCAGACAAATAACCAGCATTACAAATTTAAAGTGTGAAGACAGATAAACAAGTATGTCTTTTTTTCTCAAAATGTACCGGAGTAGCAAAGTTATTTTCCATTGGTAAGTGAATATGCCACATTTTCTATAGCAACGTCCATATTTACAAATTTGGTTATTTTTACATATTTTTTCAATAATCTGACAAGAAATTTGGTAGTGGCATTAGGTAAAAAATGGTTGAAGAAAGTGGCGAATTTTGAGGGAGACAATGCACTCATTTATAACCAATGCACCTTAGGTTCATGCAATTGTTTTATGTTTATTTCTATGCATATATAAAGTTGCATATCTTTCTAACTGTTGATCTTTTACCACTCGGAAGGGTGATAGAATGAGGTCCAATTCCATGGCAGCATTCATGGCAAACAATATGGGTATAACTAATAAATACCCCGCACGTTGTTGTGGGATATTCTAGATTGAATTAGACAACTAAGACATGATGTGTTAGAAATGTTGGTTTTATTTTAGTGTAGCATAAATTAACATATATTTTTTGGGGTTCAACTTTCTAAGATTAGTAGAAGTAATGCAATGGATAATAAACACGTAGTCCAATAGGGGAACTAATATAGGACAACATTTATATAACACGGGGGAAAATAAATTGGCAGACATTTGAGCACATAACGCAATGGGAGAACTAATGAATTAAGTACTGTTTAACTTAAGTTCCTCTATTTAAAAAAACACAAATCCGAATCAAACTGAATGAAGAGGAAGAAATACAGGATTGGCTGGATATATGTTGAAATATTGTGAAAATAATATGAGGATGGTTTGATATGCTTGTATGTTGAGTTATTGAATGTAATAAATTGTAGATTTGCATGTTTGTATGTTAAGATATAATAATTGCTAGTAGATGATGATGTGGTATTTTTGCATGTTAAGTTTTAGGATGTAGTGGGTTATAACTTTATAGAAAGTATATATAAGCTAGGCTTGAAATCAACATAATCCTGTTCCTCTCTGATGCAAGCGTTAGCTAGATATGTTTAAACCTGAAAAATAAAGAAATTTAGAATCGTCAGTACAAAGCAGGTTTGCATACTTCATTTCAGGCCCCCCGATCCTCTCAATTTATACAAAGGAGAAGGCACAGTGACCAGCTAAAAATAGGAAGTACACAATACTTTTGTGTTCAAATGGGAAATTAAACACATTTACTTCTATGGGTAGGTTAGTGTAGATATGTAGCAGTTGTGACAAACTCTCTATCCCAAAATAAATTCAACCCTAGGGATGAATCTTGACACACCCTAGGGTTGGACTTATTTTGGGATAGAGGGAGTAGGCCACTGTAGAGCGATTATCAAGTTTGATTCACTTTTTTTGAACATCGGTGAATTCTTAAGTGCACAGACTAAATTAACTTCAAGTCTCCATCCTGTCGATAATGGAGCATCCTCTTTTCAACAGATTTTCGATGAACTAATTGTCCTATCGGTTGCTCCTTCTACATGTAAATAAATCGTAGGATTAGGAATTCAGTGCTAAAATATATCTAATTACCTGGAGTAGTCCATGCATCCATATAACTGGAGATCCTACTAGGACAATACGCGAGGGACAAGCCCAAGTTTGTGTCAGTGCCAAACTCAGCTACTGCTTGTATTTTGTTGCCCTTAACATCAACAGCAAGAACCCAAGCCTCAGGTTGCATGAATTTGACCTTGGTCAGCAAGTAAACAGCATCTTCACCATCCAGGCTGAGAGCAGGTTGAGATATGAGGAGGTTCTGCAAATTCCTCTCTTTGCCATCCTGTGTTTTATTATGCAGCAATCCCGATTGCAGTAAATTATCATGCAGTGCTTGGTCGATATCGATGTGAGAAGCTTCAACTCTGTGCACCAATTGCCAATCCTCCCAAGCGCCGGTGATCTTACTGTTGGTATACATGTAGATCTCCCAGTTATCGACTCTCACAACAAAGTGCCCAGTTTCAGGGTCACGCGTAGGAAGCATTTCACCGTGAACATCCAATTCAACCATCCTGAGGCAACCATCAACAACAGCAATACCCCTCATGGGCTTAGGGCAGCCTTCGACTCCCTTGCCGCGATTGATCAAGCACCTTGGCAGCGGCAAGGGAACACCACTGAGTGTGGGAGCGCCGCTTAACACGTCGCAGAACAGGATGCCGCGCCATAGATCGACCCAGCCCATCGTGCCACCTTCACCTCCAAGCGTGATCACCGTGGTTGTGATATGGTAATGGAGCCGAGCAGCCTCGTTGGGGATCTTGATTGGGAATGGTCTCTGTGGTGAAGTTACAGACACCTCGCCGATATCGGTCCAGCTCCAGGACTCGGACTTGAACAATTGGAGTTTGAACCGTCCAAGGTGAGGGATAGCACAGCGATTGTGAAGTGCTCACCGCCGGGAAGGGGAAGGAGCCCAGCCTCGTCGTCATCGAAGGGGCGGGGCGGCTTGGTGACCCGGCGAAGCGACGGGTGTCCGGCATGGCAGCGGTAGATGAAGTAGTCGTTCTCCAATCGCGGTGGTGCGGTTGTGGAATCGATGCTCACGCGGAGGAGGAGAAGTCCATTGGCGGCGGAAACAATGCGGGCTTGCGAGACGGTGCCCCGGTTGGGGTCCTTGAGGCGGTGCACGAACATGCGGGAGGGGTTCGGTGGGGAAGCGGGGCAAATGGACACCTGGATCTGGGCATGTTCCGCGGTGGTGGCGTTGGGGCGGTGGTCGCCGATGTGGCCATCGGCGTCCAAGAGGATTGAGGGTTGAAGAAGAGGAGTGGCGTTGGTGGTATCAGTGGTGGTCGCCATGGACATTTGGATTTGAGGAGGAAGGAAGAAGGGTTCGTTTTTGGGGTAAGTCGATGGAGGCCGCGGCGTGAGTTAAAGAAGGAATATGTAGCGTTCGGAAGTTTTTTTTTATCTTCAGCTGAGTAACTCTTTGGGAAAAGTATACCGAATGTCCTCACTTGTCATCGAGTTACTAAAACGTCCTTAACCCGCTATACCAGACATCAGAGGCCCCCTAACTATCAAAACTGGGTCAGTGTTAGTCCCAGAGCAGTATTGTGCTCGGTTTTATCCTACATGGCGCATTGACCACGGTCTTCGGCGCTGAGTCAGCAGGGTGGTAGTTAGGATATTATGGGCGAAATGTTTGGTGCACGGTTAGCTTATCCCCATTCACCGAAACCCTAGCGAAGCAGAAACCGAGTGGGGCGGTGGCGGCAGTGACTTGGCGAGCGGCTGCAAGCGGCGGCCCGGAGATGTCGAGCTCGATGAGCGACGGCTCGTCGTCTACCCGTGAGTCGAAGGCATCTCCCGTGCCTTATCGGGTTGGTCTGCTGGAATATCAACCCGCGGTGATGTGCCGATGCCGTTGTTGACGACGAAATTTGGTAAACCTAGAAGTCATCATCGGTCTAGAGTCAGTATCGGCTTCAGAGTTCTAGAATCGGCCGATGGAAGCTATCAATCGCCAACAGTCGGATTCTTACTAAATTCGGTTAAGGAAATTAATCTATTAAAGAAAGTTTATCTAGAAGAGACCGGGTTCAAGGAGGATGCGGCATGGCAATTTATCTATTAATTAGGCAGAGTCGTTAGTTTCCTTTTAATTTTAGGAAAATGTGTTTAGTGTCCGATAAGGACTTTATGTGTTTCCTTTTATCTTTAGGAAAGTTTGAGTCGTGTCCGATATGGACTAGTATCTACCCATGGGTATAAATATGTACACCCGGGGTCTATGTAAATTATCTCTTGATCAATACAATTTCGGCGCATCGCCACCTTTTACCTTTTTACTTGCGACGAGTTCTTGTTTCAAGTTGGGCTGCATCGACTTCGATCTCCGACGAGGAGTAAGGCTTGTTATGGCGGTTTGCATTATCGGGATTAGTGCTTCCATCGCTTCGACACTCTAATCTTGTTCATGTAAGTCGTCGAGTTATCATATACATTATATAATCTAGATTGACAATGTTTTCTACTTGCATCGGCCGATCTCCATCTAGAGTTTTGTCGATATCGGCTAGATTACTTTGTTGGCTTTGATTATATAATGTATCCACCACCCTGAAAATCAGTCAAAGACTTGATTGTCTAGATATTATGTTTCTTTTCATACTTAGTGCTGCATCAGTTAAGTTTGATCTACTAAGTCGTACTTAGAACCATAATCTCTAGCCTGCTTCGTGATTGCCAATAAGGGTTTCATCGGGGTTTCAGCCGATGAGTTATCTGGACGTTGCATCGGCTTACAAGGATTACTTACAAAGTTGGTTTTAGCCGATGACAACAAAGGTTTCACTGTTTATATAATCATTTGGATCTATTGACATCGGACCACCAGCCGATAAATGCTTCAACCTTCGGATCAGTGCTTATTTAATCTATCATTACTAGCCGATTGGTTTCTACTGGATTATATTATTTTATTTTCATCAGCCGATTATCTTTATGTCATTATTTACTCAAGTATCAAGATCTATACTGGATATCAGCTGGTATCGGCGTCGGCTGGAATCACTCCATCAGCTTGTCAGCCGATCGGCTATCTTTTGATCTTCAATATATATATCTTGTCAGTTGCAGGATCAAACTGACTGGCACGCCCGCATCTCATTATTATTTTGGACCTGCACTGGAGCTAAGCAGATCTCCCAGGCCATCGTGTTTTTACGTCAACAGCCGTCCACCAGACAAGGCGGCGAGGTGGATCTCGTGGAGCACGGACAACCTTGGGCGCTGGTATTACAAGTGCCAAAACGCTCGGGTAAGTGAGGGATTTTGGTATTACAAGTTGGATTTGTTGAGTTTCCCTTTTTAGGGTTTGAGCAAACATCACTATAAATAGTATTTCG
Source organism: Oryza punctata (assembly GCA_000573905.2). Lineage (NCBI taxonomy): Eukaryota > Viridiplantae > Streptophyta > Magnoliopsida > Poales > Poaceae > Oryza > Oryza punctata. The sequence continues at coordinate 40,259,329 of CM002489.2, forward strand.
TTGGGCTTATGGTGGGCTTTGGTTTGACCAGTTTTTGTTTTTTCCAGAAATCTTTTTATTTTTACATTTTTTATTAAAATATCTACAAAATTAATTTTTTGTTTGGACGCGATCGCCTCTCGCCGCTTCCTCCTCGCACCCGTTCCCCTCCCCGCAAAAGTCGGCGCCCATAAGCCCATGACGCCCGAAATCGCTAATGAGCGATCATCCGCGCGCCCACTCCGCCGCACGGCGCGACACGTGGGGCGTGCAGAGGGGAGGGGCAGCGGGACGCGTGCACGTTGTGGGGCCCGATTTTTTTTTACGGTTTTCTTCGGTTGTTTTCTTTCAGTTTTTTTTTGTTTTTCGGTTTTCTTCTGGTTTTTTTATACGTACGGGATATAAAGTTTGTATACGCACGGTTTTTGGTTTTCTATACGTACGCGATACAAAGTTTTTATACCTACGTATACAAACTTTGTATATGCAATATTTTCTTCTGTTTTTTTATTTTTCTTAAATATGTACGTATATAAAGTTTGTATATGTATACAAAGTTCGTATACATAGTATACACACTTTGTATACATATATTTATTTTTTATGCATCAAAAGTATATACAAATTAATATATATATATATATTATATGCACATATGTATATATTTATATGCATATGTATACAAAGTTTATATGTAAGGGGGCGGCGGATCGACCCGGAGACGACACGTGGCAACTTTTTTTCGGTTTTTTCTTCCAGTTTTTTATCTCGGTTTTTGCTTTTTTGCTTTGTTCCGTTTTTTCTTCGTATTTGTTGTTTTTTATATATTTGCTGTTTTTTAAGATGTACATATACAAAGTTTGTATTTGTATGTATATCAAGTTTGTATTCGTACGTATATAAAGTTTGTATACACGTATGTAAAGTTTGTATACGCGTATACAAACTTTGTATACGTGATATATTTTCTAGTTTTTTATTTTTTTCAATACGTATGTATATAAAGTTTGTATACATCATATACAAAGTTTGAATATGTCCTATATAAACTTTGTATATGTTGTATATAAACTTTGTATACGTCATATATAAACTTTGTATATGTGTTAAAAATATATTCATAAATATATATATATATGTATACGTACGCATATACTTATATACATATGTATACGTATATATGTGTATATATAGTATATATATACGTATATACATAGTATATACATATAGTAGATACATGAGAGAGAGACTAGGGACTAGGGGGCGACTAACCGCGCGCGCACGGGGGTGCGCGACTGATCGCATATCAGCGCCCCCCATGACACCGCCCCACTCCGCCCGACGAATCCGCCTCGCACCGCCTCCGCTGCATCGCGCCGAGGCCACCTTCCGCTCCGCCTTCGCCGGGAGCCGCCGGACCGCCGTCCGCACCGCCTTCCACCGCCGCCGAGCCGCTTCTGCGGCAGCTTCTCCCGTCGCCTGTCGTTGGTGAGCGCCCCTCTTCCTCCCCACCCTCCTCGGCCGCCTCCCATGCCCGCCGTTGGCCCGCGTGTCGCGGCTTCCCGGCCGGTCGGCCGGCGAGTCGGTCGCCTTTGCTCGCAGCCGCCCGATCTCCTTCGGGAGAAGAAGCAATGTGCTGAATGACTGACCACAGAAATTTCATGGCTGTTGTTTGTTGTACAGGTTCATTTGGTTGTGTTCGTTGTAGAGAAATTTAACAATAAGCCACTCCATAGAGGTGGCTTTAATAAAATGCCATCGTCTAGAATGTCCTTATAAAAATACCACTCAATAGAGAGTACTCCTTAATAAAATGTCACTTTGGACTATTTTGAGGGGCGGACCGGCAGGGGAGCGGCGGATCACCGAGCGGCGGACCGGCGGGGGAGCGGCGGACCGGCGGGGGAGCGGTGGGCGGCAGCAGCGGGGGAGCGGCGGGCTGCGGCGGACCGGCGGGGGAGCGGCGGGTGGCAGCGGCGGGGGAGCAGCGGACCAGCGACGGTGGCGGGCTACGGCGGAGCCGGCGGTAGTGACGATGGCGGTAGACGGGCGGGGAGGAGCTCTCGCAGGGGTATTTTTGGCATTTTGCACGCTATATGTGATTAAAAGCCTCAAAACAACCCAAAGTGGTATTTTATTAAGGAGTCCCCTCTATTGAGTGGTATTTTTATAAGGACATTCTAGACAATGGCATTTTATTAAAGCCACCTCTATGGAGTGGCTTATTGTTAAATTTCTCGTTCGTTGTACAGGTTCATTTGGTTGTGTTCATCGGTTTTGTTTATAAATGTTTTGTGGTAGTCGATGGATGGATGGTACTGGTAGTTTTTGTTCTTTCATTTCTCTCCTGGATGTTCTGATTGGGGACAAAATGCTTGTTAGTGATGTTTATATTGTGTAGGCTGATAATTACAACTGTTTTCTGTAGGAAACTATTCTAAACTCTCGAGAGGGCTCTCGAGAGATATCTTCTCGTTATTTGCATATTATTTAAATAGTTATGAAAAAAAATTAAAAAAAATAAAAAGATTTATCAATATGTGATATATCACTCTACAAACATTCAACTTAAAATTCAACTTCTACATGTTGCAATGAAATAAACAAATTTGACTTGTAGTCAAATTTGACTATTTGACTCAGAATATTCAAATTTGACTCAGAATATAAAACTAGATGTAGTCAAATTTGTTTATTTTATTGCGACATGTAGAAGTTAAATTTTAAGTTGCATGTTTGTAGAGTAATATATCACATGTTAATACATCTTCTCAATTTTTTTTCAAATTTATTCGTAATTATTTGAGTAGCATGCAAACAACGAGGAAACGTCCCTCCGAGAATTTAAAATCCTCTCTCGTTTCATGCATCCTCACTGTGTCTACAAGAGCTATACTTCCAAATAAAAAATGGATACATTTTATTTTGTATGAAAAGTATCGACGGTGTAGATCGCGACTACAGTATTTATAGAGTATGGGATCGTTGGTACAAGGATCTAAGGAAAGCGGCGGCTAGCAGGTAGTGGTTGTAGCCTTAAGACTGTAAACTTATAATTTTTTATAGTATTAATATGAAACACTATATTGTTTGGTGTGGATTGTTAAAAAAAGTGTTATATGTTTGATGGCTTGCTCAGATGTCTTACCAGAACTATGACATATTTAACTATTACTAGAGCTGTCAACGAGCTAAACTTGAGCGAGCTTACCTGCCTAAGCTCGAGCTCGACACAAGCTCGAACCGAGCCTAATCCGCCTTCGAGCTTTTAAGCAGGCTCGGCTCGAGCTCGGTTAGGCTCGCGAGCTTGACCGAGTATAGAATAATATATATTTTGATGATAAAATTTAAAAAAACAATAATTACAATTAATAATATTGAAGAAAAAGATTACGAGAACTCAAGATTAGTATGTGATGCCAAAATACACTAATTTTTCACATTAATACATATTAATTTATCCTTAGACTACTAACATATCATATAAAAGATGAAAATTACACACAGTTAGATTCGTGAGAAGCTCGAGCTCGGCACGATAAAGCTCGCAAGCTCGTAGTTAGGCTCGGGTTCGGCTCGTTAAGAGTTCAAACCGAGCTCGAAGTGAATCTGAGGCGAGCAAGCTCGAGCAGCTCGCGAGCCTCGAGCTTTTTTGACAGCCCTAACTGTTACGGTGGCTGATGCCTGATGTTTTGCAGTTATATCTCGATATGATTTTACGGTTACGTTAGGAACTTCGAATGATCCATGAAAAAACACAGGCAAATTGTTTGCAACATTGTTCTCATTCACTGCATATCTAAATGAAATCATGAATCACCTTACAGATATTTAACACTAGTGAATGCATTGTGTGTCTGTGCCCACCCTATTACTGTTGATGATGAAATTTGGTAAACAAATGAATCGGAATCGAGATCCAATTCGAAGCGAATCTGAAGAAATGCGGGAATTTCGGAAACAGAGTTCGCATCGACTGGGAGTTTGTATTAGCCGATACTGAATTCAATACGGTTAGCCAATACAACTGATGGTAGCAAAGTTGTTAACGTAATCGATGTCCGATTCGAGAAGAGGATTTCAATGACATTGCAAGGTAAGGATGGAGTTCAAGATAAGTGATTGTATCTATTAATTAGGATTTTATGTAATTTCCTTATAGATATTTTCGGTAAGAGTCCGTCTAAGGGACTTGTTCGTCGGTTAGAATTGTATTAGGAAAGTATGAGTCGTGTCCATTATGGACAAGTTTGTAAATTTGGGTATAAATATAACCCTGAGGTCTCGTAAGTAATTAACCATCAGTTCAATTCAATCTCGATGCATCGCCACCCTTTTTCATTACTTTGTTTCGACGAGTTCTTCCTTTCGAGTCGAGTTGTATCGGTTTCGATCTTCGACAAAGAGGTAAAACTTGTTATAGCGATTTGCATTATTGGGATTAGTGCTTACATCTTTATGACACTGTAATCTTATTTTGCGAATGTCGCACCCAGAGATTTGCTAACCCGAATTCCAAGCAGAATGTGCATTAAGCCCATGTCCAGGACCGGCCAGGGTACACAAACGATAAAGTTGACATACAGATCCACGTCTTACAAATACCATAATAAGGTCTTACATAAATACAGCGGAAAAAGATAAACAAGCTATGCTAGATAACTAGACGCTCGTAGCGTGGCGACTCCAATCCAGGGGCATCCTCGACGGTAGCAACAAGCCTACTCCTCTGAGTAGCCTCCATCAGAAATGTACTCCAACTCTGGTGTGGGGAAGATAGAGCAAGACTGAGTACTACCCACTGTACTCAACAAGTCATACCAGGATAGGGAAAAATGATGCATGTAATACCAAACGAGGCTAAGGTTCATTTGCATAAAGCAGGTATTTAAAGACAATAGTTGAAAGCAGTAAAACTGTTGAAGTATTCAATCAGAATTAAATAATCACTGCCCAACGCTACACCACGTCGCGACAGGCCCAATCATCCTCCTGAACTACACCAGTTCCATTTAGTCAAATTATTAACAGTTGGACTAATCACGATGAATCTGATTGATCGCCCATAACCGCGGACACGGCTATTCGAATAGTTTTACTCTGATCAGAGGTGTACAACTGTACCCACAAGACACAGCCCCATGACACATTACCGTGTGCTGGTGTACCTCCACGGTACACCAAAAGGGACTGTGACAGGACCCTTCGCATAACCCTCCCTAACCAAGCGCACCACACCTCAGGTTTCGCCCCCACCTTTTAGCCAAGGCAGGCAACCCCCTCTCGTGCCTAAGTGAATCCGGAAGCCAATCAACGAGTAAAACCCCGCCGACCCAACCCCATCACACCCACCCTTGCCTAGATGCGTCAGCTAGGAAAAGATACATTACAAGCCCAGCCGTTGCCCACGCTGACTTGTGGAAAGTATGGTAATTCTTTCAGGGTTTCCCTCGAACCGGTCCTTAATTGCAATGGGTGCGACTAGCAAAACCATGCACCCACAGCCCACCATTTGTCATATTTTAGTTTAATTAGTACCGTGGTGGCACTTAAGTGAAAATATCATCATAGGGACTATGCTAAATAATTAGGTGAAATGACCCCCTTTAGTGTGCTATTTGGTCTAAGCATGGCTAAGCATTTCCTAAACCATCAACTAATCAAATTATTTCCCAAGCTATCAAAGGAACATGATAATCAAAATATAAGGTTGAGTACAATAGGTAATTAAGCTCATAAATGACATTATAAATCTATGCAGTATTTAGATAAAAGTAAGGCATTCGCAATTTAGGCACAATATGCTCAAATGAAAAGCATAACTTGCCTTGCTCTTGTGTTGGATCGACCTCTGCAACAACCTCGTAATACACGGGAGCGTCGGAACTGTCGATTTCTACACGACATACAAGGCACACAAGCAAAACATGCTATAAGACTACTAAAACAGGAAACTAAACTATTTTAATGGATTCTTTTCATTTTCATGAATTTTCTACAACTTGAATGGACTTAAACGGATCTCAGATGCATTAGTTATGATTTCTGTAAGTTTTATAGTGTTTTTACTATAAACAGAAAAGTACTTAATAAATTATTGCGTAATAAACCCAGTCTGACGTCAGCGAGGAGAGGCACCGGCACCGACAAACGGGCCCCACGAGTCAGCGGCACACGGGTGTCGTTCCATGGTGGACCAAGTCCACGGGACCAGGGCACAGGTGCACCACGTGGCACACACATGGCACCGACGCGGCACCGACGTGGCGGCCATGTGGCAGCCACGCGGGTGAGAGGGCTTTATGCTTTTCCTTTTATCTTTAGGAAAGTGTGTTTAGTGTCCGATAAGGACTTTATGTTTTTCCTTTTATCTTTAGGAAAGTTTGTGTCGCGTCCGATATGGACTAGTATCTACCCATGGGTATAAATATGTACACCCAGGGTCCCTCTAAATTATCTCTAGATCAATAAAACTACTATCAGCGCATCGCCACCCTCTTTCTAAGGTTTTTACTTATCAACCGGCGGAATTTGGCGCCTGACGCGGGGCTGCATCGGCTTTCGATCTCCGGCGAAGAGTAAGCTCTACATTCCATCGGGCCTTGGTGAATATATCGGCTACATTGGTGTTGTTCAAGGCTGCATCGCTTCGATCTCTTGGATCGCTCTAGTTCGGTTGATATATTTGCCTATCTGATATTTAAATTCTATCTTTAATAGCATTGTGTTTAGAGATGCATCGGTTTAGTTGGGACTATCTCGTCTAGGTTTGATCTTCTGTCTTAGCCGATATATCTCTACAATCACAATATTGTTTTAAATAGAGTTGTTATATCCATCACATTAGACATATTTAACGGTTCATCAAGTATTAGATTATTATATACAATCTCGTGCTGCATCGGTTAGGTTCGACCTACTAGATTGTTGTTTATAATATAAATCTTGTTAAGTTGATAGGTTCATGCTAATGCTTTATCGGAGTGCTAGCTGATGAGTTATCATATACATTATATAATCCAGATTGACAATGTTTTCTACTTGCATCGGCTGATTTCCATCTAGGGTTTTGTCGATATCGGCTGCATTACTTTGTTGGCTTAGATTATATAATGTATCCACCACCCTGAAAATCAGTCAAAGACTTGATTGTCTAGATATTATGTTTCTTTTCATACTTAGCACTGCATCAGTTAAGTTTGATCTACTAAGTCATGCTTAGAACCATAATCTCTAGCCTACTTCTTGATTGCCAATAAGGGTTTCATCAGGGTTTCAACCGATGAGTTATCTGGATGTTGCATCGGCTTACAAGGATTACTTACAAGTTGGTTTTAGCCGATGACAACAAAGGTTTCATTGTTTATCTAATTGTTTGGATTTAATGACATCGAACCTCCAGCCGATGAATGCTTTAACCTTCGGATCAATGCTTATTCTATCATATCACTTATCGGCATCGGTTGGAATCACTCTGTTGTTTACATTTCTTGTCAGTTGCAGAATCAAACTGGTTGGCATGCCTGCATCTCATCAATATTTTGGATCTGCACTGAAGCTAAGCAAATCTTCTAGGTCGTCATGTTTTTACATCAACAATTCCGTACAACCCTGTTACGTGCAATCACATTGGTCTTTGTCCATGAGTTAAAGCGTGTTCACTTTATTACCACTTTCAAACATAGTAGTACCAAATTTTAATAAGACATCAGATTAAACCCATCCTTGTTGATGCTACCTTACCAAACTTACACATTAGTAATTTTAGAAGTTTCTACTTTTAAAATGTCTACCAAATATTGATAAAGCATTAAACTAAACACAACCACCAAAATGTGTCAAAATTTGCAGGGTTAAAAGTTGGCTACAAACTGAACAAACCCTTTTACCATTCTGGCCGCTGGTTGCTGGGCCGAGCTTCTTCATGGGCCTTGCACACCGGAGAAGGAGATGATGGGCTGATGGCTAGTTGGACAAACCTGAGCCGTCCGATGCAGATGGACGGTGGATGGAGGAGGAAACGTCACGCGCGCTGACGTAGCTACATGAAGTCATCATACTCCAGCTGATCCGCCGACATGCGCGACGTCCCACGCAAAACCCCTCTCGCCATCGCCATCACCATCACCGCCGCCGTCGCCTCGTCGCCGGCCGCCTCCCTCGAGCGCTTCGTCTCGTCGTCTCGAGGGCTCGGGTTCCGCGGTGGCCTCCTCGTAGGGAGGAGGAGGAGGGGTTTCGGAGATCACCGCCAATCCGCCATGGTGCAGCACCAGAATGTCCCGCGCAAGCGGCGGCCCGAGCAGGCCGCGGCAGCGCGCTCGTTGCCGCCGTCGGCGGCGGCGATCTTCAACGTGGAGGCGGAGGAGGGCGGGGCCGGCGATGTCCCCTTGCACAAGCGCGTTAAGGAGGAGATGCTGCCGCCGCCGGCGCCGTCACAGGTAGATTAGATTGAATTTTTACATTTTTTTTTCTTTTTTTTTGTTTTGTTTTCCTCCTCGTGGCTACGTGGCACTGCATTTCGGGATGCTTGGCCTGTTCCCTCTTCTAAAGAAATGGTGCGACGGATTTCTCCATTGAGAATACTAATATATTTTCTCCGGATTAGGAGTGAGATCAACAGAAACTATTTCGTTCAGTCAGCAAGAAATTACCACAAGAAATATCTTATAGAAATCACTAATAGCTATACCAAAAAAACAACAAAACATTATTGACACGGGTTTTAAATAATTGTACTCCTTGCTTTAATCTGGGTATGCAGGCCAACGTGTTTTTTGATGGAGATTATCCATCCAATTAATTAGGTATTCAAGGGTAATTGGAGAGGAGGGATATTATATTGGTTATTGCGCGAGAGATGCTATTATTACCTTTTTATTTTGTTTTTTTTCAGCTCTGGCAACAAATGGATTTATTTCCGAACAAACACAAAAAACATTATGATTGCGTTGTTAGCGTTGATTTTAGGAAGAATTGAGTAAGCCAAACTTTGGCGCAACATGCGTAAAGGCGGAGGATACGAGTCCGTGATTGTGGTATTGGATTTGGGATGAATTGTTTTTGTAGGGTTTTGTAACGTAAAGTGTGGTCGGTAACCAAACATACACTCCATCTATGCAAGTGAATGCTACTACCACTACTGGACAAGTCATCTTTGTCACCGGTTGATAACCCTTATTAATTCCGGTTATGCAATCGTGACGGTTGAAATAACCAGTGCTAAAGATGTATATCAAATACAAAAAATATGTAAGAAGTGGGATTTCAAAAGATCTCTCACCTCAGCCCTCACGCGTGTAACCATTCTACCAACTCCACACATCTGACTTGGATAGAGATGTTTTTTTAACTAACCCTGAAAGCATATTTAGTACCGGTTGGTAACACCAATCGGTACTAAAAATATATTTAGTTCGGGTTGGTGTTACCAACAGATACTAAAAATGCATTTTTAAAAATGTTTTTGAGACTTAGGCTTTTAGAACCGATACTATATCAGTTCTTAATCTATCCGAGATATTTATATTTTTAGTACCATGATAAAAAGATTAGCTCTCCAATAGTGTACTGCATTGAATGCTACTATATCCGTTCCATGTCTCGCCAATTTGGATGTTTGCTCTAGGCACTCCAGACAAATTAATCTGGAAATGGAAATGCCATACCATGTCCTTTTATTCTCAGTTTGATGACACGTTGGTAAAAATTAGATGACTTGACTTTTACTGGTAAAAAATCGTCGCGCTACTTCCTCTTTAGTTTGGTGGGTGCGGGTAGTTGTAGGCGCTTTGCAAGTGTTTGAAATTTCATTGCTATTTCGTTCAGTTATTATGTGTCCATTTTTAATACTGTTGAATGAGCGATTGTGGTAAAATACTTATCGACTGCGTGTATGGGAATATGTAAATCTTGTAGTGAGTTGTTAGACATTATTATAAGTTAGGAGTTTTTAAAAGCTCAAAATCTGAAAAATTATCAGTTGTAAAATGGGGCAACATACAAAACATATCTGAAAAGTTTGGGACTTGATTGATAGCGTTGTATCTATATGTATTTGTACAAAAATCCTTTTGTGCTAACATAATAATCATATACTATGTGATTAGCTAGCACTTCAATTTATCCTCTAAGTACCAACATGATGTTTTGCAGGACATGCACATCCTCGATGGAAGTAGCCCATTAGGGTTGAGATTAAGAAAGAGTCCATCTCTTTTGGAGCTGATTCAAATGAAGCTGGCAATGGAAAATCCAAAAAAGAAAGACATCAAATCTAGGTCTCTTATTGCTAGTGAACGAGTGAAAGCTTCCAACTTTGCTGCAGATTTTTTGAAAATTGGCACTTGGGAGGTAAGAGATTTCTTGTTAACTGTGTTATTAGTACATATATGATATCATGTAGGAGTAGTAAGTACAACTTAGGTGTTCTCTTTCCCAAACTTTTGGTTTAACATTAGAGGAAATATTGCTTATTTGCAGTGCACGTCACAGTATGAAGGTGATTTGGTGGCAAAATGCTATTTTGCTAAGCATAAGCTTGTCTGGGAAGTTCTGGATGCTGGTCTCAAGAGAAAGATAGAAATTCAGTGGTCAGATATTATTGCTTTGAAGGCAACTTGCCCTGAGAATGGAATTGGAACCCTGGATCTTGTGGTAATTTCCTTAGAATATAGGCTATGTTTGTATTAATGCTTTGTTGCAATACCATAGTTTCTTAGACAAGCTTCTATTCATTTCTGAAGTTGGCCCGACCACCAACATTCTTCAAAGAGACTGATCCTCAACCAAGAAAGCATACACTGTGGCAAGTTGCATCAGATTTCACTGGTGGGCAAGCAAGCATAAACAGGTAAAATATTAGTTTGTAGTCCATTATATATAGAAACATGTTTCATACACAAAGGTTGGTTATTATGCATGAAAGTTGTGAGCTATGAACCTACCGTAGTACTTTTTGCTGAACATGTTTTAGTTTCGCATACATGATTATTCTTGTGATTTTTTCAACTTTTGCTAGTTGTTCCACTTATATTATTATCTACCGACCTCTTTATTTCGATTCTAGATGCATATTTAAGGAACTAACTACTAAAATGAAAATGATTGAAATGCAGGAGGCATATTCTACAGTGTCCATCAAGTTTATTAAGCAAGAACTTTGAAAAGCTTATTCAGTGTGATCAGCGACTAAATTATTTGAGCCTTCAACCGTATATGATAGATTCTCCTGTTTTTAGACCTAAAATGGAAAGTTGTATATTTGAAAATCCAAATAAATCAAAGAGCTGTTATGGTTTTAGTGACTTGGAAGGTGAACATGAAGCCCACTTATCCAAGTATATTCATCATGTATCAGCATGTGATTTTCCTCTAATGTCTAAAAGGGATGGAATGAAGGATGATATTGCGAACCAACAACAGTCATTTTCTCGACCAATTAATTGGGGTAAATTATTCTTTCCTCCAAGGCATGGATGATATGTTTATATATGACCTATTATATCTATCTAATTATCTAATATTAAATGTTTTCAGGAGCCAGTGATGTAGATTTGCAAGTTGATGTATCTCAAGAACTAAAGGGCTTTCACCCCAACTCATTGAGTCAGACGAGATCATTGTCTATAGATGACTTGTTAATCCATCTAGATGATTGCATAGTTGAGCAAACTCCTGCAGGGAGTAACCCTTCATTGCCCATTAGTGAGGCATCATCCAATGAATTGTTGGAGAAGATTACCCAGCAGCTTTTGAGCGACTCACAGGTTACGCCAGCCTCAGATGAGAAACGGGTGATGGCAAGGGTGGGTTCTCTTCTTTCTCTGCTTCAGAAAGAGGCAGTGCCAGCCAATTTACCCAAGTTTGAGCCCAATGACAGCGGCAAGATTGGTTTAGTTGAAGTGGGAATCAGCTCAGCACTTGATATGGGAATTGCAAATGGCACAAACCCTCCTACCATCTCAAGAAAGGATTCCTACGAGGAGCTCTTGTCAAACTTGTTCAACATATCAGAGGATTTCGATGACTGAAGCAGGTTGGCTTTCCGGTTCTCATCCCAAGAATTAGAATATGCTATGCAAAAGATGTAAATATGAGTGATAAGTTAGCTCCTTCAAAAAAAAACTATTTTAGCACCTCCTTTGTAAACTTTTAAATGATTCATTAGATTGCGTTGCGTATTCATTAGTTCATTGCTGAGTAATTTTATTATGCAACAATGAACTGCCAACTTGTTCATATTAATCATTTCAAAAGGGCATACATTTATGTGATAGTACTCTTCTCAACTAGCACTTCCTAGCTGCATGTAGGTTTCAACAGAAGGTGATGACGAGTGCGTGTACGCTGCTACCTGAAATTACAAGTTTATTATGTTTTTGTTCGGAAATATTGCATGGGTTATCTAGTGTGGGAGTTTGTTCAAACAACATGAATGTGTGGAGTACAAGCTGGTCAGGATATTTCCTCAGTGTGTCTCCTATTATAAAAAGGTATGACTATTTTCTAAAAAAGTTACAAGAGCTAATAAATGTGGAATTAACTATGAAAAAATATTTGTACAAACTGTTGATATGGTTCTTAAATTGTGATCCTAATTTGAAATCATCTTGTTACTTCTAAACTTTGAACATCAATAACTAACCATAAAGTACACTATTTACTGTAGTTCTCATGACTCATATCTAAAGATATAAGTTTAAGTTGTGATACCCATGAATTGGATTTGAAAGCATTGTATTGGATTCAGAAGCATTGCACTATGTAGCAAAAGAGCTTTTGCAAGTAAAGGGAGTCTTGCAAGAGCTCTTATAACATGTAAACACTTGCATTTAAATAGAATACATTACAAGTATCTCGCATACACTTACAGCCTAGAAACAAATAGGTACAGCAAACAGAACCCCCTTCATCTACACACAACCATAAAATAAAATAAGATGAATTGAATTTTACACAAGATAAAGACATCTGGGATACTCTGAAACTGGTATCCAAAGATGTGTAGAACTTTTAACCTTGATAATATTTCTTAATCTAGGCCTATAAGGTATCAGGTGGTGGTGCTTCTCCCTCCTCATCAAAGGCTTCATTTTCATCGAGCATGTTCATCAGCATGGATACCTGCTCATGAAGCATGGAATTTTCCTTCTCTATCTCTGTTCGCTTCTTACGCTCATCTGCGAGCTGCTTTTGTAGAAGCTCAAGCACTCGGGAGTCTTCTTCCAACTGTTCATTCAGGCCATTGATCTCACGGTCCTGCCACAGCATTTCCATGAATGTAAGAGTCAATGTATGCTTCATAGAGCAACAAATAGAGTCACATATAATTTAACTCTGGGTTTAACTAGACCAACACACGTCATAAATTGAGGATAAAGTTAGTTTTTCCAAGCCTTGATCATCGATGAAAAAAAAAAGAGAAAAGTATACCAGATGCATCACGATATTGTGCTAATGTGGTATTGTGGTACGGTAGCAAACTATTAGAAAGATCATGAACCTTTCTGTTCATTTCTTGGATTGCTATCCTCCTCATGCTCTCCACCACATCAACATTCACAAGCTTGCGTTTCTTGCCAACCAGCCATCCCTTGGGATATGACGCAGGCTCGAAGTCTGGTGGTGGGAGCAACATTTCAGCAGAACTGCGCTTGCCGTTGATTGGTTCCAAAGGCTCAAACAGCGCCTTCCGCTTCTCAGATAAGTTAGCTTTTGGATCTGGATGAACATCGTCGTCAGTACTTACTGCATTTGCATCATCTATTTTCATGGCCTCTTCTTGAGCCTGATTGTTCGGTTGATCATCAGCAGTCTCTTTGTTAAGTTCTTGTTGCAAGCTCCGGCCATTGGCTGGAACATACATATTGTTAGTCAGATTCAAGAGTCAGTGCACTTCTCTAGCTAAAATCTAATGCATAACAGGTGAACATTATAACTACATGATTATATGGAAGTTCTTTAATTTCAGAGTGGTTAGGGGCAAGTCAGCAAGAATGTGTTCTGCTATCATGAGATACAGCCTGATAACTTGTTAGCATACATCAGCTCAAGAAAAGTGACCAAGGGTCTTTCAATGTATTTATATGACATACTGACATATGTAGACCATCCTTGGTGATGAAGCAAAGTATCAAAGGTACAGAAACAGCAACTATCTGGAACATTAACATACACAATTATACAAATTATCTCCTGCAAGTTCTATGCATTGACAAACCTTTTACATTTTCAAGAGCAAATTGATTGGTTTACTTTGGCCTAAGGCCTAAGCTAACTGGTCAACGACACATGTTCAAAAAAAAAAGTCAATATTGCCACATGCAACGACACACTAACCTTATTTAACACTGCTAACTGCTAAGGTCGACAACTTGCTATTTAATCTGACATTCTGACCCCACAAAAAAAATACTGCACGTGAGGCCATAATTACTGTATGCGACCAAGCAAGTTCGTCTATGTCTTTGTCAATACCAAAATTATCTAGATGCAGCTGCAACTTAATTTGGAGTTGACCAAAAAAACAGTGAAATAATAGAGGATACATGAGCAACAAAAGAAGTAGCAGCTAGATGCAGCAATAAAAATCCCATTCCACAAAGCAAGGCAGTACCAAGTTACTGAGAGGAATATGATTTGTTTCTGCAAGCATATTCGCACTAACACTGGTAAGCTACCCAGCACCGACAGGTGCAGTTTCAGAATTTTGGTGGTAAGCCGGTAAAGACAAGCAAATTAAGCAGGCCACATCCACTTAGTTATCAAGGCGTCTCTAAGTCTTAATCCTCATGAGCTTGCACCAAATGGACCAGCCAAACCGTTGCGTGATTAACGTGTTCGGAATAATAATTATATCGTTTCAGTGAGCTGGCAATAATTTAATCCCCCACGAAACATCTCACTCAGAAATTATTCCACGCTACCAGCTACTGTACGTTTAACAGCAGGAAATTTCGAGGATACTAACTTCTAAGTAGCCAAGATTACCAGTAGTTAGGTGTAAAACCGTAAATCAAACTGTTCTATGGTTGGTATAACTTTTTTTTTACTGACAAAAATGTAGAGAAGCTTGGAAAGGGACTGAATTTGAAGCTAGCGAGATTTAATCAACCAGAGCTTATGAGAGAAGGATGGAAATCTCATATCTGAGCAGAGCAAGACGAAGCAGGAGTCGAAATCAGCATGATTTACATTTGAAGCATGTAATTAACAAAGCACCTGAGGCTGATCTCTTCCTCGACTTCCAGAAAATCCGCGGGGGATCAGCCGAAGCAAGCTCCTCCATGGCTTTTGCTCCTCCTTCCCTGCAGCAGAGAGAATCAAATCACACCAAATCAGCTCCTTCTTCCTTTGTCCTTGATTTTCTCCTCCCCTCCATGAGCCTCTTGAGGGCTTGATGCTCTCGACTGGGGAAACAAGAACCACACCAAAGCAAAACAAACAGAGAGAAAAATCAAAATAAAAAAATCTCACCTCTTCTACTTCTTGATTCCGAAGCTACCTCGACCCGTTCTATCTGCTTGCTACCTGAGCTCTCTCTCTCTCTCTCTCTCTCTCTCTCTCTCTCTCTCTCTATCGGTGCATGCGTGACTTGTGAGTTGCGTTATCTTGTGGTTCTTGGCTGAGGAAGGTTGCTGGGACGGCGAGGAGAGAGAGAGAGAGAGGAGGGGTCACCGGGTCGCCTTCGCCTTGGAAGCAACTCCCGTTTCTTGGCCGTCTCGCGTGCGTCTCCGAACGCCTTTGGCTTTTGCTTTTGAAGGATGCAGCGAGCGAGGCTGAGAAAAGGCTGAAACGGCGTTGGCGCGCACGGGGGGGCGTTGGTTGCGGTCGCGCTTGGATTACCCGCCAACAACCTCGTCTCTCTCTCTCTCTCTCTCTCTCCTCCTCCTCCTCCGGATCCTCTGTGGCTGCTGCTCAGCTCTCCTCAGCCTCCTCCTCCTCCTCCTCCGGATCCTCTGCGGCTGCTGCTCAGCTCTCCTCAGCCTCCTCCTCCTCCTCCTCCTCCGGATCCTCTGTGGCTGCTGCTGTCTTTTGTGTATCCAATCCTTAGGATGACACTCTTCTATAAGCCACATCTTCTACTAGAATCCCCAGTTACTAGAAACTCCCTTAAGCGGTTCATATTTTTACCTAGATTCTGAGAACTATAGCTATAGAATCTGGAAATGAACTTCTCACTTATTTCTCACTAGCTGCTTCTCAGAATCTTAAACTCCCCCAAATAGACCATGAGTTATTGACAGGTGACCATCCTTTATTTTAAAATATAGAATTCTAATATTTGATGTGGTACATTAATATGAATCTGAACAAGTAATCTGTCCAGATTTATATTATTAGAATATACTACCTCCGTCTCATAGAAACAAATATAGAATGGGATGTATGAGACGAAGAGTATCTCATTTCTTACTACTAGTAGTACTAGTTTATCGGAGTAGTATTATACTCTCTTCGTCCCAAAATTTAAAAACCTATTATCGAACTAAACATTTTATACTACTACGAAATCTGAACCGTAGTAGTATGAAATATCTAATTCGGTGCTATGTTTATATTTAGGACGCAAAAGAGTACTTCCTCTATCCCATAAAAAGCTAACCTAATACTAGATATTGACACATCTTGATACTACGAATCTAAACATTTTATCCAGATTCGTAGGACTAGAATATATCAATATTTTGTATTAAGTTGATTTTTTATAGAATGGAGTATTCAGATTTGTAGTATTGAAATGTGCTAAAATTATGTATTAGGTTGGTTTTTTTAATAGAACGGAGTACTGTACTACTAGTAGCTGGATAAAATTGAAGGCAGCCAAGGCAGGCCACCAGCAGCCGTGCAACCCAAAGCTGCTAATCATCATCAATTCCGGTGTATTGGCAGCACAGCGACTGACACCCGCATGCATGGAAGGATGCAGGCTATCAATGCGCATAGCCATGTGAACACCAGCATTGGACCAAGCCGCGAGTACGTAGTACTACTACTGTACTACCGTCCTTTTCTCCGACCTTTTCCATCTTGGGGGCCCAACACTCACTGGCTCACTGCACTGGGCCATAGCTGAGCCCAATAGCTCACTAGTAGTTTTGAGGCTTTGGCTGGCCCAGTTAAAGACATCAGAATTCTCTTCCAGAAAAAAAGGGAACAACACTGACGACTAAGTTATGCATTGCCCAGTGCCCACGCTGCTACAATGACAGGCATGGTCAGGCAACAGATTTACAGAGACAAAAATGTTACCGCCAATAGAGCGGTTTTATCCCCTGCTATGGCAACAAAACAAGGCACACGGACATGTCAAACGATCCATCTCACTATCAAGACCCAGAGATTGCTAATTAATTACATCACCTAAAGCAGTCAGGTTAAAAAAAAAAGGGACTATCCAACTCCGACTTTGAGCCATAATTGACCCAGAAAATTTCTACCAACAGATTATTGCTGAGACCTCAACCTCCCAACCTACATTGTATCCTAAAACGAAAACCTGTAACCTATATCATGGTTCATCTGGTACAAATCGATGCTGCTGCTACCGATCGTTGATCAGTGCAACGTCAGGCCTTGGCAGAATCAACGCAGCCAATACACTGGGAAGGCTCAGCGAGGCCGTAAATGGCCTCAATGCAGCTGCTATGGAATGCATGGTGGCAGCCAAGGACGACCACGACTGGAGGAGCATTGTCGCCAGCATCGTCACCTTGAGGCCTGAATGCTATATCGAGCTTGCACAGCTGGCACCTTGTCCCCAATGGTTCAACTGGTGGCGCCTCATCCTTGTCTGTCAGAGCTGAAATCGCAACGAAGAAAATGTGATTTAAGTCAAATGGTTAAGACGAACAGCGAAAAAGCAATCTTTGCCTTGCACTTAAACTGTGGTGAAGAACTTTACCTGGCCCTTTGATGTGGACCTGCGGTTGTGAACTTGCCGTTTTGTATTGCTGCAGCAGCTGTTCTTGCTGCTTGATCAACAATGCCTTCATGTTCGCGTAAGCAGGATCTGAGAGAACATTGGACGACGAGCCCTTAGCTTTCCCGATCTCTAGTTTCGGTGTGACCAATGGAGCAGTTGCACCAGCCTGGCCACTGGGCTGTTTCCTAGCAATGAGTAACTTGGCAAGCTTCCTTTGAAGATCATCTTGCAAGTTTTGTCTGGGAGCTGCAATGACCGGAGAAGGCAACTTATTGTGTGCAGCAACTTGCTGTGCTCTGTTGGCAATAGCTTTGGCATTGACTGGAGCAACTGGTTTATTAACTTGGCTTGTTCTGTTGATCATAGCTTTTATATTTAATGGACCAGCTGAGTGGTTGAATTGGTGAGTTCTGTTGGGTATAGCTTCTGCAGTGACTGGAAAAGCCAACTGATTGACTTGACTTGATCCGCTGGCAATAGCTTCAGTAGTGACTGGAGCAACAAGCAGATTGGCTTGGTTTGTTCCATAGGCAATAGCTTTTGTAATAATATCAGTGGAATTATTTTTTGCATCAAGCTGCAGCTGCTGTGCAAGTTCAGCTGACTGACAATTATCATTTGCAGTAGCAGGACCAATTTTTGAGGAAGCAATGACAGAACTCTCTCCGCTTTCAGTCTCCAACTTAACCATAGACAGTGGAGCAGCTAATTTACCGTCCTTATTCCTGATAATTGGTTTCCTTTTTGGAAGTACATCAGAAGGGCTCTTGCCCGTTTGCAGCTTCTTTGATGGAGATGGGATGACTGCCCCATCCAACTGATCACCTTTGCTTGTGCTTTCTTCATTTCTCTTTTTGCCTGGAACAAAAATAATCAAAATTTGGATTGCAACATGAATGATAAAAATAAGTTAACAAAGCATCTAGTAAGCACCTCTGTGAACAGTTGGACTATCTTTAGCAGCTTGAGACGAAGCAATTCTGGAGCGCTTGGCAGAAGGATTGGTTGAAGGAACACTTGTCCGCTTTAGGTCTTCACTCATATCAATAGGCTGAGTAAGGGGCTTCCAAGCAGATGAAGCCACTTTATGAGGGGTGCGGACACGGGTTACAGATGGTCTTGCAGCAGCAGATTGGGTGCTAAAGCAAGGGTCTGTAGAACCTCTATTCTTGCTTGTACTAGCAGATTCTCCTCCCTTCGCATCAGATGAAACAGCAGCAGCAGTAGGCTTACGGGTCATAGACCGAGTAACAGGGCGAAGACCCTGATGATGAGCAGGTGTGCTGCAAGATGGCTCAGCATGGCCAGCATCGCTCCTCACTGAAATGGAAAAGGAAAAATGTCAAAATAATCCTTTGGACGTGATATTAGCAGACATTAACTTGAAAGAAAGTGACCATTTTTAACAGGCAAATCTTCCTCTAAACAAAATAACAAAGATTGTGTGACATTGAAACTCCGATTTAAAAATACTCCATTCTTAAGACAATATAGCTGATCCTCTAACAAAGGATGACACTCTTGCAGATTAATTCAGTAAACTGCAAAATCCAGTGTGATGCAGAACTCTACGCAAGAGAGAAGGAGCACACAAAATAAAGAAATTAACCCATCTTGTAAGTTGTAACATCTTCGGAAATCCAAATGGCCGTGTACAACAAATAACATGTTCAGACCAAATTGTTGGCCACTCATGAAAGTGTAGAAGAGATATTTATCAGTGAAAGCAAAGGCATTGTAGCAATAAAATCTGACTAATGATTCGACAGTTGGAACAAAAGAAGTTCCCAGTATTCTGGCAACTAATTATGCACATATACACCAACAGAACCTATTACAAGGCATGGTTACAATGTTACAAGCAGAGCTGAATTCAACTACAGCATTAGGGAGGTATACGCCTAATAAACAAGAGATACATGCTTCAATTCTATGTCAGGCAAAAAAAAACTAGGGAAAAAGAGGAGCACATCAACATATGGTTTCCACATGACACATGCACACTTACATTTCAACCTGAACAAGACCGGACCTTCAAGGGAAAAAGAGCAGTTTGATTACCACCTATCAACAATTCATACAGCCAATTCTCAAGGAACAGATTACAACATTTCGTTGGAAAGGCAACCCAGTAGCACGAATTCTTTTAGCGAAACAGACCATCAGAAAGAAGGGCATTTGATTATGAAGTTCCCCAATCCCACACCACGGTAACACAAATCAAGAAACGACTGCCCATCTTTACAAGATTCCATAGCATAACAATCAAAACAACAGCAGTTACCTCTGAATTATCCCTATATAGCGGTATTCCAATTCAACAAAAAAATATACAGAATCCGCCGCTGTAGAGCCGCGTGCCGAATTCCCAAAGCCCAAAAAAAAAAAATCTGGCCTGGCTGCGTCTTTCCTGATGACATTTCTCTACTCCCAGTACTAAAACCACTCGATTAACGCAACATCAGGATCCGATCACGGATGGTTCGAGCAATCCGTACCCCGTATCAACGCGCCCACAAGTTCCCAGGCAACAAAACCACCGCGGGCACATCTACGCCGAAATCCCCAACCAACCAAGAACCGGAATCTCCCGAACCATCCATCCAAAACCAACAATGCATCGGAATTACCAGCCCGCGCCGAACGAATCCACGGGAACCAAACATCCTAACAAAAAGAAAAAAGAAAAAAAACACGAAGAACCCCCCCGCGGAGGAGGATTGGGCGGGGTTCTCACCATTCTCCGCGGCAGCGGCGGCGGGAGGGGGATTCGGGGCCCTGGAGGCGCGCGGCATTGGATTGGACGAATCGGGCGGCGCAGTCGCAGGGAGCACGAGGAGAAAGCCCTAATTTCTTTCTTTTTTTTTTTTTTTTTACTCCTCCTCCTCCTCGTTTTTCTTTTTCTTTTTTCTTTTCGGGGAGGAGGAGAGAAGAGGCGAGGAGGGGGGAGTATCCGTGTCGATGGAGAAGAAGAGGTGGCGGGTTATATAGGCTTCGGGCGTGAGGCGTACGCGCTGGGCCCACACTTCAGGCGGCGGCGTGTGCCTATGCCTGTCTGTGTGAGACGACTCCTCAGTCCTCATTGTGGGTTTGTGCAGGTGCTCGTTGGAGATGGAGCCCGGATGGTTTTTCAAGTGTATTTTGGACCAAATAGACTCAGGTATTTATTTGAAACCGATAATTTAAGTTATCGCACGTAAAAAAAATTAAATTATTAGTGCATGATTAATTAAATTTTAATTATTATAAATTTTAATGTACCGTTTAGTAGTTTGAAAAACGTGAAACTGACGTAAAATCTTAATCTCAATTAGAAAAGAAAAGAACAGGGACTCAAGAGGGATTGATTATCTTCTGCATTATTTTGTCGCTGTTGTGCTGTATTTTGGTGAGATCAAATATTATTATTAGTTGTTTATTACAATCACATATGTAATTATGTGATGCCGCTCCGGTTGAATTCCTACGCCCTATTACATTTTAGTAAGATAGATTATTATTTTTATTGTAGACAATGTAATTGAAGTTGTACAACGATTACAAGTAGTGTAACATATACTAGAGCTATGTTTAAAGATACATGCAACAATAAATGCTGTAGTTGAAGTGATGTCCACTTTCTTACAAAAAAAGCATCTAGTTTGCTAGACAACTTTGCACGTGTTTTCAGTAGATGTTTGGGACACCAAATTTTCAGTAGAGATTTTGTAGGTAACATGATAGATTTGGTCTTACTCTTGTTTGTTGTAGGATGGACTAGGACTGTTTACAAGGCATGGAAAACGGCAATAGATATGTACACATTTAGCTGCGAGGCCTATAAAACACCTTGAGCAACGAGCCACTTTGATCCTAAGAGTAAACCACATTTTGCATCTGATATTAAGGCTGTCTTTGATTATTTATCATTTACAACGTTTTGTTTTTTTGGCAATGGCAAGGATTGGTCATTGCCTAAAATTTTGGTAAAAATTAGCAAGGCTTTTGTTTGGTCTCCTATCAAAGCATGCAATGGGCTAAAGCAACTAGGGAAAAATAATTTAACGATGCCATTTAATTGATTCCGACTCCCGAACCTGATGAGTAATTATTCTTTCGTTTCCCAATTATGAGCATGGTAAGATTGGGCTACAGATCAAACATGTCCTAAGCCTACCAATATACTTAGAGAAAATTTCCTATGTAGTCTTAAAATTTTAAGTAATCCCTTTGATGCCTCTAAGTTTTGTTCATTTTCTTATATACCTTCAAATTTTAGAGTAGATCCCTTTCATACCCTTTTATTATCAATTGACCATCAATTTTTTTTTAAGAAAAGTGCATTGGGTCCTTTGGTATGAAGAGACATATAACTTTTTTTATGGAGTGTGCTGTTGAAGTATTAAAATTTGTTGTATGAGACTATTATATTATATTTATGAGCTCGTGTATGCGATATATTATTTATGAAAAAAATAAATGTGACATAAAAATATTTATTCTTTAATTACTAAGAAATGTATATGTTGCATTTTGTATAGTAGCACAAATTTTTATATGGAGCAATTTTTTATAGTAGTACAACCTTTTACTTATATATATTTGTATGTTTGTTTAACCCAAAAGGCGAAATGAACTTTTTCATAAGAATTTGACAGTCAACTAATTATCAATTAACAAAATGGTACATACAAGGGAATGAGCAAAACTCAGTGTTATAGAAAAGATTAGGTTAATTTTCAAGTGTATAATATCGAAAAGGTTGGGTTAATTTTCAAGGGCATAAAGAGAAATTTCTCGTATGTTTACTACTATGTAGCTAAGGTTTCAGTTTGTTGCACCTCGTGATCACATCGAACAAACTATTATTAGCTAGGCTGTTCGGCAGCGCTTCTTGAGTGCTTTGTTGCGGTTGGGCCGTACGGTCGGACGGAAGAAATATATACTGGCTTCCTGTAGCAGCTGGCTGCAGGCAGTGCTTCCGAGCAGGCCCTATAATTATAACAAAAAAATGAAATTACATTACAAAAACTCTATATTTAACCATTTTCGAGGGACAAAAATGGAAAACGTGAAATCATGGTCGCAGGCGGAAAACCCAGTGAACTGTTCCGGGCCGGTTCAGGCCTGACCTGGGATGATCGGGTCTGCTTGCACGCGCAGCCCACCAAAAGGCCCATCAAGATCACCAAAAGGCCCAAAAGATGACTCCGGAGTCCGTAGGCTGGGCTGGATCCCCAACAGGCCGCAAAAGGCCAATCCCAACAGAGGCCCACAAAAAACGTGTCGAGTGGAGAGCCCAGATCGCTGCCGCGGCGCGCGGCCGCGAAACCGATCCGCCATGGCATCTTCCTCCGGCGAATCGCCGGGGTTTCAGGAGGCCTCGCCGCGCCGCTTGTCGCATCCTCCTCGTCGGACGTGATGCCTTCTCCGACAACCACTAGGTGAGTCGCCGCTGTTTTTTTTCCTTAATCTCGGGAGGGAGGTAGTGTTTTGGGGTGTGTGCGGGTTACGGCAGCGGGTTTAGCTGCGTGCGAGATTTTTTTTTTTGGGTGGTTGGGGGTGTGTGGGGGGGGGGGGGGGGGGCGAGGAGGAGAGGACGGCTGCGTTCGTTTTAGCTTCTTCCCAATCCATCTCTCTCGTTTTCCATGTACATGCCTTTTAAACTACTAAACGGTATGTATTTTACAAAAAAATTTATACAAAAGTTATTTAAAAAAAATCAAATTAATCTATTTTTTAAAAAAATTAGCTAATACTTAATTAATCACGCGCCAATGAATCATTTCGTTTTCCGTACGGAGTAGCTGTGTTGCCAACCCTGAGCCATGGCGACTGCTTTAGGGTTCCTAGGCTATGAGCGCTACTGCCCTTGCTTTTTTTCCCCCTGAACCATGATTCCCGTATAAGTGTATAACCGTATTAGTATTACGAATGTTAGAGCATTTCAATCTATGAACTACAAGTGTTAGTACCCATCAAGCAAAAGAGTCCCAAGAGTTAGCTTTTTCGCTGGCTATAACTAATTCATTATAGTGATTGTGGTAACTTTTATGCCAGTTCTTCCAGGCTATCTGTGGGCTTCATCAGGACTGTAAAATGGTCCAGCGAAATTTCGCTTTATGTCAGGTTGGATGCTGCAAATTATCGACCAAGACATTCATTGTCCCTATCTGCTGCCCGTTGTCTGCTTAGCCGTGATTTTTAGGTTGTCAATGATGATAACTGGAGTATCACTGAAGGATGATGGTAAAGATAGTTGGGAGTGTCATGTACAGGCCCTTGCAGACATTTCGGTAAGGTCCTCTTGTTGCCGAAAAGAAACTGTCTGCTAATGTTATTATCTCCCTAGTACTTCGTATCTGTTGAAAACTTGGACTAGGAAAGACTGCATACTTATGAATAAACTAATAATTCTGCATTGGTTTGTTGGAATAGAAAAAGCTGCAGTTCTCCATTATTGCCTTTCAGCCTGTTCATGATATCCCGCAACAATGATCATTAATGTTAATGAAACCATAGGATCTCAAATTGACTAACAAAGTCCTCCTTTTTTAGAAAGGGAAGAGTTCCTAGAATATAAAAAAGGCATGTTTGCCTGTATGTTGAATCAAGTTGTATTCTTCTACCACAGAATATGAGCACTCTTAAAGATTCAGTTAACTATGCCCTGGTTTCAGACTGTCAGTTGAGTTCTTCAAGAAAATTCCTCAAAGTAACATCCAATAAATTTACCGCAAAAAAAAATCAAGGTAATTGCTATTGGTCCATAACTAAAGGTAGTTTTGGATTCAAACTTCAATAGCCACCTCACATGATCTTTCGATCTCCGATGGAAAATATGAGAGTATATCAGGACATTTTGCTATTTATAATTCATATTTGATGTATGAAATAAAGCTACTCTGACGTATTCTTATGTATATACAATCAAGGTTTTAAAGAAACTTCCCCTCACTTAATACAAAAGATACGCATTCCTGCGTATTCTTAAAAAAAAAAAATATTGCGCGAGCATCACATCCCTTGACAACTGAAATACTCGCAATCTCTAAACTTTTGTTACTTATTTGTTCCCTTTCTGAAGAAACAAGATGGCGGAAATGATTTACGTGATGACTAAACCTTCCTGCAAGGATTACCTCTGCTGCAGACTGCGAGCAGGTAGGCAGGTTAATCTAGCTATTCCCTCCTGACTTTTACAGTATTTGCCATTTCCAGTCCATTTCCAAAGATATATCCGCAGTTACATTCTGTCTGGACACATTGAAGTCTAGCAGATATGCTATCATCTCCTGTTATTTATGGCCCTGGATTGTACTACATCAATTATTAGGCTAGGCTATACATCAGCACACGTTCGTGCTTTCTTTTGTAAAGTTTGCAATAGTACTACTATTTGACACTAAATTATGTTTCTTAGTAGTGTATAGCATGCAATAAAAAAAGAAGCTGTACAAATTGATTTGTTTAACTAATTTCATATTTAGTAAATTTTTGCAGGATTTTGACATGAAACAAATCAAGTTTCGAGGGGAATATGGAAATGTCTCGTAGGTATAACGACCTTTCTCCTGTCACATAATAATTATATGACAGATTTAAAATAGTGTTGTTTTCATCCACAGAACTACTGATGTGCTGCATAACTAGTCCTTCATATTTTAGTTGGTTGATACTAGCTATCCTCTCCCTGTGTTCTAGGAGTATCTGTTTATGATGATTTACCGTTACAGCCTAGATTTGCTTATTAATACTGTAATTCTGTGAAATGTCAGTACAAAGTACTGTCACACTTTTGGTTAATTGGCCCTAGTTAAATGGAGTATATTCTTTTGGTTCTGCTCCCAGCATGCCATAAATGTACCTTATCTCCATTTCATCTCCAGGCTAAGAATTAAAACTAACAGAGAACCCGCATTTAAACCACGGTACTTCCTGATTCTTCAAATATCATACTTCTATCTGATTTCTGGTGTAAAGAGCTCGATCAATTAGTGATTCTCGGTGTAGCATTTGGCAGGATTTGTTTATCAAATTTGTGTATCCAAAGTCTTC
Source organism: Oryza punctata (assembly GCA_000573905.2). Classification (NCBI taxonomy): domain Eukaryota; kingdom Viridiplantae; phylum Streptophyta; class Magnoliopsida; order Poales; family Poaceae; genus Oryza; species Oryza punctata. Next base: position 40,285,268 of record CM002489.2, read on the forward strand.
TTTCCTAATTTACGAGCATGATCCATGATCTATCCTCCTGATGAAAGAGGATGTTGCTAAATCTGCCGTGATTGAATGTTGATGGTAGCATGACATTGGTGCTCGGCAAATGTGCCAGTTCTCATGCTGACTTATATTGTACGTCATCATACAGCACCAGGTGATGTATGAGTCATTTGTTTATGCCGCGTTACCTTTATAGTATATTTTTGAAATGCCCTGCTGCTTTTGAACCTGGTGCTCCACTTCTGGCAGCCTCCTGCTGTACTCAGCTTTTAGACGGCAACGCGAGTTGCATTCTACCTGGAATTTCATCCAATCAAAATGGACCTGCAACTGCAACTCTGCAAGGAGTCAGTTAGAGATGGGGATTCTGTAGCCTGTAGGTAATACCTTACTGGAGTACTGAATTCCATACACATAATAATGAGTTTTCTACCTTATTGGGGAATAAATAGGTCGTTCAAAAAAACCCTTACTGGGGAATAAATACGCAAAAGATTTACGTATCTTTGCATTAAGAAGGATGAATTGTTTACAAAAAGACGCAAAGGTGTAATCTCATTTTGAATTTTAAACCTCTACCAGAAGGTACCTTGCTCTTCTTCCATGGATGTACTGTATATTAGCTAACGAATTCACCAAGCAGACTAACCAAAAATAAATACTAGCTGACCAAATTAGAGCTAAGCAGTAGATCAGTTGGTGAATGTGGAGCTATCTAAGGGCTACGGATATTGCCAAACCGTTCTTTACAGGACGGTTACTGTATTCACCTATACAAGAGTAGTACACTACAACTCAGCAAGAGGACTTGCCTACTACACTACTAACTTTCAACCTGATTTTGCTTTTGAAGTTGCTTCCATTGATCTGCATCTGATTCTGCATTGGTTTTCCTTGATGCGATGTGTGTTATTTTTGTGATCCAGGCAGTTGTGCACCTATTTACGGACCACGAGCACCATCTGTGGGCCGGTTGCTGAGCAACTTTTCATGATTTCATCGACACACCTTGCTCTTTCTAGCTGGCCTGAGCTGAACTGCCCGCTTCCAATTACAACTGCTGCTCATTCACTCACTCACTCACTGTGCATGCTCAAGGTACGATCTATCTATCTCTCCCTTTCTCCCGGCTCCCGTTTCAATTCCCCTTTGGCTTTTACGTACCTAGGACAAAGATTGGTGCAGGAGTTTTTTGAGTGTTGCTGCTTGCTTGCTGGTTACTGTGGCTAGCTACTAGCAGTACTGCAGATTAAACTCAAATGTCCTGAGAGGCTGAGATGTTAGCGTAGTCATGTAGGTTGGTTGTGACGTTGCAACAGCTTTGCAAAAGTATTTTACTTGCCATGTTCGCAAGCAAACCACGGTTACGGATGCTAGTGCAGATTTGGCGTTTATGTTAAAACCTAAAGCTGAAGCTTTTCTCGTAGATGCATATATGTAAAAATCATGTAGGATCGCTAGGCATGGACAGCATGGTACGGTGATGTGTGACTGCACATGCAAGTTATCTGACTCATCAAACTGTCTAACGTATAGGTGGTTGGGCAGGGATGTTTTTCCATTCAATGAAATGTCTTCCTTTTCATTAATAGATTTTGATATTCTATCCAACAATATGTTCTTGGGGCACGCATGATATACTCTCCCAACTACACCTAAAAAACAATAAATTATATAGGTAAATAGCACAAATTTGGAATATGTGCACATACGACATATCTTCCCTGTAACTGCGATGAGAAGAATGGCACGTCTACAAAATGCAAGTGTAAAAAAAAAAACAAATTGTAGATAGAGGCAAGAATGAAAAGAAAAGCTCAAAAGGTGTAGGAAGAAAGTGCCGGTCACCAGGACGGTTTTCTCCCTAACAGCACCACAACGGTACAATTTCCAGTAGGTGGGCTTGCTAGTGCTCATCCCTCTCGTAGTCATAGATGTTCTTACCATGAGCACCCGTGCTGTCCCGTTTCTTAAACGGCTTTTAATTGCTCTAATCACTAGCTAAGCCCCACATCTGCTGCGTATCATAATAAATCACTAACACACACCAACTAATTAATTCAAGCTTAATTCAAACCCAATAATATCACTACCACACACCAACTAATTAATTCAAGTTAATTTCAAACTCAATATTTTTCTTTTCACGGGAGCGATAAACTCAATGCTCCCCTGATCCTCCCATCCCAACATGTAGTAATCTAAAATCATATTTAACATATCTTATAACTACGAAAGTAATTAATTTATTGCACGCAGTAAAAGGAAAAAAAGAAAATACAGTTAAAAAAACACAGCACTATGGTCCTCGTGATCATCAATTAAGCCATAAAAAGGTGAAATTTAGCTAAGGTGGAAAGTGGGAAAAAAATGTACTAGTACTACTCCGTCTTTTATTTACGCTCTCTTTTTTTTAAAAAAAAACTTTTTATATTAACCTGTCCCCTCACCTACGTGGGCAAAGAAAAACATTAACTTGTCCCCTCACCTACGCGCCCAAAAAAAGCGTCCTCCTCGCCGTTGCCTTTCTCGGACGAACCGCGTCTCCCTCTCCCTCCCCCGCACGCTCGCACCCAATTTTCCTCCCCAATCTCTCTCTCCCTCTCGCTCGAGTCTTCCACCAATCGGATCCGCGGCGGCGGCGGCGACGATCCTCCGGCTGCGGCGCGTCGATCGAGCCACGACGAGGCGGCCGGACAGAGGTCAGGTCAGGATCGGATCGCTTCTCGTCTGTATCTTTTGCGTCGGTTTCTTTTCTTTTTATTTATATATATATTTTGCGCTTCTTCTGTCGCTTGGAGGAGCTTTTGTGTTCGATCGCTTGTCCGGCTCCAAAATTCGCGAGCAAAAGCGTCGGATTTCTCATCTTCTCTCTCCCCCCACCATTTCTGGGTTGAATCGGAATCGCCATTGGTTGGGGCATCGAATTCCGAAGCACCACGTCGCGCTTGCTGCTGCTGCTTTGCCCTTGGAATCTTCCCTTCCCCTTCGCTTCCGGCCGTCGTCGAATTTCGGCCCGGGTCGTACGGCGTCGCCACCGTCTTTTCCCTCTGCGCCATTTTGTTCCCTTGCGTTCTAATCGTACAGTACTAGTAGTAGCAGTACAAAAATTTCCTCTTTTTTTTTTTTTACTCTGCCATCTTGCGCATTTTGCCCCAGCAGCAACGAGGCCCCGCCATTTTGCCGGCTCGCCGCTCGCGCTAGCCGTTGGGATCGCTGCAACGGCCACATTTTATTTTTACCGCGATTTTTTACCCGCTCCTCCCCAGTTGCATTTGTTTATCATCATCATCAGTGTCCTTCTGCTGCTGCTGCTGCTGCTGATGCTTAACCTCGTCGCGGTAGGCAACAACCAAACAGTAGCAGGAGTGTACTTTAATTGAGTAGTGCTACTACTACTAATCATCGTAATTAATCCAGTCGTTAACCCAGCCAGTGGCCTTCGTCTCCGGGCAATGGCATACACCCACATTTAATCCTCTTCTGTGGCAGCTTGGCTTCGCCATTACTGGGCGTGGAGTTCCCGTGAGGTGGAGACCAAGCCTCACCCGAAAGAGACGCTCCAATTCCTAGGCGTAAATAATACTGCCTCTGGCCTCGCTGCAGCATCCGAAAAAAGAATTCCACAAAACCGCCTCCTCATCTTCTTCTCCTCCTTTGGTTTTTATTTTTTTTTCTGGCTCTGTCGCTTTCTCTTTCGCCAACCGAATCAATCCCATTGCTTGCCGAGGCTGATCTGGTTCGTGCCCTGCGGCGACTCTGAACTTGGGGGATTTGATTTGGTTTTTTTTTTTCTGGTTGTGAAGGGAGATTGGATGATTTGTGGCCTGACGTTTTTGTTTTCATTGGCAGATTGTGTGTTCTTGGGCGGGTTTGGATTGGTGGTGGCGCTGTCAATGCGGGTGGATTTGAGACCGGGAGGTGGTTGCGCGGATGGACGCCTGTGGAATTCGGGCTCCAGGGGATGTGCTGCTTCGGAAATCTGACCTGTCGTCGCCGGCCAAGAATTACGGCAATGGCCACGACGACGCCGCGGTGAGGCGCAAGGCGGCGGCGGCGGGGGCGATACAGGCGGGGTCGCCGGCGACGCCGAGGAGGCACCCATCGCCGAATGCAGGTCGGTCGTCGTCGGCGGCGGCGGCTGCGGCGACGGAGTCCGCGGCGTCGCAGGCGAGGAGGTCCCAGTCCACCGAGCGGAGGCCGGCTACCCCATCGAGGCTGTCGCCTGGTGGCGCCAGGGCGGCCACCCCGTCGTCCAGGATCTCCGCCCCAACGTCGCCGTCGTCCGCGCCATCCAGCCCGTCGTCGTCGTCCTCCAGCTCGTCCACGCCCGTGCGCGACGCCGTCGCCGAGTCGCAGAGTGCTCCGAGGAGGCTGACCGGTGGCCGGGCTCCTCCTGATGGGCTATGGCCGTCAATGCGGAGCCTGTCTTCCTCGTTACAGCTCGAGGCGAAGGGGAAACGCAGCAATGGCGGCTCCGCGGATCAGGCCAAGGCGAGGGATGCGGCGGCGGGTGACAGGAAGAGGAGCCCGTCGAGGGGGAGGAGCGCCGGTGAGCAGCCGGAGAATCCGCACGCCAAGGTGATTGACCACCATCGCTGGCCTGCCATGATGGGGGGAAGGGTGTCTGTGAGCGCAATGTCGAGGAGCGTGGATCTCACTGACAAGATTTCCAGGCCAGCTCTCTCATCGATTCCATCTCGCGGCGTCTCACCGAAGAAAGCAATGATGGCATCTGCTGCAAATGCATTGACAAGAAGTATTGATCTTGCTGATAAGATTGATCGCTTGGTCTCTTTATCGGTTTCATCACCAAGAGCACCAACTGCTTCAGATGGCACAGCTGATGAATCGAGAAGCATGAGTATTAGTAAAGGTGCCAAACCTGCAGCTGTGGCAATTCCATCACGAGGAGTTTCTCCGATAAGAACAGCTATATCAGGTGGTACAAGGGCCCTGTCAAAGAGTATGGATCTTGCTGAAAGAGATATCGGTACCCTCTCCTCGGCAGCATCATCTCCTGGGATTTCACCAAGTGTGTCAGTATCAAGTATGCCTAATGCTACATCACAAACCACAACGAAGTCATCACGAGGACTTTCACCTAGAAGAACATCAACATCTAGTGGCAGTGGTGCTATATCAAGAAACATCGATTTGCCAGAAAATGATAAGAGACCAGCCTCCTCATCAGCTTCATTGAGGGGAAATTCGCCAAGAAGGCGACTTGCCTCTGACGGTGTTAATGCTGTCGTGAAAAACATAGATTTTGCGCAGAAGGATAGCAGATCAGCCATTTCATCAACTTCATCTCGAGGGGTTTCCCCAAGAAGAAGACTTGCCTCCGATGGCGTTGATGCAATATCAAGAAGCACAGATTTTTCTAACAAAGATAGCAGACCATCCACATCCTCATTGTCTGCACAACGTGGGATTTCTCCACTAAGAAGGCTTGCTTCTGATGGCATCAATACCATATCAAAGGGCACAGACTTTACTGATAAATCTTATAGGCCATCGACCTCTTCAGCTGCATCACGAGGTGTTTCACCAAGAACTCGATTAGCATCTGACAGTGCTGGTACTATATTAAAGAGCATGGATTTGGCTGATAGAGACAATAAACCTTCAACCTCGTCTGCCTCATTACGTGGTATGTCACCAAGAAGGCGGCTTGCATCTGATGGCGTCAATGGCATTTCAAAAAACATCACCTTCACTGAAAAGGATGACAGAACTATGCTCTCTTCAGTTGCATCTCAAGAGATCTCCACAATAAGACGTCTTCCATCTGATGGTGCCGACACTATATCAAAGAATATAGACCTTCCTGAAAAAATTACCCGACCTGCTACCTCCTCTGCTGCGTCACGGGGCCTTTCACCAAGAAGGCGACTTGCCTCTGATGGTGTCAATGCTATATCAAAGAGCATCGATCTTGCTGACAAAGATGCCGGACCTACCAGGTCAACAGCTGCATTGCGAGGAGCTTCTCCACGTAGACAACTCGCCTCTGACCGTGTAGATTCTATATCAAAGAACACAGATTTTACTGAAAAAGATAAATGCACCAGACCTTCCACGTCATCAGGAGCATCACGGGGGATTTCACCAAGACGTCGACTTGCCTCTGATGGTGTAGATTCTCTATCAAATGGCATAAATTTTAGCCAAAAAAGTGTCAGACCTTCCACCTCTGCAATGGCATCACGAGGGACTTCACCAAGAAGACGGCTTGCCTCTGACGGAGTCAATGCTTTACTGAAGAGCACAGATTTTACTGATAAGGACTACAGACCATCTACCTCATCAGCTGCAATACGAGGGATGTCACCCAGAAACAGGGTTACCTCCAAGTCCATCGATGCCAAAAGCATGGATTTTTCAGACAAAGATAGACAGTTCACCCCATCAGGTGCATCGCACGGAACTCTACAGGAAGTCGCCCTTGCTTCCGATGGTATTAATGCTCTGTCAGAAGCTGTGGATGCTACTGTCATAGGTAGTTTACAGTCCACCTCATCAGTTGAATCTGGTGAGACTTCAGATGCTAGACTTAATAATGGCACCGGTACTGTAGTAAAAGGGATTGATTTTGCTCAGCAAGTTAATACAGCAACCCCAGATGGTTGTAATGGTCATATTTCAGAAAGCATGGATTCTCATGACATAGGCACATCTCCACCCTCAATGTCAATTACGTCACAAGAGCAATCACCAAGCAGAACTGTTTCTAATAGCCCTAAGACTCTCTCAGAGGATGTCTATTCTACTAAAAAAGATAACAGAGCAATGTCGGTGAAGATTCCATCTCGAGGAGCTAGTCCAAGAAGGCAACTTGCATCTGATGGCTTTGGTACTATATCCAAAAGCATGGATTTTGCTGAGAAAGATAGGACATCCTTAAACATGGCAACACCATCACGTGGAATGTCACCTAGAAGAACAGCGAGATCTGGTATCGTTGATATGTCAAAGAGTACGGATTTTTCTGACAAATGCAATGGACCAATTTCCTCAATAGCTCCATCACGAGTGGTTTCTGCAAGAAGAATACTGGGACCAGATGGTGTTAATGCCATGTCAAGAAGCATGGATCTGACTGATAAAATCAAACAACCAATCTCTTCAACTGTCAGGAAAATTTCTCTTGCTGATAGCAGAGCAAAAGCCCCTGACCTTTTGTCAGGTGACGTCAAGAGTCCAGGTTCTGCCAATGGAAATGAAAGCCAAGAGGAGAATACTGGTTCAAGCCTAGACTCACCTTCAAATGATTCAGAAAAATCTGCACCTCCAAAACGATTGGCCAGAACATTATCTTCACCATCACGTGGTTTAATACGCCCTTCATCACCAACAAAGGCTTCATCAATATCATCTTTTACACCTAGGAGGATGCCAAGCCCATCGAGGAATAGACCTTCAACACCTGTCTCACCATGTAGTTCTACCAGATCTGATTCTGCCTCTTCGATCCTTAGCTACATGGGCGATGTAACAAGAGGAAAGAGAAGCCCAAGTCACATGGAAGACGCCCATCAACTGCGCCTCCTATATAACAGGAGCTTGCAATGGCGCTTTACAAATGCTTACGTAGATGAAATGCAATCAGTTCAGAAGATGAGTGCTGAGGTAGATTTTGTTGCATCACATCTTGCCATTTCACTTGTGGTAGTATCAGAATTCATTTACCGGTAATCATATATTTTTTATTTTGCCACATCGTGCTAGGAGGTCAGAGAAAATGCCATTACTATTGCTTTGCCTAAATCTAAGCTCCCTTTTATTCCGTTCTTTTCTCTTTTTTAAATGTGTTGAAGCAGAATATAAGTCGAGTGCGACTCTTACTTGATTTATTCATTTGGAGCAGACTATGCTCTACAGTGTATGGGATGCTAACTCCAGCCTGTGTGATTCTATGGTTATGAAAAGGAGTTATGTTCAAAGGCTGCGACAGGAGGTCAAGCTGGGAGTTGTGTTGAAAGAGCAAGTAAGATTTGTTGAGATATATGATATATGTTATTCCTTTATCATCTAGGCAGAACCAGATATCTTTCATTTTGCCTATCATGTAGGGCAATTATTTTATCTTGTTACTTAGTCTAATACATGCAGTCTAATTTTTAAAGGGTTATAGAATATCTAACGAAGTGGCATTCTGTTTAAAACACCAGTTAACTCCTTGCATCCAAAGATGCGTTCTAGCTAAATGTAGCAGCAGATCAAGTAATCCTTTCCTGACAAAATTATACCTAAGACCAAAGACCTTTTCTGATCATGCTTGGTTGGTTGAGATGTGGAAATATAATATATATCACCATTCTAAACCATGTCAATTCCTGTACTAGTTTTTTGTTAAGCAAACCCCAAAGTTTGAATATGTGAAGTGCAGGCCCCACTATTCTTTCACACAAGCTAAAACTGATAATATTTTATGTTGCACGCATCCTTAATTTTGACCTCACTATTCTATGTTATGCTATCATGATGCAGATGGACTACCTTACTCACTGGGCAGCGTTGGAAACAGAACATTCTACTTCTTTATCTAGTGCAATTGAAGCTCTTAGAGCAAGCACACTACGGCTTCCAGTTACAGGAGGGGCAAAGGTATCATGGTACCCTATTAACATTAGAAAACTTAGCACCTAAGTATCATGATTCCTGTGGTCTTATGGGGAAATATAACTTAGATTCATGCTAAACAAGTCTTCTTTTCGTTGTTCATTTTTGCTGTTTTGTCAGTGAAATGTGAAGCGATGCTTATGATGTACCTTTTGCAGGCTGACGTTCTTACTGTTAAGAATGCTGTCAGTTCAGCAGTTGACATTATGCAAGCAATGGGCTCATCCATCTGCTACCTGTTATCAAAGGTAGAACTAAAAGGCCACATTTGGTGAAATTGGTGTTTAAGCAGATGCAAAATGAGTTGTCTGTTTTTGTTTTGATGATGGCACCCCAGTGACCACTATAACTAGCTATGGAGGTTATGATGATTTGAGTAGCGTGGTTTGTAATATAATGGGCCTCATGATAATACCTGTAAGAGGGTAGATGGATTTATGATAGCCTTTTAGCTAATCCAGTCCAGATCTGGTGCTGAATTGCCACAAATTATCGACCTCATTCTGGTTTCAGTCTTTGCTATGTAATTTAGTTTATTAGTGTCAATGTCATGTGTTAATTAATCATTTCCAATAAAACAGTGCTCTCTGGTTATGGTCTGGACTTCTGGTCTATCTAATCATTGGCTTATGTTCTGCAGTTACAGGCTACACACTCTCTGGTTACAGAACTTTCAGCTGTTGCTGCCAATGAAAGCACCATGCTCAATGAGTACAGAGAACTCTTGGGTACCGCGGCAGCCCTACAGGTACGCCTCGATATTCTTGTCCATGTCATTATCATTCTCTGTTTCTGCAAGGTCTTATGGAGTTCTAGGAATCTAAGGCCAAAATGGACTTGTTCCTAATGTAAAAAAAAAAAAAAAGCTGCATATTCATATAGAATTATAGGCTGCTTCAAGTTGTGGATGTACCTGATACCAAAAGAAGGATATGTTTTTTCTGTTCAGTTTAACTTAAACCGTACCTTTTCTCTGAACAGGTCCAAGAGTCCAGCCTAAGGACACAACTCATACAAGAAACAGAGTGAACAGCTTAATGCCATGTATGTCTAACTAAGAAAAATAGAATGTAGAGGTAACACCATTCATTAGTTTCAGTAGCTGACTGTGTATCTTCATCCTCTCTCTCCCACTTTCTATTCCTTTTTTCCCTTTTCTAGTTAGGTGTTTTCCCATTTCTTCTTTTGTACTTCCTGCATGCCCCTTTTCTATCTCTACAATTTACATGGAAGAGAAGTGCATCAACACGAAATCATGGATCAATCCATGGTGACGAGCCTGTCAATGTTTTATTTATAGCGGCCTACAAACTGAGGATGCCAACGTCCTGAAACTGAAAACTTGTTGTAAAGATTAGCTCTTCTCTACCCCATCTTACCCACATTGCCATAGGCATTGTAGGATTATAGAGTCTTGTAGCATTTTGTTTATCGCAGGCTGAGATCCAAGCTTGGGCAACCAGGAGTTCTAACATAACATTGTAGAATAGATCACAGTTCCCTGATTCTGACTTCATGACCAACATGTGTAACTAACAATTTTTTTATGAGAACATATAAATCTTTTCTTGGTATCAGTGCTTCAGTTTCATGATTTTTCTTTCTTTTTTGTTGCTTCCAATAGTTGGTGTGGAATTGCATCAGTAATTTGACTGTTTGATTATGCTGTCTTAGCTTCTGTTGGTGCACATGGAGGCACATTAGCATCCTGCCTATGGTTTCTCCCTTCTGCATGCATCAATACGTCCTTGCTGCATTAGTAGTTCAATTGATGTTGATTGCTGAACATAATTCGGTCCCCAAAAGAATTCACTAGGTCATTCTGCTGCATTGCTTAGGTTGATGGCTAGCTAACTCCTTTTATTTCTTTTTTATTTAATCTTTTGACCGTTTGGAGGTGGGGTGCACGATGATAGCGAGACATTGGCCTCTTTTAGTCTTTGGCTGCATTATTATAATCATTTATAACGATGATGCTGTCATGGAGATGAGTAGTTCCTTTTATTATTTTAAAATATTTGGTCCGTGGTGGCTATCATGCTACCTGCCTGAATGAACTATTCGTGGTACGGTACTATATGCTTTACAAAATGTCCAGTTGAAACTTTAAAAGTAGCAATATTAGATTCTTGATTCGAGATAATCAGTTCAAACTAGAATGAGAATGGTACTTCTCATGCAAAAAAGAAGAAAAAATAGCATAGCACCCTCTTATCTCTTGTTGCAGGCAAAGGTCAAAATCCGAAGTAAGCATTTGACGGGTAGATACATACACTCTTCTCTACAGCATTACTGGGAAGGGAACGAGGCAAAGCACAAACAAAATCGTGTGATCAAACAGTATCAACTACACTGCTCTGGGTGATACAGCTACAAGCAACCTTCGTATCATCGATTCATGCTTCTAGTCTCACGATTCACAGCCAGCTTCGTCTGTGCAATTCAAGAGGATTCACGGCTCCGGAAGTATCATTCTGCAATGCTGAATGACAAAGTTTCAGCTTCTTGACGGTATTGATCCTTGTTCTGTGTGACCGTCTGGGCAAAACTCTACATGTGTGGAGTAAATACAACAGCGCCAGCCTTGCATTTACAAGAATGGCAGCAACTGCATTTAACAGTACCTACATGTCATCAGGACAGTAAATGAGTTCCTGATGAGAATATTAGGACTGTTAATATAGACCAAAAAATTGGACAGTATACCTTACGAAATCTGAGTAAGACATCTAAGACTTTACGGTTCAATCAAACATTTGCTGAGACTTCTGTCTCTGCTGAGACTTCTGTCTGAGTCTCCTTGCTTTCCTCCGGTTGTGCTGGCACAGGTTCACTCTCCTCTGGTTGGTCATCTGATTGGTCACTGTCTTCTATCGCAGTATCCTTTTTGTTCAGCTCATCCTGTTCTTTTTGTATAGCTATCTTATTGGGAACAAGAACAAGATATATATTCCTTTCCTGAAAATTTTTACTTTCTTCTGTTGCCATCTGAAATATGGCAAAAACAAAACGTTATGTCTAGTTGAATCAGAACAGGATAACAATAAGCACTTTGGCTAAAAGTGTAAACAAAGACCATTTGAGATGAACAAGTTCATTGCAAGCAACAAAAGACAGATTTTTGTTCTTATTCCATGAAGGAGAACAAGTAAATCTAATTACCTCACCGACATCATTCTGGAACCGCCTAAGAAGTTCGATAGCTTGTTTTTTATACAAATTTTCCCTGCCTTTTAAGTTTACCATTATCTTGACCTGAAAGAGTAGTCTCAAGTGATAAGTTACACAATTATACTTCTCAAAAAATAGGAAGCAAAACGAAGATAATCTTATCACCTTGTCACCAGCTTTAAGAAACTTCCTTGCAGCTTTAAGCCTCACACTGTAATCATGAATGTCAATGTTGTACCTGATAAAAAATATATAGAGAGAAGCCCAACATCACCACCTCAATGCATAAAAACACACACCAGTTAATATGCAGTAGTCTAAAGATGCAATGACGCAAAGAGATCATTGTTAATGCCAACAGAATTTGTATCGCTCTATTATGTGAAATAGCTCATGCGAGCTGCAGACAACTCCATTCATTATTCAAGCAGTTGTGGAGTGTGCATTTTGATTCACTCATTTTCTCCAAAGAGCATACAGGAATAAAGAAGTCAAGGCACATCGATAGGAGCAAACATGGCACTTATTAGTTGATGTAACTTGCTAAAAGAAATGGTGATCCATACCCCATTTTCAGCTCTTTCAAGCCCATGCGTTTTGCTGCAGAGAGTAAACATCAAAAGTCATGACCTTTACGTCATTAGCAACAATGCCTGTAGATAAAACCTCAGGTTAGAAAAGTTTACCAACAGATCTTTTCTGCTGAGTTCGTTTCTTCTTCTGTTGTTCGTACTTGTGCTTTCTGTACAACATAATAAAAGCGCATTCAAATGATTGTTCTAGATGAAAGAAATCTGAATGAGCATAGCAGAGGACCATGCATGCCAGTGACCTGGGATAAAAGGGATAAGCTTGCTAGCACAAAAATTAATTCACTCCAACGCATGATAGTTATCTGCCAATACTATGGACAGTAACATCATGGGGACCAAGCCTATTAGTTTATTACTGGTACGATGGCCAGGTTCCATGGTAAATATGTGAAAATGATGGACGGCAAGGATTCCAACAGACAGCAGGGTAGGAGTCACAGGGCAGTGATATATTACCACAGAATAATTACTAAGTTAATAGTCAATTTTCTTACGGCTTGCACCTTTGACACCATCAGGAGCAAATTTGCTGAGACTAGATTATTTTTGGTTTGTTTCTTGCACAACATATTGTGTTGTTTAGAACTTAAAAACACAAGATATCTAAAGTGAATTTTAACATGACCTAGTTCCACATTGACAAATAGGGTGATATGAAGTAAACAGATTGTCTGTCCCAAAAGATAGGTTGGTATTGGTGTTAATTGCAACATACTTGTAATCTTTCTCTTGGAATAGTCGGAGCACCGGAGGGTCTCCATCGAGTGATAATATTGCCTGAAATGTTAAAAAAAATCAGCAATACTCATTGGAAAAGTGTTATTTCAAAACAAATGCCACCAAACTGAGTAAGATTTATCTTGTTAAGCATACAGGTAGCTTGTGAAGTTGCCACATAGAAAACTGCTAATGTGGCATTAGAAGCACTATTTGGTAGTCTAGCTTATTTAAGACATTAGGCATTTTTAACCTAATGTGGCAAAACTAGCAAGTCTTTTTACTCAGCAGTGAACCACCAAATTATGCATTTTTCCTATTGAAAAGTGAAGATTTTTAGAGCAATTCACTAATAATGCTATACACCCACTTGATCACATAAAAACGTTCCACTGTGATGTATTCAATATGTTGGAAATGCATGTTTTTGCAGTGAAGACTATAAACATATCAGACAAAGAGCATACCAGTATAAGATCATTTTCATCTGCAATCTGCACTGCTTCGCTTACAGATACCACACCAACCTGCCCGAGGAACAATGAAGGGAGTGACAAATAAATAAACATAAAACAGGACTTGATTGAGATCAATCTACAAAGTATGCCAAAGTATATCTGGATATGTTCCGTACCATTCTTTTCTGCTCATCCAATAGCCTAACCGTTGAAGCCCTGACAAAACAAAGTAGCTTAGAACGCTTTAAAGGTGAAATGAAATGAACACAGCATGTCACTAGGCACATCAAGCTCTTTTGCGTTTAATCCCGAAATTCCCAATCCAATGGAATGCCCCTTTCTACGCAATTGCTTGGGAACAGCACGTATAGAAAAATTGGCACACAAATTCTCAAATTCCATACATCTAATGCCGGAAAACAAAAGCATAAATTCCAGAATCAGAAGCGAGGGAGGAACACGATGCCCCCGTACTCGATTCGCTCGATGTCGAGGGCAGGGTCGTAGTCGGGGTCAGGGCCACGGTCCCTCCTCCCCCACCCCCCACCACCACCGAACCCCTCCTCCTCCTCTTCCTCATCGCTCTCGTACGACGACGAGGAGTTGTACCGCGCCACCACCACGAGCCGCGGCCGCCTCCACGGCCTGGCCAGGAACCGCGCCGACGAGGAACAGGCCATGGCGTGGCTGCCGGCGGTGAACCTACGAGGAACGACGCGGGGCACGCCCGGCGAGAAGGCGAGGCCGGCGGCTACGCCGACGACCATGTCCGGCGATGGCGACGGCGACGGCGGCGGCGGCGGAGTGGGTGGCCGCCTTATCTGCTCCCGCTCTCCGGTGGAGGTTTTTGCCGCGAGAAGTGGAAACGAGTGGAGAGGCGAGGCTCACGCTCACCACTCGGGGGCTTCGACGAGGGAGAGGTGGGGACATGGGGCCCCGTCTCCGGTTTTGAGTTGGGCCACGGGCCCAAAAGATAAAAAAACGGCCCATATGTGTTGTCGGCCATATTGAGCCTGTTGTGAGATGGATCGTCTCATTTCAATTAGGTAAACGTCCATTTTAGGTCCCTTGAAATATTGGTGGAGTTTGATTCGCGTCCACTCAACCGCATAAACTAGAGCGTTCCTCAACTTATAAAATTAGTGTAAATTGAGTTCCTCAATAGTATTGAGAGAGGTTTTGGCTGACGTAATATTTGTTAACTTAGTATTTATCCTATGTGACATCTACATGACAAAAATAAAACATAAAGTGACATATCGAATCCATATATCGGTGTCTATCTCTTCCTCCTTTCTTCTCCTCTCTCATTGGCCTCCTTTCTCACAGGAAACAGGGCCTGGTGCCGGCGGCGTCTCCCAAAGTAGGCGGCGATAGAGGAGAGAATGGGGAGACGGTAAGCGGACCGCTGTAACGTATTCGATTAGTCTATGAGCCTCATCGCTTGCTTATATTGCTTAATAAGCTAAAATAGCTTATTAGATAATAAAAATTAATTTATAGGTATAACTTTTATATATTTGTTTATAGCGATTTAAAAACCAACACTAAAAATAAATTATATTGAAAATATCTTAAAATCAATTTTAAAATCAAAATCAAGTTCAAAAATTCATTTTTTGGTTTTTGCTTTGACTTCTTAGGTCAAACCGATGGGGCTCTATCTTAACTACTCGTTATGTAATTCTTCAGGGTTGCATTAATTTGCATGCATAGGTGTAAAAAATATATGTAACGCCCGATCCGTCGCGGCATTAGTTTAGGGAAAAACCTAATTTCCTAAAACCCTAATTTCGAAATTTCGCATTTTTGTTTTATTTGTTTCTGTTTATGTGTGTGTGCCAAGATCTCGTTACCCACTGTCCAAATATCCATCCAAAATTCAAAATCCAAATCCAAATTTTCTCCAAATCAATTTTCTGCAAAAAGTCTAATTGTCCTCCCTCCTGTCCTTGGGCTGAATTCCGTCGGCCCAGTCTCACTCTCTCTCCCACGGCAATCCTTTCTCTCTCTCTCTCACGCCGTTTCTCTCTCCCTCTGCTTCTCTCTCTCTCGCCGGATTCCCTCCCGCCGGCGATTTTCAAACCGGCGCCCGTTGCCTCCCGCGCACGCGCGTCGCGCGTTGTGGTCGACCCCGCCTGCCTCTGCCGCCTGCGCCGCCTGCCTCTGCCGCCTGCGCCCGCCAGCCTCGGATGCCATCGCCGCCCCCTCCTCTCTCCTCCTCCTCCCGAAACGGCAAGGGGCAGAGCCCCTTTCTCCTCCCCTTTTTCCCTTTTTCCATCGCCGGCGTCCTTTCTCTCTGCCGCCGCGTTGGTCGCTAGCGCTTGGAGCGCTAGCCTCGCGTGCGCGCCCGTGAAGCCGCCGCTTCCCCATCCCCGCGCGCTCCACCCCTATAAGACCCCCTCTCCTCTCCCCTTCGGTCGCCCTCCCCTTCCCGCAGCCGAGCGCCGCGCCACCGCCGTTCCCGCGCCACCGTCACCCCTTCGCCGCTTGCTGCCGGACGCCGCCGCGGACGCACGGAGCTCACCACCGGCCGCGCCATCCGCCTCCTCTTCCCCGGCTCGGCAACCGCCTCCCCCTCGCGGTAACTCCCCACCTCGTCGCCTCCTCCTTTCCCCATCTCCCCGTAGGCCGTAGTCGCCGCCGCTAAGTCGTCGCCACGGCCGGCCGCGCCGCGCGCGTAGCCGCGTCGCGCCCTTGCCCCTCCGCGCCGCGCCCTTGCTCCTCCGCACCGCCGCCGATCCCGCCCGGCCGGACCCGGTGTCGCCCCACCGCCGGCCGCCGTTGTTCCCTCCCCTCTCTCACTCTCTCGGGCAAGCAACGAAGAAAGAAGAGGAGAAGAACACAGAGAAAGAAGAGAACAAGAAAGAGAAGGAGAGAAGAATAGAGGAGAAGGAAAGAAGAGGAGGAAGATGATGTCTGTGGGACCCACCCCTTTGACCGGTCTCCCGGTTCTCTCTCTCCCATCCGTCTCGGGCCGCCTCGCTGGGCCGTCCCGACCGGCCCACTCGCCCAGCCGCTGGCCTGCTCGCCCTCCTCCCGCGCCACTGGGCCATCTCGGTCCCTCTCGGCCGTTTGGCCGCCTCCTCGCGCGCGGCCCACTAGCTCCGGCCGCGACGCGCTAATCCATTAGGCCGCGCATCGCGCCGCCCGAACAAGTCCAAAAGCAGCCCTCTTTCCTTTTCTTTTCCAGGGAATTTAATAATTCCTTTTCCTTTAGACAGAAAATCAATTAACCTTAGAAAATCCATATCTTTTCAACCGTTCGTCCGATTGACTCCGTTCAACTTCCAAAATTTCTCAAAAATCGAGATCTACTTAATGGCACACTTAGTGGTCTCTATTAGGGCTTTCTTTTCGCTGTTTATTGAGTCTCTTTCATTTCGCGTATAGTATCGGAGCCCGAAGACTCGCAGTGTGCGGATTTCGAGGAACAAGTTCAAGACCTCGAGCAAGGCAAGTCACCTTTGACCATCTTGCACCCATAATTTAAAACTAAGTATTTTTATTTCGTAAACTATGCATGATTAGGACACACCTGTTTGTATTTGGCCGCGGTTTGCAAGATAACCTGCCGGCCCAACCCATTTGATGCACATACCTTCCTTGATTATTGAATACCCGTACCACCTTTGTCAACCGCCGGTTACCGATGTCCGAGCCCTCGGGCACGCACATCGGGGACCCTCTCAAATTTAAAACTGTCAACGATGGGTAAAACTTGGGTTTATGAAATACTTGGAAAAACCCGACACTTGGGTCGGTGTCTGCAAAATAAAGTGATTTCTAAAATCGCGGTGTGGGAACGCACCGGGAGTGCGCTTTCCCGTACTTGCACTTAAGGACCGAATCCTTTGGGATTTCATCCAAACATAAATAGTGCGACCACAAGGGTGAAATGGGACACCCCTGGCTGAGTAACTAGCTGGGCCTGGGAAGCCTTGATGCCAAGGGACAAGTGGATTCGCCGGGGTGGTGTCGGGGAGGACCCCTGGGCTTCTTGGCACAGTATGGTCTGGGACCTAACCTGTTGTTGGTCCGGAGGACCCCTCCCGTTGGCATATGGTAACCTTGTGTCGGCTTTGAAATGCTTTGTCGTGAAAGCCTCAAAGTCACCAGACGTGGCTGTACTGCACGGGCTGGGTGACCCAGGCTAGTAACGTCGTGTGGGTAAAGTGTACCCCCTCTGCAGAGGTTACTAAACTGTTCAAACAGCCGTGCCCACGGTTATGGGCGGATGTGAGGTGATTCCTTAGCGTAGTTTTGTTTTACTACTGATTGTGAAATTGACTTGATGGGTTGGATGACGTTGTGATCAATTGTGGCTGATGGGTTCAGCTAGGCCAGGGAGGCCGTCAAAACCGTTTGGCCGGGAGCCAAAAACTTGATTCTTGAAAGATTGACACATTGCACAAACTCTGACTGAGCTTGATGCACTATCAGGCTCGAGTCGTTGAGAAGCACTTCTCTAGAAATCATTTCAAAAGTTTGAAACCAAATCAATTGCGAAAACAAACAGCCGTTCTATGAAGCTTGCCATATACACTTAAATCCCAAGACTTGCTGAGTACCCTCTGTACTCACCCTTGCTCTATATAAATAACCCCCCAGACCTCGAAGAAGAAGAGGTGGACCCCGCTGATGAGGAGTTCTTCCAGGAGCAGGATGGCTTCGAGCAGCTTTAGGGTTTCGACGTAGTTCCCAAGTTATGCTTGTGGTCTTGGTCCAGTCTTCGCTTCCGCCTTTCCCTTTTGTAATGCAGTTGTGAGCACGGGGTCTGTCCGTTGCCCAACATAACTGTAAGACTACTCTTAATGAAGAGACCGCTGTGGTTGTGATATTTCGTCTTCCTGTGATACCAGCACTGCTTTCCTGGGACTGGTATCGGCTTACAGGTTTATTTGGAGCGTCCCACTCTAGTTCCCGTTCGGGGCCAGATCGGGGTATGACAATATACTAGGTTCCTGTTAGGGTTTTGATAAGGCATATCTCCTATACTTGAAGTTACGAAGTATACGAATACGAATATCTTCAAGTATATGGGAATGTTCCTTAAGATCTGTGGAATTTGCTTAGTCATATTAGGAAACTTTTTCTCCGGATAGAATACCAGTCCTACTCGGAGAATCCCACTTGGACGCCCAGGTGTTTGCACTATATATACAAATCCCCGGGGGGAGTCGGGACTTAGAATGATAGCGGAATCACATCCACGTTGATCGTAATCCAGAGGACTCGAAGCTTACCGCAACTTGATCTCGTCGGGTTGATCTCGCTGAGGATCTTGTCGGTAACCATTAGTTCTATTGTCTTCTATTATACACCATGTGGTTAAATCGTAATATCATATAAATTGGATTAGGACTATTACCTTACGATGGATCTGAACCAGTATAATCTCTATCTTCGGTGTGCTTGATGTCGTTCCGTATAGATACTCTTGCTAACGTATCCCAATACCCTCACAATACGGATCGCCGGCTTCCACCGTTGACACTTACTGCTATATGAAAAATGTTCCACCGGATCTCTCTATGCACTGTGAACGTGTGATGATGGCTATCTATCTATCTGTTCATCAAGTTGGGGCCAATAATGCACAGATGAAAAAACAAAACAGGTTTGAACTTTGAAACGTGCGTGGTATCAGCAGCTGCCGGGACCAATCGCAGCGGCCATCATTGCTGGCGAGCTTAGCCAAGCCGCGCGTACGCGCATGCACTGCTCTCTCCATCCTGGCCACCATATGTACATGTTTCACGAACAATTCCATATACCATATGCACATCCATATCACACGTCACGTCAGGATCATGCCCACATGTACAGCTTGCAAATGCAATCATGCAACGTAATCATTCCATATCAAAATATAAAGGATTTTATTTAGATCTGTCTAGATTTGGATGTGTTACATCCAACTAAAATCTCTTAATTTTAACTTAATTTAGAAGGGAGGGATACGATGCAACCAGCTCCATGCATGGCTCAAGTGTGTGGAGATGTGCCACGTAAGGGACTCCTCCTTCACAAATCGCGAGTGTTTTTCCTCGTCCGAATCTCTCTCTAGATCAATCAGGCGACGTAAGTGCCAATTCAACCAGAAGCTATATGTGCAAAAGTTGCCTGCCGACTTGCACTGTGCAGATCATTCTTTGATGCTTCTGATCATATGCCGTTCTAAGTTCTAATAATTAACCAAGTTGTGATGTAATCAGCCTCATTAGTCATTCCAGATTTCCAGTTGTACGTGATGACTTCTGACAGTTCACCGGTTGATCGATCGACCGGTTTAATCGCCAGGTTGCAAAATTGCAGGAAGAAAAGCCTATTTTTCAGGGCCTGCCACAGCATGCGTCCATGTGGATTTGTCCCTCTGTTCTGTGCCGAGTGAGATGAATGCGAGCATGCATGTGTTTGTGGGCACACGGCGTCCTGTGCATCCATGATCCATCCATCTCAAAATGGGTTGCAATTTTCAGGCTTTCTACGGCAATAACAGCAAGCCTACTTACTTTCAGACTAGCTTTCTTCATTTCTCTGAAGAAACTAGTATATGTATGTGATCGCAAGAGCTAGCCTAGCTCCATGAAGATAGCGCTGGTATTGATTGCTAGTAAAAAGCTCGATCCATTTGCATGCATATATGCATGAATGCCTAACCTATACAAAGTTGCAAACCATCCTAGATCCTTCCTTTCTTCTTGTTATGATGCTATATATGTTATCATGGAACTGGAGACCTCAGGAGTGATCGATGAAGGTTTCGCAACTTGGGTGTTTTTCAGACATGATGGTGGCTAGTGCTGTTTCAGTGTTTCACTGCTACATGGGCCCCATTTCATCACAAATCTCCTGGGGCCCCTTGTTAGTGATAAGATCAACAAGCAGATGGTAATCTCTGTGCACATAATGCATGCGGAGAGATTAAATTGGATGGTCCATGCATGCATATGTCGGTGAGAAGTGAACTACTGAAATTCTTGCATTGAATTTTTTCAGAAGAAAACAGAGCAATGAATTGGCATTGAATTCCCATGCCAAACATTGCCATATCGACGGATCAAATCTGCAATTCTAGTACTATACTCCTATACTACTCCTACTACTAGAAATGGAAGCCTCTTCATCACTCACCTTGGCCCTGTACAAGCAAAAAGCCTCAAAACTTCAGCTATCCAAAAAGTTCAGAGATAACCTACCTGCAGGTCCCTACTCCTTTCCTCAACTCATCACAGGTCGCCTTCACTTCACTAGTCAGTAGTACTCGATCGCCATCAATTCCATGCAACAGCTCGCATTGGAGTGCTAGCTACTTCAAGCTGCTCATTTTATGTACTAGCTAGGGTTCTACTCTACCTGAGATGCTGGCTTGCTTGTCTTAATTTGTGTATGAGCCTACTGGAAGTGCTAATCCAACTTGAGCTTTGTACTAATGTACTACTCTTTGGTAGCTTGGCACTGAGCAAATTGCACAATGCGTCCAAGAACGCAGGTATCCAAGAACGAATCAGCCAAATGGTCAAGACAAAGGCCGTGGAGAAAAATGTCACTGTTTTGCTGTTCTTTCTCTCTCTGAATTCTACAGAAAAACATATAGTGCAATGGCATTGTTCATCAGGGAACAAAACAAACATAGGCAATTCTTGGCACAGTGTGAGGATGCCTGATTGACTGAGCAAGCAGGATCTACCTAGGGGTGGTGGTCAGTTAACTACGGAGTACAGCCGTGTAGTACAGTTCAATGTAAATAAAAGTGTGCAGTGCCATCTTGGTTCTTGGAAGGGGAGACCCACTCTTTCTAGGCGCCATTAATCAATCAAACACAATACTAGTACTAGTCCTAGTAAAGATTAAACAGCATCTGACAAAGCTCAGCTCTAATCAGAGCTAGGTTAGTGAGTAGTTCCATGCAGGAAACTGTTAGGCCGTTAATGACAGTGCAAATGCATGCATAGATCCAATTATCAAGCTTTTCTCAGGAGGAATCATCATCACATTAGTACTCTGCTGTACTAAGGGACAAGACGGGCGGCAGAAGCAGCATCATTCTTATCTTCTGCTTCTCTCAAGGAGACAGAGTATACGAGGGAGTTGATCACGAGTAGTAGTAGTAAAAATATGGGTATCGTTGGGCCCTCATCGCCTCGCCGCAGCCAGGGTGCAGAGATTTCTTTAATTTAACCGGGTCAAATTGTCAAAAACATCATCAGATCGATTTGAGCTGTGACGCAAAATATATCAGTTGTTTTCAGGCATCGTGGTGTGATTGTTAAATTTGCCCATCCAACTGCATGCATGCTCCCTGCAGCTTGTCAAGTGAAGAACTCGTCTGCAGAGTCTGTCTCTGACTAGGTAAGGTCTCATTCAGAATTCAGAATAATGCAGTGATACAATTTTTTTTCTTTACAGAAATCTAGATATGTAGAGTTAAAAAAAAATGAAATTACCAAGTACTCCCTCCATCAAAAAATACAAACAATAGTACTTAAGATTTATCCTAAAATATATAATAACTTCTCTACTAATATTTTTTTCTCAAACTAATCACAATCTTACCACATTTAACTTCTTTACCTATATAACTTTTTATCCGATCATGATTTTTCCTTATTTAATACATGTGTTTAAGGTTCACAAAATCAACCAAAACCATACATGAGAAACCTAGGTATTCCCTCCATTAACAAATGATCATCATATAATTTTTTCAATATTATCTAGAAATGATCAGCGTATTTGGTACTCCTTACATATGGTTTTTCGTTTTATTGTGCACTATTAATGGCCATTTGCATGTATTGTTTAATATATTATTCAACTAACTATAATTATGGTGCATACATGCATGCAGGTAGTATCATTGGCTGATGCATGTGGGATACAAGAAACGATTTTGCATATTAATCGATGTCAATTTAAGTGGCATGTAAGAGTGTATTGGTACCTGTGCACCAACTCATTGTGTACGAAGGAAGTAGTACTACTTCCTCCTTCCCAAATTGATCATCATATAACGAAATTTAAAATTTCTCAAATTAATCTTCATATAACCGCATTGATACGGATTTCATCGGAATACAGTTAATGCAGTATGGGAGAATGTGTGCATGCTAGGGTGTAATTAGCATGATGTTTTAATCGATGCTAGGAGAATATGTGCATGGTGTCTTGATTGATATTACGATTTAAATTATACTTGGTTTTGGTGTATAAACATATATGATGATTATTTTGGGATGAAGGGAGTATTTAATTAGTCCTAAGGTAACTAATGACACTGTTTTTACCTGACAATGAATGGGGACAAAGGATTTAATTTGCGGCAACAGAATAGGAAGATTCGAGTTGATCAGTCTGGTTGTCATTGACTCATTGCCATCCAGTTACGCTATCTTGCATGTGAACCTAAGCTCTATAGCTTCTTGTTGATGTCCAGGCAGTGTCCAGCTGCAAGGATGATGGACAAATTAAAGCTAGCTGAGACGGTTGTTTGAGCGCGACGATAGCTGAGACGGGATGGCATATGCATGCGATCAATTGGTTCGTGCTCATTGCGACCTCCACGTATATGGGTTTTCTTCTCAGATCATCACACACTAGATGGTGACATGATTTAATTGCATGGTGCGAGAAAAAAAAAATGCTTCCGATCCATCCATATATAGCCAAGTTGTTACAGGTATCTTATGGCTAGCTAGCTGAATCTTGACTCCATTTCTTGCTCGTTACCAAGGCGATCGATATCTAGCTCATCCTGCAGCGTTTTCTAGCTTAGAAAGCTTTGCCTTGTCAACGTCGTTGCTTGCGATCTTGTTTTGACTAGATTTACGTGCATCTGCTGTCCCCATGCCAATCACCTACTTAGCTACAGTAGTTTTGTTTGTTATCTAGCTCGCATGCACATATATATATCTGGAGAATACCTAAACTTTTATAGCATTTGATATTCCCCAAAATATTTTTTAACAGTACTAGCTAGACACTCGATCCTATAACCTATCTGGGGCGAAATGATTCTTTTGGCTGTATCCCATTTGGGCAAAATGATCTTTTTGGCCACTTGACGAAACAACAAGAAATAGTGGTGTATATATGTGGGGCAGGCGTTTTCAGAACCACTAAGGAAGGCATGGCTAAAAAGAAATGCTAATGCATCTTGTTAATCTTGATACATATCAACTTACCCCATAAGTCAAAAAGACCATAATTTACAAACAAGTTGCATAATTAACTTGTTTATTTTCTTTGAAAAAAAATACAAACTTGTGCCGCAACCCATTTTTCTTTTTTAATCAAATATCATTACATATATTAATAATGTCTCGAATTTTGGTAAAAAAAAACCCCATGAAACAATAAGTAGAAATGAACTTCTATTGATACAGTTTATAACACTTTATTCGTTTTAAAATATAACAAACTACTATCGGATTTCACACAACCTAACATCCAGATTCATAGTATTTGATTGTGTTAAATATTTGATTGTGTTAAATCTGATACTATATTATTACATTATAAGACGGAATACATTAATTAATAACTGTACTGTAATTTTTGTTGGGAGTATTACACATACGGTGGCGTGAGGAAAGATAGTGAATTCAATAAGTGAAGAGCTAGCACAGTGCAGTGCTGCTACACTGGGCACTGCTGCATGCCGTAGAGCTTGAGCTAAGCTTGGCTGCACTTTGCATTTATGACCTTGGCCTTCTCCTCCTCCCTCCTCTCTCCCCCCATCCCAACCTCGCGAGCTCCCAAGCCCAGCAGTAGCAGTAGCAGTAGCAGCTGCTGTATATTAATGGCGCCGTAGGCAGCTCACTGCATCCATCTCTGCACCAAGCAATGGCAATGGCAATGGCAATGGCAACAATGCGCCGCACGCTCGTCTGCTCTCTTCTCCCTCCTCGGCTCACCCCGAGCTGCCTGCCAGCTGCTTAAATGCTTCCCCAGAGCGAGCTCATCGATCTCGTCTCGTCTCGCCCGATCCAACGCCCGCATAATTGCTTTCTTGCTGCGGCGCCATAGCTAGGACTAGGAGTAGCTGCGAGCTTGGAGTTGGATCGATAAATACGCAGCTGTTTGTCGCTGCGTGTGTGTGCTGCTGCTGCTGCATTGAGACATTCTGATCGGAGCTAGCTAAGCTAGCTTTCGTCGTCCCGGAAATGGCGACGCGAGGGCCGCGGAGTTTAGCGGCGGCGGTGGCGAGCGTTGTGGTGGTGGCGTGGCTGGCAGGAGGAGGCGGTGTTGGTGTTGCGGTCGCCGTCGCCGTCGGCGTCGGCGTGAACGGAGGCGGTGGAGGGTGCGAGGCGGAGCGGGCGCGCGGCGGCGGCGACCGGGTGGAGGCGCTGCCGGGGCAGCCTCCGGTGGCGTTCGCGCAGTACGCCGGGTACGTGGCGGTGAACGAGGCGAGCGGGCGGGCGCTCTTCTACTGGCTCACCGAGGCCGCCGCCGCCGCCGCCGCCAAGCCCCTCGTCCTCTGGCTCAACGGAGGTACGTACGTACGTACACCTCGCCAACTACGTATACTAACATATACTACTGTTCTACACTACACATTTCTGAATCCTGAAAAAATCAATTAACTTGACCTCTTTCTGCATAAAATAAATTTTACTACGTCATTAATTCATTTGATCCATGTAGTATTACTACATTTGCATTCGGGTTCGTTAATTGCACACGCTGGCAATTAATAATGGGGTTCTTGATTGGTCCTAACTACTGTGCTCAATTAAGTCCAAAGGTCGAGTACAGAAGTAGATGGATCGGTCGTGTACTCGTGTTTGACCAAACCGATAACACAACACATTCCTCATTCCTGGAGTCTTTTCATGAGCCTTAGCTCTCTCTCACACACAAGCACAGAGTCTAGCTTTTCTGAAGTTTAAAAGGATCGAGAGCTACAAGCAACTTTCCAAAGCTTTTGACACGCACTCCTAGGTTCAAACTTCTTGTCATCACACGCCTCTAACGGAAAGCCACATTCTCTTTTCAAAGTTTCGCTCGAAATGCAAGTTACTGCAGTACATTTGTGTTCTTTCTTCCTGCTAGCTTATTATCCCTTGATCTTGTTGTCTTTGTAAAGGACATTGTGTGTGTGTGTGTGTGTGTTCGATCATCTAATGGACAATCGAGCAATTGGTAGTGATACTATAGCTAGCTGTTTGAGGGCAGAGCACAGCGATGGTACAGTGATAGTAAATGCAGAGAATAGGAGAGTAAATGTGTGTGTGCAAAGACATGACCAATGCCTGCCTGAAAAAACATTAGCAGCATAGCATCACGAGGAAGTAGAGTAAGTGCAGGGGAGACCGGGCAGCCGGTCGGAGCAGGAGCCTCGCTGCAGCTCAGCTGCCGGCGCCGTGCAGGCAGCAGCAGCAGCCGTGCATGGTCCGGGCTACACGACATGCAACCTCTAATCCTTTGCGTTTTTGTGTGAAACCTTGTCACATTGTGTACATGTATTTATGTGTGTGTGTGTGAGAGAGAGCCAGACAAGAACCATGCTTGGAAACTCATGCATGGTTCTTTTCTTCATAGGTAAGAATAAAAAGCCCTAGCTAGTACTCATACGTAGGGGCAATTAAGGTTAAGGACACACACTGACTGAAACTCTGACAGCCCATCATTTAGCTGATTGGTGGAATAACCCAAACAACATATTTGTAAATAAAAAATTAATTTGTAAATAAAATTTATATATATATATATGTCCTAAACAATCTAAAAGTAAAGGCTGAAAAATAAACTATGATAAAAAACATCAAAATTAATTTTAAATTTAAAGTTCAAAATTTTAAATTTTGGTTGATAAGTATAGGTATAAGTGAAAAGATGATGCCGTGAACCTGTGTGCTTGCCCGAAACTGTCGAGTCCTATTCCGGATCATTTTACGGTTTATTCCTGCTAAGTGCAGTTATGAGCTTAATCTGTGGGATATTATCATCAGTCAGGCACTAGTTGATTACAGCTGTGTGAGAGAGGCATGGGTCATGTGTGTTTGTTCCTTGTTCAAGCTGACGAATTGTAATCCTGACTTTTGGACTTTTGACATTTATTTCTTGGCCACCAAATCTCTTCTCTTGTCCTTCACGATGTACTGTTTTTTTCCCTTTTACTGAGCTGTGTAGTTCTGGTCATTCTTTAATCTTTACCGCCAGCCATGTTGCCATGGCATTATTCAGTGGTAAGGAGTATAAGGAGCTAATCACTTCCATTGCTAACCGCTAATCCAGCCTTGCTTAGCCTGCATTAATCCACTCTAATTTAAAATCGACTCCAAGCTTACATACTTCTCCAATTATCTCTCTCCATCTCTCATTCCTAGGAGGAAAGAACAGTCTCTGAACATCTGCAAGACATTTCACTGCATCTCTGATAATCAACGCTGCAGCTGCACACACCTGAGACCGTGAGCCTGTGAATCGAGCAGCGTCCACAGTGCCTCGGCACGCACAGCAGCAACAGCTCTCACCTCGCCTCGCGCCGCGATGATGCAGACCTCATCTGCTGATTCGCAGAATTGTTTCTGAAGGAGCAGCAGCTGCAGCTGGAATGGCGCGCTCTGATGAATGATCCCGTCGTCCTTGGAGATCGGCGCAATCTTAGCTACATCCCACATCATCTCATGTGAACTGCAAGCTGTAGTAGTAGTAAATCTGTAGCCAAGCCAAGCACTGTAAAATCTGTAGCCAAGCCAAGCCAAGCCAAGGCCAAGCAGGGGCCAAGAAATGATGAAGCCTCTGTCTGCACTGTAGTACTCTGCACTCTGCCGATCCATACTACATCATATGTTGACGAGAGTGGAATTTAAAGTCTAGAGGGATGTCCCCTTGTTGCTTACATATTACTTAAATGGTTATGAAAAAAATTAAAAAAATATATTAACATGTGATATATCACTCCACAAATATACAATATAAATTTAACTTTTACATATCGCAATAAAAAGATAAATTTGATTATGAATATATATATATATATTTTTGTGACGTGTAAAAGTTGACAATAGTTTCCCTATGTTTGCCAGTGAATGAGTGACACAAAAGCTGCAGCACCAAGCTAAGACTACTAGTCCTCTTTGGTTTGTTATTTTCTCCCTGTTTGCAACTCACTCGGCCTTATTATGATCAATTATTATTATTCCATTTGCTTCATCTCTCTGGTCATCATCACACATGCAGAGACACTGCTTCTTTCCCTCTGGATAAAGCCACAAGCTACAAACCAAACAGTAACCTTTACCCCACAACTCACATTTGCTGTAGCGTGGCTGATGACCTCTGCATTGTCGATTTGTCATTGCGAGATCACAACAACCAGCTGCTTGAATGGCTTGCAGAATTGCATACGCAGAGGACTAGCTATAGCCTTTTCTTGCCTTCGGACTTCATTCTTGCACATAAAAGGAAACAAGAAGAAAAATATCACTTGTGCCATAAACAAAGGCTTGGAGTAGAGAAGATAAAATAAAAGTTCAGATGAGAGAGAGAGAGAGAGAGAGAGAGAGAGAGAGAGAGAGATGCAGGGACAGTGGGTTCCTCTGGCACTATGGCTTGTTCTCTTTGACTAGATGTTCATTGGGAATGGGGTTCTGGAGTTGCAGAGCACGCCTCTGCGAGAAGGATGGACCTCTTGATTGGATTCTCAGATCTCTCTTCTCTTTTTCCTTAGGACTTGCTTGTTTTGGGAGATTTGGATCTTCTCTAGTGTATCCGTGCTCATTGGAGCTGCATGTCATGTAAATAGCAACTGTAACATAATAGTAGTACCTACTGTTTTACTACTAGTATCTCTCTGATAGTCTGATGTTCTAACCACTTTGGATTGGATTGGTAATGATCTTTTAAAGTTACTGTAGCTGTAGAAATATTCTACTTAACTCCATTAATATTTGCTGATCATTTCCCAGGTCCTGGATGCTCATCGATTGCGTATGGAGCATCTGAAGAGATTGGCCCGTTTAGGATCAAGACAAACGGGACAGGGCTCTATCTGAACAAGTACTCATGGAACAGAGGTACTAAGACTAAGCTCAGAAACTCATCATGCCTAATGATGCAATGCCTGTCACTGACTGATGAACACTTTGTTACTGCAGAAGCAAACCTCCTGTTCCTGGAATCACCTGCCGGAGTTGGCTTCTCCTACTCCAACACCTCCTCTGATCTCAAGACATCTGGCGATGAGAGGACAGGTAACCAATTGATCTGTGAAATTTACTAACCAAATCTGTCTATCACTGCATCATAAGCGGATAAACTGCTGAATGTTCCACTGATGTTCTTCTGAATGTGATGTTATGTGATTCAGCCCAAGATGCGTTGCAGTTCTTGATCAGATGGATGTCCCGCTTCCCGCAGTATCGGCACCGGGATTTCTACATTGCTGGAGAAAGCTATGCTGGTAAATGTGTAAACTGGCAATGTATCAGTGCATCACCATGTCTGAAACTGTTATCTCTGCATCATCTGACTACTATCCATCAACAAAATTTGCACAAATTCCAGGACATTACGTTCCCCAGTTGGCAAGGAAGATCGTTGAGTTCAACAAGGCTTCACCATATCCTTTCATCAACCTCAAGGGGATCCTTGTAAGCACCATTAAACGCAAGCAGACTCTGAACCCAAAACTGAACCCATATGTTCTATGATCTCTCACACAGAGTTTCAGACTGAAAATAACCATGTGAACTCAAACAAAAACCAACCCATATGTTCAATATCTGAACACGAGTTTCAGACTGAAATTAACCGTGTCAGTGATGATGATACTAATTTTACCAGGTGGGCAACGGTGTGACTGATAATTACTACGACAACATCGGAACGGTGACCTACTGGTGGACGCACGCCATGATCTCCGACACCACCTACAAGGCCATCATGTCGTCGTGCAACTTCACCAGCGCCAACGTCTCCAGGCTCTGCAACCGCGCCATGAGCTACGCCATGAACCACGAGTTCGGCGACATCGACCAGTACAGCATCTACACGCCGTCCTGCGTCGCCGCCGCCGCGAACGCCAACGCCTCCGCTGCCGGTCACCGCCGCGGCAAGGCCGCCGTGCTGAGGTTCAAGGACACCTTCCTCCGGCGCCGGTCGTTCGGCTACGATCCCTGCACGGAGACATACGCCGAGAAGTACTACAACCGGCCGGATGTTCAGAGGGCCATGCATGCCAACATCACTGGGATTCCTTACAGATGGACGGCCTGCAGGTTGATGCATCAGCTGACACTTTTCTTTGACATTTCTTGTTATCACTGAGCATGGAATTGGGAGAGTTTAACAATGCATTTGGGTTGGATTTGACAGTGATGTGCTCATCAAGACGTGGCGAGATTCAGAGTTCTCCATGCTGCCGACTTACAGGTTGCTTATGAAGGCCGGGCTGAGGATATGGGTGTTCAGGTGAGCTGAATGACCTGGAATTGGTGAATTTATCCTTTGGTTCAGCATTGAATTAGTTCTTCAGAGATCATGAGCTATTTGTCACTGATGAAAATGCAGTGGCGACACGGATTCGGTTGTTCCGGTTACTGCGACGAGGTTTGCGCTTAGCCATCTTGGATTGAAGACTAAGATCCGCTGGTACCCTTGGTACTCAGGTGGACAGGTAGTGGACAATCTCCATTGCTGTTTTTCACTTGCAGTTTATGCAGCAATCTTGTCACTGTAAAGTTTGTAACTTCATCTGCAATGGCGCATCTGTGTGTGCAGGTTGGAGGATGGTCTGAGGTGTATGAAGGGCTCACATTTGCGTCAGTGAGAGGTGCTGGGCATGAAGTGCCATTGTTTCAGCCAAGGAGAGCATTCAGGATGTTTCAGTCGTTCTTGGCAGGGGAGCCATTGCCAAAATCCTGATGGTTCCTGCCAACAACTGATGTCTAGCTACAAAGTCTGAGAAATCTGTAAAAGATGCTTGGTAGAGGTGCAGTGAAGTTGATAGGTGGAGTGATTGATTGGTGTTGGGAAAAGGATAATAAGAGAATAAGGATGGTCGTGCCATGGAAACCATGGGCATTGCAACAAGGAGCTAATAAACCTGAAGCCATTCGCTCTGTTTACCACCAGAGAAATTTTACAGTCCTTGAGAGATATTAAGAGGTATCAGAATTTTTAGTGTAAATTTGGTACCTCCGGTACTATGATGTACCAAAATTTACACTAAAAAATATGGTACCTCCTAGTACCTCCTCAAGAATTGTAAAATCACTCTTACCACTAAGGTTCTACTTGGATCGGAAGAATTTCGCTGGAATTTTATAGGAACTGAACTATTTCCTATGAAAATCCTGTAAAATTCCTGTGTTCCGAAGGAGCCCAAGCAATGATCTCATCAAAATATGAATATATCCTCCACGCAATTCAACGCAAAAGGAAGTCATAAATAACTTTGCTGAATATAGCCATGTGTAGTGTCATCAGTAACGCAAGTAACTTTATTTATCATGAAAATGAGTTCCCTGACATACAGGGAAAGCAGGCAAAAACAGGGCAACTAATCTCTGAATTCAACTTACATCTCATCAAACCGGATTCTGTTACTTGTTCTATATAAGTAAATGTAATACCTTCAGATGACTAGAGAAAGTTCAGACATTAAACCCCTCGGCTCGGAGGCACCGCTTGTGAGCTTCAATCCACTTGGTGCACGCAGATTCCCCATGCTCAACGATGCACTCGTCTCTCAGCCTCTTCGTATCAGGGCATGCACAGCATATCTTCTTCTTTGGCTTTGAATCAGTAGCAGGAGCAGCCGACCCCCCTTCGTTCACAGTTGCGCAAGCAGGTGACTGAGCAGCCATTGGGTGTTCCGTGCTACCCATCTTAGCAGCAGGTTTTCACTCAGTATCTGCACAATGAAATGAGGAGGCAAACGGGACATATCAAATGATCAATCTCTCTATGAATCAACTGATAGTCTTGTAAATCTATTACTCCCCCTGTCCAAAAAATATAGCTACCTATCTTATTTTTTTCGGAATAAGAAAATATAGCTATCTATCTAAACTAAACACTGCGGTAAGAAACATTTCTCAGCCTATGAAACAGAAGTTCAAGGAAAGCTTAAACATCCCAAGAGTAAAATTTCAGCACTAATTAATGCCTGCTATGCTACTGAGGTGCGGAACAATCTGAGCACTAGTAAGAGAGGTGCTTCTCTCGGCACATGAGTTCTTATTTAAAAAACGATCAGTTTGTCCTTATTTTACACTCCACTTTTAGATGCTCTGCATTTAAAAAAGGATGTTTCGGAACAGTATTGCTGAACTCAAGTACTAATAAGATTGCACTATGACATACGAAGTAATAATCAACAAAAGGTCTAATTTTGCTGTTTGCTTAAGATAAATAGCACAATTAAACCACATAATCTGTGGCAAAAAAAATCCATTATTTTCCTGAAACCTAATGGCAAGAAATTCTTAATCCCTTCAGAGATACTAGTTCGTAATGCTAGTTGCTACTACATTTACGGATTTAACATTACAAACACCTTCGCTGAATCCTAAAAGGTAACAAACAAAATCTTCGCATCAGCACAGGTAACCGAAACAACCACCCGGAATCATCATATCTATAATCAACAAAACGCACAGAGAGGCATGGCTGGATCCTAATCGGCCACCGAATGGTCTTACCGCATAGAAATCAAAATCCCCATCCCCGGCTGCGTGATCCACGGCGCGACTAGGGGGGAGCAGATGGGAGAGGGGGAAAAAGGAGGAGGCGCGAGCGTACACCGAGCCGCCTCCACCGAAGAGAGAGAGAGAGAGAGAGAGAGAGAGAGAGAGAGAGAGAGAGAGAGAGAGAGAGAGAGAGAGAAGCACTTGCCTGGACGGAATCGGAGAAGGGGGGAAGTCCGGCGAGCGCTGCGCCGCCGCGTTTGCTTCGCTGTAAACCGCCGCGGGTTTTGTTTGCGGCGCGACCGCCGTGCGCGTGTCGTCCGCTTCTAATGGCCGGCCTCTTCTTCTTGCGGCTCAAGAAAGGAAGAAAAGATTACGGCCCGGCTCAACTAATTTTCCGGCCCACGAATACTAGTATATTGGGCTCCATACAAACGAGGCCGCGTGGAAAAGAAAAAAGGGACGTACTCCCTCCAATTTTTCTATACTTGACAACTTTGACAAAACGTTATTTCCCAATAGTACTATCTCCGTCCTAAACTTTTAAGTGGATGGAATAGTACTACGACGAATATGTATAAGTAACTGTGCAAATTCGTAGTACTAAAAATATATCCTATCTCCTTATAAAGATTGCTATACATTTTTGAGATAGAGGGGTAATTGACATTGCACAAAAATCAAAGTTTATTTTACCCTACAATAGTAATATAATCATTTTCAAAGATTGTTACATACTCCTAAAAAGTAACTAAAAAGAAAATACTAGTAGTGAAATTGAAAATGGAAGGTTGTGATTGATTGAGATAAGATGGTAGGTGAAGAATCAGTTATATTTTAAAATAAATTATTATGAGAGATTCTAGAAACTTCTTTGTCCATCAAATGACTATTAGGGATTGTAATTGACCCAACTTTTTAGCCTACAAAATCTAAAATCTAAAGGTTGGGTCTAAAACCGGGGCTCAATTTCTATACATCTTTAGTCTAAGAATATTTGAGACTAGGTAGGGTTGTGAAAGAACCTATGGACCCATTATCACCCCTATCACTATACACATTAGTACACCACATATAATAGTATACTCAAAAATATATTGATAGTTTAGTTTTATGTGCACGGTTAAATTTTCAATTAATAAAATCGGAGGGAGTATTAGTTGGGAAGGTATCACTGCAAAATTATTTTGGGAGATTCTAGAAGCTTCTTTGTCCATCAAATGACTATACACATCATTACACCATATATAATACACCCTCCATCACATAATATAAGAGAAGAGATTTTGGGTGGATATGACACAACCTAATACAACGAATCTGAACAGACTGTCTAGCCAGATTCATTGTATTAGAATGTGTCACATCCATCTAAAATCCTAATATAATATGAAGAGGGTAGTATACCAAAAATATAAATGATAGTTTAGTTTTATGTGCACGGTTAAAATTGTCAATTAGAAAAACCGGAGGGAGCATTAGCTGGGAACGTATCCTCTGCAAGTGACGTGCAATCGTTGGCCTCTGCATTTGTATACACACACTTGTGTGGCATCTACAGTTGCCAACACGAACCTAAGTAGGCATCAGATACGTGTCCACCTCGCTCTCCCTGACGTAGACACATCACTAGCAGTACACACACACAAATGGCTGTGCTCCCGACAGAAGCATCACAATTTCTCAATCAGAAAGTTGCTCTGTTCACAGTCACGTTACGATTCAGACTATTGTCGAAATATTTCAGAACCTGATTCGTGCATTATCCATCCTGAGCACAAATCGAAAGGAAGAGCGTTATTCCACATTGACAAATCAGAAAAAGGAGAGAGCTACACGGCACGACCAGACTTGTCCTAGATAAACATCCTGTGATGATGATGATTTCACCAAACAATTCGACACCCAAACTCAAAAGGAAACGATGTCCATTTTTCTTATTCTATTAACCCCACTCAACTTTGCATATCAATGGCCCTAACTGGCCGCTTTGCCACCACCAAACTTCCCCGAAATCGTTGAGTCATCTCCTCCTCAGGGGGATGCAAATGCAAGGGAAGAGATGGTTCAAGATGAGTTCTTGAGAACCCATTCCACCAGGGTGGAGACGCCGAATCCAGTGGCCGCACGCTTCTTGTCGTTCCACACTGGCCCGGCCATGTCAATGTGCATCCACTGAACCTTCTCATCCACAAACTGCAAATACAAGCATGAGGCTCCATTAGTATATAGATCATTCCTGTGAACTTTCTTGAAATGCATGAGCCTAGACAGACAATGTGACTCTGTTGTTTTACTTCTAGTAATAAAACATATGATGCTATATCACCAAGTGCCAGTAACATTAACCCGTGATATTGGAAACAAGGATGTCCATATAGACATAGTGTACATGTAGCGCGACACTTGAATTTCTATCATAACAAAGTGGTAACCGTACCTGTTTCAGGAAGAGTGCAGCAGTAATAGAACCACCCTGCCGGCCACCAGTGTTAACCATGTCAGCAACACCAGACTTCATCGACTCCCAATAGCTTTCCTCTAGTGGCATTCTCCAGAACTTCTCTCCTGATATCTCAGATGCGGCAGCAACTTCCTTCGCTAGTTCATCGCTTGGAGTGAAAATCCCTACACAAAATATTTGTTTAAGAAAGCAAGCAATCAAAGGAGCACACTAAATATTAGTACATCTAATGGAGAAGATTGCAGGTGAGATGTAGTTGCTTAATCTTACCAGCAATGCTAGGTCCAAGCGCAACGACGCAGGCACCAGTAAGTGTTGCCAGATCAATAATCTACATTTTTTTTGACATTTAAAAAGATAAGTCAGTAGCTCAAACCAGATTCTTGCGACACATGGATTAGATAAATCACATTTCCATAAAAAGGGGGCTAGAAATAAACTCCAACTATTCTAGTATGGCGAGCTACTCAGGATTAATACCACAGCCAGCAATGCCAAATAAAATCATTATGGAGAAATAGTCTAGGCGTAGAAAATCCAAATGGCAATCATATGGACAGGATCACACTATATACGTCATTACCTTGTCAACACCTTGATTACAAGCATACACCAAAGCGTCAGCAAGTGTAAGCCTTCCCTCCGCATCAGTGTTATTTACCTGAAGAAACATATATACAGATAAAATATAAGAAAAAACAATTTCACACTATGGTTTACTATGTTTCGTGCATCATGAATATCCTAGCATTTCACAATCTTCTGCATTGTATCACAAAAGAATACCTCAATAGTCTTCCCGTTAGAAGCTGTCACAATGTCACCAGGTCTCATGCCTGTGCCACTTATCATGTTTTCACAAGCAGCAACGATAAAATGAACCTCTACTCCAGGGGGTTTGATTTTGCCCAAAGCTTTTGCTGCACCAAAAACTGCTGCTGAGCCTCCCATATCAAACTTCATCAGCTCAATACTGCAGCCTGGTCCGGTCTTAATGTTGTAGCCACCACTGCAAACAAATAGGCGAGTGTAAGAGCTAACAAATTATTCATATCAAAGATGGCATATTTGTTTTTATACCATGATGTATCTTATGTTACTGCAGTAGATCACAAAATATGCAGATTTGTTACAAACCTGTCAAAAGTTAGACCCTTCCCAACAATGGCCAGCTTTCTCTTGGCATTCCCCCCAGGGGGTTTGTAGCACAAGTGGATGAAGTGGGGAGGATTCGCAGAAGCCGCAGCAACTCCCAAGTAGGAGCCCATCTTTAACTCTTTACATTTCTCCACATCTAATATTGTTGCAGTGAATACATCATTGTATGTAGAAGCAATGTTTGAGGCCTCCTCGGCAAGCACAGCTGGATAAAGAAGATGAGTGAGTAGTGAAATAATAAAACATCACAATGGCGTCTATGGAGGAGATTCACCGTTGCGCGTTTAACAACGAGGCATACCAGGGGTAAGAACATTTGCAGGTGAGTTCACAAGTTCTTTCCCGAATATCACACCCGAGGATAGATCATTGGCATACTGAAGTTTCTGGTCAACCTCTGGACCAGAACCAAACCCAATAAGATCTACTTGCTTAAGATGCACCTTCTTCGACTCCGACTTGTATCGGCTGTCCTCATGCAATCCAAGCACAATTCCTGCAATTCAGATACAGATAAATTTCAGCATCAAGCCAATGCATCCCATAAAATCACAACAATTCCATGAAAAAAGATGGGCAGGAGCATCAAGATCACATTACCTGAAGCAATTGCTGCCGCAGCAGTCAGCTTAAAATCTTCCTGGATCCCACCCACTGAAGCAAAAACAATAGCAGCGCTGCTAGCTTGAGCAGACTTGGCAACTGACGCGACGGATTCGCCGATGCCCTTGCAAGCCGTGGTGGTGGAGGGGGCGTTCTGGCCAAGGCCGATCAGACCCACCCTCTTGAAACCCTGCCCCGGGAGGCGGAGCACCACCGATTGCCCGGCTTTTCCGGTGAAATCCTCCTCCGCCGAGGCCTCCGACAGGAGACCGCCGAGCTGGCCGTCGAGCTTCTTCAACACCGCATTCTCGAATTTGGAGTCTGATCCTTTGGTCAGATCCTTCTCTGTCACCGCGATTGCGAGGATGTCTCCCTTCCAGTCGGAGAATTCGACGTCTTTAGCAGCAAAAGAAACCTGAAAAAACAAACAGTAGTGCAGAGATTGAGACTGAGCTCACTTGCAACAAAGGCTAATCTAAACAAAGATGCAAACTTAGTTTGCGCAGGAGATCACGAGTTTGATCTCGATCTAGCAATTCAAGAGATTCGACAGCGAGTCGTGATCAAGTCAACCAAAGATGAAAGCAGCATCCTCTTTTTCCATACAGATAGGGAGCAGAGGAATCTACAATAATCCTAAGCACCAAGCAAACAACTGAACCTGAACCCGAATCCCCTCACAGACACACACCTGCGGCAACTCGACGGCGTTGGCCTTGGTGAGTCCGAGAGCAGGGCCCGCGCAGGCGGCGGCGGCGGCGGTGTGTCCCATCCTAGCGCGGTGGCCGAGCGGCTGCCGGCCGAGGGCGACGGCTGCTGTTGCTGCACCGTACGACGACGGCAACGGGCGAGCGGCGAGCGGCGCGCGGGGTACCCGGCGCAGCAGGGGCGGCGGCGCGCGGCGGACGAGCAGGCGTGACGCGGCGGCGACGGCGGCGGAGGTGGATGCGGCGGTGGCGGCCATGGGTGCAGAGGCGGAGGAGGTATATATTACCCTTGGTTGCATTCCCAGCCGTCCGATCCGAACACCCTCCCTTGTATGCGTCACCCGAAACCGGATATGACTCCGGGAAAAATGCTCCACTCACCCCGAGGTCAACACTTGTTACCCCCCACTGACAGGTGAGGCCGGGAGGAGTAGAGGCTCATTTGTCAGTGTCACTTGAGCGAGGAGCGGGTAGTACGCTTCGGTTTTTGTTTGGGGGTGAGGAGGCGTGTATCCGTAGTGTACTGAGTACGGTACTACATCCGTCTCAAATATAATTAATTGTAGCATAGTATTTTATTTAAAAATAATGTTATTTCTTCACTTACCTTATTCTCTCAATCGAACAATATTTTCTTTTACCTATTTACTCTTCTCAATCAATCACACATCTACTTAAATAATTTCTACATATTTTTTTAATACTCGTATTAACCTTATAAATACTTACATTTGTGATGGAGAAAGTAGCTTAGAGCTATAGGACGAGGAGAGTTTGTTGTTTGTTTGAATTTATTTATTGGGGTTCAGTTTTACGGGGAAGTGTGGCAATCCGTTGATCGGTTCGGGGAGGGACCAAGCTCAAAGAACCAAGTGAAGAACTGAACCGCGAGGATAGAGGGATTTCTCGGAAGTCGCATATTGATTTCGGTAGGTTTCTACAGAGCTAGAATTCCTTGCAAGTTGCAAGATAAGATCATATGTTTCCAAGGTTACAAGGAGTACTTTTATATTTTAGATACTCATATGGAAACAAGGTAACGGAAGCAGTAGCAGTGTGAAGATAGAATAATAGGTGTACAGCTTTTGCCTAACATACTTTAAATCTTGATGCTCATGAGTATTGAGCATGCACGGTTATGTTGTCAATAGAAATTTAGTTTCTCTAAAAAATCAACAGAAATTTAGTGAGATCATGGTTGCTGTTGATTTTTGTCTCTTTTAAGTGTATTATTAAGGGATTTATATGTGAGGTGATAGGGTGTATGACCGTGGTTTGGGCACATGGTTTTGTATAGGTGTATGACTGTGTATCTTCCGTATAATCGACAACAAGATAAAAACAAGTTGCATTATTTAGACCGAAATGACTTTCATTTCCAAAAAATATTTGTAAAAACTCTGCACTTAGTTGTACGATTCTTTGCAGATACTCCGTATAATTATTTCACAGTTACTCCATACCAGCACGAACAAAAACGCTATTTCAAATATACTTTCTCTAGTTTTTTATGTTTAATGTAGTTGGATTTCCAACATACTTGTTTAACCATTCACCTTATTTAAAAAAATATGTAATTATCGTTTATTTTGTTGTGATTTATTTTATTCTTAAATATACTTTGAGTATAACTTATATTTTTTATATTTATAAAAAGTTAAATAGAACGAATAGGTAAACGTATTTTGAAAAGTCAAATAACGTGAAACATTGAAAACCTACAGCTAGGGAGTACCAACCAAGCCTGTGATTCAGAGTTTGATGAATTAAGATTGAGGGCCGGTTTGGATGGGGCTAAATTTTTTTAAACTCCTATCACATCGAATGTTTCTACACTAATTAGAAGTATTAAACGTAGACTAAAAATAAAACTCATTTCATAACTCTGGACTAATTTGCAACACGAATCTATTGAATCTAATTAATTCATGATTAGCCTATGTAATGCTACAGTAAATATTTGTTAATTATGCATTAATTTGGTTTAAAAAATTTATCTCACGAATTAGCTTTTATTTATATAATTAATTTATTATTAGTCTATATTCAATACTCTTAATTAGCGTCCAAACATCAGATGTGATAGGGAGTAAAATTTAGTCCCTGGATCAAACACCCTCTGACTCATGGCACCTGACAACATAATTGATAGGTTCAGAGCATTTATATATCCTTCTAGACAAGGAGGAAAAAACAAGATACAAGCTGCCTGTTCCACAGCTCCAGCCAGAGGAATGAATGATCAAATGGTTACACATTCCATTTGGAAAAACATTGTTTTTTGTGTTCTACTTACAGTGTTACATCATAATGTACAAAAGCATCTCTACAAATGTACATATTTTGCAGGAACAAACATTGCAAAATTTGTTCAGCACCAGTGGAACCACTGAACTGTATTGCTGCACTTCCCTATGTACAGTAAGAAGCACTGAACCTATGTGCAGTAAGAACCACTGAACCAGGCTACTATCTGCTAAGTAAATTGTCATATTAGCACTACATATAGTGAACTTATATTTGTCTTTCTCCCTCTGTCTGCAGGGCAAAACTGTGAGAACCAACAGTAGCCCAAGCATGTAGGAGTAACTTCCATTAATGTACCTGTCATAGGTGCTAATTTTCTTCACCTCAATTTTCACATGGTTAGAAACTTCGAATAAACTGCTACAAAATTTTCTGCCGTACTGTTCTTGGTCACGAAGCTAAGGCCGCAATCCGAAACGACAAGAAATCAGCGAAAACTCGTAGTTTGCCAACTCATCAGACCAAAGTTTATGGCTCCAGCAAATCCTCCTTGTGAGCTGCTGCTTTCACTTTCTCTCTTTCTGCTTCCATCTGGGCCCTTTTCTTCTCCAGCTCCATCTGTCTAAGGTTCTCAGCATGGGCACGCTCGAACGTTTTCACGAAGCTTAGCAAAGTAGAGACAACTGTCCACATAAAGGTCAGGAAATCATATAGCTGCTGCAGATATCCAAAAGCTAACTGGTATTAATCTGAAGATTTAGTGGATACAACAATTCTAGTATCTATCATGGCAATACAAGTTTACTAAGGAACAAAGCACACAAAGAACAGCAGTAATTTGGATGATT
Organism: Oryza punctata; assembly: GCA_000573905.2. Lineage (NCBI taxonomy): Eukaryota > Viridiplantae > Streptophyta > Magnoliopsida > Poales > Poaceae > Oryza > Oryza punctata. The sequence continues at coordinate 40,325,506 of CM002489.2, forward strand.
CTGGTAAAACCACCAGGTTGTATGCTGTTCCTTAGTTTGACTGTACAACCCAAAAATGGTAATACTCAATTACTCCTAAGCTATCCCATTGTGACAGGTCATACCGTGGAAAGAGGAATGTCCTTTTTTCTGAAACATGATGAGTAACTAAAATATCTTTAAATTCCAATAGCACCTTTTGTCACATGCCTTGCATATAAATACACGTTTCCCATTCCCTTTTGTATCAGACCCACTTATCTTTGCTTTGTACATTCTGCAGAGTAGTTAGGAGTATTAATTAGGCCTTTTATATCAAAATAAAATACCTTGTTCAAATGGACACCGCACAGGATCTTCACCAAAATAATGTGCTAGAGAATCTGCACTTTTCCCCTGCAAAAAAGATAATAAAAACTTAGTACAAATACATGTTAGCAGACATATGCAGCGAGGTAATGAAACTATTTATAGTCTTCACATACCGCAGTACTGTAAAGAAAAGCTAATGACCTTCCTTCAGCTTGAGCATCAGCAAGAAATTCCTTCAATTTCTGAAACGAAAGCTCTTTTGAGTATTACAGTTAATATACTAACAGCAAAACATTGTGCAATGACAGTTAACTAAATGACTAACTGTTTCAGTTATGGATGTTCCCATGTTTGTTCCTATCCATCTTTTTATGATAATTTGCAAACAGTACATAGAGTATGCTCCCTCCATCCCAAAATATAAGCATTTCAAGGGTTTTTAGCAAATACTAAGGTTAAGGGAAAAGATTCCCTTTCAGTCACCTCAGTGGTCAAATTTCGATTTTTGAATTGCACCTGATTGGCTGAAAATGTATGGATTTCCGTGCATTGGAATCAGTATCTCATAAATGCTTATATTGTGGCGCAAATCTTGAACCCTAGAAATGCTTATATTTTGGAATGGAGGGAGTATCTAAAGCCTATGTAATGATGAAGTACAAAACTGCAATAAAGTGTTATGGTTTCCATAATCTAATAATACAAACAGAGCAGTAAGGAATAAGTTGTTGATTCATGTTCCTTCCCTTTAGTATGACAAAGGTCTCTGATCAGCTTTCCTTTTTCACATTTAGTCACTATCTCTATCGTATGTAACTCGGAATCTTTGATGGTGAGTTTTACATAAAAAGAATATTTTGAGAAACATGAAATTATATTTATACTTTTCCAGTTCCAACAAATACATCCACAATGAGGCAACAGAAAATCAATGGGGAAGTTGGAGTTCCATTAAACCATTCTTTAAAGAACCAAATACCATGCACCATTTTCTTAATCGTAATCAGCGAAAATAAAGATTTGAGAAATTTCTGTTCATATGACTAACAATAAAATCTCAGGCAATCGACCTTGTAAAATATCTCAGACCCTGGACCATCTTTTTCAGATGTTGTCAATTCCTGCTCAACCTTTTCCAGTCCCTTTGTTATCGCTTGCATTTCTTCCGCCAACTCTTTCAATTGAATCTGTGATTCACCACCACACTGTAAGCAAGCAAAACAAAGCCGACATGGATCTAGAATTAATTAATATATCTAAGTTACCTTCGATGCAGGTTCTAAATATGTGAGGTCCTTGTTAAAATCAAGAACTTCAGGAAGCTTCTCAGAAAGAACCTGCGAACGCAATAAACTTTCAGAAAGAGTTCATCAAAATGCATACTTATTCAGAGCTTGCCACAAAAGTATCAACTTCACGACAAAAAAACAATGCAAATACACTGGTTATAAAAGCAACCAGTCCAAACTTACAGACGTTGATTCATATCTACCTTTGTCATAAGCTCTTCTTCCCTTTTTTGAAAAAAATGAAATGATATTTGAAACATGGGAAGAAAGGACAGACAAAAGATGTGCAATACAGTCACTGTTGTAGGAGAAACAGGAAAAGGTCCCTAAACACAAACTGATTGCCACACACAGTAGTAGAAAATACTGTCCTGCTCACAACTGAATGCAAATTTTTAATGAGACCACCGTATGCAGTTGGTCAATGTACTGTCCTAAACGAAAAATGGAGTTTTTAGTTTTAGATAACCTTTCTCTTGCTATGGCAATGACCAACCATCATAATAGAATCACAGTGATACTATTTAGACGTACCCTTGCTAGATCCTTTCTCTAGGTCTAGATCATCAGAAATTTAGTATGTGGAACTTCTATTGCTATGCACCAGTAAATTCCCACAAAACGAGCAATACTTTCATAACCATGTGGTTCAGCGATACTTCAAAACACACAAAAAAGAGAAAATTACTGAAATTAAATGCCATACCTTGCACAAATAATGCATGAGAGTCATCCTATTATTACGTGCCCGAATATCAATGAGTTTAAGAAGACTATCCAATCTAAATCCAACAGCCGATCCTGAAAAACAGGCGGTTGTAATTAAATATGAAGAATATAATCAACAGTTCGCTATCAATTTTATGTGGTTAAGAGAAATGATAGTTTAAGATATATAGTAGCTATAGTAAAAATTGACCATGCTGTTTGAAATAAGAATGCAGGAATTCCAGTCCATAAAGCCTAGCTACATCTTCACTCATGACAATTTTTAAATTTCCAATTTTATTTTAACCAACATTTTCTATGATATGCAACAAAAATGATTTATTGGTAAAACTAGAACAATTTTTTTTTTAAAAAAAGAAAGATACCATGTGCACTGTATTTCTTTATGTTGGAATGTCAATTTGCAAAATCATATCGTAAACATATCAATCTTACACCAGACTTAATGACTCACCCCTTGCAGTTCCTTGGTTTAATGCATTTCCCAAAGAAAGAATTGTTTGCATCACTCGCTTAAGCTTGACAGAGTTCCTGACCTGTCCAAATAACAATATATAACAGCATGTTTTAACTCGTCAAACGGAAAAAAGTTGAGGTCATGTTATATAACAGTGTACCTCTTCAGCAACAGAATTGATAGTATTCAAGCTGTTTTTCAGATCTGCAACCTGAAAGAATACACAGAATTATGCGGCAAAAAAATAAAAATAAAAATGATGCAAATATTCTGCTAACCTGTGTAAGAAACTTAATCTTAAAGGATAAGATTCTCAGTTTTGACTCCACTCTTGGGACTTTCATCATTTCCAAGAAGAACTACAATTACAGAAGTAAGTCAGTGATGCCTTTGTGTTCATGGAATGAGATTAAGCACAAATTCAATATAATTGTTGGTACAAGCTAAGCAGTAAACAAGCTATTACATTACATGGCACTGGGAAGATGCTGAAAAAAATTGATCTTATTAGCTACTACATAACTTCCAAGAAACATCCCGACAATACTGGGTGAAATAGTTGGCTGTATGATCTCCCACTAAGATCGTGTATATCTTGGGATGAACTATGAAATTCATTATTTACACAGTTACCAAAACAAAAGGTCACCACCAACAAAACATCAACTAGAAAAGAAAATTAGTGACCTGTTCACATTTCCCTAGGTTCTCTTTGTTGCCTGTAAACCCCTGAAAAAGTAGGAGGAAAAACCTTGGTCAATCAGCAGAATACATAAAAATTCCACGAGAACAGTGCAATAAGAATTTTGAGAGTCTAATGATATTTCAAAGAGGAATCTGCTGAGTAGAAATATACTTTGAGTAGTTCCATTTCTTCCTTAGTTGGACAGAACTTTATTAGATAATCTACTTGATCACCATCAACAATGGAATCGTCAAGTGCAAGCACCGAATCCTAAAAAAGAGACCACAATTATCAACATAAATCACTACTTCAGTACATCTGCCGAACACTTTACGCTCAGTAACAGTTGCAACCATAGGTAACTAATATAACCCAAACCAGGTTTAGGAAGTGGCATTTGTAAGATTAGCTATTCTAGTCAATCAGCAAGGCCAGGGGCGACTCCACGTACATGCCATGTGATGCACAGGACACAGGCTAAACTTTGAAATCCTATTAATCCTAGCTCATGTTACCATGTAAACAGAGTATTAGATCCATAATTCATCGATATAGGACACCCAGTAATTTTCGTTCTAGATTCACCCCTGAGCAAGGCTATGCATCAACTATGAAAGTTTACTATTACTTTTCAAGAGCCTAATCCTCATAACTGAAAAAGTTACTATCTTGACATGATATCTCTTCAAAAAAATTGTGAAGTTTGTTACCATCAGATCAGGTAGTGGCATCTTAATGTTTCTCAGCATAATTTCACAATTCTTTGAGCGCTGAAGGTCAATCTGCAGAAGAAAAGGTTAATCTTATTTACTTTTCACTTGAATTTTCTCACTACTTGTGAATATTTGCAATAAGGAATGTGAAGTACAAGTACCAAAAGAACTTTTTCTTGTTTCGCTGCAACAGAAGGACGTTGGCGTGCCCGTTTTGCCTCCATGTTTGGCATGGCTACTGAGAAAAGACTTTCAAGCTCCGAAATATCTATCTCTGGGGTTCTGGTGAAGATATAAATGGACTAACATGTCATAGTGCTACCATTAGCATTTACCTGGAAAATAATGGCATAAAATGTTGGGAATACCTTGATGCTTCATCAGACTTCTGTGTTTCAGCCCATAAGCTCCCCTGTGTAGCTCTTGACACTTTCACCCAGTGCAACGGCTTCAGTGGTGTCCTCTTAGATGACTGGGTAGGCCGCAAACTTCTAGGACTTCTGGACCGGGCTGAGCCACGGTCCTTTGCACCAAATGAGAATGTAGGGGGTGGGGGAGGGGCTGAACTGACAACATTACCCTTGCTCAGCAAAGAGTTCGAGGAATTCTTAGGAGGTGGGCCTGGTGGAGGTGGCGGTGGCCGGGTTATCGTTTGCTCTTGTGAGGGTTTGCTGACCCCAACTAGCTTTGGAGGAGGCAATGGGGGTGCAGGTGGTGCTGATGGTGCAGAAGTGACATGAGATGACCTGGAATACAGTGGTGGGGGAGGTGGGGGATGAGGGGCTGCCACATCATTTCCTTTCCTTGTGGATGGCAATGAAGAAGTTTGAGATGGAGGAGGGGGTGGTGGTGGAATTCTTTTACTTGTGGATGGAAATGAAGAAACCAAAGAGCTAGTTTGCGATGGAGGAGGTGGCGGTGGAATGGGCGACGTTTGCATCCCTGGAACCATTGGAGAAGGTGGAGGTGGTGGTGGAACAGCCGGTGCTTGCAGCCCTGGAGCTGCTGGAGGAGGTGGAGGTGGAATGGGCAGTATTTTCATCCCTGGAATCATTGGAGGAGGTGGAGGTGGCGGTGGCGGTGGAACAGGCGATGCTTGCAGCCCTGGTACTGCTGAAGGAGGTTGCGGAGGAGAAAATGATGATACGGGAAATGGTGGGGGTGGGGGTGGCGGCGGCGGAGGGGGTGGAGCTGGAGATTGGCCTTTCTTTAGCGGTGCAGAAACCATAGACGAAGTAGATGAATGTATCGAGTTTGAAATCAATGTTGGTTGTATTGGCGGTGGAGGTGGTGGGGGTGGAAGCTGAGGCGGTGCAACCTTTTCTTTAGTGCTTGTTACCTCTTTACCATATGATAATGGAAACATCACAGTGGATGGTTTTAGAGGGGGTGGCAGTGGCGGCGGCAGGGGTGGGGATGCTGCAGTTGAAACTGAAATCAATGAGGTCAAAGCGTCTGATGTCAGAGGTGTTGCAGGCAAAGCTTCTGGGACATATGTTCTTGTACTGCTAGATTCCTTTTCTATGGACAATAGAGAATCTGATGACAATGCAGTGACACAGGAAGCTCTAGAAAATTCAGGTGGAAACTTCTCAAGGTTTTCACAGGAAGTTTCTTGAGATTTAACCAGCTCTTCATTTCTTGCAAGAGCTAGTGGAGAGGCTGATGATTCTGGAGGTTGTGAAGGGGAGGGCATGATCGATCTAAGGGAAACACTGATTATACTTGTACTAGTACTTATGGGTAAAATAGGGGAAACAGGGGCTAATGAGACAGTGGGTGGCGGAGGAGGAAGAGGCGGAGGTGTGCACAATGCTATCAAGGATGCTGTCGATGCTGAATTATTTACAATTAGAGGTGAAGGTTCTCGGTTTACTGGAGTTTGTGAACCAGACTTCTCAGCTGATTTTGATGCTGATTGTGCTGGTGCAATTTGCACTGCGGAATCGATCAGTCGCTGTGGCTGAACTGGTGAGGACGGTGCTTGGGGTATAACCGTGCTTGAAGGTAGTGCCATTGATGAAGCATTGGTCTTTGGCATCTTAACCTTAGTAGGTGACAACAGCACTGTTGGAGGTGTTGTTCGTGAAGGAGCTACTTCTATTGTTTGTATTTTGGATGGAACTTCAGCTGAGGTTGAATCTAGGGGATCTTGTTGAAGTTCAGTGCTACCAACCATAACATAGTCATCTGTTAACTTCAAAACAAGTGAAGACGAGCTTTCACCAGAGAGACTATCAAAGTCAAGCTCTTCTTTAGTATCGAAGAAAGTCTCGGGCCCATCAGCAGGAGATTCATCTATATTTCCTTGAGAAGTGGATGATGTTTTTCGTTGAGGTATGTGAAGCGAAGTATCCTTCTTCCCATCCAACCAGTCCAAATGGTTGAATATATCAAGCACCTTAGCGAACTCTTCAATACCAAGTCCTTGTTTCTCTTGATGACTAACAGGCTCTGTTGTGATGTGTGAAGTAGTTGCATCCATATCAGAGAAAATAACCTAACATAATAGAAGGCACATTTAAAAATCCATGTATAAACAGAAATATGCTAGTTTGACACTTGGTATAAACACTTGCCTCAGCTCGAAAATCTTTAGGGAATTGGTCTTGTGTGTTCCATAACATGTCTATTTGGTCACGATTAAGCATCAATATGTTTGACCTGATGAAAGCTGTGTTGAACATGATACGGAATACCATGTCCTCACGATCCAGATCCTCATACAGATTGATACATTCTAGGACAACATCCCCTTGGACATGACATTGAAGGTTTATTTTCACCAGTTCATCTGCCTAAGATCATAAATGGTTAGTTCGCTTTCGTGAAGGCTACACCAGAAATTGTACAAACTTCAAATAAAATCAACATAAAGCCCTATTAATGAGACAGCGAAGTAGTTTTAGCTATACGGATGCTGTAACATATGTCACAAAGCGTCCACTTTAAAACAACCATAATGCAAGACCAGGGAAAAGACAAGACAATTACCTGTGAATAGAAACGGACAATGTTGCTTCTCTTTGGAGTTGAAAAAAGAACTTTAGGAGTCTGATCAGTAGGCATAAGTGGATCTGGGCCATATATCCTGAATATTGGACGGAAACCACCTTGACCATGAAAATCTGGAATCATCCTCAAAATCACAGAATCCAATGTCAGAGCTCTATCAGATGGAGGCCACTCAGGCATGACATTCCTCATTGAAACATAGCGCAAGTATCTCAATTGAGACGGCATGGGATTCAGAGGTGAAAACATCTCCAAGAGCTCTACTGGTGATTGTTTATAAAGCATATCCAGTGTTTTCTGCTCATCAGAATACTGTCCCAGGTATATCAGGAGAGCAGCTAACATGAAAGCCAGAATAGGCCAGCATCCTTGTTCACAGTGCATTATCAGAAAGTTACGCTGACCCAAAGAGAGCCAGCTTTCACTCGACTTCAAGATGCAGTGGACCATTTCCATGGTGAGAAGTGGACACCCCTCATAGTGTCCAGGGTAGTCCAAGACGGTCATACCATACTCAGATAAAATATGACATATGGGGCTTTCTTCATCTCGAATGCCAAAATTCGAGATCATGAATGAATGATCACCAAAATTATCTAGAAGATGTGCTGCAACACCTCTTATGTGGGCTTCAAAATGATCATCTTCCATCTCTTTCATGGAGAAGCAATGATCAAAAACTGAAATAGATAAAAGCTACATGTGTCAAGCATCCTCGTCTCTATTCTGAGTTCTTTTATCTTCACACAGTAAACTAATGAACAGATACTGAAGCAGTTTGTTTGGAATATAACATAACTTTTTAGGGAGAATATAAAATAACTGAAACGATTAACCATTCAAATTGTAATAAACAGACAAAAACACAAATCTTCTACCACTGCATTACGTATAACTCTCATGGCCCTAAAAGCCTCAAATCCATATTGTGCTATACTACCAACACTTCAGAAGTGCCAAATCTTAACTCAGCTATGCTTAAATTAACAGCATATCCATATCAATCAAGCTGAAACCTTTTCAAAGGAGAAGCTAGGTTGCATGAATCTATCCATGGTAAACTTGGCAAGCAACTGAAGTCATGGCAGTGCAAAAGGAAATACTTCCATTACCGTATATGTTGTCCGTGATTAGAAGCAACCCATCGGGCGGTTTCTTGAAGAAGAACTTCCGGAACAGCGCCATGGCGCAACCAAATCAAGAGCTCCAATCTGCGAAACAATCAGCGAGAAATCCAAGAACTGCCGACCTGTAGAGACGGATTCGGGTCACCAACTTGCAATCCGCCCCAAGGAAGACGCTTTTTTGAGAGCTCCACTTCAGAAACTGCTCCGCCTTTGAGGATTTGGGCAGCTGGTTGCAACATTAAAGTAGAAATTTCGCGGAAGAAAAAAAAAAGCTCGAAAGCTCCGAGCAATCTTCTTGCAGTGAACTCCTAATTAGAGGTTTGGAATCGAAGCGCACGGAGAAAAGGTGGTCGCTTTTGTTGATTCTAGGTGGTGATTTGGGAAATGGCGAGAGGAGGAGGAGGAAGAGGAGAAGAAACTCAAGGAAGCAGGAAGGCGATGAGCATTGGCCGTTTGACTAAATTTAATTATTTTTAGGCGCAGCTGTTAATCTGCTCTTTACTCTACCCCTTTCATTAAGATTTTTTTATTTGTATTCCTTCCATTTTTTTTATTTGGCATGTCAATGAAAGCCGGTGTTTGGTTTCAAAATAAGTATTTTCGGTCAACTTCATGGAGAACCTACCCAACCTGACAATTTTTTCTAATGCTCAATGTGCTTGTCCAAGAAATCTTTAACTTTCTTTTAAAAAAAGCAAATATAATGGTGCAGTAAATTACAATTTAGGAAAGTTTTACAGGATAATCCTCCTGGGAGAGCAAGCTAAGCATCCGTTGCTTTCGCAATTGTTCCCTTTAATCAGATTTCGTTTTGGCTTTTCTTTGTGCTGGGTTCTCTAATTTCTACGCTAATTAAAGTTACTACAATGATGACTTTGTTAACAGAAAAGACATATGATTAGAGAGGGAGGATGGGTTGTTTTGGAGGGCTTGACCCTTCCCTAGTAAAACGGATTAACGTATTATTAATTGAGTATTAATTATAAAAATTAAAAAATAAATTAATATAATTTTTTAAAGTAATTTTTCTATAAAAAATATCATTTAAAAGTTTAAGAAGCAGCACACGTGAAAAAAAGAGGAAAATGTGTTGGTAACTTAGGGAAAGAACACAAGAAGAGTCACGGTGATTTTGGGGATCCGGCCATCCGGGGCGGCGGTTGGTAGTTAGCATCTGCCGCCATATTGAGAACAAGCCGCATGCCCTTCAGTCCTTCACCCGGAGCTTGTACTGATAATCATGTAAAAACCAAATTCACCTGAAAGTTTCAACCAAGCTGCAATAGATGAGATAAAAAAGAGAGAGAGAGAGAGATTTACAGAATCTTTGTATGTCGCAAATTTTTTTAAATAATAATAAATAAATTTCTGATTGTAAACTCTGCAGTGAGCTAGTTTTCATGTGCTAGATCTTGATCTTGACTCGTATTAGGAAGCATTGACAGTAATCTTTATCAAGGCAGCTGGGAGCTGGAGCTTAAGATGGCCGGTGGACGGTGTATGACAGCAACAATGATCATGAGAGTAGTGATTAGTATTAACTAATGTAGCCTGCTTCACAAGCTTGTGCTGCGCCCAAAGGGGTTGGAAGCACGTCACCTGTCTGCAATCTGCAATGGATTTCTTTTTTCTTTGGCATCTTCTCAAGCTTCCTACTACTACTAGCACAGAAAAAAAGCATATATGTAAATTGTTATTTTATGGTTGCTGATTGCTATCTGCATCAGAGTTGATTGGTTTCCCGTGGCCAGCAGTTACCGACAAGTCGACGGCGAGTGGCCGGCGTCCATAAAAGGGGCATGCATGCAGTGATGCAAGAATGCATCGAAGATTCAGAAATTCAGGATCAGATATGTTCTTTTCTTCGTACTAGTCACCTACGTTTTATTATTACTTCTAGTAGCTATACTGATAAACCGTGAAAAAAATATACAAAGCAAGCAAGAATAATTTTGTAGGCAAAATTTTACATATGTATTGTTTATGGTTCAAAAGACAATATTAAAAAGTAGAATGCGGTGGAAAAAAACTTTATTGTGGTTTAAAAGCTAATATTAAAAAATAGAATACGATGAAAAAACTTAAAACCAATTTAAAATTAAATTTTACCGAAATTTAAATTTTAGGTATAACTGATAAGCTAACGAGCGGACGACGAGAGATACTTCCGACATGAAGAACGAAGAATCTCTCACCTTTCTTCTTCTTCTTCATGGGCAGCGCGTAGAAAATCGGAGCTGATTGCCTGATTGGCGCTTTGTCTCCAGCGAGAACGACAGGTCGCGCTCCAATCCAGCGTTGCCAACATGGGTGATGCGTCAGGTTGGACGAATCCCCCAACCCATCTGGACTATTTTGTCTCCCTCTCTATCGTTGCTTTCTTCCGTCGGCGACACTCCGGCGGCCGCTGCCGCCGCCGCCGCCGCCACCGCGCTGCGGTTGAGCTCCGGTCGCCATCGTGGGGGGAGCTTCCAAAACCGAAACCCATCCAACGGCCCATATCTGTTCATAATCCCATCCCTTTAATCTCAGCCGTCCATCTGTACAAGCTACGTCGCTTATAAACCCCACCTCTTCACCTCTCCCTCGCCCGCGGCCTACTATCCAAGAGGAGCGCACACTATCCAATCCAATCCCCAAAATCGATCGAAGCCGCAGGTTTTAATCCGAGAAATTGCCCCGAAAATCCGGTGATCCTCCGATCCGTCAGCTCGCCGCTGCTCGTGCGAGCGCGAAACCCTATGATGGGTGAGGCGGCGCCGGCGGCGGAGGGGCTGATGCACCGGAGGATTGAGTTCCACGCGGCGAGGAGGCCGCGGCGTGCGGTGGAGGGGGCGGGAGGGAGGTTTTGGGTGGAGAGCCTGAGCCCGGATGCCGATAAGGCGGTGGTGGCGGCGAGGAGCGAGGGGCAGGTTAGGGGGTTGGAGAAGGGGGACGGTAGCGGGAGTGGGATCGATCCGGAGCTTCGCGTCGCGAGGATGTACTTGCGGAGAATTGTGAGTGTGTAAGCCTGCAATTTTTCGTGGTTGGGTTTTTACTCGAATTTCCACATTTTGTTCAATTTTAGGTAGTAGTATATACATGTAGGGTAGGGTGGGTTTTAGTTGTTCCAGTTCAGATTATTAGAGGGGTTTTGGTTTACGAATAGAATCAGTAGATATAGATATATTTTACGAATTTTCCTTCAGAAATGTTGGTTTGTTGTTCTGTAATGGAAAAAATCACGTTTAACTGTATTATGTTTTGTTTAGAATACATTTTGAATAGCTATGCGCAAAAATTTGCATCCGACCTGCTTAATACTGAAGGTCTTTTTTACTGGAAGAATCTGCTCATTCACCTGGAACATGAGTCTTTGCAAGTGAATACTTCACTAAGATGCCCTGTCTATGTAAATGTAACGCAGGGAGCTGGCTTGCAAAATTTTGGCAATACGTGCTACCTCAACTCGGTTCTGCAATGCTTGACGTATACCGAGCCGTTCGTGGCCTACTTGCAGAGCGGGGAGCACATGTCCTCATGTAAGTTCATTGCGGCTGATCGCGATCAGCAATTTAGATACCCTGGATGATATGATGATGTTGTAAGTGGAAGCCCAGAGCAGTGAACCATCCTTCATTGCTGTCTGTGAGCACTCTGCATTTTCTAATTGGATGTTCTATGGTGGTGGCTATCAAATACAAGTATATATTTCCTCTCGCTATAATCAGTCTTGGGGCATTCAGAGCTGCTTCTTATCTATTTGGATTGAATGAAACAGATAGAAATTTTAGTTTACGTGCCTTGAACAATGTTCTATTGTTCTAGAGCAACCTCTGTTTTTGGACGGCCGTATCATTTCACCAGAGAACAATAGAATAACATTTTCTGTTTCCTTTAGTTACTTATAATTTCACTTTATTATTTATTAAGGTCGGACTGCTGGATTCTGTGCTTTATGTGCTCTTCAAAGACATGTTAGTTCTGCTCTACAGTCAACTGGGAAGATATTGAGACCTGTGCACATTGTCAGGAATTTAAGATGTATCCTTTCATATGCTAGAGCAAAATAAACAATCCACTTTATTTTGAATTTAAATATGAAATCTTTGTGATGTATTCAACCCTTGTGCAATCTTTAACTACAAGGTAGGCATCTCTCGTAGTTTCCGCATCTCAAGGCAGGAAGATGCACATGAGCTAATGGTTAGCTTGCTTGAGTCCATGCACAAATGTTGTTTACCTTCTGGTGTACCAAGTGGGTCGCCAAGTGCTTATGAGAAGAGCCTAGTTCACAGAATATTTGGTGGTCTCTTAAGAAGTCAGGTAAATTGTCAAATGCTCAATTACCTTATTACTAGTAATAGCAAAGAAAACTTTACTCGTGTGACCACTGGCTGACTATATCTATATGCATGACAGGTGAGATGCACAACTTGCTCACACTCTTCTAACAAATTTGATCCTTTCCTGGATCTCAGCCTTGAAATTGCCAATGCTGCCACTCTGGTGAAAGCACTACAAAACTTTACTGAGGAAGAGCTACTGGATGGTGGGGAAAAGCAGTACAACTGTGAGCACTGCAGGCAGAAAGTAATAGCCAAGAAGAGGTTTATGATTGAGAAGGCTCCCTCTGTATTGACAATTCATTTAAAGCGCTTTAGTCCTTTCAACCCTCGTCACAAGATCGACAAAAAAGTGCAGTTTCAACCAACTTTAAATTTAAAGCCGTATGTCAGCAATCCGGAGGTATGTAATTTCTGATGGTGTTCCTTGTTTTACCACAAGTTTCAACATGTTTTTATTGAGCTTCTCTTTCGTGCTCACAGTCACTACTTTATATGTGTAGGGCATGGATTTCAAATACAGCCTTTATGGTGTTTTGGTTCATGCTGGTTGGAATACACAGTCAGGTCACTATTATTGCTTTGTTCGGACTTCCAGTGGCTTGTGGCACAATCTTGATGATAACGAGGTTATTCTTTTTGATGTTGCAATGAATTTATTCTTACTGTTTATCATGACGCAACCCTTTTTTTACATCCTTGTATTGTACTGTATTGCTTTTAAAAGATACTCTTTTTTTTTTTTGCATCCATCAACCATGTCTTGTCATGTGTAATAACAAATTCCAGCCAAAATACACCATGTAATATCTAAAAACATTCAACGGTGAAGTCCACCACCTCTAAAAGTCTGTACTTATGTTCTTCACCCTCTGCTCGCAAGAGCTCACCTTGTTGATATATGTCTTCTCAAAATAGTACTAGTACTTTATGAATGCTAGAGAGATCATTTTGTCAGGTACCTTCTTCTTGCATTATATTATGTTGTCAGGTATCATTTTGTCTATAGTGAGGATGTGGGAAAGTGTTCACCTTGAGGGATGAAGGAGGGAAATCCATTTTTTTGGCCTGTTTATGTGTTCTTTTTCTGTTGGTGGGATGGGTACTCCAAGTTGTAGTTGAGCTGATCTTGTGTTAATTCAGTACCTTCTCATCTGCACTCCTGGCATTCTTCATTCATTTTTTTAAGTTTGTTTTGTTGATTATTTATTGATACCTCCAGGTTTACCAAGTTCGCGAGGCAGATGTGCTGAGGCAGAAAGCATACATGTTATTTTATGTGCGTGATAGAAAGAGGAGCTCAGTGATGTACAGTGATAATGTTACTGTTAATTTATCAGTAAATAAAATGATCTCCGAGAAGATCACATGTACGAATGGATCAATTAAAAAAGATTTAGTGGAAACAAAAACACTAAGAGTTCCCCCATTTGTCAAAGAAGATGTGAACTTGCAGAAACAGAACTCAGAAAATGCTTCACAAGACCAGTGTTCAAAAAGTCATAGTGACACTGAAGTACTTGAAGCTGCAAGATCCTCAAACAATGAACCAGCTTCAACACAGAAAGCTTCTTGCATAAGCCCAGATACAGCTGCTGTTACCTTGCCCATGAAAACAGAACAAACAGCTCCAGACAATCAAAGGCAAATAACACCTCCAGCACAAGCTGTTGTTTCTGTTCTTCACAATGCAAGTTGCAATCAGAAGGCGTATGAGAAGCAGTTGCAGGAGCATCAACTAGAAACTGATGATGCATTTACTGATTCAGGGAAAGATGTCCCTGCTACCTTGCACGCATATGGTGTTGGGAACGGTTTGTTGGAGGCAAATGCCCAGTCTTCTGAACCTCACACAGGTCCATGCCCTGCTGCTCTTCCTATACATGATGGTGGTGAAGGATTGCTGGGGGCAAATGGCCAGGCTTCTGAACCTCACTCAGGTCCTTGCTCTTCTGCCTTTCCTATACATGATGGTGGTGAAGGATTGTTGGGGGCAAGTGGCCAGTTTTCTGAACCTCACACAGATCCTTGCCCTGATGCTCTTCCTATACACAGTGGCGGTGAAGGATTCTTGAGGTCAAATGGCCAGGCTTCTGAACCTCACACAGATCCTTGCCCGGCCTTTCCTATACACAGTGGCGGTGAAGGATTGTTGGGGGCAAATGGCCAGGCTTCTGAACCTCACACAGATCCTTTCCCTGCTGCCTTTCCTATACACAATATTAGTGAAGGACTGTTGGGAACAAATGGCCAAAATTCTGAACATCGAACAGGTCCAATCCCTGCTGCTTTTCCTGTATGGAATGGCGCTGATGCATTATTGGAGAAATATGGTCAGGTTTCTGGGCCAGCGGATCCATTTTGCAAGCCAACTCTTACCATAAGTGATACAGTATCTTTTGCACAAATCATCCCAACTGAGGTAACTATTTGATGTTTCCTATTGATCTCTCTCTTTTGTTAATTTTTTTAAACACATTATTAATGTTAATTCTGCTGCTCACATCACAATATGGCAGTATGATGCTGCTTCTAATGGAACAGTGTCCGATAGTGATGATTTAACTGGCAATACTGAAGCTAACAAGTCATCAGAGTTTGTAAAGAATTATGGCGAACAAGTTATGGTGAGGGAGATTTCTGCAGAGAAGTCTGGTGATAGAGCAAATGCAGATGAGCAGGTATTTCCTCTCTACCTTTTATGTTTTTTGCACATGTATTTTCACCCATGCTGTGGTGTGTGGTCCCATATAACAATTGATATATTATGCATTCTCTGCTGTTCTACGCATGAAAATAGATCTTTTATTCGTATTGATGCATGTAAGTTTATTTGTTAAAAACTACTTTGCAGACTTCAATGCAGAATAACGCACTGGAAGTTGGCAAGGATGCTGCAAAGGACACTGATAATGTGGCAAATGATGAGGAGCAGGTTAACCACCCCTTGGCTGAGCAGGTAAAATCTGAGAAGCAAATATGTCCTGGAATTTCCACAACATTGATTTGCTCTGAAGACTCAGTACAGTTGATAGATAAGGATACATGCAGTGGCAAATTAAATAAAAAGATGAATTGTAAGTCAAAGAGGCAAATGAAGTATCCTGCTGTTCGCATGTTTTTTGGGCCCAAACAACTGTTACTGGCATCAGTAAAACTGCAAAAGAAAAGGAAACACAAGAGATCCAAAAAACACCGTGCACATTCTGTGCACATTGAAAGCATCATCACTGATCAGCAGACATCAACATCAGAAACTATTTTCTCAAAGATCATATCACATAAATCCCGTGGACAGAAACGTTCTTGTTCCAGTGCAAGTTCTGAGGATGGCACTCAGCTGTTCAACAAGAAACAGCATATTGAAGGAACCACCAACAGTGTTCCCATTGGCAGCAACGATGCAAAACTTGCTAGCGCTGAGCTACCAAGCTCATGTACAAACTCTGTGGTGAACCAGACTGATTCAAGAAACAATGTATATGCAAATGACAGAGCCCCCTGGCATTTTAATCTCCTCACAAGGGGTTTAAGAGAAATTACTGGTTAGCATCTCTTCGCAAGAAATATATAAACCATCTAGTTCTCATTTTCCATCGTGCTGTCAACACTAGAAATTTGTAACTCATTGTTTTGTTTTTGCAGTGCCACGGTGGGATGACACTGACATTAAAAATACGAAGGAAACAGAGATACCATATCCAAGGACTAGAAGCATCGGCTATGTGCTAGATGAATGGTAAGCTTGTTAACTGCAGTTAAATTTCTTTCTGATGGTGGTGTTGGATGTCTCAATTCCTCTTGATGCTGAAATTCGGAAAATCCTCCATCCATGCCAAATCTTTGCTAAACTTCTAAGTAATATACGAACGACTGGCAGGAACATAACACTGGTTCCTAGGTCCGACTTGAACGAGTTTTAAAATCCTATGCAACCAGCAGCGGCCAGCAGCATTCTTCTTTGCTGTGACTAGGATCTGAGATGAATATAAAGCCCTCTTTTTTTCTTGTGTGTTTATATCTCGGTTTTCCTCTTGCCTGTTTGTTATCCTTGAAACTGACTTATTCGGAAGATAAACATGATCCTAAAGAAGATGCACCTAATCGTTGTGTCAGGGACGAGGAGTATGATCGCGGCAAGAGAAAGAAGACCAGGAAATTAAAGCATGGCTTCAGTGGACCGAACCCTTTCCAGGAGACGGCCAACATCAGATCACGGCAGAGAATGAGACTGCAGTCTGACCAGGCCAAATCTGGGAACCAGCCTCTCAGGATATAATTGATATACTGGAGCAGCAACCTGTTGTTGTATCCTTCAGTTTTGGAACAGTAAGTACTTCTCTAGTATAGCTATTATCCTCCCCATGTTTTTTTTTCAGTTATGTGTACTGTCATCAGAGAGTAAGATTTAGGCATCATGACTCAGTCATTTGTCTGATTGATTAGCCGAGAAACGAAGTGAGGACTCTTTTGTTTGTTGTCACATTTCTGTCGAGCTTATCATGCCATTTTTTTACGTCGATGCATTCGCGTGTTATTCATCCTGGCCCATTCGCATAATAACCGAGCAATTAAAAGTTGTGGTTTCTGATCTGTGACTTGTATTCTGCATCAATAAAATTCAGTAAAAAATGCAAACTTTGCAGTAGGCAGGCCATCACGACTGTCAGATCGCGAGCGAACGGTCTTGATTATCAACGGCACTTTTATATATCATTGTGTATATGGACAATACTCCACTACGTATACGTGCAGTAAGGTTGTGTTCGAACTCTCTCTCCAAACACGCAAAACGATCTCCAAACACTCAAAATGAAGTGGTTAATTAGTATGTGTTTAATTAAGTATTCATTATTTTTAAAAATAAATTAATATGATTTTTTAAAGTAATTTTTATACAGAAACTTTTTTTGAAAAAACATATTGTTTAATAGTTTAAAAAACGTGCGCGTGGAACACGAGAGAGAGGGAGAGGCTGCCGAACTCAGACAAGTAAACCCAACAAATGATTGGCAGAATAATTTGTGATCCAATTTATTGCGGTGAAGAGGGTGAGGCGCACCGAGTTAAGGTGGCTCACGCGTTCCCTCTGACCACGGTTTTACTGGCGCGACCGACCGGACCCAACTACCAAACGCCTTCGTCGATCTCTTGCTTACGCAATGATGCTTCATGCAAGATGTACAAGTCTAGCGCACCGATTTGATCATTTTCAGAAGATGTACAAGTCTGCTTCCATCGTCAAAGTTAAATGAACTGGTTTTCACATAAAGAAAAAAAAGACTCATATATAGAAATGAAGTAAAAAAAAATGTGGCGCCATATTTTAAAGCAAAACTGAAGTTAAAATATGAGTCTTAATATTCAGAATTCCAGATATAAATACTCCACTAATTGATGTGGATTCAAATATCTGAAGGCGGCATGCATCTATTGTAACATGTGCTAGCTGCAAGCCTGCAACTACCAAAAATGCAGTATATGATGTTCCTATATGAACTGATCGAGCCAATGAAATTGGAAATTCGATAGAGATCAACTTCACTGAAGACGACGAGGTTAGCTGGGGTTGTAAATGAGTCGAGGTGCACGCGCTTAACGAGTTAATGGAAACCTACCATTCAAACCCAAATGAAATGTCTCACGAACTGGACGCAAAATTTCTCCAAATTTTGAATTCCAGAGGCGACCAGTCCGGCTCGAAAACCTCGCCTTATAAATACACACGCGACACGATACGCCTCCATCCAATTCAGGCGCAAAAACCCTCCAAATTCGCATTCCTCGAATCCCCTCGCGATCGAGCTCGCGACGCCCATGGCGATGGAGAGAAACGCGGCGCCGGCGCCGACCCCTCCGGGCCTCTCGGCCTCGGCGGCGGCGTCTCCCTCCACAGTCGGTGCCCTCCTGACGAAGGCCTCGGCGGCTGCCGCTCCCGCACGCGAGATCCCCTCGCCGCGGTCGCTGCTGTCGCGCATCCTCCATAGGAGTGGTCGTGGTGGTGGTGGCGGCGGCGGCGGCTTCGGGTGTCGTCTGTGCCTCCCCCGATACTGCTCCAGTGGCGCGGCCAAGGAGGACGCCGCCGCGGAGTACGCGGCGGCGAACGTGGAGGTGGAGGCGGAGGCTGCGGCGGCGAAGGTGGTGGCAAGCCAAACGGTGGATCGCGAGTCGCCTCGGAGCTCTCTCGGTACGTGTCCATGGCGAGCGAGTGATCGGATTGCGTGGTCTGGTTTGATTCATTGGACATTGGTTGTCGTGTGCAGGGAAGAGGGAGTCGGAGGTGGTGTCGCCGGCGAGCCTGGGGCTGGGCGCCAGCCTCGTGCTGCTGCTCTCCAAGAGCGCGGCGGAGCTGAACAGGATGACGGAGCTCCGCGCCCAGATGGAGCGGCTGGTGCTCGACGTTAAGGGGGAGGAGGCGCGGAGCAGCAACCGCCCCAACGCGTCCGACGATCACGCCGACAGCACCAAGGAGGAGCCCACCGCCTGCTCCGGCGGCGACAGCGGCGCATTGTCCCGCTGCTCACGCACGGCCACCGCCCCGGCGTGCGGCGGCGGCGACGGAAACGCAGGGCACCACGCCGCCGTTCCCATGGACCAGATGGAAGCGGAGCTCGAGGCGGAGCTGACGCTCCTTCAATTCGCCACCTCGAACAATCACGAATGCGCGACTCCCCGTCGGGATCGTCAACTCGAGGTCGCGTCGAGCAGCTAGAACTCACCACTCGGATCAATTTCGCCACCATTTTCTAAAATCCTCCATTGATCTTCGCAGACCGAGCTGAAGAGCGACGACGACGATGATGGCGAGTCCACTGACACCCACGCAGCCACCTTCGCCGCCGACGCCGACGATGACACGGACGGTGCTGACGACGACACACTAACCGATCAATGCGACGACGACGACGAGGAGGAGGAGAGCGGCCCGGCGGCGCAGGGCGGCGTGTCGGCGAGGGAGCTGGAGAGGAGGCTGCACGAGCTGCTCCAGTCGCAGCACGAGGAGCGGATCGCCGAGCTGGAGACGGCGCTGGAGCGCGCCAAGAAGAAGCTGCAGGAGAAGGAGCGCGAGGTGTGCTGGTGGCGCAACACCGCCAAGCTCGTCACTCGCCACAAGGACGACTCCCGCCTCAGATAGCAAGAATCCGCCATGACAGCTACTAGCTTCGAGCTCAATTATGTGAGATCAAACAATAACAAGATCGATCCATCGATCACCTCTCGGTGATCCGTTTTGCACTCTGGTGATCATGCAACGAGAAGAACACATCTATTCCGAATTCACATTGCATAAACTGGGATCCCAGGATTTGGTTGCTGCAGCCTGTCAACATTTGGAGCAGGAGGTGAAGGTGTTTTTTTTACCCAGGCATATGGTGTCGACCTACTTGTATCACTCTGATGTAATTATCTTGGTATCAATTGAACTCCTTTTATCTTTAAAAAGAAAAACATTGCATCATCATTATTATTAGAGATTAACTGCCTTTAATATTCCACATTACAAAGCAACAACTATTCTCTCATTTGGGACATTCGCCCGGTCCACCGAAGTACAAATGCATACCCATGTTGAGAACGCCGAAACCATCAACAGTGTAGCACAATCCCCTAGTGGTCACTGGAGTGGCCTTACCAACGTTTGGATTGACAAAATTGTTGTCCTTATTGGCTATCCTGATACCCTTCACAAATGCGGCTTTCTTATACCCTTCTTTGGCGAAATGGCCACTCCCCATCGGTGGAGGATCTGATGAAACAGTTGGTCCACGAACCCATCCACCCCAGAATGCATATGTAGCCTTCTCTTGTAGGGTGTCAAAGAGTTTACTCGGCCAATATCCAAGTGGTCGATATCCAATGGCACTGCTCTTGTCTAGGCGTGCTAGCCACCAATCTTTAGTCTTTTGGTCCTAATAATATAATTAACAAAAGAAAAAAATTTTATATATGTATCCTTAGACCGGTTAATTGCGGGAAACTATTCTAAACGCTCGAGTGAACATCTTCTCGTTGTTTGCATATCACTTAAATAGTTATGAAAAAATTCAACAAGATAGTTTAATATGTGATAGATCACTGCACAAACATGTAAGATCAAATTTAACTTCTACATGTTGCAAAAAAAAAACAAATTTGACTATGAATATACGTTAACTAGCTGTAGTTTAATTTGTTTTTTCCGTTGTGACTTGTATAAGTTAAATTTTAACTTACATGTTTGTAAAGTGATATATCACATGTTAATACATCTTCTAAATTTTTTCAATATTTTTTATAACTATTTGAGTGATATGCAAATAACGAGGGGACATTCCATCGAGAGTTTAGAATCCACTCTCGTTTATTGCCTTTTGTAAAATCACACTATGTAGTCACAAAAAAAATTAATCATGTAGAATTTTTAACCACAAGGGAAATACCTGAAACAACATGACAGTAGTTATATACTGAGGCCCATTGTAGACAGAAACTGGTGTTATTCTCCCTCCAATAGCAGCAAGTTGGCTAACTTGCACAAAACCAGGACAATTAAAATCATAGCATGGCTTATTTGAACTGTCTACCTGTCGCCAAAAGTAATGCCAAGGATGTAATTAAGTTGAATGGATTTTGTATCGGTGGCTGTAGAGCTATTACTAATATTTGTGTTTATAGCCACATCAAGTAAGGAAAACATATAGAAATGTGTATTACCCAACGAATGTGAAACCTGGCAAAGTTGTCTCCACTAAAGCTTGGCCATACCTGAAAAATATCATGATGAAAACCAACAATTATATAGTATCTATATGTATGTATAATTATTGTTTAAGTTTGTGATACTATAGATGTGAAAAAATTATTACTAATAACTAAGCTAGACAAAAGAATTTATGCTTAATCACAATATAAAGAAACAATGATATAACTCATGATTAATCACAATATAAAGGAACAATGATAATTTCAAGTGTTGAAAATAATAGCAAGGTATGCAATGGGACTATATACTTACAATGGAACCTGCAGCTATCTCTTCGGGCCCATTATTAAGTTGTATAAATGATGCAATATGGTCCCCATTGTTTCGTGCTAAAAACGGTTGGTTAACACTTAGGGTAGCATGTGTTCCGTAGAAACTATTATCATCCCAGTATTTGATACCTGCATACTACAAGTGAAAGAATAATGTTGAAGGTAAGTCAAATAGCTTTGCAAGCCACATTAAAATATAAAACAATTTAATGAAGATAAACTATTCTTATAGACAATCTATAATTGGCAAGAGAATCAGATAATTAAAAAAATGTAAAAGGGTATACCTCTTCTTGTGAACCACCATTAGGCATATGTGCTTCCGAGCTATTGTGACGCAATATTGGAATTGTTCCTGCTGGGCACTTGATGTCTGGGAAATGTGATTCTGAGATATTGGACGATAAAATTGATTGTATATCGAGATCTAATGGATAAGAACTTGGTTCCATCTGCTTAACAACAAAAAAGAATCCTAATCAAAGATCGAAAACAAATACCAAATTCCACAAAAGAAAAGTACACTTCTCTTTATATTGGACGGTAAAGAGAATAAATACAGATATCCCTCAGTTGATAGCTTTCCCAATCCTTCATATTAATGTTTCCTGATGATACCTTACATAATCTACTGATTAATGGATCCTGAATAAATTAAACTTGGGCCTCAAAACTGCTATTCTATTCATACGAAACATAAAACTTAATCAAGCATAATATTTATGTAACATGCTCAAAAGCATATTCTTCTATACGGAAAGCAATACTTTACCTGGATTATATGGTTTTTCAATAATGGATGGTTCAGAGTAGGTTGTTTGTATATGTCAACACAATCGTAGACATCACCATCTCCTGTCTTTTCATCTTAGTCCCTTGTTAGCCACAAAATGCAATGCAAATACAGAAGAGAAGGATTTATTAATCACATACCTGAATTGTCATGTTTAGATCTTTACCAGGTATGGCTGAACCAATTATCTCATCTCGATCGATACATATCTTCACTCCTCCTACTAGAACAAGGTATGACAGACATAGAGTTACAATATTGATAGCTAGCTTTTCTTCCATTGTTGAGTCTCAAGAGGTCATTTGTTCTCTATGCAAATGGACCATTTTATAGTTTGAGGAAACAATTTATCTTCATAATACCAATGAAACATTTATTCATTGCTGAATGAGAATTCCATAAATTTGCAATTAATATTGAGGTGTAAGGAGCTGGCACATTAATGAAGTAATCTTCAAGATTATTTACACTATTAATTGAAGATATCTTTACAGATTTTGTAGTCTTCTTTTTAATGCTTTGTGGGAAAATAATATAGGCAAGGCATAAATAATAAATGAAGCATTAAATGCACAAGATTTGATATACTAGACAATCGTGCGATGTGAATTTATTGTAATAAGAGCAAGTTTAATAGTATAGCCAATTGCTACCTATAGCAATTGACCCATCATCTATAGCTAGTCTAGTGACACACCCATACAATATAGTTAGCTATAGATATATGCTAACACCATTAAGCATTAATACATGGCTCGCCTTATCCCCTCACAAAATTTATTTATAGCCCGCTTCTCTTCTCTTTCCTCTCCTCTATCATCACAAATATGATGTAGCAATTCCTATAGCCTGCTTACATCATCTTATTGCATTTACACTAATGTTTGAAAGACCTTTCAAATATTTAATGTAAGCAATATTAATTTACATGATATATGATAATAATACCAGATTACATCGGCTGGACATTAATTTAATGCTTTAATGTTTCTTCAAAATATTTAAAGCATGCTAACTGACATTGTGATGCAGTAAAGCCTTTTCCATATACTAGTATGATTTATTCAGTTAATTCCGTATGTTTCTGAAGTGACATATATGATGTAGCAACAATGCTAATTAGCGAGCATTCGCTTGCAAAGGAACTAGTGAACACTGCATCCACATATGACATATCCCTCCCACCAACCGGCCGATCCACCACCACTTCTTTTGTGTGTGTCTCATCCTGAGTCTCAACACGGCCGGCCAGCCACCACTACCCGTACACTCCTCCTTCCTAAAGTGCTACTACCCCTACCCCCTCTTCCTCCACCACAGCGAGATGTCCCTTATTCTTCAACTGTTTCTTTAACAACAAGAAGATGGGGAAAACGGCGCTCCACTCCGCAATAACATTCTTGCACTCCGCTCCAGTATATCAGTACTCCTCACTCCACTTATAAGATATAGATCTACAGTTTGATGTGCTAAAGGGGCCAAAGAAATATGTTCTCTCTCACTAACTTTGATATGACTCATATCTCCTATAGGGGGATATCCTAATGGCTATCTTTTGATACCTCGCCCCCCTCCTCACCATTGATCCCCACACTTGATCCTAGTGATTCCGATGAGGCCCCATGTCTTCATCAAATTTGGAGATAGGTTATCGGTAGAAACTTCCATGGATTCAAGTAGAAAGTTTGAAGTCACATGTAGAATGTTTTGAATATTTTTTTTGACTTAAACCACTACAGACCCCCGTAGTTAATATATTAGAAAGAAAGAAAGTATCTTACAAACGAAAACAAAAAAAATAATGCATCTTGGAAAGTTATGAATATTTTACTTGAAATTTTCGAAGTTTGAAAAATATAAGTTTTTGAGATTGTAGTTGGATGTTTTAGACTTTGATTCGAAAGTTTAGGGATTCTGGTATAAAGTTTTTTAGAATGTTTTAATTGGAAGTTTCCACTTTTGATTTGAATGTTTAGGGATTTTGGTATAAAATTTTTTGAGATTTTAGTTGGAAGTTTCAGACTTTTAATTGAAAGTTTGTGGTTTGAACTGGAAGTTTCGGGATACAAGTTGAAGGTCTCATATTTGAGTTGGAAAGTATTGTTGTTCAAATTGAAAGTTTCAACACCGCAATTAGAAAGTTTTAGAAATTCCATGTTGAAGTTTGAGAATTTGATTGACTCCCACAGCTTGCTCTAGCCTCTTGTATAGAAATAGGGAAAGGAAAATACCCCATGCTGGAAAAGGAAATGGGCACAACTGCTGAAATTCAGATATCAACAAACAAAGTTTTCCGATTAAAGCAAGTTCCTTATTGCTTAAAATTTCAGTTGATATCCGAATTTCTAATTTTCTATATAATTGCTCATACAATGGGAACATCGCGCATATTTCATCTTATATTATGTTTCACTGAGAATTTTGATGTCAATACTCAAAGATTGAGTTGAAAATTATCATACTCTGTAAATAGGTTATCAACAGTGACATTAGTGGCCTGCGAGTTGTAATATGCAACAATTGTTCATGAGGCAATATCATACAACAGTTTATAATGTCATAGCCAACTCAATGACCTCCACTGTGTCATCATGGCCTCCTCGCAGCCGGCGAGGGACGATGGCGCTGGGGGTTCCTTCCTCTACTGCTGTTCACTGACTGGTCACATGATGACATGGACTCCTCGTTCAAGTCCCTCAATGGCGTTGTATGATTCTACTTCCTGTTATACCTCAGCGATTAATTAAAACTTTGCCTGGTTTCATTAAACCTCGACTTTTCTTGAGCTATGGTGTTTCTTTGGCTTTGCTTGTTCGCAGGGAAATGACTAGGTGTTGTCCAATGGGTCCGGGTTTACCGTCTCTGAGACAATTAATATATTATAAATTTATTACATCTAAGTATTATAGGAGCTCAATGTTCATAATTTAAGAAACAAGAGGGGTGCATGCATAGTGTTGGGATGCCACATATTTAACCTTGAATTTGAATCCCATTATTTCTGGTAACAAAGACTTTTGTTATTACAATATGAAAACATCATTAGTCGTACTTGCCTGGTCCATCGTAGTATACATGCATACCATTGTCGTTAACTCCATAACCACCATAGTCATATAAATTCAGATCATTAGATCCAGGATGGGAATTATGAATGTCCGGACTAACAAGCTTGTTGTTCTCATCTTTAATAACTTGAATATTTCTAATAAAATCTGCTTTGCCAAATCCTTCAGAAGCGAAATGTACACTACCCATTTGTGGAGGATATGAAGAAGCAGTCGGACCTTGAACATATCCACCAAAAAAAAAAAATGCAAAATCACCTTTGGCCTTGAAAAAAGAAAATTGTGAACTTGGCTAGTATCCGATCAGTGTATTATTTTTACCATACGCCAGCCACCAATTTTTAGTCTTTGGGTCCTAAAATAGATCAAGAGTAGGCATTTTAATACTTGATCCACTAAAGTAAAGTGGCCACTAAACACTAATATGTTTGAGATATCAGCAGCTTCAGAAAATAATAGTCAATTCATCTTGGTTTGGACTAGCTAGTTTCATGATATATGGTCATTGTAGTGGTATTAATTTAAAAAGGCAATTGAAATAGTTTAAATTGTGCATACTCATTATAGATATATCAAGCATATAAATATATTTCATACGAGTGAGTTTTCATATTGATTGTGCACAAGTATCATATAGTTCGTGATGTGGGTGTGCTTTATGTAATTCATCTTATTTTTAATGGAATTATTACAACAAAATTCATTATAAGAAAATTTCTTAACATGCATCAAGATTAAGTATCTGGGTATGATATGATAGGGGGGAAAATCCCCAACTTGCTTAACTATCATAAATAGCTCAAGTAATATCATAATGAACTACTTAGTTTTGTAGGAAACAAAAAAAATCTATGAGCATTAACTTGAACATAAACGCGTGGACATGGCACCTATATAACTAATCATACAAACTTTAAGATTAGAATAGTACCTTAAAAATAAGAACATTTATTACAATACTGTGGTCCATTATAGATAGAGATGGGATGGATTCTTCCTCCAAGACCAACACTATGGCTAATTTGCACGAATCCAGGATAGTTGTGATCAATGCAAGATTTGTTCAGTTCTTCATTATCCTATTATCAAAATTTTTTAAGTCAATAAGGAATTATATCAAATAAATTTACAATATCACTGTTATCAAATTTATGGTCCATTGTAATATTTATCCCTTGCCCAATAAATACTAAGGTTATGGAAAAAATATTTATCCTTGCCCGATAAATATGAAGGTTATGGAAAAAATATGTATCCCTTACCCAAGAAATATGGAACCTAGGATAGCTATCACCACTGAAGCTTGGATACACACAAGACCCAGCACCTATCCCGACTCCGTGGCCTATCTTTAGCCCATTATCTTGTATCCATGATGCACTAAGATCCTTGCTATCTTTCTTCACTTTTGTGTCATAGACATTTATGGATGCCTGTATTCCATATATCTCATCCCAATATTTGATTCCTGCTCCCTACAAGAAAAACAATAGTGATATCTTGTTGTGAATAAATATACTAACATAAACACTACAAATATCATATATATGATTTAGTTCAAAATTACCATTGGTATGACAATGTGGGGCCTGGACTCACATGTCCCACTTTATAGGCATCTTTTAGTGTAACCGCGCAAATTTATGAAATAATAAATACATATACAAAAACATAATGACATATTACATAAGGGATGACTAGTGAAATTTATACATATATGAAATAATAAATACATATACAGAAATTTATCAAATTTATGTTTCAATCCCCTATCGTTGTTGACTAGGACTAACATAGATAGACCTTATCAAGATAAAACTAGTGAAATTGGATACAACAAACGGATTTTATATCCCTTCGGTGTTATTAAAACAATATTCATGTGATTGAATATCTTGTTGACAGAACAAAATCAAAGTTCCATAATCAATACTGACTACTTATTACCAAAAATAGCAATGATCGTCTGAATTATTAGTTTTGTATGTAATTGATCCTACCATTGGAACACCGCATATATTTACTCTTGTGGTCTCAGCTTAGAATTTTGATGTTAGCATTCAAATATTGATTTGAAAATAATCATACCCTGTAAAGTTGCCAACAGTGACACAAGTGGTTTTGTCTATAGTCTACAACAGTTGTTCATGAGATAATTTTATACAAAACTAACTATCAAAGTCAGCCTTTGACTATCATACGATTTCAAAATTTTATTTAAAGAAACTTAACAACTGTTGCTTGTCATTGCTAGCCAACGTGCCAATACGTTGAACCATCTTTGTGTCCACGTTGTTACGCAATATTGGAACTGTTCCTATGGGACAGTTGATGGTAGAAAGTTGTGCTTGCGAGAATGCAACTTCTAATGGCGATTGGATATCCAACCCTATTGGGAAAGAGCTTGGTTCCATCTATTTTAACATGCAAAACTGAATCACTATATAATAAAGATAATGCGCAATCACTTAACAAAATACATCCATAGAAAAAAAAAACTTCATAGATTATTCCAAGTGTAGTTTTTACGTGTATACTTACTCCATTCCAGAATAAGTTAATCTAGTACTAGATGTGGCACATCCTAGTACTATGAATCTGGACATCCAGTACTAGATTAACTTATTCTGGGACGGAGGTAGCAGTTGATAAAGGATTGGTACAAAAATAAGTTAATCATTTCATTGTTAGTGATAAATCAAAGTGAGCAGATAAAGAATGATACCTAGTAAAATGTAAGGAGTAGATAAAGAATGATTCTCGTAAAATCTAAAACCAAACCGTATGGTGTATTGTGAAATAAAAACCGATATAAAGAATTTTCCTGTCATGATTTTGCCTACAATTTGCAAGTAAACCATATATAGTATATAATTAAAAGAATCTAAATTTCATTTCGGATGCAAACTTAAATAGAATTAAATTTAGCCACCATATGTAAGAAAGCCATCTCTTTAAGAAAGTGGCTTACCTGAATTTTATGGTCTTTCAACATCGGATGTTTAAATGTTGGTTGTAGATTCACATCAACACAATCATATACGTCTCCATCTTCTACCTACTTTTATAATTCATATATATGTTAGCCATCAAACAATAAAGCTAAATAGCCCAAAGCAAAGTATTCTTGCTCATACCTGAATAGTCCTATTAACTTGTTGGCCTATGAGGATTTGACCGGAGTTTTCTCCATTGTTTATGCATTTGAGCTCTCTTCCTCTTATAGTTAGAACAAGATATGTCAAGAGGGTAACTCGGAAAACATTTTTTCTTTTCATTGCATAAATCTTGAATGGTCAATTTTATAGAGTGTAGACCACCGTATATATGTTTAAAGGAATCTGATGTTGTTATTTAAGAGGTAATATTTTGCAATTAATGCAAAATATATAATGTATTTAATTACATAGAAGTTATCCTATTAATTGCACAAGTAGGATCGATACTTCATTTAGGTATAAGACTGATAGCACTCATTTATTGATAAGATTGACAACATTCAATAAGAAGGGCATAAAGGAAAAAAAAGCAGAAGACAAGTGTCTAGTAAGCATTCTAAAGTGACCTGCGTTATTTGGAATGATTTTTTTTAAAAAAAATTGAACCCTTTTAAATATAAATTCTTTGAGAACTTATTTTCAGATTTGTATCCTTTTGGCTACGCTATTTTCACTAACATGGTAGGGCAATTTTACCACGCTGGTGAAATATCATGGCGTGATTTTGCTACACCAGTCGTAGTGGCATGGCACTATAGTACCACCCACACCATTGTTCATAGCATGTTATCCTTGTCCTACCATGTTACCACGGATTGATTCTTCTTAATTTAAATTCTTCGGAATTGGAAGTAGTAGTTATTAGTGTCAAGAGAGCAAAGGCAATTTAAACTATGCAAAACAATTTTTGGAATGATTTATCGATTAGAAAAAGGTGGATGCATGGGCTTGAATTCTCGTTTGCCCGATGCAAGTCCTATATATTATTTAGTGTGTTTGAGAGAAGGAAAAATGAGAAGAATATCGAGAAGATATGTAAAACGAGGTGGGTCATTATCACATGATTAATTGAGTATAAATTATTTCAAAACTTGAAAAAAAGACTGATGTTAAAGCAGCTTTCTCATAATTTATTCTAAAAAGGAACACACCGTTTAACAATTCGAGGAGCATGCGTATGGAAAAATAGCCGACTTTTCTCTACTTGTGCTTGTGTCAAACATCTAATCTTGGTCCAAATTCAGTTACGCCTAGCAAAGCTTGGGGAATTGGTAGAGTGTGGAGGATGCATCGGATGAGGGTAAAACAAGTTTGACTAGTTGAGTACTTGAGTGGCTAATCCAAGCGTACATGGGCCGGCTGAACTCTTTCACTTGGGTTGGGCCCGCCGTTAAACTTAGCAATGCATAGATTCTTAGCTAGCTGAAACTGACACTTGACATGCCATCCCGCGTTTTCCCTGGGAAGAGAACTCTTCCTCCTAAGGAAAGGAGATTGTTCATTCAATATCTACCCACATTCCCTTCCATTTTAAGGTCGGATTAGGTGTAATCCAACAAGGTTTATAGCAAGATTGCTGATCACCTTCTTCTCTTCCAATCTAATGGTAATAAAATCAATCCCTGGTAGAGCTAAATTGAGCATCAGAGCAAGAGTGAGCAATCACGCGGCGACTATGCGATGGAGTGGGCTGATACGTGGGAGGCGGGCGATGTCGCCTGGAATATAAGTTAATTTAATGTTTTAATGTTTCTTCAAAATATTTGAAGCATTCTTACTGACATTGTGATGCAGTAAAGCCTTTTCCATATACTAGTATGATTTATTTTGTTAATTTTATATGTTTCTAAAGTGACATATATGATGTAGCAGCAATGCTAATTAGTGAGCATTCACTAGCAAAGGAACTAGTGAAAACTGCATCCACATATGACATATGTGCTCCTCACTAACGTTGATACGACTCATATCTCCTATAGGGGGATATCCTAATGTGCTATCCTTTGCTACCTCGGCCTCCTCCTCGCCACTGATCCCCATGCTTGATCCTAGTGACGCCGATGAGGTCCCATGTCTTCATCAGATTTGGAGGCAGATTATCAGTAGAAACTTCCATGGATTCGAGTAGAAAGTTTGAAGTCACGTGTAGAAAGTTTTGAATATTTTTTTGACTTAAACCATTGCAGGCCCCGCGGTTAATATATTAGAAAGAAAGAAAGTGTCTTACAAACCAAAACAAAAAAAAAAGCATCTTAGAAAGTTCTGAATATTTTACTTGAAAATTTCAAAGTTGGAAAAATATTATTTGAAAGTTTAGGGATTTTGGTATTAAGTTTTTGAGATTTTAGTTGGAAGTTTCAGACTTTGATTCGAAAGTTTAGGGATTCTGGTATAAAGTTTTTGAGAATGTTTTAATTGGAACTTTTCACTTTTGATTTGAATATTTAGGGATTTTGGTATAAAAAAATTGAGATTTTAGTTGGAAGTTTTAGACTTTCAATTGAAAGTTTGTGGTTCGAACTAGAAGTTTAGGGATACAAGTATAAGGTCTCATATTTGAATCGTAAAGTTTTATGTTCAAATTGAAAGTTTCAACAACACAAGTAGAAAGTTTTAGAAATTCTAGATTGAAGTTTGAGAATTTGATTAACTCCCACAGCTTTCTCTAGCCTCTTGTATAGAAATAGGGGAAGGAAAACACCCTGTGCTGGAAAAGGAAATGTGCACAAGTGTTGAGATTCGGAATATGAGTCCAACCTAGATACTTCAAGTCGGGACACCCGAATCGTGTGAAAGTTATTGCTTGGTTTCACAACCTCATCATCTTGCATGTGAGTGCAAATTAGTAATCCACATAAGGTACTACCTTGTAGTACAATGCAAATTTGATGATTTGGCACTCTCTGTATTGCCACCTGCCACCCTGTGAGAATGATACATGGGACTCTTCGTACCAATGAAGAGTGGGCTAAGATGGCAAATTATCTAATTTCCAATCTAAAGAGTTGTAAATCATCAAATCCGTTGCAATACAAATATTTGTTGGTGCTTCCAAGGTCAAAGTGTGCGCAAGAACATATGCGTGGCACATAATATATCTCGAGGCCCCGCTAGAATGTGTTCAGGGAAATAATGAGTTCTGAAAGAATGAATGAAGCTCACTTGCTTCTTAAAATTAAAAAAACTCGTGGATGGTTGACTTCCAAAAATAAAAAACAGTGAGCGAATGGCTACCATGTGGGCCATGCCTCAGGTGAACTATTCTACACCATGTCACCATCACCTTTTCTACTCCGCAATGAGGTTAGGTTGGATCCTAGTGTGGGCTGAACGAAACAAACTTGTACTTGTCGCGTAGGCAGTGGGCATGCATCATGTAGGCCTCATGGGTTGGTGGCCTAGGTAGTGCATGTGATCGTGTTGACGACCAAATTTGGTAATTCGAGTATCAGAGATAAGGATAGAATCAAAGTGAATACAAGAGATTAGATCGTATCGGAAACAGAGCGAGAATCGGCTGTAGTCCGAATCAGCTGCGGACAGGATCGGCAGAATCAGAATCGGACAGGGTTAGCCGATTGAGCCGATTTTGGAAATACAACTCGGTACACGTCATCGAGTTGAGTTAGAGTGCTTCATACGGATTGCCATGTACGGATAGAGCCCTGAAGAGGCAATTGTATCTATTAATTAGGATATTTTATGTAATTTCCTTATAGATATTCTTGGTAAGAGTCCGCCTGAGGGACTTGTTCGTTAGTTGGATTTGTATTAGGTTAATATGAGTCGTGTCCGTGATGGACAATGTTTGTATTTTCGGGTATAAATATAGGCCCGAGGTCTTGTAAGAAAAACAACTCAAGTTCAATCAATCTCGGCGCATCGCCACCTTTGTTTTCTACTTTTCAACAAGTTTGTGCTTTCGAGTCGTGCTGCATTAATTTGATCTTCGACGAAAAGGTATATCTTGTTATGGCGGTTTGCATCATCGAAGCTAGTGCTTACATCTTTATGACACTCTAGTTCTATCTTGTAAACTTCCGAGTTATCATATACATTATATAACCTAGATCGACAATGCAATCTACTTGCATCGGCTAGATTCTTTTTAGGGTTTCGTCGATATCGGCTAGATTACTTTGTTGGTTTAAGTTATATAATGTATCTACCATCCTGAAAAGATAACCATCGGCTTGATTTTCTAGATGTCATGCTTCTCTTTATACTTAATGCTGCATTGGTTAAGTCCAATCTATTAAGTCGTATTTAGAATCATGATATCTAGCCTACTTTATGGTTATTAATAAGGATAGTATCGGGGTTTCAGCCGATCTTACCTGGTATAGATGTTTTACATTGTTTTATGCTTTGTTTAATGTTCTATATCTGCCCCTTATATCAGGATCTAATCTAATATAAATATATTGAGCTTGATACTAATCTAATTGGTTATAGTTGAATATATTTATTACTAGAGCATATCCTAGTATAGGGTTGTATCGGAGCTATAGCCGATACATACTTAAATCTAGATATCAGCTATGATATGAGTTTATATAATCATTATTTCATGTTACATTAAACTTGAGCAATTTATACTGTCTCGGTTCAGTCCGATCTATCCCAATTGTTCGTTTCTAAAGTAATATTGATGTATTGATTATGCGATACTGATATTTACAGCCGATATACTAGTTTTAGGGTTAGTTCTATCATTGACTATACCTTACAGCCGATTCATGCTTTATTGCATCGGCTAGGTTACATACGATATGAAATCGGCTGTCTGGCCGATGGACTATCGTTTACTAATATTCTTTGCATATTTCTTCTTGTTGATTGCAGGATCAAATCAACTGGCACGCCCTTGAACCTAAGCAACTAATTTTGGTCCTGCACTGGAGTTAAGCAGATCTCCCAGGCCAGTGTGTGTTTTTTTGCATCAACACGCTTTTGGCACGCCCGGTGGGACAAGTGTCATCATGTCTCCAAACATCACCGACGTCTCAGAAGAGAACATCCTGCCGATCACGATCGAACAATTGAACGATGAGCAGAGGGAAGAGATGAGACAGATGTTAGATCAACTCCAGAAACAATATCTGCACTCGTTCACGGTAACCCGGCAGAGCACAGTTGTTCAAAGGACTAAAGTTGAGTTACCAACGATCGTGAAACAAGATCCAAGTACATCCGGTACGACTGAAGAGAAAGATAAGCAGGCCAAGGTCGAATCAAATGATGAGGAACTCCATACTTTACAAGATCGCATTGATTCGGCTGTGCACCATGCCCTAGTCAACCAGTCTGGAGTACTTGTGAATACTTTGACAAATATGATCAAGTTAGTAGTCGACGGGACGATAGCCGAAGAGAAAGCTAAAGGACCCATATACTTACCAGATGGTACGTTCCCAGGCTATAGGACTATGAAGATAGAAATTGGCGGGAATCAACGGACAATTCAAACCCAGGCCCCATCGGCTCCTTTCTCTAGCACAAATATTCCGACGATCATGACAAGATCACAGCCGATTACAGGGGGGCAAGCATCAACTCAACTGACGCCAGAGCAATTAATGGGTATATTTAATCCAAAACTGCCAGTTGTCGACACATCATATCAGATTCCTTCGGTTCCATAACAGCCGATTGGAATTACTCAGCCGATAAGCCAACAGTATAGCACAGAGCAGCTTCCATACGTGCCACCTCAAGGTATATCGGCTAATCATATCTATCAGCCTCATTCTCCACGACCTCAGCCGATCCAATATGGCCAGTTTGATCCAGTTCGATAGCAATATGGTGGAGCAACGCCTCAGCAGCCTTGGGCCGATATGATCGCTAACGTCATGAGAGAACAGTTTGGACTTAAACAAAAGGACAATGGCAACATGTATCGGCACCCATATCCAGAATACTTTGATCGGGTACCATTGCCAAACCGATACAAGGTGCCAGACTTCTCCAAGTTCTCAGGGCAAGACAACATATCTACTTATGAGCATGTTAGCCGATTTTTAGCTCAATGTGGTGAAGCATCGGCTACAGAAGCCCTCAGAGTTAGATTGTTTCCACTATCACTATCTGGATCGGTGTTCACATGGTTTTCTTCCCTACCTTACAATTCTATCAGAAGTTGGGCCGATCTGGAGAAACAATTTCATAAATACTTTTTCAGTGGTGTGCAAGAGATGAAATTGTCAGACCTCACAGCAATTAAACAGAAATCAGATGAATCAGTTCCAGATTATATCCAACGATTCAGAGATGTGAGGAATAGGTGCTATAGTTTAGCCTTGACAGATTCTCAACTAGCCGATCTAGCTTTCCAGGGTTTGTTGGCGCCGATAAGGGAAAGATTTTCGGCTCAGGACTTTGAGAGTTTAGCTCACCTAGCTCAGAAGATATCGGCTCATGAGACAAGATTTCAAGAAGCTAGAAAGTTCATCAAAAAGGCCAATAATGTCAATAATATCTACAGTTATGAGTCTGATTCTGAAGATGATGATCCAGAGGTAAATGCAGCCAAGTGGGCCAGAAACAAGAAGACAGTGGTCTGCCAATGGGTCAAGAATTCAGGAAAAGAGGAGAGGTTTGGTTTTGACATCACCAAAGCCGACAAAATTTTTGATCTTCTTCTTCAAGAAAAACAGATTCAATTGCCGGCAGGACATGTCATCCCATCGGCTGAGGAATTGAAAAGGAGGAAATATTGCAAGTGGCACAATACAGGATCTCACAGTACCAATGACTGCAAAATTTTCAGACAGCAGATCCAATCGACTATCGAGCAAGGGAAGATCAAGATTGATGAATCCAAGAGGCCGATGAAGATAGATGGACATCCTTTTCCAGTAAACATGGTTCACTCTGGATTTAATCGGAGTCAAACTGATAGAGATAAAAATTATATCAGAACTATCAAATCGGCTGGTATGGTAAACAAGTATAAAAAGAGACGCCAGAGAGAAGAGGAGTCATATCACCATGATGATGAAAGATATTTTGATCCTCATTGGAGCTGCGAATTCTTCAAATTTTGCTGGAATGAAGGCATGAGATTACCATCTATTGAGCATTGCCCTAGGTGTAGTGATTCTGTTGCTCAATATGTTCAAGGACCAAGCCGACAGAGTGCAAGCGTGCGTCGGCCGATTCAGAAAAGGCTGCCAGTTCATGAAAGACTCGGGCCGATCCGATATGATAATGATAAAGATGATTCACCAAGAGAGTCCAAAAATATGCAGCCACAATGGTGCCCTTTTGGA
This sequence comes from Oryza punctata, assembly GCA_000573905.2. Taxonomy (NCBI): domain Eukaryota; kingdom Viridiplantae; phylum Streptophyta; class Magnoliopsida; order Poales; family Poaceae; genus Oryza; species Oryza punctata. The sequence continues at coordinate 40,361,286 of CM002489.2, forward strand.
ATTTTTACCAAGAACCAAAAGAGAAGAGTTCAAAGGATGAGGAACAGGGAGCAATTCCAGGAGGTTGAAGGATAGATCGAGCATCGGCTAAGGCAAAAAACAAAGAGGGTTTGGCGTGTGAAGAGCAAGGTGGTGCCAGCCGATGAAGTTCAAGCCGATCAAGAAGAAAATCTCCGGAACAATGGCAAAGGAGTGATGTCATCTGCAATAAACATGGTTTTTATGCTGCCAGCCGAATATGCAGTTGAGCAAATTGTCGAACAAGTTGATGAGTTGCCATCGGCTAAGTTGATGTTATCTCCTCAGCAAGCTGTTTTCGAGAATCCCGAAAGAACTGATCATCGGCACCTCAAGCCACTGTATGTCAAGGGATTTGTCAACGGCAAGCCGATGTCAAAGATGCTAGTCGATGGAGGAGCAGCTTTTAATTTAATGCCATATTCAACCTTCAGAAAACTTGGGAAGAATTCAGAGGATTTGATCAAGACAAATATGGTTCTGAAAGATTTTGGCGGGAATCCATCTGAGACCAAAGGAGTTTTGAATGTGGAGTTAACCATCGGCAGTAAAACAATTCCTACCATATTCTTTGTTATTGATGGGAAGGGTTCCTACAGTCTGTTACTGGGAAGAGATTGGATCCATGCTAACTGTTGTATTCCCTCAACTATGCACCAAAGTTTGATTCAATGGCAAGGAGACCAAATCGAAATCGTGCCAGTAGACAGGTCAGTCAATGTAGCTAGTGCCGATTTATCTGTTTGGGAGATGGAAGGAATTGATTGCTTATCTGGAAAAGTTTGGCAAGGAGATTACTTAAAAATTTCTGATTATGCCATACAACCAAGAGGAGATGGAGAGCCTCAATTATTGTTTTGAGGGCGCCGTGGAGGGTTCCAATTTCTACACAAAGGACACTGTTGATGATCTCGATGGTAAACTAGGACAAGGGTTTATGTCGGGCGATGAGCTGACAGCCGATGATTATCATAATTTGATGGTTGATGAATCAGAAGATTTGGTTCAGGTATGATTGCGTGCTCTTGAAAAGGTTAGAAAAGATAAAGAGAGAGTTGTCAGACATTACAATAGAAAAGTTGTGCCAAAATCTTGAGGAAGATGAACTTGTTTGGAAATTGGTGCTGCCGATAGGAGCTAGAGATAATAAATTTGGCAAGTGGTCACCGAATTGGGAAGGACCTTTCCAGATTCATAAGTGTGTTTCTAAAGGGGCTTATATGTTAAAAGGATTGGATGGAGAGATTTTTGGTCGTGCATTTAATGGAAAATATTTGAAGAAGTATTACCCAAGTGTCTGGATTGGATCATAATCAGCTATGTTCTGCCGATTCATATAAATGGCTGATATATGTCATATCGCTCTTAGACCTTTATTTTGTCATAATCGGCTGTGTTGTGCCGATGTATGATGGCCGATATGGTTCATATCGCCCTTAGACCTTTATTTTGTCATAATCGGCTGTGTTGTGCCGATGTATGATGGCCGATATATGTTATATCGACCTTAGTCAAGTTTTAATTTTGTCCTTATTTCTTAACATGCAAAAATTAGGGGGGCATATACATATACAGAAATGATGGGATTTCAACTCAAAATATATTTCGACACAAAGGAGATCAGAGTATGTATTATACAAGTTGAAGTTTTCTAGCCGATTACAAGATTTTTCCTAAGTCCCTATTACATGCTACCATTAAGAGAGATAGCGCTGGATGGCCGATTTTGCTCTTGGTCGAATTTCTTCAACTTCAGCTATTGCTTGGGCATCTTGAGCATCGGTTCCAGGAATAATTTTGAGGGACTTGGTCATATTAGCTACATTTTTAATAGCCGATTTCAGCTTTGCCTTTTGTTCATCAACGACCTTCGGGAGATCGGCTAATTTTTGTTTCTCCAGCGCAATCTTGGCATTATATTCTTCAAGCTTGGCCAGAAGTTCAATCCTTTCAGCTTCTAATTGATCTATGGTAGCTTTGATCGGTTCTTCGGCAAGTAGGTCAAGTTTAGCCTTCTCAGTGTGCACAAGTTACCGATTTGCTTGTATTGTAGCTTCAATGCTTTTCTTCTCCAGCCGATCAGATATCCTTTGTCTAGCTTTTTCCAATTTGAGCTGATTTTGCTCAAGATATATAGCTGGAGTGATAGCATTGGACAGATCATCTAGGATTAGAGCTTGGATTTCTTGGAATCTTACCCTAAGAGAGCTACAGTCAACTACTAAACTGTCCAGGGATGCTTCTAGCCGATGGGAGATATCTTCAAGGTTTCTTTTTACATCATCGGCTAGAGGAGCTAGAGCTTTGCTCGTTGTTTCTCCTTCTGCTTCTTCATCAAGATAGTCCTTAATATCAAAGGAAAATAGATCGGCTAAGACCTGCAAAAAGAAGAATTAAAGGGATCTAAGTAACAAAGTATGTTACACAACCGATTTAAAATTTTTGGGGATGTAGGACTTATAGGAATAGCAGGAGCAGCAGTTTCTTCTTCCTCAACATGGTGGCTGCCTACAGCCGATGCAGGATGTTCACTAGAAATTGGCTGTGCTTGAGGCGATGGTGGAGGAGGAGGCTGTCAAATTTTTAAAGTTTAACAAGTGTTAGTTAATATCGGCTAAAATGAGGATGCAGTTTAAAAGAGTTGAGAGATTACCGGTGTAGTTTGAGGAGCTGGTTTGGCCGATATTGGAGCTGGTTTCTTTTTCTCGGCTGGTCTTTTCTTCTGCAAGGTACATAGCTTAAATAAGGAAATTGGCAATAAAGAAATTTTCTAGTTAAAAGATTGTTTTACCCTTGGTTGCCGAGAGAACACTGCTGGGGTAGCAGGAGTTGTAGGAGTTCTTTTGGGGGCTGGAGAAGCCGATGGAGTCTTTTCTCCTACATCACTCAATTCAGCTGCAGCTTCATCAATGGCTTTTTCAATCTCTGCTTCATCCAAGGTCTCTTCAAAGTATGGCAGATCATCGGTTGGTCTGGCTGGTTATTTCTTGGATTTCTTTTTTGCAGCCGATGGAATAGCAGTTGATGCCTTGGTTTTTCTTTTCCTGCTAGTATCGGCTGGCTCCCTTATCTGTCCTTGAAGCAAGCTTGAAGTCTTGGGGGCATGGTAGCCGATACTTGGTGGAGCTAGGCCACATCCATTTGGCAGGAGTCCTATAGCATATTCAATGTCCTTACCGCTTTTGCTTTGGTGAGGAGGAGATGAGTCTGTTGTCTGCAAAAACGAAAATAGAATGTGCAGTTAGTACAGAATCGACTGACAAATTTAAACAAAGAGTTAACAAAAGTAAAGGGCTTACTTGGGGGATCATGTTAGGAAATAGATTTGTCATATAGATAGTAGCCGATTGATGGAAAATGTGTTGTTTCCATTCAGCCCACCATGTAGTAAAGGTTTTGCTCCTGAACATGCCCAGCTCAATGTTGTCAATGCTACCGAGAGGGGGTCCTGGGATGTTGAGCAGCCGATCCATCATCAAAGTGGAAGTGATTTCTCCTCTGCATTGGATTTTATTGGCAAAATATAAGCCGATTGGCAGTTGACCCATACCAAACTGTCTAGCTGAGCTCATGAGATGGTAGAACTCATAAGACACCTTGATATTTCTGCCTTGGTGGATACCGACAGGGAGAATACATGGACTGATGGCAGTAGCAAAAACCTCTCTAGATTTCTGAAACTTCTCATGATTAATCTCTTCAAATCTGAAGTCTGATGGCAGTTCAAAGTTGATTGAATCTTCATAAAAGAACCAAATTCTGGCGTCTTTCTGAAAGCCATCATAGAAGCTGAAGAACCAGTCCTTCAGTAATTCAGCCGATAGCTTCGCTCCGGTATCGGCTGGTGTGGATGTATACTCTCCATAAGATGTGCACCTACGGTGGGTGACTTCTTCCCCATCTTCATCTGTGATCGGCTCCAATCTTGGGAATTCGGCTTCTGTCAGAGCTGGCCGATTCATAGCTTTCATGGCTACTAAGTTTAACCAGGATTGCAATAGCCACCAGGGACCGCCTGCACTGACCACAGAGCCGATGGCTATCTTAGCCGATGCATTGTTTAGTGTTTGGTATAGATAGCCGAGAAGGATTTTTCCTAGGGGAAACTGCTTCTTCTCCTCAAGAGCTTCGGCTATATGCTGCCAGTTGGAAGTTGGGCCACAACTTGATCCACAGAAAAGGAATTTTTCTAACCACATCAATAGAAAGACCGTATGCTCTCGAGGAGAAACAGATCCTTGACCCATGTTGGCTGAGATAAATCCAGACCATCCTCCTATGCTCTTGGTTTTGAAGTCGAATCTGTTCTTCGAGTTCAAAGTCATAGGATTGGCCGATGAGGTGATGTCAAGGCCAGTGAGCATAATGATGTCAAGCAGAGTTGGGGTCATCGGTCCTTGGCTAAACATAAAAGCATTGATGGTGTTGGACTAGAAATAGCTAGCAGAAGCCATCAGTGGTTCATCCTTGGCTGAATTTGCTATGGTGAGAGCAAGAGCTTGGCCGATTCCTAATTCATCCCAGTGGCTTTTTTTGCTAGCCGATATACGCTTGTACCATGCAGGCCAGCTTTTCTCTAGGGATGGCCAGGACTTGAAAGTATTTTTCCAATGCCCTAGGTTGGGATTTGCTAATTTAAAGGGGATTCTGTTGGTCTCGGTGATGATAAACTCAGTGGGATCAGGGTTGTCGATTGGACCAAGGAAATAATGGTTTTCGTGGTTCAGACTAGGGATAGCGATCAGGTTGGCAAGATGCTACAACAAAGAAACAAAAAGGGAAAGAAGGTGGACTAAGATCACGGAAAATTAAATCTATTGCATAGAAAAGGGATCTAGCCGATGGGAACTTACCTCTGCGTACTCGGCCGATGGAGCGGCGGATGGAGCGGTTGAAGAAGACATTGTCGCAGGCGGAAGATGGATGAAGAAGAAGTTGCCTGAAAATCGCTTCGCTGCGCTAAGGGGATCGCCAGAGAAAGAGAAGATGAAGATCGCTAGAGCGGTGGAAACGGAGTAACGGGGTGAGTTTTCTCGGAAGTGACGGTTAGTATTTAAAGCAATGCGGTAACGGTCAGAAAATGGAAAGTGCGATATTCTCTTGGAGATAGAATTTGGCAAATCCGAAACATTACCAAATATTCCGGACTTGGGGGGCATGTGTTGACGACCAAATTTGGTAATTCAAGTATCGAAGATAAGGATAGAATCAAAGAAGATCCAAGAGATTAGATCGTATCGGAAACAGAGTGAGAATGGGCTGTGGACAGAATCGACAGAGTTTGAGTCGGACAGGGTTAGCCGATTAAGCCGATTTTGGAAATGTGACTCGATACACGTCATCGGGTTGATTCAAGGTGCTTCATACAGATTGCCATGTATGGATAGAGTCCTGAAGAGGCAATTGTATCTATTAAATAGGATATTTTATGTAGTTTCCTTATGGATAATCACAGTAAGAGTCCGCCTAAGGGACTTGTTCGCTAGTTGGATTTGTATTAGGTTAATATGAGTCGTGTCCGTGATGGACATTGTTTGTATTTTCGGGTATAAATATAGTCCCGAGGTCCTGTAAATAATAACAACACACGTTCAATCAATCTCGGCGCATCGCCAACCTTTTATTTTCTACTTTCGACAAGTTCGTGCTTTCGAGTCGTGCTGCATCAGTTTGATCTGCGATGATAAAGTAAGTCTTGTTATGGCGATTTGCATCATCTGAGGTAGTGCTTAAATCTTTATGACACTCTAGTTCTATTCTGTAAATCTCCGAGTTATCATATACATTGTATAACTTAGATCGACAATGCAATCTACTTGCATAGGCTAGATTCTATTTAGGGTTTTGTTGATATCGGCTAGATTACTTTGTTGGCTTAGGTTATATAATGTATCCACCATCCCGAAAAGGCAACCATTGGCTTGATTTTCTTGATATTATGTTTCTCTTTATACTTAATGCTGCATTGGTTAAGTCCAACCTATTAAGTCATATTTAGAATCATGATATCTAGCCTGCTTTATGGTTGTTAATAAGGATAGTATTAGGGTTTCAGCCGATTTTACCTGGTATAGATGTTTTACATTGTTTTATGCTTTGTTTAATGTTCTATATCTGCCCCTTATATTAGGATCTAATCTAATATAAATATATTGAACTTGATACCAATCTAATTGGTTATAGTTGAACATATTTATCACTAGAGAATATCCTAGTATAAGGTTGTATCGGAGCTATAGCCAATACATGCTTAAATCTAGATATCGGCTATGACATGAGTCTATATAATCGTTATTTCATGTTATTTTAGACTTGGGCAATTTATACTGTCTCGGTTCAGTCCGATCTATCCCAATTGCTTATTTCTAAAGTAATATTGATGTATTGATTATGTAACACTGATATTTACAGCCGATATACTAATTTTAGGGTTAGTTATATCATTGACTATACCTTACAGCCGATTCATGCTTTATTGCATCGGCTAGGTTACATACGATATGAAATCGGCTAGCTGGCCGATGGATTATCGTTTACTAATATCTTTGCATGTTTCTTCTTGTTGATTGCAGGATCAAATCAACTGGCACGTCCTCGAACCTAAAGAATTAATTTTGTACCTGCACTAGAGTAAAGCAAATCTCTCATGCCAGTGTGTGTTTTTTGCATCAACACGCTTTTGGCACGCCTAGTGGGACATTGTGTCATCATGTCGCCAAATACTACTGAAGTCTCAGAAGACAATATCCTGCCGATCACGATCGAGCAGTTGAACAATGAGCAGAGAGAAGAGATGAGACAGATGCTAGATCAACTCCAGAAACAATATCTGCACTCGTTCACGATAACCCGACAGGGCATAGTTGTTCAGAGGACTAAAGTTGAATTACCGATGATCGTGAAGCAAGATCCAAGTACATCCGGAACAGGTGAAGAAAAGGACAAGCAGCCCAAGGTCGAATCAAGTGATGAAGAACTCCACACGATACAAGATCGCATCGATTCAATTGTGCACCACGCACTCATCAACCAGTCTGGAGTACTTGTGAACACATTGACAAAAATGATCAAGTCAGTAGTAGATGGAACTATAGCCAAAGAAAAAGCTAAAGGACCCATATACTTACCAGACGGTACGTTTCCAGGCTATAGGACTGTGAAGACAGAAATTGGCGGGAGACAACAGACACTTCAAACCCAAGCCCCATCGGCTCCTTACTCTAGTTCAAATATTCCAGCAATCATGACAAGACCACAGCCGATCACTGGGTGGCAAGCTTCAAGTCAGCTGACACAAGAGCAATTGATCAGCATCCTCAATCCAAAACCGCTAATTGTCGACACGTCATATCAAATTCCTTCGGTTCCACAACAGCCGATTGGAATTACTCAGCTGATAAGCCAGCAGTATGGTACAGAACAACTCCCTTATGTGCCACCTCAAGGCATATCGGCTAACCATAATCGTATTTATCAGCCTCATTCTCCATGGCCTCAGCCGATCCAGTACGGCCAGTTTGATCCAATTCAACAGTAATATGGTGGAGCAACACCTCAGCAGTCGTGGGCCGATATGATCGCTGATGTTATGAGGGAACATTTTGGACTTAAACCTAAGGACAATGGCAACATGTATCGGTATCCATATCCAGAATACTTTGATCGGGTACCACTGCCAAACCGATACAAGGTGCCAGACTTCTCCAAGTTTTCAGGGCAAGATAATGTGTCAACTTATGAGCATGTTAGCCGATTTCTAGCTCAATGTGGTGAAGCATCGGGTACAGAAGCTCTCAGAGTCAGATTGTTTCCACTCTCCCTATCCAGATCGGCATTCACATGGTTTTCATCCTTGCCTTACAATTCTATCAGAAGTTGGGTCGATCTGGAGAAACAATTTCATAAATACTTTTTCAGTGGTGTTCAAGAAATGAAATTATCAGACCTCACAGCTATCAAGCAGAAATCAGATGAATTAGTACCAGATTATATTCAAAGATTTAGAGATGTGAGGAACAGGTGCTACAGTCTAGCCTTGACAGATTCACAATTAGCCAATCTAGCCTTCCAGGGTTTGTTGGCGCCGATAAGGGAAATATTTTCGGCTCAAGACTTTGAGAGTTTAGCTCATCTAGCTCAAAAGGTATCGGCTCATGAAACAAGATTCCAGGAGGCTAGAAAATTCATCAAGAAAGCCAACAATGTCAACAATATTTATAGCTATGATTCTGATCCCGAAGATGATGATCCAGAAGTCAATGCAGCCGAATAGGCTAGGAACAAGAAAACAGTAGTTTGCCAATGGGTCAAGAATTCGGGAAAGGAAGAAAGATTTAATTTTGATATCACTAAAGCCGAAAAATATTTGATCTTCTTCTACAAGAGAAACAAATTCAATTGCCAGCAGGACATATGATCCCATCGGCTGAAGAATTGAAGAGGAGGAAATATTGTAAGTGACACAACACAGGATCTCACAGCACCAATGACTGCAAAATTTTCAGACAGCAAATACGGTGTAGAGGGGCTCTTGATTTGCCTCGTTGTACAGGGCTGCTCGTAGAGATCCCAGGGTGAGCTTGGATGGGAGGACCGCCTCCGCGCCGTAAACCAGGAAAAACGGTGGGCGAACAGCGCTCTGATATTATATCTCATAAACAAACCATGGTTTTATCCATGAGTATCCCTACTTTAGTTGTAGCACTGATAAGGTTAGACTTCACGTAAATAATTTGTAAGTCATGGATGTAACCATATATGGACGTATATTAATAAATGGCACTAGTATTTCTTTATGCTTCAATTAACTTGAAACAATGCCTATAATTAGTTTACATGGGTTTTGACGGTGATAAAGCATGTTAAAAACAATCATCCTCAGGCCTACTCTACTGTACAATATTAATTTTATTTATTAGCACATTTTTAAGTTAACCATTATTCATCACATTGATATTAATTATTTTATAAATATAAATATATTTTATTAAATATTAAATTATATACCATTGGAAACCTTATGAATTTAGACGAGTTCAGGTTCAAGTTTCACTCGAATCGAAGCTAAAATGAATAAGTTACGCTCGTTAAAGGATTCAAATTCGAATTAATTCGAGAAATTGTGAAAATGTACTGTTCATAATTCATTTATTTTTAATCCGAAACATTATCTACAACTCACCGTGGCTGACAGGTGGGACCCACCTCCTTCTCTCACTCCTATCTTCTTCCTCCTCTACTTCTCCTCCCTCTCTCTCTTCTTTCTCCTCCCCTCTCTGCTTCTTCTTCTTTCCCCCCGCCGAGCGGTGCAGCGGCGGACGGAGAAGGGGCGGCGCGGCGGTGGACAGGCGCGGCAGCAAACGGCGCGGTGGCGAGCGCACGGCGTGGCGATGGCGTGAAAATGGAGGGGGAAAGAGGTGCGCGGGGGTCTTTATAGGAGGCGGGGGAAGGTGGCCCGCGCGTGGCGTGCTGGCCGCGAGGCAGCGGCGACGGCGCGGGAGGGCACGGCGCGAGAGGGGCTCGAGACGGCTCGCGACAGCGACAGCGCCGTGGCCGGGGCGGACGGGACGCGCGCGCAGCACGCGTGCACGGAGCGGACGGCGACGCGACGCGCGAGCGCGGGGCTCGAGGCGCGCAGGGCTCGGATCAAATAGATGGCGGGAATGCAACAGTGGCGGCAGAGAAATTCAGTTTTTAGGTTTTTGTTGGTTTTGAAAATTGAGGGATTAAATGATTTTTATTTGTACTTACATCAAAGCATTTGTCTACTTTATCAAGTACTTCAAAAATGTGAGTTTTGTCCAAAATTAATAATGACGGTTATTAAAATTTATAATAGATTTAATAATTTCCTACATTTTGGGGTTTTAGGTTTTAACGAGGAATTTAAATAGGAAAAGAGGAGAGTTTAATCTGTAAATTTTCTAGGCAACCAAATTTAATATTTAGTGTCCAAAAGTCTAAATTTTACCCATAAGTTGTGATGGCACCAATATATTTTCATTGCATTATTCAAATGAGGTTAAATACCAAAATTAATCTAGATAATTTGGAGGCTCTTGATATTTCTAAAACTAATCAAAATATTCTAAGGTGACATTTTAATGTAATAGCACATTGGTTGACTTATTTGTATAGCAATGTATTTTACACGAACTGTCAAATCTATTTATTCCATGGAAGTAATTTGAGACTTGGTGTAACATTGATCTAATTATTTAATTAGACACACATATAGACCCATTTTATATATAAAGCTCAATTTATTTACATGGCCAATTATTTTATGAGTGAATTTTATGCCATGAGAGGCTTGATAAAGCGTTTTTTAAATATTAATTATTACTATTCTAGTGGATCATTATTTCATGTGTATCTATATTTCATGACACCTATCACCGGGTCCAAGTATTTAATATTTGACATGTAGTTTATATTGCAGATGTTAATAATTATATTGTATTTATTTGGATTTAATTTCTCCTGCATAAATATTTATGGGGTTAATAACAAATAATGTATTCTTGTAAATTGTATTTATTATTTAAATGTGCATCTTTAATTTGATTTTCCATTGTGACAATTTACGGTTGGCCAAGCAATAACAACCATAATAACTAGCATGATGCAAAAGTTTTAAAAAGTTCCAAATTTTAGTGATTTTTATTATTACGAATTTTTAGGATGTTACAGAATATCTATTCAGTCTAACTATTATAGGAGCTCAAACCTGATTTTTAAAAAGGGACTAGAGGGTGCATGCATGCATACACGGTGTTATAATGTTGCATGTGCCCTTTAATCCCATTATTTCTAACACATAAACTTATGTTATTACAATTTGCAAAGCACATCACATCATTTAGATGTACTTGCCTGGGCCACCATAGTATACATGCATACCATCCTCATTAAGTCCATAACCATCATAGCTATATAATTTTAGATTATAAGAAAAAGGATTGGCATTACGGATGTTTGGAGTAACAAGCTTGTTATCCTTGTCTTCAATAACTTGAATATTTCTAATAAAAACGGCTTTGCCAAATCCTTCAGAAGCAAAATGCCCACTTCCCATTTGTGGAGGGTTTGAAGTAGCTGTTGGACCTTGAACATATCCACCCCAAAATGCATAATCACCTTTTGCTTTGAGGTAAGAGAATTGTGAACTTGGCCAGTATCTGATTGGTGTATTGTTTGAACCATATGCCAACCACCAGTTTTTAGTCTTTGGATCTTGAAACATAGCAAGATTAGACAGTAGATAATTAATCAAAAGTTCGAAGAGAAGTGGATATTGAACACTAATATGTTTGATTTATCAATCATGTAAAAATTGTAATGAATTCATCTTGATTTGACCTAGCTTGGCCCAGTTACATGATATGTGGTCACTGTAGTCATATTAATTTCAAAAGGCAATTAAAATAGTTTAGATTGTGCTTACTCAATTTAATATTGATACATCAAGCCTATAAATATTTTGTTTTACTAAAAGCCTATAAATATATTTTATACCCAAACTCTGAGTTTTCATAATAATCGAGCACAAGTATCATATAGTTCTCAATGTGGTGTGCACCATTTAATTTATCTTATCTTAATGGCGTTACAACAGAAAAGTTCAAGAAATTCTCTTTACATGCATCGACATAAATTATTTGGCTATGAGATGGTAGAAAAAAGATTCCAACTTATGATGAATAGCTCAACTAATATCATTGTGAGTTGAACAAAAAGAATCTAGCAAAAATAAATTGCACATAAACTACATGCTTAGACATGGAACCAATATGACCAATCATACAAATATTAAGAATATAACAGTACCTTAAAAATAAGAACATTTATTACATATTGTGGTCCATTATAGACAGATATGGGATTGATTCTTCCTCCAAGACCAACACTGTGACTAACTTGCATGAAACCATGATAATTGTGATCACTGCAACTCTTGTTCAGTTCTTCATTATCCTATTATTAGAATTTATTCCAAAGTCAGCAAGGAATTGTATCAAATTATATTTATAATATCCGAGTTATCAAATTTATATGGTCCATCATAGATGGTTACTGAAAAAATGGTTTATGACTCACCCAACGAATGTGGAACCTAGCAAAGTTATCACCACTACTTGGATACACACAAGACCTAGCATCTATACCAATTCCATTGGTACCTTTTGGGATAACACTAATTTGTATCCATGATGCACTAACATCTTTGCTATCTTTCTTCACACTTGGTTCATAGACATTTATTGATGCATGTATGCCATATATCTCATCCCAATATTCGATTTCTGCTCCCTACAAGCAAAAATAATGATGTCTTGTTGGGATAAAAAGACTAACATAAACACTACAAAGATCAGCTCATCGAGTTGAAAATTTCCATTGGCATATCCAATGCAAGGATAAGAATGCGGGGTCTAGATTGGTAGTCATCCTCACATTGGATATCGTTTTCCAATTTATGCATGGTCAAGTGCTACTGGGCAGATTTCCCAAATCAAAGTATATATATAGTTCTAATGGCATATTACATAGAAATTTATGTCTTTTAGAGTTGTCAACTAGGACCAACACTAATACATCTCCCCAATAAGTATTAGTAATTGGATACAAAAAACATATTTCAAATCTCCCTTTGGTTTTATTGAAACAATATTTATTTGATCAAATATCTTGTTGAAAAAACAACAAAGTTTCATAATTAAAACAAGTTACTTATTGCTTAAAATTGCAGTTGATCTCTGAATTTATAATTTTTTTATATAATTGATCATGAAATGGGAAAATTGCACATATTTAATCTTATATTATGTATCAATGAGAATTTTGATGTTAGCACTCAAATATTGAGTCGAAAATGATCATACTCCATAAATATGCAACAACTGTTCATGAGGCAATACCATACAACAGTCTATAATATCATAACCAGCCTTGTATTACTATATAATTTCAAAATTTTATTAAAAAAAACTTACCAGCATTGGCCAGCCAATACGTTGTACCATCATGTTGGCCAAATTGTTGTTGCGCACTATTGGAATTGTTCCAATGGTGCAATCGATGGTAGACAGTTGTGCTTGCGAGACTGCACCTACTAATGGCGATTTGATATCCATCCTTATCGGGAAAGAGCTAGGTTCCATCTATTTGTCATGAAAAACTTGATTACCGTATAATAAATAATTCCCAACACACAACCAATTAAATAGATATACACATAGAAAAATGTGCACATATGATTTGAAGTGCAGTTTTCAGAGGTGTAGATGATGAACCATAGATACAGAAAGAAGTTATAGTGTATTGTTCTTAATGTTTAATCAAAGTTTAGAGAGTGGATAAAGAACGATTCTTAAAAATAAATGCAGAAGCAAGCTATGAACAATCATGAATACAAACCAATGTAAAGAATCTTGCTATGATGATTTTGCCTACAATTTTCAGCCCATATACCATATAATTATGAATATGAAAGGACTTGCAAATATTTTTTTGATGTAAAATTAAAATATCAAAATCACCGTCATGTGATCGAAAATCAGATCTTTATAAAAGTGGCTGACCTGAATTTTATGTCCTTTGAACAATGGATGTTTCAATGATGGTTGTCGATTCACATCAACACAATCGTATATGTCTCCATCTTCTACCTACTTTAATGTTTCTTTGTGCTTGTTAGCCATCAAAGGATCACTAATTTTATCCCAAAAAAAGATATACTTGCTCATACCTGAATAGTCTTATTAACTTGTAAAGTTGTGAGGATTTGACTGTATTTCTCCATTGTTAATGGGTTTGAGCTCTTCTCCCCTGATAGTTAGAACAAGATATGACAAGAGGAGAGCCAGTCGAAAAAAAAATGTTTCCTTTCATTGTGGAAATCTTGAGTGGTTTATTTCATAGCATTTAGACCATTATATAGGTTCAAAGGTTTCACTGGCTATCATTTAAGATGTAATACATTAAATTAATGACAGATGTACAATATATTTATTACATAGAACAATCCCAGTATTAATTGCACAAGATATGGTAGAGTTGTAAGAGCCATCTCATATTTGCACAGGCATGACTGCTTCCACCTAATTAGTATTATGTAAATGTATAAATGACTTTCCTGCCTTAAACATGTTAAAAACAATACCTCATTTATTGATAAGATTGGTAGCATTAAGTAAAGAAAATAGGGAAAGCCATCTTGAAGTTCTACAACGACCAACAAACTTATATGGGTTTCCTACAAACCTGCATTATGGATGCTCCCAAGCTTGGCTCCAGCAAGCCAACTTCTTGGTCATGGAAAATGGGAGCTACCGGTTGGACAGTTGGAGGAGCCTCCTCTCCAGTTACCATACTCCTACCTCTGCCAACAACACATCAATGGCATAGAGAAGGAATATGCTAGCTATGTGTTATTAAGTTCCATTTGCTTCTTTGGGACAATGAGCATCTCTTCATTTTAACTATTAATTGTGATTATTGAAGAAACAAGAGGATGCATGCATTGTTGTTGTCATGCCATGTATGTAACCTTTAATCCCATTATTTCCAACACAAAAATCCCATTATTTCCAACACAAAAGGTTATGTTGTTTCAGTTTGCTAAGCACATAACACCATTTAGTTGTACTTGCCCGGGCCACCATAGTATACATGCATACCATTATCATTAAGTCCATAACCATCATAGCTGTATAATTTTGGATCACTAGAAAAAGGATCAGAATCACGAACGTTTGGAGTAACAAGCTCGTTATTCTTGTCTTCAATAATTTGAATATTCCTAATAAAAGCTGACTTCCCATTTGTGGAGGGTTTGAAGCGGCTGTCGGACCTTGAACATATCCACCCCAAAATGCATAATCACCTTTGGCCTTGATGTAGGAGAATTGTGAACTTGGCCAGTATCCGATCGGCGTATTGTTTGAACTATATGCCAACCACCAGTTTTCAGTCTTTGAATCCTAAAACACGTCAAGATTAGACAACAAATACTTAGTGCAAATTTTAAAGTAATATTTGGCATTGAATACTGATATGTTTGTGTTATCAAACTCAAAAAATTGTAATTAATTCATCTTGATTTGAACTAGTTTGGGCTAGTTTTATTTATGTGGTCATTGTAATCATATTAATTTCAAAAGGAAATTAATATAGTTTAGATTGTTCTTGCTTAACTTACTATTGATATACCAAGCCCACAGATATAGTCAAACCTGAGTTTCCATGTTGATCGAGCACAAATATCATACAATTCTCAATCTGGGCATGCATTATGTTACAATTCTCGATCTGGGTATGCAATTATGTAATTTATCTTATTTTAATGACACTATAACATCAAAGTTCCTTTTTAATAAATTTTCTTTACATGCACTAAGATAAAATATTTGGCTAGGAGGTGATAGGGAAGGGAATTGCTTAAAAACTATGAGCTGCTTAGTTTTGGGAAAACAAAAAAAAAATCTAGCAATAATAAATTACATAAATTGCACGATTAGACATAGAACCTATATAACCAATTATACAAATTTTAAGAATATAATAATACCTTAAAAATAAGAACATTTATTACATATTGTGGTCCATTATAGATAGAGATGGGATGGATTCTTCCTCCAAGACCAACATTGTGACTAACTTGCACGAAACCAGGACAATTGTGATCAGCGCAACCCTTGTTCAGTTCTTCATTATCCTATCATAAATATTTATTCCAGAGTCAATAAGGAATCAAAACGAATTATATTTATAATATCTGAGTTGGCAAATTTACATGGTCCATCATAGATTCTTGCTGGCCCATTACATGGCTTGCCCAAAAGATATGGAACCTAGCAAAGTTATCACCACTGAGGCTTGGAGACACACAAGACCCAGCACCTATCCCAACTCCAACCGCAGCTTTTGGCAAGCTACTAATTTGTATCCATGATGCACTAAGGTCCTGACTATCTTTCTTCACCTTTGGGTCGT
Source organism: Oryza punctata (assembly GCA_000573905.2). Lineage (NCBI taxonomy): Eukaryota > Viridiplantae > Streptophyta > Magnoliopsida > Poales > Poaceae > Oryza > Oryza punctata. Next base: position 40,377,300 of record CM002489.2, read on the forward strand.
AGACATTTATTGACCCCCGTATTCCGTATACCTCATCCCAGTATTCAATTCCGGCCCCCTACAAGCAAAAATAATGATGTCTTCTTGCAAATAAAAATAACATAAATATGAAAAGACCAAATGATCAGGTTTAACATTCCACCGACATATCCAATGCAAGTAAGACAATGTGGGGCCTGCGTTTGTAGTCATCCCCGCGTTGGATATTATCTTCCAATTTATGCATGTTTCAATGCTAATAGGCAGATTTCTCACATCATAAATACATATATATAATTCTAATGATTTATTACATAGAAATTTCAATCACTTAGTGCTATCGACTAGCACCAACGTAGATAAACCTTCCCAAGAAGTATTAGTAATTGGGTACAATAAACTGATTTCAAATCCCTTCAGTATTATTGAAATATTATTCATTTGATCGAATATCTTGTTAAAAAAACATCAAAGTTTCAAAATGAGAGAGGGGGGGAGGGGGGAATGGGTTCTCTCTGAATGTCTAGTTTTATGTATAATTGTTCTTACAGTGGGAACATTGTGCATATCTTGTCTTATTATATCTCTCACCGAGAATTTTTTATGTCAGCACTGAAAGATTGATTTGAAAACGGCCATACTTTTTAATTAGGTTATGAACAGGGACACTAGTTGTCTTGTTAAATGTAGTATGCAGTTCATGGGACAGTTCCATACAAAAGTCTATATAGTTCAAATATTTAACTAAAAAACTTACCAGCATTCGTGAATCATTGCTAGCCAACTCGCCAATTCGTTGTACCATTGTGTTGTCCATGTTGTTGCTGTGCAGTATTGGAATTGTTCCTATGGGACAGTCGATGGTAGACAATTGTGCTTGCAAGACTGCACCTTCTAATGGCGATTTAATATCCAACCCTTTCGGAAAAGAGCTTGGTTCCATCTATTTGACATGTAAAACTTGATCACCATATAATAAATGATTCGCAACACACGACTACTTAAATAGATATCCACCAAACAAAGTGCTCCAATGATTCCAAAGTGCAGTTTCTTCGTGTATATATTATGGGCCATATATACAAAAAAGAAGTTATAATTTTCCTTTTTTATGTTAAGGCAAAAAGTGTAGGGAGTGCATAAAGGTTGATTCTTAAAACAATCTAGAAGCAAGCAATGGCCTACCATGAATACAAACCAATAGAAAGAATTTTGCTATGATGAGTTTGCCTACAGTTTTCAGCATACGCAGTATGTACCATATAATCATGAATATGAAAGAACCTAAAAATATTTTTTTTGCATTTAAATTTAAAAATAATTAAATTGACCCACCATATGAAAGAAAATCTCATGAAAGTGGCGTACCTGAATTTTATGGTCTTTGAACATCGGATGTTTAAATGTTGTCTGTAGATTCACATCAACACAATCATATATCTCTCCATCTTGTGCCTACTTTGATTTTTGAGTAAATTGTATTAGCGGTACACGAATTTGTTAGGTGGGTGCAATCTAGTGCATGAACTCGTAAATCACTCATTTTGGTAAATGAACTAGGTGCGTGCGAACGAAGGCCAAAAGAACATAACAAGACTAATCTTGCTAATTTAAGTATTGATTAGAATGCTACATAAACATGTACTTGAGAAGAATGCTACATAAATATACATCTTTTCACTAAAAAGGTTTAATAAGGCCTATAACGATTGCACGAAGAATGATATAAAAAACCAAGAAATGATACAAGGGGTAGAACAAAGAATAATAAAGCATAAATCAAGTTTACAAATATAGCATGTTTCATGCTCACCTCACGTGAGCACGTCCTATCCTAACCAACATCTAACTTGATAAAATTCGCCATGACATGTCTTTTTGGTCTTAGTTTGCACCCATCGGACAAGTTCATACACCCAAAACAAGTATTTTACAAGTTCGTGTAGTAAACTGCACCTACCTGATAAGTTTGTGTATCACCAATGCAATTTATTCTTGATATTTCCTCTTGTTAATCATCAAGGATGCCAAATATACAAACCTCCACTCAAAAAGAAAGAAAGAAAGAAAAAATTCTTGCTCATACCTGAATAGTGCTATTAACTTGTGGACTTGTGAGGCTTTCATTAGTTTTTTCTCCACTGTTTATAGATTTGCGCACTTTTCCTCCAATAGTTAGAAGAAGATATGACAAGAGGAGAGTCACTTGAAAAACACTGTTTGCTTTCATTGTGGTAATCTTGAGTGGTCTATTTCATAGCATTTAGACCATTGTATATATAGGTCCAGAGGTCAAGAGATACCATATTGAAATTAATGACAGATATAAAATGCATTTAATTACACAAGAAAAATCATAGTATTAACTACACAAGATATATAGAGTAAAGACCATCTCATAATTGCACAAGTATCACTGCATCCCTCTCTTTGTTATAAATGTTTAAGTGACCTTGTTGCTGTACACACATTAAAACCAATACCTCATTTATTGATAAGATCGATATTATTAAGTGCAAAAGGAGACAAATGTCTTGAATTCTATGAAGACCTTCTCCGTCCGTCCAAAAGTTTAACGACTACTATGTTCTTTTTAGAGATTAAGAATAAAGAAAGAAAATACTATGATATCTCTTATTAAATGAGTGGTGGTTGGGGAGAAGATAATATGAGATGGTGTTTGGAGGTAAGATTGAGTAGAAATAAAATAAGGAATGGTTGGTGAAGGGAGTATTGCTCCATAAGTAGGACAAAATTTGAATACTAAAGGTTCTTATATTTAAGGGCGAATAGAGCATATCTAGATAAGATTAAGAAATTTAAAATAAATAAGTGATTTCTTGGAATCGAATGGAGTAGATAATGTGGTGGACATCACCAACAGCTATCGGGAGAATGCTGGCGGAAGGCCCTGGATGAACACCAGCGGCAACTAGCGAGGTTGCGAGCGTGAACCACCATGAGTGTGAGGACAGCGGTGGCGGCAATGGGCTTGAGGTCATCACTGATGGCTCCCTAAATAGCGACGTCATGTCATGAGCATGTAGCCAAGTACTCCATATATATACAATACGTGTTAACTGAAATGGACAAGAGAAAATAAAAAGGAAAGCACCTGGACCATCTAACATGACCCATAGCGGAAGGCAATACTATGCGCTCGCTCCTCATTATTAACGGATCTGGTGGTGTAAGGGTGGCAATTTCCCCGGTTGGGGGCACCCCTATGGGGCTGGGGGTGGGGGGAGAAATCCCACCCATGGGTGAAGCGAGACGGGGCGCTGACTTCATGCGGGGTTGGGGGAGCATCTCCACCCGCGAGTCACCCATGGGTCTCGAAAATTGCATGATACACTGAAAATATAGTGATGACCCCTCATTAAAACAAAGCCCATCAGGCCCATAAAGGAACCAAAACCTTATCCTATCCAAGAAAATTAACTCATCCCACATATGATAAAGACTAAGAAATGTATGCATGCATGCAACCAACGAGTATTAAGATGTTTGCTTGGGTTGCAATCAACAATTTAATTATCTAGCACTACAAAACTAAAAGATAATCTCTTTAGTTAAGTGTTGTATGCATGGATACTACAAATATAACCATCTTATTTGGAAAAACTAAAATATAGAACATACTTAAAATAGAGGGAGTAAAGGGAAAGGGAAAGAAATACAAGTATAATCAAAGGGTTTTCTTGGTTACCCGAAGACTACAGGTGAATATTATCGTTTGCAGGTGTAAAAATTTACCAAACATCCATGTGTACACTCATTTTCCATGCATGCAAGAAGTTTCCCGCTAATTAGGGTATTTGGCACACTTCCATTCACGAGCAGATATATACGTTGAAATTATTCCATGGCACACTTTAGGGGAAGCAGAAATGCAGAATTCGAGAGGAAGAGATATTAGAGATTGGATAACTTCTTCTTGTTTGATTTCTCACAACTCCTTTAAATAGCTTATTGTAGCTCCTAAACTTACCTCTAATTTAACTCATATGACTCATGTCTAACAAACTCCCAGCAACTACTAGACTTAATCCAAACAAACCACAACTCCTAAGAACTGAGACTTAATTGTCGCGCTTAATGTCTTCAGCTTGATACGAAATTCCCCACATGACACAAATCTATTTCGGACACACATTAACTGCATCCATCCAAACCAATGGAGAGAGATCAGGATGATGCCTTGACAGATTGCTATAAGTGCTAATTTGTGATAGTTAATTAGGCGGTCGCCGTCGCCGCAAATGAGCATGTAGCAATCGTGTGGGAAAGATGAAGCTCTGCTTTGTGTTTGTTTTAGCTGTGCATATCCTCCAAGTTCCATTGCTACATTAGGTTGGCAGAAGCAGAGATCCGGGCGTCCGACGCGTACGCGGGCTGCAGCTGCGCACCGCGCGCCGGAGAGGAGACGACGAGCGAGATGGGGGCGACGTCGACGTGGCTGCCTGAGGAGGAGGAGGAGGAGGAGGAGAAGATCAAGAACTGCCACCACGATGTGCTCCGTACGCGCGGGGCGCAGATGGCGGTCTGCGCCCTGATGCTGGCGCTTGTGCTGGCGGCGATCGCCATCGTCTTCCGCGTCGTCTGGCGGCTCGCCGCCGGGTGGTGGGCGGCAGGGAAGCGACTCCGCGCCGTCCACCCCGTCGCCGAAGACCCCGCCGCCGCCGCCTAGTAGGAGACTTGGTTTCTGTCATTCTGCCGCCTGAAAAAAAGGAGATCTGATGATAATAATACTAGTGTTACGAGAATCATGCACTGCTCTTTGGTTGTATTCCGTATAGTCAGTAGATGAACCATGTATGATGTTCTTTCTCAGAGGAATGAATGGATCAGTTATTAATCACAATCAGTCATCAGTCGTGCGAGTTTTACTGATGCAGAACAAGCACGTGGTTTTTTTTTCATTCCTCGCAGGAACGGCATCAAGGCATGGCTCGGACTTCGGCTTCGGCGGAGAGAAGAAGGTGGCCGGCGAGCCACGGTAGAGAACACGGTTAACTCAGCGCGTCGAAACGCGTTCCCGGTGACAAGAAACTCGTTTCCTTTGAATTAGAGGCAGAGGAGGAGGAGCTTTCGGCGGCGCGGCGAGCAGAGGCGCAATGGTGGCGGCTCATTGCTGCGGCGGCGGCGGCGGCGGCGTGCGAGTGCGAGGAGCAGAGCAGCCTGCTCGGCTGAATGGGCCGCGGGCGAGACTTTGGGCCAGGGGTGGCCCAAACAGAAAGAGAATGAGGAGATGGGATGGGCTACCGAGAGGCGTTCCGGCCCAAACAGAATACTGGAATTTGAGAATTTATGGCACCATTTTCAGATAGAATGATTTGTGAACTTTGCAACTTTTGGAAAATGATTTTGAATAGAACTTGATGTGAATTTCAGATAAAATAATCTATGAGTTTGGGATTTTTTATTGTCTTCGGAAGGAGAATGCGGAAAATTTGTATCAATGGCGATGTGTCATGTGGAAGAAACGAGCAAGGAACAGGATCCGAATGGCTCCAATTTGACAAGAAAAAAAAAGCAATGACTTTTACAGATAATCGCAAAAAAAAAATTCTCTTGAAAAATCTTGTATCTTAGCGCACTTAAACTTTAAATATTTGAATTTTTGTGAAAATCTTAAGTGGCCTATCTTACATAGTGTAGACCTCTATATTTAAGGATAATTTCGTTCTTACCCTTATTTTTATATTCAATTATGATTTTACCCTGTTTTTTAGGTTTTCGTTTTTACCCCTGTTTTTGCTTGCCATCCTGGAGGGAGGAGATGGCGAGCAACCTGGCGTGGGTGAGGGGGGTGAACATCGGGGCTGCAGTGGCGACTGACGTAGTTTAGGAGGGGCTACGGTGATGATTAGCATGGTGGAGGAGAGGGCCTAACCGCTACGACCAACAAAACAACTCCTTTCGTACCTACCCATCCAGGCTAGGGTCAACCTGGATGGAACATTCGGTCTAGGCTAGAATGGTGCAAGCAACCAAATACACTCTAAAGAGGATCGTTCATTCAATTCAATGATAAAACAAGCACTAATCTACCCACATTTCCTTGCTTCTTAAGGCCAAATTATGTGTAATCCAACTTCGTAAAAATAGCAAGCATGTTGTCACCTTCTCCTAATCTAATAATAAAATTAAGCATCAAAGCAATAGTGAATAATCACACCAGCAAGGAGGATGGAGTGGACTGATACTTGGGGGCCAGCGATATCACCTGGTACACAATAATAGATCTACCATGGGGGTTGGGGGAAGGGGGGCTCAAGCCCCCACTACCATGATGTGACTATGGGAGCCTCCCTCCCCCTGAAAAGTTTTGTCCTACGTCCATGGAAAGTGAGGTTGGAGTTTTGTCTAATTTGTTCAGTCCCCTGTTATTTCATCCTAGATCCGCCTATGCTGATATGACAGGCCGAATGTACAGAGGGCAGGTTCAGGAGTTGGCGTCCTAGCTGCTTTCCCTGCAGTCCTCTATGCTTGAGGACATTTGATAATATGCCATCCTTAAAATATAAATGAGTGGCACACGATTTATCATCCTAACCCACATTCAATGACTCAGATGATCTCACATGTCAATAAGAGCGAAAATTGCACCCTCTGTAAGGTTGGCAAATTATCAAAAAGAATCCCTACGCGGGCAGCGTCGGGTGGAGGGCCACCTCCCGGTGGTGGATGGCAGCGAGGAACCTGCACGCCATCCGCCCCATCAATGGTCGGTGCCACCGCCGCTGGCTACTTAACAAGCTGAGACCTTGTCGACTCTGCACAACCACGCGAACTGGCATGACGCGATCGATCGATCTGCACAGTTTCACACCACATCGAAAATGTTTCCGCTATTGCCCGTGGCAATGCATTCTATGTACACGCTCACCCTCGTTCACTCATGCACTCATCCAATATAGACCATCGGATCTCAATCCGAAGGCCGGGTTCGATCCAACAAACATTTTTTCATAAAACTGCTCACATCCGCTGTGGTAAATTCGCACATAACCCTTGTTTTCTTTTCTTTTCTTTTCTCTCATCCAGTTCCTTTCCCAGATCACTACTGAACCTGTAGCTGAGCTGTTTGGAAGAGTTGAACCATGCTAGCGCTATAACTCTTGAATGATTTGCACAAGGTCACTACTGATAAAAAAGAGTATGAACAATGTCAGAATATTCGGTTCAAAACATCAATTCGGAAATACAAAACTTGAAAAACCAATAGTAAATTCAGATGAATTCTCGAAATTTCGGAAAAGGACATCGAATTGAGGCCTCATTCCAAACTCCACGAGTAGCGTGAGCCGTGAGCAGTGCACGGAGGAGAGGCTCTGTGAACCAATAGCTCGATTATTCCCGGATTCCCCAAAATTTGTGCACAAAATCAACTGGAGCAGCTTGAGATCCCTACATTACACGAGCACACAAGAAAACAAATCATAAAATGGTTCCGCTGGCGTTTGGGCCGGTATTTTGCATAAATATTTGGAAAGAGAAAAACAGGGCATGCCCTTAATATGACGCTACCTCCTGTCAATAATATTTGACGCTACACGACGTTAAACTAAAGGAACCAGTAATCGATTCTTTTTTTTCTTTTTTGGCAACAGCAGTAATCGATTGTAACTCACAGAACCCCACGCTTTAGTTTTTTAGTACAAAATAGAATGAAGAAACAAGATTTGATGTTGTTATTATCACTAAAAACACGGTTGAAAAGGGGGAAAGGCCATCGGGCACCGAAGCATGAAATTGGGTAAGGTTTCACAAGACGCAAGTAAAATGTGTTTTGATTTCTCGTAAGTTAAACATTTTATATTTTTAATTTGGATCAAATATCTCAACTCGAGTCGTCCTCCTTTCCACAATCACATTTCCCTCAACTAAAAGAAAAACCATGTCTTCGAGACCCACCCTACCAGTAAACCGATGTTTTCGTTTGGAAAACAACCTTTTAAAACACAATTTTAAAACACAAGTATAGATGGCCATAAGATCCGAGATAGGATGGACCGGCCCACAGCACGACCATTTAGCCCGGCCCAAGCACGGGGTGGCATGACTGGTGTTAGGCCCGTGCCGACCCAGCTCGATAGTTAGGCCATGCCTTGGTATGGTGGGCTGGCCAGACACGGTTCATTGAGTAGGGAAGAAAAATGGTTGAGGGACCCAAAAGAGACTTAATTCAGTCATATAAGGCACGACCCAAAGAGAATAGACTTATTCCAACCATATAAGACACGGTCCAAAGAGATGAGGGGAGAAGAATAGACTTATTTCATGGAGAAGCACGATGGATCATCGTGCCTTCGGGCTGGCACGGGCCTTTGGTGTAGCCCGTGGGTGAGCCTAGCCCGGTTGGGCCATGCCGGCTCAACTGATTTTAGCCCGGGCCCGATTATGCTTGGGTCGTGCCGAGTCGGGTGATCCATTTGACCATATATGAACACAAGATATAGAAAACTTATTGTACGTGCATAACATCAGTATAGAAAAAATATAGCAGTATTTTTATCACAAAAGATATAGAAAATATGTTCAATTGTATACTTAATGAAACTAATCTAGTATTGTCAATGTGAACTTTGTTAAGTTTAAAAAAAAGCTTAAAAGAGTCTGACTTCCGATAGATTAAAAACAATTAACACAGAACAGTTGATTAGATAAATGAGACTTGTAAAGTGAGATTTATAAAAGCCCACACCACTACAAAGCTTCTTCCTTCCTTTCTAAACCCAACCTCCAACACCTTTCCTCACTCTCCTCCTCCTCCCTCTCCGTGCATCCTAACACGCTCACCCATGCAACCCAACGGCCGCCAAATGCACGGCGGCGGCGGCGGCGGCGGCGGTGGGGGGCAGGATGACTTCTTCGACCAGATGCTGTCCACGCTGCCGGCGGTGTGGTCCGAGCTCGGCTCCGGCAAGCCCACCTGGGAGCTCACGGCCGGCGTAGGAGGAGGAGGAGGAGGAGCCTCCGATGACCACTCCGCCGCGGCGTTCGACGACTCCGCGCTCCTCGCCTCCCGCCTCCGCCAGCACCAGATCGACGGCGGTGGGGACAAGCCCATCATGCTCCAACTCAGCGACCTCCACCGTCATCACGGCCTCGCCGCCGCCGGCGACGACGGCGGCGGCGCTGCCGGGTTCCTTCCCCTGTCGTTGTTCGCTGACCGGTCGCAGGACGACATGGACGCCGCGTTCAAGTCCCCCAATGACGCCGTACGATTCTACTGCTTGCTATGTAGCTCAACGATTATAAAACTTGAAGGATGAATTGAAGCTTCGCTTTTCTTGAGCTATGGTGTTTCTTTCGGTTTTCTTCTTTGCAGGGAGGTGACCAGGCGCTGTACAATGGGTTCGGGGCCGCCGGAATGCATGGCGCCGCCGCCATGCAGCCGCCGCCGTTCGGGCAGGTACGCGGCCAAGAACCATTACTCCCGTGCGGTTCAACTTCTCCCCCAATTCATTCTGCTTCTTTACCAACGTTGGAAACAACTCAGGAATCTAAATTCTTTTCTTGATTTCGCTCAACGAAGTTTGGTTTGCTCCCTGTTCGATCAATTGCTCGACTCGTAAGAATGCACCTCTTGTTTTCCTCATGTCAAAGGGAGGATCAATGCCGGCGCAGAGCTTCGGTGGCGGAGCGGCCGCGAGCGGCGGCGGCGGCGGTGGGTCGGCGTCGGCGGCAGCGGCGGCTGGGGCATCGTCGGGCGGAGGAGCGGCGGCGCCGCCGCGGCAGCGGCAGCGAGCGAGGAGGGGACAAGCCACTGACCCACACAGCATCGCCGAACGTGTATGCCACTCTCCCACCACCTTTCCCTTCTCATCCCCATTTTTTATTGCCTCCATGCCATGCTGTGTTCTTCTTGCACCTGGAGCTCCACAAAATTTGGACCAACCTAACAAGTCAATTTCACTTCAAATTTCGGCGAAATTTTGGCTAGAAATGGTGGTTTCAGTAGTAAGAAGAGCTTAAATTGTGATGAAACTTGTTGTGTTCTTGTGATTTCCTTAGACTTTGCATGTGTTCGATTTGCAGCTCAGGAGGGAGAGGATAGCTGAGAGGATGAAGGCGTTGCAGGAGCTGGTCCCAAATGCCAACAAGGTAGCTAAAAATTTTTCTCACTTTTTCTCCTCTTCTTTTGCTTTGTTTTCCTTCTTTGCGCCATTTTGAACAAAGTAGGAAACTTTCCTTGAAATGCGATGAAGATGCACCCATGCTTTCTGCTTTTTTTTTGGGGTAAATATCTTATCTTAAAACTTATTGACCAGCTAAGTGTGTTGGTTTATAATACATGTGTTCTGTTACTCTTACAATTAACATGATGTGCTATCTTCGTTCTTCACTGTATGATTGGTAAATAGTAAGTGCATCATAGAGTAGGAAAGAGGGGACATGAGGCATATGATGCATACTGATTTTCTGTTAACTAATGCTGTCAATACATGACACATGTCGGCCTATCATTGGAGGATTTGGGTTGGTGATTAGCTGCTAATCGATGGTGAATGACACGTGTTGGCTTTTTGTTGGATGATTTGGGTTGGTGATTAGCTGCTAAGTGATGGGGAAAGGGAGGCCAGACATGATGCCAAGGTGAATGAGAAATGTTCTGCCCGTTAGGCCACCAGCAGTGACAGATGAATAGCCACAACCCAAACAGATTAAACTATGGACTTGATCATTGCATTAGCCACCAGGTTCCTAGAGAACTGAACATCAAGAAAAGGAATGGATTAGTACTAGGTGTTATATAATACGGAGTATATGCACATGTCTGAACTTCGAGACATGCATTTACTTGGACTATGTGACGGCTGCAAAACACAAGAACAGGAAACATGGGCATTTGTCTAGTGTTCCAGCCTCGTCTGTTCTCCATGAACTGGATAGAAAGCACTACAAGTCCCACAGCTACATGCCATGGTTGGCACTTCTGGAGCTTCCAGTGTCACATCTGATATCTTGTTTTGCACAAAATGTAATCCCTGTTTGTAGTATCTGAAGCGATAATGGGCGCTATTCTGATGGGATTTGGAATAGAAACTGGCATCCATTGTCATATCTTAGCTGATAGGGTTGCTCCAGCACAAAGTAGAGTGACGGATCACTGTTACTGAAATGACAATATGGAATTTCGTTTCGCAGACCGACAAGGCATCGATGCTCGATGAGATCATAGATTATGTGAAGTTCCTCCAGCTCCAAGTCAAGGTAATCCTTTTCTACAGATAGATGAATTCCTGCTTGTTGCTAATAATTAAGTTGGTCCCTTGAAACATTCTGGTCATGTTTCCTGATTGAATGTCTCGAATTGCGCAGGTTCTCAGCATGAGCAGATTGGGGGGAGCTTCTGCAGTCGCGCCTCTAGTGGCTAACATGTCATCAGAGGTACTTATATTATACGATGCTTTATTTTGAAAATCTAGAGCACTACCAATGACGCAAACAATGGTTAATACTTAATAGTACTAGGTGAAGACTTGCTGACATGTGTAGGACAAACATGTTTAGCCCAAATGCTATAATGATGTTTATTAGAGCACAAAGTGACAAGGGAAAGTGTTATCCTTTTTACCATTGGGTTGGTGATAATAGGTAGTCATAATCTGTCCTCTTTAAAGTTAGTGTATTGATTCTGATGCATTTATCTTTCTTTGTTTTTATAAATGAGCAAATGGTTATCTCTTGTCTAAAGTAGATATGTTATGAAGTTCATATAATAGAATATAAACATGTTAAATCTTATCAGGGATTCTAACTTTGGCATTTGGAGGACTAGAGGTCATACGAGTTACTAAAAACAAAGGCATGCTTGCAAAATAGCATAAATCAAAAGGAGATGTGCCATAAATTTGCTTAAGAAACTGATCAAACCTTAGTGGGTACCAACGCAACAGAAAGATAAGGTTGGAAGGAATCTTGTTAGTTCAAGAATTGGATCCAAAAAGGACAAACACGCCTGAAAAGTGACATGGTAGTACTACTGAAAAAAAAAATCAAGCATAATATTAGCCTGTAGAACCTACTAACCCACTAAGGACAATTCGAACCCCTTAAGTCTGAACACACACTAGCAGCCGAGCTACCATAAGGTCAACTACCTCAAATTTGACAAAGTTGCCCATCAATTCCACATCTTCTCTAGGTTGAAGAAATGACACAAGTTTTTACAATCTCGAGTCATTTGCTCAAAATTAGGTGTGTTTTTTGCAGAGTAATGGGAATGGTAATGGTACAAGCATCAGCGGGAATGGCGAGGCGGCCAATGGCAGAAGCAACAGCGACAATGGTGGTGGCACACTGCGGGTGACGGAGCAGCAGGTGGCGAAGCTGATGGAGGAGGACATGGGCTCCGCCATGCAGTACCTGCAGGGGAAGGGGCTGTGCCTGATGCCAATCTCTCTCGCGACAGCCATCTCCTCTGCCACCTCGTCGTCGCTCCTTCCCCGCCCTGCGGGAGGTGCTGGAGGGTCCCTACATGAAGGTGGTAACGGTACATCACCACCATTGGTGAACGGCGCCCCCACCAGCGGTGACGACGCCGGTGCCGGAGGTAAACAGTGAGGTTGGATGGTTGTCCATGGAAAGTTCAATGCTGAGAAGGTCAGAAGGATGTCCTCTACTTCTAGGGGTGGAATTGTGAAATGGCGATGCTCTTTTCTTTGCCTCTCTCTCTCTCTCTCTTGTTTGTTTATAAGAAAATGATGTTAAGCATGCGAGCTTTAGTCCCAGCTTTTCTTGTTGATATGGTATAGCTTTTCTGATATCTTTCCTCCTCTCCTTTAGAGCTTTGAGCTGCTCTCTAATCTAATCTCTAGTAGTATTATTTTCTGTTAAATTTGTCGTGGAGCTGTCGTTTCTCCTGTTGAATGAAGAGGTAAGGAGGAATCGAAATTATTGGTCCAGGAGGGACCCTGATCATATTCTGATTCAAAAATATCAGAGTATTTCGTGTAGGCTGGAACCGGCATCAAGTGCAAAGCTGGTCGTTGGAGTTGAAGTTTGTGCGTGAATCAGGGATAGGATATGCTTTGCTCTCTAACAGCAGCTTACGGTGTAAAGTCTCCTTCACACTGATGCAATCCAGGCGCTTTCCGGACCATCAGACATATAGAAGATTAGATGAAGAAACAACAGGCTGTACCTGTTCCTGAAATTTGCCTACAGAATATGTGCAACAACAAAAAAAAATTATCTAAACACCACCTGAGCTGGAAGCCTGGAACAGTTCAAAGGTTTCCCCTTACGACGAAGCACCAATGATTGCGATGCAGGAGGCAGCAAAGTTGAATGATGTGAAGAGGGCAAGGTGAGATATGTCCATACATGCTAGCTTGCTACTACTCCAAACTGCAATATTCCTTCGTTGCTTTCAACTCGCACGTCGCGATGGGCTGGCTTCAAGTAAACAAATCCAGAAGGAATGATATGATGAACAGATTCAAGGATTCGGACAGGAGATGCACCCATGTTGGTGAAGTAAATGAAGGGCATCTTTGATCGTGCTCTAAACAAAAATATCGCAGTGACAACTCTGATGGATAAAGATAATCTAGAATTGCTCTAGAGAAAACCAATACAAAGATTGGACCACAAGATGATGAAAAATTTTAATGTGGCGCAGATGAAGCCGCAAAACTGTTGCAAAAAAGAAAATGAACCGATACAAAGGCCAAGGAATTCTCAGCCTTCTGCCTGAAATTTGGCATCTCAAAGGCACTAGAAAATGGAGTAACAAACGGCATTACCAACAGAGACTGTAATAGTAATAGATATTTCAAGTGTAAAGCCTCATAGAAAGGTTAATAGCGACAATACATTGATGTGAACGTACCCAACTTTACTTTGGGGGTAGATTCCTTCCTAGCCATGAAAAGCAGTGGATGTATTATAACTACAGAAGGAAAAAAGAATTCCTTCCATGGTGTTAAAGCAGGAGAGAACCACTGTACCGTGCACCAAAAATAAGCAGCAGGTTGCAGGCATGGGGAAAGCTGCTTGGGATTGCACGGCAAATGGATTACATGACACATCAAACCGTCCCTCTTGTTTTGGACATCCATGATTGAATGCTGAGCCTGTTGCAGAATTGTCATGGGCGAGAATCACCTAAAGGAGACAGCATTGGAATCACTGGAAAGGCGGCATTACAAATCAAACAAGGATAAATCATGATCAAGTGGGAGTTTCGCCCTCCATACTTTAAAGGATAAATGGATGAACCCAACCCGCTTTGAACCACATGGTTTAATGTTCATCACCTTATCATGTTCAAATCTAGCATATTTCCATATTATAACGACTCAATGAGCTCTGGAGTCCACAGGTATGGACTAATGGACCTCGTTGTACCTCTTTTGTCAAAAAAAAGAAAAATCATCCATAAGAGAAAAATGGATGAATTCAACCCACTTCGAGATACATAATATATGGTGATATATCATGTTTAACTCCAAACTCTAGCCCATTTTTACTTGGACTCAATGAACACCAGAGTCCTGACAGTTTTACCCCTTTCTTTCTAATGATGTTATCAAAACAATAGGGCTGGTGGATGAAGCTGCAGACAAAACAGTAAAATAAAAAGAAGAAACTTCATGCCATCTGAGAAAGTAGAACTCACCAAATCTATGTAGCAGATGCAGATACATCATACAAAGAATAACTTAGAACTTCAACTAATCTATATTGCTTCACGTATGGATGGTTCTCTTTCTTTTAGAAGCATTAGGCGCTTTATCTCCTGACTTAGATTTCTTTCTTGCTTCTGACTCAAGAGACTCTTCCAATTTCTTTAAAGCTTTGATCACCCAGTCAGAAAAAAAAAGATAAAATTTAACACAAATCATATGAGTAATAATGCATTAGTGCATCTTAAATAAAACAGACTGCAACCTTACCAGAGGAAAAAACTGGGCGAAGGGTTTCTACCGATTCCTCTGGTAGTGAGTGAAGAGTGCAGCTAGAATTATCTGCCTTCTTGAGCATTTTGTCAAAAGCCTTAACCTGCAAAGACAGCCAAATAAAAAGAAAAGAGTTAGAATGAGATTTTAGACTTATGGCACCTGCTCTGAGTATTCAATTAGGCATTCTTTTAGTGATACAAAGTAGAAAGGTTACACAGACCATACACCATAGTTATCTACACATCTGGACATATGTTGCAACAAAAAATAAGCATCAGGTGTTTTATGCATTTGTAAGTCCTAATCCAAACCAGAAAGTCCCAATGCTAGGTGAGGTGGTGCCCCTACAAGTTCTCTACACCATATCAATTAGCATCAATCGAACATATACCAAATCAATATATACTCAACTTCTTTCCAATGTTTTTAAACATCACAAGTACAGGCATGAGATTAATCTTTCATGTGCATGCTTCCTACACAAATAGTCATATCATGTAATTACCATGTCATATTAATAAAATCAACCCACTGTATGTTATTGTACCGGAAGATCAGAAAACTACTTATAATTGTTCAACAATGTATTACCTCATGTTTCCTTAAAAATGTGAAGCAAGAACCAGACTCTCCCGCCCGAGCAGTACGACCTGCTCGGTGGATGTATGTTTTTACATATGGTGGCATGTCATAATTGATCACATATCTTAAGCCATCAATATGAATTCCTCGAGCCATTCTATCTGTACCAATCAGAACATCTATCTTCCCTTCCTTGAAGGCATCCAGTGTCTTCCTGCAAAAAAGATGTGTTGCTAATATCGTAACTTATCAAGGTGTGAATAAGTTCAACATACGAAAAAATTCCATCCTATCATCAATAGAAGTGACACAGGTCTTGCACTTGAGTTCAAACTTCAAATGCACATGATCCAGAAAATAATACGATCCATAGAACTTGAACAAGGAATAGTCAGCTAGGTATGATATTTCCATACTATTTTTATGTTATCTATTTGCTCACAGCTCCATGAAACTGAGCTTACCTCCGAGTCGATTCACGTTGCAAACGTGAATATTCACTAAATTTAAAGGGCAAGTCTTCGAAAAATTCCAGCAAGGTGCTCAGTCTGTGACTGGATTCCACAGATGAAGTAAAAACTAAGCATTTTTCCCCACGCAGCTCTTGGAGAAGAACAATCAGAGATAGTGGTTTTAAATTTGATTTACAGACCTGCAGTTGCAACACATCATCAAGATGAACAAGAAAATACAGAATTTTCAAATAGCCTTTTACACATTGGATGCACCAGCACTAAAGATGTAATGGCCAAAAAGGTGCTACATAGAGATGCGGACAAACCAGCTTGTAGGACTGAAGCTTTGTTGGAATTTTGTACCGCTTCTTTCCACTATTCAACAGCAAGGGATGGTGCAACTCAAGTTGAGAAAGCTTGCTAGGATCTTGAGTCAGTGTGGCAGACAAAACTATCTTCGCCAATCTTGGAAAGCATTTACCTTTAAAACCACGCTCAACACCCCTATATGCCATAGCATAGATTAATGAAGTTTTGAATTGAAGTACAAATCAACATAACAATCCTCATAGCTACAATAGCAGGAAGGGCTGAATCATAACGCATAAGTATTACTAGTAATATGTGAACTTTACTAAAAGGGAGTGTAAAATATGACAATGTAATTAGGTAGTGTGGGACTAACGATCTTCTAATGGTAGTCAATGGATGAAGTAGAGTTTCTCCGTTCATGTCTGACCAGGAATGGTTTTGATTACTCGAGTGAGTAAACTGGATAACTGTTGGCAACCAGGACTGATAAGCTTCTCTCAACATCCTGTCTGTCTCATCAACAACCTGAAATGTCAATATATTAAGTAGAAATATGAGGCACTAAAAAGATGGAAAAGAAGGCTCTTAGTGTTAAAATCAAAGTGCATATGCAAGCATAAATTGCTGGTCTGGTCAATCCAATAATTATGTGACCAACATAAGGTAAAATATATTAGTAAATTATTTTCCTTATTCCAAGCTGTTCTGGAATAATCATGTTCTTGTTGTTGTTGATTGAACAAAAGAACAAACAAGTATTCTTAGGGAAAAGTAAGCAAACGAGGAAGATTAAGGGGGTGGAGTATAACTTAAGAGGACACATAGATTGTTCCCAATCAACCTACCAGGTATTGAAGATGCTCCAGGCTGAAACCTTTTGTCATGCTAATATGATCCATCAGTCTTCCAGGAGTTGCCACCAATATATCAACTTTAGTCTGCGGTTCCATTTGGATATATTCTTCATCAAGACTTGGGAAAAGCCCTTGTTTGGACTTCTCAATAAGATTTGAAACTTCATCCGCTATTGATGATTGACCAACTGCTGAGCCTACTGACAAGCCCACAACAGGAGCAATAGCATCAAAAACCTCTTTAACCTGAAATCGAACAAAGAATTCATGGAACATCGGTATTGTTCAGCATGACCTGAAGAACAAGAAATAGACTTGCTGACTAGCTATTCAGGTTAGACTAGCATGTAGAAGGTAAAAGGAAACAGCACAAACCTGCAAGGCTAAATCCCTTGTAGGTAGCACAACCAAAGCACGCAAGCACCTAACTTTTCGAGTAGCAAGCATTTGAACAATAGGCAAAGCATAAGCAAGAGTCTTGCCAGATCCAGTTGGGGAGTTAATACAGATATCCCTCTCAAAAGCACCAGGACCAATTGTTTCCAGCCATGCTGCTACTTGAACTGGAAAAAATGATTCTATCCCCATTCTCTGCAACGGCTTCACCAACCTAAAGCAGTAAAACATAGCCAACAAAGGAGTAAACATGTTAGTATTTGTTAACGGCATGAGTGAAGTATTAAAAGCACCCTTTCTAAGTAACTCAACAAAATTAACTGCACTGAAAACGCTATCGAGAATAGTGAGGAAATAAGCGAGATACGCAAGCAAAACAACTGAAATTACTAATCCTCTTAGAACCGAACAAGATGGGTGCGTATGTGTGTTTTAGAGCTAACCGAACTTATACAAATTCCAACTCTGAATACTCCGACACCAGCTGAACACTACTAGCTTAGTGAAATTACACAAAGCCATTGCTGTCGAGTTGGAGTAACATCTTATGGTCACACACAAATCTCCTAATCCCAGAATTACAAATCAACCGTGCCAAAAAAAAATAAGAGGACAAACCTACTTCATCATAGTTCATACCCCACGAGGATGCAAACTAATTAGCATCCCCACCGCATAGTTATCGGCAGCTAAGTTCATTCCATGCATAAAACTTTCACAGTACCGCGACGACTAGGAGAAAGCATTCAAGCTAGTGAATCGCTTGTTCAAGTGACCGAAACAGCGTGGGGGATCTCGCCTGGGATCGAGGCGGGGGAGGTGCGCGAGGGGGCAGCCGGAGAAGGAGTCGATGTCGACGGGGTTCCGCATCCACGGCAGGTGAGGCACGCGGCTCGGCCCATCCTCCTCCTCCTTCCTCGCCATGGCCGCCACCATCACACGCCGAGGACGACGATTCAACCGCCAACCAGGGTCTTCGCCGGCGCTGGCGCCGGTGAGTACAACTCGCACCGAGAGGCGACAGGCGAGGAGCGGCGGCGGCGGCGGCGAATTAGGGCGTGGAGTAGTGTGACGATTGATGAATTCGCGGAGGCCGCGGCAGCGCGGGGAAGACAACGGGCCGTGTTTTTGTGGGCCGCAAGCAAACCAAGCAGGCCACATTTTCGTGGGCCTCAAGCCGAAGCAGCCAGGCCAAGAATAAATAGGCCACGTCGGCCGTGCAGTGGCCCATTCCATTTCCCACGGGCCCCACCCGCACCCTTCCCTTCCACCGCAAGCTTCCCATTGCGGTGTGGATCCCCCACCTCTCCGACAGCCGGCCGCCTCGCTCGCCGGAATGGACCCCTTCGCCGCCGCCACCGCCACCGACGACGAAGAAGAAGACCACGCTACCACGGGTGGGATGGAGCCGCGGCAAGAGGAGTACAACGGCGCCAGTACAAGGGGCGTCGCCGGCCGGCTTCTCGACTGGCGCGGGAAAAAAAGGAAGACGACGACGACGACGCCTCCGCCGTTTCCCTTGACACCATCAGCAACGACTCGATCCTGCTTCCGCCGGAGCCGACGAGCGCCCACCTGGCGAGCCTCCTCCGTGCGAGGAAGCTGATCCTCATCCTGGACTTGGACCACAGGTTCATCAACTCCACCAGATTCGTCGACCTCTCCGACGACGAGAAAGCCAACGGGTTCACGAAGCTCACCGGAGATGATCACCTCAGGGGCCCGGCCTGTTCCGGCTGGAGTCCTACCGGAGGATCACCAAGCTCAGGCCGTTCGTCCATGACTTCCTGCGAGAGGCGAGCGCCATGTTCGAGATGCACGTGTACACCCCTGGGGACAGGGACTACGCGATGGCGGTCGTCAAGCTGCTCGACCCCGACGGCGTCTACTTCGGCGACAGGATCATATCGAGCGATGAGTCGTCGCGGCCAGACAGGAAGAGCCTCGACGACGTCTTCGGGTCACAGGGACAACCTGATCGAGATGGAGAGGTACCTCGACTTCGCCTCGAGCCGCAAGAAGTTCGGGATCGCGGCGAGATCCCTGACAGAGCGGAACCGGGACGAGAGCGGGCGGGAAGGCGCGCTCGCCGTGGCACTGCGCGTCCTGCGGCGAGTCCATGGGGGTTTCTTCTCCGGCTCGATCGGTGTGCAGCGGCAGCTTCGCGTACGACGTCAGGGAGGTGATCAGGCAGACGCGGCGCGAGGTGCTGCGCGGTTGCACGGCGGCGTTCACCGGGGTTATCCCAAGCGACGGCCGCGCCAGCGACCACCTCGTGTGGAGGAGAGCCGAGCAGCTCGGCGCCACCTGCTTCGACGACGTCGGCCCGGAGATCACCCAGGAAACTAGTTTCCGGTGGAGCAAGCCCAAGGAGAAAAAGTTCCCCGTGAAAGACAAGCATTGACGGCGTGTTTAGATGGGACTAAAACTTTTTAGCTTATGTCACATCGGATGTTCGGATGCTAATTTGGAGTATTAAACATAGACTAATAAAAAAAACTAATTTCATAAATGAGAGTTAATCTGCGAGACGAATTTTTCAAGACTAATTAATACATAATTATGAAAAGTTTACTGTACCATCACATTGTTAAATCATGACGTAATTAGACTCCAAAGATTAATCTCGCGAATTAGTCCAAGGTTATGGAATGGATTTTGTAATTAGTGTATGTTTAATACTTAAAATTAGTGTCCAAATATCCGATGTGACATGGACTTGGAATAAATTCCTGTTTCCCAAACAGGCCCTGAGAACATTGGAATGGCGGTGAGGACATTGGAATGGCGGCGGGCGACGGCGGCGGCGGTGCACTGGATTAATGGCGTTCATGCCGTCGAGACCGGCGTGGTTCGGATCGAATTTGAGTCTGCCAATCTGGCAATGGTCGTGCAGCGATGTTGATTTTGATTCGTTGGGTGCTAGGAAATCTGGAAATGAACCAGTACTACTGACCAGAGACGATAGCAAACGAAGTAGAGGTTAGAATCTAGATCAGCGTAATGCATATCTTGTGTTCTTCAATGCGCAGATTCGGATCATAGCGACGGCGTATGTTTCTGTCCCCGCATTTTTCCGTTGGGCGTCGATCGAGCCGCCTATCTCTTTATATACTACTATACAGCATAAAGCAGGGTTTACCTTTTCAATTTCGAAGTAAAAACCGCTCCTCACCGGTTTACCGAAATCCGATCAAAAACCGGTAAAAACCGATGGATTTCAATCAATACTATACGAAAACCAGCTAATACCGATCGGTTTTCACAAACCGAGATCTAGCGGTTTCATGAAAACCGATCAGTTTTCACGAAATTCCATCGGTTTTGAGAACCTGACAGAAAGTGTTCTATAGTACTTCTCCCTCTTCAATTCAAACATCTTTGTCTTGGGATGTGTCTGATCGATCGGTTAGAAATAAACGTGCTTAGCCTTAGCCTGCTGGATGATCCTGCATGCGCGCCGCCCAGAGCACGGTAATCGTGCGCTTACCGTGGAGTACAGTAAGGATTGCCGGCGCGGTAGGTAGGGTTTGCTGATTGTATTCAAATTTAAATTTTGAAAAAATAATAAAAATATTTTAAAAGTTTCTAGAAGTAGCAGTACATGGTTTGTAACGATGTAAAACTCATTCCATGCATAAAACTCGCGATACCGCAAAACCTAATTAAGAGCAAGCATCCGAATTCCAAGCTAGTGAATCGGTTGTTCAAGTGATCAAGAGTGAAGTGTCACGGAAAGCTCATCCAAGAGAGGTGCGCGACGGAGCAACCGGAGAGGGATCAATCGATGTCGACGAGGTTCCCCATCTACGGCAGAGGAGGCGCACGGCTCACCGGTCCAATTCAGAGGGAATTTTTTAAATTTTTAACTTTATTTACTAAAATATTTAAAAATAATTCTTTTCAAACTTTTACTATACCCCTACCCTCTGGGGGATGGCAAGGGGACTGCTTGTAAAATGATCAACCTCGATTATTTTGCAGACAGTCTCCTTATAGCCTTTTGGAAGAACAATAAGAGAGTTGCCTGCAAAATGCAAAATAGACTGTCGTCCTCCATGTGACCGTTAGTATACACCAACGGATATGTGTCACGTCACAAAAACGCTTTTTGGAAGGTTGTTTTTTTTTAAAAATACGCTCTCCCATAGGACGTTAGGACTTAGGAGTGTAGATTTGTGAAATTTTAAAACCAAAAAATATTTTGAGTAAATTTCATAAAGCTACATGTAGTTTGATTAAATTATCAGAAAACTACAAATTTAACATTATATCACAAAACTACGAATTTAAGACTGATTTTATCACGAAACTACAAATTGAAGGTAAAATATCACAAATATATACATTTAGTAATAAAATTATCACAAAACTACAGGTTTATATCAAATCAATACAAAATTTGGATATTTATAACTCAAACATAATACTAGTGCAGATGATTTAAACCTCAAAATCTGTAACTTTGTGATAATTTTATTATTAAAACTATAGTTTTATAATACTTAGTCTTAAATCTATAGTTTTGTGATGAATTTATTAATAATTTGTAGTGTGATACATCACCTTAAATCTATAGTTTTGTGATAATTCGATCAAAATATTTGTATTTTTGTGAAATTTACTCAAATATTTTTGAATTATTTTAATAAATAGAATTAAAAATTAAAAAAAATTTCGGGGAGGCGCCGTGGGCGGGAACAAATTGGCACGGCCGCGCCCAATTTCATTTCCCCCATTTCAATCCGTTTCCCCCGGGCCCCACCCGCTCCCTTCCCTTCCACCGCACGCTTCCCGTTGCGGTGTGGATCCCCAACCTCCCCTGCCGCCTCGCTCGCCGGAATGGACCCCTCCGCCGCCGCCGTCGCCGACGACGACGCCATAACCGGTGGGATGGATCCGAGGGGAGAGGAGGACGACGCCGGTACAGGGGCCGCTCCTAACCCTGGATTCGCCGGTGAAAAGGAGGGAGACGACGCGGAGGATTCGGGAGGAGGGAGCGGAGCAGACGATGATGACGCCGCCGCCGCCGCCGTTTCCCCTGGCGCCATCAGCACCGACTCGATCCTGCTCCCGCCGGAGCCGACGAGCGACCACCTGGCGAGCCTCCTGCGGGCGAGGAAGCTGATCCTCGTCGTGGACTTGGACCACACGCTCGTCAACTCCACCGCGTACTACGATCTCTCCGGCATGGAGTACGCCAACGGGTTGGCGGAGCTCATCACAGATGATCCGAGGAGGGGCCTGTTCATATTGGATTGCGATCATGCCAACTGGTTCTCGGCGCTCATCACCAAGCTCAGGCCGTTCGTCCATGACTTCCTGCGAGAAGCGAGCGCCATGTTCGAGATGCACGTGTACACCCTTGGGGTCAGGGACTACGCCACGGCGGTCGCCAAGCTGCTCGACCCCGACGGCGTCTACTTCGGCGACAGGATCATATCGAGCGAAGAGTCGCCGCAGCCGGACAGGAAGAGCCTCGACGTCGTCTTCGGGTCGGCGACCGAGCGCGACGCGGTGGTGGTCATCCTCGACGACACGGCGCGAGTCTGGGAGGGGCACAGCGACAACCTGATTGAGATTGAGAGGTACCACTACTTCGCGTCGAGCTGCCGGGACTTCGGATCCGCGTGGGAGTGTACGTACTCCCTGTCGGAGCGGGAGGTGGACGAGAGCGAGCGCGATGGCGCGCTCGCCGCGGCGCTGCGCGTCCTGCGGCGAGTCCACGCGGGCTACTTCGTCGGCGGCAGCTTCGAGGACGACGTCAGGGAGGTGATCAGGAAGACGCGGCGCGAGGTGCTGCGCGGGTGCACGGTGGCGTTCACCCGGGCGATCGCCGGCGACCACACCGTTTGGAGGAGAGCCGAGCAGCTCGGCGCCACCTGCGCGGACGACGTCGGCCCGGCGGTCACCCACGTCGTCGCCACGAACCCGACGACCTTCAGGGCGGTGTGGGCGCAGGTGTACGGCAAATTTCTCGTCAACCCGGAGTGGATCAACACTGCGCATTTCCGGTGGAGCAAGCCCAAGGAGGAACACTTCCCCGTCCGTTGTTAAACCTGGCGCTGGCGTTGGAGGTGGCATTCATGGCGTCGAGACGACCGGCGGCGCGGCGTGCATGCTTCGGATGGAAGTTGAGATTGCCAGTGTGCTAATATGATGGGAAACATTTGGGCTTAGTTTGATTCAATACGAACCTCGCCACCAGCATTTTCCAGTGTTGCACGTACTGCACATACTGGTGTGGCACTTATCTTTTCAACTTCTTTTTTTTTTTAACGAACCATCAGATAGATTTTGTGCCAATTTTATTGAATAGATCAGTATAAAACTATACAAGGCACCTTTTAAGGCATTTTAGGCCATCACCAATGCGTGTCCCCGGCCGAGAGTTCTAGCTCTCGGTGTTTTGAGTAGCGTCACTTTTCGAGCACGAGCTGTGTCTAAGTCCCTGCAAAGAAACATGCATGAACTCCTAGCAAGGTACGCGCGGCTCTATGTTCATTGTCTACTTTTTCTACTGCTTTTTCACATGTGTGGAGTATCTTCTATATGTTTCATGTGTGATCTTAACCCGTATAACCTATGTGAGACCACTGTTAGGTGTGGCTTCTATTGGAAATACCTTTATAATATCCTCTATTGGGCGCCATCGTGGAAGTATTCACATTCTTTGAGATTCTTATCGTAGCGACTCTATGTGTTTCGATTCCGTATTTTTCTGTAGGGCGACGAGCTGCCGAGTTCCTTCCAGTATAGAGAGTTTTTTTCGATTCAACCATCTTGATCTTGTCCTCGGAAGTGCCTGATCAGTTAGAAATAAACATGCTGAACCTACTGAATGGCAGCGCCCACGCTCTAAGAGCAAGTGCAATAGTTGGCGATAAGCCGACGACAATTTAATCACTAGCTATACATGGGCTCCTATGCAGTCTGAGTAATCCCTGCCATTCATGTTAGGGAGGGAACAGTTGAAAAAGTACTCTTTCCGTATCATATTATAAGTCGTTTGATTTTTTTCTAATCAAACTTTATTTAGTTTGATCTAGTTTATTAAAAATTTTAGCAACATATAAAATATCAAATTAGTTTCATTAAATCTATCCTTAAATATATTTTGATAATATGTTTATTTTGTGTTGAAAATACTTCTATATTTTTCCTATAAATTTGGTTAAACTTAAAGCATTTTGATTAGAAAAAAAAGTCAAATGAATTATAATATAAAGAAGGTAGTAGTAGTTTAGAAAGTTTATATAGATTATATAATGGTATACTGTTGTATGTACCACCTTTAGTAATGGTTCCTGCTGATGTGATAAATTTTGGATTAAACACTTCACACTTGACTATACTATTAGACTTTGCTCTAATACAGCTGCTGCACACCGCCGATAATGTTGCAGAAGATCTCTCATTCACGACTCGCTCCGGCTGGCTCTGCACGAATCGGCAGAACAGTCGACGGTGGAGTCGACGGCGTGGATACACATCGATCACCGACGAGAACAATTGGGCCAAATTTTGCTGCCTAGCAAATATTCATTGGCCGGTTGCTAGCCGACCAATCTGGACAGTAGATTTTTCTCGTATAGGTTATTTGGGCCTTCCGTTCACAGCAAGGCCTACTGAAATTGGGATTATTGACTATTGCCATATCCTCCCCCAACGACGTATTCTTAAATACCATTACAAAACAACTTTGATTATTTGCTATTCGGTCGCACTGGAGTATTCTTTTTTGCTTGCCAGCTTATATTCTCTCTCCTACATTTCTTCCTCCTCCACTCACTTCGGTCGACGAGCTGCCCTGGCTCCGACAAGGTCATGCACACGTACGGGCGATCTTCCATCCTGCAAGCTCCAGCTGTCCCTTTCCCTCTGCTCCTCCTCTGACCTAACATCGCCGTCGTCTTTCCCCAATGTGGAGTTGGGAGGCAGGGGCGCCGCCTGGATACCGGCAGACCGCCGCAAGTGGTGATCATCGACCGAGGCAACGCTAGAGAGGAGAATTGGAGAGGGGAACCGGAGGAACTTAGAGGGGAGGAGGTCTGTGGCCCGTCCAGGTGGCTCGGTGGCGAAAATCGCTACCTCGACGATGGCCCATGTCGGACACAAGCTTGAACATAGGTAGAGATAAAGGGAAGAAAGAAGAGAGGGGCAGTAAGGTCATTCTCGCCTCAAGTTGTTGAATTGGCTGTTAAAAGTGGTAAATCAAAAAGAATCCAATGGGTTTGAATAGCAAATAATCAAAGCCCACCGAAAAAATGGTATTTGAGAATGCGCCATCTGGAAGGATGACATAAAGTGAAAAAAAATATTTAATGAAGTCGGTCTCCAAATGTGAGTGGGCTCATATATAGATCTCGCGGGTAGTGGATGGTTGGGCCAGTTATATTGACCACAAATAGAATGTTTTTTTTTCTCTGTTGGGTGATTTTATTAGCACAATATTCACAAACTTTGAATATCATGCTAATAAAACCAACCATGATAATAAACTTTTTTGGAAAAAAGTTTTCACGATATAATCAGGTTATGTTGTGTTCTTGGAATGGGTAAGAGGGTACTGAAGCAGTCCCCTTTGTGGTATAGTATCACTCTATTATTTTCTTTTAAAAGAAGGAGAGAATCACTCCATTGTCCATTTATCTTAATATGATAATTCACAACTAATTGAACCGGTGAGTCTAATATATTCTATAGTACAGTCTGTACTAAGGCTGAACATAACACGCACTATAAAAATGTTTTTGTCCCAATATATTTTTTTCACTTATGCTACCAATATTATATTCTATCAATAAATGAGTTATTGCTTTTAATGCGCATACGACACATTTATATAATAAATATTATAAATAAAGAGATGGAAGAAGTGATACATGTGCAATTATGAGATGGCTCTTACTCTATCGTACCTCGTGCAATTAATACTAGAAGGATTTATCTATGTAATTAAATACATTGTATATCTATAGGAGGAAAAGAGTTCAAATCCATACATAGTGGAGAAAACACCGATCAAATCCTCACAAGCCAACTTCATAGGACTATTCAGGTATGAGAAAGAATACTTCTTATATTTAGCATCATTTGATGGCTAACAAATATAGGAAACATCAAAGTAGGTTGAAGATGGAGATATATATGATTGTGTTGATGTGAATCTACAGCCAACATTTAAACATCCAATGTTGAAAGACCATAAAATTCAGGTAAGCCACTTTCATTAAGATGTGAGTTGCTTTCCTACGGTGGCTGAATTTATTTCTATTTTAAGTCTGCATTAAAAAAAAGAAATGTATATGCTCTTTCAGATTCATGATTATCTGGTACATAGGCTGCACACTACAGGAAAATCATTATAGCAAAATTCTTTATATTTGTTTGTATTTACAATGTGACATACCTTGCTTGTACTTTTTAAATAATCATTCTTTGTCTGCTCCCTAATCCCTACACTTTGATTTAAAACTTAAAAGGAAACAATCTATAACTTCTCTCTATATCTATGTTTCATCTTCCATGCATGCAAAAATTGCACTGAGAATCATTGGTTTAGTTTTTCCTGTGCCCTTTGGATATCTCTACTTAAATTTGTGCATTGGGAATCGTTTATTATATGGTGATTAAGTTTTGCATGCCAAATAGATGGAACCAGCTCTTTACCAATAGGGATGGATACCAAATCACCATTAGCAGCTACAGACTTGCAAGCACAATTATCTACCATCGTCTACCCCAAAGGAACAATTCCAATACTGCATAACAACAAAGTGGACATCATTGTACAGCGTATTGGCACACTAGCTAGCAATTATGTAGAAAATCTGGTAAGGTTCTATTATTAAGATTATATTGTACTCAAAGATTGACTGTGACAATATATACTTTTGTATGGATAAGTAGCTAGAAAATTCTTTATTTACCCCTATAAGTTGATTGTCTCCCTTATTTACCCTCGTGAAACAACATCTCCCTTCATTTCCCTTCTTTTTCAACTTTTCTTCCTTATTTACTCAATGATGCATCAAAAGACCATTTTCTACTTATAAGGGTCAATAAGGAACATGGTCAATTTATAAGGGCCAATAAGGAATTATCTCCTTAGGAAATGATAACATATGTCTATTACTTGCAGAGTAATCATTTATCAATTGTTTTCAATTGTCTATAGTATTATATTCCTATAAAAGTGACTAGACAGTTCACATACCATAAAGGTTGGTATGGAAGTTTTCAAGTAGTATACAGTTCACAAAACCACTAGTGTCACTGCTAATAACCTATTTATGTTTGCAAATAAATGTTTGAATGTTAATGTCAATATTCTCAGTTCAAGACATAATAAGTTGAAATATATCCTAGTTGTGTTCCAATGGTGGGATCAATTAAATAGAAATTCAGATATTAACTACAATTTCAAGTAGCATGTCGATAGTACTCACCGATTGAAACCTCTAATCCGTGTATTGTGCCATTAGACATCCATATGTGTATTTATTATTCGGGAATTTACTTAGTAGCACTAAAACATGCATAAATTTGAAACTAACACCCATTGGACATACCAATAGTATTTTTCAACTCGATTATTTGATCTTTGTAGTATTCATGTTAGTTTATTTATTCACAACAAGATGTCATCATTTTTGCATGCTTGTAGGCAGCAGGAATCAGATATTGGGATGAGATATACGGAACATGGGCGTCAATAAATGTCTATGAACCAAATGTGAAGAAATATAGCAAGATCTTAGTGCATCGTGGATACAAATTGAAAACAGGCCAAAAGTAGGCGATGGAGTAGGTGATGGAGCTGTGATAGGTGCTGGATCTTTTGTGTCTCCAAGCTTTAGTGGTGATGGCTCAGCTAGGTTCCGCATTGGTTGGGTAAGGTATAAATAAATATAATGGACATGCATAACTAAATTTGATAATTGTGATATTATAAATATAATTTGATATGATTATTTATTGACTTTGGAATAAATTTTGATAATAGATTAATGAAGAACTGAACAAGTCTTGTATTGATCACGATTGTCCTGGTTTCGTACAAGTTAATCACAATGTTGGGGTGAAAGAATCCAACCTGTCTCTGTCTATAATGACATGTTCTTATCTTTAAGGTATTATTCTATCATTAAAATTTGTATGCATATAGATTAGTTATATAGGTTCCATTTCCATGCATGCAATTTATTTGCAAACTAATGTTTCTAGATATTTTTTGTTTTCTTGCAAAACTAATCAGCTCACTATGATATTAGTTGAAATATAAATGTGATAATTAAGTAGTCATCTCATACCGATATACTTTATCATGATGTATATAAGATAATTTCATAAAATGAATTTTGTATATTCAAAGCCATAAAATAAAATAATTAATTACAGAAGGCACAACCATATTGGAAAATATATGATACTTGTGCATGATCAACATAAAAAATGTTTTGGTATGAAATATATTTATGTTTTGTTTGTATACTAAATATATTTATAAATTTGATATATCTATAGTAAGTTGAGTATATGTACCAAATTAGCCAAACCAATTCAAACCAAGCCAAATTACAATTTTTATGCATGTGATAACTCAAGACATATTAGTGTTCAATGGCCATTTTATTTCGGACTTAGGATCAAGTATTTACCATATAATTTTGAGTTATTGTAGGACCCAAAGACTAAGAACTGGTGGCTAGCATATGGTTCAAATAATACACTGATTGGTTATTGGCCAAGTTCACAATTCTCTTTCATCAAGGATAATGGTGATTTTGCACTTTGGGGTGGATACGTTCGAGGTCCTACGGCTTCTTCAAACCGTCCAGAAATGGGTAGTGGGCATTTTCCTTCCGAAGGATTTCAAAAGGCAGCTTTTATTAGGAATATTCAAATTATTAAAGATGAGAGCAACATGCTTGTGTCGATGTTCTAGATCACGACTATGGATTGCATGGTATGGGGATCGTTGGTACCAGGGCATACGCAAGATTAAGGTAAAAGAGACAAGAAACATGGATTTTAATACAGGTTCGGGCCTCTTATCTGACAGGTAATATCCCTACTTCTGTTGGCCGAAGCCGGTGTTTCTATTATATATCAGTATCACTTGAGTACAATATTTGAGATAACATATCTAGTCGTCATTATCGACACGACAGCATGGACCACCACTCGTAGTAAACGACGGGTAGTCTTCCTCTTCGAATATGAACTCGGTAAGATCAGAGATATCGCTAGATCCCTCTTGGTGGTCTCCGCAGGCACTAAATTGGGTATGTCTAGACTTATCTCTGATGTCAATGTCTGGCGGCGCATATTGGAGTCTATTCTGATTGTTGCGTTCCTCTTGACTGGGCTTGTCCTCTCTCCTAATAGGAGATCTTGTATTTATACCCATAGATGTCCCCTTGTCCAAGTAGAAATAGGGAGATAAATATGGATACAATATGTATAGTTCTTGTAGTTTTCATGTAGAATCCTGTTTCTCCTTCCTTATCCAGAATTCCTACCGTATGTGTTGATGAGAAAAACACACACTGGCTGTAGGATCGAACAGCAAGAACTAAGCCAACCAGAGGGGGGGTGAATGGTTGATATGCCCAAAAACCAAACGTTTTAGCGGAAATAAAAGTTACCCTCAAATTCGACGGATCGCGGTCTGACCGAAGGTGTTGCGCCGGTCTAACAAGCATGCATTAAAGTATAATCATGAACCAAAGATTTTACAATGAAGCTTGAATCAACAATCAAAATTCATGATTTCATACGATTTATAATGCAACATCTTAACAAGCACATAGATTGAAGAATAAACACTAAACACATATACCTATTGCATTTATCATTCTTTCTCAAATAAACTTTAGCACAAAACAATCAAGAGAATTTTATAACTTTTTCTTTTCTTGAACCTTTTTGCTCATTTTTTTATCCCGGGTACGTCCATGTCGTCAAGACTGTTTCCAGGGATTCGGCACCCATTATTTTGCTCATATCGAACACGTCCTCGTCGTCAACATTGTTTCCAAGGATTTGGTATTCATTTTTTTATATTTTTTATTCTCTTTGCACAATGAGCAACAAAGCTATTTGAGGAATAATAATTCAATAAAGCATATATATAGAGCATTTATAAATCAAACCATATGCTATCATCAATATTGCACATTAGCTTAATTCAAGTATAGAATTTAAGTGTCATGTATCATCTCCCTTAAAAAGCAAAATCTAAGTCTCATAAAAAGACTAGAATACATACAAGCTAAGATAGAGACAAATAAACCTTCATAGTATTACTAGCATGCACAAGAAAATACCATATGTATAGAACAAAGCTCTCTTTTTCAATTTTTCTCATTATCATATTTTTGCTTGATAACACCATGAGGTACAAACTCCCCCTCAAAACATGCCAAAAGGATGAATTATGCCCAATTCACCACGAAGAAAAGCAAAGCGATTAGAATCCAAAGGTTTAGTGAAAATATCAGCAAGTTGCAACTTCGTGTCCAAAAACTGCAATTCAACATCTCCCTTCTCAACATGATCCCTCAAAAAGTGAAAGCGAATATCAATATGCTTTGTGCGTGAGTATTGAACAAGATTCTTAGCAATATTAATAGCAATAGTATTATCACAAAAGAGAGGTACTTTCTCAAAAGTAAGACCATAATCTTTCAAAGTAGATAAAAGCCAAAGAATCTGTGAACAACAACTAGCAGCAGCAATATATTCAGATTCAGCAGTTGATTGAGCAACACTAGATTGCTTCCTAGAAGATTATGCAATCAATGATGTACCAAGAAAATGACATGTTCCACTAGTACTTTTCATATCAATTCTACAACCACCAAAATCAGCATCTGAATATCCACTTAAGCATATAGAAGATGAAGTAGAATACCAAATTCCAAACTCAAGTGTATGATTCAAATACCTCATTATTCGCTTGACCGCTTGACGATGTGAAGCACGAGGAGAAGCTTGAAAGCGCGCACACAAAACACAGCAAATTGTATGTCTGGCCTAGAAGCAGTTAGATACAACAATGATCCAATCATACTTCGATACTCCTTTTGATCAACAACTTCACCATCTTCATCAGGATCCAACACAACTGTAGAACCAATTGGTGTTGAAATTTGCTTGCTATTCTCCATCTTGAATCGTCTCAAAAGATCCTTCGTATACTTCGTTTGATGCACAAATATACCTTGAGGTGTTTGCTTAACTTGCAATCCCAAAAAGTACGATAACTCACCCATCATGCTCATCTCAAATTCCCCGCGCATAGTCTCAGCAAACTCTACAACCAAAGCGTGAGTCGAACAACCAAAGATGATATCATCCACATAAATCTGAACGAACAGTTGATTATCACCATGCTTAAGAACAAAAAGTGTTTTGTCAACCTTTCCCATTGTAAAACCTTTCGCAAGCAAAAAGTTCTTAAGCCTATCATATCATGCTCTAGGTGCTTGTTTCAAACCATACAAAGCTTTAGACAATTTAAAAACATGGTTGGGAAAATCAGGATTTTCAAAACCAGGTGGTTGTTTGACATAAACTTCCTCCTGTATAAAACCATTTAGAAAAGCACTTTTCACATCCATTTGATACAATTTAAAACCTTTTGAAGCTGCAAAAGCCAACAAAAGTCTAATTGCCTCAATTCTAGCAACAGGAGCAAAAGTTTCATCAAAATCCAAACCCTCCACCTGAGTAAAACCTTGAGCACCAAGTCTAGCTTTATTTCTCACAATCAAACCATCCTCATGTTGTTTATTTTTGAAAACCTACTTGGTTCCAATAATATTATGTCCAGAAGGTGGTTCAACTAAAGTCCAAATTTTATCTCTCAAAATTTTCAAGTTCTTCATGCATGGCATTAATCCACGATTCATCAGTTAATGCATGTGACACATCTTTGGGTTCAAAAGAAGCAACAAATGCAGAATTTGCACAAACATCATGAGTCGTTACCTTAGACCTAGTAGTCCGCTCACCTAAATTACCAATGATTTGTTCTGGCGGATGTCGTCGTTGAATATGCAAAGGAGCAGCGACTTCTGAAGTTGATTCACGTTCTGTATCAGTACTGGTCGAAGTTGAAATCTCTGGAGGACCATCTCGAACAGCATCAACAGAACCCTCAGCCGACGACCTTGGCCGGTCTGACCGCACGTCCTGCGTCGGTCTGACCGAAGGTGTGCCGGCGGTCTGACCGGCCGAGCCGACCTCATCGTCATCGTCGCTCTCGTCTTCAAAAATACAACCATCCTCCCCCTGAACCTGTGACAATGTACCTGCAATATCGGGTCTAGTTCCTGGACTAGCCTCATCAAAAGAAACTTCACAAGTCTCAAGGATTTTGTTAGTCTCCAAAATAAGTACACGATAGCCACGAGAGTGTGCGGGGTAACCAAGAAACATTCCATCGGTAGAGCGTGCCTCAAACTTATCCAAATTTCCAGATTTCAAGACAAAGCATTTGCAACCAAAAACACGCAAATGTGAAACTTTGGGTTGATGTCCAAATCGAAGCTCATAAGGAATTTTTCCAAGTTTTGATCTCAAGAAAACCCGATTTGAAATATAGCATGCGGTGTTAATCGCCTCAGCCCAAAATTTTCTAGGAGTGTGATACTCATCCAACATCGTTCTAGCCATCTCAACCAAAACACGATTCTTTCTTTCAACAACACCGTTTTGTTGCGGAACACGCGGAGAAGAAAATTCATGTTCAAGGCCTCTTTCATTGCAAAACTGTTCAAATGAAGCATTTTTGAATTCACCGCCATTATCACTTCGAATTCTTTTCAAAGAACCAGGAGATTCAAGATCCAATCGAAGAAACAAACCACGAAAGTGTTGAAACGCCTCATCCTTAGTTGCCATAAAGAAAACCCAAGAGTATCTAGAAAAATCGTCAACAATAACCAACACGTACCACTTTCCTCCAACTGATTGCACTCTAGCTGGACCAACAGTGTCCATGTGTAATAGCTGTCCTGGTGCATCAGTCATCACAGAAACAATAGGAGCATGTGAAGAAGCAACCATCTTAGCATGACGACACGGTGTGCAAACCAAATCAAGATCTTTCTTAAGTTTAGGCAAACCACGAACAAGATCCAAACCACTTAACCTCGTGAGATGATCAAAACCAACATGTCCAAGTCTACGATGCCAAAACATCACATCTTTACTAAACTTAGCAACCAAACATGTTATCACAGGTGAAACAGGATTTTCAAAATCAGCTTTAAACACTCTACCATAGTGAGAAATATTCAACACAGAATCACCACGAGAATCAAAAACTTTACTTCCAGTTTTCTTAAAATGAACCTCAAAATCTTCATCAAGAATTTGTGAAACTGAAAGCAAATTATACTTTAAGTCCTCAACCAAAGCTACATTCTTCAATTCAAATTTGTCATTTACCTTAACCAAACCTGTAGCGAGAACGGCACTAGTAGAAGCATCACCAAAGATAATAGATTCAGTCTTGGATGCCTGTTTGAGGGAGGAGAACCAATTTTTATCACCGGTCATGTGCCGCGAACAACCGGAATCCACGATCCACACGTTCTCCTTCCTTTCCACCAACGCCTACACACAAGCAGAAGTCGAAGCCTCAGTACTGGGGTTAGATGATAATAAAAATTTTGACTTTAGGAATCCAGTACTGAGACACACGACCAGAAGATCCAATAGGCATATATCCACGTGCAAAAACAGTTTGAGAATTTTCAGAAAAATTTCTCCGAGGCCAGTCTGACCGAGGTACTTTGGCCGGTCTGACCGGGGGCCGGTCTGACCGTCTTTGTACCACCGGTCTGATCGCGGGACCCACTGCGGTCTGACCGATTTCCTCGCGGGAAAACCAGATTTTTTTCACCACTTTGAATTTGCAAAAACAATCTCTCTCTCCTTTTTCTGTTTATGAGCTAATCTGAAACAAAAACCAACAATATGTCCATCTTTGCCACAAAACGAGCAAGTATATTTTTTACGATGAGTAGAAACATTGGTAGAATCAGATGACATAGCAACATCAGCAACAACAGGAGATTTTGCATGCACAACATTGGATTTTGAAGAAGATGCACTCAAAGTAGACATGATGCCAGCAAATTTAAACACAGTGTTCTTAGTTTCAGGTTTAACCAAAATTTCACCACTTCTAGCACCAACACCTAACACAACAGGAGGATATCTAGTATGATGAGCATAAGGATTAAAACCTAAACCACGGTTATGTGTGCTAACCTTAGATTGATCTAGGATCATGTTGAGGTTCTTTTTACCATCAGAAAATCTTAGCAAAGAATTTTTCAAATAGGAAACCTCCTTTTCCAATAGCACAGTTTTCACAACCTATCATGACACTTTTACTTTTACGACACTTGGGGCAAGAAAGCACTTCATTGTTTTTCACAACATCTTCCATGTACTCAACACGACCTAAAGCATCTTTTAATTTCAACTTATTCAAAGTACATGTTGAGCAATCCAAAACATCATGAGGTTGTTTTAACTTTTTAGCACAAATCATGTTAAACATCAAACTAGCATGAAAAGCAATTTGATATTTTTGCAACAACTTTTTAGTTAAAATCAACTCATCCAAAGTGCGTGTGTGCAAAACAAAACTAAGAGCAAGAGAAGATTTACTTTTCAAATCATGTGCAGCATTGACATTTCTAATTCTAGAAATTTCATTCATTAAAACCTCACAACTTTGACAATCATCATCATTGGGAATAAGAGATTTTAATCTATCAATTTCAGAATTAAGAGATTCAATGATAAATTCCTATTTTCTATACATCTTCTCACACTTCATATTTTTTGCACTCAAAATATTAATAGCTTCTTCAAGAGCACTTACCTCATTGTCTTCACACTTTGAATCCGATTCTCCACGCGCCATGAAGCAAACACCGGAGATGTTCTTTCCCTTATCATCATCTCCACTCTCACCATCTACATCACTTAGTGGCTCAAATGCGGCGTAGACTTGATCAAAAGCCTTTTTGAGACTCTCCCTGATCTTCTTTCCTCCTCTAACTGTACTCTTTGGCTTGTTGTCATTGGTCTTCTCATCACCATTATCTTCCCTCTTATTTCTCCCAAGCTTAGGACAACGTGAACGAAAGTGATCCGTAGCACCATATTCAAAGCAACGATTTGGTCCACCTCTTTTCCTGTACCTAACATTAGTCACAGCTCGAGAAAGTCTGTTAGATAACAAAATCAAGTCCTCCTCCTTGAACTGTTCGAGTTGATCATCGGACATGGCATTAAATAAAGCAAATACGGAAGACTTTGATGAAGAAGCATCAACATCCAAAGAAGTTGAGGAAGAAACCAAAGCACTTGACTTAGAATCAACTTTACAAGAAAGAATATTTATCTCATGTATTTTCAGTTTTGTGTAAAGCGAATCCAAAGTCAAAGAAGACATATCAACAGACTCCTGAATAGATGTAACTTTCATATCCCAAATAGACATGTCAAGACCATTCAAAAAGTGGCGAGCAATCTCAGATTGTGTATAATTAACATCATAAGAGGAATCAACAGATCTAAGATCACTCAAAATTTAATAAACCTAGAAAGATAGTCATCCAATGCTTCTCCAGGTTTCATCTCAAATTTAATATACTCCTTTTTGAAAAGATCTCGACAAAGTTCTTTAATGTTATTTGTTTCTTGATGAAAATTACTCAAAGCAATCCAAATCTCATGGGCAGTTTGAAGGTGAGCAACACGATCATAATCCGAACGAGAAATCCCACTCAAAAGAATATTGCGAGCTTTGCAATTTTGTTCAAACTTAGTTTTTAAAACAGCAGTATTAATTTGTTCAGGGATCTCATAAGGATGAGAAACTTTTCTCCAAATATCATAATCCTCAGCCATAATATAAGACTGCATTCTACTACACCAATGAGAAAAATCCGTTCCATCGAAAACATGAGGCTTAGTTGAAAACCTATTAGCAGCCATGGCGAAAACTCTAGATCAATTAAAATCCAAAGAAGAAAACAAGGCTCTGATACCACTTGTAGGATCGAACAGTAAGAACTAAGCCAACTAAAGGGGGGTGAATGGTTGATATGCCCAAAAACCAAACGTTTTAGCGGAAATAAAAGTTACCCTCAAATTCGACGGATCGCGGTCTGACCGAAGGTGTTGCGCCGGTCTGACCGCCTGGTACACGTCGGTCTGACCAAGATCAAACTCCGGTCGAACCGCCAAGATTGCCTGCCTCTGCCTGTCGACGCCGCCGGTCTAGCCGTCGATCTGCCGTCGGTCTGACTGTCGCCTTGCCGCCGGTCTGACCGGTATGTCGCCGGTTAGACCGCCAATACCCGATGAAACACAAATCGAAGAACTCTTAAAGTGGATGACGATTTTATTGATTCTCTCTGTGTTTACGAAGTGCATCAACAGCACTTCTTACAAAATTTCGACTAAACTCGAAACCTTAACAAAACTATCAACTCAATTGCTCTCAAAAGCGATACCGGGAAGCCTCACGCTCCCTCTCTATTTATACCCAAGGTAGGCAGCCTAAAACCATGAACCAAACTCATACTAGAAGTCCTAATATCCCTAGGAAACCTTCTCGTACAAGAAACAAACTTTACATAACCAATCCCACCAAATTTGGACTCCTTCCAAATTCGACTCCGCATCCCATACGCACACAATACCTCCATCGTATGCCATATGGAACCTTCACCTTCCACGTGCATTGAACTCTAGCCTTAGTATCCCGCATGATCTCTGACCACCCTGGACGTCGTCTTATCCCCAAGCCGACTCCCGGTCCATCACCGCAAATACTCCCCCGGCATTAATTCACCTACACATGGAACAAACAAAGAAACCATATTCCGAGACCAAGCTATCCCCAACTTGACTCATTGTTAGCAAACAACAGTATTACATACGCATAGTATCCATCTAGAAGTCATATTCATGAAACAATCACGGATATCCAAACAAATAACCCGAAACCGAAACCAACACAGCGTCGGCCGGTCAGACCGCGGGCTGCGCCGGTCTGACCGCGCAATACACGCCGGTCTGACCGGTAGCCACTGCCCGGTCTAACCGGACCCAATCCAGCAGTACCTGTATATCACCTGTGAAATCCAATCATCTCCAAAACCACTTCGCAAATAAATTCCAAATATCAAAACCAATAATCTCCAATGCCAATCGTTCATCACAGAATAACAATCAAAAACCTTTGATTTTACACTGGCCTGAGAGATTTGCTTTACTCTAGTGCAGGTCCAGAAGTTACTTTTAGGTTCGAAGGGCGCGCCAGTTGATTTGATCCTGCAATCAACAAGAAGAAATAGGTAAATTTATCAGTAGACGATAGTCAATCGGTCAGTTAGCCGATATCATATCGTGTTGTAACCTAGCCGATGCAATATAGCATGAATCGGCTGTAAGGTATATTCAATGATGAAACTAACCCTAAAACTAGTACATCGGCTGAAAAGATCAGTGTTACATAATCAATATATCAATATTACTTTAGAAATAATCAATTGGGATAGATCGGACTGAACCAAGACAGTATAAATTGCCCAAGTCTAAAATAACATGAAATAACGATTACATTTACTCATGTCATAGCCGATGTCCAGATTTAAGCGTGTATACTAGGATATTCTCTTTCAACAAATATATTCAACTTTCATCAATCAGATTGATAGTAAGTCCAATATATTTGTATTAGATTAGATCCTAATATAAGGCGCAGATATAGCATATTAAACAAAGCAAGAAACTATGTAAAACATCTATACCAGATAAGATCGGCTGAAACCCCGATACTATCCTTATTAACAACCATAAAGCAGGCTAGATATTATGATTCAGAACACAACTTAGTAGATCAAACTTAACTGATGCAACACTAAGTATGAAAAGAAGCATAATATCTAGACAATAAAGCTGATGGTTGCCTTTTCGGGATGGTGGATAGATCATATAATTCAAACCAACAAGGTAATCTAGCCGTTACCAGCAAAACCCTAAGTAGAGATTGGCGGATACGAATAGATTCCATTGTCAATCTAAATTATATGATGTATATGATAACTCGGAGATTTACAAGATAGAATTAGTGTATCATAAAGATGTAAGCACTAATTCCGACAATGCAAACCGCCATAACAAGACCTACCTCTTCGTCGAAGATCAAATTGATGCAGCTCGACTCGAAAGCATGAACTTGTCGAAAGTAGAAAACAAAAGGGTGGCGATGCGCCGAGATTGATTGAACTGTGATTGTTGTTTTTTTTTTCATGTGACCTCAGGTCTATATTTATACCCGAAAATACAAACATTGTCCATCACGGACACGACTCATATTAACCTAATACAGATCCAACTAGCTAACAAGTCCCTTAGGCGGACTCTTACCGAGAATATCTATAAGGAAATTACATATATTCCTAACTAATAGATACATTTGCCAATTCTGGACTCTATCCCTGCCTGGCAACATCGTCGCAAACTCTCTATCGAATCCGATACTGACTTCACATGCGATATCGGCCATATTGGCTATCCAAATCGGACTCGGTTTCCAGCCGATGCGCATTCTGTTTTCGAGATTTCCGTATACCTTCGAATCCGCTTCGGATTGGATCTTGTTTCCGATTCATAAGCTTGCCAAATTTCATCGTCAACAGTATGCGAGACCTGATTCCATATAAGACTTGGTATATGATGGGCCTCGCCAAGCTTAACCCATGATCATAGGGTATGCCTTATCCATAACCCTGACAGCTTGTTACTCCAAATGCCCGTAATGCTCATCCTGGAAGGAATGATCCAAAATTCTACATCTATGATGGTTATGGTATTAACAATGATGGTATGCATGTATACTTTGGTGGACCAGGAAACTATAGCTAATGATGTACTTTGTAAGGTGCAATAACCTAAGTTTTGTATTGGAAAATGGGATTTATGACTACATATATACATATGGCACACAACACCATACACATGTGCGAGCTTCAAGTGGAGGTAGCAGAAGAGCTATATATTGGATTTATTTCCCATCCATCCACATCCAAAGAGAAAGCGCTACCCTGTTCGTGGGTCGATATGCAGGTGGCGTCTCTGCGTGAGAACTGCTAACGGGGAAAAAGAACGTGACAATGCAAGCTCTGAATAAATTGGCCTATGCAGTTCGGCTTTAGATTGGGCCATGTATGACTTCTCTTTCTCTTGCAAGAAACAACCTAGCTAAAGCAATTCACACTACTACAAATATGCTTTTCTCAGATGGTGAGAATCCTTTCTCGCAGGCGTGGAGACCAGCTGCCTGGAGTGAGATGTATGTGAATTTTTTCCTAGCAAAAATTCGTCATCGCGGACCACACAGTCCTCCATCGTCGTCATACTCGTAGCCGACCTCCTCAATCAACGCCGATGGATCCACCGTCCCCGAGCCCCCGCCGCTGGATCCGGCCATCACCGACCTCGTGGGTGCCAAATCCGACGTTCTGATCTTGTCGATGCCATCCTGAGCTCTCGTTGTCGACCTCCTCGATATTAGATCCGTCGTTCTGACCTTTACCGGTGCCCATGAGATCGCTAAAGGTGGATTCGCCCCTTCTGTGACCTCCTGTGGCAGATCCGCCGCTACCGTACGTGGCCGCCGCTGGTGATTCCGCCACCTCTTCGGTGAGAAGTGTTTACTCCGGATAATGAGTTAATGACCTGTCTAATTTTTCATTCTTCTTTGACACTTGAGGAAGGTGAAGATGCTATCTAGCACCTGAAAGTAGTTCCTTAATTTGAATTTGCATTGAAAGTGTTATGCTCTTTTGTCGATGGTATTTCGATTTATTTGTCCTCGTTAGTGTAGTTCTTTTTTTTACGCATATCGCTAGTATTGTTGTGTTTTCTTCTTTTTTTGGTATATTGTTTTGCGCCTGCAAGTTATTATGCATTTAAACAACTGATCAATATGTTATGTTAGACTGGCTGTTGTCAAGGCCTCGTCTATAGTTTCCGGTTTGGTGCTTCTAGTGCATTGTCAGCGCAATCACAACGCTGATCGAATTGGATAGCAGCGACAACAACGGGAAATCGGCCCAGTCTTTTCAGGCCGATTGTTGCTGGAATAAGTTCATTTAGGTCTCACAATTTATCATCGAGTCTGACATTCATCCCTGAACCAAAATACCAAGTATAATTTATCCATTTCTCAACTTACAATACCATGTCAACTTTGGTCTGTTGACAATGACGGATCTAGAAATTTAGTTCGTTGATATCATAACGTGTCTATCAGTGTCATAACATGTTAATTATACTTAGAATAAAGTATTATTATTTATGGATAAGCAGTTTAAGCATAGCTTTTGCCAAAAATCATCGGTGTCGCTTGACACCGGCGATACCACTATAGATCCACCCCTGTCCATCGACAGTATGATGGCCGGTTGTGGCTGACGTGGTGAGTGGGATCCACGTGGATCCCATATGTTAGCGACCAGCTCTTCATCTCCCTCTCCCTCTTCCCTCTCTCTCTTCCCCATCTCTCTCAGGGTTGGGAGCGGGCAGCAGGCGACGGAGGCAGCGGCAAGCTCGCTCCGCCTCATCCACGACAACAACACTTCCCGGATGACGTTGTCACCGTGGACGCGTAGGCGAGGACCTGCGTGACTCGGTTGATCCACTTGCACAGTGTTGTGGTAACGACAACAACCGCTGCCATGGGCACCTCTGAGACCATCTCAGTGATTGTTGAGGCCCATGTTGGAGGCCGGGAGTGGGGCGTGGGGCCCCTGGGAGAGGCACCAACGGCAAGAGAGCGGCTCGCAGGCCTTGGAAAGGAGGCGATAGTGCAGGGTGGCATTGCACAGGTAGGCGACGTGAGGGTCGTACGGCATGAAGACAACAAGGAGGCGCAACATGGAGGGGGACCTGAAGCAGGAGTGCATGATGGAGGCTGGCATGCGGGTGTGCCCTGTGTAGACATTGCGGCCGAGCAGGAGCGCATGCAGGGAGAGGAAGAGGAGCAGCTCCAGGGGCAAGCCATCAGGGCAGTGCGACAGGTGTATAGAGGAGTCAATCTCATGGGCAATGGCTGCGACATGGTCAGTGATCACCAACGCGGCAGAGGCGGAGACATCTGACGTGGCAACGGCGGTGGTGGGGTCGTGGATGGCGGGACCGAAGGATGAGGAGGAGGTGGATGAGAAGAAGAAGGCGACTAGGGTGAGGACGTTGGTGGAGAGGAGGACGAGGAACATGAGTAGGTTGAGCAGCGTCAGGGAGTATTACTAGCAGGAGATACCCCGGCCGTCGTGGCGGGAACCGACACCGACCCCATCGCCCGCCGTGCCACAAACGAAACCCGTGAATTTCACCGATGGGCCACGGTGGTCACCCATGGCGATAGGTCGCTCACTGCCCGTTCCCGGCCGGTGACCCCATTGCTGTTGCCGGCCGCCCGCTCCCAGCCCTAAGAGAGATGGGGAAGAGAGAGGGAAGAGGGAGAGGAGGATTAAAAGTAGGCTGCTGGCACGTGGGGCCCACATGGGTCCACTCGCCACGTCAGCCAAATCGACCACTATACTGCTAAGGGACTAAAGTTGACACAGTATTGTGAGTCAAGGGGTGGGTATACCCGTTATTTCGGTTCAGGGACGAATTCCAGACTCGGCGACAAATTAAGGTACCTAGAGTGAACTTATTCCATTGTTGTTTCATCGTGTGGCCCATTTCCTATATCCTAGCCCACTGCACATGGAAAGGACAATTTCAAATTGAGATATGCGAGCAGGGCGATCTGTGGCCGTCCATTCGTTGTGGATGGTGAATCGACCCCGTCGATTTGTGATAGAGGTTACGCCGCATCAGCGCGACCCGCTAGGCCGCTACCACCCACACCTTCCGTCTCTCTCCCTCTCCCAAAAAAAAAAAAAAAAAATCCTCGTCTCTCTAAAAATCTAGAGGCTTCTCCTCTTCTCCTCTCTCTCGTTCCCCTTCGTTTCGTTTCGCCCAAATCTTCGAATCCAAATCCGCGGAGGCTGCCGCGGCGCGGCAGCCAGATCCTGGAAGAGATCCATTTCGGGAGGGAATCCGCGCATGGCAATGTCGGATCCCACGTCGGCGGTCATCCCCAAGCCCGGCGGCATCGGCGTCGGCGGCGGGGGCGACGACGAGGAGCCGGTGGAGATCCGGGAGGTGTGGGCGGACAACCTTGAGGAGGAGTTCGTGCTGATCCGCGACGTCGTCGACGAGTTCCCCTTCGTCGCCATGGACACGGAGTTCCCTGGCATCGTGTGCCGCCCCGTCGGCGCCTTCCGCTCCCCGGCCGACTACAACTACGCCACCCTCAAGGCCAACGTCGACATGCTCCACCTCATCCAGCTCGGCCTCACCTTCTCCGGCCCGCGCGGCGAGCTCCCGGCCCTCGGCCCCGGACGCCGCCGATGCGTCTGGCAGTTCAATTTTCGCGAGTTCGATGACGCCCGCGACATCTTCGCCTCCGACTCCATCGAGCTCCTGCGCCGCAGCGGCATCGACTTCCGCCGTAACTCTGAGCGCGGCGTCAACGCCCGTCGCTTCGCGGAGCTTCTCATGTCCTCCGGCGTCGTGCTCAATGATTCCGTCTACTGGGTCACCTTCCACGCGGGCTACGACTTCGGT
The DNA here is from genome assembly GCA_000573905.2 of Oryza punctata. NCBI lineage: Eukaryota > Viridiplantae > Streptophyta > Magnoliopsida > Poales > Poaceae > Oryza > Oryza punctata. Next base: position 40,420,527 of record CM002489.2, read on the forward strand.
TACCTGCTCAAGATCCTCACTTGCAGCAGCCTCCCGGACACGCAAGCCGGCTTCTTTAAGCTCATGAAGATATATTTCCCCACTGTGTATGACATCAAGCACCTCATGAAGTTCTGCAACAGCCTGCACGGTGGGCTGAACAAGCTCGCCGAGCTCCTTGACGTGGAGCGCGTCGGAGAGTCCCACCAGGCCGGTTCAGATAGCTTGGTCACTTCATGCGCATTCTGGAAGCTCAAGGATTCGTTCTTCGCCGGCTCTACCGAGAAATATGCTGGAGTGCTGTATGGGCTCAATGCGGAGAACGGTGTCAGTGCACATTGATGGATGGTACTCCTCTTTGAATTTTAGCTTTGTGAATGGATTGATTTAGGACAGAAAATGTGACAAATGATCAAGATGATGTTATGTAGGTCAAGTTTGTCTCACTCCATTTGGGTTTAATGTGATCCTAGTGTTCTTCAGTTATTCGTGTTGAAATAGTGAACTGTATTTATGTTAAGTTGTTCCGTCCGCTTTTATTTTCTCCTACTTGGGTTAGTTAGATAGGAAAGAAAAATCACCTTGAAGGATTAGGAGATGGTAAAATGAATATATTTCTTTGCTCTTTTGTCACTGATATGTATAGCATGGAAGCTGGTTGTTTCCAAAGAGTGGGGAGCGGGTACATCAAGGTGCTCAAACATGTAACTCAACATTACAATACAATACAATACACAAAGCGCGACCTCTCTTCACATGGGGGTATTTCAGAGGCTGTTCTTTTGATTTCCCATAATGATGAATTACTCTAATATGTATCCTTCTAGAGATTAACATTATGTAATATTGAGAATAAGGACATCTCTCTATTTCAAATGTGTGCTCCAGTTCTTGGTAATCTGAGCTAATGCTGTTTGCTATCCACATTAGAAGCCTGGAAACTATATCTTTATGGTTTTCAGCCAAAGTTTTCTACTATATATTCATCAATTCCATTATCCAGTGTCTGCCTACTACCTGGTGAGTAGTTTTGGCCAATACTCACTAGGCAGAACCTCTTTACTCCATGGAGTAAATTACAGTGAAATCCTGCAAATTTGGCCTTTCATGAGTTTTGTCCCGCTAACAAAAAATTACATTCGCATCTAGTTATATGGGTCTCCTGATTCAACAATTAGGGTTCAATGATGCACAGATCTTGAATACTAGCAGTTTACTTTTTCCCATAATAGGTTGTGGGTTACAGTAACACGTATGCATGTCTTGATATAGTGAAGTTGATGCTATTTCACTTGCCTTTCTGCAACACTTGGATTGGATTTCTACTTATCCAGATTATATTCAAGATATAGCATGAATCCATATACATTTCTTTGTGAAAAACTTATCATAACTAGATGAGCTTTGACCACAAGTTAACAATATTCCCTGCTAATTTAATACCATCAGGATTATTTCATTGCTGGATGTACTTGACTACTCGTTTTTGCTTTGCAACTACAATAGTTGCTTTGCCACTAGCATGATTTTGATGTACTTGGACACTACACCTTAGTTGTTCTTGTATTTATTGATGTTTATTTACAGGTTTTGTTGGAACCCAACTTAGAGAAGAACTTAGTGAGGATCTTCTCATTTTATTAAGACTCAACTTGGGCACTACCTTAGTTGCTGTTGGTTGTCATTGTCCAGTTTATTTAAATTCATGTACATAAGTGGTCCTTCATAAGTTCGGACTTTGGAGGAGAGCTATTCTGAATAAAGGAAATGGTAGCTAACAAGGTATAGATTGTTGGAAACTGGATAAGTTTGGGCGCCAAAAACTCCACAAATATTAAAATATACATTGAAATTGTCTAATGTTCCACATTTTGCAGGTAAACCTGATAAGTGTGCCATTTTTTAACTGGATGCATTTCTGGTGTTAAAATGTGGTACTCATCATGCCAACTTGTGCATCATAGATTCATGGCAGCAGCAGCAGCAGCATATGCCTCAATTCCACCCAAATATCCAGGGATGAGGTCAAACCATCTGCATCGCACACGCTTCCTCCCATGGGTCATGCAATCATGTAATACTTATGCAATTGTGATGTGTAACTGAAGTTAGCATTTTGTGAGATCTGAATACTGATTCCATAAATTGGAGCTGACCAAAAAAGTGTATATTGCATCCAGCACTATGCTATCACTGATGCAGCACTATGCTATGCTATCAAAGCACAGATTTCTTAACCTCCAAAGGATACACAGAAGGCGAACTAATATGCAAGTTCACATCATGCAAAGCAATGGCCTGAAGTTTACATTGGAAAGAATAACATTTTTCCTGTCAAAAGCCTGTAGACTTCATAACTTAGACTGGCTCGTCCCCTTAAAAAGGGCAAATCTGAAGCAGGCAGGAGTCATTCTATCCTCCCTGGCTACCCATCAAGAATTTTTTGTCCTCAAAACACCGTAATTGGATCAAAAGGTCAACAGGTGCCTGCTTAAGTAATACAGCGTTGTGCACTGTTCTCACTCTAAACTGCAGGTTCTGAGTGTAATTCTGTTATTTTTTTTTGCTGCAGCTGACAAAGACAATCAGGTGAATTATGTTTGCCATGTGTGCTCATAAGCAGTTTATGGTTCATGCTTACCCATTTCCTGTGATATCTATCTTGCTGGCACGTATGATCAATTGGTACATCTCTTCGTCCATATCTATTTCTTCTCCTGCTATCATCTGAGGAATATTTGGTGGCACAATGTCAGCATTAATGTATGCCCGAAGCAATGACTTGTACAGAGGCAAGCTTGTCAAGTTAAACTTTCGAAGAACCTTTATGAATCTATCTGCATCCTCCACATTGCCTTGCTCCTCGAAATATTTTGCAATGGCCTCCAACAGCTCAAGTGGAGGTCTCCAGTGGCAAGTCTTCAACAGTGATAAACCCTTCTTCATGGCATTGACAGCTTTATCCATCTGCTTACTCTGAACAAATCCCTCCACCAGTATCTCCCAAGTCTTGTAATTCGGATGCGCACCTTTCTCTAGCATGTCGAGATGAAGCCTCTCAGCCTTTTCGATCCATCCATTCCTCACATAAGCACCAAGGAGAACATTTGAAACCCGCACATCGTGCTTCTTGCTTTCTGCTTCCCAGCTTCCAAAGGTCCACTCGGCCCGACCAATGTCACCAACTTTTATCAAGCATACCATAGCAGACATGTAGTTTGCAGCGGGTATTCTGCCTGAAACACTTTTACTAGCCTCCCACAGCCTAATAACCCCATCTCTGTCATTCAGGGCTGCATAACATGTCATTATGAAAGAGTATCCTAAGCGCCCTGTTGACGACAACTTTGTTTCAGCCGTCCTAAGGCAAGCAAGAGCTTTACTGTTCTGTCCATACTTCTTGAAGATGTTAGCTAATGTACAGTATGTGCTCCAACCAACCTCAACCATATCATCATTCAGCATCTCCTTGAATGCTGATTGTACTGAGGCTAAGCCAGAGACCTCAGCACATGCATTCATCCAAATGTTGTAGGACAGAACATTTCTTGGAACGTTATTCCGTTTCATCAGGTTGATTACGCTAAGGACCTTCTCATACTGGCATGTTGCAATATATAGTTTCATAATTTCATTGAAAGAATGAGGATCGACAGGCAGTCCATATCTCTGCAGCTCAGCCATGAAGGTTTCAGCTTTCTGCACATTTCTTTCTGTAACATAGCAATGGAGAAGCGGGAATGATGCAGCCTTCTTGGAAGCAGCAGTACTTAGTTTTCTGTAGTACTCCTCAGCTTGAGAAGTACCATGAACTTTCGCAATCAACTCCAATCTAACCATATGATCTGAGGGCGATAGTCTAAAATCATTGCGCGAGTCCATCCATGATAAAATCTGCAGCATAATAAAATGCTGTTTAGGTAGTGCCCTTTGATCGCCACTACGCGATATAGATTGGGACAGCAATAAACATTCAGCTGAGCTGTGCAAGTGTGGTATTTGCAAGTTCAGTGTGTCAATAAATCATAGTAATAAAGAGTGAAACAATATTCACTTTGCAGCAGAACATAAGGAATTATAAGAAGTTTGAATCAAATTGTTGCAAAGGTGAAAAAGGATCCTATCTGTATAAGATTTTCTCGGTTCAAATTCGTTCATCGGGTAGAGCTGTTTGGAGTGCTCACCTCGAGGGCTTGCTCGTAGCGGCGCGCGCGGCGAAGCCGGACGATGGCACGGTGGAGCTCCGGCGGCGAGACGCGGCCGCGCTCCTGTGCGCATCTCTCGACGGCGGCGGCGGCGCGCCCGCTCGTCTTCGGGATCCGGAGGAGGCACCGCGACAGTAGGTCGCCGCCGCCGTCGTCCTCGCGAGCGGTCGCCGGAGGAGCGGAGGAGGAGGAGCAGAAGGGTCTAGGGTTTGGGCGGGAGGCGCCGACGAGGAGGGCGAGAAGGCGCGAGCGGCGCACGGCGGCGGCCATGGCCCAATCAATTCATGGGCTTACTTGCTTTAAAAATGTTTACATTTTTTCGTTTTACTTTAAAAGAAAATGAAGTGATAGTATAAATTTGTATCAAATTCAGAAACAACAAGATACTATGCATAATGGTGCTACACGCTTGGAAAAGAACTTTATTCCATTTAAATGGATACTATGCATAATGGTGCTACACGCTTAGAAAAGAACTTTATTCCATTTAAATGGTGTAGTAGCTATAGAATTTTGTTCCAAAATCTATGTGATTTTAGAAACGTTATTTTAATTGATCATTTTATTGGCAAAAGTTGAGGATTTATCCTATGACGCCTTTTTTTAATTCTTTCCTATTTACTTATGAGACTTTTTGGTTTTTTTGCCTACGGTCAGATGTCGTAGAGATATAATCCATTTTTATTATTAAAAAAATAAATTTGTATCAAATTATTCATAAAATTAGATGAAAAGTTTAAACATGTTTTCAAAAGGCGAACTCAAACGTGAGCCCTATCCCATAAACCCTAGCGGCAACCGCGCGGCGGTTGCTTGTGCCAAACCAGGAAGAACTGACAGAAAGCTCAGGTTATACAAGCCATCAATCTCTCTCTTTCTAGCTCGATTTGGCAACCCATCTCGTCCTCCAGATTACTAATACAATACATATTTTGATATAGATAGATACACCGGCCTAGACTAGATTGTTAACATCACAATCACAAACTAACATTGCTAGCTACACTACACAGCATACAAGGAGAATGTACAGAGATGCAATCCTGCAGAGATGCAGATAAGAGCTCTGTCATATGCAAGCTCCAAGGGAATAGAAATCGCTGCATCCCAGGTCGTCGCTGAAGGTAACATCATCCTTCTCCTGGATAGAAATCAAGTGTCAGATCATGAAACAGCACCGACAATCAGATGGTTATTGTTTGTGAAAATGGTACAATAAGTTTGCTGGTTAGCATCACTTTTGTCTTCATAATATGGATCATGGATGTCATTGTAAAAAAGACTACGAAAAAGAAAAGTTCCTTACCACTTTGACTATGGAATTGAGAAGACCGTCGAAGCTGCAGCTGCTCGAGCTAAGTTCGCTCTGAAGTTTCGGAATGCTCAAGTCGGAGGCATTCTTCGGCATCAACGTATCTCCTGAAACGAGGAAATCAGTCTTCATTTGTGGGATGACTGTTGAACCACTTGAGGTTGCTTGCCCAATCATTCTGGCACCAATATAGCTGCTGTTACTACTGCTATTGTTCCATCTTTGGCTCATAGCATGATGAGCCCCAATGTTGCTTGCGAATTGAGAGCTCGGTACGGAACTCCATATGAGCTTGGGATCAAATAGACTGTCCGCAGTCCTTTCATCGAACTTCTGTTTCAAACTGTTTCCACCTCCAAAATTCAAGTACTTTTGCTCTGTATCTGGAGGTAAAAGCATCGCGCCACCAAAAGAGCTAGCTCCACCTTTTGCGTCTCTTGCTACCATAAGATCATTTGAAGAACGAGCAGGTGTACACGATGAAGATGTACCACCCAATTTGGTTGCACAGGTATTGTTAAACGAGCCGTGGATTAGCAACCCGTTGGCAGAAAATCCTGATAAAGGAATAGTACTCTGCTGGGATACACGAGATTCAAGAAGACCAGATGAAACTCCAACAGCACCCTCAATACATTCTGAACTTACAGAGGAAGTTCGAATTGATGGCTGGCTGCCAATTTTGGCTTGTGTGCACTCTGCTAGTTCTTGAGGCAGCAAAGGACTGCTTGTAACACTTTGGAGTGTGCCAGACATACCATTAGCTAGGCCATTCCCAGAAAGAATGGTGGACAGATCATCGGTTTCTTTGTGGATCCACTTCTGTTGCATCTGGGTCTGCCCAAGCGATGTTGCCAAACCTTGTCCCGAGTTTCCTTGCTGGTTTCCTGGTAAGCTAAGCCGGTACTTATTTGGATCACTAATGGAATGGCTCAATGTATGGTTTCCGCTCACAGTCTGAATCGATTTTGAAGCAGGTACCCCCTGAGTTCCAAGCGCTCCTGGATTGTTTCTAGGACTGTTTAACAAGCCATGTGGAGTAAAAGATGATAGAGCTGCGGAAGAGGTAAAAGCTTGATAACCCTGTAGTCCTTCAAATCCACCCATGTGCAGAAAGGGGTCTCTACCTCCCAAAGCAGCAACGATGCTAACTTGTTGTGACGCCACAGCACTTAGCCGTTTGAGATAGAGCCTGTACTTCTGCAAGGTACACAAAGCTTGAGATTAGACTCTGCAAACAAGTTCTAGTGTTTATCTGTGAACACTTTGCTTTTAGTGTCTCAGCATGAGTCACAGAATAGCAACGGAACTTGTTTTTGGTTTACCATATATGTGCTTGCTAAATCTGCTAGAAGGTGTAGAGAAGTGCTGAAAAATGTTATGGCCTTTTCCTCAACTTAAAGGCCACTCATTTAATCGTTACAGAATCTGCTCTTGAAAGCAGAGGGGCAAAGTACACAAGACTCGAGTTATAATAGGCCTTAAATGTGTAATAGCTCTGGGTTGATAAAGGATGTCACAGTGACTTTCTATCAACCATATTTAATACAGTATTGTCAAACAGTCAGCATACCATTCATTGGTATTGAAGAACTTCTGAATTCGGTTGATATTTCTTCAGGGCCTTAGGAAAGTTGAAAATGGTCTATCTTAAGCTATAGTTTCCTCTGTACAGTAGAAACTTGTAGTACAATTAATTACAATAGCTGCTAGCTGTGGTACAGATTTGTTCTATTCAAATCACATCATTACCAGTACATGCTAATAAATAGAAGATAGTGAAATGAGTTCCTTGCCTGTAGGTGACTTGCAACATTTTCCCTTGTGAGTTTCTCAACATTCATGAGCTCAAGTATCCTTTTTGGCACAGCCTCTGCATAAATAGAAAAGATTAGTTTCTCTCTCTCTCTCCAAAAAGGAAAAGATTAGGGTGTAACATGAGTCACCATAAAAAAAATTGTGAACAGCAAATGGAAGCCAGTGGTGAGAACTTACTGTCAATTCCAAGCTGGTTGACAGCAGAGACGAATTTGCGGTGTAGTTCAACTGACCAAACAACCCTCGGCTTCTTTGGAGCCGAAGGATCATCAATATCTTGAGCATTGACCTCACCCTCATCCTCGTCTTCACTGTAGTGCTCCTTCCTCTTCTTACTGGACCTCCCACTTTGATCAGGTGATCCACATGTAACATGACCATGCACATGGTCTGAATCCGCATTAGGTGGCTTGTTGCACTCTTCATAGAAATCGATATTAGCACGGTCGCGAGTACTGAATTTCCTCCTGATAACATGCTGCCAGATATTCCTGAGCTCTTCGATTCGAACAGGTTTTAGGAGATAGTCGCAAGCACCATGAGTTATCCCCTTCAATACAGTTTTGGTCTCTCCATTCACAGATAACACTGCAAGGAAATTACTAATTGGTTAACATCAACATTTCCCCCTTCCCCTCATAGAAGGGAAGTACAGTGCATTGCCCAGGATTTGCTGAATAAATTGAAATTGAATTGATGCTCTGCAGATAGAAGAAAAATCTTCGCTTACGGTGCCTATTACTATCAAGAACAGTTGAACTGGATTATTGGCTAGCTCTGAGATGGGATAAGATTCAGTACTTACTGATGACAGGGAGGTCCATTTCAAGCCCCACAAGCTCAAGAAGCTTAAAGCCGTCCATGTCTGGCATATGGACATCACTGATAACTAGATCAAACATGTCCCTGTTTTCCCGCAGCATTTTCAGCGCGATAGCAGCCTGATTTGTTGTCGTCACTGGAAAACAAAACAAAAAATTACTCTTTCAAGCGAATAGCTGTTGAAGATACAGGAAGGCATCTGCCACAAGAAGAATTTTCATCCTAAACCCCCAAAAGATGCAGCATGCATTTCTTTGATCAATAATGACACCACAAATCCAGATCATGTAAACAATTTACAACCAGACATCTCTGTAGCTACATCCAGCATATAGTATATGATAAGTTCATGAAATATTTTATTGAATAGACACTAAGCATTAGGCAAAATTCTGAAGAACATATATAAAAACATTGAAATACTTGTGAGAATTGAGATTGCTGTTCCGAGACAAAAACCCAAGACTGAACTGCAAAAAAGGAGAAGTCTTTACCATGATACTGGCAGCGCAGCAGCAGGGTCTCGAGCACCTTGAGACACACCGGGTCGTCGTCGACGGCGAGGACACGCATACCGACGGGGAACTGGTCCCTCCTCCTCGCCGCCACCACCACACCCTTCCTCTCCTCCGCCGCCCTCATGGCAACAAAACCTCCAATCCAATTCACAGCACAAAAAAAAAGCGACGAACAGCAACAAACCTCCCAATCGATGCAGCTCTTCTTGACAGGAAAGCAATCAAGAACAAAACCAACCAAAGTTGCAGGATGCTGGGAAGCAGATGTGGACAGGGGAAGATTGGATTCAAGGCAGGCCTCCCAATCCCCAGCAAGAAAGTAAAGCAAAGAACCCAAAGGTACAACAAAACCAACCTACTACTACTGCTGCTGCTGCTGCTCCCCAACTAGAACAGGAAAAGAGAAAGGTGGAAGCAGAATGGAAAGAAAGAAGCTGGTGATGGATTTGGACAGGGAGAGGAGGAGGAGAGAGCTGGAGAGAGTGGGCATGGAGCTTCAGGACCAAACCCACCACCATCTCCACCACCCCATCATTATTGAGGCAAAGAGGTGGGAAAGCAAAAGGAGGGAGTTGGAGAAGAAAGCAGAGCTCTCTCTCTCTCTCTCTCTCTCTCTCTCTCTCTCTGCAGCCAAAAAAATAAACTAAAAAAATAGGAGGAAAAAAGCAGAGACACCGACTGTTCCAGATGGCCAAGCAAGCAAGCAACCAACCAACCCAGCTTCAGCTCACACACATGTGATTATGTGAACTAATCCTAGCTCAGCAGCCATCACGAACTCGCAGCAAGAGAACAAGAGGAGATTGGAGCAAGAACATCTCAAGGGAGAAGAAGAAGATGATGAGGGAGAGAATGTATAGTAGTAGACTGTGAAAGAGGGGGCATCCATCCATCTGTCTGAATTTTAAGGGGTCAAAAATGGTGGAGGGCAACAGAAAGTGGGGCCCACTTCATCCACAAGCTCCAACCGATCGCTACAGACGAAACGCCATCTCTATACCACCCCCCCCCCCCCCCCCCCCCCGCACCGGCGAAATTCTTGCGTCCGTAAATTCTGTATATCTCTGTATCGATTGGATGGGGCAAAAAAAATATTTTGCCAAGAACATGTTAAATTGGTGCTATTTCTGAGGCCTTATTTAAGACGTGAAATTTTGTTTCCACCTTGATAGAAAATGGGCAATTTCATACGATATTTCCGTATCTCATTTTTACTTTTATTTTGTTTTGAGAAATTTTTTTAGAACGAAATTTCTGATTAGAATGATCCAAAATTAAGAGTTGTGGAAGCGGATGAGACACGTCGATATCACACGTGAATATATAGCACGCAAAGTTATCAACTTGCCACGAACAAATGAATATTGCACAGTGACTATACTCCTACATTGTTACGGAGTACCACCAAATAGTATAATACCATACACATATTTACTGCTCGTATAAAAATACTGTAGTAGATATAGAGAAGCGTACACGAACAGAAGATATATGCCACTACTGCAGCTGGGCCCCAAATTATATAATCATCCACTAGAGCAAACAAAGACGACCAGATCTCTGGATCTACAAGTAGTTAATGGTAAAACCATTAACCCCAAAGTAAAACTCCCCTTAAATGCGCGCCTTTAATTGACACCATTTACTAACGCTTTTAATAACCCTTCATTAAAGCTTTGGATGATTAGGCACCACTCGCACGCACACGAACGAGATGTAGATGGTCACCAAAATGCCCGACCGACCAAGCATGTTTTTTTTTACGCAGGGGTACCATTTTTTAAAGAGTATGGCATAAACGCTCATAATTCACTTTTTATAGCTATATTCAACCCTACCAAAATTTGATAGCACTATTTTTATATATTTTAACGTTACCAAATTTTGGTAGCGTTTAATGCGTTTAGTTTAAAATCTTACCAAAATTTGGTTGAATTTCTAAGAGTGGAAACTTCTAGAATTGTCAAAGTTTGATAAGGTGACATTGCCAAGTATATGCTTAGTTTGGTGCTATGCTAAAATTTGGTGAGGTTGAAAGTGGCGATAAACAAGCCCATCATATCCTTATTGATATCTTTCAAACATTATTCCTATTAACATCTTTTGAAAAACTAAACTAGCATATATGAAGAACTCGTATATGTAAGAATTGATAAAGTTTATCATAAATACGTTACCTGCTATTAAAATAATAATTGAAATAATTATTCTAATTTTTTCAGTACATATTACCACCACCACTAAATAATTAGATTAAAAAAACCGATTCTCGCTTAAAGCGAGTCATTTTCTAAGAACGTTTCCGACCATTTTTCATCCCTAGCACACACGGAAGCACGTCTTTCCCTCGCTCGCGCGCGCATACGGGGGGCTACACGGTGGGGCGGCCGCACGGGGGTTGTGGGTGTCGACGTGGTTTCCGCACGGGCGCGCGGTGCCGGAAAGTTTGCAGCAGCAGTGCAGCAAGGCCAACAACTGAACAAGACAACCATAGGCAGCAGTAGCTGCAGGAGGGCAGATGCCATCTCAGCCGTTGGTTGACCCGTGGGTTTGACCATCTCAACCGTTGATTGGTCCCACATTTTCGTTTCATTAAAAAATATATCGGAAATGAACATGGTTAAAGTATCATTAATGAAAATCTAAATAAAACAATAACTATATGCGTTAAAAACGGAGGTAGTGGAGAAATAAATATTTAATAACACGAATGGTTAAAAATCATCTCTAGAATTCACCGAGATGGTAGTTTTTGCAGATGGATTAATTACGCAAGTGATTAGACTGGCAGGTCGTGAGAGAGGAGTTTGTAAATAGCTGCATGCATGTGTGGGTTTCTTGTCATTTTGTTCATCTTTGTCGTGAAGTTTTTTTGCGTGAAAAAGGGAAAAATGGACGTGCCGGTATAAAGTGAGCTACAATTAATTCACTGCATTTGCCACGTACTCGATCCAACCTGCTACGTTGAAAACTTTTGCGTCGATGACTCACTGCATGTTGCTTCCGGCGATGAACTATCAAGCGTCATATGCATTCACGTAAGCTGTATATATATATTTTTTTTTGGCCCACATCAATTTAAGTCAGATAATGCATCAGGTGTTTGCTTAACTACGACTGTTAATTGTGACAGCGGGGCATACGCATGGCTACCTTCAATACGGAGTCAACATTTATTGTTCACTTCTTTTTAAAGCCCCTTCTGAATGCGAGAGAAATTGTATGTGTATGTTTTATTATTTTCCGTGAAAGTGTGAAATAAGTACTCCTACATGATATCATACGAAGTACTCTTTTTATATTCACCGTGAAAAATACTCTCATAAACTATACGAATTTATATTAATTAATGATCAAATATAGAAGTATTTAACTGGCTTAACACCAAGTAATTTAAACGGAAGTAGTATGTTTTAACTTTTATTAAGGGTGATTTTTATACTAATTTAAGAATGCGTTCAACCTATAACCTATACATAATAAGGCTGTGTTCGGTAACCGGTGCTCCCAAATCTTTTTCCTCGTATTTCGTGCGCACGTTTTTCAAACTACTAAACGGTGTGTGTTTGTAAAAAAGTTTATATATAAAAGTTGCTTAAAAATCATATTGATCCAATTTTTTAAAAAAAGCTAATACTAAAATAATCACATGCTAATAGATAGTTTTGTTTTTCGTGCACGGGAGATTTGTTCCTAACCCGGATTAACGAACTCAGTCTAAGTTCGTTAGCAAACTCATTTTTTTTATGCCGTACATGATTTGTGCACACATCTCGCGCATAAACATCAGCGAGCACCTGATACTCCGATGGTAATACTAAATTAATACACTCTCCGTTTCAAAAATTAACAAACTATGATCTAGATTTGTAGTTTAATTAGGTTGGGTCTACTCTCATCCATAAATTGTTATGTTTTAAGATGGATAGTAATTAACATGTTTAAAGTAATCTTCTCACACTTCCCCCCGCATGATGCAACGTTACCGACTGTTTATAGCTTCCAACAAGCAAAATCAGGAGATGGTTGCATTTCGCATTTAATTTAGCTTGTGTCATAAGTGAGTAGTGACCAAACGCTTTGATCCATGTCACTGTAAATATGATAAATTAGAAAATACCACTGCTATTCGCATTATCAGCGGGGTGTCACTGAAAATTTCTAAAATTGAAACCATGTCACTCCCATCACCAGTAGATGATGGGATATCACCGTGAAGCAGGAGTAGCAGCAGCGGAACCCGGCGGTGGTGGCGGCGACGATAACACTCCGGCGTGCACAGGGAGCGGGAGCAGCAGCAGCAGCGGAACCCGATGGTGGCACGGTGCACGCGGGGAACGGCAGGAGCAGCGGTGGTGGCGGCACGGCGCGCGTGGGGAGCAGGCGCGGCCACCTCCGACGAGGACGGTCGTGGAGGGGGAGGCATTCGGGTTCTGGATCTAGCGGAAGAGCTCGTCGACGATGGGGGAAGGAGATGTCATGGCTGGCTCATCCTCTCACCACTCACCGGTGCCGCCTCATCCTCTCGTCGCTTGCCAGCGCCACCTCGCTTTCTCCCCGTCCTCTCGCTGCTCGCCGACGCCGCCTCGTCCTCTCGCCGCTCGCCAGCGTCGCCTCGTCCTCGCTGCTCGCCGGTTGCCCCTCGGCTTCTTCCCGTCCTCTCGCCACTCGCTGGCGCAGCCTCGCCTTCTCTCCATCCTCTTGCCGCGGGCGGCGCCGCCTTGTCCTCTCGCCGCTCACCGGCGTCGGCTCGCCTTCTCCCAGCCCGCACACAGCGACGTGATGGTGAGGATGGCGACGTGAGAGAGGAGGATGGGAGTGGCATGGTTTCAATCTTTGAAATTTTCAGTGGCATTCAACCGATAACGTGAATAGTAGTGATATTTTTTTATTTGCCACATTTGCAGTGGCATAGATCAAATTAACCTGTCATGGATCGATCCCATGCATGCATTCACGCCTTTTTTTTCATAGGGTTAATTGGGTCAGTACCATTAAAAATTTTGTGGTTTTGAAATATACTATTACTATGCATCTATTTATAACCACAATTTCACAAATATTGAAGATATGCCACTACATACCCTTTTACCGTATTTTATAAAAATTTTGGACCAAAATACCCAAGTCTTCTTTCTTCTTCCCCTGTCTTCTATTCCAGCCAACTTACCCCGACAAGCTCATGAAGAGTTACAGCAGGCTGAAGGCCGTCGTTGCTTCCAGCAGAGCTGGAAGGGAGTACGCCACCGGGACCTGCTACTCGGCCACCGGATCAGGTTGCAAAAGCTGCGCAGCATGCCGCTGGGGTTCTTGCCGTTTGGCGGCCGCCGCCACTGCATCGGATTCCTCCATACCTGTGTAGAAGGTGGAACGGGGACGACGGTGCTCGTCGGCAGCGAGAATATCCTCTCTCCTTAGCTTCCAACTTGGCTCAAGCGTGTGTATCCCCTCCTCCTCTGGACTCGACGACACCTCTGCGCACGGTGCTGCTCGACATCCACCAACCCATGCGTGTGCATCGTCAAGATTTTTTATTACGTCCTCTTGCTCGGCGGTCTTTGCTTCCTCCATAACAGCACCATCTTTGCTTCCTTGCTGGTCGGAACAGCAGGCTGAGCTTGGCGGTGGACAAGAAGATCGATGAACAGGAGAGAAGATATGGAGAAAGATGGGGATGTAGGAAGAAGAAGAGATAGTTTGGTAAAAAAAGTTAGAAAATACAGTAAAAAGGTATGTAATGGCATAGCTCCAATATTAATGAAATTGTAATGGTATGGTTACAAAATAGGTAAATAGTAATGACATATTTTAAAATTATAAAATTTATAATAGCATGAATCTAATTAATCTTTTTCATACATATATTTCTCCGATCCATGGATCGAGCACGCGTATAGAGATTTTTTTTTGGGGCTAAATATTCACATCATTTTCACATGCCACAGTTGGAAAAGAATAATATTATTCGTTGTATGAGATCATTATAATCTTCCTTTGTGGAGATCTGGAAGGCATATGCATGCATCATGCAATAATATGTAACTAGGCAGTTAATTAGGCATCCGGCCACGTGGTTAATTAGGCAGTTAATAGTTGATGATGCCTGATGGTGTGTGTACTGTGGAAAACTTCCACTAGTTATACTAGACGGCTGGAATATCTCGTTGCACTGATGATGATTAATATATTGATCAATGGTTTTAATTAAGTAGGCGTCTTAGTTAGCCTTCACTTGTGTGCAGATCTTAGCTAGTGGAGGGGCTGTTTTTCTTTAATAGCTAAACGACTGAATGATTTTGTAATCGCTATTCAAGGACACAAACGAACGGATTAAAATTTCTAAAGTTATAAAATAAATTTGAAATAGTTTTCTTGAAATTCACATATAAAATGTTTTTTTACGAAAATCGTATAGTTTGTGGGAGCTCGAAAATTAAACATGTGGCATATTATTCGATTAATCCATTCCTTAAAAAAGAACATGCCTCGGTAGGTTGATTCAATGCTTGTGGCACTAGTCCTTGTGTCCTTGCGTGCATTGCTTTGTTTAAATTTCCTTTTTGTGTGGACGTCACATGCGAACACGATTCAATTCGAACCGAAGTCCATTATTCCTGCGCGTGTACGTAGTATATAGTAGTACGCGCGTAGTGGGCGGTTGCTTTTCATCTCCTTTCACGACCTACGTATACGTGCTTAATTAATATAATTATTAACTACGACGTCGCGGTGCTAGCTACTAGCTAGCATGTATGTTCGATTGATCACGAGTAGTTTACTACTCATACGAATACTCAATTAAGATATGATTTTTTTAAAAAAAATCAATTTATTAGATTCATATTGAAAAACCATTACATATATAATTATGTCTTTATCACATGAATTATATTCGAAGGGACTACTTAAAAAACTGTCGCAAGTTTTTTTTTTATAAAACTTTCAAATGTGATTAGGGTGTAATCACACTGTAACTCATATGTAATTGTAGTGTAACTAGAGTGTAATTACACTGTAACTCATATGTAACAGGAATAAATCTATCACAAAAATATACAGTGTAGGTGGTAGCACTCTTCCTCATCAAACTTGAGGTCAAATTCCAACTATTGCACTTGTCAATTTATTTTTTTCACACTTACTAGCACGAATCTTAGAGCAAATCTAATGTCCAAAACTTGAAAGTTTTCCCCCTAAAAATCTTTTTTTTTCATATTTACTAGCACGAATCTTAGAGCAAATCTAATGTCCAAAAATTGAAAGTTTTCCCCTAAAAATCTGCCGACAGTAATCTAGCAATTCGAAATAGAGCAATTGTGGGCCGGTCAAATGATTTGGTCTAACAAAACAAAACAAAATATGTCTTATGTTTAAAAAAAAGGAGGGAACACAACGTAGGATGATTAATTACGGCCGGTTACGTAGGCATCAGTGTATATATACAAGTAGGTCACGTATACGCATGCATGTGTGTATGTATACAGTACGTACACCATGCCGGACCAATGATCACTCTGACCTGCTTTTACTTAATCAATTTTCTTAATTTATTTACTCGTACTCCCATTTATAATTGTTTGTAAACACTAGCGCATATATATATACATATATACCTATACATATACATATATATATATACACACACCACACACACCTGACCGGCCTCATGCATCGATCTTAGTATGTTTTTGGATCGATCACTTGCGAATTTATGGATGGAGGGCACACAAGCTGCATGCACGTACGACAATGCGATCCACACTCAATCTTTGCTCGTTAATTTCTGATCGATCTGCATTTAATTCACGCTCTCCCATCGATCGAAAGTTCATTAAAAAGCTATCTAGGGGCCGACCATCCATCCCATAATCAATTACTACTCCTGGTTAGTATTGCTCTGGGCCGGTGGGCCCTGCATGCATTGTCGACCCCATATGAACACACATGCACATCTAATTACCCTTTAACTATAATTAATTAACTGCCACGCTAAAACGCACGCTTGTATGCATGTTACTGCAGGGAGTATGTAATGTACACGCACATGCTACCTGAGTATATAGACTAGAAGATACCCGTGCATTGCAACGGGTAAACTAAAATTATAATAAATATAAAAATATTAGATGATAAGGGTTCAATTTTTCTTGGCATATGAGCCTTTAAAAAATATATGTTTCTAAAGAAATAAATAAAGTTCAAAAAAAAGAAAAAAGGTCTCTTTGGAGCCGCCGGCCTGCTAGGGCATTTGCATGCGCGGACCATGAAACACGTGCGGCCCAGCAGTGTTGCGGCCTAGGGAGCGAGGCCGGCCCAACGCGTGGTTGATCTGAGCTATTCGTTTTGATCGACGGCTCGGATTGATTCCGAATCCATCAAAACCCTAATCACACTTCCCCCTCCCATCCCCCACCGCGAGCTCCTCCTCCCCTCCCCTCCCCTTCCAGCGGCGCCTCTCCCCCTCCCCCTCCCTGACCCGACCGGCGGTGCGGCTCCTCCTCCGCTCCCTCTCCCCCTCCCCCACCGGCTTCGCCAGTCCCTCTCCCTTTCCCGCCGGTAGATCCGGCGGCACCGACGACACCGGTCGTTTCCCGCGGCCCGATCCGGCGGTGGTGGCGGCTTCCCACGGTGGATCCGAGCGCGACGACAGCGCTGGCGGCTTCCCACGGCCCGATCCGGCGACGACGGCGGCTTCCCACGGCCCGATCCGGCGGAGGTGATGGCTTCCTGATGGCGGCGGCGGCTTCCTGCAATGGATCCGGCGGCACCGACAGCATCGGTCGCGGCTTCCCGAGCCGGATCCGACAGCTACGACAGCGGTGGAGGCTTCCCTCGGCGGATCCGATGGCGGCTTCCGGTGATTTTTTTTATTTTTTTCTCTTTCGTTGGTTGTCCTATTGAAATTTGTATATATGTTTGTGATGAATTTCCGCTGGATCGTTCGGGCATTTGGTTGTTGATGCAGACTCTGGATGATTTTTTTTATCTTGGACTCTTTATCTCAAATGTTGCGGACGAAAATCGACCAAAAATAGGTGAATACGGACGAAAATCCACCGGAATCCTTACGTATTTTTTAATTAGGTATAGATTTCAGGTATCTTGGAAAAAATAAAGGTATAGTTTTACCATAACCAGAGATTTATTCATAATATTACACTTATATAATTTTTAAAATTTATATCAAAGGGCTAGATAGTCAAAGTTACGCTATATAATGTTAACTTAGAAAAGTCCTACACGTCTTGTTTATCCAACCAGAAAATATCCATAAGACTATAATTAATTAATTAAGCTCGACTTATACGTACTACTTTCGTTAAAAACCCCCTTAATTTTAAGCTATTGGTTGACAAATTAGTGGTAATGGTAAATACTAGTTACAATGCATATACCTAATGAAAATAGATTTTAAGAGTGGACGATTTATAAAAATAACAAAAACAGAAGAGGGATGCGCTAGTTTATTACATGCCTGCATGCATGCATGTGCTATTTATATTTTGGAACATCGAAAAAAGTGCATGTGCCTTATTTTTTGGTTGGAGGGAGTAAGAAAGTAATATTGTAAATTAATATTGTAAATTGGTAGTTAAGTGATGAGGAGAGAAGTGAGTATAGAGAATGAATCACCAGCTCTACAAGAGGCAATCTACATAATCTCTAAGAAAAGCGCAAAACGAACATGAGATAGTGTAAGAGTGAACATAAGGCTGCCATCGATCGATTGGTCCAATGTTAATTATAAGCCATATGGCTTATTAGAAAAAAACTTATTTGTGAGTAAAATTTTTATATATGTCATAGTGAGTTTATAAGCAGTTTGACAAAAAGATAGGCAAATGACATATCTAAAATTAATGTAGCACCTTCACTATAAAACTTGCTCTTTAATTAGGGACACAACTTCTTAATTCCCAGACACAGGATATGCAAGTTGGGACAAAGTTGCAAGGCTAAAGTCTTTTTAGGATGGAGTAGTAATTTTGAATTTTGATTTGGTGGTTGTTTTAGTTCCACCAGCTTGTCATAAACTATATATTCCATGTTGCTAGCTAGCTAGATTTGGCCTAGATAGCTAGCACTAGCAAATTTGTTAGGTTTGGAGCTTGGGGATCCTACGCTGATCATAGAGCTAGATAGATCACTTATATATAGGCACTCGCTGTCGTGATAGATCACATAGTCCTAACATGAGATCCTGTAAGATTATATCACACAGGTCATGCCCAAGTTGTAGAATCAATTAATTTACAGCGGCCGTGGCGTCGGAAAAGAAAGGAACAGCTAGCGGTGGTAAAAATAAAATAAAAATCAAAGGAATGTGCCTGCCATGTCATTTATCACATGCCATACGTACAATGTTGGCACACACATATATAACTGATCAATTCATGATATGCATTAGGGTGCATTTATTTTTAGCTAACGATTACGTATTATCACGGACATGTTTTTTAAGTTTGTCATAAACGGTACCTTTTTGTTAAAAAAAAGAAATCTTCATTAGGAATATTTTCTTAGCTAGAAAACCTTTTTAATTAAATTTACTTTTCTTTCTAATATTTTAAATTCATTCGTTCATTCCATCGAATATATATATATATATATATATATATATATATATATATATATATATAAAATTGTAACTCAATTTCACAAATCATCCACCATATCCTTATTAGACCAGATTAGCCAATTTGCAAAGATCATCAATAAGCAGGACTATATAGCAAGTACTTTCTGAGACGATTATTATTGGTGATCCCGGGTACAAAAGGTACATGCAACGGCATACTGACATAGCAAAGGAAGGAGTAACAAAAAGGGAAGGCATATATATAATATATATATCTGCTTGCAGCAGTGTGCATTCAATATCGGCAGTGGTTTATAATGTGGTTGTACGTAGGGTAAGAATTGACCGTGCGTGACAATAACATCCTAGCTTGTCAGCAATTGCCCGTCTCTTAATTCTCCTCACATGGAAATCTTGAGAGAGGAGAGATCGAATCGATCGTCGAAGAACGTACGGCTCCCCCAACCAATTAATATGCATATATAGTATGAGATATCGATCGTGCTGGCGATTATTGATAGATATATATATATAGTTTTGATTTTTTTTTCTAATGAAACTTTATTAAATTTAATCGAGTTTATATAAAAAATTAGCAATATCTAAAACACTAAAACTTAGATAAACTAAAAAGTTTAATTGGAAAAAGTTAAAACGGAGAGGAGAGTAGTACTGTATGTTGTGCGCATGCCAGCAAGCAAATGCACGGGGGCAGGCAGTGCACATATGATAGTGTAATGATGATTTGTTTCTGCGGCTCCCTCCGAGCACTGGTGACCAGTTTAATGTGTGTTGGTCCGGAGGATGTATAAGCGGATTGTGAAATCTTCTACCTTAACTCAAACGATTTTAATCACTGATATATAGATCTATAGCAAAGAGGATTGACATGTCTGTGACTTTCTTTAGAGTCATTGATATATGGATCCGCAGCGAAGAGGATCTACATCTTAGTGACTCAAAAGTTACATGACTTAAGTCAGGGGATTTCCATCCCGCTTTAGCTACTAGCATATATGCACCCCACTACACAGACGCACCGCCTCCGGATCAATCGATGGCATGCATGCTGCTTCCTGCAGATCACGAGGGAGACATGCTTAATTTACTTATGGTGAGCAAATGCAGTATGTTTTGATCTGTGCGCGCGTGCGCTCTACTACATGCCCAGAGACAGCGAATACGTACGGTTAGAGTACCGAAATCCTTATAAATATTTTTAGTTCCGGTTGGTGTTACCACTCGGTTCTAAATTTTTAGTACATATTAGTAATACCAATCGGAATTAAAAATCTTCGATCTTTAGTTCGGGTTGGTGTTACTAACCGATAATAAAGATATTTTCAGGGTTAGTTTAAAAGAAAAACATCTCTATTCAAATTAGATGTGCGTAGTAGGTGGGATAGTTACATACATAAGAGTTGATGTGAGAGATCTTAAGTTCGAATCCCATATTCTATATATATTTTCACTTGCTATACATATTTAGTACCGGTTTTCTCAACAGGTAAAAAAAATCAACTAATAATCATTTTCCCAATAGTGACGACTACCATAAAAATTAGAAGGTTCAGTGAAATTGATGCTCGCGGGGGTGTCCCGATCTTTCGATGAGAATGATAAGTCGATTGGATGGAGCGACGTTGGTGATCCGACTACAACTATCCAGTGATGTTGCGCCTTAGCAATCGTTACACCAAGTCCAGAGGCGGTCGTGAATCTCGACGGATGCACGATCAGCCCAACCACGAGGGTATTTGTCCTGCAAGCAATCGAGAACTAGTAAGAACAAGATGAACAAGCAACTGAATTTGCGAATCAAAATAATGATGGATTGAATCAACAAAAGTTGAACAAGTGGGATTTCGTAACAAGCAATCCGGCGATCTAACCGATCACGGGATGAACTTGGCAAAGTAGCGACGCTATACTTTGATCTAAACAAAACCCAAGTATTCTTGACTGCGGCTAAAGCTTTAAGAAGAGGGAAAGACTGACCACAGGGGTGCTGGGGTCGTTTTCTAACCCTAGGACGCGTCCCTATTGGACCTAACTTGATACACGGCCCATTGGGCCCAAAGAGGTGACGCAGCACCGTGGACAGAAAAATACTCGGTAGTAAAACGCAGATTGCGGCTGTTCCAGAACTGATATGGACATGAGGTTGGATCCATTTGAATGTAGACTTGACTAGCTTTCCATGAAGTACTTGCACGCCCAAATCGGAGCTCGCATGAAGTCGTGGCGGCCGTCAGAAGTTGGCGCTGTGCTGCAGTCCGAATCCATCCCGCGCGAATCCTCTCCCCGTTAGATCCTCTCCATTGTTCCTGAGTAAAACAAGAGTACAAGAATAAACGCACCTGATAGTTGAGTTGACGTGCACGAGCGCGGGTAATAAGACCATAAAGTTGTACTTGTGGAGGCGAAGATGTTTCGTTGGTGTTGATGTCCTCATCAGAAATGGTGAAGGCTTTTATGATCCCAACGTCCGTGCCGTCCCCCATGATAAATCTGCCACTAAGACTGTGTTTTTCACTCTTCTTTTCCAATTCATCTCCCTCGTTTTCCACGCACATGCTTTTCAAACTTCTAAACATTGTGTTTTTTGTAAAAGTTTTCTATAGGAAAGTTACTTAAAAAATTATATTTATCCATTTTTTAAGTTTTTTACCTAATACTTAATTAATATGTATTAAACAGTTACTTTGTTTTATGTGCATAGGAGGAAGGGTTTTAACCCATGCTCACGAGCGCAGCCTAAGGCTATGTTCGGGAAAACTCCACCCCCGCACGAAAACATGGTGGTTTATTAATATATAATTAATTACGTATTAATTAAAAATAATTTAAAAATTTATTAATATGATTTTTTTAAAAATTAATTTTCATATAGAAAATTTTTGTAAAAAAAATATATCATTTGGTAGTTTGAAATGTGTGCACGCGAAAAACGAGATAGGTGAGTTATCAAAGTGTAGAAAAGAAATTAGCCTAAGAGATTACTCCCTCTGTTCTAAAATATGAAATTTTAGTTGGATGGAATATATATGGAATAAGTTCACTAGTCGTCCTTCGAAAGTCTGTATTATATCCATAATCCCCAATACTAAAAATCTTCACCTCTAATTCATACAATTTAGATCCTATAGATATTCTAGTCAGAAAAAAAAACTATAGGTCCCACATCCAAGTGAGAAGGGAAAAGTGGGGTCCACCATCTCTTCTTTTCCTCTTTTCTTCTCTTTTCTCCTCTTTTCTTCTGCTCTTCTTTCTCTTGTCTTCTTCATCGAGCGAGGCCACCGGCGGCAGAGGGCGAAGCGGCGGCGGGCGGCGGGCTAGCACGGCAGCGGGCGGCAGGCGAACGGAGCAGCAGGCAGCGAGCGGAGCAGCGGCGGGCGTAGCAGCGGCCGCTGAGAAGGTGGAGGGACCTCGCCGGCCTCCCCACTCCCTCCCTCATCGCTGCCCCCCTCTCTTTCTGCGAACGAGCTCGTGGGCGCACCGTCGCAGTCGCAGCGGAGGCAGAGGCGAACGACCCCACGGGCCACCACGGCGGATGAGCTCCCCACCACGCCGGACTGCCGCCGAGTCCCCCTCCGACTCCACCGCCCACTCCGTCGCGTGCCCGCTCCACGGCCTCCATGGCCGGTCGCCGCCTTCCTCGCCAACCTCCGGACCAATCGGCGGCCGCCCGACGGCCAGGTGCTCTCCGCCGGAACCACTTCATCACCGTCGCGTCCCCTCCTCCTCGGGCCGTTTTCATCGACCTCCTACCGCCCGTCCCGGCGCAGGCGGAGGCGGCGCCGCTGCGGCCGTGGCCGCGGACGACGTCGACGTCGACCACGGCATCCTCATGCGAGAGCTCGCGGAGGTCGGCGAAGGAGCAGCAACAACAGCAACCATGGCGGCAAGGATGAGGAACACGATGGTGGACAGAGCTTGTTTTGCATAGTTGGTTTCTTGGTTGGTTTGGGCGGTGATGTGTGTGTGTGGCTGCAGAGGATGGTGTCAATAAGCCCGCAGCCGCCGTCGCTCCCCCGTTTGCCGCCGCCGCCGCCGCCCCCGGTCCGCTCCGCCGGCCGCCGCTGCTCCTGCCTGCCTGCCTGCTCTAGCCGCCCGCTATCGCACCCCTCTCTGCGGCAAAGGGGAAGGCATGCGGACCCCACATTTTCATTCATCTCACTTACACATAGGTTCAGATGGTTAACTAGGATGTCCCGTCAGTAAAACCCCGTATATATACTGCTATAGGCACGGTTGGTTTTAAATATTTAAGGGGTAAATATTTTATTGAGAATTAGGGATGTCATACGTACTCGACGTAAAGTTAAGGGACGATGGATAAACTTATTCTAATATATATTGGATGGGCCACCCGTTGCAGACGCAAGCGCTCAGCCCAGCCCGGCACGTACTTCCAACTTGCCTCTCCGTGCGCGGAAAAAAATAACGGGCCGGGCCAACTTTTCGTTGTACACGTTCGTGGGTATCGCGTTACGGCCCATAAAAGATCAGCTTATGTGTGGCTCGTCTTCTCGCTGTAAGATTGCTTCTTGCATTACGATGACAAACAATATAAATGCTGCCTGAAACAATGTCAAATCTGGAAAGAGTCGCTCAAAGGCGTAAGGCACCTGAGTGAGTGGGCAACACGCAGTTGAGTTTCTGCAATCAATTCGAATTAATCGATTCCTTCTTTTGCATTTGCACATCTGCAGCTAATAGTACAAACTGAAGAAAAGAAAAAAAAAACAGAGCCCAGAGGACTCGTAAACTGAACTACACAACATTGCTACTACATCTCCTGCTTCCACTAGGCTCCCCTCGATTCAGCTCACGGCTACACATTTCTCATCGCATCTCCAATTCTCCATCCAGCTACCCACAAGTATACATCTGTTCTCTGATCTGATGAAACTCACACAGACCATTCTTCCGCAGCATCAGAATTCAGAACACTCATTTCCTTCACATAAGCTGCATGTCTCCCTCCCCTGTCAGATTCTTCGTCTTCTTCCTCCATACAATCATGGAGCAACGACAGCTATTGCACGGTTAGTAGTTGTGACAACGGCTAAAAACGATGGAATCAGCTGCTCTCCAGTTCATCTCTTGCCGAATCTCAAGCACTTGTTGTGTTTTACTTCGGTCATGTTCGACGACGACGACGACGGCGCCATCTGGGGCGCCTTGGACGTCTTCTCCTTGGCCAGCTTCTCCATCGCGTTGATGAACTTCCTCAGATGCCTGATGTATTCAGGGTACGTCTCAAGGTTGCAGTGGCCGCCACCTTTCACCCATAGAGGGTCGTACTTCTCCTTCGCGAGCTCCCACAGCCGCTTGCCGTGGGAGAAGTCGACGATGTCATCCGCCGTGCCCTGCCATTGTCATTCAGCAGGTAAGTTTTGATCACACCAACCGGGAAAAATAACATTTGAGAGCAGCAATGAACCATCTCAGAACTTAATTAAGTCTT
This sequence comes from Oryza punctata, assembly GCA_000573905.2. NCBI lineage: Eukaryota > Viridiplantae > Streptophyta > Magnoliopsida > Poales > Poaceae > Oryza > Oryza punctata. The sequence continues at coordinate 40,445,233 of CM002489.2, forward strand.
GGCATGTTCTGTTGAACTGTAACTAGCAGTAATTGGACATGAGATATATACTGAAAAGTAAATTTGAAGATGATTTCAGACTTGAATATCAATGAAAAGTTAAGGAGGCTTTGAATCAGAAATGCAAAGGTAGAAGCTACTCACATGTATAACCAGCACTGGACAGTCAACCTGCTTTATTTTGTCGATATTCTGCAGACATGTTAGCAGTAACCAGATTAGGATGGTAAATATGACATTCGTTTTAGAAACAAACTGAAATCATGGTCCAGAGTTCCAGACATACCTTGAAGATATCAAACCAAAGTGTTACTTTTACCGGATATAGAACCCGAATGCCTGAAAGTATAGCACTGTGAAGGACAACCCCTCTTAATTTTTCCAAACGCGAGGCCAAATGCAATGTTGGTCCACTTCCAACTGATTGCCCATACAAGATTAGATCCTCTGGTTCAATCCCGTACACCTTTGCTAAACAGTCATAAACAGCCTCTATGTCACAGTATGTGTTGTACTCTGATGGCTTTTGAAGCAGAAAACATGATAAGAAAAGGAACAAAATTAGGTATGTCTTCCACAAGGCGAACAATTACCTAGCTTAGCTACTTATTGTAAGTTTGTAGGAAGGAAAACATTTAATATCGTTCGTTCTGATCATCAGAAAGAATTCATTAATCAACGAAACCATGTGCCACATATGGGAACAAGCACACATGCCACTTTATGAGCTACTACTTGACCAAGCAAGTTAAGTAGGGATCGATGATCAATCACCTAGAAGTTGGGGTTGATGGTCCCTTAGTATAACAACTTTGACAAAAGGATGACTAACAGAACAAAGTTGCCATCATGGTCGAGAATAGCAGAAAGCATGTGTGACTTTTTCCGATATTCGTAATGAAAGTAAAATTGAAAAAGTCTAAACAGCCATTTGCCAAAGTCCTATTCCAGATGAGGCCAAGAAAGACAGGATGGCTAATAATAACTGCTTTGAGAAAAGCTGCCCATATACCTATAGAAGAACAGGATGTTGATTATGAAAAAAGCAAGGGAAACAATCCAATCCAAAGATTGTCGCTTGAGTCATCGATGCAATATAGCATAAACATACAGGAGACATCATGATCGCAAAAAAAGCAAATTTAGGTGACAATCTATTCAAAGAAGACAAGTTTACTTCAAATTAACCTAAGAATCAAGTTTGAGCTCTTAAAATCACTGAAGAATTCAGAATCTTACTTTGCCTGTAGAGGCCCCATATCCTGAATAATCATAGCTGCAGAACGAAACCAAGTAAAAAGTTCAGTCACATGTAACACACAATATTGGTCATGTTCATCAAAGGAAAATTGTCGGTACATTAATTTGACACAATTGTCCATGTCTTATATATTTATTGATGGAAATAAATTTCCAATCCCATGAGGATTAGATAGCAACTTTTCTGGTAGTGGAAATTCTTTCGTTCTAAGTTGAAAAGCAAGCATCGACTCGATACCCCAAAAGGTGAAATAGATACCACTTGAATGTGAAATTTGACAGGACTCCATCCGAAATAATTTAGAGCAGAATTATTCATGATTCATTCTTATTCTATCCACACAGCAAGACAACATGCAAATTATCAATCCACAATCCAAACGGTACAAACAAACAGCCATAACAAGATTATAAGAATCAGATGCCAGGCAATATTCTCTTAAAAAAATGATGGTCTGTAATCCCTGTATATTTTAAAGAACTGCAACAAAGAATGCCGTCAAAAAATTTACCCCAGTTTCCCAATCTAGAGACATGCCGCAATTCTAACAAATGACTAGAATTGCTGAAACTGAATTTGAAATCTGAGTATCACACAGAGCAGCATGCATCTGCATCGGAACAAAATCTGAGTATAATGCACAATGAATCATCCAAAAAGTACAGATGTCACCCTGGCAAGAATTAACAATCTAAAACGGAGGGAAGAAACGCGCTGCTTTTAACTATTCCAGAATTGTGATCAGGCCATCAGGGTACCCAAAAAAGTTAAATCTAAACATATACTAAGTACGAAAAGTCAAAGCATTTATTCAGGAAATGGGTGATTAGACAGGAAAGGAAATGGGCTCGTCATTTAATCAAACGAGCAGTTCGTTCCTTACATTGAAGGTGAAGCTTAATCAGGTTCGAATTCAACCCCTCAAAGAAGGTTTAACAAGAACAATGGAAAGAAAAGCAAGATCTTTTGCAGGTCAATTAACAAACTCCGGAATGCCATGGAATTACTGTTCAACACAGTTGGCTCACCAAGTAAAAAAAAATCGAATTTAATCTTCTTCTAAATTAAAGCGAGGAAAAAAAACATAACGAAGTGCCCGCCAAATCAGAACTTGCAAACGGAGTATTTACAAAATGTTGATCCTAAATCATAAGACTAATTGATAGCTTGATACTAATTAGGCATGCAAAGTAGAGCGCACCATATCTAGCAGGCAAGAACACAGCGTGGTAGAATGAAATGCAAATGCAGCAGTTGGAACTCGAAGCAAGAAAACAAGGAAAGGGAGGGAGGGAGAAATCGATCGGCGTGTGCAGGCGAGCAATGGAGGAGAGAGAGAGAGAGAGGGGATGACCTCATGATGTTGACGCGGAGGTGGGCGCGGAGCTCGAGGAAGAGGCCGAGCATCTGGCCGAGGTCGGCGGCGTTGCCATGGGAGTAGAGCAGCGTGAGGCGCGCGGAAGGGTGGCGCCAGAAGGCGGCGACGACGCGTGTCCCTCCCTTGGTCGGCAGCGCGTGCACCTCCACGCCGGCGTCCGCCGACACCCCCGTCATCCTCATCACCCCTCCTCCTCCGGCGCCGGCGCCGGCGCCGTCATCCTCCGCCACCACCTCGTACGTCGGTGGCTCCGGCGGGAAGAAGGCCAGCCTCGCCGCCACCGACGACGTCACGTTCCCCATTGCTCCTCTCAGCTCCCCGCTTATCTCGCTCGCAACGTGAGGCGAGGCGAGGCCACCTCCTCCTCCTTTTCTTGATTTCTTCCCTCGTAAAGAGGAGGTGGAGGTGGTGGTGGTGGTGTGGTGTGTGTTGCTTTTTTCGGGCTCCTCCTAGCTTACCTAAGCTTTTCTCCTCCTCCTCCCTATCTCTCTCTCTCTCTCTCGCTCGCTCTCGATTCGGGTTGCAGTTGCAGTTGCAGTCGCATTCGTGTTTGGTTTTTTGTTGGTTGCGCGGCGGGGGCGTACGGTACGCTTGTCGATCGAGCGCGACGGCGGCGACGACGACAGGTTGACGACCACCACGTCGTGTGTTTGCGCGCTTTCATCTTCGTTTAGTACGTGCGTACTCCCTCGTCCCACGAAGAATCAACGGGGACGCCACCTGCTATAATAAATCTTTATTGTATTAGTAATTTTCATTTACTCTGAGATTATTTTTTAAGGATACTTAAATGTAAGAGATTTTTATTGGATGTGATATATTGGATAAGGAGTATATCGTAGTCCCGTTCAATTAAAATTCTTTATATTTTAAGATAAAAGAAAGTAGATAGATTTCCTTCACTCACATTTTCCTCGTGGGTGGATACGAACGAGTAAATGCGCGTCAAAATGCAGGTGAGAACGTGAGATCATGCAGGTGATAGCAATGTTTTAGCAGCCACGCACGAAAAATTGTGAGACATTGAGATACTATTGTATTATTGTATTAGATTCGGAAAATAGGACAGATTATTAGCTTACGATGATTAGGTGGTAACTATTATAAATTCTTAAAATAGATTTATTGGATTATGATTAGTTGAAAAAAGGATGCATGTAGAGAATGAAAGTTGTATTTAGTTGAGAAGAAAATGTAAGGGGAAAATTATTATTATATTTTAGGATAAATTGTGAAGGTTTGAAGTTGTTATATTTTGTAACGAAGAGAGTAAATATATTGGAGGCAGTACTGCTTTATGTGAATTTTTTGTAGATTTTATTGTTAACATATGCGTTTAATAATGATCGTGCAAATAACTATCGGCTCATCCGAATAGCAGTACACGGTGGCTCGCACTAATCAGTTACATTACATGACCAATCAACAGTACAGAGATTAGGGGAAGGAAGACGTTGTACCTGCAGACAGGTGACTCAATAACTGATGTTCAGTTAGCTATAATAAATGTGTGGAAGAGCCAAAGAGGGGAAGCTGAGGCTGTTTTGGGTGGTCAAGATTCGGTCAAAAGCAGCGGCAGAGCAAAGAAAGGATGATGGAGAAGAACTCGCAGCGGTGACTGGTCGATCAGACGGCGAAGAAGACTGATACAATTTACGAATTTCCGTGTTCAACTTTAATCTTTTATTTTATTTAAAAAAATTAAAAAAATAAAAAACATAAATCACGTATAAAGAACTATTCATGTTTTATTATATAATAATAATAAAGATATTAATTACAAAATTTTAAATAAGATGAATAATCAAAATTAGATACAGGAAATTTATGACTGTACCTAAAATAAGATGGAGACGTACCTCTCCCTGCAGCTCAGCTCACTTGCCTGAGCAGTTGAGCGAGGCTGCCAGTGAGGGAGTGAGGCACTGTTTCCCTGGCCCCACATTGGCTGTCTGCATCCGACAGTTGCCAGCCCTCAAAGTCCTCACTGATCTCTCCATACTTCCAGCATTTCTGCTTGATCATGAGCTGCTGCATTGCCTGGCCTACTAGTAGTAGTATTGCTATTGCTCAATTGTTATCGAGACTGTTTAATCTGACGAAAGGATAGATAGTCTAGCTAGCTTAAAGACAGCAGCACATTTTGCTTAATCTGATAATTAATCATGTGCTGCACGCTCTCTACTATACTCGCTGGGGAGAACATTCTCCTTGCGCGTCTTTTGAAGCTTCTGCAGCTGGAGTAGTAGCAAGCAGCGGAATGATTGGATGGAAAAGAAAGAAAAATATGCGTGCACAATGAGAGCCGAGCAGCCATCAGTTGTCTCGCCCATGGAAAAAAAAAAAAAAAAAGGTTACCAAACAGCTTTGAGTCCAATCCAAAACACATACTACGCTTCGTCGCTATGCATCCATCCATGCAACACACTGCTGCTCCTATGGCCATAGCTACTACCACGTTTCAACTAGTGTCACGATCAATTCTTTCATTCCTCTCGGAACATTGGCATAGTAGCCTCCTCCTCTTTTATTACTATACAAGAATGCCCCTTTACTTCCATAGAAATGGTTAATTACGTTTTCTTTCTTTTCTATCCCTAACTATGATTAGCACATACTTTTTCTGTTCTAAAATAAACTAACTTCTGCATATGGATTTCTTAACTATGAATCTGAACATTCGTGTGTGAAAGTTGATATTTTTTTCAACAGAGAGTGTATCTCTTTGTTTTAAACTGCAACAGGTGGAGTTATACATCCGTAACTACAAACGCCACACAACAGCTAGCATGTACTCATATGAAGAACGTAAAGATGGTTAATTAGAGGTAGAAAAGATCAAACACAAGTGCAACACATTAAACCAACTGCTCCAAATCTATCTTTTTATCCCTGACCAAATTAGTGGATTGCCTTTTGTCAACAGTGACGTTTGCTGGATCTGATTATGAATACTCCCCTACTGTACTGTTGATAAATATGGGAATTGGGCAATGTGGTCAAGCAAAGGGACCATCGGTTCATCATTCTCTTTTGCATTTCTTTATCAGGTGGGATCCACACCCAAAGCTCCACCCCGGGACCACATGCAGCTCTTCCTTTCATGAGGGCTGATGCGGTCAAAGGGCGAAAGGGGGACGGTCAACGGGAGATTACCATTACCTGGATGCATGTGGGCATAATGATAGTACTAGTAATTAAGAATTAATTATCCATGCACCCATAAGCTTAGCCTCAAACCTTGGAGTGAGAAACACTGTAACCAAATCCATTGGAACGTGACCGGCACATGCAATGAGTGCCTAAATTAGGAAGGAGCACGGCTTGGAAAAGTTAGTGCTCACATAATTGTATATTTGTACCAACAGAATGTGTAAATACAACTCAATCGGGAGATGTACACTAGGAGTTTCGGTTGTCTATAACAGTCTTTTCTAGCTTGGTTCCTCCTGTATCTCCATCCAGGTGTATTATAAATGTACTCTTTTTCCTATTAATATATTGATGTGTAAATCTTTTATGTGTTAAAAAATATAACTGCATCTCAATCGGGGGAGTGTATATATACGCATTCATATGGGCCAGAGGACTGAGACTTGAGAGAAGGAAAACGTGTGGGGAAAAGTCCGAAAATCTCAGGGCAACCAATAGTGACATATACATTATATACATTATGAATGGAAGCTATAAGACATTAAATGCAAAAAGAAGCTCTAAGCTTATGGCTTGACCACAAGAAAAAAATAATGGAGTAAAATAAATGTGAGGAGGAGAAATTGGTATAGTTGATAAAAGAATTATGATTATATACTTATGTGGTCTATCTTAATTTCTACTTTCGCTTTAAAAATTATAGCAATAATTATAAAAATAGTAAGACCCATCTTAATTCTATGGTTACCCTCATGCTTGCGAGTTGTGACTTGTGAGCTTGTCCTAGCTCGACTGGGAGCACAAGCAGAGACGACGCGAAGGCTGACATGTACTCGCACAGGTCTGGGCGGCAAGCAACCGAGGCAGGAGGAGCCGTACAAGTCAGCAGGTCATCATCAACCAGCGTGGCGTCGCATTGGATTCGCTTCCTTCTGCTCCCTTCTCCTGCCCCAAAACGTCGCAACGAATAACGATGCCCCCCTCGGATCTGCCTCCGCGCCAGTACTACTAGTCCACTACTGCTACTGCTAATGTTGATTACCCCTCTCTCCCATAATATAAGGATTTTAACTATATAATTATATAATTAAAATTCTCATATCATGAGATGGAAGCAAATGGAGCCTTGTTGGGTTCTACTAGGAATAAACAACAGGTCATGCGGCTCACGCCCGGTCGAGTATATACATGACAATTCTTCTTGCTTTGTATTGGTAGAAATCATCATCATATTATGTACATCGGTGAGGTTTACATGTACCGTGTCTAATGTCATGTGTAACAGTGTAAGCCTAATTAAGCAGATGTTAATATGTACAGGGGGACCGCCATCTCTTACCAGATGTACGGAGCAGAGAGGTGGCTACTTCCACACCTTGACGGCGCCGTCTCTGCTTCCCGAGATGAGCCTCTGGCTCGACAAGTTCACGGAGGCCAGCGCGAGGATCGCGTCCCGGTGACACCCCGCGGAATCCGCGGCGGCCATGGCGAGCTGCGTCTTGTGGGTTAGCCTCGACGCCGTCATGGGCTGTCTGCATATTTCCTGCACACAAAAGCAAGCAGACAAACTCTAATCAGCTTCAAGATTTGCAGATGGGGAAGGATGCCACTGCTTTCAAACTCTAGCACAAACCGATAATCATGAAGAAATTTGACATTGACGATTCCAAAGTTAAAACTGAAAGATACAGCACAGAACAGCATAGCTGCAGCAGTAAAATATGACTAGTTTACCTGCACAACTTGTACACAAGAGCTGGATCTTATATCGTACGTCTCGTCGTTTCCAGCTCCTTTCACCGAGGGACCAGCTATGCAGAAGCTTTGCTCAGGCCTTCAAAAACATCAAAGTAAACGCTAGTTTTATATGACAGGCACCTAAGGAAATTTTTCAAAACCAGTAGTAGTATGGTACAAATACTGAACCTGGCCTGATCCCAGTAGCGTATCTTCAAGTCCGTTCCTCCAGTCAATAGGTCCCCTCCTGGCAAAGGAAGCAAAGAGCGGATGCCTGGAAGGCGTGGAGGAGGGTCACATAATTCTTCAATTCGGTATTTATAATTCGCTGGCTGCGTCTCATCTTTGGTATTTTGATGTATTGATGATGCCTTTGGTACAACAGCTTCATTCTCAGTGCTTGCTGTTCTAAATATCTGCATAGTTCATCAAATTTACAGGGCATGAGTTAGAGTCATGTCAAGTGACTGCACTATCAGATTAGAGATGTTCACTTCATTTTTCAAAAAACAAAGACTCTTATAGAAGACTAACTAATTGCACAAATGTGAGTAAACGAGATATTTCATCAACTGTGACTGAGCTCAGGAAACACCAAACAGAAAGCAATATATTACCTGGTGACGGCTTCCATTCTCAGCATCCCATAGGGTAACTTCATTGCAGCCTGCAGCAACAAAAACCACAGGCCTCCCGGAAGAAGATATTGAATTCGGTGGTGGTATAAACAAGCACAATTTCTCTATAGGGGTTGCTGGCAAATATTTCCATGAGTTAACGGGAAGCAAAAACCTATTATCCCACAATGTAAGAACGCCTCTTGAAGACCCAGAGATGAACCAATTTCCGCACTGGCCCACTACAAGTGCTGATACATAGCCCTCCTCTGGTGAAGATCTAAATGACCAAGACTCAGCATTGGTCCTTGTATCCCATTTATGTATGCCACAATGTTCAGTGCTGAAAAGGATGGTTGGGCTAAAACTCTCTGTGGAACAGTTCACAACACTGAGAATTGCACCTTCTTTCAAATCTTTCCTTTTTACATCAACAATGCCAGAATACCTTTCGATGACACTCCCTACACCACGTGCGCAGTCAACAGAAAACAAGTGCAATGTTCCATCACTAGCACCAACAATAACTTGGGGAGTACCATGAAGCATTGTCGTACATAGAGCTCGGCTACTACCGAGGTTATATGTTAACCTAGATCTGAAGGCAATGTCCTTTTCCAATTTTCTTGTATCCCATATCTTGACACTTGAGTCATCTGAAGCTGTTACGAAAAAGGTATTGTCGGTTGATACAGCAATATCATTGACAGATAAGCGATGCTCCTGAAGATGTGCCACCAGAACTCCACGGGGTTTCCAACTTGTCTCCAGAGACAATGCTGGTCTGGTGAATGATCCTGAATTATCAGAATTAGAAATGATGTCACCTGGTATAGATGAGCTGCTATTCATTGAGTCGCTGATGCTCCCATCTCGGTGCATGTTACTGAAATGATTTTCTCTAGTACGTATGCCTGGAACTGAACTTGATAAACTCCCATGCCGGTCAGATCCCAAATTCGCATGTAGTGCTGTCCCTTGCATGGAGTATAATGGTATACCTTTAGGTACACCATCATAAAAGGAACTAGATGCATGTACTGCAGAGCTTATATATGCCGAACTAGCAGAAGAAAAATCTTTAATGTTCAAAGACACATCACTGGACATCTTAGGTCCTCTCAACCTTGCATCATCTTCAATTGTGATTGATGAACCACTTTGTACCATGGCAGGATACCTTCCTCCATGCACCGTCAATTCTTTTTTACCATCACCCTTCAGTAAAATGTCTCCTGCATCATTGACATCCTCTAAAGCTTGGTACAAGACTAATTTTGAGACCGGAGGCTTAATACAAGAAAGAAGAGCAGTTTCTGATGACAATGATAGCGGCTCCCTGTGTAAAAAATGCTTAAGATGTGGAAAAAGGTATACAAAGGTGTCTACAGGCCCTATGCTCTCACTGCAAGCAGCTACAAATCTTACAGCGGACCGTTTAACCCATTGGACTGGATGACACAGCAAGGGAAGAGCCTTTCCAAATAGGCCAACAATTACCCTTTTCCTCAAATAACCACTTTTGCACATCATAGTCAAGCAGTCAAGTACTTTCACAAGCACAACCTCCATTTCATCACTTAGTGCCTGTTCAAGATAGGGCAAGAGATACTCCTCGACACTTCTGGAACCAATAAAATAGCACACGACAACAATCTGACCAAAATAAACTGCACGGAGCTGCTCATCACGGTCATTTAGAAATGCTGGAAGTATGGGAAGAAGAAATTCATTAGTTTGTCTATGTCCGAAGAAGTAACACAGGTAACCTATATCTTGCAGAAGAGCTCTACGGACATTAGGTGTCTGTTTCTGTCCCATTACCAACTCTTGCACTATTTCATAAATAGATTTTCTGAGTCGTGCAAGTTGACCATTAATGCTATCTTGCTGCCTCTTTACTGGTGATTCTAAAGACTGTGATCTGGGAGCTACCATTGATTCCTCTAGAGGCCTAGCATCCTCTATACTCCGAGAACGAAGCAGGAACCTGTAGGCTGTTAAGGCCAACTTATAAATGTTGCTGGCATAGCAAACCCTAACACTCTCCTCTGTATCATCTGGGAGCAAAGAGAGCATTGGAAGGATGTACTCTGGGAATATCTTTGCATCACTGATAGGAAAGTCTTGAATAAGACAAAGAACGTCAGATAGAGTTTCCAAAGCAGCACAGCGGACTATGGCAGCTGGATCTGAAAGCATTGCGATAACATATGGAATAACCAGCTGTAGGCGACTATCATCATCTATGTATGTAGAACAAATCTTCAGAAGTATGAGACTAGCCCTTCTAAGCTCTGGTTTTTTGACACTTCGTATGCACGAGCAAAGTAACGAGGCAAGCAAAACCATGCCTTCACAGCTCACCTTGTACTCTGTTTGTTGGAAAATGTCAAAATTATAGGTATCCGATTGGGCATCATAACTAGACACTAACGCAAGTAGGTTACTCTTTGAGATCTTCTGCAAATGCGAGACACAGTTGTTCTGGCCCATCAAACCACTTTCAGTTCTTCCAGCTTGACAAACCTGCTGCAAGGACTGAATACCATTTGCGTGGGGAACATTGGAAGTAACAGACCGGTTTCTGTCTTGTGTGATCTTTGTACTTGTACGATCGTCCTTCTCCAGTTCCTTGAGGAGGAAATTGAGATCTCCAACAATATGCTTATGCTGTCCAGGAGTGTTTATCTTAACTACAGGTAAACTTTTGACATATTCTTTTGGTGAATTTACAGTTTGCCCTCCGATGCCCATTTTCCCAGACAGTTCATTACGCACAGACACATTAGCAGATCCTTGAATTTTCTCGAGTGTTGAGCCACTTATCATTATATCATGCATCTTGTCAAAATATTCTTGAGTCTTCTCAACCTGTAGAAAGGTATGTATGTTTGGATATCCGTGGTCGAGAATAACAAAGTAGAAGTTCAACATAGATGTAATTGATCCTTACCCTAGCATCTGAGTGAAGCGGAACAATATCTGAGAAAAACTTGTGGAGAAATTTCGAAAAATAAACCGGGAATACAACAGATTCATATTTGTGCAAGTACTTTTTGCATGATAGCCTTTCTTTTGGGTCTAACTGAATCATGTGAAGTACCATGTCACGGATACCAGTATCTTGTATCTGCAAGCACAAATGTAGTCAGCCATTTTTTCTTAATGCATTATCTAATGCTCCACTCCATGACCCAGGAAGATATTACAATGTTGCAAGATAAGAACAGAATAGCCAAGAAAAAACATTTTTTTTGTATGTGTTTTTTCACCTCCTGACAAATTAGGCAAGAAAACTGATGGAATAAAGGACAAGGTTAAACATAACTAATAGCTGGACCAATAATAACCAGAACTAATTGCGCAACACAAAAGGAACATGGAACAATACCAGAAACCTTTTCAAGGGTATGAATAGGGTCGTACTGACCACGCCGATAAGCTAGAAGTTGTGAAAGCTCAAAAAGTGGCTGACCTTCTAGGAAAAGTTCAGCTAGAACACACCTGTAAAGAAGACAAGCCATTTACTATTTGGAGAATAAGGAAACGAAAAATACAGCATCAGTAAACAAGTCTAACGTAGCAAAGAACCACAGAAAAGTTGGAGCTATCGAAGAAAGAAGATTCATTTTCTTAACCAAGGATCCTACCATCCTAGCACATAATCATGCACCAATTTCCTTTAGGGATGTGCAAATATTTAAATGTAGACACCAAAATTGGAGCTATCGAAGAAAGAAGATTCATTTTCTTAACCAAGGATCCTACCGTCCTAGCACACAATCATGCACCAATTTCCTTTAGGGATGTGCAAATATTTAAATGTAGACACCAAAACATACTGAGGATAGGTCTCTCAATTATACCTTAAGTTTGTTTTACTTCTAACTAAGCATTCCTCAATGCGATCAAGTGAATGCAATGTTGTAACAACCATGAAGCCTCAAATTGATCAAAATTATGTTCCAAAAAGATGATCAAAAATATTTTCAAACGCTAACCCAGCCTAAATGTTAAATTTCGTATTTCAGTTAAGGGCATGTCTCAAAAGACAAGATACCGAGTGACAGAAAAAAAAAGCATTTCATTGATAACAATGGCATATATTGACAATAAAGAACAGTTTGTGCATTTGTCTATCAGCAATTACCAGATTTCATGGGACAAGAAAATATGATATATGATTTCCCTCTTTGTCAAATGAGATGCCAAATGATAACACATCCAATGAAATTAAATTATAGAACTGGCATGTTCAAGCAAAAGGCAACGGTGACCAAAGTATATGGGATTGAAAGGTCCTATACTCTCGCCAGGTGAAATGCTGAAAATGGAACAAAACATACTCGTGACCAAATCGACAAAGATTTATAAGAAGAAAATTACCCAAGAGAGAATATATCCATGGATGGTTGCAAAGGTGCATCTGCTGCGACTTGGGTTTCGGCACCATGCTCGTAGAATCTCTGGAAACATTGAGTTAGGTTTATTCAAAAGAGTTGTAGGTAATCAAAGATATGGCATTAAGACATCCAACAGTGCATTGCAAAAATGCAAAGACTGACTACAAATCATAATGTCTTTTCATATTCCCAACCAGGAAGACTACATATGTTATTACATCTCTGGTAATAATGAAAGAATCCAAAACTCCTAGAAAATAGCAATAGTTTACTTGTGAAATGATCAAGTGAATGGGAGTTTTCAACCCATATAGAGATGGCAATATACTTACAAAAATCAACTGCATGTAAACCCAATCACTTTGTAAATAAAATGGAAAGACCATTGATGAACTGAGTCCCTGACACTATACATGTTACTCTAGACTAACAAATTAATACATAATTGTATTAAGTATTAACAGGTTTCAAATTTGTGCATCTGCAATACTGCAACTACATTTTCCCCCGTAATTCCATCATAATCAAAGAGCTCAAACGAGAGTTCCCAATGTAGATTTCATTTTGTTTATGGTAAAACAGAGAAAGCAATTGCCAAAACTTAAAACAGAAGTCTGCATTATCAATAACAGCTCCTAAACGATTTCTTTTAAAAAATGAATGCACTAAAATATAGTAGCACCAAAAGCTGAAACATCACAATGGTGAGAGAAGGGTGTTAACTAAAGATGAGGCCTTGACAGCAACCAGTCTAAACATCACTTATTGAGTAGTTGTTTGAACACATAACAATTTGCAGGCACAAGCAATATACAAAAAACCATTACAATATTAGTGATATGGGTGAAAACTATGCCTATGAGAACAAATAAATAGGGATATCATCGATAAAGAGCATAACGCTTTCAAATATAATTCAGATTAAAGAACTAACCTCAGGTGCTAGGTAGCATCTTCGCCTTCCACCAGTATCAAAGAAGAACGAAAAATCAGATGGATCATCATCCGGGATATAAGTTGGTTTGAAAGATGCGAAGTCCGCAAGATATAGCCAATTCCAGGAGGTAACAAGCACATTCTCACATTTTATGTCACCTAACAAGAAAACTCAGTGTAAACATCAATAGACCAAAAAAATTTACTGCTGATGCACAGTAAACCCTTCTCACCATGGCAAATTCCCTTACTATGGCTCTGCTCCACAGCATGGATTAACTGCACAACCAAATGAGCTATGTTGGCAACCATATCTGGGAACGGAAAGAGAGAATAATAACTCTTACATGTTCCACTAGTTTTAAGTGCGTGACTCATAGCTATACCTAGCTATACAATTTCTAACAGTCACCATAGGATCTGATCATCAACTCTGTAAATGCAAATGATTGTCCAATAACAACCAAGAAAAGGATGGGTCACCTGAAAAGCAAGCCATTTCTTCTCAATTTTACTGAGGAAAGGCCGTGTGCTTAGTCGATCATGCAGGTTGCTGTAGAAATACTGCCTAAGGAGATACGCTGCCTTATCCGTTTGCAACCAAACCTGAAGACATACGATCTCATGTCAGCACGACCCAAAAATGATAGGAGGGCAGAGGCAGATAACTATGTTCACATCCTGATGGATGTGACAACAGCTAAATCTCACTATTTCATACAACTGTCTAGTGTGAAAATATACAAGGACATGAGCATATTCCTAACGTAATCAGAATTTAACCAAACAATAGAGAGTGACATCATACTCTAGAAACCCCTAATGGTATGGCTTGAAAGCCCTAATGACAGTTTACCAAAGGAAACAACCTTTGACTGCCTGATCTGAAATTTCCACCAAAAACACACAGAGTAAATACGCATTATTTTTCTTACAAAATACTACAGTATAATCCACCAAAATACCCTTATGCCACATAACAATGCGCTAAAATCCCACGACCGATTGCGCTAGTTCGTAAAGCACGGGCAAAATTCGATGGATACCACAGCACGCAATCCTCACCTGGAAGGGCCAGACATGGGATCCCTCCAACCCCTCGAAGGAGTTCCTAATCCGCTCCAGCCTCCGCTCATGCTCCTGCGAAACCAGCATCCACAGATCTCAAAACGAGATTTCCAAACCCCAAATCGAGGGGGGGGGGGGGGGGGGGGGGGGGCCGCTCGAGAGTGAAGGGCACGCATGGGCGGGAGACGCGAAGCCTGCCGGTTTTTACCTTGAGGTCGAGGGGCTCGCCGGCGCGCTTGAAGTAGACCTTGACGAGGAGTAGCCCCTCGTCGTGCTTGCAGCGGACGGACTTGAGGAAGCGGCCGCGGCTGACGACCTCGACGAGCACGAGGTTGTACGTGGACGGGAGGTCGTGGAGGTAGTACTCCGTCGCCGACGCCTGCGTCGTCTTGGCGATCTTATTCCCCATCCTCCTCCTCCTCCGCCGCCGCCGCCACCGCCGCAGTTGCCGCTCGCCGCCGGGCTCCTCGCGTTCTGCTTCGTTGCGTGGTGCGTCCGCGATCGGGTGTGTTTCAACCCGTGCGAGTGCCACCGCGACACGGAAGATAAACAGGAGCGGGGGACGAGAAAGCAAACCCAATCCGAATTGCACGCACGCAACAGAATAGAGTTCGACCACAACACTATTATAATTATGTCAAAGTTATATATACCAGTACAATATAATAATTACACATTGTATAGTATTTATATTTAATAAACTGTTAAGACTTTTATCGCTAAATTTATAGTAAAACCGAAAAAAATATAGATGTATTTTGTTAAGAAAAACATAAACCCACCAATTCCATTTAAAATAATTTCAACCCAAAATAAAAACGAGATTTGGAGGGAGAAACGTCCCTCCAATTTTTTAAAAGAAATAATAAGCGTTTTGGAATTGAACACGGGACCTCAAGGTTGGAAACGGATATACAATGCACTGTCAACCGCATCTCATTTCAACTCAAAATACGATGATTCACAATTTTAGTTCTTTTTAACACACAATTCCAATTTTATTTTGCAACAATACATCTTTTCAAGGAAAAAGGGATTACGGTAACACCTGGAAGTAAACCTGGTACCTGGTTTACCATGCTGAACAATGGGAAAACCGAGAATTATCAAAAAAAAATTAAATTATTATTTAAATTTCTTTTTAATTTGATAGGGTTGCCTGCCACTCCAACCGTGCAGTTGGTTAACCTGGGATCTCACGTGCAGCGATAGGTTTTTGCTACTTGCAAAATTATTGGGCAATATTCACTGTCATAAGTACTACAAATTTGTAGTCTACCCTATAATTCACCAATCCTACAAACCTCATTCATCAAATCCGATGATCCAAAATCATCTGATCCTATGCCTCAGATCGACCCACGTTCCCTCCTCAGCCTCACCTCCCAGCGCGCAACCCCTCCCTCCCAGAAACCATCACACGCACCCCCTCCCTTGCAGATATCACGCCGCTTCCACCATGCCGCCATCGAGCCTCTTCGCAACGCCGTCGATAAATCGCAGACCGCCGTCTCCCCGTCTCCGCGCCGCTCCCCGCCTCTCCACCGCGCCAGCGCCGCCCTCCCTCACTCCTCTCGCATCTGAGCCACCTCCATGCCTTCTCCCCTAACCCTAATCCCCTTTCCCCCTCTCCGCCGCCGAACCACACAACGCGCCGTCCCCTGCCTCCGCACTGCTCCCCGCCTCTCCACCGCGCCATCGCCACCCTCCCTCACTCCATTGTGCCGCCCCGTATCTCTCCTTCCCCCAACCTCTCCTCTCGCCCAGATCCCCTCGCCACCACCTCCTCTTGACCTCCTCCATCCCCTGCCACCACACCGCCGAGCTGCTCGCACACCACCACCGCCACGACGACCTCCTCCGCGCCGCCCCTCCGCCGGAACACCGATCTGTGCCACACCGCTACCTCCTCCACCGATCCACGCCGCCACCGCCATGATGACCTCCTCCGCATCGCCCCTCCGCCGGAACACCGAACACCCACGCCCTCGCCGCCTCCGATCTACACCTGAGCACCCGCCTCCCCATAGCTAGATCATCGTCGGCCAGAGTCACGGGGCTCATCGTCGCCAAGCCCGTCTCCTGCCTCGCCGATCTGCTCCGCCGACACGTCGCTGCCTCCTTCAACACGCACCACCACCGCCAACCCAAATCCCCTCCACCACCGAGAGAAGGTACATAAACCCTCCTCCCCTACCGCTCCCCCTTCATGATATTGTTGCAAAAAAAGTCCCGCACACATTTTTTTCAGAATATTAAACATATCTAGAAGTGAAAATCACAGGCATGTTTTAGAATATTACATCCACATGCATATATGCATAAAAATCAATTGTACATTGAGATAACATGCCTTAACAAATTTGTGGTCGGATCAATAGCAAAAGCAGTATCTCTATGCGGCAGACGAACAAACATTTAGTTCCAATTCAATGATTCTTTCGTAACAGGCAGCTTAGAGTCAGCATTATTTTTTCTACAAAGTAATAAAGGCAAGTGGATAACTAAAACATTTATGCTTTGAACTCACTCTTTTTCCTTACCCACTGTTGCTAGAAAAGTGCATTACAACGAAGATTAAACAATACAGAGATTAAATTTAATTTATGGACCCATGTGAGTGAAAATGGAATAGAATGTCGATTTCCATTTCAGCACAGAAATGTAGATTAGGCTTCCTTTGTTAAAGCTGGGTCGTTTTAATCGATATGATATCTACATTAATGTAGATGGTACATGCAGTACATTTTGTTTTTCGTATGTGAATTCTTATGTGGTTCAGTTCATGTATATGAGATTCTATAAATTTATAGGTTATAGGAAAAATTGAGCACGTAATGTAATCTTTTGGTTCTATTCTACCCAATTGAACTGATTAATTTGGGAGTCTAATACTGTTTGTCAAGGAAAATCAGTGTTTATTTAGACTTATTAGAGAAGAGCAAGAATACTTCTATTATTCTAAGAAAAATGCTTATATTATGACAGGAGCACCAACATTGATTGATAATTATTTATTTCTTTTCACTTTTATAAAAGGGCAGGAACGCTTCTGATTTTTCCAATTATACATGGTATGGTCTTAGGATGGTGGTAGCTTTACATTTTAACAAGTTCAGATATATCGAGGATTAGACAATAGAATCAGTCAATCAGCAATAGTGAGCACCTCACAAGCTAAGAATCATCTCCATTAATCAAACCTTACCTGGCAGATAGGAGATCAAATATTTTCATTCTAAACTTTTTAGAGATTTTTGAGACAACATCAAACTTGCCTTGTCATTCCTGGTTTTGAACTGCTCTGCATATAAAACTTGGAGTGCTTTTAGATGTACTAAATCCCTTTTCTTTCATATCTTTGAGAAATTATCTCACTTCATGAAATTATCGGATTGAATCATTACTGAATCAGGCCAACAATGAAACATTATGGTAATATGGTTGCATGATTGATCTCTTAGCTGTGCTGGTCACTTGGCAGAGGCTGAGGGAATGCAATTGATGCAATTAATTTGGGATACAATATCGATGGTCTATATTTAGAGGCTATTTTTCTGTGGTACTAATTGCTACACCAGGAATTAGATGGTTTCAGAAAATACAAGAACTATGATGATATTGTACCCATGTGGCCTTAGACTATGATGATATTGTACCCTTAAACTATCGTATATCATCGTAGCGTGAGCACGTGCATTGTGTAGCTGTGTGTATAACATATGACCTACAATTGAAAGAAAAGGGTTTAGATAAGTCACAACCATTATGACTATATTAAATGAGTGATGAGCAGAGCTTTGATTTAGAGATTCTAGATTCTATATTAAATGGTTTGCGCTTTTGTAAGGTAACCAGAGTTAGATAGTACTTTTTTTTTTCTGAAAATGATGGCAGTGCCAGCATCATGATACATATATTCTTCTTTTTTATGGAATGATAAATCAGATTCAGGGATACGCTGCAACATTGATCTCCTCGCCCTAGATGATAGTCCAGAGCATTCTTTTCATATTTATATATCTGATACACTTTTTTATAGCTTTCTAGAAATCCAGAAAAGGAATGTATCTGGATCATTTTACCCTTTTATACTCAAGAATTTCATCTTATTGCAGATTCAGTAGAAGATCAATAGTAGCTTGAGTTTTGAGCTGAGAAATATAACGACATCCCCTGACGCCGCCAGGCGCTGGCGCCGTTTTCAAGTGCGCCGGCTCGCCACGTTCTCCTATAGGTGAGATATTTTGAATCCGTCGATGACAATGCAGAAATGAAATGATAATTTGCTGCGATGGAACTATTTATTCACTGCATATTTTTTCGGAACAATTTCATTTCATTGTGCGGAGCAAAATTTATCTAAATAGCTCTGTTTTGATATGCATTACCAAATTAGTATTGGAAGATTAGGATGTCAAAAGCTGCAATTTCTAAGTTGAATCTAACACATATTTCATTTCTGGCAACATATAAGTTCGATCTATATATGACAGATTTTCTGGCAACATATAGGTTGAATCTAACATATATTGCATTTCTGGTAACATATAAGTTCGATCTATATTATGTTAATTTGTATCTACCAGTGAGTATATACAGAGAAATGCTCAGATAAGGTTGTACTTTATTATGCTTATGATTATTTCTTCGTGTCCTCCAGATTGACGGCGCCACCATCGGAACCCTCTCCACCACTCCACGAACACAGTAATCATCACTCGGTCGCTTTCCTTCAACCATTACAGTTCAAATTCAATTTACGATATGTAATGCAGAAGCCATTAGAATAAAGTACTATGGGCTTATATGTACGCTGCTGCCTTATTTTCATTTACTGATCAAGATTTGTCATTTTTATCGGATGAACTACAGCTAATGAACTACGATTGCTGGGTTATGTTATTTTTCTACATGTTTATCGGATGATTGTTGATTGGTACTTGCCATATCTAACTATGTATATCCATGTATTTTTACTATGTATTCCAATATTCAAGTATATATGCCTACACTTTTATGATCACATAGTACTGTTTGCAATAAATCTGCTATATAGTCAAATTGAAGGGGAAAAACCTTTATATTTCTGTGCTGAAATGGAAATAGAAAAATGGCATAGTTGTTTTTAATATACATTGGGCTGTCTGAAATTTAGAACACTGAAATATACATTGTAGTTTTCCCTTGACTTTGCTTCTTATATGAGTGATTAACTGAATTTATTACTATATGGTTAATAGTTTTTGAATTGTACAATGGAAATTGGGAGTTTTCTATGTTTAAAAAAAGTTTGAATCTTAGAATGGTAAGTTTTTAAAGTAACCTGAAAATGTTAATATGGAGCATGCCGGCATCTTGCTTTCAAAAGTTCTTTGAGGAATTCAGAATATATAAATGTAACAGGTTAATAATTTCTTTGATCCTTTTTGTTATTTAATGATTGCAGGGTGTGGTTGACGTGCTTTCTTCTGGAGAGAAGTGGTTTGGCGGTTGGTAAGAGGGTTGTGCTACCTCGCTCTTTTCCTGGAGGTGATCGCGACATGCAACGAAAGTTTCTCAATGCGATGGCTCTTGTTCAGCGTTTTGGGAGACCAGACTACTTCATCACAATGACATGCAACCCATACTGGAATGAGATAATGGAAAATCTCGAACCTGGCCAGTTACCGCAAGATCGACCAGACCTTATCGCAAGAGTCTTTAGGGCTAAGCTGCGTGACATGCTGGATCTATTTGTGAAGAAAAAATATTTTGGGGAAGTTCAAGCTTATGCGCACGTCACTGAGTTTCAAAAGCGGGGACTTCCACATGAACATATCCTGTTGATCATGAAGTCAGGTAGTAAATTGACAAACCCAGATGAGTACAACAAATACCCTGTTTTACATCGTCTTGTCATCAAGCTATGTTGCATGGACCTTGCGGTGCACTAAACAAGAATTGTGCTTGTATGGTGGACACAGGCATATATGAGCACACGGGCCATTCTATCCACTAAAAATGATTATGTGGACAAGCTGAATGCAAATATGATCGATAGATTTCCAGGCGGGCTAAGGTTTATCACAGCTTTGACTCTGTTGATGACGACCCTCACAATAGCTATCCTCTGGACTTCCTTAACTCCATCACTCCAAATGGTCTCCACCACACGAGCTAATAGTAAAAATCAATTGTCCCGTGATTCTTCTTCGCAACCTTGATCCTAATAATGGATTGTGCAACGGAACTAGACTGATGGTAAGAGCATTTCAAGATAATGCAATTGATGCGGAGATTGTTGGTGGACAGCACGCCAGCAAAAGGGTGTTCATCCCGCGGATTCCTTTGTCTCCCTCTGACGACATATCTCTTCCATTCAAATTTAAGAGGAAGCAATTTCCAATACGTCTAAGTTTTGCAATGACCATTAATAAATCACAAGGACAAACCATCCCAAATGTAGGGATTTATCTTCCAGAGCCCGTGTTTTCACATGGTCAACTATATGTCACATTATCAAGGGGTGTGTCAAGGGAAACAACAAGGATTTTAGCAAAGCCAAAGAAAGAAGTTGACCCCACAGGGAAGAGCACTAAGAATATTGTGTATAAAGACGTTCTTGACTGGTGAGCAAAGGTAGGTTCGCATTATCAAAGTAAATTCGAAAACATATTTTAGAAGATACTAAATTGTTTATTGGACTGTTACTCACCATCATCCTCTTGTTTTGTACAGCACACCATCACTTCCCAAGTGGAATATTATGATTATCTTCTACATACCATCTCATACTACATGTGTTAGTTTGTACCGGGCTGATAACCTGACTATTTTAGTAATCTTGAATGAAGATGTTAATGCGATGACCAACAATTGTTATATTGTTATACATTGTGAAACTATTATTTCGATATGTATATCATATCATACTGTTATTTGACTTAATATGCACGCCCTCATGCTATGTCCTCAGTGGGCTACGGCTGGCGTGTGCCTTGAGTGACAAATAGAAAAATCATTATGTTATATTTTATAATACGCGCATGGGATGATTAAATATTTTATATAAAAACCGTTGTGAAGAAATGTTGTGTGTCACAATGAAATAAAAAGTATTTGTATTGTATAAAATATATATGGGACACACCGATAGTTCCTACCATAAAATAAAATATAGTTGCACGATAATATAAACCGCCACTTCCGTCGACGCCGACTCCGCAACAACTGCCATTGCCCTATATAATTCTTGTAAACGCTACGGTGGAAAAATAATATACATACTCATCGTGACAATAGAAAACTAAAAAAATATCTGTCCCATTATCTCCCAGTTTGAATTTTCTTTTGACAAATATTTTTTTCTAGGGTTCGTCCGTACAATTGAAAAAGTTAAAAATCTTTCATATTTAATTAATTCATGATATAATAGAAAGATAGTGCATATGAACCATGTAAAATATCTTTATATTACTCATCCAATAAATTAAAGTTTGAATGAAAATATATGTTTGTCGTACCAACGGAAAAATAATTGTGCTGAGTATCGCACTGCCAACGTAAAAAATATTAGTGACATTATCTCCCAGTGTTGTATTTAACATTAAATATATTTAGTGTACAACATGAATTCAATTAAATTTCAAGTGTACATATCAAATAAAAATAACTTTTGCTAACATGAAATTTTAAAAATTATTTAAGATAAAAATATAATTGCACTGTAGCGTTTAGCACGGGCATATTACTAGTAGTACATAGGTATACTAGCAAAATCTACTATAAGATGTCTCTCGATTTAGTTTTAACAAGTGACACTGGCCATACATGAGAGAACTACACGTCCACAGACGAATTAAAATCTTGTTGGCAACAATGTCATGCATGTCATTCTTTTTCTTCTTATAAAATTTTCTCTTAAAAAATTTATTCAATTGCACTGTTATATTCGTTGTAATTAAATCTTTATAAAAAGATCTTACATGATTATATTTTGATAAAATAATATCTATATTATAAAATACGTTTATCACATATATAAGTTACTTTTATTGTATATATAAATTACTTTTAGATTTAACTAAATTACTTTTTATATATTCATAATGCTCTAAGTTGATTACTTTTATTATTATTTTTAGTCAATTTCGTAATTTGTACTTATTAAATTTTATTTCTAGATAGATCCATGTTTTTATCCCTGTAACAGATTTACTTCTTGTAACAACTTAGTTCCATTTTATGTTAATTTACTTTATGATTTATGTAAATTACCTTTAGGTTTTATTGAATTTTCTTTCATAAATATATGTATTTAAAAATCTTCTCTACACTTTACTTGTGAATTTACTCCACATAATTTCTTATTTTAACTCAGTCATTTACTTCTATTGCATGACTAAGTTACTTATATAATTTAAATAAATTACTTTTCAATTAAAAAATGTTTGAATATATTTAACATGGATCTTGTTTTGTCACATATTTTGAGTGGAGTATAATAATGCAAATAGATCTTAAAAATAATATATGATTTAAAAGATATAAGTCATTAAAGAGGTTAAAAAATCTACATTATTGTATTTTTTTCGTTAAAGAAGATTTATTCCTCGGATGGAGTGGTCGCTGGTTTAACTACCGGTTGTGTAGTGATATCCTACTGCAAATTATGCCCAAGAAAGAAGCCCAACGTAGAAAAAGCCCAACTTCTCGGAACCGTACAGCCCATCAAGCAAATTGCACCAACCATCGAGACATCGCGCGAAATGGCGACGCGCCGAACCGGCGCTTGCACTGCCCAAGAGACTTCGAAGTCGAACACAGCGTATTTTGTATAAAACCCCCACAAATCCACAAATTATTCACAAGGCAATTTGAAGATAAAATGTGATGACTCACGATTCCAGGTTGGTTTTACAACAGCGCACATTGTCTCGTCTCAGATAGACTTCAGACTGGTTTTGCGCGCTTCATTGGAAGAACCACGGTGCCACAGTATATCTGAATGAAACCACCATTTCATCTGAATGAAACCATTTGGCTGATGTAGAGGCCGGGTTGTTTAATCCACTATCTAAAAAAAAAACTGAATGAAACCATCATCCTACAACATGCTTGATCAACACTGCACAAAGGATAAAAAGACCACACTGTCGCAATTCATGGTATGTTCAGGCTTGGTATGCCAATGCTCTGAACTAGTAACTGGAGTCCTGATTCTAGGCGAGTATCCCAGCTTAAGGCAACAAAGAAGAAGCACCAATACACAAAAGCTCATGTTAAGGATTGATAAGACCCTGCAATGGACAAACAAATATTGTTACCAACCTTTGACAAATAACAAAAGAAAAAGGAGCGGATCGTTCACACAACGGTTCTTACTATATTATACCTCTGTGTTAACTGGAATTATGAGCCAGCATCTTCACTTCCATTCGTGGACTCTAGAATTTTTATCAGTTAATCAACAGGACAAGAATAATGGATGCTTGTGAAGAGCGAGCAGAAAAGGATAATAAATACCGTGAACAGCTGCCAAATTTTCTTCTTTGTACACTCCAAGAGGTGAGCCACGCACCGATAAGAGCATCTCACCTTTTCTAGGTAACCTTACAGTTTTTGGTGTCATCTGTAAAGAGAGTCGAGTCTCACAGCCTACTCATGAATCATGATCATGTTACAAACACAAGATTAAAACGAAAAACATATTTGTCCCATTTGTTTGTGGTGAACACGATCCCCTGGCTTTGTAATGTAGTAACATGTATATCATTTTTAATAAACATGGAAAGGTTAAAACACAGACCCCAGGTGTTTGGAGAGCATCTGCTGCTCCTGCCAGTTGAGCTTCAGGGTCAGGTAACTCACTCCAAGCCTTCAAAGCAACAGAAAAAATGAGAAGATCAGTAATGGCTAGAGCAGAAATATCTGATACCAATATAGGAAAAACACTTACAAAGTCATTAAAATTGAAAGCTGAGATCTCCATAAAGCTTTTCCGAACTGCACACATCATACAAGGTAACAAAAATGTTTAAGGCAGCTGCTTATTATTTGATGCCTATAAACATAAAAACCATCAATAGGTAGAGAACATGGTTGAACCTGAATCCCCTGAGAATTGAACACCACCAACATTTGGTAATGAACAGATTGAAGCTCGAAAAATCTTGTCATCACAGTTATCTCCAAATATTCGATTGTCCCAATCTTTCCATTTCAACTCAAACTCATTCTGTTCTTCATTCCAGAAGAGCAATATATTGGGCAAGTTCTCCTGAAGATATTGCAAGGTGCATGTCTCTTGTTGCTCCTTGGAAATGCAGGACTGAACCAAACGCAACCGATTAAGTATGCTCTCAATCTCTGCTTCTTGAAAAGCTTTAATGGCAGCACTCCGATGTTCATCTATTTATCACGGAGAGTGGGTTAGTATTGGAATCATGATCACCACATAAACAATATACCTATGCTATGAGCTTTTGGTTTATCAAATACTACTAGGGAAGACAGCAGGAAAGATCAGGCAATGATCTTCAATAGTTAGAAGTTCCCCCTTAAAAAAGTGGCAGCTCTAGTTGAAAAACACATATTAAAGCCAAAAGACTAAGAGTCAATACTATTATTTGTTTGCCTAGATTTCGAGCCTTCTCAAACATTTATTTCAACCTTCAGCACCAACTGCAACACTACATGTAGCACGCATATTTTGAAAAAATAATGATAACGCAGTGATTACACCTTTGATGAAATTGTAAGATAACTGGGTAGTGAATCCTTCATAACTGTGTCAACTCTCGAACCAAATTCGACGCAAAACTACAGTTGCTTGTTAAATGTAGTTTGCGCAATCGCATTGTATATATGTGCTGCAGTAAAAGAAGAACGGCACAGAGCTAAAGTAATAAGATTGGTTTTGTCTGCACCTTTAGTTGTTCCTTAGGGCCTGCCACCCTCGGAAGCGTACAATACGGCAGAGCACAGACAGAGAAAAAGAAAAACATAGCACGGTGGTACACTATTGAAGTATACTAATCACAGCTCAATTAAGCCATTCTTTGACAAACCAACCAAAATGCATCACAAATTTTTCCTCAAAAGAAAAAAAAAAAGAACATCACAAATCACAGACAACCAAACCACCACCGGGTTGCAACCCAACCTATATAATTAGAACGGCGGACTACATGCTACTGCTAGATGCCAAACAGAACAATAATCCAGGAAAGGGGAAAAGTAGGGATTAGAGGCGCCGTACGTTGCTGGTCGTTGAGCCACCTCAGCTGCTCCCGCAGCGGCGCATCGGCCGCCGGCGGCTTCTGCTCGGCGGCGACCCGCCGCTTCCTCTTCGGCGGCATCGCGCGGGGCTTCCGCTCCCCTCGAATTCGTCAGGAAGACCTCGATGAAGGAAGGAAATCGGAAGAACCCTCGCCAACTCGCGAGCTTTGTTTGAACGGCGAGGCGGGGGTGGGGAATTGGGGATTCCGATCCCGCAATAAAAAAAAAAGTAACAGAGAGAGGGAGAAAAAGCTTCGGCCTGAAAAGGCCATGGCCCGGTAACCTGAGTTAGGCCCTCTCGGCCCATGGATCGCTGACGTGAAAGGCCCATATAAGGCCACCCATTTCAGCCATCGGCCCATCCTCCGTCTAAAGGGGCCCACCAATGGCAAAAAGAACACTCTAGGACCATAATATCTACCACTTGTCAAAATACATGTGATTTTGTACAATTTGAACCTGGGATTAGTGAAATTTACTCTCTTTTTTTTTAAGGAAAAAAACTTCGAGCACCTGAAGTTTAGTGCTTGGATGGATCATGGACAGAGACAATGTAGCTAAGTGGCAACTGCCAATGAGCAACACTGTAGCCATCTCCTAATAGGGAGGAACACGCAAATTATGGGGATAATGACAGCACAGGACAGGAACACAAGGGATGCTTCTGTCTCTCAAACACATCATGCATGCAGTGATGCAGATGATTCCTCTACTGTCTTTCTCAATCATGTGCCCCTTGACAATCTGAGGCCATGAGGATCAGAGGAACTCAAAAGCTATCCTCCTAACAGCTGCTCCCTATGTGCATCTCCATGGATTTGTCTGGCCCCAACAACTCGAGGAACAACAGGTTTTGTGTCCTTTTGTCGACTTACCCTTCCTTTCTGCAGAAAGACTGGGACAGCAAACTGGCTAAAAGCAAAGAATCTGTGTCATGGATGCCACTGGCAAATCGTTTACATGCTCATCAAATCGGAATCAAAACAAATGCAGCTATGGAAAACCTTCCTAGGTAGTAACAAGTTCAGACCTTTAATAACAGTAACATAAGCAGTGGAAAAAATGCTAGGGGATTAATACCACTTACTATCAGTAACAAAGTACTAGTTTCATTTTTACATGCAGTCCACTTCATTCATGCAAGGGAGAAAGACAACTTCAGACCTCCGTTATTACTTTTTCTTTTTACCGGATCGACCAAAGGTTGGCCGACCAATTTCATTAAGAATGAGAGAAAATAAAGTAAACCAATAAGTTACATTGATATGAGGATGCCGAGCCAGCGGGAGCACAAACCCCCGACTGATAGTTTCCAAGCAAAAGAAAACGGAAAACTGAAGAACTCTCTCACCCACATAGCGGATTACTCGCTAGTTTGGGAAAAGATCCCAGATACCCTCCAGATCTCAAATTCCTCTTTTAAGTCCTGGACTAACAAATTTGGTGTATTGGCTATATTCTGAAATACTCATGCATATCTTTCCTTCCAGACCAGCCAGCAGATCAACATGAACAGCAGTAAAAATCCGCCCTGTAACACTTCCGAAAACGTAATCTGACCACCAGCCACCACTCAGAGAGTCGTCGTCCCTTTGGAAGGAAATCGGTAAGAGAAACAGAGTATAAATCGGCTTCGGAACTGCATCGGCTACGGTGTGCATCGGCTGATATTGAATCGGACAAGGAAGCCGATGTAGCCGATTCCGACAAGGGGATGTTGGAACCATTGTCGGGTTCGTTTAAAGTGCTTCATGAGGATTGTCATGTATGGATTGAGTCCGAAAAAGGCAATTGTATCTATTAATTAGGAATAGTTTGTTAGTTTCCTTTTAATTTTAGGAAAGTGTGTTTAGTGTCCGATAAGGACTTTATGTGTTTCCTTTTATCTTTAGGAAAGTTTGAGTCGTGTCCGATATGGACTAGTATCTACTCATGGGTATAAATATGTACACCTGGGGTCTATGTAAATTATCTCTTGATCAATACAACTTCGGCGCATCGCCACCTTTTACCTTTTTACTTGCGACGAGTTCTTGTTTCAAGTTGGGCTGCATCGACTTCGATCTCCGACGAGGAGTAAGGCTTGTTATGGAGGCTTGCATTATCGGGATTAGTGCTTCCATCGCTTCGACACTCTAATCTTGTTCATGTAAGTCGTCGAGTTATCATATACATTATATAATCTAGATTGACAATGTTTTCTACTTGCATCGGCCGATCTCTATCTAGGGTTTTGTCGATATCGGCTAGATTACTTTGTTGATTTAGATTATATAATGTATCCACCACCCTGAAAATCAGTCAAAAGCTTGATTGTCTAGATATTATATTTCTTTTCATACTTAGTGCTGCATCAGTTAAGTTTGATCTACTAAGTCGTGCTTAGAACCATAATCTCTAGCCTGCTTCTTGATTGCCAATAAGGGTTTCATCGGGGTTTCAGCCGATGAGTTATCTGGACGTTGCATCGGCTTACAAGGATTACTTACAAAGTTGGTTTTAGCCGATGACAACAAAGGTTTCACTGTTTATATAATCATTTGGATCTATTGACATCGGACCACCAGCCGATGAATGCTTCAACCTTCGGATCAGTGCTTATTTAATCTATCATTACTAGCCGATTGGTTTCTTCTGGATTATATTATTGTTTTATTACATTATCATCAACCGATTATCTTTATGTCATTATTTGCTCAAATATCAAGACCTATACTGGATATCGGCTGTTATCGGCATCGGCTGGAATCACTCCATCGGCTTGTCAGCCGATCGGCTATCTTTTGATCTTCAATTTATATATCTTGTCAGTTGCAGGATCAAACTGACTGGCACGCCCGCATCTCATCATTATTTTGGACCTGCACTGGAGCTAAGCAGATCTCCCAGGCCGTCGTGTTTTTACGTCAACAGTTGGCAAAGAAGGTTGCTGGGTGGAAACCAAAGATGCTATTGATTGATGGAAGGTTATGTTTAATCAAATCTGTGCTCATGGCTTGACGGTGCATTATTTGTCAGTCCTGCAGTTGCCGGGCGATAAAGAACATTGAGCGCAAGTGTCGCGGGTTCTTATGGAAGGGACAAGAGGAGGTGAGCGGCGGGCACTATCTGGTCTCCTGGAGGAAGGTCAGCATGCCCGTCAAGGAAGGAGGCCTCGGGGTCAAAGACTTGGATCTCTTTGTTCAGGCCTTGAGACTCAAATGGCACTTTTGACGATTGAATTTGGTAAACATGTGAATCGGAAACGGGATCCAATTTGAAGTGGATTTGGAGATATGCGGAATTCTCGGAAACAGAGTGCGCATCGGCTGGAAGTCTGTATCGGCTGATACCGAGTTCAACGTGGTTAGCCGATACAACCAATATTGGTTAAATTGGTTACATGATCAATGTCGGATTCAGAAGAAGGATTTCGATGATATTGTCATATAAGGAATAGAGTCCAAGGTAGCAATTGTATATATTAATTAGGATTTTATGTAAATTCCTTATAGATATTTTCGGTAAGAGTCCGCCTAAGGGACTTGTTTATCGATTAGAGTTGTGTTAGGGAAATATGAGTCGTGTCCATCACAGACAAGTTTGTATATTCGGGTATAAATGTGAGCCCCGAGGTCTTGTAAATAAATAACATCAATTCAATCCAATTTCGGCGCATCGCCACCTTTTCTCGTTACTTTGTTTCGACGAGTCCTTACTTTTGAGTCGAGCTGCATCGGTTTTGATCTTCGATAATGAAGTAATTTCTTGTTATGGTTGTTTGCGTTCTCGGGATTAGTGCTTACATCTTTATGACACTCTAATCTTGATCACGTAATCCGTCGAGTTACCATATACATTATATAATCTAGATTGACAATGCTTTCTACTGGCATCGGCCAATCTCCATATAGGGTTTCGTCGATAACGGCTAGATTGATTTGTTGACTTGACTATATAATGTATCTACCATCCTGAAAAAGACAACCATCGGTTTGATTGTCTAGATGTTATGCTTCTTTTTTTACTTAGTGCTGCATCAGTTAAGTTTGATCTACTAAATCGTGCTTAGAATCATAGTCTCTAGCCTGCTTTATGGTTGTTAATAAGGATAGTGTCGGGGTTTGTTGATGAGAAAAACACACACTGACCTGAGAGATTTGCTTTACTCTAGTGCAGGTCCAAAAGTTACTTTTAGGTTCGAAGGGCGTGCCAGTTGATTTGATCCTGCAATCAACAAGAAGAAACATGCAAATTTATTAGTAGACGATAGTCAATCGGCCAGCTAGCCGATATCGTATCGTGATGTAACCTAGCTGATGCAATAAAGCATGAATCGGCTGTAAGGTTTTTATCAATAATAAGCTAACCCTAAACTTGGTACATCAGCTGAAAAGATCAATATTACATAATCAATATATCAATATAACTTTAGAAATAAGCAATTGGGATAGATCGGACTGAACCGAGATAGTATAAATTGCCCGAGTCTAAAATAACATGAAATAACGATTATATATACTTATGTCATAACCGAAGTCCAAATTTAAGCATGTATCGACTATAGTTCCGATACAACCATATGCTAGGATATTCTCTGGCAACAACTATATTTAACTAGTATCAATCAGATTGATAGCAAGTCCAATACATTTATATTAGATTAGATCCTAATATAAGGGGCAGATATAGAACATTAAACAAAGTATGAAACTATGTAAAGCATCTATACCAGGTAAGATCGGCTGAAATCCCGATATCATCCTTATTAACAACCATAAAACAGGCTAGAGATCATGATTCAGAACACGACTTAGTAGATCAAACTTAACTGATGTAGCACTAAGTATGAAGAGAAGCATGATATCTAGACAATCAAGCCGATGGTTGCCTTTTCGGGATGGTGGATACATTATATAATTCAAACCAACAAGACAATCTATTCGTTACCAGCAAAACCCTAGATAGAGATCGGCCGATACGAGTAGATTGCATTGTCAATCTCAATTATATAACGTATATGATAACTCGGAGGTTTACAAGATAGAATTAGAGTGTCATAAAGATGTAAGCACTAATTCCGATAATGGAAACCGCCATAACAAGACATACCTCTTCGTCGAAGATCAAACTGATGTAGCTCGACTCGAAAGCATGAACTTGTCGAAAGTAGAAAACAAAAGGTTAGCGATGCGCCGAGATTGATTGAACTTGGTTCTTGTTTATTCACATGACCTTGGGTCTATATTTATACCCGAAAATACAAACATTGTTCATCACGGACATGACTCATATTCACCTAATATAAATCCAACTAGCGAACAAGTCCCTTAGGCGGACTCTTACCGACAATATTTATAAGGAAAAATACATATATTCCTAATTAATAGATACATTTGCTAATTTTGGACTCCATCCTTGCCTGGAAACATTGTCGCAAACTCTCTGTCGAATCCGATATCAACTTCACATGCGATATCGGCCATATCGGCTATCTAAATCGAACTCGGTTTCCAGCCGATACGGTCTTCAGCCGATGCGCAGTCCGTTTCCGAGATCTCTGCATATCTTCGAATCTGCTTAGGATTGGATCTTGTTTCCGATTCACGAGCTTGCCAAATTTTATCGTCAACAGGGTTTAAGCCGATCTTACCTGGTATAGTTGCTTTACATAGTTTCACACTTTGTTTATTATGCTATATCTGCCCCTTATATCAGGATCTTAACTAATATAAATATATTGAACTTACTGCCAATCTAATTGATGGTAGTTTGATATATTTGTTGTAAGAAAATATCTTAGTATAAGGTAGTATCGAAGCTATAGCCGATACATGCTTAAATTTGAACATCGGCTATAATATGAATACATATAATCGTTATTTCATGTTATTTTAGACTTGGACAAGTTATACTTTCTCGGTTAAGTCCGATCTATCCTAATTGCTGATTTCTAAAGTAATATTGATTTGTAGATTATATAATATTAATATTTACGGCCGATGGATCAAGTTTAGGGTTGATTCATTATTAATAATATGTCT
Organism: Oryza punctata; assembly: GCA_000573905.2. Lineage (NCBI taxonomy): Eukaryota > Viridiplantae > Streptophyta > Magnoliopsida > Poales > Poaceae > Oryza > Oryza punctata. The sequence continues at coordinate 40,477,074 of CM002489.2, forward strand.
TACAGCCGATTCACCTAACAATGCATCGGCTAGGTTAAATCGTGATATGACATCGGCTTCCTAGCCGATTGATTATCGTTTACTAATAATATTTGCATGTTTTATCTTGTTGATTGCAGGATCAAATCAACTGGCACACCCGCATCTCACCATCATTTAGGATCTGCACTAGAGTAAAGCAAATCTCTCAGGTCAGCGTGTGTTTTTTGCATCAACAGGCGCGTGAAGCAGCTTGATCAGAAAGAGAGGCCTGGACTATGGCGGGTTTCCGTCCCAGCGCTGACATCGATGTCATGATAACTCAGTGGCTGAGTACATTGTAGGTAATGGGTTGGACACCGATTTTTGATCGACAAATTGGACAGGAAAGGATGTTTCGTGTGGAGGTGGCCCATTCTGTTCTCTTACGTCCGGCGCTCAAAGATCTCGGGGTTGCCCAAGCATTGGTGAATCACAGATGGACACGGGATTTGCAAGGCTCGCTATCAAATGAGGTGATGGGTGAGTTCTTCCAACTTTAGGATGAAATCCGGGAAGTAAACCTGGATGAAACTGCGGATGAAATTAGGTGATTATTATTGTATTTTGGGACGGAGGGAGTAGTACGTTGGCTACGTTAGTTCAGACGACGTGAAAGTTGAGAGATTTAGGATGTGCAGGGAAAAGATTGATTTGTCTCGTGATAAAATGGGAAATGATTCAGCAGAGGAAGGAAGCAAAGATCGAGTGGTGTGTCGCACGATTCAGAAGCACAGATAGGAGGAGCAGCTTTCGCACCGAGTTCGAGCCGCTGAATCATGCCCAGCGCGACACGCAGATATGAATGCAAGCTGCAGCAGGCAGGCAAACAGCAACACCACTGGTCAAGACTCAAAAGAACACACACTCTTTTAGCCTCCAATAGAATCAAGTACTCAATACACGGTGCATTGGTGGTGACCAGGGTTTACATTACCATTTCCAACATGAAAACCGGTCCCAACAGGTTAAAACTGATGATTTTCGATCAACTCCGTACAAAAACCAGCTAAAACCGATCGGTTTTCACGAAACTTGTTAATCATGACGGTGACATTGCAGAGACGCTGTCCTAAACCTCTGAACCTAAACACAAACCACACGGTCCAATCAACCAATCACTGAGCCTGAAACTGGGGTGAATGACAGAAACACACAATGCCCTGCAAGTTTCAGGGAGAGGCTGACCGGAATTGGCAAGTCATGTGGAGGCACATGCCGGCCATGATGAGGTGCATCCTCCCTAGATACTCATATCGTCGTCGTCGTCGTCGTCTTCATGTACATGTTCATGTCACAACACTCACAATCACAAGCGCATAAGAAAGGACGCCCACACTACTCTGATATATATGATATGATCGGTTTTGCAGCAGCTAGCATATGCCATGATCGATCACCACGTTAATTATCTGCCGTTTTCGGACGCTTGCGAGAACAAGGCGCCGCCCCTGGCCTACTTGGAAGAGTCAAGTTTAGAGGAGAGAAAAATTTTCAGGTCATGGCATTCGTCATGCATGAGGAGCAGATAAGTCTATCCAATCATCATCATACTGATATTTGCCTGGTTTAGACATGATTTAGATCAGTGATTAAACAAAATCAACCTCTTGTCTGAATATGATTGCTTCAGGGATTAAGATAGTAAAACTCTTGAGAAGTGGAGAGCTTCATTATTTGGTTCGTTTCAGTTAAGCATCATTCAGAATCTTCAGCTTGGTGGTGCACTCGTGCATAAAACTGTCATGTGGATCATCAGAAGATCAGAAATGCAACAACTCTGAAAAAAAATCTCATCCGCTGATCAAGAGCAAATCCGAGATCAGGATTCTGAATAAAAGGCTGAATTTTTACTCTATGCTGGATGCTAATAGCCTGCCTAATAATACTACTTGGTAGTAATATACACGTACTAGTGGTGAAGAACTGAAGAACACGTGTGGCTTAAACTAATATGGTGGAGCTCAATGCATTCTCACTAACCACACAGGCATTCGGATGCAGTGCTCGTCGGTGCAAGAACAGAGTGTGCCACTGATCGAGCCAGAGGCGATCGAGATGGCATTCTCGGACACAGTGCTAAGCTGCGAGCTAGCTAGTAGCAGATCTCCATGGAGAAGTTGGAGTCGAGCAGCTCGTCAATCATCTGCTCGATGTGCTGCTCCTCGAGGAACCTGCCGCTCCATTCCGCGCCGTACGTCGTCGTCGTGGTCCGCGCGTCGGCGGCGGCGGCGGCGGCATTGCCCAGCGGCGTCGCGGCGGACGCTGCGGAAGCCGGCGTGGCCACCGCGGCGGTGGCGCCGGCCTCCCTCTGCCGCTGCGTGGCCTGCACGGACGCCAGGTTGAACCGGTGGAGCTTGGCGACGAGCGCGGCGGAGAGGAACGAGGACGACGCGGCGGCCACGGCGGCCGCCGACGCGGTGGCGTCGGCGAGCGGGAAGTTGGTGCGCGCGCGCGGCCCGCACATGATCCTCGCCGCCTCGTCGTAGGCCCGCGCCGCGTCCTCCGCCGTCTCGAACGTGCCCAGCCATATCCGCGTCTTCCTGCAAATTAATCACCACCACCATGAGCGACCCTTAACAAGCCAAGAAACGCTCGCCGACGCCGACGACGAAGAACAAGAAGACGACGATGTCGCGCGCGCAACGCACGCACGTACAGGAGAGGGTGGCGGATCTCGGAGACCCAGGAGCCCCAGTGGCGCTGCCGCACGCCGCGGTATCGTTGCTGCGGCCGAGCCATCAGTTTGTAGGCTTGTATCACACGCTGGTCGTCGATGGCGCGCGCCGCCGACTTCGCGGTGATCGTCGCCGGCGGCAATGGAGGCAGTGATCGAGAGCACTTCGCCGACGTGCGCGCGTCAGGTGCAGAGGAGGGGAGTGTGGTGCGGGAGCCATGGAAATGGGCTATAAATAAGGAGGGGAACGTTGGAATCTTTTCGTTGCTCGGACTCACTCGGATGGCTGCTCGGGTGGGGCCCACATAAAATGCCTCATTAGCATTGGGTGTATGTGTGCCCAACCGTTTGTTTAGTTTAGCTTTGCTTTGGTTTTGATTGTTTGGTTTATCTTCCTGCTTTGGTTTGGTTGATCTTAGTTGTGACGGTGATCTCTATATTCTTGATTTAGTTTTACTACTGATTATAGCTAGTGAATAGTAATAATTGACTAGTTAGTCCATCATGAATGGGAAAAGCGTTTTCATCTCAAAAATATCCTTTTATTTCGTGTATATCATCTAAATAGTTATCAACAAATTGAAAAAATTGATAAGGTAGATTAATATGAAATATATCACTCCACAAACATACAAGTTAAAATTCAACTTCTACAAGTTATAACAAAAATAATAAATATAGCTGTGAATGCACGTTAACTATTTTTAGTTTAATTTGTTATTTTTGTTGCAACTTGTAGAAGTCGAATTTGATCTTACATATTTGTGGAGTGATATGTTTCATTTAATCTATGTTGTTAATTTTTTTTAAAATTTTTAATAACTATTTAGATAATATGCAAGCAACGAGGGAACATCCCCTCGAGGGATGAAAATCCATATCCTCGTTAACGTACTACTACTTTAGCAATTTCCTAGGAATGTTACAGAAGTTTCATTGAATAGTTTAATTCTGATCGGATATGGGAATGAACGCATAGAGAAATCAATTTTAACCTGTTTGGAAATTTGCGTAAAATTGTAGTATTCTAAGTAAATTTTACCAACATATTCAAAGTTGTATTTTGAAGACCGATTCAACTTTCAAACCACAGATTCTACCGGTTGTCTGAACTGAGTTAGATTTTCAGAGATCAAACTAGACTGAGCTTTCATTCACTTCACCTATCACAGGATAACATATCACAGAAACAGGAGATATGCAGAAATCCAGGGACAGATGCAAAAAGTTTTCCCCTTTGATCTCTCTGACTCTTCTCTAGTCCCTGATGATCAGACAACCCATCATGCTGAAGATTATCATGCCATTTCGCCATTTTTTCCTGTGGCCTTGCCCAAGAACATGCAAGCCAGACAAATAAACCTCACATGGACGGAAAAGAGCCATCTGTCTCCAAGCTTGCGACTGATCACACACCATGTATCCATCATCCATCCAATTTTGGTGTCTGCTATCCAGAAATTAAACATATGTGATAAGCATGCTGATCTACACCTAGCTACCCAACGTCTCAGACACACCACATGTGACCCTTTCCCTTTCACCTCATCTATAGCTATAGCTCCCCTGTATTAAATACAATATGATTAGGAAGAGAACAATTAATGGCAAATGGTCGTTTGATTCTCTGCCATTAGTCCAAACAGCATTCATGCATGCATGACATGAACATGCCATTTCGATGTATATTTCATTAAGTTTGTAACTTCGATTTCTGGGACATTCCAGAACTGAAACTGTTTGAAAACGAGTGCAGAAAAAGTATCGGAGGGGAGTCGAATTCTTGGTCTTTATGATTGATTAGTTATGAACAGAGGATATAATTTGTGTGCTTAATCTGAACGTACGTCACATGAAAATGCAGTTGTTTCACAAAGGTAGATCGAGTTAATCCAGTCAATTCAGTCGCCGAATTTTTTAGCAAGACTCGAAGTCACCGACGATATATATGCTCGAAGAACGAATATTACGCATATATATTGTTGACTCGCAAACCCTCGCTAACTGTCTTCCACTCTGCTAGTGATTTCTTAATCACGATGGTCAATATATCAACCTCAAAGCAAAAGAGAGTATCCAAGAAACTGTCACAGTGCACTAGCTGCTAATACTTCCTCCGTTTCTTATATATGTATATAATTCTTTTAACTTTTATATATAATATTTGGTCATCCGTTTAAAATATAACGTAAATAATATAAAAATTATACATCATATTTAAAGTATTTTTAATAATAAAATAAATCTTCTTTTAATAAAACGAATGATCGAAGGTTGTATCTAAAAATATTATATTATATCATTGTCTATAAACTAAAACGGCCGGAATCGACAACGGAGATCCTAGATAGAATCAAGAATAATCCCCTGCCTAACTCAATGACCGGGTGAGCACAGAACAGAAGGAATTTAGACCTAACAGCGATATAAATACTGCAACCCTCTCGTAGGTCAGTCATGCATGGTAGGTAAAGCCTTGCAAGCTGCATTGCAGATAAAAGGAAGAACATGGCATCCACTGATGATAAGACTAGTATGTACTACTACATGGATGTGTATAGATAGGGTCTACGTACCCAATCCGTGTAGGCTACTATAATAGTACTAGCAGTGCGTCATATCTTGCACTAATTCAATGAAATGAATAACCCAGTAAGTTATTGCCAACAACCATGCAGCATCAAATTTCAGCTATGACCTCGTACGTCGTTTAACTTTTTTGCTACTCAAATTTTATTAAGTTTAATTAAGTTTATAAAAATATTTAGCAACTCTAAAATATCAAATTAGTTTTATTTAATCTAACATTGAATATATTTTGATAATATATTTGGTTTGGGTTAAAAATACTAATATATTTTTCTATAAATTTAGTCAAATTTAAAAATATTTGATTAGAAAAAAAATTAAACGACTTTTAATATGAAACGGAGGGACGGAGGGAGTTTGACATATATTGGCTCCAACTCAAAGTCTCAAGATATATGGATGGAGTCCGAAAGACAAAACCGGAATCGAGTTGCATCCATGCACATGGATGATCAGATCAGAACTTGATGCATTGAGGAGTATGCAATGCAAGCATGGATCGGATGGATGGTCCCTCGCTAGCTAGGTAGGTATATATAGCTAAGCTATAGCTAGGAGATGAGCTGAGCATGGATCAGTGGCCGGCCGGCGAGTTGCAAATTGCAATCGTCTGGAATATGGATGGATCATGCATGTGCACCGCCACTGCGTCACTGATCGATCCTAATTGCTAGCTGGTGGACGGGGTGCAGAGAGCCACAGCGCGCACAACTTCCATTGCATCGGGAAGAAGAAGAGCGTGTGGTAACGTTGATTGGGATATGGATTTTCATTGCGAGTGCATGTTCTCTTATTACTTGCATGTCATCTAAATAATTATAAAAGAATTGAAAAAAATCGATAGTATAATTAATATGAAACATACCAGTTATATTTGTTATTTTGTTATAATTAATAGAAGTTGTATTTTAACTTCCATGTTTATGGAACGATATATTTTATTTTACTTTATCTTCTTAGTTTTTTCATATTTTTTAGTGAATATTTAGATGACATGTATAAAAACGAGAGGATATTCCTTTCCCCGTTGATTCTAGTACTACGTAGCAATGCCAATGCCATGCGACGCATGTGCTGCGGCGCTGCGGCCGTGTGCGTGCGTGCGCGCGTCTCGATCTCCGTTGAATCGTCAGCTCTCTCTCGCGCGCGCAGCTAGCGCACGCACGACGCCCTGCGGCGCCGGCGCCTGCAGCCTTAGCCTGGAGCCTGGACCGCGCTGTGTGATGGTGTAGGTAGCTGCAGCTAAAGCCAGCCTACGAGAAACGAATCAACGATCGATTTAAGCAGCGACAGTGTGCTGTGTGCAGCTGCAGTGCTGCAGCTAGCGCAACGGTCTCAGCGAAAGCTGGAGCCCGCATTGCTTGGCCCTGCCTCTCTCGATAGCTCTCGCACCACGTGGAGTTCAGTGCGCGACGCAGAGACCGGCGCATGCGTTTGGTTAGATAGGCAAGGTTTCAGTGTTTCACAGACTGAGACAATGCAAGCTCTAAAAACGCGAATATTAAGTAGGGAATGATTTAATATCAAATAAGTAGAAAGAGTAAGGTTTTGAATCCAGACCGATTAATCGGAAGACCCCGGACGTTTCTCAACAATGCAAGCTCTCATATCCAACTATCTGTGGTGGCAATTTGCAAATCGCATGCATGCTCACGCTCCGATCCCCTCGATGAAGCCCTGGTGAATCTGATCAGCAATTTGCTATGATCGCTGGCTGGAACTCTGAAGCCTGAAGTTACAAGTGGTTTATTAACAATGAGCTACCATATCCTGAAAATACAATACCTTGAAACTTGGAGCTACAGCCTATTTTTGTATAAGCTCTCGTATAGCTGTAAGCCTGTAAATGTTGACAAAGTTCAGTTCTTGTATTGTTGTCCTGTTAGGCAGCGCTGCAGATGACCACTGGTTTCAGCCTTTCAGGGGCCCTCCATATTTTTGCACAAATCTTATCTTGATTTCTCCTATAGTTCACTGCCTGACACGTAAGAAATTGAGGATCATTCCGGCAAAAGAATCTAGCTCTGTAGCTTTAGCTCACTAGTTTTAATTCAGTGGATAGCTGCTGTTCTTTGTAGATCCCTTTTGTATCTCATCTGTTCCATCCACTTTGCAAAAAGAAGAAGTGATCAACTGAAAATTTGCAACTAACAATTTGTTAACAACCTTCTTGCTGAAAAAAACAGGAGGAAAATTTCTCTCAGACTGTCACCAAAGTCGAGAAAAACCAGGATCGATGCAGTACTTGTTTAGCTGCAATGTCTTTTATGTTTTGCTGCACCAGTCTGTCTGTCTGCAGGATCGGAGCACACTGAAACCAAGCGCAGCTGTTGCACATGCTGCATGCACACACACTGAAGAACTGACGGCTGAAACAATGGTCCAGGTGCATAACGAACTTGGTCTTGGTGCAGGTAGAGCCTGACATAGTCATGTTACTGTCAACCACAAGTCCCAACCATCCTATGTAATCCAAAATGGACAATGGCTCAATGTGAGACAGCTGCTATAACATTTCACATTTCAAGGATATCTTGACCAAAGATATACTTTTCTGACAATTTCTGTTATCTTTAACTCCCAACAAACCGTTTAAGCTACCATAAAATCTTTGAAGAAAGATTGTAAGTTGCCCACGAGGACTACTGTGATGAACACGGCTTGTCTATTCGGAGATAACTCTATAATTAGTTCGCCCATCATTGTCCAGTATGGGTATTACTTGGCTTGCTGGAGTGATCAAGCAGACCTGATCATGTATGGATGATTGCTAATTAGTTTTCTGCTGGTCAATTGCCGTCATTAGCCCTCGCGAATGATCCGCATTTCGTGGGATCTTACTTGACCCGACTGACACCTAATGATTGGGACGCAATCTAGGCTGCTACTAATCAATTTTTAACTAGTTGCGTTTGACAAAGATTAAGCCGACCAGTAAACACCCTAACTCTGAAAAATGAAAATCCAGTCAAAATATCTCCCCTTTCTTCTGTCATGGCTTCAGCTATTCAGCTGTATTTTGGGAGATGCAGAAACTGAACTTTCAGCGAACAGCACGGCACGCATCATATCATGCGTTCATATCCCGTCATGAAACTTCAATTTGTCCCCTGCAAATCACGGTGAATTGCATGAAAACTGCCAGCCGACGAGAGTGCATGGCAACACGGCATGCAATGCAAGATGCAACTCACCAGGGGATCATGGCAGACAGAACGCAAAAACACCCACATGGCTGCGATTGCGACCTGATAAAACCGTGGCTAACGATCATATACGAGCAGAAGCAGTTAAGCAGATTAGCATTGGTCCGGAGACAGCCACTCATGCAGCAGATGATGCTGGGGATAAGCTAGATGATCGCCGGCGACTGCCTGTCTGTCTGCCTGCCTGTGCCGGTGATCGCGATGTTCTTGCAGATTGGGAAGATGTGAATCCAATTCAGGCCATCGATCGATCGACGGCAGCCAGCCAGCACTGCAGCTAGCATCTGAGTGAGATCGATCGACCAGAAAAATCCCCATGTGACAAGAACCAATCCACGATTGCGATGTCCACAGGGATGACGACGTCGACGCATCGTCTCCTCAAAGATTCATGCATTCATCCATGTTTGATGAATTGATGTCTCTCGTTCAAGATTGCATCCATGCTGGCTCTGGCTCTCTGTGCAGTCTTTTTGCCTGCAGTGCAGGACGCGTTTAGGAGAGGAGATCATCGACATAGCTGTCTTTGAGAGGGACATCTTGTGTTTTCTTCTCGTTGTTTAGGGCGCGAACGCACGATCAAGTTGTCTAGCTAGGACGTGCCTACGTTATTTTGAGTAGGTTTTCAGGTGAGAATAATGAGATCATGGACGGCTCCGGAAATTGCGGTCTGGGCAGATATATAGCTGGGATTGTAGATGGTACGGAGTCGGTTGTTATTTAACTGCCAGTTGCAAAGTGACTGTAGGCCCGTTGAATGGATTGAAATAGAATCTTGATTCGTTTTTTAATTTTCTTTTGATTATGATTATAACGATGATACAAAAAACACACTGCCGGGTTGATTGCAGATGTTGGCAACTGTTTGAGATTTTTAGGTTTGTCAAGATAATTTTTCAAGCTTGTTTAGAACTTGGAAGCGATGGATTTGCCAACAGACAACATAAAGATTCTGACTAACGATGTAAAATTTTCCTAATTTTGAGTGGAAATTACCGAGCTGCTTTGCGTAAATTCGTTACGAATCCGACTATGGCAAGGTGACATTACTCGTTCTCTAATTAATCAACTTGGTTACAGTAATAATCAAATGGGCCACGAAATATAATCTTGATCTGGGCCAAAATTTCTATTGTATCACCCTCTTAAAGCCCAGTTTACCAATGTTGACGAGCCTGAATAGCCCAACAGGCCATATATTAACCATCGGCAAGTTGCCCAATTAAGAGATTGTAGAAAAAACAGGGCCAGCCCAATTAGCCCATTCTTAACCGCACTGGTGCCCACTATATAATCCCCAACCGCCCACCATTTCTACCCTTCACGCACCTAGGGTTTCGCCGCCGCCGCCGCTTCTTCGTCCCCGCCGCGACGATGGTATGCTCCTCGATCTCCCGCTCGTCTCTCGTGGAATCCATGCCGGCCGGCCGACGCTTCACTGATGTGATTGCTTGCTTGTTTCGTTTCGCCGCAGCCGTCCCACAAGACCTTCCGCATCAAGAAGAAGCTGGCGAAGAAGATGCGCCAGAACCGCCCCATCCCCTACTGGATTCGCATGCGGACCGACAACACCATCAGGTGATTGATTGCGCTCAGTCTCGCTCCTCCCGCGTTCGATTCGGCTTAGGATTCTCCTTGTGTTGCGGGATCCTGAGATGTCGTGGTTTGTTTTGTTTTGTTCAGGTACAACGCGAAGCGCAGGCACTGGCGCCGCACCAAGCTTGGGTTCTGAGCAGGAGGTGGCACCGGTTGCTGCCTGCGGAGGCTAGGGTTACTGAGTTATCTGCATCATTTTGTTTTATGGATGTTTCAGTGTTTATGCAAGCTTAGGATGTGATTCCAGGATGCTTTTTATTAAGGTTTTCTGAAACGTTGAGAGTAGTAGTACTCTGGTATACTGAGGATACCATGCTATGCTATGCTGAGTAAAGAACCCTTCCAATATATCTGTCTTGTTGAAGTTATTTCTCATGCTTATCCTGTTTCATTTTAAATTTGTTATTGCACAGCTGGAGAGTTGAATTTGTCTCATTGGGAGTATTATTGCTCCATTGTTGTTCTATTGGGCTGTTATTAGAGTTTGCAAAGATAGGACAGTAGAGTATGTGCTTCCTACCAAAGGACCAGGATGTGTCTTATCCAGTCATAGGTTAGTATATTTTGGGACTCAGGGAGTAGGATTCTTATGCTGGTCAAGCTGCTGATATAATACTTTTGTATATATGGAGTTTATGTGGATTTCATGGTTTTCAATGGTCCTTCCAGAAAAATTAGCTAATACCGTGCCTCTATCATTGGTACAATGCTACGCAATTGAAGCATAGCATTGTACTTGATCATAGGGACTGTTTTAAACAGAGTTTTAAACAGATTATCAGCTGATTATCTACTTGATCGTAGGGATATGTTATTATTTTTAGAAATAGAATGAACAGATAGTTTAGAACATGAGGGTTACACAATGCAGTAGAATGTTTTTTTGAGAAAAAACATATTTTTAGAAGTGTGGAGCAATGAACCCATGGCGATAATCTTCTGGATTGTTCATTTTTCGTAGTACAACAGTAGTGGGGCCTTTTTTTTTGCTGTGTTCTATCTATGTTAGACTGAAAGTAGTTCAATTCATGTGCTTGTTAATTACAGCATAATTCTGTATCAATCATAGAAGACTTTGGTTATGTTTAGGCTTATTTTTCCATGCTGTAATGCTTGCTTGTGTTCTGTTGTGAACTATGATTATTTGACCGAGATATGCGCTAAAGGATCGTTTATGCTTGTTTAATTGGTGTGCTATTCTACTTGAGAATACTTGGATAGAATACATGGCGATGATGCTTTTTTTGGTTGGATGGTCTGTCTAGGTTCATAGCTCAAAAGAGACTACAATTTTAGGGACGGGGGAGTACTAGCTTAAGTATGGGGTTTTGTTTGTCACAGCAGTTTGTCACAGCAGTGCAAGGTGTGTTTTAGGTTTGGGTAGACTGTATGATTCAATGGCTAACCTTGTGTGCTGAACTCGATCTGGTTTGGTTATGTCTGTTTGAGACTACATGCTAGTTCGTTTCTGTGAATTATACTACGTATGATGTACGAACTGGTGCATATGATGTCAGAATTGATTCGTCTACTAATTGCCAAGTTTGGGACTATTGTCCATTTGTCTTACAGCTCAGTTTGCTATCAATGATCTGCCCAGTAGGTTCTATGCCAAGTTCCACACTACTAATCTTGCCTGAGCTGTAAGCACACTATACCTTTCGGTGCCGAATTAGACGCCGAGTGCAAATTGATGTACACCTTATTGCGTAATACTCCATCCGGTATCAAATTTGTTGATGTTCGAGGCTTATGCCTTTTGAATGGGAATCATTGACGTTTTGGTATTTGATGATCACTTTGGACTGCTATACCCTTGCATGCATGCAACGCTTCGTTTTGGCATTCATTGAAACAACGCCACACCAGCTCAAGCATGCATGCAAATCACATTAATCCCATCAGCTTTGGCACATGGTCTTCTACCTAAGCACCAGCGCAGCTTTGGCACATGGTCTTCTACCTAAGCACCAGCGCACAAAGTGACTCAAACATAATTAATATGGATAAAACAGGAAATAAGCACCCTAATTAATCATTTCTTGGTATCTGAAATCATATCTAAAACATCAATAAATTTGATACCGGTATGTGAAATCATGTTCAAAACGTTAATAAATTTGATACCGGAGGGAGTACGAGTTTGCCTTGAACGAGCGCAAGGTCACGTTTGAAACACACAATCTGAAACGACTCGGACTAGCCAGATTCATTATAGCCAAGTCGTTTTTAAGGGGGAGAGAGGGAGAACGCGATGATATCTTTTGTATCCTGTATTGTCATCAATTATAAAAAGAGAGTTATTGAGTGATTACATATTTACCTTGTAAAATAAACTATTTTCTTTCACGACTATTTATATGGTATGCAACTGGAGAGGATATCCCTACGCGATGATGGCAATAGGCCGAGCCGTACGAAACCCCTAGACCCTACTCCCTCCATAAAAAAAATAAATCTAAAATTAAATGTAACAAATATGTTCAGATTTATAGTACGGCTATAAATCATACTCAGTATAAGATTGTTTTTTTACATGACGGACGGAGGGAGTACATCTCTTGGGTGCACGGCTGTACGATGCGAGCGATCAGTTTGAAAATCCAAGACGTTGATCTGACACGTAGACGACTCCGGAACGAATTCTCTCCGTGTCGTCCGGCCGCAACAACCACCAACGTGCTGCAATGCATGGCCAAGCAATCAAAACCTATCCGGCGGGTGCGGACGGACGGCAGGCGCGGGCGAGGGAGGGTGAACAGGAGGCCAGCCGCGCGTTGCGGTCGGGGGGACACACGCATGCGATCCAAAGCCGCTAGTGGAGCGCGCGGTATAAGAGGCCGCGAGGCGGTGCCACGGCCATCCCCGTCCTTCGATCCCAGCCGCGCGCGCGCGCTCGGACCGACCCAACCCCACGCGCGGCTTCGGCTGCTGCTGCTGCGGCTGAGGACGAAGCCTCCCTCATTTCTCCTTTTTTTCCACCCCAACACCCCGCCACATCACTCACTCACTCACCACCAAAGTAACAAACTAATAAAACCTCCATGGCGTCCATCTCCCTCGAGGACGTCCGCAATGAGACCGTCGACCTCGTGTGTTTCCTTTCTTGCTGTTTGCTTACCATGTCCTAGCTGTTTCTTTTTTCTTGCTAATATGTGTGGTTTGTGTTTGTGTTGGTTGCAGGAGACGATCCCGGTGGAGGAGGTGTTCCAGCACCTGAAATGCAGCAAGCAGGGGCTCTCCACAGCGGAGGGGCAGAACAGGCTCAACATCTTCGGGCCGAACAAGCTGGAGGAGAAGACGGAGAACAAGCTGCTCAAGTTCCTGGGTTTCATGTGGAATCCGCTCTCCTGGGTCATGGAGGCCGCCGCCGTCATGGCCATCGTTCTCGCCAACGGCGGCGGGAAGCCGCCCGACTGGCAGGACTTCGTCGGCATCGTCGTCCTGCTCATAATCAACTCCACCATCAGTTTCATCGAGGAGAACAATGCCGGGAACGCCGCCGCGGCGCTCATGGCTGGGCTTGCACCCAAGACCAAGGTGCTCAGAGACGGGAAATGGCAGGAGCAGGACGCATCCATCCTCGTCCCCGGTGACATCATCAGCATCAAGCTCGGCGACATCATCCCCGCCGACGCGCGGTTGCTCGAGGGCGACCCGCTCAAGGTCGACCAGGCGGCGCTCACCGGCGAGTCGATGCCCGTCAACAAGCACGCCGGCCAGGGCGTCTTCTCCGGGTCCACCGTCAAGCAGGGTGAGATCGAGGCCGTCGTCATCGCCACCGGCGTGCACACCTTCTTCGGCAAGGCGGCGCACCTGGTGGACAGCACCAACAACATCGGCCACTTCCAGCTCGTGCTCACGGCCATCGGCAACTTCTGCATCATCTCCATCGGCGCCGGGATGATCGTCGAGATCATCGTCATGTACCCGATCCAGCACCGCGCGTACCGCGACGGCATCGACAACCTGCTCGTCCTGCTCATCGGTGGCATCCCCATCGCGATGCCCACCGTGCTGTCCGTCACCATGGCCATCGGCTCCCACCGGCTGTCCCAGCAGGGCGCCATCACCAAGCGCATGACCGCCATCGAGGAGATGGCCGGCATGGACGTGCTCTGCAGCGACAAGACCGGCACGCTCACGCTCAACAAGCTCACCGTCGACAAGACACTCATCGAGGTGTACGGCCGGGGGCTCGACAAGGACTCGGTGCTCCTGTACGCCGCGAGGGCGTCCCGTGTCGAGAACCAGGACGCCATTGACACCTGCATCGTGGGCATGCTCGCCGACCCCAAGGAGGCACGCGCCGGCATCAAGGAGGTCCACTTCCTCCCGTTCAACCCCGTCGAGAAGCGCACGGCCATCACCTACATCGACGGCAACGGCGACTGGCACAGGATCAGCAAGGGCGCACCCGAGCAGATCATCGAGCTGTGCAAGATGAGCAAGGACGCCGAGAAGAAGGTGCACACCTTGATCGACCAGTACGCGGACCGCGGCCTCCGGTCGCTGGGCGTGTCGTACCAGAAGGTGCCGGAGAAGAGCAAGGAGAGCGAAGGCGAGCCATGGCAGTTCGTCGGCCTCCTGCCGCTGTTCGACCCGCCGAGGCACGACAGCGCGGAGACCATCCGCCGCGCGCTGCACCTCGGCGTGAACGTGAAGATGATCACCGGCGACCAGCTTGCCATCGGGAAGGAGACGGCGCGGCGGCTCGGGATGGGCACCAACATGTACCCGTCGACGACGCTGCTGGGCGACAAGAGCAGCGAGATGGGCGGGCTCCCCATCGACGAGCTGATCGAGAAGGCCGACGGCTTCGCCGGCGTGTTCCCGGAGCACAAGTACGAGATCGTGAAGCGTCTCCAGGACCGGAAGCACATCTGCGGCATGACCGGCGACGGCGTGAACGACGCGCCGGCGCTGAAGAAGGCCGACATCGGCATCGCCGTCGACGACGCGACGGACGCCGCCCGGAGCGCGTCGGACATCGTGCTGACGGAGCCAGGGCTGAGCGTCATCGTCAGCGCCGTGCTCACGTCCCGCGCCATCTTCCAGCGGATGAAGAACTACACCATCTACGCCGTCTCCATCACCATCCGCATCGTGCTCGGCTTCATGCTCGTGGCGCTCCTCTGGAAGTTCGACTTCGCTCCCTTCATGGTCCTCATCATCGCCATCCTCAACGATGGCACCATCATGACCATCTCCAAGGACCGTGTAAAGCCGTCCCCAACTCCGGACTCGTGGAAGCTCAAGGAGATCTTCGCAACGGGCGTCGTGCTCGGCACATACATGGCGCTCATCACCGTCCTCTTCTTCTACCTCGCCCACGACACCGACTTCTTCACAGTACAAAAACATACTAGTTGTCATTCTTCTTATTGCATCCTTTTGTTGTAGAAATGATTCTTTGATTTGCAATCAAATTAACGCAGACGACGTTCGGGGTGAGGTCGATAAGGCTGAACGAGAAGGAGATGATGGCGGCGCTGTACCTCCAGGTGAGCATCATCAGCCAGGCGCTCATCTTCGTGACGAGGTCGAGGAGTTGGTCGTTCGTGGAGAGGCCGGGGGCGCTGCTGGTGGTGGCGTTCCTGGCGGCGCAGCTGGTGGCGACGTGCATCGCGGTGTACGCGAACTGGGAGTTCTGCAAGATGCAAGGGATCGGGTGGGGTTGGGGCGGCGCCATCTGGGCCTTCAGCATCGTCACCTACCTCCCCCTCGACGTCCTCAAGTTCATCATCCGCTACGCTCTCAGCGGCCGGGCTTGGAACAACATCAACAACAAGGCAAGAATCCGGGGATCACTCGAGGGATGTTCTCTCATTTACTTAAAAATCATTCAAATGGCTATCAAAAATTCCGAAAAATATTAACAACACTCATATAACATATCTATACAACTCCATAAAATCTTAGATCCAAATTCAACTCACACATCAAGATATAAATACAAATTCAACGTATAAACAGTACCGTACTGTTCATATCTGAATTTATCTTTTCTTTTCTTGATGTATAAGTCAAATTTGAGCTTGATTATAGATAGATATCACAATACTTAACATTATCAATTTTTTTCATAATTTTTCATAACTATTTGTATCGAATTTAAAAGAAAAAGTTATAAAGTGGATATCCCCTCAAGGGATTAAAATCCACTCCCAGTAATCCAATAATGAATGGTAACAGCATAGCTTCTTCAATTCCTTCTTTGACTATCAGTCGTCTGATGATGATGGTTTGGTGCGTGATGCAGACGGCGTTCGTGAACAAGAACGATTACGGCAAGGGGGAGAGGGAGGCGCAGTGGGCGACGGCGCAGAGGACGCTGCACGGGCTGAACCAGTCGGCGACCAGCTCCGACCTCTTCAATGACAAGACAGGCTACCGTGAGCTCTCCGAGATCGCCGAGCAGGCAGCCAAGCGAGCCGAGGTCGCCAGGTAAATATTACTACTGTGGAGTACTACATCTCTCACTACTGCAACCAACCAATGTAGCAGCTAGGTAGCACACTGCTTCTTGGTTTCTCACTGCAACAAGAACTGAACTACTTCGCCATGTCCATGGACAGACTGAGGGAGCTGCACACGCTCAAGGGGCACGTAGAGTCGGTGGTGAAGCTCAAGGGGCTCGACATCGACACAATCCAACAGAGCTACACCGTGTAGCATCAGCGTGCCATCGATGTGTTGTTGTTTGTTGTTCATACCTGTGTTTTACTCCTCCCCATCTGCAAGTTATTTGGAGATGGGGGTTTCGACTTGTGTTTTGACATAGATGTTTCTTCCGTTCTTTGTATTTTGTTAACAGGGAATAGTTCCCGATACAACAGGTGGTGCACTTTTGAGTATAGTCAAGTTATATGTAAGATTTTGGCTTTATGCCGGGTTTTTTTTTTGGCAATGTTATTGTTCCCATTGCAGTCTATCAACTCTGCCTCAACTCAGTGTCTGTATACTAATTTTAGTCAATCATCATCAGTTCTGACCCAGTAAAAACATGCCCTGATTACTCAGGCTAAATTCTGCTCCTTTAAATTCTTGTCTGGACACCGCAGAATATTAGCCATTGATATCCATGAATTAACCTTACAGTAGTACTACAACTTCAGAACCTTGGTTACATGGTTTCACTACAGTTACATCTTTACTACTGTAGTTTAACTACAGTTTCATCTCAAGGACGGAATGCATTTCTTCTACTCTTGCAGATTACAATGGTCATGGCAGTGATCAACCGAAACATGTCTTGTCTTCTCCCAGAGATTACAGTTTCAGTGAGCATGCCTTGTACAGTCTGAATAGAAGTTGTCCTCGGTTCTCCAGAGCTAACCTCAAGCCTTTCGGACAATGACGCGGCGCTCTCTCTTGTACTCCACTTCATCCCTTTGGTGCATGATCAGAAGGGCTCTTCGCACCTGAAGCAGTGGAATGGTAGCATAAGAAAAACAAAACTACATATAGTAATTAATAGCGGAAACTATGACAGGTTCCTCACAATGGATTCATTCATCCCCATCCTATTTAGTTCATCGATCAGGCGTCGCTCAGATATGTGGCTTCCGATTCCCATCCTTCTCTTTATTTGCGCCTCCGCTTGCTGCCGGAAACAAAATGGAAAATAAAATTCAAAAAACCAAGTTGACAAGTCGGCATTTCAATTTCGGTTGCAAAGACTAACCTTGATCTCATTTGCAATATCTGGTGATAAGTTCAAATGTTCATTGATTCCAGACCTTGCGGCATCAACAGTTGAGACATTGAACAATCTAAATGCCTCTTCAACATGCTCTGGTGTAGCCACACTTGTCCTAAAAAATATTCAAACCAGTTAGGATACTATCTAAAAGAATACCAGTTAGGACATTATCTAAAAAAAATACCAGTTAGGAACGTCATGAAACATGCAAGCTGGGAGTTAGGACCCACAGGAAATCACAGCCAATATATGAAAAATATAAGGTCTAAATATAATAGTAGCTGAGCTAATCACAAATGAATTGTCAAATGGTTATGGAAACTGGTTAATGAAGAAGGGATATGGCAGGAAATATTGATAAACAAATATCTGAGGAAAAAAACATTGACTCAAGTGAATTTTAGACCTGGAAACTCACATTTTTGGGCTGGACCAATGGAGATCAAAAATCTCTTTTTAAAATATTGCAGAAGAGAAATAGGGGATGGAAAGGGGACTCTCTTCTGGGAAGATAGATGGTTGGGAAACAACTCACTAGCTGATTTATATCCAGAATTGTATAATGTTTGTTTTTCAAAAAACATAACAGTAGCAGAGCTTGTGAAAAAAGGGTGGGGATCCATCAAGTTTAGGAGGACAATAACAGGAGAAAGAGGAGAAAAATGGGAAAAAATAAAAATGACTTGTGAAGGAGTAAAACTTACCGATAGGAATGACAGACTCATATGGACACTAACAAAAAATGGAATCTTCTCAGTAAGATCTTTTTACTTGGCTATGAAAATACAGGATAGTGGCTACCCTTTTAAAAATTTGTGGAAATTGAAGATCCCAGTTAAAGTTAAAGTGTTTGTGTGGCTTGCACTAAGGAATAGTATTCTGACCAAAGAAAACCTCTTTAAAAGAGGATGGAGAAAGGGGAATGAGAAGTGTCAATTCTGTAACGACAAAGAAACCATTGATCATCTATTCTTCCAATGCAGTTTTGCAAAATTTGTGTGGAATATCACCAATTGTGTATTTGCTTGTGGTATCCCAGGTGGGCTACAGGACTTAATGGGAAATTGGCTGAAAAACTGTAGTCGTGGTGGAGGAAAAAAATCAGGTTGAGTTTTTGGTAGACAGAAAGTAGATTGAAAACTGGGTGTTTCCACCCCTTGTTGAACTCTGCCGTAATGTTCATTTCTCTTAATGGAAATGGGGGAAGCTATGCTTCTCTAGTTCCAAAAAAAAAACAAATGAATTGTCAAATGTTTAGCATGTGATATACTCACAATCTCATCTTTGCAAGAGATTCACTCAAACGTATAATGGCTTCAAGCTGCCGCACAGTGATGGGTATAGCTGCAGCCCTCCCTGTTTCATGAGCTTGCATTCTCATTTTCTGCACAATGAAACATATAAATAAGGACAACAGTCTAAATAACAGGTAAAGTGAAATCTGTAGTGTGTACCTGTCTAATCTCCACATATTTGTTCTGCAACATCTCTGCTGCTTTTTCTGAGAGTCGTGGTTTACAAGTAACACGGCAGTACTCAATGTACCTATAAATTTGAAGATTATGCATTAGAATACAAGAACACCATGTCAAATCTGTGTAGTATGTATAACAGAAAATGCAAGGCCAACCACACCTTTTTAGCCAATTCTCTCCTTCACTAGCATCTGTGATCTTGGATGGAGCAGCAGCACCACTGGCATGCACCTTAATGATGTGACTTGCAATTCGCTACATTTGGAGGTTTGCTTAGTCTTTGTTACACAGAAATGAGCTGGACAGAGAATTATATATTTATGTCATACCTTATCTTGATCATACATTCTGACATCTTTAACAATAAAGATCAGATCGAATCTAGAGAGGATAGTTGTCTGCAGATCAATGTTATCTTGTGCGGTCTGATGAGCAGCAACAGAACGTGTATCAAATCAACTGGTTTATATATAAGGCTGGAACAGTTAATGCATTTTGAAAATATGAAAATAGTAGGCACATGAATAATAAAAACTAAATGACCTTTAGATCGTCATAGCGCCCCGCAATTGGATTGGCAGCTGCTAGTACCGAGGTCCTTGAATTGAGCACCGTTGTAATGCCAGCTTTGGCAATCGATATGGTCTGCTGCTCCATGGCTTCATGAATTGCAACTCTGGAACCACAGCATAAAAGGTAGAGTGGCTCAATATGGTTTCAACTTTCAAGAGAGCAACGAAAAACTAGGTGTGCACTGTGCAATGCTTATTCTAGTTTCAAACAAGAAAAGTAAATTGATTGAAGTTTACCGGTCCTCAGGCCTCATTTTGTCAAACTCATCAATACAAACAACTCCACCATCAGCCAAAACCATGGCCCCTCCTTCCAAATAAAACTCACGCTGTACAGGAAAAAAAGTTTGGTTGTAGGAAACATAACTTCGAGTAAACACAATAATCTTTGCAGGGAAGGCAATCTTACAGAGCTACCATCCCGAATTACAGACGCTGTGAGACCAGCTGCTGATGAACCTTTCCCAGATGTATAGACAGCGATCGGCGCTGTCTTCTCCACAAACTTGAGGAACTGTTGGAATGTACAATTTCATGTCACTGGAGTAGAGACAATTCATTTCTAATAGTGCAAAAACTCACGTGCGAAGATTTTGTCCAACTAAATGCATGATGAAGTAGAACATACAATTCATAATATCCCACGGTGCAAGTCTTACATGAATTAACCTTCTTCACTTATATTGCCATAAGACTAATTGCATTGGTAACTTCAGAAAAAAAACACTTGCCTGTGATTTTGCTGTTGATGGATCACCCAACAGCAAGACATGAATGTCCCCTCTCAAACGGACACCATCTGGTAGCCTCTGCCATAGAAGAAAGTTTAGTTACTGTATGAGAATCCTTCCAACTAGCCACTGGATCCAACATAACTTCATATTTTTCGCATATTAGCCACTGATAAGATCATATGCATACCTTCTTTGAGCCACCAAACAGCAAGCATGCGATGGCTTTCTTGACATCAGAATGGCCATAAATTGAAGGGCCAATCATTGAGCAGATCTTGGCATATGCATCTGGCCTCTGTGCGAATTCTTTGAATTCCATTTCCTACAAACCAACAAGAAAATTAACATTGTAAATATGCTGTAACACTCTTCAATGAGAAACTTGGAATTTTGGAAAGCAGTCTACCTCATCAAGTGTAAAATTTGAGGGACCATTCGAGTTGGCATCTCGGGACTGCTCCAACCCCACAACTCTAATGTAAGGCTGTTTGACTCCAACAGCACCTTTTTGGCTGCAAAATGTATATTTGAGCGTCATCAGTCATGTAAGTAGTCTAGCTCAACAAAATGGAAACAAATTTGATTTAGATCCAACATACTTTGCAGATGCTTGGTAGACACTGTAGATACCGATTACAGTTAATCTAGTTCCAGGAACAATGGTCTGAACAAGATGCCTGTCTACGGACAGCAGCATATTCCTCGGGAGCTCACCAGTTGGAACATCCTGGAAACCAAGTAAATATGAAGTTTGGTGATTGCTAAATCCTATGACATGTAACCAATAATAAACCTAGAAAACCATTGCATCACAGCAAAGGACATATAATGCAGTAACAAACCTCAGGATTTTCCTGCAATTTGAGGGTCTGGAGATCCACATACTTGCTCTTATCTGGGACTGCAATCCAGGGGTCCAGGGGACAAGGCTCTTCTCCAGGCTGAAAAGGGAAAAAGAAAAATTACATACATCAGAATTAAAATACAAACAAGACAATAATTAAGTATATGTTTAGCCAGAGTTAGACCTGAGGAACATGGTCACACGAACGTGGAACAATAGCCCCACCGAGGCCTGGCCTACACGGCACCGTTTTCACACTCCTGCAGTTCTTGCAGAGCAGCGTGACATGAGTGGCCTTAGCTTTCACTCTCGATGCGGCGATTGTAATCCCAGCAATCTTCACCAGCTTGGACATGTAATCCGCCTGGAATTTGCAACACAATCGTGTCAAATTGGAATTTTTCAGGAGCCTCTAAAATAGATTACTCACAAAATCGTTTCAGAACTGACCCCAATGGACCTCATTGACAGGCAGTTCTCCTTTGAGGACAAGAAGATCTGCACATCCCCGGTGACTGGCTCCTCCATCTCGCCGGTCTCGCCGGCGACCTTGGACCGAAGGCTCGCAAGCACCTCGGACGCAGCCGTCTCAAACTACACAAAACCCTAAATCTTAACACAAAATTGAAATCAACAGAACCAGAAACAACAAAAAATCCAGCAAGAACAACGCACCAGAGGTAGGTAATCAGCGGGCGACTTGCGGATCTTGTCGGACAGCTCGGCGTCGAAGGCATCGAGGTCCTCGATGGCGACGGTGACATGGTCACGGTTGTGCACCAGGCTCTCACTGCAACCACCAAACAAACACACCGGATTGGTCAGCCCTGATTCGACCATCCAACGAGGCATCAGATCTGGGGGAGGAGAAGAGAAGCGGGAGCGGGTTGGGGCGCGCACCGGTAGGGGAAATCGCCGGTGGGGCCGGTGAAGCCGCGGAGGAACTCCTTGAACTTGCGGAGGGCGGAGTGGCGGGTGAGGTCGGCGGAGGGGTCGCCGCCGGGGCCGCCGCGCGGGAACTGAGCCTGGTCGCTGTAGAAGACGGCGCCCTCGTCCCAACCCGACATGGCTGGCTGGCTGGAGGCGGCGGCGACGAGAGAGAGAGAGAGACGCGTGGGTGCGCGGGCGACGGGGAAAGGGGGGGAAAGCGCCGGAGAAGTGGCGGGAAGAGGGTAATAGAGGAGGAGATTTGGCGGGAAACAGGGGTAGGTTTTGGCGCTTGGGATGGGTCGTGGGTCATGGGTGGGGTAGGTAGGGTAGGGTGAGGGAGCTAGGCAGGCCGATTTTTATGGGCCTGGGCTTTCATACCGGAGAGGAACAAGTTCACTTCGGCTGTGTTCTTGATAGGCTGTGTTCTGAGTTCCCAACTTATTTTCTTCGTGTTTCACGCGCACATTTTTTAAACTACTAAATAATATATTTTTTAAAATTTTTCTATACAAAAGTTTCTTAAAACATCATATTGATCTATTTTTTTAAAAAAAAAGTTAATACTTAATTAATCACGCGCTAATGAACTGCTCTGTTTTCCGTACGCAGGAGTTTTGTTCCCAATACACAACCAAAAACGCAGCCTTAGTAATCGAATATAATTGGTATCCTGAACTACGATACTGATATATCGATGTCTAAACTATTTAAACCGGTACAATTTCACTGTATTGGTGGTTTTAGAGAGTAGTTTCGTTGACGTGGCGCATACGCGATGATGTTGACCTGGTATTTATCCTACGTGACGGTTTAACGTGGCTCTTATGTAGTATTAGAATTAAAAAATTGTAGGATCCATTTATCATTAAAAAAGAATATTGTGAGACCCACTACCGGCTCACATGTCATTTTCTGTCTCATTCTCTTCTTCCTTCTCCCTCTATCCTTCTCTCTCTTTCTCTTTCTCTCCCATCTCTTCTCATTTGGCCGTCGCTGGGATTGCTGGAACGGCGGCGGCAGGCGGGAGGGCGGGCGCTGGAGTGGTGGAGCCGGAGGCCGGAGCAACGGAAGAGGGGGAAGGGGGCGCGGCCCCCGCCGTGCTACTTCCTCAACGCCATCGCCATCGACCTCGACCTCGCCGCCTCCTCCTCCTCCCTGTACAAACTCCTGGATCGCGCTGAGGGGTAGGCACGCCGGTGGCGTGAGCGGACACGGAGCGGTGGGCCATGGCGGCGAGGTGGCAGCCGGCAATGTTGCCGCTGGTTGTGGTGGCGATGGCGGCGGCGTGGCGCTGTTGGTGACGGTCACCAACATGGTGTTGGGGAACTTCGTCAGCGCCCGCCGCCGCGACTCCGGTCCCCGCTCGCCGTCACCGCTGCTCCGGCCCCCGCCGCGCCACCTTGGGTCACTGCAGATGGAGATCCTCCGGCACGGAGCCGTGGGCGTGTTCCTGACGCACTGCGGAGGGGCGTGGGCGCGTGTGTTCGCCAATGTCGGTGTGCTTGCTGCAGAGGATGTGGGGCGCTCGCACGTGTGTTCGCCGACGCCGTGGACGTCGGGAAGTTGGCGGATGTGAGGACCAAAACCAACGCGCTCGCCCGCCGCCGCCGATTTGGCCCCCACCCCCTGCGAATGTCCGAGGCGAAGAGAAAGGAGAGAGAAGGGAGAGAGGGAAGAGTAAGAAGGGAAAGAGAAAGATGGCATGCGGGCCCCACATGTCGGTTGGCTCCGCATTATTCCTTTTGTGAATAACAAATAGGTCACACCATTTATTTCTATATACCTAATAAAAAAACTTGTAAGGCTTCCGGGAGTTTTCTTCGTCCGTCCCTTGTAGTCCTGATTTCGCCCGTCCGCAATATCGCATCACCCCCGTACACACGTACATATCAAACACGCTAGAGATCAAATCCGTATAGGATCCGTCCCTCCCAAACTTATGGTTCGTCCGTCCGTGAGATCGAGAGACCGCGTCGCTCCCATCTTGTACGCGCGTACAGGAGATCAAATCTGATCCATCTAAGCCAAGAACTATGCACGAAAATGAGAGAAATTGAATCACAAAATCACAAATCCAACAACAGTGAATCAAAATTATCCCAAAAAATAAAATCAAATTAAATCACCAGGGCCACTGCTCATCGGAGGCCAAGCATGCCGCTGCGCTGAGGCCGTGACAGCTTGGCAGGCACGCCACCGTATGCCACGAGGAGGGCTCTACCATTGATCCGCTTCTGGAGATGAGGGTGAGGGTGCCGCGGCTGAGGTGCCAACCGCTCGCCGGGAAAGGCGTTGTGCGAGTGCACCGTGGAGGAGGGGGAGGAGAGCGGGAGCAGCTGCGCTGCCGGTGGGGGGTTGGGGAGGTTGAGGGGAAAAGCAAGGGAGGGAGAGAAAAAACAAGAGAGCGAGAGAGCCCCTAACGGTTGCCCCGTCGGTGCTTTCCGCCTACTCCTCCTCGGCGCCTGCTCAATCATCCCCTTCCGCTGCCTGCTTGTGCAGCTATCTGCATCGCCGTGATAGGTCCTCTCCTTTCCCCGCCTGCTTGAGTCCCGAGCTGCAGTGGCAGAGCAGGGCCTCCTCGCCTTCCGCTGCTCCACTGCGGGCCAACCTCGACGCCAGCTGCTCCATTCGACACCCATGACCCCCTCCATCGTTGCTGTAAATCACCAACAAATGGATTGGGGATCTTTTTTCACGTAGACAGCAAGTTGGGGATTGGGGATTTTTTCTCCTGTAGAGAGCAAGTCTGATGCCTCTCCTCTTCTACTCCGTGGATTGGAATAAGGTTTGTGGGCTGTGTTGTGTCGGTGGAGTTGGGAGCACTACACTGGATGATGGACCCGCTGGTCCCACAGCATGGGTAAAAGGGGCTAAACAACATCTCACCGACCTAAAATTAGCTTCTTTTGGGATAAATTTGAATCTTAGAAATAGCAACAAAGAGAAGTAGAGTAGCAAGTCTCTCCGACCGCTCCCAATATTTTTTTTCTCCTAGATAATGTACGTGCTTGAGTTATTTGTGGTGAAGTGCCATTGACTATTTCGAATTGTGGTAATCCACAGGATTGATAGTAGGATCTTAATTGTCCTGTTGGTGTTTAAGGAAAACTAAAAAAAATATGTGAGTGTGCTTGCGCTGAAAAAACTACTATCGTTGACATTAACTACTATTCGTGTAGAGACACATAACTCCGTTCACATGCAAGTGATGTTTTCTTTTTTTATTACTTTTAGTTACAGACATCAAAATCAACTGTTCTTCCACTTTACTACTTCCATCATTAAATAGTTATCGTTCTAGATTATTTCACAAAAAATTAAGTTTAGTAAGACTACTACTAAAAAATCATATTTCCATGCGGCTGTTGATGTAAAAAACACACACTGGCTTGAGAGATTTTTTTTACTCTATTGTAGGTCCAAAATTAAGCTTTTAGGTTCAAAGGCGTGCCAGTTGATTTGATCCTGCAATCAACAAGAAGAAATATGCAAAGAGTATTAGTAAACGATAGACAATCGACCAGACAGCCGATTTCATATCGTATGTGACCTAGCCGATGCAATAAAGTATGAATCGGCTGTAAGGTATAGTCAATGATAGAACTAACCCTAAAACTAGTATATCGGCTGTAAATATTAGTGTTACGTAATCATTACATCAATATTGCTTTAGAAATAAGCAATTGGGATAGATCGGACTGAACCGAGACAGTATAAATTGCCCAATTCTAATGTAACATGAAATAATGATTATGTAGACTCATGTCATAGCCGATATCTGGATTTAAGCATGTATCGGCTATAGCTCCGATACAACCTTATACCAGGATATTCTCTAGTGATAAATATATTCAACTATAACCAATTAGATTGGTATCAAGCTCAATATATTTATATCAGATTAGATCCTGATATAAGGGGCAGGTATAGAACATTAACACAAGGTGTAAAACAATATAAAACATCTATACCAGGTAAGATCGGCTGAAACCCCGATACTATCCTTATTAACGATCATGAGGTAAGCTAGATATCATGTTTCTAAATATGACTTAATAGGTTGGACTTAACCAATGCAGCATTAAGTATAAAGAGAAGCATAACATCTAGAGAATCAAGCCGGTGATTGTCTTTTCGGGATGGTGAATACATTATATAATCTAAATCAACAAAGTAATCAAGCCAGTATCGACGAAACCCTAAAAAGAATCCAGCCGATGCAAGTAGATTGCATTGTCGATCTGAATTATATAATGTATATGATAACTCGGAGATTCACAACATAGAACTAGAGTGTCATAAAAATGTAAGCACTAGTCCAGATGATGTAAATCGCCATGACAAGATATACCTTTTCGTCGAAGATCAAACTGATGCAGCACGACTCGAGAGCACAAACTTGTCGAAAAGTATAAAATAAAGGTGGTGATGCGCCGAGATTGATTGAACGTGTGTTGTTTTTATTTACAAAACCTTGGGGCTATATTTATACCCGAAAATACAAACATTGTCCATCACGGACGCGACTCATATTAACCTAATACAAATCCAACTAATCGAACAAGTCCCTTATGCGGACTCTTACCATTGTAAACTATAAGGAAATTACATATATTCCTAATTAATAGATACAATTGCCAATCTTGGACTCTATCCTTATCTGGCAATACCATCGTAAGCCCATTGTTGAATCCGATACTGATTTCACATGCAATATCGGCCCCATCGGCTATCATAATCGGACTCGATTTCCAGCCGATACAGACTCCAGCCGATGCGCACTCTGTTTTCCGAGATTACCGCATATCTTTCGAATTCGCTTCGGATTGGATTGTGTTTCCGACTCATGTAGATCAGGTTACTTGCCAAATTTCATCGTCAACAGCGGCTAAAACCTATTTTTCCATGCAATTAGACTAGTCATCTACGATAAAAGATCTACGAAGATAGCGATTTTTCCATACAAGTGGCGCAGCCGCTTGCGGCTTATATTGACCGCATGCAAAAACAAAAAATCGTGAAAAAAATAAAATTCCAAAAAATGAAAAACCCAAACCCTAGCCCGCTGCCCGCTGCACCTTCACCAGCACCGGCCGTCGGAGGCCGAGGTCGCTGCAGCTGTTTCTACCATCGCCCACGCTAGATTCGCGCATGGGGAGGCCGGAGCGGCGGCTGGATCCGCGCGGGAGGGAGAGGGGCGTTGGATCCGCCGTTGTCGCGCCCGCAGCCGCGCCGTCGCACCAGATCCACTCCTCCGTGGCCAAATCTGAGCGAGTGTGGGATGGAGCAGCTGGCGGATCCACGCTGGAGGGATTGGGACGCCGCCCGCAGCCGCACCGGATCCACCCCGTCGCTGCCGGATTTGCGCGTGTGGGGGCGGAGCAGTGGTTGGATCCGGTGGCGCCACGCCTGCAGCCGTCCGCCCACGCGCCTCCCGCCCGCCACTGCTCCGGGCCACCCGGTACCGAGCCGATTGTCTCCTCACGAAGGAAGTGAGACGAGAGGAGCGGAGATGAATAGAGAGAGAAGAGGAGTGGTGAGAGAGAAGAGGAGGAAGAGGGAGATAAGTTGAGGAGATAAGGTGAAAAATTTGAAGTGCTTGAGAGGGAAAAGAGAGAGGAGGGAAGAAAAAAATCTGTGGAGGTGGGAGTATTTTCGTATGCTGCCCCTAAAGAGGTGAGTTTGTAAAATAGGCTTATTTTTGCATGCGGCCTGTTAAGAGATCCACCTACGGAAATCAATTTTTGCATACGCGCATCTTCAGGAGCCGTATGCGAAAATGAAGATCGAATTTTGCATATGTCGTTACTTACGGTCCGCCTACAATCTAATAGAGGTTTCGTACAAAAAAATATTTTTTTAGTAGTGAGAAATGACCATAGTGTCCTCATTAAATGATGTAGTGTTGGAAATGAGAGCATGTATGAGGGTGCGATGGGGAAAAATTAAATTGGTGGTGATTGATGTCAAAATATAATCTAAAGTGATAAGCCTTTTTGATAAATTTTAAATCCTAAGGTGACCATTATTTGGGATGGAGGGAGTAATATTTATGGAGATAAAAAATATCTATTTTGAAAAAATAAAAAAAGTTTCATAAAGAAATAACATGCAAAATAATTAATGAATTTATCCCATAAAATGAGAGGGAGAGTACAATACCCGATAAACTTGCCTATTTAAAGAAATATTATTGGTTAATCACAGAAATTTTCATCTATCACTTGTTACTTCCATGCTACAATCATTAGGTCCACGCGTCAGTCAGGTCATTGTTCAAGTCCTACACCGTAGAGCAGAATAATTGTCCAACAAAAAGATATACCTTTGTCTTCGTTATTTAAAATCATTGATGCTTACTGTCATACTTGAGTGCTATGTAAAAATCTTTCAAGTTAAACTTTATCCACCCCATATTATCCAGTGCAATGCACGGGCATTGTGCTAGTTAATTCTAATACCACATAAGAGTCACGTCAACCACCACGTAGTATGAATACCAGATCATCATCACGTATGCACCATGCCAGTGAAACCGCCCTCTAAAACCACCAAGCGAGTGAAATTGCACTGGTTTTAATAGTTTGCGGATCGAGATATCCGGTATTGTGGTTCAAGAATACAAATTTGATTCGGCTACGAGTTAAGAGAGTTATTACCGGAGATAGGAGTCTAGGATGGGCTAGGGTTTTTCGGCCCATAATATATGGGCTAGATATGTTCTAATGGGTTTGTTTTCCTCCGTGTTACTCTCTCTAAACTTATGTATTGTTTCCATCTAAATTATGCCTACATATAATAATAAATAAATTTAACAACTGTGCTTGTTCCTCTAAAAAAGCAATTGATCGTGTTCCATTCCTATGTCAGGGCTCGTTCGGAATGGACGACATGTGAAGAAGAAATGGAGGATTGGTATTCCTTTGATGAGCTACTACAAATGCATTCGGTTTAATTATTTAAAGTATTTGCTACCTTGATTTTTAAGAAGATTTCCAGAGGAACACTGTTCCCTTCCCATCTTTTCACAAGGAAAAAAAACACTCTTGTCTCTTAGTAGACATTCATTTTCTAATTCTCTAATTTATACGTATTCATGTGTGTTTTATTTCTGTTTTTTATTCTATAACGTATTTCAAATCAAACGAAACAGCTTCACGTGTGTAAAAAAAAAAAACTAAACAAAAAATAGCAGCGGAAGCCCACTGCCCACCGATCCTGAATTTTCCCAGGAATCTGAGGGCTCGCAAGCCGTCACGCGAAACCCGTCAAACTCCACTCCATCCCCGCGGCCGCAGTTGTGACGGAGACTCCAAGGCCATCACCATCCACCCGCTCTCCTCCTCTCGCCTCGCCTCCGCTTGATCCCTCCCGCCGCATCCTCCTCCTCCTCCTCCTCCTCCTCCGATCGATCTCCACACTCCACTGCGCACTGCACCAGCACGCCCCCGATCCCTCTCCCCGGCTGCTGCTTCGCCGCACCGGAGATGGCGTCCGCTCCCTTCGCCGTCTCCTCCTCGCCGGCGGCTTCCGCCGTGGCCGCGCGCTCCAAGGCACGGACTACACGGTTCTTCTTATCCCTCTGTGTTAGGGGGTTTCATGGATTTGAATTTGTAGCTTACGATTTGTTGGCGCTCGCAGGTGCTGCGAGGAGGGAAGAGCGACGCGAGGACTGGCTGCCGCGTGGGGATCACGAGGAAGGTGATGGATTATGGATTTATGATTGCTGCCTCTACCTTGTTTAGATCTCGTAGTCGAGTTGATGGTTTGTTTTGGTTATCCGGTGGTACGAGATACAGAGATGGACATGGTGATACTGATTAATTAGTGATACTGATCGTTTCCTCCTTCGATTAGAAATTATGGTTTGTTTTGCGGCGCCTGGTTTCACCATTAATGATTACTTGTCACTTGGCACTCTGATCTCTTGTACAACAATGGTGTTCACGATTCAGGAGGTTATCTGCTTTTGCGTATCATACCTCTCTGCTATTTTAATGCTCTTGGAGCTCTTGCTAATCAGGGATGGGTTTTTAAGAATCGCTCTTAAGGTTTTGAACCCATACTGTCATATCTTGAAAAGTAAGCTCTTTGATGTAGAAAATAAAAATCGAAATGATATAGAAATCGGTTGAGACTTGAGAACGTGCAGCTGCTAAAGCATGACTAAATACGAAGCTGCTAATAAAATTCAGCGACGAACTTCATTGGAAAAGCATGGTGCTTGATACTGTAATGGAATTCTGATATTTTATGTTTGATAGGAACTATCAACTCTTGAGAAATGTAGAATGGACTGTATCAAGATTTATCCCATGTCAAGCTTCAGCATATGGTTGTGCTTTGGATTAACATCCTTCCTTTGCTATTCTGTTGCAGAATTTTGGACGTGTCATGATGGCCCTTGCAGTAGATGTCTCTCGTTTTGAAGGAGTGCCGATGGCCCCTCCAGACCCAATTCTTGGGGTTTCAGAAGCATTTAAGGCAGATCAAAATGATCTGAAGCTCAACCTTGGTGTTGGTGCCTATAGAACAGAAGAGTTACAGCCTTATGTCCTCAATGTGGTCAAGAAGGTAAGTCTAATAATACCTATCATTTCCTTAATATAACTCAGCTCCTGTTGTGACACACTATTCTTACACGTGGTAGGCTGAAACTCTTATGTTGGAGAAAGGAGAAAACAAGGAGGTATGGTGTATTTTCCTTCACAATTCAAGTAGCTGGATTATAAGGAATTATTTTTGGAGTTTTCTGTACTTATGTTTCTGAATGTTGATGACCAAATTATGGTTTCTTTTTTTTGTGCAGTATCTGCCAATTGAAGGCTTAGCTGCATTTAACAAAGCAACTGCAGAACTATTGTTTGGAGCTGATAATCCAGTACTCAAGCAAGGACGTGTATGTGCTGTGGCCTATTCAGCTCTTGTCGTAGTTATTTTGTAAATACTAGGATTTTCTGGAATGCTGCTACACTGAAGCATGCCATTAGTTTTAGTAAACATTATTTAATGATAATTCCTTCTGTAGGTTGCGACTCTTCAGTCTCTCTCAGGGACTGGGTCGCTGCGCCTTGCCGCAGCATTTATACAAAGATATTTCCCTGAAGCAAAAGTACTGATATCATCTCCCACTTGGGGTATGTATGTGAATTAATGTGCTTAATCCTTGAGCATTCATATTCATTTTTCATAGCAGAGTGTCTCATTGGCAAACTATGAACTCCAATCTATATTCTTACAGGCAATCATAAGAACATTTTTAATGATGCAAAGGTACCTTGGTCAGAGTACCGTTATTATGATCCCAAGACTGTTGGCTTGGATTTTGAGGGAATGATAGCTGACATACAGGTGTTTGAATATCCTTATCAAGAACTTCATTTATATTCAGTACTATCTGCAGTTGCTATTTTAAACTTGATGAACATTGTTTAGCGTAACTTTGTCATTAAAATTGTCATGTATCCATCATAGAAATTTACACCTGTTGCTTGTCCGTTTACTTTTGTTAATTGTTACTTTTCTGTTTACTTTTGTTAATTGTCATTTTTCTGCTTACTATTGTTAATTGCTATGTGTTGAGTATTTGTGTGTGATATTGATTTGTGTGCCCAATAGGCTGCCCCAGATGGATCTTTTGTTCTGCTGCATGGCTGCGCTCACAACCCAACTGGAATAGACCCAACTCCGGAACAATGGGAGAAAATTGCAGATGTCATTCAAGAGAAAAAACACATGCCTTTCTTTGATGTTGCATATCAGGTCAACTGTTCTCACGTTTCGTTTTGCTCTGCATCAAAACAATGTCTTACTGACTAGCAAAGATTTACTTCCAGGGTTTTGCCAGTGGAAGCCTTGATGAAGATGCATCTTCTGTCAGGCTTTTTGTTCAACGGGGACTGGAAGTGTTTGTTGCACAG
The DNA here is from genome assembly GCA_000573905.2 of Oryza punctata. NCBI lineage: Eukaryota > Viridiplantae > Streptophyta > Magnoliopsida > Poales > Poaceae > Oryza > Oryza punctata. The sequence goes on from CM002489.2 coordinate 40,509,340, forward strand.
TCTTATAGCAAAAACCTTGGTTTATATGCAGAAAGGATTGGAGCAATAAATGTTGTCTGCTCAACACCTGAAGTCGCAAACAGGTGATATTTTAATCTGAATGATTGCCTTCCTAGTCAAATTGTTCATTTTTTCTCCAGTTATTGCAGCAAATGTTAATGATAGATTATTCTGTTTTAGTGAGTAATATGGACCAACCTCTTATTGATGTGCAAAGCAACTTGATTTCTCATGGTAGGTTAACAAGACTTCTAAGTATATTTCACCCAGGCAAAAAAAGTTGTAAATTCTTGGGAATTAGTGTTATGTACAGACTAATAGACACTAGTTTTCTTACTCCAGCAAAGAAACCACCAGCAACAATAGTCGGTCTCAACCCAAACAAGCAAAGCACTGAATTTGCTGTTAACCATAACCAAAACTCGGATTCTTCGAATTTTATCTTAAATCAAATTAGTAAATATAACCTGATCTCTCCAAACTGTATTCAGCTTCGAGGTAGAAAGCCAAACCTCGTAGATTCAACATGTGACGTAAAGACCACAGTTCCTGATCCACTTCAGTGGTACAACATATCCAGCGTGGAAAATCTCATAAACACTGATACATGGCATTTATTTTTCTTTTCATATAAGCCTGCACACACGAGAGTTCTAGGACCACACAAAGACAACTTAAGATTTGTAACATAAGGTCATATTTGACTAGCACTAGTTCAATTAGGACATGTGATTTTACTAAGTTGGTAAGAAAATAAACTATATAACTCAATAGATAATTCCTTGCTTGTTTTTCCTGGTTGGTAACTTCCCTCCTTAATCCTCTCTTGCTTATCGTGCATACCATACACAGCTTCCATGCAAGATACATGCAATATGCAAAAATGCCATACTAATGTTTGCAACAGTTACTTGCTTTGTATGAATCAATACAAAATAGTATTCTTATTATGACATTGCAAAGCTTATTTTTATCTGAAATTCCATTCCTTGCAGGGTGAAGAGCCAGCTGAAACGATTGGCACGGCCCATGTACTCGAATCCCCCTATTCATGGTGCTAGGATAGTTGCCAACGTTGTTGGGGATCCAACCATGTTTGGTGAATGGAAGCAGGAGATGGAAGAAATGGCAGGGCGTATCAAGAATGTAAGACAGAAGCTTTATGATAGCTTGTCTGCAAAGGACAAGAGTGGCAAGGACTGGTCTTTCATTCTAAGGCAGATAGGCATGTTCTCCTACACCGGCTTGAACAAAAATCAGGTGACATATGCTTTATAACTTTTCACAGATAACACTTCCATTCTTATATTGACTTGTGATTTCTCCATATAATGTGACTGCAAACACTGCAATTCACACAATATACTACGTATTCATAATTTTATTCGTTTGTATTTGCAGAGTGATAATATGACCGACAAATGGCACATATACATGACGAAGGATGGGAGAATTTCGTTGGCTGGATTGTCCCTGGCTAAATGCGAGTACCTAGCCGACGCCATCATCGATTCCTTCCATAACGTTAGCTAGACGAGGATTCAAGTCACTGCTATTGTGGTTAATCCTTCAATATGCTGGGATTTTTGGGTCCTTCCAGCTTGAGTTATCAGCCAGGATTGTACACCCGGCGCTACGTAATTTGGAGATAATAATGATTTTTGTCTGTGCAACAAACTTTGCATATGCTTTGTCGAATGTACACTAGCACCTATGTTAGAAGCTTATAGTACCGAATTGAATAATATGAGACCTGCAATAAATCACACTAATTCCAATTTCACTAGGTGTATATGCATGGTACATTCTTTTATGCTCATTGCTGGGATCATATGTTTTCTGGATTCCAGGCGTCGGCCGAGGGTTTGGGGACGGCAACATGCCAATAACGGCAAAACGAGCTTGGAATTTTTGGCCCATTCGTCGAAACCAACTTGGGCCGAAAAATTGTAGCTGACAAACCAATCTGGCCCAAGCCTACAAGTGCATGGGCCGCCATGGGATGCTGTCATAGTCAACACGACTTTCACCCGTTCCATTCTTCTCTTCCATGTGACTGATGCGAGGATTTCACTTGACCAAAAAAAAGAAACATAAAAGGGAAAAATCGAGGAAACGGGGCATGAAAAAAAGTCGTCTTCCGTCTCAAACACGTTTGGTGGGTCAGCGTACCAACGCAGTAGTAGTAGTACAACAACTGGGTTCGTAGAATCGCGTTCGTACATCAACTACATCATGCGGTGCACGTGAGGGGAGGGGGCAGGGCCGCTCCCAAGTCGGCATCGCCCTTTCAATTGTAGTATCACAGACTTACGTGTCGCTGCCTTTTCTTCTTTTTTTTTTCCCTTTCTTTCTCACCAAAGCTGATGATGAAACGATACCTCTCCCGTCCCCTCCTGTCCTCTCCTTTCGCACCGATTACCACACACCATACACCCCCATGACATGTGGGCCATGGAGTTAAAGTTGGGCCCCACCACGCTGCAAAGCTTTGGGGCCAAAGGTGAGAGAGGGAGGAAAAAGCCTCTCCACCTTCTCTCGCCTCGGGGGTGGGTGCGAGTCAATGACATGTGGGCCCCACGCCCCGCGTATACCGACGGGTTGTTGAGCAGCATCCGAGAAGAGAGATCACGAATCGAAAAAATTAGTTTTTTTTTTTTGGGTGACATGGACCCGCGGATTATGCGAGTGCTTAGGGGTAAGGGCGGGCGGGATTAATTATGGTGGGTGGAGTGATTAATGATAAGGACGCGCCGGGGGTGGGCCCACGCTGGCGAAACCGCCTTGTGTTGCAGGCCGCCGGAACGGCAACACACAGCTGTCGATTGGGCCCACCACCCACCCCACTTACGCGGCTCCCACGGCACCTATATTTTTCATCTTCTTTTTTTCGAATTATAATATCATTATTATATTTGCCTTTCAATTTATTTGCTCCTTCAAAATAATACTCTGCCCTGTAGTTCTAAATAATTACAACGCCTACCATGGTATATTTTGTGATGGCAAGGGCGTGAAATTCTACCAAAAGAAGAGGGTAGGAGCAAAATATTGCCAATAATTGAGCCGCCCATGTCGGTCATCACCCGGGTCGGGCCCCACTCAACAAAGGCAAGCGGTGCAGCGCTGGGCCCACCTCTGCGTTGATCCCGCGACCACATCCATCCGTCCGTGTAAAGCAACTTCCTGCATCCGACGGCGCTCATGAGGCCACGCCTAATAAAAAGATCTCTTCCTCCCCCAACACCCGACAAAGCCATAGTTTCTTTTTTTTTTTTACAAAAAAATACTAATTTAATTTTAATTGTAATACTAAAAGGAAACTGAACACCACGTCGTGGCACTCGTACTCATCCTTCTCCCGATTATAAAAGACGCCTCTTGGCCAAGCGTTTCTTCTCATTGTTCTCTTCCCCTCTAAATCCCAAACCAAATCTATTCCCCTCTCTCGTTAGGGTTAGGTCTCTCTCTCTTCTCTTCCACTTCTCAAATTCTCGAGTCAACCTCTGGCGTTCGTTCGTCCATGGCGACGGCTGCGGTGCTCAGATCCCATGACGTCCTCGACAACCGGATGCATCTGGAGGCCTTCGGCGTGTCTCCGGCTTCGAAGCCGAGGCGGAGGCGGCACACCAAGCCGGCCTCACCGCCCCCGAAGATGGCGGCGGTGAGCTCGCCGCCGGTGGTTAAGACGGCGCCGAGGGTGACGTCACCGCCCCCCAAGGCGGCGGCGGCGCCTCAGGGACGTCGCTCACCGCCGGCGAGGCCGGTGGCGAGGAAGCAAGGGTCGCCGACGAAGGAGTTTCCCAAGCAGAGGCTTGTGATGGAGGAGATCCGGATCCTCAAGCGCGGCGAGGAGCCACCGGTTCCCTCGCCGTCGCCTGCTCCGGTTGCGGCGCAAGCCTCGCCGGTTGACCAGCGGGCGCCCCGCGTTCCGGCTGTGGCGCAAGCCGCGCCGACTGACCAGAAGGCGCCTCGCCCCACCAGATCGAAGCAGCAGCAGCCGGCCGCTGTGCCGAGGAAGATCAAGTCCGTCGCCGACGCGCCAGGCTACGCCGGCCCGGCCTTCTCCTCAGCCTCGCCGGAGCCGAGCTCCCTCCCCTTCCCCGCCTTCATCCGCCGCGCCGAGGCCGAGGCGACCCGCGGCCTCCGCTGCCTCCTCCGCATCGGCGAGCTCCCTTGACGGCCTCCCTCACCGCCGTCTTCGCCGGAGCCGTGAGCCGTGCACGCTCCTCTCCTCATCTACTCCCGTCTTCTCTTCTCCGATGGATGGATTGCTTGGTGGTTTCGATCCGATCGAAAGCTTGTCCGGATCAGATCCCGGCGGCGTTCCGATCAAACTCTCCCGGTATTTTTTCAGAGGACGAGTTTGGTGGAACGCATCTGCCGGTGGTTGGATTTGGTGGTGGTTAGGTTTCAAAAGTTTCTTGGTGGAATTATGTTGGGTTTGCTTCTACGTCGCTCTTTGCGCGCGTAGAACACTAGGTTGATTAGTCTTGTCTTGAGTTTGGTTTTTAGGTGGTGTCTTGGTTGGGAAATTGGGTTAGTTTGGTGGGAAATTAGGCTGGCTGGTGTTGCTGATCTGTTAGTACAGCAGTAGTGGTAATAATAGTAGAGGTTTGGTTAGATGAATAATTCGTTGGTAGTGGGGGTTGATTTGTGGTTTGGTGAGCATGAGTTCATGTCAGGTGAAGAATAGTAGAACTAATAGTTTTCATTAAGGCGTGTTAGGTATTATGTATTTATGTCCAGTGTCAAATGTAAGACAAAGTTCTCATCAGTAATTAAGTCATATTAGGTGTTATGTTCGTCTGTGAGATATATCTTATCGGGTACTCAAATCAAATATATGTATCAGTTCCTCGTAGTAGTGAAATACATCAGTGGTAGTTTAGTTTGGTTTTCTTTTTTTTCTCATGCTGTTTAGCTGTGGATTTGTATTCTTTGTAAGTAGTCATAAGTAGACTATTGCTTTGATTCTCAACGAGATTGCTTCACAATCATCGTGTGCTTAACCAGATTTAAATACTGCCACTTGTTATCCCTGTGTGTTTGTTATTCGGATGACAAACTTTGCTTGCTGCCGTGGGGATCGTTAAATTCCTTAAATTAATTTGTGTACGCAACCGGGTCAGCGGATTGCTGAACAATTAATTTGGTAATCGTCAAATTGCTTACATTAATTTGTGAAAGTTCAAATTGAGGTGCATCTTGCTTTAATCTAATCCAAGACCTCTTGCTGATCAATTTGCTCTGTATGATCGATCCCAGTCAGTATTCACAAAACCTTCGGAATTTCTCGAAACCGTCATTACACGAAACCGCTATATCTTGGTTTGTGAAAACCGATCCGTATTAATTGGTTTCTGTATGGTATTGATTGAAATCCATTGGTTTTTACCCGTTTTTATCGGATTTTGGTAAATCGGTGCGGAGTGATTTTTACTTTGAAATCGAAATGGTAAATCTGATCCCAGTAGTAGAGGTGATTATCCTCACCTGGGCGCGTTTCAGTATGTGATGGTTGGGGCGATAATTTCTGGGAGTTCAATATGAAATTGATCGCTCAACCTGAGGTCGGCGACCAACCGGAAGCTGCTGGAATAACCGTCAAATTCTCCTGGCAGCGTGTGGTCGCAGACTCGCGAGGGAGGCATAGCCTTACGTCGTTTCGACGTGGCACTCGCGCAACGCAACACGATGCAGCCAGCCTCTTGTTCTCGGAGCCACACAAGCGATGAGCATGTGAGCTGATGAGTTGTGCGTAATTTATCTTAAGTTGGGTCTACGTTGACGGAGTAGTTTTTGCACGGTAAAATACGGTGGCTTGGGGCCTTGGACGTGTACCAGCCAACTAGTCCAACTTCGACCGACGACACACGGCACGGCATGGATCCGTGCTTCGGTCAAAAAGCCGAGTCAACGCCCAAGCTTTTGACAGACGAGACGGGCAAAAGCAAGCTAAGGTATCCTCATTACTACTACTCCACTAGTACAACTGTAGTAAAAATATTGCGATCATTGCAAGTAGTGCAGTTTTTGAATTTCAACAGGTCAAGCACGGAGCAGACGGGATCATTCCGAGCTTTGTTACAGTATAAGCAAGCGATACTCAGTGCAGTAAAAATCATGAGACGAGGGCACCTCGTCGCAGCATCAGCAATGGCAGTCCTGGAGTTTTGGATCGCAGTGATAAACCAACCACAAAATGACAGAGCAGGACACCAAGGACGCCAGAAATGCACGAGTCTTCTATGCCGTTATATAATCGTACTTCAATGCAAATCAACAAATTTGGACCACCTATCTGTCCCAGTAAAAATATGACGAGAGAAGAACTGAAAGCAAGCAAAGAACACACCATTACAAATACAATAAACAGTAAGATTACCATGCACCGGCAACGGCAAGAGATAACCAAGATTACCAGGCTTTACAGCAATAGATTCCCGTGATTATCAGTAACAATCTTTCAAGTTGAACAAAAAATGCGCTCACTCAGCTGTTTGAAGCCGAGGTTACCTTTTAATTCGTTTTAGCAAGTGACTCACCAAGGCTTTGAAATTAGTTGATCAACTACACATTATACATATGGAATAGCACGCTGGAATGAGTCAGATGCAACCACCAAGCAATGATTGTAAAAAACAACTGGAGAAACAAAGCCACACAATCAATGGAATATTATGTTGAGATGTCACATATCATAGCTCAATCATCTAGTAATTCATAGCATAGGGTCGTATTTAAGCTACTTAACAATGTTAAAAGGCATCTAAATTATAGCTGTCAGATGCAAAACATGAAGACTTAATTATTACTCCATACAAAATAAGGAGAGTTTCTTATATGAACAAGGTAGGAGTTGGAGTTCTGCAGCAAAGAAAAATAAGTATAATCACTATATTGTGTAGCAACTGCATCAAACCGTCACAGTTCTTCAAAAAATTGATCTAAAATTTTAGGAAAATGATACCAAACACGATTGCAACAGACAGCAGTACTAAGCTTACATCTTAACAGCTAAATGGCAGCAGAAAGAGCAACTAAAATGACTCAAAATCCAATTCATTCTATTACATCGTGCAAGCTGCTAGCACATCTCTCCATAAAACCCATTGATAAATCCTACTAAAGCTTACAATAGTTATTCAGTCTTTGTATACCAAAAGATGACAAAAGCTAAGATTTTGTGACTACAAACTTTTTGATGTCCGCTATTCTCACCTCTCATTTGAGTAATACACTCTGCATAGGGATGAACTTAATCTGCTTTCACGGATGAGAAAAGATAGTGGACGAAGCAGAATGATGAAATGAATCCCACTGTTCCAGTAGCCAGCATAATAGCAATAACCATGAAGAGTGAGTAGCCAAGATAGAGGGTCGCCGACACAGGTCCACTCAAGCTTTTGAGGTCAAAAACAAGATAGTTGATAGAGTACAAGAAAATGTAGATCGCCACAGATCCAGATGAGAAGAATGATTTCCACCACCATTTCCAATCCTCGACACACAGATGCATGTAGGTCAGAACCAGGGAAACCTCAGCGCAGACAATAACAAGGAGCAACAGGACGATGAAGAGGAATCCAAAGACATAGTACACACGCCCCATCCATATGCTAGACATGATGAAGAAGAGCTCGATGAACAGGGTACCAAAGGGCAGTGTGCCAGCGCCGAGAACCAGCAACCATGATGGGTACTTCTGAGGAGGGATTTCACGAGGGATCTGGTTAGTGCGCACGGGGTACTCAATGTGCGGTGCCTTGGCACCGAGGAGTCCACCTACAAGAGTAAGCGGCACAGAGATACAGAACCAGAGCAGAATCAATATGACAAACAACGAGAAGGGGATGGCGCCAGTACTTTGGCTTCCCCACAACAGGAAGTTCAGAGTGGTAAGGATAAGGAATGCAATGCCGGGGAAGAAGCAAGCTACCCTCCATGAAACAGCCATCCACCCTGTATGATCACCGCACTTGATTGTCTTCCACACACGAACACCCGCATATCCTGCCAAAATTCCAAGAACCAGATAGAAGAACAGCATGCCTGTGATCAGCGTACCACGGGAAGCTGGGGACATGAACCCAAGCGCAGCAAACAGAATGGTCACCACTGCCATCCCAAGGATCTGAACACCATCCCCAACCATAACACACAGCAACATTGGGTTGCTTGGCGCGCGGAAAACATCACTGACAACAAGCTTCCACCCAGACAGCTCCTCATTCATCTGTGCCTGCGCTTCACTGTCAAGCTCCTCGTACCTCGTCAGATCACGCCTCACGGTCCTCAGCAATATGACAAACACGATACCAGCAAGGAAGGCAATCACCATGAGCGAGTTGAGGATCGAGAACCAGTGCACCTTGGCACCCTCCATCTTGAGGTAGGCGTCCCACCTAGAGGGCCACTTGATATCGCTCTCGACGAACGACACCTCGTAGGTGTACACGATGGGCTCATTCTCCTTGATGCTCATCGACACGGTGGTCGGGTCGCACTTGATGCTTCTCGGGTATTTGCCATACATCTTGAGCGACTTGACGTCGTCCGGGTTGTGCTTGATGCTGCAAGGCACAACCTCGAAGCCGACAACCATCCAACCGGACGACGAGCCGGCGCTGCCACCGTCCTTACCGGCGGAAGGGAAGCCGTCGGTGGCGTCGCCGGTGCCCATGACACGGGCCACATTGGCCTCCTCGTACTTGTGCACGAGGACGGTGAACTGGAGGTGGTTGAAGACGTAGTAGTCGACGCCGACGCGGATGCCGACGGGGTAGCCGGTCCATCGGAGGAAGTAGTCGTCCTTCTTGGTGTAGCGGATGGCGGGGAGGTTGTCGAGGATGAGGTTAACCTGGTACATCTCATCGATGCGCTTCTTGAGGAGGTTGAAGGTGTCGGCGGCGAGCGGCGGGGAGCGGCAGAGGAAGAGGTCGGAGTCGTTGGTGTACATCTTGAAGCGGTAGGGGGAGTTCTCGATGCGGTCACCCATGAGGAGCTCGCCGAGGTTCTCGGCGCTGTCCTTGACGCCATCGGGAGGCTTGCAGAAGGGGAGGCTGTAGTAGCTGTAGGGGATCTCGGTGTCGATGGAGGTGAGAGAGTTCACCTTCACGCTGAGAGGCTCGCTGGGGTTGTACTTGTGCGGGTAGCTCCCCGGGAGGTAGAACCCGTCGGCGCCGGGTGCGGAGAGGAACAACGCCGCCGCCACGACGAGGAAGAGGAGGCGCGCCATGGCTGGGCGCCCGCCGGATCTGGATCGGTGTGTGTGTGTGGGGGGGGGGGGGGGGGGGGGGGGGGAGGTTTTGATCTGAGGGCGGATCCGGTGGGGCGAATGAGACGGGGAGGCTTTGGGGTTGGTGGGCGGCGGGTTCTCCGGCGAGGAGCTCGCCGGAGACGGGGGTGTCGGTGGCGGTGGCGGTGGAGTAGATCTGGGGGTGGGGCGGCGGAATGGAGGGAGGAGTGGGCGAGAGGGCGTTTGGTTGGGTTTATACGTGGAGATGATCCCCTTGGTTTTGCGACGAACGAACGATGGATGCGTGGCTAATTTGCCGCGTCGGCGACTCGGCGTTTCGGGGGAAAAAAAAACGTAAGCCGAGTGGAACATGTTTGAAACCAGTTTTTCCTTTTTTTTTAAGAAAAAATTGCTTCAAACCAGTGGAATTATGCTTTTCTCATGCTGTGTTTATTTGGGTGGGTTGGTAACTTATTCCCTTCGCACGGAAAAAGGTATGACTCATTAGCACATAATTAGTTAAGTATTTACTAAAAAAATTTTAAAAAATAGATTAATATGATTTTTTTAAACAACTTTCGTATAGAAACTTTTTTAAAAACCACACCATTTAGCAGTTTGAAAAGTGTGTACGTGGAACACGAACGAGAGGAGTTGGGAACTCCTACTACTGAAAACACCCTTAAATTTGTTGGGAATTTGTACTGATGATTTTCTTATTGCTTCAGAGAAAAAAATAAAGGTTAATATTTTTTCTTATTCTGAGACCACGTTTTTTTAACGTTGTTTATTGGATTATTGAAATAGCTTACTTGTTCCATGCTTAAAATTATACATCTTAGTAAACTTTCTTCGACTACAATTTGTTAGACCAAATTATTTTGTTATATCTATTTTAAAATGTTTAATTATACTTGTTATCAAGTAGATAACATCCGGTAAAAATTAAACATGGCTTGAAACTCTTGGATATATCTCTTAAGATTTTTTAATTTGTATTGATTTTTTTCCATTGGACTTGGGCATCCTATATCTAGGGGTGGGCAGAAAAAAGATGAAACGAAGAACCGAACCAAAACGACAGAGACCGAAATAAAAAGATCGAGACCAAGAAATTTGGTCCTAGGTAGTGAAAGATTGAACTTTTGTTCGATCAATTCGGTTAGTCTCCTCGGCTAACTGACCAAATTAACAAAAAAAAAATCCAAATACAATCTACAATCCACTAAGTTTAATTGGATTAAACTCTAATTTTCACATCTCTACTCCTTCTAGGCATGTAACCCAATAAAAATCTTTACTCATATGTGGTTGCGGATTTTTTTGTGATTTTTGTGTTGAAAATTTCTATAATTTATTCGCTTATATAAAACTTGTGCTGAATTTTGATCAGGACCGATACCGAGAAAAAAGATCGAGACTAAATTTATCGGTCCTGATATTTTTCATCTTTTCAATAATCGAACTAACCGAATGACTGAACATCGAGACCGAAATTTTCATCTTGACCGAATACCCACCGCTACCTATATCCTCTCAAGATTTTTAACCGGGAGACCGTTTGAAATTTAAAATGTTTTTACTTGTCAGATCTTAAATGTCACTGTCGTAATTGGATGTTACTAGTATGGTGGTCAAGGTCAATGGTTTGCACTTTGCCCGTATTCCATTTACTCCTATTTTGCTTCGACGCATGATGACACGCACATGGTTACTGTGTTTTAGTTGGTAAACGATGAGGACATTATTTCATTGGACTCCTTTCAGTTAGAAAAATTAATATCGTTTTAACATTTTCAAAGGCAATAAGACATGGCTTTAATTATTCAATTCTTTTGCATGAATAAAAAACAGTTACTCTATCCAGTTCCATAATTCTCGACGTTTCGAACAACGACACGATCTTCAAAATATATTTTTGACTGTATTTTTCTATAATAACATATACAATAAATAAATATTTTTTACTTTGTAAGACAAATCTATATATCTTGTTCTAGTGCCTTTAAAATTTTGTAAGACAAAATTATTGCTAGTCAAAGTTATAAAGTTTTGACTTCAAACTTATCCAAAACATCGAGAATTATGAAACCGGAGTAAATACATGAAAAATATAGTAGTATGGAAACTTTTATTACAAGATATTTGGCTATATAGTTTTATATCACTAGAACCTAGCTACATCCTACACCATAAACTACGATCAAAGTTAACTTAGCTACACATATTTAAAACAACGTTCTTCTGTAACAATAGGGAGTAAAATAAACTCAAGTCATGTTTACTGGCTATACATCTCAAGTTCTATGACCGATGGAGTTAAAAAACTATATATAATCCCTTTAATGCTCTGTCAAGTTCTACAACATCCATCACTTCTGACGATAGTGAAGTTTGTAACCCACAATCTAAACATAAAGACTGCATTCTAAAGTTTATATAGATGGAATATAGATGAAAACGAGTTTATAATAATTAGAAAGTTGATAAGTAAATCTAAAAGAGTTTCAAAAATATTGGCGAAGAAAGTTGCCATAAACATGACGCCGTTTAAAACCTGGGAAGCAAGTGCGTCCATCGTATTCTGATAGAGATAACAAGAAAAAGAAGTCACCAATGTAGTCACATTGTTAGGGAGGAAACAAGTCTGGAACTAACCTGCAGATGATCCAGCTGCCCTTCACCAATCACTACATTAGTCCTTGGATTGTTGTAACCCGATTTGCGTGTGATCTGAAGTAATCATCTACTACTACTCTCTCCGGAGCCGTTTGATTTTTTTCTTAGTTAAATTTCTCTAAGTTTAATCAAGTTTATAAAAAAATATATTTATATTTTCAACTCAAAATAAATATATTATCAAAATATATTCAATACTAATTTAAATAAAATTAGTTTTATATTTTGGATATTGCTAATTTTTTCTATAAGTTTAAATAAACATAATCAAATAATTTATGAAACAGATCAGTACTCACCAGAGGTGCATCATCAATTGGATGGATGGGAGGTACGTAGTAGCTTTTACTGCAGAGTTGTGGTGTCGTTGATTTCAAGCGGCAACAAGCTCTGATGGGAGCGATGACGCCGGCAGTATGCAGGTCCGGCATCGCAGTCGCCACACGTTGGCTTGGCTGGCAAACCGAGCGATCTGCCGCGCGTGCGACGGCGACGCGGTGTGTCGTGTGTGGAAATTTTTTTATTTTTAATTTTTTTTATTAAAAGTTTTGCAAAAATATTTTTTGTTTCGAAGTTTGATAAAAGTAGCCTCCCGCCGCTCTCGGGGAGGGCGATTATTAAAAATCACCTACCCAAAGGGCGGCTATTGTGACGTAGCAGACGGCCGTTGGCTCTCTACCGACAGCCGTTGGCTCTCTACCGACGGCCGTCTGCACATTTTGCAGGCGGCCTCCTTGCTGCCATATCAGAGGCGGTTTTTACTGTGCCGAGGGACCGCCTGCAAAAGGGAGGCAGGGGGCCTGAAATTTTGCAGGCGGCCCCCTTGCCGCCCTTTGTAAGGGCGGTTTATATCCCCTCCCCTATAAAACTCTTCCCCTCTCTGAAATTCCTATTATAATCACTCGTAATTCCAGAAAAAAAGAAAGAGGGAGGGGTGAGGGGGAGCAGAAGGAGAGCGGTGAAGCCCTGCTGGTTTGCGCACTTCATCACAGGTAAATACATCACATTACATTGTGTTGTTAATTTATGTTGAATTGTAGTTTTAGTTCCATAATTTTTAGTAGATCTATAGAACACAACACATTTGTGTAGATCTAGAACACAGTAGATTTTAGTAGGAATTGAGACTTAGGTCGTAGTGTAAATTGAAAAATGTAGTTTAGTTCAATCTGAAGCACGCCATCTATTTGTAGAATTGTGGACATATGACACAGAACAATATTGTAGAAATTGTAACTTAGTGCGGAGTACCGATGAACATGATGTTAGATCTTATTAGTACGGTATAAACTTAGTTAACCTAGTTATTTTTTTTAATCAAGCACAATGTCAAATAAGGTCCTATTTCAGATAGTTCACGGTGAGGGGAACCTTAGATTTGGTCCAGATGGTGTTGATCTGTCAGATTTTGTAATGATATCTAAGAGCATCGATAGGCCTGCAGAGAGAACATATCAGTCAATTTACAGTTGGTTGTTGAGAGGATTTAGAATAGACCCAGAAGTCTACACAATGTCAGTATCTGTTGTAGTGAATCGTGCAACAGAAGGTTTTTTTTGGGAACTAATGCCGATGGATAGTACTGTTGCATGGAGACGATATGTGGAGATGGCTTTTGAACAGTCATGGCCCCTTGTTATATTTGTGTCGGTGCAAGAGAAAGATGCAAATGTTTCAGTGGGAACCGAAGATGTCGAGGGTCCTAGCAATGCAGGTGATTTTGTTTGACCATCGATACAAAGTGAGCAAAATCAAACAAGGGTAGAGCAGGCCATGGGCATGGCGGATGAAGGGGAGAGAGTCGGTATAATTGTTGATGAAATGGAGAGGGAAGATTCGGATAATGAGCAAGCGGAGGGCGATGCATCATCCGATGAGGAAGGTGATGTAATGCCCACTGAGCCAGCGTTCGCAGGAGGGAGATAGGAACATGCATAGTGATTGTGGAAAACGGAGCGATCCATTAGCGTATGATTAATTAAGTTTTTGCTAATTTTTTTTTCAAAAATGGATTAATTTGATTTTTTAAGCAACTTTTGTATAGAAACTTTTTACAAAATACACACCGTTTAGTAGTTTGAAAAGTGTGCGCACGGAAAACGAGGGAGAGAAGTTGGGAAAGGGGAGGTGCGAACGCAGCCTGATTGGACAAACGAGGATTTCTCTGGACTTGTTATCTCAGAGGGTCATCATGTACCCTGGGAATACAAGGAGAACGAGGCAATTGAGGGTGCTAGGTATGCTCATAAGGATGAGATGAAGGAGACGGTCAAGTATTGGGCAGTTTCCTTGCAGAGAGAGTTTAGGGTGGTCAAATCAACCAACTATGTGTATGAAGTGAGGTGCATGAAGGAAGATTGTCCCTCGCGTGTCCACGCATATAAGGGAAAATGAATTGATTATTGGAAAGTTAGCACTGTCACCGAGCACCAGTGCTATTTACAAGGGGTGGAGAAGTATCACCAGAATATCACATCAGCTTTTGTGGCACGTGAGATGTACGGCAGTGTTGTTTCTAACATTGGCTTTGAACCAAGATCAATTATCAACCACATTGAAAACAAATTCAAGAACACCATAAGCTATGCGAAGGCCTGGAGAGCTAAATAAAAGATTCTTGAGATGAGGTATGGAACATTTGAAGCATCCTATGATAATTTGCCTCGTCTGTTAGCAACCATTGCCCAGAGGAATGGTAATACTTACTATGACCTCCACACATTTCCATCGGTTGATGATCCAACGAAGATGGTGTTGCAAAAAGCCTTTTTCTCATTGGGTGCTTGCATCAACGCGTTTGTGCACTGTCGACCTGTTCTATGCATAGATGGAACTTTTTTAACAGGTAAATACCGTGGTCAGATATTGACAGCAATTGGGTATGATGGCAACAATCAAGTTTTACCTATGGGTTTTGCATTTGTGGAGAGTGAGAACACTGAAAGCTGGTACTGGTTCCTGGAGAGAGTGCGCATAGCAGTTGTGCGTATGAGGCCCAATGTTTGCCTTATACATGTGATGTGGCCATGGCTACTATGGATACAATCGTTGTTCACATCAGGGATCAACAAGAAGACAACAAGATCAAGTCCTCCAAGTGCTGGAATCCAATTCGACCACCTGCAGCAACGTTGACTTCAAACGGCCGCCAAATCTGCATACGAGCTCCGTTTTCGGCCCGTGAGTACTTGATGGAAAGCTCTCGGAGTCCCCTTTCCAATGTATCTAGCCTTATCTCCAAATTTCATCTCAGTTGGCCACAATTACAGAAACAAAGTGCTGCGTCACCTATAATGGGCCTATGGGCTTGTAACTTCATCTGGGACCCCGGCCCAGGTGGGGCCCATGTGGGGTGCGCCCCAGTTAGGTGGAGCACGACCCTAGGGCTCCCTTGGTCGTCCTCCCACCTCCTTAAATAGCTTGGTACCCCTTTGGGGTTTCTTGGGTTTTGTTTAGATCAAAGTATAGCGTCGCTACTTTGCCAAGTTCACCCCGTGATAGGTTAGATCGCCGGATTGCTTGTTACGGAACCTCACTTGTTCAACTTTCGTTGATTTAATCCATCATTATTTTGATTCGCAAATTCAGTTGCTTGTTCATTTTGTTCTTGCTAGTTCTCGATTGCTTGCAGGACAAATACCCTCGTGGTTGGGTTGATCGTGCATCCGTCGAGATTCACGCCTGCCTCTAGAGTTGGTGTAACGATTGCTAAGGTGCAACATCCCTGGATAGTTGTAGTCGAATTGCCAACGTCGCTCCATCCAATCGACTTATCATTCTCATCAAAAAATCGGGACACCCTCGCGCGCATCAAGTGGTATCAGACAGACCCAAATGTAAATATAAAAATACAGGGACTCAAATACAAAAGTGCAAACCCTAAAATTATAATTATACAAAAATGGAAAAGAAAAGCCGCACCAAAAAAAATATAAGAAAAGGGCAAAAAAAGAAAGGAAAAGAAGGAAGGAAAGGAGAAAATCAGCTGTTATCTTTGAGTTGCTTTTGTATATCAGAGTTGTGCTTGAGTTGTTCCTAGTATTATCTTGTGGTACCGTTTGTATCTAGGCTCGCGTCTCTAGTACGTTCTAGCCTAGGACCAGCATGGTACTGACTTTGAACAATTATTCAACTTTGCATTCTCTGATTTGAGCATTAGCTATTCCTTTGCTACATATTTAAGCCTACCCAGAGCTCCACCATTTTGATTGCAGCCGTACAACAAGTGTTTGCCAAGGCATCGATACATCCAACCTCCATTAGGTCTAGGTTGAATCGGTGTGGTCACCATTTTGCTTGCTTTGGTAAGATCTTGTAAGAGCTTGGTTAAAAGCTTGAGTGTGTGTGATATTTGAGCCTCCACTACCTAGTAGTTGATAGGAGCGTGCATATTCTTGTGTATGTTTCTTATTTCCTACTAACCATGACAGGGTTACGCAAAGGGATTCGACGAGATATGACAACTTGTCCACGTGATGCATCTGAGGTACATGAATATAATCTGGCACGAGTTGAATCTAAGTTACTTGTCCACGTTGATTTAATCCATCATTATTTTGATTCGCAAATTCAGTTGCTTGTTCATTTTGTTCTTGCTAGTTTTCGATTGCTTGCAGGACAAATACCCTCGTGGTTGGGCTGATCGTGCATCCGTCGAGATTCACGCCTTCCTCTGGAGTTGGTGTAACGATTGCTAAGGCGCAACATCCCTGGATAGTTGTAGTCGGATCGCCAACGTCGCTCCATCCAATCGACTTATCATTCTCATCGAAAGATCGGGACACCCTCGCACGCATCAACATGACCGTCATGCAGGGATGTTGCGGGCTATTGACTACTTGCAGAACGGTTGGGATGAGAAGGGACTCCCAGCAAAGTGGCCTGATGTTCGGAGTCGGTGGTGCATGCGTCACATGGGTGCTAACTTCTACAAGCAATTCAAGAATAAGCATCTTATGGGTCTTTTCAAGAGGTTGTGTTCTCAGAATGAAGAGAAGAAATTTAATGAGTTGTGGAGAAGGCTGAATGAGTTGACAACGAAGCAAACTGACGAGCAATCTCACCAACCACAAGTTGAAGGTGACGAGCCTCCAATACCTCTTGGTGCATTACATGACGACCCACCGACAATGAGATGGAGGTTGGGGTCATCCATCAGATGTTTCACTCATTGGATTGAGAATAAACCTAAGGAGAAGTGGTCTTTGTTGTATGACATTGATGGATCTCGGTATGGCATAATGACAACCAATTTGGCCGAGGTATACAACTGGGTAATGCGAGGAGTTCGGGTACTTCCATTGGTTGCTATTGAAGAATTCATCCTTCACGGCACACATGCCTACTTCAGGGATCAATACCAGAAAATTGGTCCATCAATGGCTAATAACAAGATAGTATTTGGCAACGTCGTGACTAAGTACATGGAAAATAAAATCACAAAGGCACGAAGGCATAGAGTTGTTGCTCAAGGCACACAAGTTCATCGGTACGAAGTAATGTGTGTTGATAGGAGCAGGCGTGACATCTATCGTAAGCAAGCAGTGCAGGAAGGTGTCTTGAAGGCGGATGGTGGATGTAGCTGCAGTTGTATGAAGCCTAAGCTGCGACACCTGCCTTGCTCACACGTTCTTGCCACTGCCGGTGATTGTGGCATATGTCCCGATGTGTACGTCTCACATTATTTCAGAAAAGAAGCAATCTTTCATACAAGGAGTGAGGAGATATATGAGTTCGGCATCTCTGGATCATACACAACTCCGAGGCCCCAAGTTTTTTAGTTCCTGATCCATCAAAGCTAAGGGTAAAGAAGGGTCGCCGTAAGACAAGACGCATTAGGAACAACATGGATGAGTCAGAGGCAGGTGGGAGGACTCTACGCTGCAGCAGGTGCGACGAGCGCGGCCATACGTACAAGAAATGCCCGAAGGATGCAGAAGTTCCTAGCGGCGCGGATGCTGGCCCGTCTGGATAGGGAAGTGATGGAAGGCGACCACCAGGGGAAGAAACAACAAGCAGGCGTCCACGGCCAAGGCGTTCTCGTGCAGCAGGCGATTCCATGGTGTAACATAGCTATCGAGTTATGAATTAGACTGCTAGTGTGTTCTTTGTAGTGTTCGGAGTAAGTACTTGTATCGTCACCTTTCAATGAATGTTGCTGTAATGCGTTAACAGACTATTATTGTAATTGCAGTGTGTATTCGGACTGAGGACACTGGTATTTGTATTTTTATCTGTAAGTTCTCGTAATTAGTACTCGTATTGTGTATTTGCACTCATTCTTGATGCGAAATATTTTGTATTGTAATAGAATATATGTGTTCACATATTTGTTACTAACTGTAAGTAATCTAGTTATGAACTGTTGTAAGGTATTTTGAAATAATAATTTATATTTTTCTTATTATTATTTATGATGCAGGTATGGCGGACGACACACCGGAGCTGTTCAACCGTGGGATTGACAGGAACCACCGCTCATTCCTGTCTGCAGTCCAGGGTGCACAGCTTAGCACCTTCCGTCCATGCACGGGACGCGAGTTGTTGCGTGTCGACCCACGGCATGTTCCTTGGTACGTCTATCTAAATATTTGTTTATGATTTATTTAGGCGTACGCACGACATTTTGGTTTGTACTAATGCTTACAATGTAATCTACGCAGGTTGCGTGCGGCAGACCTTCTTCCGCTTTGTAGGCTTGTCGACGCGGGGGCGGACGAGCGTGACCCGGCGAAGCGGTGGGATGTGGATCGGTCACTCCTTGCTGCTCTTGTGGACCGCTGGCGACCGGAGACACACACGTTCCATCTTCCCTGTGGGGAGATGGCTCCGACACTACAGGACGTGTCGTTCCTGCTTGGGCTACCACTCGCTGGAGACCCCGTAGGTCCCGTCGATGGTGGTGCTGGGTGGAAGGAGGATATCACCGCGCGCTTCTCGCACGTGATGCGCCGTCCAGATTTAGGAGGGCCCAACCCCCTTCCCCCTTCCCATGGGACTCCCCACATGGCGTGAACATCCAGAGTGCCATTGTGGTGACCGTTGTCAGGTCATACGGTCCGTAAGGCACCGAACTCGAGGACAAAGATGTTTCGCGTGTCCAAACATTATCGATGATGATTTCGTCGTAAGTGCATTTCTTCTTTTCATCACTCATCGCTATTATCATGACCTTAAATATCCCCACAATGTGTGTACGTAGGAGGATGTAAGGAAATGTCAATTCATACAATAGATCGACACGGCCAGAGTTACTTCCAATGGCGGGCCGATAACACAACTTGAACCGACCACACAATTTATTTAGGCTTGGATAGAGTACGAACGTCGGGTATAAATTGCAAGCCTAGACTGGAGGAACAATCTATTAGGGTTACCTAAATGGTCGGAGCGTCCCAAGTGTGGTTGTCGAGATCGCTGCCAGGTGGCTACCTCCTTTGCAGAACAAACATTTGGCAGGAGATATTTTGTCTGCCCCAATGTAGACAACAATTTCATTGTATGTCCAACTTTTTCCAAATTGACCTATGATTTGCGCAATATTTATACCCTTACTGACTAATCTTATTAATTTCGTAGGGCAATCCAAGGATGTGTCGATTTACTCAGTGGATCGACATTGTTACTCCATCCTATCATGGCTAAAAGATAACAGATTCTGAAACAGAAAGAGAGTACCAACGATTGAAGGACCATGAAAATGCAACACATATTGACCGACCTAGAAGGGGCTAGTAGGTTAGCGCAATCTACATTCGTCGGGATCGACAAATTTGTATCGTGTATCCATGGCACTTCTTTCCTATCTTATCATTACAATGTTTAATTATGATGGTGTATTGCATGCGTACAAATAAAAAATATCGGATATTTTAACGTGGTTCTTTGACGCCCCGTTACGCTCCTTTCCTTACAATTGTACGCAATACAAATACCTAATAATATATCATCCGATACTTACTAAATTTTACATACTCTTCTTGTTTCTACAATATCATTAACCTAATGCTTCAAAATCATACACCGCATCCTCCACCTACAATTTGACCTAGTCTTTAACTTTATAAAATATACCTGATTTTTTTCTTCTCACAGTGAGTGTTTACCTACTTTTATTCGTCCAAATATCATAGTTTACATCAAACAAATTTACAATCATTAGTCCTGTTTTATTAGTTTTGAATATGATTATTTACTAAAATTTTGTACCGAATGTTTCGATAACAAACATAATAAAACATATGGAAACCCTAATCTAAATGAACAGTTAAAAACCACCCTTACAAAGGGCGGTGTTGACGACCAAATTTGGTAATTCAAATATCGGAAGTCAAGATGGAATCGAAGAGGATTGAAGAGATAAGATCGTATCGGAAAGCAGAGTGAGAATCGGCTGTGGTTCGAATCGGCTGTGGATTGGATCGGCAGAGTCAGGTTCGGACTAGGTTAGCCGATTGAGCCGATTTCAATAATATGACTCAGTATTTGTTATCGGGTTATGTTAACGTGATTAATATGGATTGCCATGCACAGATAAAGTCCTGAGGAGGCAATTGTATCTATTAATTAGGATATTTTATGTAATTTCCTTATAGATATTTTCGGTAAGAGTCCGCCTAAGGGACTTGATGGTTAGTTGGATTTGTATTAGGATAATATAAGTCGTGTCCATGATGGACAAGGTTTGTAATTTCGGGTATAAATATAATCCCGATGTCTTGTAAATAATAACAACACACGTTCAATCAATCTCGGCGCATCGCCAAATCTTTATTTTCTATTCTCGACAAGTTTGTGCTTTCGAGTCGTGCTGCATCAGTTTGATCTTCGGCAAAAAGGTATATCTTGTCATGGCGAGTTACATCATTAGGGCTAGTGCTTACATCTTTATGACACTCTAGTTCTTTGTTGTGATTCTCCGAGTTATCATATATGTTATATAACTCAGATCGATAAAGCAATCTACTTATATCGGCTAAATCCTTTCTAGGGTTTCATCGATATCGGCTAGATTACTTTATTAATCTAGGTTATATAATGTATCCACCATCCCGAAAAGGCAACCATCGGCTTGATTCTTTAGATCTCATGCTTCTATTCATACTTAATGCTGCATTGGTTCAGTCCAACCTATTAAGTCGTATTTAGAGTCATGATATCTAGCCTGCTTCATGGTTGTTAATAAGGATAGTATCGGGGTTTCAGCCGATCTTACCTGGTATAGATGTTTTACATGGTTCTATACTTTGTTTAATGTTCTGTATCTGCCCCTTATATCAGGATCTAATCTAATATAAATATATTAAGCTTGATATCAATCTAATTGATTATCCTAGCATAAGGTTGTATCGGAGCTATAGCCGATACATACTTAAACCTAGATATTGGCTATGACATCGATCTGCATAATCATTATTTCATGTTATCTTTAAACTTGGGTAATTTATACTGTCTCGGTTCAGTCCGATCTATCCCAATTGCTTATTTCTAAAGTAATATTGATTTAGTGATTATGTAATGTTGATCTTTACAGCCGATATACTAGCTGTAGGGTTAATTATATCATTGACCATACCTTACAGCCGATTCATGCTTTATTGCATCGGCTAGGTCACATACGATATGAAATCGGCCCTATGACCGATTGTCTATCGTTTATTGATATTCTTTGCATGTTTTTCTTGTTGATTGCAGGATCAAATCAACTGGCACGCCCTTGAATTTGAAACCCTAATTTTGGACCTGCACTAGAGTAAAGCGAACCTCTCAGGCCAGTGTGTGTTTTTTGCATCAACACGCTTTTGGCACGCCCGGTGGGACTCGTGTCAACATGCCTCCAAACATCACTGAAGTCGCGGAGGACAACATCATCGCGGTTACACCCGAGCAGCTGAATGATGAGCAGAAGGAAGAATTGCGACAACTGCTAGATCAACTCCAAAACCAGTATTTGCATTCCTTCACAGTCACTCGGCGAGGTACGGTCGTTCAAAGAGCTAAAGTCCAAGTACCGTCGATCGTGAAGCAAGACCCAGGTACTTCTGGATCAGGAGAAGAAAAGGATAAACAAGTGAAAGCCGAATCGAGCAATGAAGAATTGCACACATTACAAGATCGCATCGATTCGGCTGTACATCATGCGCTAGTCAACCAGTCCGGAGTACTTGTCAATACCTTAACAAACATGATCAAGTCGGTGGTCGATGGAACGATAGCCGAGGAAAAGGCTAAAGGACCTATTTATCTACCAGACGATGCGTTCCCAGCATATAGAAACGTGAAGACAGACATCGGCGGGAATCAAGGAAATCAACAAGTGCTTCAAACCCAGGCTCCATCGGCTCCTTATTCAAGTTCAAATATTCCATCAATCCTAACCAGATCACAACCGATCACTGGGGGGCAAGCACCAACTCAGCTAACACCAGAGGAATTAATCAATATTCTTCACCCAAGACCGCCGGTTGTCGACACTTCCTATCCAATTCCTTCGGTCCCTCAACAGCCGATTGGAATTACTCAGCCGATAGCCCAGCAATACAGCACAGAGCAACCTTCATATATACCACCTCAAGGTATATCGGCTGGTTTCAACAATCTTTATCAGCCTCACTCACCACGGCCTCAGCCGATCCAATTGGGCCAGATGGATCCGCTACAACAGCAGTATGGTGGAACCACTCCTCATCAACCCTGGGCCGATATGATCGCTGACGTCATGAGGGAGCAATTTGGACTTAAACCGAAGGACAATGGCAACATGTATCGGCATCCATATCCAGAATACTTCGATCGGGTTCCATTGCCAAATCAATACAAGGTGCCAGATTTCTCCAAGTTCTCGGGACAAGATAATATATCAACTTATGAGCACATCAGCCGATTCTTGGCTCAGTGCGGTGAGGCATCGGCTACAGAAGCTCTCAGAATTCGCCTATTTCCACTCTCACTATCTGGATCGGCATTCACATGGTTTTCATCCTTGCCATATAATTCAATCAGGAGCTGGGTCGATCTGGAGAAACAATTTCATAAGTACTTTTTCAGTGGAGTGCAAGAGATGAAGCTATCGGACCTCACAGCTATCAGGCAGAAATCAGATGAATCGGTTCCTGATTATATTCAACGATTCAGAGACGTGAGAAATAGAGGTTACAGCCTATCTTTATCGGATTCTCAACTAGCCGATTTAGCCTTTCAAGGTTTGCTGGCGCTGATCAGAGAGAGATTCTCGGCTCAAGATTTTGACAGTTTAACACACTTGGCTCAGAAGGTATCGGCTCACGAAACAAGATTTCAAGAGGCTAGGAAATTCATCAAGAAGGCTAATAATGTAAACAATGTTTATAACTACGATTCTGATTCCGAAGATGAAGACCCAGATATCAATGCAGCCGAATGGGCTAGGAACAAGAAGACGGTGGTCTGTCAATGGGCTAAGAATTCGGCTACAGAGGAAAGGTTTGATTTCGACATTACAAAGGCCGATAGGATCTTCGATCTCCTTCTTCAGGAAAAACAGATTCAACTGCCGGTAGGACACGTCATCCCATCGGCTGAAGAGTTGAAGAAAAGGAAGTACTGCAAGTGGCACAACACAGGGTCTCATCACACCAATGATTGCAAAATTTTCAGACAACAGATTCAGTCGGCTATTGAACAGGGGAAAATTAAGATTGATGGATCCAACATGGCAAAGAGGCCGATGAAGATAGATGGACACCCTTTTCCAGTTAACATGGTGCATCCTGGATACAACAGGAATACAGCCGATGGAAATAAGAACTATACTAGGAGTATCAGATCGGCTGGTATGATCGGCAAATATCAAAACAGGCGCCAACAAGAAGAAGAGTCATATCCCAATGAAGAAGAAAGATATTTTGATCCCCATTGGAATTGTGAATTTTTCAGGTTCTGCTGGAACGAAGGCATGAGGCTACCATCTATCGAAAATTGTCCTGGCTGCAGTGATCCTGATGTCCAATTCGTTCAAGAACCAAGCCGACGACATGCAATTACACGTCGGCCAAGACAATCAAGGCTGTCAGTACATGAAAGTCTTGGGCCGATGCATCAAGATGATGATGAAGATGACTCACGTGGAGAATCTAAGCCAATGTATCCCCAATGGTGTCCTTCTGGGATATTCACTAAAAATCAAAAGAGAAGAGTTCAACGGATGAGGAGCAGAGAACAATTCCAGGAGGTTGAGGGTGCAATTGAGCATCGGCTGCGGCAGAAAACGAAGAAAGCATGACGCGTGAAGAGCAAAGTGGTGCCAGCCAATGAAGTCAGAGCCGATCGCAACAAGGGCAAAGAAGTGATGTCATCTGAGATAAATATGGTCTTTATGTTGCCAGCCGAATATGCAGTAGAGCAAGTTGTCGAGCAAGAAGAAGATATGCCATCAGCTAAATTGATGTTATCTCCACAACAAGCTGTTTTTGAGAAGCCCGAAGGAACAGATCATCGGCACCTCAAACCACTCTATGTTAAGGGATTTCTCAATGGCAAGCCGATGTCAAAGATGCTAGTCGATGGAGGGGCAGCTGTTAATCTAATGCCTTATACAACATTCAGAAAGCTTGGGAAGAACTCAGAGGACTTGATCAAGACCAACATGGTTTTGAAGGATTTTGGCAGGAACCCATCTGAGACCAAGGGAGTTTTGAATGTGGAGCTGACCATTGGCAGTAAAACAATTCCAACCACGTTCTTTGTTATTGATGGGAAGGGTTCCTACAGTCTGTTGTTGGGAAGAGATTGGATCCATGCTAACTGTTGCATCCCTTCAACAATGCATCAAAGCCTGATTCAATGGCAAGGAGACCAAATCGAAATCGTGCCAGCCGACAGGTCAGTCAATGTAGCTTGTGCCGATTTGTCTATTTGGGAGATGGAAGGAATTGATTGTTTATCTGGCAAAGTTTGGCAAGGAGATTACTTAAAAATTTCTGATGATGCCATACAGACAACAGGAGATGGAGAGCCCCAATTCTTGTTTTGAGGGCGCCGTGGAGGGTTCCAACCTATACACAGAAGACACTATTGATGATCTCGACGGTAAGCTTGGGCAAGGTTTTATGTCGGCCGATGAGCTAGAGGAAATTGACATTGGACCAGGTGATAGGCCTAGGCCGACATATATTAGTAAAAGTTTACCAAAAGAATTTAAATGTAAATTAATTGCACTCTTAAGGGAGTATAGAGATTGTTTTGCCTGGGAATACTATGAGATGCCAGGACTTAGCCGATCGATAGTTGAACATCGGCTTCCTATCAAACCAGGCTATCGGCCGTACAAGCAACCCCCGAGACGTTGTAAAGCTGCGATGTATGATGCTATTAAGGCCGAAATTACAAGACTCTATGATGCTGGCTTCATCAGACCATGCCGATATGCTGAGTGGATTTCCAATATAGTACTAGTTATCAAGAAAAACGGCAAGCTCAGGGTTTGTATTGATTTCAGGGATCTAAATAAAGCTACACCAAAGGATGAATACCCAATGCCTGTAGCAGATCAACTTGTAGATGCAGCATCTGGACATAAGATTATCAGTTTCATGGATGGCAATGCTGGTTATAATCAGATTTTTATGGCCGAAGAGGATATTCACAAGACTGCTTTTAGGTGTCCTGGTGCTATCGGCTTGTATGAGTGGGTAGTTATGACTTTCGGCTTGAGGAGTGCTGGTGCTACATATCAGAGAGCCATGAATTATATTTTTCACGATCTCATCGGTGCATTGGTGGAGATATATATAGATGATGTGGTGGTTAAATCCAAGGAAGTTGATGATCACATAGCCGATTTGAAACAAGTCTTAGAAAGAGCAAGGAAGTATGGGTTGAAGATGAATCCTACCAAGTGTGCTTTTGGTGTATCGGCTGGTCAGTTTCTTGGATTTTTGGTTCATAAGAGAGGGATTGAAATTCCTCAAAGGAGCATTGTGGCAATTAAAGATATCAAACCCCCAGAAGATAAAACCAAGCTACAATCATTGATCGGCAAGATTAATTTTGTTCGGCGTTTTATATCAAACCTGTCTGGCCGAATAGAGCCATTTACTCCTTTGCTAAGGTTGAAAGCCGATCAAGAGTTTGTCTGGAGAGAAAAGCAGCAACAGGCTCTGGATAATATCAAGGAATATTTGAGTACCCCTCCAGTACTTATACCACCACAGAAAGGGATTCCATTTAAACTTTATCTATCAGCCGATCAAAATTCTATCGGCTCAGTTTTGATTCAAGATGTTGAAGGGAAAGAAAGAGTTATATTCTATCTCAGTAGACGCCTGTTGGATGCAGAAACACGGTATTCTCCTGTGGAGAAGTTATGCTTATGCTTATATTTTTCTTGCACAAAATTAAGGCATTATCTACTATCCAATGAGTGCATCATAGTTTGCAAGACCCATGTGGTAAGATACATGCTATCGGCTCCAGTGTTAAAAGGACGAATTGGGAAGTGGATCTTTGCTTTGTCAGAATTTGATCTTAGATATGAATCGGCTAAGGCAGTTAAAGGGCAAGCGATAGCCGATTTCATAGTTGAACATAGGGATACCAATGTTGATAATATTGACATCATGCCATGGACGTTATTCTTTGATGGATCAGTTTGTACTCACGGTTGTGGTATCGGCTTGGTGATAATATCGCCTAGGGGGGCAAGTTTTCAGTTTGCTTTTACTATTAAACCATACTCAACAAATAATGAAGCAGAATATGAAGCTGTTCTCAAAGGGTTGCAGTTATTAAGAGAGGTCGAAGCCGATGCTGTTGAGATCATGGGTGACTCATTGTTGGTGATAAGTCAATTATCTGGGGAATATGAATGCAAGAATGATACCTTAATAATCTATAATGAGAGATGCCAGGAGCTGATGAAGACATTCAAGATGGTTACTTTGAAGCATATTCCTAGGGAGCAGAACGTTGAAGCCAATGATTTAGCTCAAGGTGCATCAGGATATAGGCCGATGTTGCAAGGGATTGAAGTAGAAGTGGCCTGTATTCCAGCCGATGATTGGAGGTTTGATGTTTTTGAGTATCTCAAAAATCCTTCAAGATCGGTTTCAAGGAAATTAAGGTATAAAGCTCTTAAGTATGTTTTGTTGGATGATGCATTATATTATCGGACGATTGATGGAGTTCTGTTGAAGTGTTTGAGTAAGGAAGAAGCTCAAGTTGTCATGTGTGAGGTTCATGAAGGCATTTGTGGGACACATCAATCGGCTCATAAAATGAAGTGGTTGCTTCGAAGGGTTGGATATTTTTAGCCGACAATGCTGGAGGATTGTTTCCGATATTATAAAGGTTGTCAAGATTGCCAAAAATTTGGAGCAATTCAGAGAGCGCCAGCATCGGCTATGAACCCTATTATCAAGCCGTGGTCGTTCCGAGGTTGGGGTATTGATATGATCGGCCAGATTAATCCACCATCGAGCAAAGGACATAAGTTTATATTGGTTGCAACTGATTACTTTACAAAGTGGGTTGAGGCAATTCCATTGAAGAAAGTTGATAGTCAAGATGCAATCAATTTTGTCAAAGAGCATATTATATACAGATTTGGTTTACCACAGACAATAACAACTGATCAAGGTTCTATATTTATATCGGATGAGTTTGTTCAGTTTGCTGATAGCATGGGAATTAAGTTGTTGAATTCATCACCATATTATGCACAAGCTAATGGACAAGCCGAAGCATCCAACAAGAGCTTGATTAAGTTGGTTAAGAGAAAAATAGCTGAATATCCCAAGAAGTGGCATACTATTCTGGCTGAGTCATTATGGTCCTATCGGATGGCTTGCCATGGTGCAATTCAGGTACCTCCTTATCAACTGGTTTATGGGCATGAAGCTGTATTACCATGGGAAACCAACATCGGCTCTCGAAGGATTTCTTTACAAGATGAGTTAACAGCCGATGACTATCACAATTTGATGGTTGATGAATCAGAAGATTTGGTTCAAGCAAGATTGCGAACTCTTGAGAAAGTTAGGAAAGACAAGGAGAGAGTTGCTAGGCATTACAACAAGAAGGTTGTGCCCAAATCTTTCGAGGAAGGCGAGTTAGTTTGGAAGTTAGTATTGCCGATAGGGGCTAGAGATAATAAATTCGGCAAGTGGTCACCGAATTGGGAGGGTCCGTTTCAAGTTCACAAATGTGTTTCTAAAGGGGCTTATATGTTAAAAGGACTTGATGGAGAAGTATTTGGAAGAGCACTTAATGGAAAATATTTGAAGAAATACTACCCAAGTATTTGGATTGGTTCATGATCGGCTATGGTTTGCCGGTTTATGATTGATAGCCGATGTGTTTACATCGCCTTTAGATGGCCGATATTTTTATCGCCCTTAGACATATAAGTTTGTAGCATTGTGTTCCCTACTACAAACTTGGGGGGCATAAAGGATGAAATGTTGGAAATTTTTGAGCACTTTTTGAGCAATAAGTTAGAATACAGCCAAGTCTACCAGATATAACATCGGCTCATATATAAGCAAAAGTATCAATCGGCTAAAGGAGTTAAGAGTATGTGTTACAAGATAAGCGTTCTAGCCGATTACAGGAGTGATTACAAAATTTCCTAAGTCCCTATTACAAGAAATCATTGAGAAAGATAATGCTGGATAGCCGATTGTGCCCGTTGCCGGATTTCTTCAACTTCTGCTATAGCTTGGGCATCTTGAGCATCGGTTCCAGGGATTACTTTTAAGGACTTGGTCATATTGGCCACATTCTTTATAGCCGATTTTAGCTTTGCCTTTTGTTCTCCAATAGCTTTCGGCAGATCGGCTAATTTTTGCTTCTCCAATGCAATTTTAGCGTTGCATTCTTCAAGTTTGGCCAATAAATCTATTCTTTCGGCCTCCAGCTGGTCTATTGAGGCTTTAATTGGTTCTTCGGCTAATTGATCCAACTTGTTCTTTTCATCATGTACTAGCTGCCGATTGGCCTGTATGGTAGCTTCAATGTCTTTTCTTTCTCGTCTATCGGCTATCCTTTGTCTTGCTTTCTCCAGCTTAAATTGATGCTGTTCAAGATACATGGCTGGAGTGATGATGTTGGACAAGTCATCTGGGAGTTGGGCTTGAATTTCTTGAAACCTAGCCCGGAGTGTGCTGCAATCTACCACCAGACTGTCCAGGGATGCTCCTAGCCGATGTGAGATGTCTTCAAGGTTCCTTTTCACATCATCGGCTAGGGGAATTAGAGATTTGCTAGTTATTTCCCCTTCTGTTTCTTCATCAAAATAGTCTTTTATGTCAAAGGAGAACAAATCAGCTAAGACCTGCAATGGAATTAGATATAAGTTAGAAAGTGTTTTGAGTAGCCGATTTGACGTTTTGAGGATTTGAGACTTACAGGGATTGCAGGGGCAGTAACTTCTTCTTCAATATGATGGCTGCCTGCAGCTGATGCAGTATGTTCGCTTGAGATTGGTTGTGCTGCAGGCGATGGAGGGGGAGTAGGCTGAAAACATTTATGTAAGTGTTAGATGGTATCGGTTAAGTGAGATGATTCAGGGTTTTAAATGAGAGGAAATTTACCAAAGGAGCTTGAGCAGTTGGTTTAGCCGATATTGATGCTGGTTTCTCTTTCTCGGCTGGTTTTTTCTTCTGCAATGCAAGAGTTGGAGGATTAAGTTGAGGGTGAGTAGAGAAAATTGGTATTAAGGAAAATGAACTTACTCTTGGTTGCCGAGAGAAGACTGTTGGAGCAGCAGGTGTTGTAGGAGTTTGAGCTGGAGTTGGAGAAGCTGGAGGTGTTCTTTTTCCTGCATCACTTGATTCGGCTGCCACTTCATCTATCGCCCGTTCGATCGATGCTTCTTTTAGGGCTTCATCTGCATCATCGGCTGTTGGAGGTGGTTGTTTCTTGGCCTTTTTCTTCATGGCTGGTGGTATGGCAGTTGATGCTCTAGTTCTCTTTTTTTTGCCTGCATCGGCTGTTTCTCTAATTTGTCCTTGGAGTAGGCTTGATGTCTTGGGGGCATGATAGCCGATGACAGGAGGAGTCATGCCACATCTGTTAGGGAATAGCCCTGCGGCATATTCAATTTCTTTGCCACTTCTACTGGTATGAGGAAGGGATGAATCTGTGGTCGGAAAGAGTAAAGATAGTTCATGAGTTATAAATAGAATCGGCTGATTTGCTAAAACAGAAATAACATTGAAAATAATGAGGTGATGTACCTGAGGGATCATGTCGGGGAAGAGGTCAGTCATGTAGATGGTAGCCGATTGATGAAAGATATGTTGTTCCCACTCAGCCCACCATGAAGTGAAAACTTTACTTCTGAACATAGCTAATTCTATGTCACTGATGCTGCCAAGAGAAGGTCCTGGGATGTTCAGTAGCCGATCTATCATCAGACTTGAAGATATTTCTCCTCGGCATTCAATCTTGTCAGCAAACCACAAGCCGATTGGTAGCTGCCCCATGCCAAATTGTCTAGCTGAACTCATGGGGTGGTAGAATTCAAATGAAATTTTGATATTTCTGCCTTGGTGGATGCCGACAGGAAGGATACATGGGCTGATGGCAGTAGTATAAACTTCTCTGGACTTCTGAAATTTGTCATGATTTATTTCTTCGAATCTGAAGTCCGATGGCAGTTCAAGATTGGCTGATTCATCATAAAAGAACCAAATTCTAGCATCCTTTTGAAAGCCATCATAGAAGCTAAAAAACCAATCTTTTAGCAGTTCGGCTAAGAGCTTTGCACCAGCATCGGCTGGAGTGGTGGCATATTCTCCAAAAGACATACACCTCCGATGGGTTACTTCTTCACCATCATCATCAATGATCGGCTCCAACCTTGGGAATTCTGCTTCTGACAAAGATGGCCGATTGACAGCCTTCATTACTACTAGGTTTAGCCAGGTTTGCAAGAGCCACCATGGACCACCTGCGTGGACTACTGAGCCGGTTGCCAGCTTAGCCGATGCGTTGCTCAGGGTTTGATACAGATAGCCGAGTAGGATTTTTCCTAGAGGAAATTGCCTTTTTTCTTCAAGGGCTTCGGCTATATGCTGTCAGTTTGAGGTTGGGCCACAACTGGATCCACAAAATAAGAACTTCTCCAACCACATTAATAAGAATGCAGTATGTTCTCTGGGAGATACTGAACCCTGACCCATGTTAGTTGAAATAAATCCAGACCATCCACCTATGCTTTTGGTCTTGAAATCGAATCTGTTTTTGGAGTTAAGCATCATGGGGTTGGCTGATGAAGTGATGTCAAGACCAGTTAACATGGTTATATCCAGAAGGGTTGGAGTCATTGGTCCTTGATTAAACATGAATGCATTGATGGCATTGGACCAGAAATAGCTAGCAGAGGCCATCAGTGGTTCATCCTTAGCCGAATTTGCCAGACTGAGGGCTAGTGCTTGGCCGATTCCAAGTTCATCCCAGTGACTTTGCTTGTTGGCCGATATACGCTTATACCTAACAGGCCAACTTTTCTCTAAGGACGGCCAGGATTTAAAGGTATTCTTCCAATGCCCTAAGTTTGGGTTGGCTAATCTGAAGGGAATCCTGTTGGTTTCGGCAGAGATAAACTCGGTTGGGTCTAAGTTGCCGATTGGTCCAAGAAAATAGTTGTTTTCATGGTTCAGACTAGGGACAGCAACTAGGTTCGCAAGATGCTACATCAACAAAACAAAAAAGAGAAGAAGCGGACTAAGATTGCGGGAGAACAAGATTAGATGAGTAAAAAGGAGATCTAGCCGATGGAACTTACCTCAGCGTATTCGGCTGTTGGGGCAGCGGACGGAGCAGATGAGGAAGACATCCTTCGCTGGCGGAGATTGAACGAGAAATGAATTGCTTGGAGTTGACTGCTTGCGCCGAGGGGATCGCCGGAGTTGGGAGAGAAGGAGATTGCGAAAACGGTGGCAACAGTAAATAACGGTGTGAAGTTTCTCGGGGCCGTCGGTTAGGGTATTTAAAGCAATGCGATAACGGTCAAAAACGGAAAGAGCGAGATTATATTTGGCAAATCCGAAACATTACCAAATATTCCGGACTTGGGGGGCATGTGTTGATGACCAAATTTGGTAATTCAAATATCGGAAGTCAAGATGGAATCGAAGAGGATTGAAGAGATAAGATCGTATCGGAAAGCAGAATGAGAATCGGCTGTGGTTCGAATCGGCTGTGGATTGGATCGGCAGAGTCAGGTTCGGACTAGGTTAGCCGATTGAGCCGATTTCAATAATATGACTCAGTATTTGTTATCGGGTTATGTTAACGTGATTCATATGGATTGCCATGCACAGATAAAGTCCTGAGGAGGCAATTGTATCTATTAATTAGGATATTTTATGTAATTTCCTTATAGATATTTTCGGTAAGAGTCCGCCTAAGGGATTTGATGGTTAGTTGGATTTGTATTAGGATAATATAAGTCGTGTCCATGATGGACAAGGTTTGTAATTTCGGGTATAAATATAATCCCGATGTCTTGTAAATAATAACAACACACGTTCAATCAATCTCGGCGCATCGCCAAATCTTTATTTTCTATTCTCGACAAGTTTGTGCTTTCGAGTCGTGCTGCATCAGTTTGATCTTCGGCAAAAAGGTATATCTTATCATGGCGAGTTACATCATTAGGGCTAGTGCTTACATCTTTATGACACTCTAGTTCTTTGTTGTGATTCTCCGAGTTATCATATATGTTATATAACTCAGATCGATAAAGCAATCTACTTATATCGGCTAAATCCTTTCTAGGATTTCATCGATATCGGCTAGATTACTTTGTTAATCTAGGTTATATAATGTATCCACCATCCCGAAAAGGCAACCATCGGCTTGATTCTTTAGATCTCATGCTTCTATTCATACTTAATGCTGCATTGGTTCAGTCCAACCTATTAAGTCGTATTTAGAGTCGTGATATCTAGCCTGCTTCATGGTTGTTAATAAGGATAGTATCGGGGTTTCAGCCGATCTTACCTGGTATAGATGTTTTACATGGTTCTATACTTTGTTTAATATTCTGTATCTGCCCCTTATATCAGGATCTAATCTAATATAAATATATTAAGCTTGATATCAATCTAATTGATTATCCTAGCATAAGGCTGTATCGGAGCTATAGCCGATACATACTTAAACCTAGATATCGGCTATGACATCAATCTGCATAATCATTATTTCATGTTATCTTTAAACTTGGGCAATTTATACTGTCTCGGTTCAGTCCGATCTATCCCAATTGCTTATTTCTAAAGTAATATTGATTTAGTGATTATGCAATGTTGATCTTTACAGCCGATATACTAGCTGTAGGGTTAATTATATCATTGACCATACCTTACAGCCGATTCATGCTTTATTGCATCGGCTAGGTCACATACGATATGAAATCGGTCCTATGACCGATTGTCTATCGTTTATTGATATTCTTTGCATGTTTTTCTTGTTGATTGCAGGATCAAATCAACTGGCACGCCCTTGAATCTGAAACCCTAATTTTGGACCTGCACTAGAGTAAAGCGAACCTCTCAGGCCAGTGTGTGTTTTTTGCATCAACACGCGGCAAGGGGGCCGACTGCAAAATTCCAGGCCCCCTGCCGCCCTTTTGCAGGCGCCCCCCGGCACAGTAAAAACCGCCCTGTGCTAGGGCGGCAAGGGGGCCACCTGCAAAATGTGCAGACGGCCGTCGGCAGAGAGCCAACGGCCGTCTTCCACGTCACTTTGGCCGCCCTTTGGATGGGCGATTTTTAATAATCGCTCTCCCAGAGGGCGGCGGGAGCCTACTTTTGTCAAACTTTGAAAAAAA
This sequence comes from Oryza punctata, assembly GCA_000573905.2. Classification (NCBI taxonomy): domain Eukaryota; kingdom Viridiplantae; phylum Streptophyta; class Magnoliopsida; order Poales; family Poaceae; genus Oryza; species Oryza punctata. Next base: position 40,543,074 of record CM002489.2, read on the forward strand.
AATATTTTTGCAAAAATTTTAATAAAAAAAATTAAAAATAAAAAAATTCTGTGTGTGTGTAGGGTGTGGGTGCTGGGCCGGGCGGCACGGCATGGAAGAAGTAGTGACACCGAGCCCGTTAGCAACTCGTGCTCGGCCCATCACAAATCGATCGGCCAAGGCCTGAGGCCTGTGCCGCCCACGCGGTTGGTGAGCAGAACCGGAACGCGTGGGGGTCGGAATTTTATTCTCCCACCCCTCATGAAGGGATGTCTTTTTTCTTTCTAATAGGATAATTTAAACAACTTTATTTAATAAATAGAGTTCAGGGGTACACCCCCATACCTCGCAGAAGGATGCAAAACAAAGAAAGAAACCATCTCTAACAGGGTAGAGACTAACCAATCTAAGGAAGCAAGCTTCCAGATGAGAATAAACAGCAACGGTAGAGGATCAGATCGATAGAGTTCTGCGGCATTACCACGACGACTGAATCCTTAGGTCTGCATTGACATGCTCACCGCTTTACGGACCGGAAGGGTCCTACGACTGTCACCACGGAAATAGCACAAATCGGAGGTTGGTTGCTGAGCTGTAAATTTTGGTGTAGGCGTCACCGGACTCGGTAAAGTGGTTCCACGGAGTTTGCTATTAAATCTGAGGAGCAGAGTTTGCTCAACCCGAACGGTAGACCCTACATGGATACTGTTATTTTGAAACAAAGGGGAGCATGATTCAAAAGAACAGGTAGTCAACATCACAAAAAAAAAATCAAATGGTCTAAAACTCCTGTTTTTGTAGAAGGCTGAGGATTGAGGATTGTCGAAGATTTGTAAAACCACTGAGAGTTCAAATATAGCAGAAACAGAAGCAGGGCGCGGCAAATTAAGAGGAGCAAGCTGCTAACGAAGAAGAAACGCTTAGATCAGAGAGAGGAGATGCCATGGAAAGTATTCGCGGCCGACACTAGCTCCTTGGCCTCCACCAACTGTGTCACCGTCACAGGAAAGCAGTAGCTCGCCTCCGACACCTGCAGGATCCAGGCAATAGCAAAGCCGCAACAACCTGTGCTACCAGCGCCACCGCCGCCACACGGAGCACTGCGGGCACCGACGCCGCCGCACGGAGCACCGCCGCCCGGAGTTCCATGGCCACCGACACCACCGCACGGAGCAGGAGCGGTATCTCGGCCTATCAACAGCGACGTGTGAGAAAGGGGGGTAAAATGAAAAATGGCATGTTTTTTTTTCTAGGGATGTGGATGGACTAAAAATTGATTGAAGTTTCCTTAGGGTTCAAGAAAATATTTCACCACTTAGAGAATCCAACGACATAAAAGGTCCAGAGCAGAAATCGGATGGTGCATAATTTTTTTGATGACGTGGCAAATTACCGTTTCAAGAAAGATTAGTTATTTCACTGCTTTAGATGCGATGAGTCCTGGAGTTATTCCAACGGTATGCCGTGGCCGTGATTAGTTATTAGAGAGAAGTTCAGTAGCCATTCATGTCAACGAGGATTAGTTAGTCGAAGCTAACCGCCTCGTTTGCAGGCCCGGATTGGAACGGCAACCTAGTCAACGAAAGACTGCTGCTATGGAGTTACTACCTGCTAGATACCCGGCAGCCAAACAGGCCAATTTGGTACTAGTAGTGGTGGAAATTGCCAATTACCCCCGCACTGCACGGCATGAAAGAAAGCAACTGATTAGCAGTTGGAGTATGAGTATTTCCACAGTTTGAACGTGACGTTCATATCAAAATAAAGTTTGAATTTGGAGCAGACTGAATTTGAAATTCAGCTCAAAAAAAAGTTTGAATTCGGAGCAGGAAGAAGAGGAGACGGTAAAAGCAGCCACAGCCACACGGCAAAGCAAAAGCCAAGGAAAGGAAAAGTCTCGCACTTCGCCGGCCTAATCGAGATGCGAATGCAGTAGCCAAGCAGCAGCCAACAACCGCACCGTACGGCTCGAGATCCGCCGCCGCCGCCGCCGCCGCCGCCATGGCCATCGCCACCGCCTCCTCCCACCACCGCGCTCGCCTCCGCTCCCGCTCTGCGCCGCTCCTCGCCGTCGTCGTGCTCGCAGTCCTCGCGCTGACCGCCATCCTCCGAGCCAGCCGCCACGACTTCATCCCGCCCGCGGCGCGCGCCGCCGCCGCCGGAGGGGGCGGCGCCGGCGGCAACAACCACACCATCGCGCAGCGCAAGATCCTGCTCGACCCGGACTTCACCCCGCGCCTCCCGCGCCAGAGCGCGCTCTCCCTCTCCCTCTCCCAGCGGAACGCGCTCCCGCCCCGCAACGCCGACCGCTTCCCACGCCTCCCCGACGGCCACCTCAAGATCGTCCTCTACGTCCACAACCGCCCCCGCTACCTCCGCCTCGTCGTCGACAGCCTCTCCCGCGTCGACGGCATCGGGGAGGCGCTGCTCGTCGTCAGCCACGACGGCTACTTCCCGGAGATGGACAAGATCGTGCAGGCTATCACCTTCTGCCAGGTCAAGCAGATCTTTGCGCCCTACTCACCGCACCTCTTCCCGGGAGCCTTCCCCGGCGTCTCGTCCGGGGACTGCGAGGGCAAGGACAAGGCGGCCGAGAAGCACTGCCAGGGCGACCCGGATCAGTACGGCAACCATCGCTCGCCGAGAATTGTGTCGCTCAAGCACCACTGGTGGTGGATGATGAACACCGTGTGGGATGGGTTAGAGGAGACCAGGGACTTCGATGGGCACATCCTCTTCATCGAGGAGGATCATTACATCTTCCCCAATGCGTACCGGAATGCGCAGCTGCTTGTCGACTTGAAGCCTAACAAGTGTCCTCATTGCTATGCTATAAACTTGGCACCATCGGATGTCAAAGCGAAAGGGGAAGGTTGGGAGAGCTTGGTTGCTGAGAAGATGGGTAACATTGGCTATGCCTTCAACAGGACAGTTTGGAGGAAGATTCATGCCAAAGCTAAGCAGTTCTGCACATTCGATGAGTACAATTGGGATATAACGATGTGGGCAACAGTGTATCCGTCATTCGGTTCTCCTGTTTACAGTCTGAGGGGGCCTAGGAGGAGTGCTGCACATTTCGGCAAGTGTGGCCTGCACCAAGGCCAAGGCTCGAGCAATGTCTGTGTGGATAATGGCGACGCAGCGGTACAATTAGATGCCATTGATAAGGTCCCTAACATCAAAGCTAACTGGCCAGTACATATCATTAAGAGGCAGGAGGGGTATCAGGCGGGCTTCAAAGGATGGGGTGGCTGGGGTGATAAGCGTGATCAGGAGCTTTGTCTCAGTTTTGCATACATGCACCATTTTAAAGACCCATCATCTCCTTGATGCGGGGTATAGGCACACGGATTTTGGCATAGCTGCCGCCTTGTTGTATTATTGTTCGGTATCATTCATTCTTACACACGGTTTGTGATATAAATAGCAGTCTTCCCTTTCCCAATTTTGTAGAATAGCTCTTTCTTCCCAGTTGAAAGACATTGCTGTTACAGTTGGATCAATATCCCAAACTGTATGACTTAAGTAGTTAAGCTCACAGATGTGGATAAAGTTTACTGTTTTAAGCACATGAGTTAGCATTTATTTGCTACTTGAGATGTTGCCATGTTTCTTTTGTCTACATCATTAATGTTCAAGTGTTCTTACTCTCATATTCATTGTACTACTATGGATAGAATTTACTATCGTATCTGTGTCATTTATTATGACAAAAACTGATGTGTTATATTTGTGTGAAGTGCTAATTTGTGTACATGTTTATTTTTACGCGTGCTTACTGGTCGTTGACCAGTTTGTCTTACCATTTGTAGTGTAGTAATTTATATTTCCATTATACAGTTTGAGAAAAATCTCAGCACTCCTGGATTCTATTAACCATTCATATAATCCTTGTTGGTGATATGATCGTTGTCAATTACTTTTATTCATTGGTAATTCATTTACTTTCCATAGTCTTTTTTAGGTGGTGAAGCTTTAGATATATACAATGATGACCAACAAAAATGGGGGGTTTCTTGTGTTGCCGTTTGCTGCGAGTGGATAACCGTATTTATTAGTTATTGTTAGTATTTACTAATATCAACTTCTGATGAAGCTTAAACTTTAAGGTTTTTAGCATACTTTATGTGCTGTTATTAATTGTTGTGAGTAAAGTAAACAAGAAGATAGCTTGGTAAGGTAGCCTACTAATCAGGAAAGAGCTCATTCCTAAAGTAAATGATCACATATAAACAGAAGAAAAGAAAAATAATTTTAAGCTCTCTTGACTAGCCTGACCATGTTTCTTAATTGGGTTAGACCAGCCCAATGGTCTTTGCATAGGATGGGAACATGTTTTCACAAAAATAAGCTGCTTAATAGTTATAAAAATGATAGGCTGATGCAACTTGGGCTGAGCCTATTTTGGGCTTGCTCCACAGAGCCTGATCATTCCCAGGTTGTCAGACTACATTTTTTGGCGTTCATTGTTCATATATGCGTGGTATTTAGTCTTTACAGAGTTTACAGCATTTATTTTATTCTAAAGAGGTAAAGTGGAATAAACATCTTGCTGATTTTTTGACGTTTTAAGAACTAACCTAATCTATACCAAATTCTGATGATGGATCTTAAAATCAGTTTTATGTATGCATATTTCTTCCAGCATACCGTCCCTTATGGGGGTTTGCCAATTCTATCTGCTTTGTTGGTACTCAAACCTTTTCAGATCTGCAGAACTGCTTGCCCTGTTCATGCACAAGATGAAGTGACACGAATCCAATGTAAGTTTATTATTAGCTTTGCTATGCTATTCTTCTACTCCTGTGCTGCTTTGGGTTAATGTTAGGTCTCAGGATGCTGTTATGCTTAGCACCAGAAAGAAAATTCCAGACAAAGTAAGGGTGCAGATAAGTAAATAATGGTGCTGTATTTCCAATCTTTGGTTTTAATGTTGGATTGCTTCAGTTGCATAATTTTAGGTTGTAGGTTGTGGATAGACGAAGACAAAGTATGCAAAAGGCAGGTCACTGGCTCATAATTTCCCTTTACATTTTTTACGGGCCTCATTGTTTGGCTTATGCTTATAAGCCAAAATTTGAATTTTAGAACTTGATTTTGATTTTGAATTTTTGGTTTTTTCATCATAGTTTATTTTGCATCATTTGCTTTTGAGTCGCTAAGGACACATATATAAAAGTTTTACTCACAAATGATTTTTTATTTGCTAATAAGTGATTCGAATAAGCATATGAATAAGCGAAACAATGCTAGTTTTTCGTACCATGAGGTTTATTTTGGTTTTTGCTTATTTGTTTTTTTCATGAAACATATAGTTTTATTAGTGCTGGCATCCTTTATTTGCATTAGGTTCCATCAAGTAGGAAGCACACAAGCTTGGACAACAGTTGAACAACACATTCTGCAAGAATCTTGAGTCTTGCCTGACAAGATCCCTGCATCACATCAGTATGAATAGTGCTCCTGATTTTGCAGCTGAAACAGCTTCAGTTATGTCACCTTCACGGACCACGGTAGATCAATTATGCAAGTCCGTCAGGCCCCCAACATCAGGCCAACCGTGTATGCATCCATTGGCAGTATGCTGAAAGGTACTGGATATATTTCTGTGAAATGATAGATTTCTTGTTTAAATTCTTAGCTGTTATTAAACGTACTAGATCTGGAGTGATCAGTGATGCAACATCTCATTGCCACTGGGAAGCATGAAGACAAGGAAATGAGTCACCAAAAGAAAATCACTGCTACAGATAAGGTGAATTAAAAGGTAGTTGATCTGCTGCAATACGTGAATCCAACTGTGTGAATGTTCCTATCCAAGATGGCTTTGAATATAGTGCAGTTGCTTTAACATCCTAGTGGTGTACTAAAGGGGGAATAAACATTTCCAAGGATATACTCCCTCCATCCAAAAGTCTAAGACCTATTTCATTCTTTGGGTTATCCAAAAGTCTAAGTCCTATTCGTAGTCACTATGTGCTAAATTAAATTGTTCATCGGAACCCAAGAAGTCATTTTAGTACTTATTGGTTGCATGTTCATTGGTTTTGTCACATGGTGAATGAGTTAATTACTCCTTGGTCTTGATGCCAAGAGAAATAGGTCTTAGACTTTTGGATGGAGGGAGTATCAAGCTTGCCTTGTGTAAAGATACTTGGGGCAGGCAAACATATGCATGGGTGATTGGATTCCATGTCTAGCCATACAGGCGCCCTTTAGGTATCTGGAACACCTAACATTAACCATATCCTATTTAGCCTCAACCCAGTTGCTCCAATATTAAATCATCACCTAAAGAAGTCTCCATCTGAGTTGAGACCCTTGATCTCTTATTTATTTATTCCTTGCAGGGCCAGTTTACAATACGTACATTTTCAGAAAGCAGATTCAGCTTCAGCAGGATGATGTAACTGCAAAAAAAAAAACGGTTAATTACCTTCTCTTGTTTGAGAAGGATTTTAAATGACAGAAGGATGGCAATGACAAGATCAGGATCACACTGTAAATGGTGAAAGAAGAGTAACAGCAACAGGGCATCACATCATATTCTTATTCACCAATGCTCTCTTTGGATTCCAGTCACATTTGCCCACCCACTAAGAGAGCGATAAAAAATGAGGCGTCCTTTCTCCATCTTAAATTGGTCCGTGGTATGAACCCAAGATTTTCCCCCCCTCTATCCTGGTTTCTGCAATAACTCAGAATTGGATTGTTCGTCGTGTAAGATTTTTGATCACGTATTTTGTTTTCGCAGTGTTGTCATCATCTGTCGTGTCGATGAATGGTGCTGGGATTATGCAGCTAATACAGCAAGGCGGCCATTTGGTGTGGGTGGGCGCCACAAATAATGCAGAATGGCAGCCACAGCCAGGATGCTCCAAAGTGGCTGGTCCCTGTCTTGTTCGCCATGAACATGAAATGCATTTGAGGAAAGCTCTGTTGATAGAAACCGCACAAACACATAATGGAGGATCAAAAGGGATTGAGAGGTATTATTTTTCCTTCTTTGCACTAAGTCAAACCTTGTTACTTTCATGCACATTTGCCAGATTTTGATTTGCTGCCACTCAGTGTGGTCTTGTTTGTGGAAAAAGAAATGCGAGTACGATTAATGGGTTCATTTTTTTTAATCTCCTGTTCTATTCCAATATGCATGGAAAGTACATCGAGACAACTCTGTTATCGCCTTAAACTTTGCCTACAAATTAATCCACAAAGAAACATTATTTTTTTTAAAAAAAAGAGTAGGAATAATCATGAGAAATGTGGTGATATTTGCCACGCAAATTTGTCACGTCAGGTTGGTCATAACAAAAGTTAAAATTCGGTAGAAATTCCTCTCACGTGGGGCCACAGGAATCACGTAAAAACATACTGATATATCCTATATCCATCAGCCTACAGGCAGCTATGTATAGAGGTAGCTGAGCAATTGGCATGGTCATGCGTTAGAGAGAGAGAGTGTGTGTGTGTGCATGAGCATGATGATCTCTCCTTCTCCCTCTCCTTAATTTAGACAGAAACTTAATTAGCTAGCTGCTCCTCTGTCTAATCTCCCCTCCAAAAATTATGGTTGGTAGGAGATGGATGAGTTCCTGATCATCTTCTTGCTCTAAAATGGAAGGTTTCCAATGGATTCCAGCTTCTGAATCTTGCAGCTAGCTAGGTAGATAGCTGGTAGCTTAGCTAGGCAGTCAGGCAGATGGTGTGTTGTTGCTTCCGCTGTGATCGCTCGCGTACGTAGATAGGTTAGAGGTTGATCGATCGGTAGATGGTACTGATGGCCGGGATGCTTCCCGGAGTGGAGTGCGCGCGGCGGCGACGTCTCCGGCAGGGCGGCGGGGAGGCGCCGTGCGGGACGCGGCGGCCGTCGCTGTGCCTGTACGCCGGCGGCCACGACCACGCCCTCCTTGGCTCCTCCAGTTCTAAGGTACCGTACGGTAGAGATTTCGAATCTTTTAACAAATACTACAGGACAAAACATATTGAATTTGAAGTCGCTATTTGGAATTGGAATTGTATTGCAGCAGCAGAGGAGCGCGTGCGAGAAGCAGCACGGGTGGTGGACGCTGGACAGCAACGTGCGGGAGGCGAAGGAGAGGCTGGACCAGAAGCTGCGGTCCGCCGCCCCCGTCGTCGTTGTCAAGAGGTGCTCTAATATAATCTCCTTTGAGTTTGCATGCATGTATTTTTGATCCAGGCACTGATCAATATTAATAACAATTAATTTTGCATGCATGCAGGCATAACAGCGCGGGCAAATCGCAGGTGGCGGGGACAAGCATGAGCAGCAGCGACGGCGGCGAGCAGCCGGCAACTGCTAGTGATACGGCGGCGGCGGCGCCGCAGTGGGACGTGTACACGAGGAAAGAAGGGCGGCCGCGGAGGTGGTTGAGGAGGTTGGGGCGGAGGCCGACGCCGGAGGAGGAAGAGTGCGCGGTGTGCCTGGAGGAGCTGTGTGCCGGGGAGGCGGTGGCGCACCTCCCCTGCGCGCACCGCTTCCACTGGGGCTGCGCCGTGCCGTGGGTTCAGGCCGCCTCCCGATGCCCCGTCTGCCGCGCCGCCGTCCACCTCGCCTCACCGGCACCGGCTAGAGACATCGCCACTGCTAAGTGCTAACTGTCACTGGTCACCACTACCCGCATCCTTTTGATTGATGCCATCAACTTGATAATTATCGTCGTTTCCTCTCGCATTTCGTGCTCTCTATCTCTACACCTGCCCCATGCTACGGTATTATGTCTCTCGATCAAAGCCCTATAGTAGTGTAGTACGTCGGTTTGATCGTGGTAGGCATCGATCAACTCGGATGTACTTAGATGACGATACGGGAACATATACAATACTCGTATATTTGTTAACGAAGTTCAATCGAAACTAATATCTTCATGTCTCTGATTATAAACACTTCTTTACAATCAACATAACGTCTAACCGCTACAAGTATATGGTCTCGCAACCAATCTCTTGCTACGTGTTTACACTACATCATTCTCTTGCTACTTGTTTACACTACGTTATCGTTGTTATGGTTACATTGTGGTTTGAGATAAGATCATCACCTATGTTCTTTATTGCAATTTTTGTTGCAAAAATATCTAAATCTATCCATGGTCGGATGTGTATCTCTCTCCTTATATGCCTAAAAAATCTGCTTGCCCGAGATAACTTACATAGAAGTCAGTGTATCTCTCTCCTTATATGCCTAAAAAATCTGCTTGCCCGAGATAACTTACATAGAAGTCGGAGTCTTTATGTTTCTTCTTGCTATATTTCTCTACGCGGTTGACTCGTAATTCATTCTCTTCCGTGGCTAGCACTTCCATAGCCACCATCAAAAGGGTGGTAAGGAGCAGGGCCACCATAATGTTCTTATTTCGGACCATTAGCATTGTTTCTATTGAGCATAATTGATGCGGAATGAAGATCATTTTACTTACCGTGCGCATTTATGCTTTTCTAGTTAGAGATCAGCGTCTTGGAGCTAATGTGGGATATGCTCAAAGACTTACAGATTTAGGTTAAATATCTAATGCGTTCCCCAATAGGAGAGGTTATTTTTGAAGGGAAAACTATGTGTTTTCAAGACTTTCATGCTCCATGGTTAGAACCTCTAAAGGGACACAACGGTTTGGACTTGAGTAGGTTGGAAAAAGATATACAACCTTAGCAAATATATATATGCAAAATGCATCATTTACATGCAAAACAAACAACAAAATTACCACCCTCAAATCTGCCAGGAGATCAAAATCGTCTTTGCACGGAACCAAAAAAAAAAGGGTGCATGTTTGGATAATTCGTTAAACTCAGAATCGACAGTCGTCTTTGTACGAAACCCAGTTTTTCCAGATTCTCAGAAGCTAACTATAAAACAGTTACTTCTCGTAATTTTAAACTCCCTAAACAGATCCTAAGCCTCCCTCGCCTTTCCTTCCCACCCCGCCTTAGCTCACTCGGTGAAATTATTCTCCTCTCTTCCTCCAAACCCCTCCATTTCAATCCGTCCAATCAGCGAAAAGAAAAGGTAGCAGATGCACGTAGATGACGGCTCATATACCCGAGAAATCGGTGAAGCCGGCTCGTAGACGCCGCCGGTCGCCGGAGTTCGTCTCAGATTCACGGGGAGGACAGTCTGCAGCAATGTGGAGAGGGGTGCATCTTGATTTACTGAGGCAGTCGGTGGGAAAAAAAAATATGCCAGGGGGGAGCAGCCATGGCCCATGGGTTAACGGGTCTGGCGAAGCAGCCCATAAGGCCATAACCAAATGTGCCTCCCACCAAGGCCCGATTGCGCGCACGGATCTTGAAGCAGAATCTACGGAATATTCCTTCAGGGTTTTTTCTACACCTCCATAAACAATAAGGTCCTTAAGAAGTTAAGATAACAAAATTTCTTGGTTTTTTCTACAGTAGGCCCTTTCTGTTTTGAAATCATTTTGCAACATGAACAACTCAAGAACAAATATAAAGGTAAGAGGAAAACAAAAACAAAGTAGTGCAGTAAGCTCGAGTAAGGCTTCGTTCGGGAGGAGGGTTTGGGAACCCTCCTCCCCTGGCACGTAAAACGAAATACGTATTATTGTATGATTAATTAAGTATTAACTAATTCTTTTTAAAAAATAGATTAATATGATTTTTTAAAACAACTTTCATATAGAATTTTTTTGCAAAAAAATTCACCGTTTAGCAGTTTGAGAAGCGTGCGCGCGAAAAACGAGAGAGGTGAGTTGGTAAAACTAGCATAAGAACACAGCCTAAAAGGAGAACAATCAACAGTGTACCTCGCTCAGAATCATCGCTCAGAAGGTTCCTCATAGCTTCATTGTACATCTCAATCGACGAAAATTTCTAAAGGAATTTCTTCACCATAATCGGTACTGACTGACACTAATCTGAAAATCAAAATGGGAAATAGTTATTCATATCCCCATCAGGGGCATACATTGTCACTATAAGTGTAAGAGCTATCTTGGACTTCTACCAAAGCATGAGAAAAACAATTTACATTACAAGTTTTTACAACCACTGCACTTCTAAAATTCCAACCAAATAAAAAAGCAACATATTGAATCTGAAGCACATACTTTGCAAGTTTGCATTGAATAAACTAAACATGTTATGTTGCAATTATCAGGTGAAAGGAAATACTCTAAGGTTTAGTGAGATGAAACAAGCACTGGATTACCATTGCATTTACTCGGAAGTAGTAACGTTTATGTATAGTTTCCTAACTGATCGGTTCTGTAACGTACTGTTCCAAAAGGCCAAGCACAAAGAATTCAAAAAATTGGAAACCACACCACTATTCTGGAAGGGTATCATGAGAACTAATGAGACCAACAATATCTCTACATTAATAAATTATGTTAATTTTCTTGAGTAAATTAGGTTGCCCCTAATAAATTGATACCTCAAGAAGCACCAATTAGGTTGCACTGCTTATTCTTCAGTTACAGATAATGGTGAGTTTCTGATCACTATCCCTCGAGAGCAGTCTCAGTAAAGAAGCATCACCATAGCATAATTATCTTGTCTAGACAATGATAGAATAGGAGAAGAGGAGGAGGAGGAGGAGGAGAAGAAGAAATTCTAAAATCATCACACTGTTTCCGCAAACTACAATAGCAAGCTGTTCAACGACGATCTGCTTCTCAAAACTGAAGTTGTTGAAGTGGCTGACGCCATGCCGGCACTAATGCTGAGAGGTGGGAAAGGGGACTTGAGTGTGGCTATGGATGGTGCAGGAGAGATCACAATCGGCAGCCTCTCCTCCCTGATCACGTATGCAGTCCCGGCTTCCCGCCGCCACGACATCGTCGAAGCCGCGCCGTCAATAGTGGAATCAGCCATTAATCAGTGCTAAAAGCCAAAAACACCTCTGGATTTATTTAATCATCAATTGAAATATTACATATGTTTCCCGTAATATTGGGAAGAACAACAGATCAAATCAATCACTCAGGAGTTATAAACTTCAACAAAAGGAAACAACTTAAAACGGTAAAAGGAATAAACAGGATAATGTAATGCAGGGCTGGTCGTTGGGTGAGAACCATTAATAATGTCGTCGCTCGGTCATGGATGAAGGAATAGATGGGGAGGTACTACATAATCATGCTTGTTTCATTGTTTGAGTACATCTGTTGAAGTGGAGAGTTTCGCAAAGAATTCCTCGGCCTCCTTAGCATCAACGTCGCAACTTTCTGCACACTTCTTGCTTGTGGCAGGATCCTCCTTATATTCTGTATTACACCCATTGTTGCAAAAATCTCTGAATCTATCCGCGGTAGGCTTACTCACTCCCTTGTGGGCCTCAAGCATATACTTGGTCTTGATGAAGCAGAAGTCTTCACATTGTTTCTCATCGATGGGGCCTTTCTTTTTCTGCTCACTACAATCATCTTTGCACCCGGCTCGTAATGCCTTCTCTGGCGTATCTATCGTGGGTGGCACCTCTGCCATGACCGCCACAAGGGTGGCAAGGAGCAGGGCCACCGCAATGTCTTGTTCTGGGCCATTAGCGTTGTTTTTCTTGAGTGTAATTGGTGTGGAACAAAGATGACTTCCCTTGCCCTGATGTCCCTATTACATAGTACATACATGAGAGTAAAGGAGCTATATAAATATGTGGCGGAAAGAGCTTCGTAGGCCATCAATGGTGCTAATTATAGGAATGAATATTCTATTTGATTGCTGGAGAACCATTCCTTCCTTATGACCAGAGAGTGATGCGGAGAGAGCTTCGTGGGCTACCAATGGTGCTAACTATAGACATGAATATTCTATTTTATTGTTGGAGAATCATTCCTTCCTTATGACCAGAGAGTGATGCGGTTCTCATGGCATCCATGCGTTCAAATTATATGGAAAAACAGCAATGTTGTTCGTCGGTACCGTTGATCACCTTTTTTACATAATCAAGTGTAAGCAGATAACTTTCTTGTTGCACTTCTAGCCATTAGCAGGTGGTCAGACCAGCAGTGATACCGCGGTCACGACGTAGATCTAGCGGTCAAACCGGACTACGTCGATGACTTCGTCAAGTTTGAGGGTAACTTTTATTCCCACTAAAATTTTTTGGTTTTTGGTGTTACAACTATTCACCCCCTCTGGTTGGTTGGGTTCTTGTGTTCGATCCTACATCTAGAACAGCTTAGAACTTACCGTAAAAATGGAAAGTGATCGAGCAGGATGCTTACCTTGTTCGTAGTCTGAACTGACGGTGAGGCAACACCCTTGAAAGCAGTTGATCTGCATAGTGTACACATAAATGACATCATATTTTTCAACAATTAAGCTAAACTGAGAGTCTAAGACAAAAATGCATGTCAAGCACTGAAGGGTTTGAACTTATATCTGAACCATGATTCAGAGTATCTTAAGAGCATGACGAACAGCCACCCAAAATTCAATCCCCTAAATAATTTTGTTGAGATCTGATAAGGATTTAAGGTATTTTTTAATATAGCTCTATCCTGTCCCGCTGCTCCAACTCAAAACTTGTAAAAATGTGAAAGGGAAAATTGAAACTAGTTGCCATAGAAAAATATATATGTTCGCCTAAAATATCTTAACACTGATCAACTGCAAACAAAGATAGAGTTGATCACCTCCAAGTGAAAGTTTAAATATATGAATATAGTGCTTTCACAAATATGCAAACAGTGAACCATATTTCAATTGATGAAGCATGTAATTTCTGTGCAAAATATTGATGCAAGTCTTCTTGGCTGTAGGGTTAATAACTGGTTTACCTTTTTGATGGGGTTGAGGTCGCTGGAATGAGCACGGATGGAGGCGTGCGTAGAGTGCTACAGACCTTGTGGATCCCGGTGATGGCGTGATGGATAGACGACCTGATGCTAGCGCAATGGAGGGGTCACCGATGACCTGAAGGCGGCGCGGCAGAGAGGGATCCGGTGGAGAAGGGGGCAGCGGTGGTAGATCTTGCGACGGAGGGGTGGCGGTGGAACTTGATGCGCTAGGGACAACAGCACGTTGATCTGCAGGGAGCGATGGTGGAGCTTCTGGTGGAGGGAACAACAACGCTTGGCGGAGATCGGAGGTGGCGGTGGCGCGGAAATGGTCGAGGAGAGATCAAGGGCAACGCGGAGGAGGATGGGAGGGGATCGCGAGTAGTGTCAGCGCAGAGCCGGTTGTCGAGGCGGAGATCGCGGTCGGCGCGAAGGGCGTGGAGGAAAGCGAGGGGAGCGGCGAAACGGTCGTCGAGGCGGAGATCGCGGTCGGCACGAAGGGCGTGGAGGAGAGCGAGGGGAGCGGCGAAACGATCATCGAGGCGGAGATCACGGGCGGCGTGGAGGAGGGCGAGGAGAGCGGCGAAGGATGGGAGGGGATCAGCGATGATGGCGTCGGTGTCTCGGTGGCACAGTTCGGTAAGGGAGCTGCCTCCCTAGCGGCGGCTGTTGCTAGGAGGGTGCAGGAGAATGGCGTCGGTGATGGGGGATCGGTGCGGAGCGAAGGGGCGGTGACGATTAGGGCGCTGGGTGAGGGGAGTGGCGTGAGAATGGCTGGCGGTTGCGGGGGGTCGGGAACACGAGGCGTGGGGAGGGTGAGGTCGGGCCGGAGTGGGGAGCAGTGGAGGATGAGGAGGCGATCTCAGCCGTTTGATCAGATGTAGGTGAATAGAGAGCGCTGGATTTGATAAATGAAGTATCTAACATGTAAGACCGAGTTGGTGAATTATAGGATAGATAATGAATGTAACATCCCAATAATGGACTAATTTTTAAACATGTTTTTCTTTTTTATGAATAACAAAAAAACCCACGTCGAGGTCTCCGTTTTGTTCAACTGTAAACATCGTTCTTCTTTTCGTCACCCTTCATTTTCTTTCTTTTTCCATTTCTTGCAAAGTGCAAATCCTCCATCCAAACTGTAGTGCACGAATGCGCTTTGTTATCAGGTCCTTTGAGGCTTTGACCCATTCTCCTTTTTTGTCGCCAATCCATTTCTTTTTTATTCTCAGCCCTTCCCATCCCCCCTCCCCCTCCCCTAATGTTTTCTACATAATAGTTAGTAGCACATGACTTAAATATCTTGTAAATTGTAGGTTAGATCTACAAAATTAGGATGGACACTATGTACTGCAGCTTCCTGGTGTGGATGCTTTTCTAAACAGCGTTTATCTTAGGACGCTATAGCCAATGGCATAGCGACAATGGTACAGTTGTTGGGTCCGTTTAACCCGTTTAGCGGGGTAAAGCAAAGGAAACCTAGCAGAAAACAAATGAAGAAGATACCACTCATCGATTGGATCTCGATATGCCACTTTTAAGTACTGCTACACGTACTAAATTTTCTTACAAAACTCTTACTAACAAATTTTTCAATCCTTTGATTTAACTAGATGTAAGTTACAAGAAATCTAGATTTACTCACAGCTTGCCACATCAGAGTTTGTAAGTATTTTGTAAAAGAAAATTAGTACGTATAGACTTTTCCTTGTATCCATATCCCATTGTCGCAAAAGTTACTATAACTAGATGGGTACACCACAAGGCTATGTTTATGCGCTAACCTTCTCATTTGTGAAATATTTATATACCTATGAAACAAAAAAAGTTTAGCCTGGATTTTTGAAACATGAATCATTATTTTCGTTTGGCCGTTGTCAAAAGGTAAAAAGTGTTGCAATGAAACATTCGAATTATATTCATGTAATATGGTGTTGTAATTTAAGCAAGAAAAACTTTACTTACATCTTCTGCTCAAAACTATATTTTTCAAATCTAAAACATCGATATTATCGATATTGTATTCCTGAGGCAAAATCTATACATTGACGCAACAACCATTATTTGATCGGAGCAAAATACTTAGCACACTCGTGCAACATGTCATGGTAATTACTAAAACATATTTTATATGTTGAGCAACTCAGAAGCAACATGCCCTTGAACTGGAGAAATGGACGTGTTTGGATTAGATCAACATAGCCGCATGTCATTTATACTCTTCGATCACTCTCAAAGCTGTAGGAATAGGAATAGATGGATACGTATTGTGGTGCCACGGTGGATGCAGTTTCCACGAGGGTATGAGCACACGGCTCGCGTAGTCGCGTGAGATGCCTTGATAAAAGTATTGTCGATATCTATATATTATTATTACGAGTACCCAGTGTGAAATACGAAACCGTAGTTAATTAGTGGTAAAAGCCAAAGCACCCTCTCGATCTATTTAATCAATTGAATACTACAAGTGTAACATTGGGATAAAAAAAACAGATGAAATCAATCACGCAGAAGTTGTAAACACCAATGAAAGGAAACAACTTAAGTGGTAAAAGGAATAAGAGGACAATTTAATGCAATGTTGGCCATTGGATGAGAATCGAGCGTTGTTGCTCGGTCATGGATGAAGGAATGAAAACCAGTGAACTTCGTTTGCATCAAAATATTCATATTTTTATCGTCCGTCACAACGCATAGAAATTCAGCTGGAGTACTTGTTGTTAAAATTGTCTTTCTATCCCTACCCCTGTCTTCCCTCGATCCTCAATCTTTCCCATTAGCATTCTTCCTTTGCCCAAACACCAGTGTGACGTACTAATTTGTACACATACAGCATCTTTGCCTGACGTGCTTTGTCCATGTACGTACAGAACAGGACGTGCTAAGTACGCTTCTCCAAACAAATCTGAAATATGGTACTAACCCTAGTATCCTCTAGATCCGTCTCACCCCCACTGTCATTGCCTCCATCGTGAACGAGCGACAACATTCTATGAATCATACAATAAATCTGAATAGAATACCTATCCAAATTCATTTTATTAGGATAGATCTAATCTCGTTCTAAGTTACAATATTTTCGAATGGAGAAACCTTTTGACCTCAACGCAAGAAGCTCATTCATTTTTCTTAGCTCCAACAATTGCAATTAATAAAGTGTATCTATATTTTGTCAATGTTAATGTCTTCATTCTAAAATATTCTTTTTAAGAAAGCACAATGGAGGAGGCCTCCACGGTATAAATACACTAAAAATAAATAAAAGAGGTTATTTACACAAAAGGTGAACGAAATAAAGAAACAAAGAAACAAACAAATTACAGCAGATCAATCCACGATTGCACCCATCCCGCATATAAAAAAGACTAGAATACACTCACTTTATCAAATCCAATACAATTATTCCCTACTCATGTCTCCTATTGCGGAGAGAGAGGAAAGAGACACATCTCAAGTAACTGGCAGAGGTACTCCAGCCCACAACGGGGTACCCAAACCCACGTAGCCACAGATATGTATTTCCTTTTCTACCCCTAGCCACCGAACACTCTCGGCTTCTCCCTTCTCTTTTTCTTCGCTTCTTCTCCTCTCCCTCCCGCGAGCGCCGCTTCTCCTCTCTCCCGCCGCCACCGCTCACCGTCCACTCACCAACACCAGATCGGGCCGCAGGTCGAGCTCCCACCGCTCGCCTCTCTATCCCACCGTCGCTCGCCTCTCTTTCCTCTCTCTCCCGCCGCCACCGCTCGCCGTCCACTCACCAACACCAGATCCGGCCACAGCTCGAGCTCCCGCAGCTCGCCTCTCTCCTCTCTCCCTCCGCGCGGGGCGCGGTGGCCGATGACGAGCGAGACGCGAGGCGGGGTGGCCGATGACGAGCGGCACACTAGCGTGCAGTGGGGGACGAAGAGCGACTAGTTAGGCGACGGATCCATCTTCGTTGGGGTCCTCGTTGGCGGCTATGTCGAGGCGAGGGCAGTGGCAGCAAGGCAGCGACATACTCAGCTACTTCCCGACGATGGCATTGGAGCTGCATGAGCAAGGGCAGCCGGATCTGGTGGCCGAGGGATGAAAAGGGAAAATCCGGAGGTGAGAGCGGTGTCCATGAGCCACGAAGGTGAGAGCGGTGTCCGCGAGCCACCCCGCGAGCCACCACGGCTGCACCAGAGCACGATGCCGTCAGGTCTGACAGAAAGGGGCATGCACTGCACTGAATGGAGAAATTTCTTCAGGTAGCAGAGGATTAAATGGGGATCTACATATATGTACAAGCTGGCTGAAATACAGAGGAGCGAGGCAGACTCACTCGACGACTACAAAAGGTATATACATGTCTCGGTGTAGTATCGTTCAGGTCGTTAAATGCAAGGAATCAACGCGTGGAGCAGGCAGAAACAGAATCGGGTGGCTCTCTTCTTCGGCTTCGGCAAGGACAAGGCAATCGGCGCTGTCTACAGGACAAGCGATGCCTGGATGAACACAGCTGCTTCGTCCGTGCCGTGGGCCTGTGGAGCAGAGACGAAGACGATGCTTGCTGTTGAAAGGTCTTCAGGCGGCACCTTCGCACACGTCCCCACGGCACAACGGGCAGACCCTGAAAAATTATTCTGTGATTATTAAGCAGCTGTGCCTGGGATATACTATTGGACTAGTATAAGCGAGCAAAAATGAATTTGCTTTTCCTTTTCTTTTAGGAATTTTTTTTTAAAAAAAACCCACATATTTTGGTTCAAGTTGCACAAAACCATAGGAGTTTCTACATGTTGCACATATCCACAGGTATTATGGTCGTATTGTTTCACAAAACTACATTGTTATATAATTTTTCTTTCATGTACTAACATGTGAATTCTAAATTTATATTTAAAATTCATGAGTTCATTTGATCCATCGTCTAAATGCTGTAGCCATCTAATTTATTTGTTTTTTATTGCGATAAAATATTAAGTTTAGTTAACGGTCTGGTTTTGTGATGATTAAGACTTACCACTACTGTGGTTTTGAGCAACTAGAACCATAATACTCGGGATTGTATGAAATTTACTCTCTTTTTTTTAAGCTAGGATGGTATGTTTGCTGCCCACCTGTGTACTTCTTTGAGCCACTTGTCAACACACAGCAAGTGAAACTCATGTTTGCACGGGAGGCTTCTTATCTGATCTCCATCCTCATATTCGGTCAAGCAGATGTGACACCTGAAAAACATTTCAGCATTGAAAGTTTCAGAGACTCTTAAATAAGGAAAAGAGGCCAGAGAAAATAACTATTTGGCAGAATTCCCTTCCCAAGGCAGGCCTACAGTTATACAAAAATATAACTCCAAACTGTAGCTCTAAGATGATCCTAGGGCATAGAATACGGAACCACTGCTTGATTAGTTAAAATGAAATACAAGAATCACAATTTTCAATTTCTGGGTGCTAAGCAGAACCGGTATATTGGACCAAAATGAAGATGGAGGGCAACGAACATCTTGTCAAGCATGGAAGTAAAACTAGAAATGGATCAACCACACAATTGACGGTCACTGAACCATTTAAACTGCCAATATTTTTTTTCCTCGGCCACGTAGGAGACTTGTGTATCATTTCATTAAGCAAGAGAAGAGTACAAGGGGGAGGGCAGAAGAAACCCACCAGCCCTTAAACAGACCCACAAATTAAATACAAACGAACATCAACGGAGAAAAACAACAACCACCTAACCCATTAAGGGTTAACGACCTACTTCCTCCGTCCCAATAATAAGTGCAACCTAGTACGGATGTAACATATCCTAGGACTACGAATCTGGACAAACAGCTGTCTAAATTCGTAGTCTTAGGATATGTCACATCCGTACTAAGTTACACTTATATTGGGATGGAGGAAGTACTAAGTATCTCACAGAGCCTCAAAGCTCCTGCTGAGCACCACAGGGCACCCTGAACTGCTAATAGTTTATCACCATGTTGTTAACTAGTTATCCGCGTATCCAGGTGCCATCATGATATGCAGTCCAAAAAATCGTGTCAAGTTTCGGTAAGAATAACAAATACATAACTTGTTATCTAATAGAATCTCACTGTGATTTTCAACTTCTAGGATAGCTCGTTATGATAGATATAATATCGTGAAGGCAGAATTAGCCCCCAAATATGTCATGGTCCTAGCTCGTTATGACAGATATAATATTGTGAAGGCAGAATTAGCCCTCAAATGTGTCATGGTCCAAAACGCTAAACACCTTGGCCCTTGGCCCAATGCCCATGACAAAATATTTATTTGATAAGATCTCCAAAATGACTACAACAACCATATTAAAAGGCTGGTGTAAGGCAAATAAAATAATAGGGATTTTGTCCAGGGTCTCAATTTTTTTTTTATGGATAATGGACACGAACAGCATAGTTATTTCAAACGTGTAAGATAGTGTGATGCATCTGTAGTGGAGAACTTGACTTTCTTCAATGACACTTTCCCAGAACTATTTTTGGCCCTAGGTGATAATAGGTAAATTATAAAATTTGAATGGTAAGAATCTCACTGTTCCATGTCATCACTGCATTGGGCTGTCTGCTTTTTGTAGCTCTTACATGGTAATGAATTAACCACAGATTCTGGAGCCTGGGCAGAGACCATGGAAAGCGAAAGTGATGCAGGTTGCCGGTGAATTTCATCCAATACCTGTGAAGAATTACAAAGTCAAAAAATAAATAGCTAGACAGAAGGATATGTAAATGCAACAACAAGCAGTAAAGTTGATCTCTCCCTAGTAAGCCTCTCCTAGTTTAATTAATTTCCCCATATGTTTCATAACAAGCCTGGAAATCCAGAGTTTGATTCCTGCTTTTCTCGCTCAGCCTTGGCCTCACAATATAGCCATGAAACACTGCCTTCAAAATATTGTTGTCCTGATACTACATCTATGACAAACTATATTGTGTTGTTGCCAGGTGATACAAATTTAAACATGTTGATATGACCAATGTATTCAACATCAAATTAAATCAAGAACATACTTGGAGTTCATGCAGCCTAACTTAATGCTTTCAAATTTGAGTATAAGTGACTACAGCATTGCTAGGTTGAACTTTAAGGATGGAACTGGAGGACAATCATCCGCAAAAGTATAATGGCAGCTAAAGGACTTCGTCACATAGATAGTTTCAGTTGTATCACTATCTTATTAAGTGTGCATAGTTCGAATGCTGGGAATTATTATTTAATAAATAAGACCTGAATATACAGAACAAAAAAAACTTCTCAAATACTTCAACGATTTGGGCTGGCCAAGCCTATACACACACAAAAAAAAAAGAAACAGAAAAAAGATAACACACTCAAACAATAGGTAAGCCATGCAGAAGAAACAGTATCATCAGAATACTGATACACAAGGAGCTATATTTTAGAAAGATAGGGAAAGAACAAACCTCAAATAATGCCTCGGTTAACATGACAATTCTTGATATACTTGCACGGGCACTAGATTCTTCAGCAATCAAGAAGGAATCACAGGTGCATCTGCCAATTTGGTGGATCCCCAAAGGACAAGCAACAGTACTTTGGTCAGTACCGCTATCAAAAACAGCACGCCGATGCTCCCTAATCTGTAACAAAAAACAATACCAAGTTAATGATATGTTTGCATGAGAGATCAAGCAGCAGATAATGCTGACACTAAACCGTAACAGCAATTTCAGCACATCAATGAACCAGGAGTAAGACCACATCGGACAGTGTGAAATTGCATGAGACGGGATATGCAAACAGAGAAAAAGTATTTTACTTCACACAATTCTAAATACACTGATCAAATAAGAGAGGAAGTTATTATTGTTGCAGATTTGTATTCAGATACTACTAATATTATGTTAGGTGACAATTCAAACCAGTGTAACCCTATGTTTACATTTCATGACCACCTTTTGGTTATGGTGACACCAACAACATTATTTCAAATGTGCAACTGTGGCACAAACACAGAGGCATGACAATTACCCGAGATCTTGAATACTGGCTTACTCTGATTGAACCATGGCGTCTCCGATGAAAGAACCGTGCCTCCTCAATCTCATCTGCAAAAAGTTCATCACCAAGGTCTAGCCATCTGCTGTAAAATCCCAGATCATCGGTATCAGAATCTAAATATCCTCTTGAACTACGTCTGGAAAATGCGTCCCACAGAACCCTTCTATGGCTCCTCCTCGTTTCATTGTTGCTTGAATCTCTAATGCGCGCTGGACCATCATTTGAGAAAATGCTCATCATGTCATCATGTAATGTATTTTCACCAATCTGACCTTGTGTCCCACTAAATATGGGGACATCTTCTCTGCTAGGGACTGTATCTGGAAGTGATTCTCCAATTGTAGATGGTGCAGTTGAAGTAGCAGGCAACACAGATGTTAAGCTAGATTGAGAAGTATCTGATCTTTCACTTGACATAATAGTTGTGGATGAAGTCCCATGAGCAATCTCTCCAGCCTCCAAGTCAGCCATGATCCTTTCAGATGCCATCTGTGAGGAGGCGAAACCAGATTCAGAAACGGGGCCACTAACTTCTGGAATGCAAACTGTGTCAGCCTCAGCATTGTTTGCTGCAGGTTCTAAAATATCTCGTCCAATATGATTGATTCCTTCTCTAGATGTTCTCTCCGCATAAGCAACTTCATTACTGAAATTTCCCCTAGGCATGACTTCCTTTCCTGATGAACTCTGACGAACACTTGTTTCAGCGATTTCTGTTCCCAGGGCATCTTCCTTGTTTTCGTGACTGTTTAAGTGATTGAATCTGAGATGATGACCTATTGTGCTTGAAGATGGATGCACTCTTGGATCTGACTCACTTGATATGCGGATATCCTTAGCAGCGACAGAAGCCCGAAAGTCCATCTCAGCAACCGCTCGAGCTGCTTGCCAAGATTCCACCTATAGGTAGTACCTTTTTGGAATCAGAAAACCAGCAAACAAAAGAAGGACAAGAATGCAACTATCTAATCGACTGAAATTATGAAACCACTGGCAATTAAGCATGGAGAGTGTTCAATGTTTGTAAAATTAGTAAAGTTTTTTTCAACTTGCCACTCAGATAGAAGCAGCCCTTTAAGTGCAGAACGATAAATTCAGTGAGTGACCCGTTGAACATCCATTCATTTGCATTTGCTGCAAAATTTCAAAGCATTCACTAGGCAAGTAGACTATCAAGTTCAGACTCAAATATTCATGTTTTCATGCACATATATGTAAGCAAGGACCACAATTTTTTCAGTCAAACCCATACCTATCATCATTGAACAAGCAAACAGTTCAAAAAAGGGGGAACTAAAACCTCGAAAAGCTTATCTACTTTCCGATTCACAGTCACCGTGATTTTTCCAAACCAAAATTTATGCCATGAAATCACCACTACCCCGAATCACACACCCTGTAGGTGCCGGAACCACAAATCCATCAACTCCCTCTCCCTCCTCCTCCTCCTCCCCCTCCCCCTCCGCAGAGGCTAATCCACGCCGGCGATAAGCAGCGTGCCCGAACTGCGACACCCCCCAGCCATGTCCTCCGGTATCCCAACTCAACCGATACCTCGTGAGCTCGCGAGGAGGACGAGGCGGTCGCGCCGCCGCCGCCAGTGGCCGCCCCGGAGGATCCGCCGCCGAAGCACCCCACGAGTCCGAGCCCGAGCCCGCGCGCCGGCCGCCGCGGCGGCGCATCGGCGCGGCTGCTCCCGGCGCCCATCTCGCTCGCGCTTTTCTGGTTTTTTTTTCTCTCTCCCCTTTTTTTTCCCCTTTCTCCTCTGGTCGGAGAACGAGAGAGAGAAGAAGTAGCGAGGAACTAGCTCGGAAAGTGCCGTGGATGTGGGGTTTGTGTCGCTTTATATTTGCACGCCTTCATAAATTCGCTTTTAATTGCTGTAAATTCTGGGCTGCTGCTGCTACTACTAGTTGTGGATTAGATGATTAATTTCATTTTTGGATGAGAAGATTTTGATGGTTTAGAGCTAGTTTAATAGTAGAGTTCACTACTTAATATAAGTTAATATTAAAGCCAACAGGTATAATGGGTTACTTACAAGAGGTTAGTTTTATTTTTTTCATCCTCTCTTTCTCTCGCTATAAATTTAATGCATATTTCTTAAATATTATATTAAGCTGGCTCTTGCATAAGAACCAACATTCATCATTTTTCTTTATCTCTTTTTCACGTAAATATATAGCTTGCTCTTAATTATCATTTCAAATCATTGACTTTTTGTAGTACTTACATTAGTTGAGTCAATAACAAATGATGGAGTTATGGCAAAAATGTGACACTACCGTAGTTAGATATCGTGCACTCAACCTGTTTTTTTTTTCTCTTTTGACCCAAGTTAGGAATGCTAACTGTAATGTTATTTTTTCTAACAGAAGCATGAAGAATTTGGTCCCTTTTTGGCACCATAAAAATTTTACTGATATTTGTGGGAATGGAACAGGTTTTCCTACAAAATTCATGTGTCCAAGAGAAATCGTAAAAGTTGGGCCATGAGAAAGGTATTTTTTACTGGAATTTGTCTGAAAATATGGGCCTTGCAACCGTAGCATGTACGCCCATGCAGCCTCCGCCCAATAACAGGTGCATAGCACATCATTTTTATGCGTGCAAGCAACATGTATGTATCATGGAGCATCAAAACGTAGCTTGATTATTCTTGTAGCAGATAGGCTGGTATCAAAATTTATCCGAATTTTTCAGTATAATGGAGATTGCTACCTGTCTCTTCCCCTATCCAAACTCCAAAGCATTGGAAACAAATTAGTAGTCCAGTATGATATCTGAATTTGAAGAAACTTTCACACGTTCCTATTAAGATGCATCTGTCTACTCTGATAATTTCTGTAAAACTTCAGACTTTGAACAAATGCCTGCAAAAGTGCAAAGAGTTTTCAGCTCTGCCCTTTGCCATGGATTCCATTGGTCGGCTGGCTCTGTCAGTCCTGTGAAAAAGCCCGGCATCATTTTGTTCATGACTCCTTTCTGTATCTCACGCACGAATCTTGGCGACATCCCATGGCCCAGCTGGTTTTGCCCCTACACACACACAACACTAACAACAGTACCTAATCACTCATCATTTGGTGCAACAACGCCAGAGCATGCACACCTTCTCTTTTGGCACGGCTTGGCTGCTTGCCTGCTTCTCATGATTTAAAGTTCTACTATCATGAATTACTCCATTTGATTTCTTTAGTTCAGGCAGGAAGTACTACTGAACTAGGATGATTCAGAGTTTCAGACAAACTACACAAGAACAGAAAAAGTTACACCTCAAGACATATACAGCCTGGCATTGGATATTTTAGCACTGAAACATTGAGCTTATTGTAGTTTTGTAGTTGTTAGTTAGGTAATTGGTGATCAGTTGCTTGCATGAGAACAGTATTTATGTTCTGCTCTGCATAATTCAGTGATGACAAATGATTATGCCCTCCTGACAATGGAACATTCAGTGTGCCAGTTTCATGCAAATGGGTTCTCAGTAAAGCCACAGTTCTTGATTTATGCAATTAAGCCTCAAAACTCAGAAAATGAGGTTTTCAGGTCGTTTTCAGAGATGAGCAGAAACAGGGCATCCAAAAACACATAAATAAGGTATCAACCATAAAAGATACATCGCAACTAACTGAAAACTATTCTCTCCCCTTTTTTTTTGTCTATAAAGTCTGTACCAAGTACCAAAACATACTTATGGAACACTTTTAATATGTCCAAAACGTCCAGATTGCCAGAATTTTCTTAGTGAAAAGACAGCGACAACGGTGGAACAGCTCTGAAGAAATTAAAATTGACGGATAACCAACCTGATCTCATTGGTTACTTAATAACGAAATTTATATTAAAAATGTTTCAAGGTTTTGGGTATACATGAACCGGTACGCTTGATCCATCAACGTGTTGGAACTATTTTCATGCCGAATGTCCGGTAGCGTTCATCAAATTGTGCAGACAGCCAGACATGAACTCATCAGTCCGGCTTTGGAACAGTGCGTAATGTTCTATGCAGGCAAAAATTCCGGCAAAGTTTTATGTCGAAGTGGGAACAAACTGCTGGAACAAATACTTGTCCAGTACCACAAGATTTATTTGTATATCCTGCCAAAAAGGATTTCTTTTTCATGTTAAATTAGCGTTGATTAACTTGATTTGTATAAATT
Source organism: Oryza punctata (assembly GCA_000573905.2). Lineage (NCBI taxonomy): Eukaryota > Viridiplantae > Streptophyta > Magnoliopsida > Poales > Poaceae > Oryza > Oryza punctata. Next base: position 40,568,982 of record CM002489.2, read on the forward strand.
AGCACGGGAATTCCAGTGATAAGAGAAGAAGAAAAAATTACTAGACATCTTGCGTCCGTGAATCAAGGAGCAAATCAGTGATTCGCTCTGCCCCTGAATTTTTCATGGTTTTTTCCTTAATGCAGGGTAGGTACATATACTTGTATAATGTTATTTTTTCTACGTTATGGAACGTTGCGTGCGGGGTAACTAGGAAGCAACCGGCTGCCTAATCTTTTATTGGCTTGGCTTACCGGTTCAGCAATTCAATTCAGGATGGCATGTGGCGACTCGTGCCAGCTCCTTCCTTCCTGATGCTGACGGATCACTGCAGCTTGTAATGAAGCAAATAACTGATAGTGTACACATTATTAAAGTGGAAGGTTAGTGATGATTAATAATAGAGCCTTACTCCGGTACTCTCTACTGATAGTAGAAAATAATCTGAACTATTGATCTCATTTAATTAAAAGATTCAGATTGTTTTTTACTACCACCTTAGTTACCAGTAGTAGAAATGTGGAGGGATATTATTATCCTAAAAAATAGGGGTATAATTATCATTTAGTAGTCATTAAATTTTTTTTCAACTTTTTTGGTTTTTTATGGAATATAAGCAGTACCAACATAATGGATAACCACATATCGATCTAGCCGGGAAAAAACATAAATACAAAGTTATTTGTAATAATTGTATGAGTAAATTACTAATTTACTCTTAATATTACTGATAGTATAATAATAGTAGAGAGCACCAGAGCATTGCTCTTAATAATAAGCAGACAAAATCAGTCATCAAAATCAGCATTGTTAATTTGTTATATAATAGTACTGTAGTATGTACGCTCTTGTAATCTTCGATATATATGGCACGAATTAATCAGTTCTTTTTTTTGTTACCGGCGCCGGCGAGCAAGAGGATGAATTCGTTGGCGCCGCAGTGGCAGCATGACGCCATGACGGCGGCAGCTGCTGTTCTCTCACAGAGAACGCGCGTACAGCGCACGCTCGTTGGGCCGGAACGGGAATCCAAGTACGTGCGGTCCGTATTAGTTGGGCCAGAACGGGGTACGTGCTAAGGGGCTAAGGAGGAATAAGTTCATTTAGCATCTCTTAACTTTACACCGAATCCGATTTTCGTACTTGAACCGTAAAACCAAATACAACCGATTCTGAACTTTCAAAACCGGTGTAAACGAGATCCCTCGGTGGTTTGGAAGGCGGTTTTGGTTGACGTGATGCCTACGTGACTAGTTTGATTTGGTCCTTGTCCTACGTGACGGTGATGTGACACTGTAAGTAAAATAAAAAAATGTGGGACCAACATATCAGTCATACAAAAGAAAAATATAGTGGGACCTACATGTCAGTGGGTCCCACCCTCCTCTCTATCTCCACCGTGTCATCGTCCTTCTCCCTTCTAACTCCCGGCCCATTCTTCATCCTTCCTCGAGCTCCCTCGCTGGCCAGCGAGCGCCCGCGGAGAGGGAAAAGGGCAGCAGACCCCCGCTGACGGGGAGAAGGGCGGAGGACGGCAGCCATCAGGCAGAGAAGGAGAAGGCGAGGAGGTCGATTGGGAGATGTGGCGGTGGAGGCGGAGAGGGGTGGCGCGACGGGGGGTGGCCCGACGAGGAGCGGGATCCCCTCCTCCTCCTCCGGTTCGGCGCGTGTCGCGTGGTGGTGCTGACTTGTGGGGCGGTGGCTGGTGGAACGGCGGCACGCGAAGGGGGTCCCTGCTGCTCCGGCGCCTCCTCTGCGCTGCCCATCGGTCGGGTCGTCGTGGCTTCAACAGAAAGAAGGCGGCGGCGACTTAGAGCTCAAGTCCCGAGCCCCATCGGTGCCACGTTGTCCGTGTCCCGCGGCTGCGAGCTCATCGTCGCCAACACCAACTCGTGCAGATTGATGCGGCGATACAGCAAGAGGAGTCACCGCCGTTCTCCACTCCCTCATCTCCCGTCTCCCGCCGGCTGCCACGCGCCGTTCCGCCCGTAGCCGCCCTGCACCACCGACGGCAGCGACACCTGTAGAGAGCTACGAAGAGAGGGGAGATGGGGAGAGAGGAGGAAGAAGAGTGTGTGAATGACATGTGGGGCCCACGTGAGCCTCATCATTTTTAATTATTCTTTTGTAACTGACATGTGGAATTATTTTCCAAATTAAATTGCCACGTAAGCGTCATGTCAATACCACGTCGGATGAAGGCTGAGTCAAATTAGCCACGTAGACACCACATCAGCTGAAACCGCTGTCCAAACCACCTTGGGACTTATTTTGCACCAGTTTTGATAGTTGAGGGACCCGTTATATCTGGTTTTCCGGTTGAAGGACGACAATCGGATTCGTTGATAAATTAAGAGACCTAAGATGAACTTATTCCGCCTAAGTACTAGTACATATATTAGTTGGGCTGGAACGGGAATCCAAGTATAATTGTAACGGGGAATAAGTTCACCTAACAGGGAACTTTACGTCGAGTCTGTCTAAGATCCCTAATCTGCAATACCAGAAATATCTACTCCTTAACTACCATAAACCATGAAAAAAATCCTAAGGTAGTATCGATCCAAATTTTCCCCGGTTTCGCTGACTTGGTATATGGTGGGCCCCACATTTTTATCCCCAACCAGGCATGCGAGGTCAACGGCTCGGCGACGACGCTGGGTGAAAGCGGCGGCCTCAGATCCGCGAGGGGTGGACCGATGGAGAGGAGGCAACGGTGACGACAGGTGGTGCTTCCCTTCCTAGACGCGGCCGGCGGTGGATGTCGAGCTCAAGCGTCGTCATCGTCTCCCTCCTGCACAACCCATCCCTCCCTTGGCCACGCACGGTTGTGGTGGTGGCCAGCGAGGAGGGGGCTCCGGTGGTCGTGAGCGGCGGAGGAGAGGTTGGAGGCGAGGCAGAAAAGCTTCTCGTCGGCTGGGCGCCCGCTTCTCTCCGCCATCGCCACCGCCGTCACCCACACGCAGCTCTCCTTCCGACGCGCTGCACCTCCATGCCGCCCCTCACCGGCACAGCCAGCGATGACAGGCTGCGCCTCCTCTCCTCCGCGGCCACGAGCGACGACACGCTCGCCTCCCTCATTAGCTAGCTCAAGTAGGACGTTGTTCGCCACAGACACGACGCGATAACGGAGAAGGAGGCGAACGAGCTCCCCACCACGCCGGACCGCATGACATCGCCTCGCATCGCCGCTCTCGTCAATCCCACGGGCTCGCTGGCCACGCCTGCCGCTCGGAGGGGATTGGGCTCGGAGGCAAGGATTGGGGACGACGCCGACGGGACGCCATTGAGGGAGGGAGTGGGGAGGCCAGCGAGCTCCCTCCACCTTCTCGGCGGCCACCACTACACCCGCTGCCCCCTGCATGCTTCGCCCGCCGTTGTTCCGCCACCGCCGCGTTCACCCACCGCCCCTGCCTGCTTCGCACGCCGCCTCTGCCTGCTCCGCCCGCTACCGTGCTCGCCCGTCGACACTTCGCATGCCGTCGCTCCGCCCGGCACCCCCTGCCTGCTCCGCCCGCCGCCCCCTACCGCGCTCGCTAGCCGCCGCTCGGCCCACTGCCACGCTCGTCTGCCTCCGCTCCGCCCTCTGCCGCCGGTGGCCTCCCAGGCCCGCTTCACCGACACCGAGGACGACGCCCTTGACCTCGTGCGTTGTAGAAGAAAAGAGAAGAAAGAACGACTGACACCCCACACTTTTTTTATGCCACGTAAGCGAAACCAGATATGTGTACTGTTATAGGACTTTTTTTTGCACGGTTTATAATAATTAAGGTGTAGATATTTCTGATATTACGGATTGAAGACCTTAGACGTACTCGATGTAAAATTGATGGAACGGGAAGCAATGGTTGGAATGCAGCGTGAGTAATTTATGGCCATCGGTCAGCTTCCTATCGGTCTTTTTGTCGGTTCGTCGCGTTAATGCAGCGACTTATAGGAAAGTTGGAAGGCGAATTGAGACAGACTGGCAACTGCCGTCGAGGTCAAACACGCGAGAGTAGAGCCAAAAAACCAGAGTTATTAAGAATGCTGGAAACGTATACATACATCTGCATCTCTAGTGTCCAGCTTCCTTCCATTAGACTCCATATGCATAAAATGGATGGGATTGCCTTTGCGTAGCTTGGCATTGTCACGCTCGCTAGCTCTCACAGTCTCACTCACTCACTCCCTAGCTCAGTCTTAGTGACTTGTGCTCTGCTTGCCAGCCTTCCCCATCATCTCGAATCCTCGAGTCCTCGATGTATCGCAGGATAGCCGTCGCCTGGTTGCTGGTTCTCCTTTCGCCCGGTTTGCTCGCTGTCGCTGGTCGTCATCCGTCGCGACCTTTTCCTACTCAAGGTACGCGGCGATGGCAGCAAACGCACGCACCTACCTAATTTGGACTCGATCGCCGGCGGAGATGCCTTTCCCTGACCACCCATCTCATCTCATCTGATTTCAGTGCTGCTGCTGCTGCTGCCCGTGCCCAGCGGCGGCGACCGCTATGGCGAGTTGGGGTGGCGGCGCGGGAGGCGTTTGGGACAGAGGGCGCCGGTGGTGAAGAACCCTCCTTCTCCCAACCCCAACCGCATGACCACCATGTTCAAGCCCATCTCGCCGCCGCCGCCGATCTACTATTAGGTGGCCGGCTACGCACGAGCGTACAACCAGCAGCAGCGCCGTGGTGCTTCCCGTCGTCGACCTCTTTCTGTGTCTCCGGTGGCGGTGGCGTGCGTTCTTGCAACATCGTCACTGTCCATTGGCTCTACTCTCTCACCTTTTTTTTTTTTTGATAAACTTCACTGATCTTGAATTCCTGATCATTTGATGGTTGTTCCCCTTCTTGTTATCTTAATTATCATCTATTGTTGCTGGTGCAAGACATACTGTCAACGCCTCACACGGCTAAGCCAAATGAATGAACATTACCAAGATGTTTCTTGTTTGTAATCAAAGGTCTATTTGGGAAAGGAGATTGCCAAAAACAGTTAAATTGCACAGTAATATTTCTGATAGATTTGTCCGGAGTAGAGCCCCACACACTGCACATAAGGTCATCGTAAGCTTACAAAGCGCAGTGAGCCGCCTAGTGACGATGAAATCCTATATGACTGCTTTGGCCATCCCAACTCTCCATATCATCTATTATCTATAGCATTTAATACATTACCACATAAGCAAAAATATGATGTAACAATAGAGTTAATGAGGAGAGAGGTAAAATGATGAAGAAACCATATCTCATGCAAGAAACCATATCTACACAAGAATCGAGAATCAAAAATAAAAATATAGAAATATGTGGATAAAAGAAAAGAGAAGATATGTGATTGGAAGAAAATTTAATTTCAAGACACTATCTATTGGATACAGTACGGAAACTAGTTGATAGTTTCTGGGTTAGGGATGACCTTACAAAGTGAACATAATTTAGACCGGTTAGAATTTTGATGGTGGAACCTAGGTATAAATGTTTAGATTTAACACGGATACTTGTATTTATAACTAACTACGTTATATTTTAGATCTTATATTTATAATTAATTATTTTTTTAAGTAGACGATATATCTACCTCTTACCTCTTGATTTACCTCTTACCTCTTGATTGCGAGGGTACGCACTATATGGAGGTTTTGCTTCCGTAAGAAGACCCCTGAGGGCCTCACGGAAAGTATTTAGGCCGAAAGAGTTTGTACGTGCGGCCCATTTTAGTAGCTGGGCCGGAAGTCAACGAGTCAAATACTGCACAATGACAAGAATACCCTCGCCAAACCTCCTCCTCCTCCACGCCGCCTTTCATTCGAACTCTTCGGAGGCTTCCAGTCAGACCAGTGGTCGCTGCGAGTCCCGACGCGGCGGCGGAGGCGGAGGCGCTCTCCTCACTCGCTCGCAATCGCTGCTCCGTTCGCCGCCTCGCATCCATGGTGCTCACCTGCTCCTCCTCCTCCTCCTCCTCCGTCTCCAAACCCTAACCCTCCCGTTTCCTCGCCTTCTCACCTCGCTCTGCATTCAATCCCTGCAGGATTCCACCCAGGCTCCTGCCGCCGCGGAGACGCCGACCACCGCCCCGGCGTTCGAGGACTGCCTCCGCCTCCTCCGCGGGGAGCGCGACGAGCAGAAGCTGGCGGGCCTCCTCGTCGCCGCCAACCTCTGCCGCGCCGGCGACGCAACCGCCGTCGTCGAGGTGTACCGCGCCGTCGGGCCCCGGTTCCTCCGCCGCCTACTCAACACCGGTAGAATGCGCGCCTCGTGGGAGCGGTGGTGGTATTGGTGTTTCCAGTAGGCATGGTTCCTCGTCGTCACTGTTCTTTTTTTTTTTGGCGTTGTTGATGCAGGGCTTGGGAAAGTGGAGGGTGGCAAGGAGGAGGACAGGGAGGCGTACCTGCGTCTCTCGGTGACGGTGCTTTCCGGGCTTGCTCGATTCCCGGAGGTTGCCGCCGACGAGGGGGTCGTCTCCACTGTGCCCCTCATCGCCGAGATCGTCTCCAAATCGTAAGTAAATTCGCTCTCTGCCACGTTCTGATACTTAGGCTAGGTAAAACCAGTGTAGTTGAAGCAGCACCCACGTTGCAACATTTTGCAATTGTGCAAGTGAACAATGCTAGCCAAATGAGTATGGTTGCTTTGAGTAGTCCTCCGAATCTGTATTTTAGTTGGGGTGCTTGCTCTGCATAACTCATTTGCTTATGACTCTACCCAACTCATGTGCAGGTCTGATCTGACAATTACTGAAGAATGTTTTGAACTCCTGTCTCTTGTTGCAATAGCTTCAGATGGTGGGGCATATACGTTTTGTGAACCTGGAGTGATGGATATGCTCTTCCTCCAAATCTCAAACTTCCCAGATGGTATTAGTTTTAACTTGCCAGTTTCCTTTGAGCAATGGGAATAGATTCAAAGTTCCAGCCCTCACATTTCAAATTTGTGCACTTGGATGGTTGCTGGGTGCTTTTACGTTTTAAGAATTATTGTATATGTAACCTAGTTGACACTTGGTACTCACACTGCGGTTAAATGAATTAGTCCATGAACAGGCAAAAAACTATCTTTTAGTCCTGAAGTTAATTGGTGTGTGCTTTTAGGCAGTAGTAGTTTTGAATGGTAGTATTTTACTGAGTTGGATTGAATTTTATACAGTTATTTGATTGTATTTGTTCATAGGTTCAAGGTGCTTAGAGCTTGCCATTCATCTAATGCAGCTACTTGTTCATAAAATCAGAATAGACAACATGACCGTGGAGAAACTACAAGGCATGACAAGCATGGTATGAATTACATACTGGAATCTTTTGCATGAATATTCCCACATGTTTAGCAGTCCTAACGTGATGGTTTGACCTGCAATTTCATTTCAATTCAGGTGACCTCACTTGCTAGGCTTTTTGCTGTTCTTCATACCACAGTTAAATTTGAATCGCTGCATATGCTTACCGCCCTTCTATCCCAAAAGGAATCTGTAAGATTTACCTCCTCCCTTTCTGTTTCATCTAAAGCGTGGGATTGTGTTCTGTTCTGAATGATGTTTGATGACTTCTTTCTAGTGGCTTTTGTTAACTCCTTCCTTTTATTTTTGTTGTTGGAATACCAAGCCACTTCATGACGCTTTGAGATCAGTACCTTCCACGATTTGGAAATGTCAAATTCGAGTTGGGATCACGGACGTTCTCCAAAACCGTGTTGGTACGCCTGCTTCATGTTTTTAACAATATTTGTTGCCTGTGTACTGTGAAGTTATAATTTGTTGGTCTACACTATCGGTTTATGAATCTGCTGCATTCAGCAAGGCTGAAAGTGCTTAATGTGCCACTTTACAATAGCTATTCTGTCCCTATTTGCAGTACTAGTCTATAACTTCAGATAATTCTAGACCTTTCTCTTTTATTAAAATTGTTTCTTTAGTTTCAGTTGCTACCTTTATTATAGGAGAGTACCATTTCGTTTCTTGTATTTAGCTTGATATTTTCCAAACTTGCAAGACAGTTTATGTAGATTTCTTTGAGCAACAGAACTGTAGTATATGGTAATTCGATGGAGTTATTGATCATATTCTGAGGAAATTTTCCTTTCAGAGGATACTAGCCATTTTCCTTTCAGAGGATATAAGAATGGCACTTTACCAGTGTTAGTATTTCCTTTCCCTTTTGATATGGTTCATGACACTGATTTATTTGCACTGATCAGTATCTTCTGAAAAGTTGCAAGCTCTTCTTTTGGCGGAGTGCATGATGTCTATACTTGGTGAGAATTGGCTGTCAGAAGAATACAAAGTCCCTGATGACCAGAATATGATGCCTGTTGATAAGTAAGTTTGACATTATCACCTGTATCTTGTTTGATATACATTCTTAATGCATAACAATTTGTGATTTGTGCAGATTTGTATTGCTTGTCCTAGAATCTGCAAGAATCGAAGTTTCTGTCCTTCTAAATGAGCTTGCTTATTTGAAGTATGAATCTTCAAAAAAATCCCAGAGAGATGATGCCATCAGTCAGAAAGAAAGAATCCTGGCTATATTATTTGCACTAATAGAAAGAATAATAAAAATGATATCAAATGCCAGTAGTGGGGAAGGTATGTCTACCTTATTATTGACTTTTTTTGGTTTGCAAATATCTGGCTCGTAGGTTATGTATTGTAGTTACTGATGCAGTCTTCTGATCCTACCCTCTATTTATGCACCCTTAATTTCTTAAACAAGTATTCTGTGTTTCTATGCCTTAATTTAGTGAGCATGCTGATATGCATGTGTTGCCACATGGTAATGGCCAAATACTGTTGGATCCAGGCATGATTAAGTTAGATACCTTGAACAACTTCAATAGCAACGTGGTTGTATGTTCCTTAATTCCTTCTTTTTATTAAATTCCAGTGATTTGTTCTGTGGTAATGTTTCTCCTGAACTGTACTGGCATTGACAGTTTTGGATGGTAACATCTGAACTTTGAATATTTAGGCTCAACCAACACTGCTGTTGTAATATGTTGACATTTCTTCTTCTCTATTTGCTACCTTTCTGTCCATTTCGCCTATCCTACAGTTTAAGCCATTAGTCATTGACTAATAGCAGAGCTCCTAATAATTATAACAAATATTTTAAATAGAAAAAATCGACACTGTATGCAGGTGCAGCATGTCAGACCATCCATGAGAGCACCATCATGAAAGCAATTACAGGATTAAATGAGACAATTGGTTTAGTTTTAGACTTTCTGCAGGATGCAAAGGTACATATATGATCAGCCAGTTATGAACTTATGATAGTATCGTAAGATCTCTTACATGATGAAGCATTGCAGGATCATGGACAAAGGAAAGGCGATGATCTTTTGGCGGCTGTGAGAATAGTAGGAAGGTGTCCTTCTTTGCTTATTAATAATTGTTAGACTGACCATGTGGATCCATCTCTGCATTTTATTTTCTTAAATCTTAAGAGTTGCTCCTTAGTGTTAGAGATATATGGTAGTTATTAGAATATTAGGATAGGATTGATTTGTTTAGAGTCCGTCCTTATTACCCATGTAACTATATGTACCGGCCCTTGAGGCTCAATACGATTGACCACATACTGTAGCAGTACTGTTGCACCGAATTAAAAGTCCTATAAGAGGACATGTACACCTCCTAAGTTCGCAAGATTTTCAGCAACACAAAATCAGAGTTTTAGCTTGACTAGTGTGTGTAGTTCAGAAGTGATCCTACCAGCAATACGCAGTACATCTCTCTTCCTATGCTATTCAACACTTAAGAGATAACAATTGAACATGGTTAGTATTATAATGGCCCTTTAGCTGCCACTTTTGATGATTTTACTTACTTTACATGACAGCTAATTGAATTTTGACACCGTGAAACAAATTCACTCGCAATTTGGCCACTCCATATGCTTTTATGCACATCTTGTACATATGCTGTTAACCCCAAATGGATCTTTAATAGTGAAATTTCAAGAACAAGCTCCTGTAGAATATTCGTTGTCCTTAATTTGAAAATATCTATTGCAGTTATCTGGCAGAGGCACCATATGCCTGCAAGGAGAAGATTAGACATCTGCTGGAATTTATATTCTCTGTTGAAGGGCAAGATGAATCAAGGTAGCTTTCCTCTATTTTGTGCTCGTGTAGAGATCTATTTCTGTAATGTAATAATATTGATATAAAGTTCTATTCTTGTGTACAGCTCATTCCATTCTATTTGTTTTATGCTTCCCATGCTATCACAAATAACAATGGAGGCTGATGGATGTAGAACTTTAGCATCATTTGGAGGCTATAAAATGGTAAGTAAGCTTATTTTGTATTACACTTCAGAAAGGTTCTAGTGTAGAATTCCATGGAATAAATACTCTAGCTGCCTGTAGGTTCCAATCAGTTTTGACATAGGTTTACTTTTGAAATGAATCCATGGTATTGCTTAATCGTGTCAACTACTAGAAGAGATTTTGTGGTAGTATACAAGCCTGTTTTTTCCCCTTAGTTTGTGGACTGATCTTGCTATGATGTTTTACAGGTTATAGACTGCCTTATTAAAATGATCGAACAGAATGGAATGATGATTGACACTGGTAGCATGTTTTTAGCATGTGATACCATCATAAACTTTTTGTCAAATGTAAGTGGTTCTGTTCTTGGAACAGACTAGTTTGATTATCATGAGAAACATTAATGGCTTTCTGGTACTTCTGTAGACGAAAAATGCTCATATTCAAATGGGGTCTTGTTTTGTCGGCCTTCTAAAAGCACTTGTTTCATGGACTGGTATGTTCTGCTCCTTATTTATATGAACCAATTGACATAGATACCAGTGTCACATATGCAGTGTTCTCTCTAGAATCCTAGGTGCTTGTTAGGAGATGATAATGACTGCATGTTCCCCATGCTTAGTTCTGGAATTATTGTTTTTTTATACCACTCGTATAGTATGATATCTCTGGTACCAACAAACAGATTACATGCTAATTGATGGCAATAATTGATGCTCATGTCATGCTCTGATCAATAGTTACCACTATTTGTTATTGATCATAGGAACCGCCGATGATTCATCGGTTATCATAACAACCTCCTGCTTATGCACATTGGTGTTGGACTTAACAACAGAAGAGTTTTTATTGAGCAGCTCTGATTTTGATTCCAAGACACTTGAGAAGCTGTCACAGCTCATTGCCAGAAGTTTGCATCAGGTAACTAATGAGAACATCCTTTTTATGGAATTATTCTCTAGGATGCAACCTCTTGCCAGTCCTGCTAATCGTGTTGGTACAACGATGATTTTTTATATTCTGCTGCAGGCAATTCCTGACGATGATACGGAACAATCCAACCAAAAGCAAATCATACTATCAGGCAAATACACTCTTCTTAACATAAACTGGAAAAATAAAAGGAGAGCTCCCATTTGATTTGCTATCAGTGAACTTAGATAATGTATTATCTAACTTCACTATTTGCTGTACTGGTTTGCAGGTTACAGGCGGTGGTCTGATAGATATCCACATGTTAAAAACATCCTGCAGCAGCGTATTTCTGTGTGATTTTCTGCTTATGATTGCCGTCAATCTCTTGTCAACAGAGAACCCCACAGATACACACAAACCTTAAGTGCAAGTATACCCGTGCCTGATATTTTGAATCTTAGGTGGGTCCTTACGATTCACAAACTAGCCATTCTCTCACATTATTTGCATGTGAGATGTTGCTGATGTGCCCTTATTTGTTTAGGGGTTTGCCAAATGCCAACGCATTCTTTGTGGGGGCAAGCAATTATAGGTTACGGTAGTTCCTCCATGTAACAGCTAGCTATTAGCCTAGTACTACACGAAACGGATGAGCAGGATGCCATTGTATACAGTTTCGTGTTGCTTGGCTGTGCACGATATTGGAAGGAGTAGATGCGAAGGGAAAATGTACATGTTCACCTTTTATCTGTTGTATCGATGAGTATTTTGTGTAATTGAAGGCTTTAATGTAGTACAAATAAATCGCTTGAATTTGTTTCGCTTGTGCGCTTATTATGCAACTAATTGTTGAGTAGTTGTGCATTTTCGGAAGAGTAAGACGGTGTGAAGTGTTGTGAACTGTTTATGCAGCAAAGCGATAAGCGCTTTATCTAGGTCGTACGTACCTGCGTGTGTGTTGCCTTTTTGAGTTGTGCAGAGATGGAGACAGCTCCCTGATACTTTGCGGAAGGAGGCATTTTGCAGATTATTACAGCGAGCCTTGTGAAAGCAGCATTTGTATTTTGTTCGCCCTAGCAAATTTTGGCACTTGTTGAATGTATTTTAGCTTGATGCTTTTCTGGTACTCCAGTGTTTTTAGAAGAGGAAAGTTTTAGAGCTAGTAAATTTTGGTAGGATCCAATGTGTGAGATTATACGTTTATAGTTGGTTAAACTATCAAATTATTATTAATTTGGTTTGGTTGAAAATGGAAATAAAAACGAACATACCGAGTCGTACCCGTACCAACGATAGATAGTTTGATATATATAGATGCATACATAGATAGGGCTAAAACACCTCGAATCGAATCGAATAATAAATAATCTGGCAGTGGCAGGCAGAGATCGATGGCAGCGGGGAAGGAACACAGCAGCAGCAGCATCAGCATGTCGCCGCCGCCGGCGGACAATCTGGAGAGGATGCTTAGGATTATGGACGAGTTGTTGGAGCAGGACATGCTTGTGGCAGCCATGATTGTTCCCCTCCTCCCGCGAGGCCCAGCGCGTGGGCACCATCTCCTTCATCCTCGACGCCGCCACCGGAGATGGGACTTCGCTCCTGCTCGTCGGCGTCGGGCAAAAAACAAAAGGAATTCGTCCTCGGCTCCTTCACCAGGAGTTACCTGCGCTCTCTGATCCCACACGACAACCGTCCGGACTTCATCGCAGCCACGGCCGCGTACGACCTCCTCACCCAGAAAGAAAAGATAAAAACAATTAGAAGCAATAGGAAAGTCAGATAAAAAGAGAAAAAAAACATAATAGACAAAAAGAGAGATAGAGAGTCATATTATTGTGTAGAATGGAATAATTAATGTTATTGGTAATACTAACAAGGTATTGCTAAGTATAATATCCAATATCCGTGCAACATTTCAAAATGAGACAAAATATTAAACTTTTCAAAAACTAGACTATAAGAATATGTGCAATTATGTGAACTCAAATTTATTGGAGGCATATCATAAGTACGTTCAGCCGAACCTACCGAAACAATATTACCGAATGTTGAAGTTGTGCAAGGAACGACGAAGGCGAACCATGTTCGGCAAAACCCAACCAATAGGAGCTGAAGCTTTTATCATATGACGAAGCAACCCAACCAATAGGAGCCGAAGCTTTTATCATATGACGAAGCTAATTCAGTAGGATAGAACGACCGCTCAAGGAAACCCAATAAGCAGCCTAGCAGGTGGCTTTTGGGACCAATGGGCCGGTAGGTTGGGCTAAAAGATTGCTGTTACCCCTATAAACATCCCATTTACAAAGGCGATTATGTAAATTCACTAGCATACAAGAATCTTAGAATTGTAAACCCAGGGTTGTAAACTTATAAATAGACCCCAAATGGTATGTCTTTTTTGAGAGATTAATACATTTTTTATTTACATTTTCCACAATTGAGTGAATCTTGCCCTTGTGCAGAAGTGTTTGTTAATCGACAACATAATTTTTTCCGGAACACATATGAAGTAGTTATTCAATCATCTAATAAATTAATCAGTAACCAGTATTGTACTATCTTATATGCAAAATTAAATATATTGAAATAAATAGCACTAATAACAAAAATATGATCGAATTGAAAGGGACTATATGCAAAACTTTCTATTTTAAGATATTTGTGCAACTTTTAGAAAACAAACATTAAAAATATATATAAGTTGATTAATTATGACATGTTACAAATTTAACATTATGGTCGCACAAATGCGATGTTTGTTAAAACTTATATGTATCTATCCAAATAACATGATATTACAGATAGAAACATATGTTGTAGTTGTGTGAGTGCGTCACTTAATATATTATAACTACAATATTTTTTTTAAAAAAATATGTATTTTATACACATTTTACAACAAATTCATCAGTTTCATAATACCATTAATATATTTTACACAACATATATAACAGAATAGTCATAGTTGCACGAATGCGCGACTTCGTACGTGAGTAACAATAATGGTTTAAGCTTGTGTGTGTGTGTGTTTCTGGCAGATATGTTTCTTGAGTTTTTGTCTTGTCTTTTGACTTTTGCTATCCATGACTACGAGTATAATACAAAGACGTGTGACATTTCAGCCAATCCAAACCAAAAGGCACATGAATATGCAAACTCGACTATGGCCCAACCATAATTGGAGGCCAACCTGTAAATGCAGTATATAATCTTACTTGTTTATTGCACAGCATACACATAGAGTTTCAGACATTCAGGCTCAAGAATGCACCAGTTAAATTAGATTCCCAGCAAATTTCAAGGAAAATACATAGTATAATCATGATACATAGTCGCATTGAAATGCAGCAAGCAACCTTTGGGTTGAGCTCAAAGTCAAGGAGCACAATTTTTTCTCAACGGTTCAGGGCAGTACTTAAATCGATCACAGAAATAGCACTGAAAATGAACATCTTGAAAGGTCTACAATCTACCAAGGCAAAGTTAAGGAAATCTAGTAATTAAAAAAAACTAAAAATATTGCTGATCAAATAATTGATAAGCAGGTAGCACATCAATTTTCCTTTGCTTCACCTGGTAATGGAAAATTCCATAAATTAATAAAAGGAAGATTACATGCAAAAACACTGATATCTAGCACATGATAAACCACTCTACTTTCGATAGTGCTTTCAAAACTTAATTAATTAATACTTTCCCTGATTGAATTGGTGACACATCTTAGGAAGTTGTAGAGCCTATTGATTAATCATTAACATCAGGACAGCACAACATGAGTAACTAATTAACACTTGCTCAGAACTTCTACAAATATATAGTGGTCAATATAAGTACATGAGTATCACAGCATACATGGATATCCTGCAGCAGTAAAACTAGTAGATGGAACGTCAGTCAGCTGGTCTCTACAAAAATTAAAAACACACAAGGGCAGCACCACAGCGGTATAATAAATTATATGGATCAGCATAAGTATGGGAATGTTGTACCCAAGAGAAAAATGGAAACACCATCCAATCAAATAGTGGGCACAAAAAGTGAAACGTAAGTGAAGAATACAAGTCTCCAAATACCTCCCCATGTTTGTTATTTGTGACACGGAGCCCTTCAGTGCTGAACCATTGCCATAAATCTAGTCGTAATTGGATAAACTGCAATATTTGGGGATAAACTGCAATATTTGGACAGTTTAAGAAACAATGTCATTAGTGTCAGCAAATTCTTTAGCCTTGTTAGAACTTATAGTCAATAGAATAAAACTAACTAAAATATTGTGCTCAATTTTTTGTCTCTATTTTTGTTACTACAATGTGAAGTTCTATAATTGGCTTCAAGAGTGCACAGTAGATATAAATAAACCCATATAAACTAACGAAAGAACAAAGAATGGCGAACCACGTGGCACCATAATAGAAGATTTGCGCCTGAAACTATTGTGGAAAATGATAATTGCTCATCTAAGTTTGTCTTTATACTGGCAAGCTTCCTATCCTTACAAGTGACATAGTTGCAGGTCTCAGCAAAAATATTTTCCTTTTTCGTGAGAAGGGATGCAAAGATAATCTGAACAAGACTTGCCATACGAAGTATCTAAATTGACCATAGTGAAATGATAGATATACCTGTCTTCAAAATTACTTCCAAAATATTACAGTTATAATTCGAAATGTCAGAATCACAAGTTTCATGCAAATACATTTTTATGACTTTTTTGGGAGTCTCGAGAAGCAATGCAAAGATAATCTGAAGAGGTTTACCTAATAGAAAGTAGTCAAAAATTAACATCAGGTAACATATAGCAAGAAACGTTGACAGCCAAGCATCACTTCGAAGACCTTGTCATCTTCATTCCTTTCAGACTGTCATGTTTTTCAGACTCAGCTGAGTAGTAAACTGATCTGGCAGCCCCCTGCACAGCTTTCAGAGAGATCCGATGGCAGCCTATAATGGTCAGGGATTCCAAGTTTTGTGCATGCACTAGCTCAGACACTCCATTGTCAGTCACACAAACACACTTCCGGAGTGTTAGATTCCGCAAGCTCGGGGTGCGCGCGATGGAACGCATCCCTACATCCCCTATAAACACGCAATCCACAAGCTCGAGTGTCTCTAGGGATCTTGAGGATGACAGGCCCTTCATTCCCTCGTCGTCAAAATTGTTGGCACCATTAAGCATGAGAACACGAATCGGACAAGACTGAACGAGGTTTACAATACCCTCCTGTGAAAAGCCTATTTCTGACGGATAGTCCTCGGAACAAAATGTAAAGGTGAGCTCAAGAATCTGAAGCATAGGGCAGTAGAGAGCTAGAGCCTTAAGGCTGTCATCAGTCAATGCTGTCCGAAAATAAATAGCATCACAGAACAGAGGAATGAGCCTTAACGAGACGCTTGTAAGGCTGCCGCAGTTCTGGAATAGTGCAATCGCATCGTTGTCAGTTAGACCAATGACATACTCTAGCCAAAGTTTCTCCAATGCTCTGCATTTCCCCAAGAGAAAACGGAGTCCTATTTCTGGCTCAGTTACAATATGCGCCAATCTCAGTTCCTTCATGTTATCACAGCAGATATCATACCTGTATGGGTAGTGAGCAACATAGGCGGGATCACGGGCTGCCGATGACCAGTAATTTCCATTGATCTCATACTCAAACCTTTGCAGTTTCATGAATCCTGGACCAAACTTAAGGAGGTCATACTGACTGATTCCCTTACAATCCTTTACCACAAGTTCTTCCAATGATCCGGCCCTACCAAGGTACTCCAGCCACTCCACACTTCCTATTTTCATGCAGTCAACAAGGTGGAAAGTACAAAGACTCTTGCAACCAACCGCCACCGAGAGAAGCCCTCTTGAACTTATTGCTGGTGCAAAGTTCAGCCTGAGAGACCTTAGTTTCTTGCAATAAGCCAGATAGCCAAGACCAGAATCATCGATGTAGGAGCAGAAGCTTAATGTGAGATCAGTCAGTGAAGAGCAGTGAGACGAAAGCACAAGGAGCCCCTGGTTGTCCAACTGCTTCCCGTGGATAGATATCCAACCAGAGTAATCAATCACTACTTTCCATAAATTGGGGAACCGGGAGCATAGTGATGCCAAAGCTTCAGTTGCCGGGTGAAGACCACGGCCAACATGGATAGCATCTCTTTGCTCTGTATCAATAGTGTAGAGCTGCTTCGACACAAGGGAAAGAGAGTTACGATCGCTTGTCTTGGCAATCCTCTTGATGATCTCTGCGAGCAGCGGCTCCGACAGGTTGTCCATTGGGTAATACAGTTGCCTTACTTAAGCAAGATCAATATTCAGCTGGCACTCCGAACTGGCCTAGAAGTAATAAGAATGAAACATACGAGATGTGATAGTCGGATCGAAGTAATGATATTAATTTACAGGTAATCTTTTTGATAAGTTTTTTTTTCGGGAATACACAAAATACTTGCGTATCTTTGTATTAAGAGGAGAAAAGCCAAACACATAGAGTCACAGGAAGGAAGAGATGAGGAAGAAAAAAAGAGAAAAGAAACTAAGAAATGAGAAGTTAACAATCCTATTCTTCCAACAACATGGTGCGACCTAGACTTAGGCAGCGTTCGTTTCAGCCTCTTTCCAACCCCTCTTCCTCGTTTTCCGCGTGCACACTTTTCAAACTATTAAACGGTGTATATTTTGTAAAAGGTTTCTATACAAAAGTTGCTTAAAAAATTAAATTAATCCATTTTTGAAAAAAATTTTACCTAATACTTAATTAATCACGCGCTAATGAACCACTCCGTTTTCCATGCGAAGGAGCTATCTTCCCAACCCTGGGTAAAGAACAAAGCCTTAGTTGAGGGACAGCCGTCCTCGCCAACTCCAAAGCGTTGCTTCCTCCGCCACCGCCATGGTAATCTTTTCGATAAGTTGGCAGGAGTGTTTTCAATTCAATTAAGAGGTAAAATTTAGATTAGTAAATAACTTTAAATGAGGGAACCTCCCTATGCATTTATAAATGACTAAGCGAATGAAGAATATGAAATTAGTCTAACAACCTGATCAACTGAATTACTGAAACATACAGTAATAAAAAGGGAAGTTTCTAACAAGCAAATGAGCAGTGCAAGTCCAGAAATACTAGTATTCATCTGCTGAAACTGAACTAACATATTTGAAAGCACTTTACTAGTAACATGAATGAAAATCACGCGTATAACAAGGTGCAGTGACTCATTATTATTTTCGACTATTCACTACCTTCACAATAAACAGTACTTACGACAGACAGCGCCAATTTTATCTCTAGTAGTCTAGTTGGCTGAAGAATTGCAAACTATTCTGAACCCAATTAAGAAAAACCTCAAATTATCCGGTTCTTTCTACCTGGATTGCACTATTCTCGCCCTTATTATCCCAATCAAAAAACAAATCTCAATCAAAACAGTGGAAGGGACTGGAAACACAACTAAAATTAGAGCCCGGATCATAGATACCTCAGAGAAATCAAGGACCTCAAGATCGGGGGTTTCAGAGAAGAAAATCCAAGAAAAAAGAGGCGCGTCTTTCTTGATCCTTCAACGCGAACGGAAGGCGGAGAGCACCCAAGAAACGGCGGCGGAGACCGAAGATCTTGAGCGGCGTAGGGGGCGGAGAAGCACCGCCCTCTACTACCACGGAGGAGGAGATCGAGTGCTAAAACCCTCGCCTCGCATGGCGTCTAGCGAAGAACACCACTGCGGCGTGATATTTCCAGAACCAAACGATAAGGACGAAAATAAGGGCATCTTGCAAACGATCGACCTAAACAAGGATCTTTTTGTAAAGGAAAAAGTTTGATTTGCCCCCGTAATTCGACACCCTCAATTACTCAAACCTAACGAATAACTTAAAATGCAATTCGGTCTTTCGGAAGACCGTGATAATTCAAGAGGATAATTCAGACTTTTTCCTTTTGCAAAATAGTGATAGCAGACTAGCAGTCCAAAACAGAGGGTCTTTTTGAAAGAAATAGGACCGCCTACCAATGCTATCGACACGAAGAAGTGCTCGGACCGAACGTTCAGACACTTTGGTCTCAGAACTTATTAAATTCAACCAAATTCTCAATAGATTCAGCCAGGTTTGCAGGTTTCAGCGGACCTTTTATCCTTTTAACGTGCGTGCGAATAGATAGTCTCAAGTCCTATATAATCTAAAAAAAAATAGTACTTACCTAGTGAAGCATCGAAATTCATCACAGCAAGTGCCAGCATAGCAGGATTTATGCAAATACTACATTTTTCTTCTCCTGAGAAGCAGTGCAAAGATAATCTCAAGAATCCAAACCACATGAAGTACTGAAATTGGTCATAAGAAAACGGCAGGTAATCCTGCTTCAAAATTGCTTCCAGAAATTACTACAGGTTCGTAACTAACACAGATATAGCGACAGAAATTAACAACTAGTAAATATTAATTTACGACCGGAGAGTTTCATCCCTTTTAGACTGTCCAAGTTATCAATCTCTGCGGAGTAGAGAACTGATTTGGCAGCCCCCAGTACACCTTCCCGGGAGATCCCACGACAGCCTACAATGGTCAGGGACTCCAATTTCTGTGATCTTACAAGCTCGGACATCCCATCATCAGTCACATTTTTACATCTTCGTATTGTCAGATTGATCAAGCGAGGGGCACGCGCGATGAAACTCAACCCAGCATCAGTTATTCTCTTGCAGTGCAAAAGCTCGAGCTTCTCCAGGAATTGCACGGAAGCGAGGTCTTTCATCCCCTCGTCTTTGAAAATGTAGGCACCATTTACCACGAAAACACGAACTGGGCAAGACTGGATGAGCGTCGAGATACCCTTCTGCGTGAAGCCTATATCTGATGGCCACCTGCTAGAGCAAAAGGTAAATGTAAGCTCCACAGCCTCAAGCATAGGGCAGTAGAGCTAGAGCCTTGAGGCTGTCATCTGTCAATGGTGCCCTGAACCTAAAATCAACACCACAGTGCAGAGGCATAAGGTCATCCCCAACCTTTCATGTTATCTAGTGTCCATAGCATTTAATACATTACCACATAAGAAAAAATCTGATGTGACAATAGAGTTAATGAGGAGAGAGGTAAAAGGATGAAGACATCATTTCTTATACTAAGAAACCATGTCTACACAAGAATCAGGAATAAAAACAAGGAGATAGGTGGATAAAAGGAGAGAGAAGAGAGGTGATTGGAAGAGAATTTAATTTTAAGACATCATCCATTGGATACATAGTTTCTATACATAGTGTCTATATGACATGGTAAGTATGGAAACTAATTGATAATTTCTGGGTTGGGAATAGCCTAAGCCAAAGCACATAGTGCAGGGAGAGTTTGCTTTGCACTCCCCCAGGATATAGCGAAGTCCAATTTCTGGCTGAGTTATAATATGTGCTAATCTCAGATCCTTCCAATTCTCACAGCAGATATCATAAATATAGGGATAGCGAGGCACATAGGATCGATCAGTGGCCCCTGATAAATAATACTCCCTTCTTCCCAAATTGATCATCATATATTAGAATTCAAAATTTCTCAAATTGATCATCATATAACCATATGGACACGAATTTAATCAGAATACAATTAATGCCATAGGAGAATGTGTGCATGTTAGGGTGTAATTGGCATGGTGTTTTAATTGATGCATACATTGTGGAAGAATGTGTACATGGTGTCTTGATTGATGCAATTTAAATTATCCTTGGTCTTGGTGCATAAATATATACGATGATCAATTTGGGATGGAGAGAGTAATTGTCATTAATCTCAAACTCAAACTTTTGGAGCTTCATCCATCCCCAACCAAACTTTAGGAGGTCATACTGGCTGATTCCCTTACAGTCTTTCACCACAAGTTCTTCCAATGATCCGTCCCTGCCGAGATACTCCAGCCACTCCACACTGCACACTCCCATGCAGTCAACAAGGTGGAAAGCAGAAAGACTCATGCAACCAACTGCCACCGAGAGAAGCCCACTTGAACTTATTGCTGGTGCAGAGTTCAGCCTGAGGGAGCTTAGCTTCTTGCAATAAGTCAGGTAAGAAAGACCAGAGTCATCGATGCATGGTCAGAAGCTTAAGGTGAGATCCGTCAGCAGAGAGCAGTGAGATGAAAGCACAGTGAGGCCTTGGTTGTCCAACTGCCTCCCATGGCTGGATGTCCAACCAGAGTAATCGATCTCTACTTTCTGCAAATTAGGGAACCGGAAACACAGTGATGCTAAGGCTTCTGTTGCCGGGTGAAGGCCACAACCAACACGGATAGCAACCCTTTGTGCCGCTTTGACAGTATAGAGATGCTTCGACACGAGGGAAAGAGAATTACGATCACTTGTCCTGGTAATCCTATTGACAATATCTTCGAGTAGTGGCTCCAAAAGATCATCTATTGGGAATAAATTTGCACGACTATGGTTAGAATGAAACATATGAAGGTTGTCAGATGGCATAACAAGAGTAAGTAGGAGGTATCAACTATCGCCCAGTGTTATTATGAGATAATAAGTACTATAAAAGATTAACATTATGATGTACCTCTACATCTAAATACCTCCAATGGCTGTCAAAGAAACTTCATTTACAGAGCCAGTGGAGAAGGAAAAACTTCTCAACAGTTTTTCCTTATGTTGAAATCTTGTGGCCTTATGTTTGCAAGGTGTATTAATTACTGTAGTACTCCTTTTTTTTTTTTAGGTTTTGTTACTAAACTAAACCGTGGAGCGAAAATAACTATGAGTAAATTCAACCCTTCTGTTCTGAAATGCTGAAATCATGGGGTGAAATAACATATAGACAATCTGACTAACTAGAAGCACAATCCCATAAGACAACACAATCTTCTGAGCTAAGATTATAATCCGTGATCACATAAGACCTAACCAACCACACGAAGATCACAACATGTAAACGATGTCCCAATAGATGGACAGGTGGTATAAATTAATACTAAATTACAAAGCTATATGCTACATCTTCAACAGTACGATTCAAAGCTCTCTCTCTCAGACACACACACAAGATGGGGAAGAAGGTGAGCCAAATCCGCACCTCGGAGTGGCCTGTGGCCAGCGACGAAGAAAAGGCGGCGCCTTTAGCGGAACAGGGAAGGGGAAAACAGGACAGAAACCGCGGCGAGACCATGGATTGCTGGGTGCCGCTCTCCAAGGGAGAGATCGGATGGGATCGGATCGGATCAGGCCGGCCGCCCCTCGCGCTCGCATTCCTGATTCCTCCTCCCCGACTCCAACGCCGATTTCTTAGCTAAAACCCTCGTCTCCCTCTCGCACCAGAAGGGGATATATTTTCTCCGATTTCACTGGATTCCACCCTGATTGGCCGGAATCCCAGCCCATCCAAACGGGCCGAGATGCCACGGAGAAGATTCAGCTGGGCTGGCCCAAGCTTATTATGGGCTCTAATTACACTTGATGCCGGACTTTTTTTTCTCTTTTTTTTCTTCTCAGTTTTACTTATGGAGAAACAATTACTTCCATTGTTTCATACTGAGAGAAGAAGAAAATAAAAATAAAAATATTGCAACTTGGCACTGAGAAGTGAGAACATACAGAAAAGCAGCAGGAAGCACAAAGGGTGGCTGAGTGGAGCAGAACACTTTGTTTTTCCAGTGAAAAGGATGTAGTGTCCTTTCATCAGCAGTGAGACGATGACCATGATGCAAGTTCTGCTCATGATAAGAGGATTCCTCCAATCATAATCTGAAGAAAAAATAGTTTCATCTTATCTGGAACGAAGCTATATGACTGTACTACAGGCAGTACAAAAGACATTAGTAAAAATTCTCAGCTTAATTAATCAGTTTGTGTAGCTTTGTATTATGTCATTATATGCAGAGCATAGAATTTTTGGTTGATCATTGTTCAGGCATAAAATCTGTTGATGCAGCACTGCAGTGACAAAAAGAAAACAAAGAAATCGAATTATATATTTATATCTCTGGTCCCCTACAAGAACCATATAAGAAGCGAGCAAAAGAGGAAGAGCGACATGCATCCTCATGGTTGGATCATAATAACTTATGCTGAATAAGATGTCAGAGTTGCACTAATCAAGCACTAGCTTAATCAGCTAAACAAACAAATCTCTTGTCTCATCCACCAACGACCAAGGAATTGTTGCTAGGTGAATCATAATCCACATCATTACTTGGGAGCTAGCTAGGAAGCTAGGCAAAAAAAACATAATTAATTCTATTACTCTAAACCAAACTGTGTTCTTTAACTCTCTCTGTTAAGTTGATTTTATGATGTCCCTGTCCTTTCTGTCCATTGCTATCACCAACTTTTGCAAGGAGAGGAGCATAGAAGAGAGATCTGGCCTTCTTCTAGCTACTAGCTTGTTGCGTTTGGTGTCATGGTCCGGGCCCACACGGCACTTGGCCAATTCTCATCTCCTTTGTCTGTCAGTGTAAGCACACACAGGCTGCGTAAGCACTACGAACACCTGCAGCTCACTGTCCGGATCGTCTGCATTTGCATCTTTCAGAAGAGAAGAGGAAAATGAATCTTGCAAATTAGTAGTAAAAGATCTGTCCAGTGTCCCAGCAGCCAGTTGATTGATTAGTGGCCAAACCAGAAGTCTGAAAGGAATAAGGAAATAGGTAAAAATGATTTGGGAAAAAAAATAAAAGAACAGGTGCATGAACTTGTTGGCTTCACTGTTAATTCCATGGTTTTTATCTTGGTCTGCATGCTGATCGCCAAGGAGATATGGATGGATCAATACATGCATGGGCAGATGATCGATTGTAGCGTGGAGAAATGGAGAATCCGTCTGCAAATTGGAGGCTTTTGGATTTCTTTTTTTTTTTTTGGTCACTTTTGTGGTGATTACGACTGCAGGTGTGAACAGGTGCAGCTGACGAGAATCTGCATCGGAGAAGTTAATTATAACTAATTAAATTAGGGGAAAAAATAACGATCGATCGTTGCAGCGTGTGGCTGCAATTTGGCCTGTCTGTTCTTCATTCCTTTGAAAAAGGAAAGAGCCGTCCTTTGCTCGGAATTGCTGGGAATACTAGCCCATCATCTCGTATGATTCGACATGGACAGATTGATCATTGGTTCTTGTTGTGACTGCATCGATCGCCAGCTGCGTCGGCTGTCAATATTCCACGGCAATTGTTTTCATTTTGTCTCTTCTCTCTTGATTTCTCTTTTGGCTGGAGCTGAGGTTGTGTCCTGTAGAGAGATTAGGCACAAGTTTAAAGGAATTTGATTGAATTAACCAGAGAATTTTAAACGTTGAAATTTCTGCGACGGAAGTAATAGACTGCGAGAATAATGTACGATTCTAGGAAGCAGTGACTTTGCTACTGGTACCACTACATTAACTAGAGAATTTGGCAGTTGCATTTGCCCTTATAAAGTCTTCATAGCTATATCTAGGATGTGATGCATCAGCAACAAGTTAATACTAATTTGCATATGCGTGTCTTTGAAATTGAAACGTGTGTATGTACACTGCGAACAATTGTTGGACAACCGGTGCTGCTTTTGTATGTACAGGTACAGCTACTTGGCAATCACCTGATCACTCAAATAACTATGCTAATTTGTCTAAAACAATACTAACTAATGCTAATAATTAATGGTAGTAATGGTTAATTAGGTGGTGTTTGGATTCAATGACTAAATTTTAATCTCTATCACATCGTATGTTTGGACGCTAATTAAGAGTATTTAACATAGACTAATAATAAAACTAACTGCATAAATGAGAGCTAATTCGCGAGATAAATTTTTTAAATCTAATTAATTCATAATTAGCACATATTTACGGTAGCATCACATAAACTAATCATGGATTAGTTAGGCTTAATAGATTCATCTTGTGAATTAGTTCAGGATTATGAAATGTGTTTTATCCTTAATTAAAGTTTAATACTTCTAATTAGTGTATAAAGATTTGATGTGATTAATCCCTGATCCAAAGTTAGTACAGTGCTTCACTAGCTCAAGTAGGATGCACGTATGCAACGATGACCAAGACGTACGTACTTGTAAGACACCGGCTAATTAAGTGGTATACTCCCTTGTTTCATAAAAAATAAATCTAATATAAAGTATATGATACATACTAATATTATAAATCTAGGTATACATGTGTAATTCTGTATATATTTATAATACAATTAAGACGTGCTATATCGCATACTAGGTAGGTTTGTTTTCCTTGAACGGAGAAAGTATATTATTTATTTTGGTCGATAATTCAATCACGCTTTGCTTGAGATCTGCCACTATATACCAATGTTGAGGCTGGGGCTACAGCCGCATGCAACACATGCGCCTTTCTTAATGATGCAATCTCCTATATAAGTTGTGATTCGCTCTCGCTGGCCTTTTTCTATTTATTCTTTTTTTTCAATATACTCCATTAAGCTATGTCTATTAGTATTTGTGGTAGTGCGTGCAATCAGGTGTTGATTGGGAAATCCCATTAGGTACCGGTTTTTCCAACCGGCACCACGAAGACGATACTGATATGAATAGAAATAGGTACAGCGGTTTAGATACCGACACCTTTAAAGTTCAAAGGATAAAAAAAAAGTTAGATCGATGTATCGGCTCGAATCGAGCTGATGCATCGAGCCGAGCAGTCCCTCCTCTCACATCTAAGAACATCCACGGTAAGAACAAGCATATCATCATCCATCATCTCAGATCCATCCACAAATGCACTCATCCGCATATCACCATCCATTAATCTCACATTCATCCACAACACAAATTACACAAATTTTGGCACTCAAATTACACGCCAGTTCCCAGATTTTGGCAATCAAAAAAATGAAAATGCACCTCGCCAGATCCCAGATCTGTCGTTGTCGCACCATCATCGCTGTCGTCGTAGTCATCGCCGTCGCACGGTCGCGTAGCCACCGCCGTAGTCGTCACGCCGCTTCCCCTCCGCGAGCCCGTTGCCTCCCCTCCCGCCAGATTTGACGGAGGGAAGGGCTTCGCCATCTTCCGCCGCCTCCCCGTGGTGAGCCCGCCGCCGCCTCCCGGCCCTTCCTACCGGATCGAGAGAGAGAGGTGGGAGTTGGAGAGGAAGAGAAGGAGAAGAGATAAGGGAGGAGACAGAATCGACAGATAAAAAGACCACCCACCCGGCTTGTTCGTACTCCACCCGGCTCGGCTCGGTTTTCGAAGGTGTCAGTTTTTTAAATTAACCGACACCTCTGATAAATTAAAGGTTTCGGTTTTTTTCTAAAAACCGGTATATATAGTATAGGTGCCGGTTTTTCTTTAGAACTGGCATCTATAGTTATTTAAAGGTGTCGGTTTTTCGTATTTTCAACCCATGAAGGCGGGAAAAGACCTATAGGTGCCGGTTTTAGCACTTTCGGCACCTATAGTGCCAACTTCTGTCTCTTTTGTAGTAGTGAAACTAATTAATCAATCGAAGGGTACTACCGTATCGAGTTCGTACTATACTACATATACACAAGATCAATCATTTCCAAAGCAAAATTGTGGTAAATGGGTAGATTGATCATTTTCATGGGGCGGCTCATGTACTTCTTCCTCCTCCAGCCCCTCTAGGCTTTCTTCTCTCCCTTTTGTTTTCACTCCTCCCCCCTTTTTAATGATGATCTAGTGAGGTAGACCAAACTCGATCCCTCAACATTCCTATTGTATTTGTCACTGTTTTTTTTCTAAATCAAATTTTTATAAGTTTGATGAAATTTATAGGAAAATTATAACAACTTTTACAATATCATATTACTTTAATTGAATATATTTTGATATACTGGAGTAGTATGTTTGTTTGATATCGAAAATATTGATGTCGTTCAATTTGGTTAAACTTAAGAGAATTTAAAGTGTAGAGTATGTCACACGCGCTGAGACACGGCTTATTTGTTCTCGATCGTATCGGTCTTTGTACGTATACCGTACTATACATGCAGCATACCCTTTGTTTAAAAAAATTAATCCTAACCACAAATGTAAACATATATATATATATATATATATATATATATATATATATATATAGATTCGTAATTAGAGTTTATTTTTTTTCAGAGTAGTAGGTATTAAGGATAGGAGTGCGTGACCGTGAGCGTATGCATGCATGCAGAAGCTAGCGGCCGGAGCAAAACGTACGTGTCGGGATTTTTCGATTACCGTGTCGTGTCAAGCGCGACCATTTTATTAAATTTTATTATTTTCTACGCACGCGAATACGTACGCGGCCAATGTAAGTATACAGTACTATGGTGACGTGTCCACACGCGGACTCGACACGATCGATTGGCCCTGAGTCGCACGCGTGTCCCCTTCCCGCCCCACACGTGCGCGCCTAATCCTGGCTTCTCTGACAGGTGGGCCATGGCAACCGAGGGGCAAGGCACGCAGTCAAGAACGCACACACGTATTTTCCTGAAAACTCCCACCCTTCCAAAATACAATACTCCTATTTTTTAAATGGATCGAATCTATATATATATATAGAGCATATTTAGTACAGCTCCAACTCTTAAATTTAACTCCATGAGTTAGGTCTGAGTGAAGTTATGGAGCTATCTAAACCCAGCTCCACCTCTTTGTGAGAGAGCTCACTCAGCTCCACTCCCAATTTAGGTGGAACTGAAACTGTTTGATAGGAGAGATGGAGCTGGAGCTGTGTCAAATAAACCCATAGTACTCCTATTTTCTAAACGGATTGGACCTATATTTTAAAATGGAAGTAATAGCTAGCTGGTCAGGTTAATTAAGTAATCTGCTGGTGAACTACACTATTTATTTAGGTTTAAACTAATCATCATGTTGTCGCTAAAATAATTAGGACTAGGTGCGTGTGGCTCCTAATAGTACTACTAGTGGTTGCTTTCATGGAAATTTTGTGGGGGCAATACGGTGGCGTTAGGTAGAGTGGCGCGTCTTCTCGATCGATCCATCGATGCCTTAATTTGCTCGGTATCAATGTATCACCAGTAAGGGTAGCAGCTACTGATACATCTCCTTTTTTTTTCCTTTTTCTTTTTCTAATTTCCTTGCCTCGTTGACTTGACTCTGCTTTCTCAACAAGAAGCAGTACTAATTAATTCGATGGTCTGAAATTAATCCTGTACCACTTAGCCTATAGGAGTATACTTTTTAAAAAAGATAATTGATAGTCCTATGGTATATATATTATACTATGGTAATTGAACAGCCAGGATATTTTTTACGGTAAACCAGGATAAATATTTATTTTACACAGAATAGAAGAAATGTTCTTGATGCATATATAGCCTGTTGAGATTAATCAAGAAAAGGGGAGATATTTTCTATGGGGAGGAAAAAATATCACAAGGCTAATGGATGACCTCAGATCACCATCACATCTCCTGGTCTCGTAATGCGTACATTGTGTAATGGAGGACTAAAATGCAAAAGAAGTACTATACAGCAACCTCGTGCATGTGGTCCCCATACCTTTTCCAAACTTTTGCAGGGAAGTCCGCCCCAAAAAAGTACATTGATGTGTTTATAGTTCTATAAAAAAATCATGTTTCTTTACCGGAGGAGTAATTCTTTTCGTTTTTAGATAGAATTCATGTTGCCTTTTCAACGGGGAGATAGAAATAGACATGCCAGTGAAATATTGGAGAATGGCATGATTGCAACTTTCCTGGCACATCAAGTATACCAAATGGAAGTCATACCATAGGTAGGCGACGTATATTTTTCATTAACCCCCTCCTTGGTTCTTCTAATCATGAAATTTAGCAACAATTAGCAATCACTGGAAATGGAGGTCTACTGGCAGATTGCTCAGATCGTGGTCAAAAGTTTGTTTAAGTACACACACACACACACACACATATATATATATATATATATATATATATATATATATATATATATATATATAAGGGCATATATCCAATATATATATATACAGGCGACCACTCTTTGTATAGGTCTAACAATTTTAAATACCAACTTGTTTCCTACTTATGGTACAGTAATCCTGAGTAACGAGGGAGCAATAGATCAAATGGGCACCAACACTGAGCCCACACAGCAATCGACCATGCACAAGGGTTGCCATCGTCACGAGTATTCTAGCACGTGACGTAAGATGTACCATGTTACCCCTGCGGCGAATAAACAACTTTTTATGTGGTAAATTCTACTTTTTCAAGGAAAAACTACTGTATCTGTAATCATAACTACGTCGTGCACCCTTGATTTTTCTTTTATTTCACCCTACTAGTTTCTAGCAAACATCCACCTAGCACGAGAACTAACAAGTCTATACTGTCCTATATTATCCTACATCGAAGGAATCAGTTTTTGCGTAATAAATCCTACTTATTTCGGGGGGAGGAGGGTACACGATACCTAGACTCATAACCCTGCTGTGCATCCTTAATTTTTATTTTCTTTCGCCCTTCTAATTAGCAATACGTCGTGATGATTAACATAGATCCCAACAATGATCCACCTAGCACGAGAATATACTAGCATTGCTATGAGTATTCTAGCACTTCACGTACAATACCGTATAATATGCTACATCAAGAAACCGTCTTTTTATGTGGAAAATCCTAGTTTTTCAAAGAAAAATAACCCACATATCATAGATAGACTAGTAACTCTAACGTGCACCCTTATGTTGAACAATATAAAGCTCACGCAACTATCCACCTATCCATCTAGCATAAGGGTTAGCACTACCACGAATACTCCGTAACTCAATTATATGATATCCTATATTATCCTATATTAGAGAGATAATCTTTTATTACTAAAGAACCAATCTTTTATTGACAATTCCTTTTTTTCCTTTAGAAAAAGGAGCAAACGGTACCCAAACTCTCAACTCTACCGTGCACGTTTGCCTTGTCTCTTATTTTATCTTATGGTGTTTAGGAACAGATTATGAGACAAATCCCTACAACCATCCATCCAACACGATACCGGTATCATCACGAGTATGACTCGATGTATAATGTCGTATATTATCCTTACGTCAAAAGAACCACTTTTTACGTGGAAAATTTTATTTTTAAGGAAAATAATAGCTCGCAGTACACAGATTAATAACCCAACCGTGCATCCTAGAATTTTCTTTTCTTACACCCTACCGATTTTTTTGGAAGCATTTCACCTAAACTGGTCGAAAAAGGGTTGAAATTCTTGTAAAGTGGTAGGCCCGTGACCTGAGAGCCTCCAAGGCTCCCATTCCCACAAGTCTAAACTAAAAAAAAAGAGAGAGAGGGAGAAAAGAAAAAAGAAAAGAGAAAAATCTGGTGCCGTGGTCTCAATCACCACGTGCTCTTCCATCCTCCATAAATACTCTCTCCTCTCCTCGCGAGTTTCCTCAACAAAATCGCCTTGCTTAATAATCTCCTCCTCCATATTAAACTCGCTTTTTTTTTAGATATTCCCAAGAATCTCTCTCCTTTCCATTGTTGCTCCGCTCGGATTCCGCTCTTCTTCTTCTTCTCCGTCTCCGATTTGGTCTCCTCCTCCTCCTCCTCTTATACTTCTTCCCCCCACACCTCTGCTCCGACCAGGATTCTGCAGCGGCAGCAGCTGTTGCGCTTGGTTTCAGGCTCGTGGCGGCAGGCACCGGCATGTGCGTGGAGGAACTCGAAGGCGCAGAGAGGCTCGATTTTGGTGGAGTTGCGGAGCTCGAGACACCGGCCGATTCCGAGGTGAGTAACTCCCGGATTTTGGAAGCTCCTGTTCTTTCTTTCTTTTCCGTGTTCTTGATGCATTCGTTTGTGATTTCGCTTGGCGCGTAATTGGATGTTTTTCTTTGGGTGTTGGGATGATCGGTTGAGGGGGAAATCCAACTGAGGTGGTTGCGTCGGGTATACTCTTTCCGTGCCCGAATGCTTCTATTTTCTTTCTTTCTTTCTTTCTTGTCTGGAAATCTGGAGAAAGTAGGAGAGATTAGTTAGTTTATTAGTAGTACCACTGAAATAAATGAACTCCCTTAGCAATTAATATAATATTTCAACGTTTTTTTAGTTGTAACAACAAATAATTTATAAAATTGTTTGTTCTTGAGCGGAAGGTGTGAATGGGAAGATGTGCTTTGAATTGTTCAGCGGCAAGAGGAAGTTTCTGGGAGGAGAAGGATTCAGATTGCGTGAAAAACACAATCTTTTCTGAGCCTTGTCGTAGCTTGCGGGTGACTTGTCTGCTTGCGCATTGCATTGTTCTCCTGTACTTTTGATTCTGTGGCGAGAAGTCGTGTGAGATTTTCAGTTGATGTGTTCGTACTACTGCATCTTGTGCGCATGCGTATCTGCTCGGATTCTGATATGCTGTGATAAGATTTATGCATGTGAGTGACAGTGAGTACTACCTGAAAACTCTTCGTACCTAGCATAAATAAAAACCTTAATACAGTACTGCGGAATTCATGAAAGTAGTGTACAGTACTTTGTTTCTCTTCAAATCAAATACCAAATGGATACTAGAAAGAATGTCCTTTGTGATGTTATGCCTTACAAGTCAAATGTTATTTACATGTAGAACTGTCAATCAATAGATCAGTACTGGTAAAGTTCAGTGGTACTTCTCTCTCAGTTGAGGCCAAGAAAAATGTTTTTTTAATGCTGACCTCCTGGTTAGGTTTGTTGTTTGGACAATGCTTAGTGACCCATGTGATTTGCAGCTCTGGAAGTACTACATAATATCATCTGATGAACTGTGAACCCCGTCGTTAGACCTTGATGGGATAGCTTTGTCGCTTTATCTTGTAATGATGGTTGCAAGCAGGAAGTGGACTATGGAGTGGTGCCGAAGAATGAACACCTGGTGGCTTTTCATAGCTCTGCTGAGTACTTCAACAGGGATTAACAACTGGAGTTTCTGTTGTCCTATCATATTGTCACAACTGTTGTGCTTTTTTCTTTATCAAGTTCATATGCTCCTGTATCTGTTTTGTCTGAAAAATACTAAGCTGTACTGCACTTTTGTGCATTCTTGGGTGTTTTGTTTACTAACGCCCTCTCTAGAAATGGCCACTCGCAGGCTTGTCCAATAAGGGTTTGCCTCTTGTCACCTAGTTGACTGAATTGGGGCTTCTGTTTCTGTGTCGCTTTCAACTAGATGGATTGGTATTTACCGTAAGTAGTTCATTTTCGATGTGATGAATGATGATGTCGACAGCATCCCTTAAGGTAGTTTGTGCTCTTGGCAGAGTTGAAGTGCAAATATATTCATTTGAAGTTTTGTACTAGCAGCAAGTTCTGCCAAAGTAGGCATTGATCTCTTATTTTTTTAAAAGGCTGATGCCCTCTGCCAATGCTTGTTACTAATCCTTAAGGCATTTCGAACTTGTGTTGTAACTATGCTTCAACAGAGTTGCTTCTTGTTTCTTATTTTTACTATGCTCTAATCGTTTACCTTTCTTGGTAATGTGCAGATGGAGAAAGTTTGTGAGAACACAGTATCTCTTGATTTCAAGCAGGCTAGGTCGAGCAGTTTTGTCCCAGCTATCCGATCAGGGGACTGGTCAGATATTGGAGGTCGCGATTACATGGAAGATGCTCATGTCTGCATCTCAGATCTAGCTAAGAATTTTGGTCATAATTCAGTGGATGATGAGATTATTTCCTTTTATGGGGTAACTTCTTGTTTTAACTCTCTTCATTTTGATTCTTCAGTTACCATTTGATATGGAAATCACTACCTAGTTGAGCATTTCAGAGTCCTAAAACGTGCCTAATCCATTGTAAAGTAGTTAAAAAAATGTATTCTCTGTAAGTGCAGTGAACTCGTAATAGTGGCAGTTTAGAGAGATTGCATCTACCAATCAGATACATGAATCTTTTTCTAAGATCATCTTGTCCTTAAATTTTTGCAGGTCTTTGATGGGCATGGTGGGAAAGATGCAGCTCATTATGTGCGTGATAACTTGCCACGGGTTATCGTGGAGGATGCTGATTTTCCTCTTGAGCTAGAGAAAGTTGTCAGGAGGTCATTTGTGCAAACTGATAGTCAATTTGCAGAGAGGTGCTCTCATCAGGATGCACTTTCTTCTGGAACAACAGCACTTACAGCAATGATTTTTGGAAGGTACTATTCCTACTGCAAGCTAGAAGTAGAATTTAGCCTAGGTCAATCTGCTTCTTAGCATGCTATGTTTGATTCTTAAGTCTGGCAAACTAGTCCCAAGCTTGTTCTTGGTTGGTTATTCAGCATTTTCTATCGTGAGCCTTGCAAATATTTGAGTTTAGTCCCTAGCCCTTCTGAAAGCTTATCCAAGAGCATAAAATTCTTAGGAATGTTCCACTTGAGGAGGTGTTAGGAGTTTCCCCTGAACCTCCGTGTTGTAACTACGGACCCCTTTGTCAACTTGTTCAGAGAGATCCAGGCAATTTCATATTCTAATCATTAGAATGTTCTGTGCAGGTCTCTTCTGGTTGCTAATGCTGGTGATTGCCGAGCAGTTCTTTCAAGGCGTGGTACCGCAATTGAAATGTCCAAGGACCACAGGACTTGCTGCCTCAACGAAAGAAAGCGTATAGAATCACTTGGCGGCTATGTTGATGATGGCTATTTGAATGGTCAATTAGCAGTCACTAGAGCATTGGGTGACTGGCATCTCGAGGGTCTGAAAGAAGTGGGTGAGCCAGGTGGTCCCTTGAGCGCGGAACCAGAGCTCAAGATGATCACACTGACGAAGGAAGACGAGTTCTTGATAATAGGAAGCGACGGTATCTGGGACTTCTTCTCGAACCAGAATGCTGTGGATTTCACAAGGAAGAGGCTCCAAGAGCACAATGACTTGAGGTTGTGCTGCAAGCAGATCGTCGAGGAGGCAATAAGGCGAGGGGCCTCAGACAACCTAACGGCGGTGATGGTCTCCTTCCACCAGGAGGCCCCTCCTCAGCTCAGAGTGAACAGGACGGGGAGGGTCGAGCGGAGCATATCTGCTGAAGGGCTTCACAGCCTCAGGGTGCTCCTGGAAGGCCAATGATAGCTCCACTGCTATCAGTCTTGATGTTGTGCAGAATTGAAGAGAAACCGTACCTTGATGTTGTGCAGAATTGAAGAGCAACTGTATTTAGTGATTTTCGGCATCTTGCTGTTTACCCCCATCCATTGTCGACATGCCAGTGTGTGTGTGTTATTGTGTGAGAATAAAACCAACGAACCTGAGATCTCACCTTGCATTGTTGTGGCTCAGGCATTGTAAATAAGTTGGGAGATAGTAGGTAAGGAGTGTGAGTAGTGTGCATCCAGGGGGCTTTGAGGCTCATTATGGGATGTATTCCCCTGTCATTTGTAAAAATATAAATACCGGGATTATTAATGTGATTAAAAGTTCTATCCTGTGATGAACACCTCTTTGACTGTTCAGTGTTGGTGGTCTTGTAGTAGTATTCATGTTCAGGCTGTCAATTGTCGGTCGTATATAAATCCTGTTCTGAAGAAACCGAAATGCGGTACTAGTAACTACTAAAACTGAAAATAGCAGGCAAGATACCTGAACTAAGATTTGATTGAGGAAACTAAACATGATGTTGATTGATTTGAACTGTCACCATGCGATAGGGCGTATAACAAACCATCCAAATCAGTCAGTTCAAGTTGATGATTTCATGAGTTTGGCTGGTCAGATCAGATGGAGTAGTAGGCTGGATCTCTGCATGCTCACGATCGCGATGTCCCATTGTGATTTTGATCGCGTGAGATCGATTCGCCGTCTGTCTGTGCGCCGACACAAACCTATCCTTCGTTGATGCTTCTTCTCCAGCGATCTGGAGTATCCGTCTATATCTATCTGTCTATCGGGTCCAGCAGTAGCTCTCAGGTCATTAGGATTGTCAGGTAAGCAGGTCATAGTACAAGCAGCCAAC
Organism: Oryza punctata; assembly: GCA_000573905.2. NCBI lineage: Eukaryota > Viridiplantae > Streptophyta > Magnoliopsida > Poales > Poaceae > Oryza > Oryza punctata. The sequence continues at coordinate 40,603,964 of CM002489.2, forward strand.
GCTTGAACACGCAATAAACTGAACAGATACAACTGATCTCTCAATACATGAGAAACATCAAGAAAATAAAACAGTACTAACCACATTATTGTTGTCTGGTTTCTACTTCATCAGAACAGGAACAATGGTTTGCTGGTTATCGGCATCGTCAGTCCAGACTGAGGCTAAATCAGATAAATTCCCATGGTCAGTTTGAAACTGGGATGCAGGGTGAGTATCCATGTTGGGGTAGATAGAGGAGCTAACCTACCTATTGACAGCGACCAAAACAGATAGATATTCAACAAACTTGATTCTACACCATAAAATAAATGCCAATGGTGTTTGTGCTCTTTGCATGCAACTGGGGATCATGGTCGTCGCATCTTAATATTCAAGGGCACCTCCCTGTAGGAGACTATCTTTTCTGCTGCCCGTCTTGATGGTCTCCCAACTGAAGATCTTCTACCTATCACCTGCTCTTCAGAAGGTTTAGTCGAGCAACTGCGGCCGTTTTGCATATCATTTTTGGTCTGCTCGATCAAAACATTTGAACTGGAAGAAGGGGCAACTGTATCTTCCTGGACAATTTCAAAAGTGCCATTTGTGACCTCACAAGGTCCAGGGTCCAGTCTTGAGGATTTTCTCCTTGACAATTTTCTGCAGTATTAAGGGCAACCATGATTGACATGTTCCAAGCAGAGAATTCTCCTTGACAATTTGTGCATTGTTGGAATATAGGAGAGAGTTACCTCTTTTGTTGATGCTGAATTGGCATGCTTGAAGTTGAGTCGCATATGGCATTGATGCAGTCCTCTTTGTTTGAGGCCGATCGACTCTCACATGATTCCAGCTTCCGTTTATTTGCATCAATACACATTGATTTTCTGATTGGACAGAGCATATTGTCTAGGTGAATTGTGTGATGTACCATGCATCTTAAACCCTGCTAAAATGATGGGCCATACCTTGGTGGCTCTGGATCCTCAATATCAAATTTATGCGCCTCAATTCCAGCAACACTCGAACCTGCTTCTTGTATCTCCTAATTTCATTGGATGAAATAAGTAGGAACATAATAAGACTTAAAACTTATTCATGGATAATTGTGTGGATTATTTACATAAGAACTGTCCTGCCCACCTCCAGGTACACTTCCTTTTGTGTGTGCATACTTTGTTTTTTCTGGTACATACAATCAGGATCCAGATTTAACTAAAAAATAAATTAATATATGTACACTAGCAAAAATCTGATGCAAACCACCCCGCTACATTACCTTGAGTTCCGGAGCCTCTACTACTTGCGCTATTGCATCACATGGAAGTTCATTTTGCAATGACTTCATCTTCCCACCACAAATCTAGCACAAAATCATAACCACCTTGTGAAACTTTTTTTGAAACAGAAAAAACAGAAAGAAATAGTAACACCCTACCATATCTTTTCCAGCATTTGGTTCCTGCTGCTTTCGAACATTAGAACTAGAAGGAGCCGAAGGGACAGTGGCATCCTCATGCAATTTATCACAGGGGATCTCTGTGACTTCAAAAGATTCAGGGTTCAATCTGGCAGACCTTCTCCGTAGAGTTTTTCTGACCACATGTGCCCAATAGTTTTGAACAAGCTTCAATCAGATAATGATGCAACAATTAACACATTCTGTTATAAGCATTAAGCACTGATTACCTTGGATCCTCATCATGCGATGACCCACTAGATTGCACATAACCCACCGTGTTGGTATCCACTGTAACTTCAAATGATCCTGACTTCCGCCTATTTGTGCACCTGTTCACAAACAGGCTGAATCAGTAATGATGCATGAAATAGGCTACTATAACTCGGTCAACCAGTCACCCTCTCAAACGTCAGTAAAGAGATGAAAATACCTCTTGTTTGTTTTATCCTGTGGAGGCTCATGACAGCTAGTATAAGATGGCACAGCTGCTGAGAAGAAATTGGCAACAAATGAATATTAGAATTTTACAAGTGTCCTAACTTATGGCAGAGGGAAAAAAACAAAAAACTTAAATTGCTTCATATTAAGGGGATAAATTAAAACCATAATGTAGGATAGATGAAACGATTGCCAGGTATAGTATCAAGTTCAAGAAAGAAATAGAGAGGAGTGAGCATTACATTGAATTTCAACCAAATGTTCTCTAATGGAACCTGTGACCTTTTGATGAGCCTCAGTTGGTGCATGTTTGGAAGACCGGGCTTTTTTCTCCTGATTATGTTATAGGAGCAGAACAATTTCAGAATTGAGAACTAGATTTAATGCAGATAAACATGGTGAATCATTTGATTAAGAATTTGACTGCCTACCAATATCTTTGCTTCATTTTGTTGATTGTTAGCAGCCTTACTCGTCCTCTACAATAGTAGATGATGAGAAAAGCATAATATATGTAACAAATTGAAGTTCATAGGTCAAGCTTTAGAATTACCTCGAGTTCGGAACCCTTTACTTTGAGCACAGCTATTGTGCACGCAAGTTCATGTTGCAATAACTTGATCTGCATGTCATATCCACAGATGATTCCCCAAATCAGCAACCATACTGCTGAGTATTTGCATTTGAAAATTCAAACAAAAAAGAACCAGAGGCAGCTTACTCTATCTTTTCCTTGATTTATTTCCTGCATGGAAGAAGAAAATATAGACAGATCAAACAGTCTGTAACTACCACAAAACAATCAACAATGAAGGAAGACAAACACCTCTCATTTGCCATTGTGCATAGCTATAACTCAAACTATTGCACAACCTACAGGTCTGGTGACCAAAATACCAGCTTTGCACAAGTATAAACAAACATTAACACAAGAATGGTGAGGTAGCGAGCTAATGGATAAGTATACAAACCGCAAACATCTGTGAATTAGCCTGCACGAGTTGCAAGTTCTTCTGTTGCATAGCATGCAGTGCGAGGCGGATTTTCTGCAACTCTACCCTGCTCACTTCAATGACCTTGCTGCAAATAACAAATCAAAAATTAAAAACAAAAAAAAAACTATGTTACTACTTGAAAAACCACAGATTTTGTCCTCCGACAAAAAAAATGGATGGTAGAGGCAATGCATACTTTCGCTCAGCAAGCAGATGACGCAACTTGGCGTTTTCCTGAAAGCAAGGGAGGAATTTAATGGTTTAATCGGATGGAAATCGGAATTACTAGTACGCAACTTGGCGCTGCTAGGGTTGTCTGCTTGTTTGAGTTAGAACTGAAATCCCCCGCGGGAAAAAAAAGAGAGCTAGAACTGAAATCACCTTGAGGACGTCGGCGACGGCGTGGACGGATCCGGGAGGGTTGGGCCTCCCGGTGTTGGTAATGTCGGCGAGCACGACGGGTTTCCCTGGCGACCGAAGGCCGCCATGGCCGCCACCCTTACCGCCCGGGACCACACCACCACCGCGCGCCGCTGCCCCTGGTTTAGGAGGTGGGAAGCTGAGACCGAGAGAATCCCACCACGGAATGCACGGGTAGCTCGAAATCTAGGGATACGATTTACCTGCAGCGGCCGCCATGGCTGGCCCAGCGGCCGCGGGACCTTTGGTCGCGCACGCCGCCAGCGGAGGTGGAGACGGCGAGGGGCCCTCGGAGCCCAGCCGGCGCGCGCGGGCGCGAAGAGAGGCGGCGCTCCGGTGGCCGCGCGGAGAGGAATCCGATGAGGTTTCGAGGAGGAGAGGGGAAGCGACGCGCCGGAGTTGGAGGCGGAGGGGAATTCGAAATTTTGGGGGAGTGGAGGTGAAATCTGAAATGGTTGGAATCGATGACGATTTTGACTTGTCAACACGAGTTTGGCGAAGCGCCGTTTTTTCTTCTACCCCTTTGCTGGGCCGTGGGCTATGAGCCCGTCATGGGAGTATGATCCGTTCTGGCTCATGGGCTTTTTATAGTAGGGCCGTTGCTTCAGAGTTCAGACACGAGTTCGTTTGCCGGGATGGGGCTTCACCCTTCAACTGCTCTCCTCTTTTCAGTTTTCTTTGCATTTGCAAAATTTGCATCAGGTTCAGAAAATGACTCTGTTGACACACAAATTTACAACCTAGGATGAAATATAGCAAAGTTGATCAAATTTTAGAAAATACATGAGCCTACTGTAGAGGGTCGGTCCGATCAATGGTATGATGTCAGTCTAACCGACGGTATAGGGGCGGTTGGATCTGCCAATCAGATCGGGTGGCCATGCTAAGTCCGAATCCAATTAAAACTTTTTCGTGTTTCCTTGTTTGGGTCTAAGGTTTCTTAAATTTTTAATTAACCTCTAAGCCTAATAGAACGTGGAGAAAGCCTTGTGGAGGGTATGGCCTGTTCAATTGAAATCAATCAACCAACAACACAATTAGTCAATTAGATCATTCTTTCAATTTCACATCTACTTTTGTCCTAGTTTTTATCCTAATTCCCCCATCTTTATCGGTTTGCGTTGTAAGCCATCCATCTTCACCGCGAGAATGCGAATCCGTTTGTACTTTTATCTTGAAAACCATTTGTTCCTCTCACGAGATGGGTGTTTATCCCAATCATCTAAATCGGCTTCATTGGCCAGTTTTGATCCTAAACCATCTTGATCATGGGTTAGCGACTCCAGTCAGCACCATGATGATGTAGATTATTCATTATGGTGACTGAAAAAAGCATCAACACGGATTCCACTTTACACTAATATTAAACAAAATAAGTTTTCTTATGACCAATGTCGTTCATCTATATGCAACGGCCGGTTTATCCATTACTAAAGGGAAAATCTACGTTAAGTGATTAAGTATACGAATTTCCCTCAACGAGCATTAGTTGTATGAGTTGCCGCCGTTGCACAAGCGTTTTTCCTCTTTGCTATAGCCATCAGTTTGACCGTTACTTGACCTTTTGTTCATTATTTCTATGAAAACGTACATTTTATCAAATACTCCCTACATTTCAAAATGAATGATGCCGTTGACTTTTCGCATAATGTTTAACCATTAATATTATTAAAAAAATATATTATTTATTTTATTATGACTTGTTTTATCCTGAAAAAATTATGATCTTAACATATACTTTTACATATTTAAAAATAATAATAAAACGAATAGTTAAATGTTATACGAAAAGTTAACAATATCATAAATTTAAATTTTGAAATGATGGTAGTGTAGATGTACACTTCAAGGGTAATGGATAATTTCACACATTAACAGAGGCCAACTAACGATTAACTGACGGCGATGACGAAAAGGAAAGAGAACACTTATACGATGGCATTGGGACTAACTATATAGCAGTCGACATATTTTTGTAATCAAATCACTCAGATTTTTCTAACCACCAAACATGCAACAAGTTCAGATTAAAATAGATAAAATTACATATTTACAAACTACTTGATGCTACCAAGCAACGTCCAGGTTCATATTAACAAGCGATGTACGTGGACAGCCAAAAACTTAGAAACTACATGCCGCTACCAAAAGGACGCAGAACTAGTAACTTGTTAACATATCTACAAAAGTTATATTTCAATTATAGTGCAATTACACTATACTTACTATAATAATAATGTACCTATAGTGTAATTGCAATGTAAATATTGTTTTATATACACAGTCAAATTCTCCTACTTGCTCAGCTGGCAAAGCGCTGCCCATAGTAAGCATCCAATCGTAAGATTGAATCCTACCGCTCCCAGCCTTGGTGGTAAGCTGCCTTAATTTTTTGAATGTTGTTAGAACGAATCTCAGCACAAATTGGAGGGTGAAAAAAACGAGTGATTTCCAACGAAAAATTTATCGATAAAGATTTAGCAAAACCGAAAAAAAAAGCATCAGTTGCCGTCGAAGCACGAATGGCCCAGGAGGCCATGACAGGACAACGCCTAGTTGTGTTTGTCATCCATCTATCTGCAAGTCTGCAACAACCAACAAGCAGCATTCCGTAATCTGTACTCCCGTATTTATAATTTTTCTCCCCCCTGAGATTAAGTATCCATGTATGCTCAGATTCAGAAGCTTCCAATTGCTATGTCCAGATCAGCCAACCCAAACTGACAAGGCATGTACAAGCTTTCTGAAGAAACGCTCGAACAAATACGCAGTTTTCTGTGCGTCTGTCTGTCGTGAGACAGCCTCGCTACTTTCCAGGGGGCACCACCTGATGCCAAACACAAGACCTGACAGCATTGTTACTCGTGATTAGCAGTTGTAAGTGCAGGATTAGTACCTAATCCTGTGGCTTGATCAAACAGGAGGCCGACTTTTGTGCAGGCATCCTTCCCCAGAGGGTGACAAGAACCCTATAAACTATGTCTTGGGTTGCATGGTGCATGAGTTAACGACAATAGTTTTTGTTAATAAAATGGGTTAGCGACAATGATCCAGACATTAGAGGTAGTTTTTTTATATGAACCCACTTCTGAATACTGATAGACACGAGCACAGCAAACGCTGGAGGTTGTTCTAAAGCAAGATGGCAAGATGCATATATATGACCTGTCATAGGTCAAATGCTTCATTCAGAGTTCAGACACACTCAAACCTGCATAGCTCATCCTACTCTCAATTCTCTCTCTCTCTCTCTCCCAGCTTCTTCAAAGTTTCCTGCGAGACAAGATGAGGATGTCCAAGTTGTCAGTGGCTACTACTGTGATCTTGCTCCTGGTAGTGATGGCCATGGAGGTTGAGGGCATTCGATTGGATGCAGAAACTCGTGCAGCAACCAGCAACCAAATGGTCAATGTAAGTGATTCTGATTCACTGAATTTGTTCGTCATGGAATTGTCTTCTGTTTCTTTTTCTTTTCTTTTCTTTTTTGTATGTGTGTGCTGACATATTTTCTTTGTTCTGAATAACAGAAATCAACAGAGAATGTGCCAAAGGATTCCGGTGACTCACTAGGAGAGACGAAGAGAAGCATTGGTGGAAATGAAGTTAGGGCTGTAGCACACAAGTTACCTGAGTTCCATGAAGATTACTATGGTCCTAGTGACCATACACCTAGACACCACTGAAGATAACACCATCTTTTTTCTTTTTCTCAATCTCTTTGTTCAGAATAGATTAGATATTAGCTAGTCAGCGGCTGCAGGTTGTAGTAGATACTGAGCTTAGTTAGTGTGGTGACTAGTAAGCACATGATGATAGCAACATGTGAAGCTTTAACAAATCTCTTCTTCTCTAATCTCTTCTTCTCTACTACCTTTTTTTCCTCCTTTCACCTCATTAGTGAAAAGGAGCAGTTTTCATGTACTGATTTGTTGACAATACTTGAAAGCAACAATCTCAAGATGTTGTCTATATCTTTCTTTGATTGTGTTTTGACTGTTTTTGGCATAATCAGCGCAGAGATTGTGTGACAATTACAAATCCACAGGGATATCAATACTATGATGTCCCTGATATAACTGGAATTGGCTTCGTCAGTATGATTTTCGCAACCGTTTTGCAATGACAAGAATCAAGCATGCTGACAAGATGATAAGAATACACCAATAAGAGTGCAAGTGCTTTTATTTCTAGATGACAGAATAAGTGCTTTATTATTGGCGATGTAAAAGCAGCAAAAGGGACCATCAAGTGACTAGCCTCACTTAAAAGCCTTGTTTCACTTAATTATGGTGAAAAATGTTTATACTTTATTCCCCGGGGTTCCATAATTCTTGATGTTTTGGATAAGGTTAAGGTCAAACTTTTATAACTTTAAAGTTATTTAGTTTAAAGGTATTGAAACAACACACACGCACATATATATATATATATATATATATATATATATATATATATGTGTGTGTGTGTGTGTGTGTGTGTGTGTGTGTTACAAAGTACTACAATAAAAGTATTTTTTTTAAATTTATCATATATATTATATAAAAAAACATAATCAAAAACACATTTCGGAGACCGTGTCGTTGTTTAAAATGTTAAAGAATTATGGAGCTAGAGGGAGTAAGTTGATTAGTTTGCTCAAGAAGTGTCATTTGGTCAGCAGTAAACGAATTACTCCAGATAGCTGCACTGCAGCATTAGCTAGCAGGTGTATTATGTATGTGGGTAATGGGCATAGTTTGGAGTTGATAGGCAGTAGGCAGTATGACACTACAGTAGTAGTACCAACTCCAACATTCCAAGCGTACATTGAGGAAAGGAAAGCAAGCAGAGGCAGGCGAGCGCGAGTGGTCGGCATTGCCGGATATGCTGCAGTGTTCTTCGCCAATATATAGTAGTCTGTCTACTTTATTATATATATGTCCACGCAGGATGGCATGCCGATTAGAGTATTCCATCAACTGTTCTCTGTCCACATGCTTAATAATGATGTTTTGATGATTAAGAAGCTGATTAGCCAGCTGCCTCCAAAGAAAAAAAAAAAGGCAGAGACAATGATGCAGAGAAAGTTGTACTTTTGTACGTGACGTTAGCGAGACAAAGAGACGGGAGAAAAGAAAAAGTGCAGGTACATGAGATTGTGGCCCAAGAGGGAAGTGGCCGGGAAGGAGGGTTCCGAAGCCCACGTAGCCAATGTGGTGGGCGTAGTAACACAGGGTGGGCCGGTGTGTCTCACGCGCGGCCGGCCCACGAGAAAATCGCGGTTGCGGATGGGGAAATCGCCGTGCAAAGCCTGGCGGCGAGGAGATTTCCTGGTGTGATCTGCTCGTCTCATCTGAAGCTGTAGGCGCGCGCGAGGCGGAGGCGGAGGCGGCGACGCTTTAATTTGCCTTGGTGGTGGAGACGCGAACACGCTGGCACGCTGCGCCCCACTCGTTCCGGCTCCCTTCCGCCACGATGCTGCTGCCGAGTAACACTACCATGTGTCATGTTTTATATCGGGCTTGTTTATTGAAAATTTTACAAAAAGTTATCCTATAAATCACTCAAAGTTTAACATTCCACCTTGTAAGTCATTTTATTATAAATATACATGCCTACTTAGTTTTAACTTTGTTGCAAAAATCACGCTAATGTGCACGTGATTAACCGAATCAGTTCATTATCGTTGATGTAGAGTTACCACATGCTAAACTAATTAAGTCAATCTTGTTCAGCTGCATGCGTTAGACTTATTGAACATACTTGATTGAGCCTTTTTTTTTTTCATATAACGAAAGAACATACTTGATTGAGCCTTTTTTTTTTCATATAACGAAACTCAATACGACAACGTCAACAATTTTATTTGTGGAACCTTATCAACGTTATAATTTGGAAGGGTTTAATTTTGGTAAAGATCATATTAATGACTCATAATTTATGAAAACACGTTGAATCGGTTAAGTATGTGCTTACTGTAGTGGTTTTTCAATAAAATTGAGTAGAGGGGGTGAACACTTCCAACAATATAACTTATGGGATGGAACCTATGGAGTGGTTTTTGTAATTTTTCCTTGTTTATTTTGACCGCTATTCGCTTGCTGCTGCTGCTGCTAGCCTTTCCAACGTGCACATTTTCTTACCACGTCGATTTTTTTGTCTTTGTGAAGTAAATGCAGCGGCTAGTACTGCACTGCAGAACCACACACCTGGCCTATCTTGGCTACTTGGATCTGAGATCTGACTGGAGCTAACACAACACGAGCATGCAGTGAGCCGACATTTGCGGTGACATCCATGGTCCATATGCTTGGAGGAGCTAGCTGACCCAGCAAAAGGGGAACGAGCTTATACAAGCATTCAGGTTTCCTTTCCCAACTTTCCTAACTCATCTTTCTCGTATTTTATCTAACTTTCCTAACTCATCTTTCTCGTATTTTGTACACATATTTTTCAAACTGCTAAACGGTGTACTTTTTAAAAAAAAATTCTATATAAAAATTGCTTTAAAAATTATATTAATACATTTTTTTAAAAAAATTAGTAAACACTTAATTAATCATGTAATAATGAATCACTTCGTTTTTCGTACTATGCTAATGAGTTTTCAACCCATTTTACCGAACAAAACATAAGTGACAGAATTTGAGCGAGAGAACGCCCATATATATGGTCCCGTTTTCTGATTTCTCCATGCAATGCATGCTGTCACTACAGGCTCAGATTCAGAGTTTCAGACAGCAAAACCTGGGTTTGAGTCAATACAGCAATTCGGAGCATGAACTTTACACCCCTTCTTTTTTCCTCTCTCATTAATTACTTTTATGTACTAAAATACATCACACTCACATACTCTAAGGTTCAGGGCCTTAAGAAAGTTCAGGTTGGACAGCACAATGCAGCGATAAGAAGCAATGTAACTGCTGCACGTGGATTAGTTTTCAGCAAAGACGGTATCAAGTTGAACACAAGCAATGACGGTCTTATTAGCTGGAAAGAAATCCTACTAAGGGTGTGTTCCCCCTGCTTTCCCAACTCACTACTCTCTTTTTTCGTGCGCACGTTTTTCAAACTGCTAAACGATGTGTTTTTTTACGAGAAGTTTATATATAAAAGTGTCTTGAAAAATCATATTAATCTATTTTTAAAAAAACTAACAAATACTTAATTAATTATACGGTAATGAGTCGCTTCGTTTTTGTATGTAAGGAGGATTAGTTCCCAACCCAACACAGAGAACGTATCCTAAAAGTATAAACTACAAAGCTGGAGGACATAGACCACCACCATGTGGGCAACATACATTCATGCGAATACAGCTGTGGAGGAATGTTCGATCGGATGCAAATCCATGTGGCGCCGGTGCATGCATGATGCATGTGATGCTTAATTCTCGCTTAATCAATCTACTGCTTCTAAACTAAAGTTTCGATGTTTCTTATGTCCAGATTAACATAGGAGTAATCAAACTATGTATTACTAGTAGTTTAATTTGTACTACCGGTACCACACTAGATCACCTGGCAATGGGGACTCAAGTTCCCAAAATAACCTGGAGGAGAATATATATTATCTATTATCTTTCTCTATATTATCTTTTGAAAGATCTGCTCTCTCTCTCTCTATATATGGATTTACTATAAAACTATCGCAAGTTTTTTTCTTCAAAACTTTCAGATTGGTGATCATCGGATTGCCTTAAAATTTGTGCATGAAGAGAAAAAAATTGCTAGAAAGAAATTTTCACACGTATCATGCATAAGATCCCAGTATTATCCAACCAAAACATTATTGAATACAAGTTTTAATAAATTATATCACAATTAACAGTGTAATTACGGTGCAATTATAGTATAGTTACAGTGCAGTTATAGTGTAATTACGGTGTAGTTATAGTATAGTTACCATGGAGCGATTATACTATAGTTGTACATCTGAAAGTTTTTGATCCAAAAATTTTACGATAGATTTTTAGATACATATACAGTCATCTTGTATTTTCGATCATGAAATTTTACGACAGATTTTTAGATACATATATAGTCATCTTGTATTTTCGACCATGCAATTTACGACACCAACTGGATTTGTTATGTGATCTTTACGCCACGGTCTCTGAATTACATTTCATCAAAGAGTAGTTATAAGAAGAAACTTGGACTATAAAATGGGGGCAAATTAAGGTCATCATTAGCTCAGCAAGATCTCAAAGAAATACGAGCCAGTGATCCGTGACAAATGCTTGGCTTGTTCTTGAGGAAAAATCATGAGATGTTCGTGGCGAACTAGTCGTTGTCTCGTTGATAGCATGATCTATCGAGAGGGACACGCGTCTCGCTGTCGCCGGGCCAGCGAGGCCCCCAGCTCCGATGCCCTGAAATTATATCTTATCTTGGGTTTGATCCCACATGCCCATCCTAATTATTCTTCTTAAGTACATTCTTTCCTTGTCATTAAGGCCAGGAGTGGTAGTGCATCGACATCAAATCCCACTCCAAATTGCTTTTGCTAAAACAAATTAAAGCCCAAAAGAGCATTTTATTACTATTCCTCTTCCAGAATTGCCCTTGCAGGCTTGGCTTATCATGCGCGCGGTTGGGGGAAGGTGAGGTTTTGGAGCCTGCGGTACATTGGTTTTCTTCAAATTTTGGTCGAAATTACTGTTTTAATTTGAATTCCTGAAAACCGTTTAAAATTTCAGTTGAAATCTGTTAAACCACGAAATTCCGCGGTTTTCATCGAAAACATTAAGTGCCCCTTCGAATCACATGAATAAAAAACGGAGAAATAAAAAAGAACACATTATTCTAACAGAAATGCAAATGTAAAACAAAAGATCGAAAAAAACGACCATTTAATTAAACCATAGAAAAAACGAGGAATCGAATGAGAGAGATAAATTCAATAGAATCTTTCCAAGAGTTTGGATATCTTGCTAACTTTTCTTCAAATATCTGTAGTATTACCCATACAATCATTTGTTTCAAAAGTTTTTATAGGAATTTTTTTTCATAGGATTAAAATTCTTCAAAATTCCTATAATTTTTACAACCAATCAATAGGGCCCTAATCCAGGCATTGTACCCTTACTTACCATGTTAACCTATCTTACCTTCAGGGTCTTGTGGGTGTGTGGTAGCAGAAACCGCTAAGTATATCGACAAGTTAAAAACGAATTAAAGGATTAAATTTTTGGCAAAAAAAAGTGTTTGGTTTTAATCGGTTTTGCTCGGTAACCGTGGTCGGGGGTAAGATGGTAACTGCACAGAAGCAGTGAACAGTGCCACGTGAGCAGTTAGGGAAGAACACCACACACTGACACCGAGCCCAACACATAACCCAAATCCCCTTCTTTAATCCGTCGTCTCTCGCTCTTTCTTCTCCCATTCTCCCAGAGAGGAAAGCTTAATCGCGTTAACCCCGAGTGCATTAGCGCAATCGCAAAAAGCAAAAGCGAGGATACGCGGAAAAAGGGAAAAAGAATCCATCTTTGCATCCCACATCCCTGTCTTGCTCCTCCTACCCTTCTTCCACTTGAAGCTTTTCCTCTGGTCTTATCCTCCTCGTTGTTGTTGCGGGAGGCAGGAAGGAGGAGGTGGTGGTTTCAGGCCGGAAGGGAGAAGGGAGAGTTCAGCCATGGCATTGCCAGTTTCCCTCCTCCGCATCGCGGCGGTTCTGCTCGCCATCTTGCCATTCTGCGTGGCGCATCCAAGCCCCGGGTTCCATGCTCCTCGCGAGTTTCAGAAGGCACTCGTCCCAGGTTTTGTTTCATTTCTCCCTCTGTTAACATGTCTCGTTGCAGGAAAAATGGTTTGCTTTTTTTATTTGTTTGATTCAGTAGGATTTTGTGGTGCCCTATAACTTCCCTGAAAGTCTAAATCACATAATGAAGTCGAGTTCTTGATGTGGAAATGCTCCCCAATCCCAAATTTTTAGTGCTGCGGTGTGGTCCTCAGGTTATTGGTCACCTGTTCCTTGTCTCTTTCTTCTCAATTTTTCTTTTAAAAAACATTGATGTGTTAATGTTCTATTATTTTTTTTTTGGTCTGAGTTTTATGTTTGCTGAGAAACCTGTGCCTGTCTCAGTTTCTTATCAGAAAAAAAGGGGAATTCCTACATTTGGTTAAAGTTACTGTCTTGCGCTTCTCTACGTATATTGTGAGTTTTAATTCTGTCATAGGAGCCGATTGAAAAACAGAATTCTGTCTAAGCATTCATGACGGAATTATGTTTTTCAATCCGTTCCTATGACAGTGCATCGTTTTCTCTTCACTGGTTTTCTTTAGCAAGACATATCAAGCATCCCCCTTTTTCAGTTGCTGGGTGCCAAGTGCTATTCCCAAATTATTTCAGTATCACAAGTGGGATTTGTTGTAAATTTCCTTTCCCTGTCAGTGTGTGGTGCCTCTCGTTTATCCCTTGCTCCATCCACATATGATTTTTTAGTAGGTTTGCTCCTTTTGATTCGGTAGGTACCCGAGTGGTAGTTTTGTCCATAATTTATATTTGGTTGCCGACAATTTTCTAGTTTTGCTTAGTGAGTGTCAAATATCTTGGGTAGTTATATTTATCCTAAATTGCAAATATAACTCTACTTTCTGTTCCATGATCTTTTTAGCAATGTCAAGTAACTGTAACTGTAACTGAAAAAAGCAGATAGATATGGATTTGTGGCAAGAAGATCAATTGCTGAAGCTCCTGTTGACGTAAATGTTACTACAAACAGTTCCTTTGTCTTGGCGCAAGAGCGAACATATAGAAAAGACCCCTTGAATGGATTCAGGAAATATACTGGCGGCTGGAATATTAGCGAAGTGCACTATATGGCTGTAAGAATGTTTACAACCTGAAATTGCACCTCACTCATCTACTTGCATAACAACACGTACTATTTTTTTTTTCTGTTTGCAGTCAGTTGGATACACAGCTTTTCCACTGTTCATCATTGCCTTGGTGTGGTTTGTGCTGTTTTTTCTGGTTATGCTTGGAATTTGCTGCAAACATTGCTGTTGTCCACATCGCGGTTACACATACTCTCGGGTAGCATATGCCCTATCTCTGATACTTCTAATATTGTTCACTTGTGCTGCAATGTAAGTACTCTTATATTTCAAAGCTGAGCCATTTTCATGATTCCTTACATTTAATATATTTTTAGCTGCGCTTACTAACCTAGTTCCATTCAACGCTGACAGTGCTGGATGTGTCATGCTGTATGATGGTCAAGGAAAGTTCCATAAAAGCACGACGACTACCTTGAATTTTGTCGTTAGCCAGGCGAATTTTACTGTTGAAAACCTTAATAACTTATCTGATAGTTTGTCTGCTGCAAAAAAGATTGACATAGGACGATCCTTTTTGCCAAATGATGTGCAAAATCAGATCAATGATATTCAAGGAAAGTTGAACTCATCAGCTACTGAACTTGCTACTAGAACTACCGATAATTCTGATAAGATACAGAAATTGCTCAATCAAGTGTAAGTACCTTTATTCTCTCGCCACTACAGTTCCTCTTAATGCTATGGTGTGCTGTGATCGTGATTGCAAAACATTATGTCAGGCGGATTGCTTTGATTGTCATTGCGGCAGTAATGCTTCTTCTGGCATTTATTGGCTTCTGTAAGTCTTTATAATACTTTAACATTGTTTAGAGAACGATTTTGTCCATGCACATTTTTTTTGCTAAAACATTAGTTGTTTTTATGCTGACATGGTGTCGCTTGTTTTTACCAGTACTCTCTATCTTTGGGCTGGAATTCATTGTCTCTATGTAAGTTAACACCTTTGTATGTGCTAATATTTTTTATTTCTCCTTTCTTTGTGCTCATATTATAACTATCAATCATTTATGTACATCTTATGCAGTTTGGTGATTATCGGGTGGATACTAGTCACTGGGACGTTTATCCTGTGCGGTGTCTTCCTTCTTCTGCATAAGTATGTATTCCACTTGCATCATCGCACTTTTGTATGTTCCAAACATATAGCTAGAGTTAGTATGAGTTCAGACCTTTTATTCATGGTGTTGCTCTAAGTGTTTAATGTTGGCTGCCGATTTGCAGCCAAATCCAACTAATCCACTTAGCCATTTTTTTTATAATCAAATGGTAAAACCAGATTATATTGTTAAGTCTAGTAACTGTGCTTAGCACGGTTGTTGAAAGTTATGGATGTACACACCCCCATCACCCAAAGTTTGGGTCATCTTCAACTCGAATTTTGTTGCCTTTCTTGAACAAAGATAACCTAGATCTGAGAGACTGGTATCGGCCACTTGGCTCTCGTAGTGTTTCTAATGAATATCTGACCATGATTGGAGCATGTTGCAATATTCATAAGTAGTGCCTGCATCAAGCCTTTTGACAATTCATTGTGCCAACAAATAGTGTTCATGGCTACATTGGTTTCTTACTGTTCTCTATTCGAATTCTACTTACTTCTTGCCCATGCTATCACCACTGCTAAATGTGGATAGTGGATGCCAGCCATATGCCATTTTTGTTGCATTCCTGTGGTCTCAAAGGGTCTTAGTTTGAAAAACAGAAATGCACCATTTAGCAATAGTAGCTACATTGACTCCTAGTTTCTGTCATATTGTGTTCCACTTCATGTCAATTTATGCACAGCACAGATTTTATTCAATATTTATATTCTGAAACTGTCTGATGATACCTCTTGTATGATTATTTTTTAGCGAAAGTTGCACATGGTTAGCCCTCTACTACTTTTAAAATACTTGGGGGTATAATTATGTCTTAACATGAAACTCTTAGTAATAAAACTGGAAACAAAGAGCAGATCTTTTGGAATAGCTCCGCTCCCTGTAGTTTGTATGAGCTTTTGATTGATAGTAAATAGCTAGTGCATGTAATGGTATCCATGGTCCAGTCACTGATGCTCCTATTATGTACCCCCTAAGAATGACCTTTATGTAATGGTACTAAAATGGTATTCTTATCCAATTTTAATATTGTTTTATCTCTTTTATTTTTTGACAGTGTCGTTGCAGATACTTGTGTTTCGATGGAGGAGTGGGTTGCTCATCCAACAGAACACACTGCTCTGGATGACATTATCCCCTGTGTTGAACCCGCCACCGCAAATGAATCCCTATATAGAAGTAGGCAAGTCACTTACCAACTGGTGAATCTGGTAAACCAAGTAATCACCAACGTGTCCAATGGAAACTTCCCTCCGCAAACTCCTTTCTTCTACTTCAACCAGTCAGGGCCACTGATGCCTACACTCTGCAACCCATTCACCGCCGATCTGAATAACCGTACTTGCACCAGAGGAGAGGTTACCTTGGACAATGCCACCCGGGTAAGTAATCTGCAACCAGGTGTTTCGTAGCCTCAAATTCGGTGAACTGTTGACAGCATTCCATCTGTCCATATTATCAATTGCAGGTTTGGAAGAATTTCGAGTGCCAGATTACCACTGTCTCAGGAACCGAGATATGCACTACCGTGGGCCGTGTTACCCCGACGATTCTTGATCAGATGGCGGCGGGCGTGAATGTGAGCCAGGGGCTGTATCAGTATGGACCCTTCCTGATCCAGCTGGAGGACTGCACTTTCGTCCGCGACACCTTCACCAACATCAACCAGAACCACTGCCCTGGCCTGGAGAGGTACAGCAAATGGGTGTACGTTGGCCTGGTGATGGTTTCGTCGGCCGTGATGCTCTCCCTCGTCTTCTGGGTGATCTACGCCAGGGAGCGGCGCCACCGTGCGTACAGCAAACAGCACAACTACGCTGACAAGCCGCATCCGGTTGGCCCGGACGCTTGATGGCCGATGCGTGCTGCAGTCTGCAGATGAATCTCCATGTCCATACTCTTCGTGCCTGTCATCATCATGTAGATCACCGTGCCTTCTGATTGTTCGTCGGCTACACCGATCCTGTCCTTTTTTTTTGTTTTTGTAGTAGCATTAATGTGAATTATCATTGTAGCTTTTGATCTTTTTCATCTTGTTTGCTCTTCTTTTTGTGAACTTTGTGTCATTAGAGTTTCAGTTCGTGTACCTGCTGCTGCTGTTGATGTACAGTCATCATGATCCAGAAGAATTGCTGCATTGTCATTAATTTACTCATCACTGTATCAGTTTGCCTCACTTGGATAGTTGCATGTACATCTGTGATGAGGCAGTGTCAGTCAATTGGTACGTAGATGGGCCTACGATAACAGCCCATCTTCATGCAGGCTGTTACGGCCCATCCATGTGAACATGGACCGTCTATATGCAGGAGGCAACGAGGCCCACAAGAAAAGGATCTCGATCATGCTTCGGCCCATCACGAAAGGCCTACTCGTAGCCGTTGCACAAGATCCTGGATGAATTCATTGTAAGAGTTGAAATTTGAGAGTTTGGTTGATTCGGTTTCGGGAAAAAGGCCTAGTCGTGGCCAGTGCAGGTACTACATCTACATGCGTACAATGCATCTGGTCTCACACTTGCCGTACGTGGTTGGTACCTGACATGGAGCCACACGAGCTAAGCTAAGCATAGCTACTTGCCGGAAGCATCTGCATTTCTTCACTTCTGCTTGCTCATTCATCAGCTGGAGCAGGAAAACACGCAGCTTCCAGGCAAATTCCAGTTCCACGGGTCAACTCAACTCGCAAGCTAATTAAGCGCCAACTTGAGGGAGATTTAGGGCCTATCTTCGAAACCGAAACTGCAGTTATCAGAAACTCCCCAAACAATTCAGATTTTCACTCAAATTCTGAGAAGTTATAATTGTAGAATTCAAAAAATAAACTTAGAAGCTTTTAAGCTCCTCAAACATGACCTTAGATTCTGATAGTCTGATAAACAACTAGTGGGATGGAATTCAGCTGATGAGAATCTGAAAAAAAAAAAAACTAAACTAACTAGTGGAAGTATAACTATAGCTTTTATTTGGAAAAAAAAGAGCTAAACTGTGAAGAGTAATTTCCAAATTCTAGGAAAACATCGGCCATAACCTCTCCAAAGCCTAAGAACGCGTGATTAATTAGACACTAAACTGGGGCACATACAGCATGGAGATCAGCATTGTACTACTACTTTTGCAGCTGACTGAATCCTTTTGATAATTAATTGGTGCTACTATACACATTGGCCGTCAGCTTTGACGCCTGGTGATTCTTCTGCTTAATTGCCCTTCGCCCAGGTTGCAATGCACATGTCAGCGTCGTCGTGACTGGGCGCTGCCGCGGATGATTAAACTAATCCGAGTCAGATCCATGGATGACCATCCTCAGACCCAGGCAGCTGCAACCTTCCCTCTTCACTTCTTCTGCTTTGCCATGGTCAATGGCGACCTGACCTTGACCTAGCTGTTGTTACTTCTAGTACCAAATGCATGCCTTCATCCTTCCACAAGAGAGTTAATAACAAAGTCGTTAAAAGTTGGTTAAATTTTGCCCTCCTGTATCTGCAAGACTGCAACTGTAACTTCTGTTAATTTGTTTAGTTGATGACCATTTGGGCAAGTGATATTAACTGCATTGATTTTTTTTCGTTAGAAATGGATTAAAAGAGGGATGAAAACCGTCATAAAAATTACCGATCAACCGAGCGACTTTTACATGTAAATGCAAACTTTTCTAATCCTAGCAATATATAAAATTCGATCCTTTTTTTTCTATTTTCTTTCAGTGTCGCGTATCGTTGTCGACACTGAATCTCTTAAATTGATAAATGCAAACCGACCGAGAATCCTTTTCGAAGAAAAAGCTACCGATTCGGACCAAACAAGACGTACACAACCACACTGCATTGATAGGATGATGGAACGGAACTGTAGAAGTTTACTCTTGCTGGGCCTGGAGGAGCCGTGCACTGCACCTGCACTGTTCAGAGTTGTCCACAGCAGCTTCCATCTTCCTCTTGCCTCCTCACTGGCGGCTTACGGTTTCTTGTCTGGCAAAATCACCCAACTCTTTCTGCATTGAACTCATGATCGAGATGCTTTGATCTCGATTTTTCTCTCTCTGAAAGTTGCTACGGATCCTAGCCTGCAATAGCAAGCGACCCACTTTAATTTGCTCGATTTCAGAAAACTCTCTTTCATATATGGGCTCCACAGCAAAAGGCACATCATAAATCACAAATTGACAGATCAAAGTTAGGCTCGATCGAGCTAAACATTCCAAGTTTCCAACTCGCCGTCAGAAGAAAAGATTCTCGCCGCCATTCCATGAACCTGACACAGCTGAGTTTGACAGATACGGTTACACATAATAATCATATCACGGCTAAAGCCACCAGCTGCAGGTTGCCAAATGGAAATGGTTTACGGGAGGAGAGATGGATCGATCTAAATTAATCATCTTTGTTTTTGGATTGATGATGACACATTCCATACAAGCCATACAGGCTATGATGATTACGGCCACGTGAACTTCAGGCTGGGAGTATTGGAGTAGATAGATGTATTTATCTACGCAGAAAATGTTGGTAGATTATCATGGCAGCTCTCTGAATAATCTGTGCTGAAAGCTCGGTTACTGAAAATTCAGAGCCAAGAAATTGATTGTAATCTTTGCAGGATTACGCGTACAGTTATATATCTGGTATCAGTTAGGAGTATCATGAAAGGTATCTATCTGCCTCTTATTTGGATTACACATCTTGTTTATGAATGTGTTTAGATTTGTACACAGCTAGGCATGTAGATACAGTCCAATTAATCTAGCAAGATTTACAGCTTAACTGATCATCACTTCAGTTCATATGTGGGGATTAATCTTCTAGAAAAAATGGCCTTCGGAGGGATGAACGAGCCATCTATCTATCAATTTTGATGGCCTTTTTTTTTTTTGTGTGTGTGTGTCTGTCTAAGTGTCTCTATTCTTTAAATTTGAGATAGCTTGACGTTTCTTCGTTATCTGCGTAAATATCCTCCTGAAAAAGTTCCAGCTGTTATGCCTGAGAAAGCTGCTGCTCAATTTATTTAGCATAGTTCGTTATCAGCTAAATACAGTATATGTTTAGGATTAAGGAACAATTAATTTGTCTGCTTGTCAGAGATAGTGACGAAAATGTAAAAGATCGAGTAAACAGTACACATCAAAGTTTACCATTTCTACAAGAATCCGATCACAAGAATTCAGGGCTAATCAGAACGCATGAATTGGTTCACATGAAATAGTTCAGCCCAAGTGGGAAGCATGAAAATTCAGTTTCAAACTTTGGCAACAGCCACATGAGTTCTTTTCAAAAAAAAAAAAAATCTTTTCTCCTTTTGTGGCTTCCGAGAACTCTTTTCTTTAATTTCGACTATGCAGTAACTTTCGCTACAGCTGTGGCAGGAGAGAAAAAAATAGTTGAGCTAGATGTGAATGTCCCTGTCCATGGATATCTGCCTGCTTGTTCTTGGATAAAGATCACAAGAGGTAACCTTCAGGTTAATCTGGCTTCAAATGTAAGCTTGCTTGTTCTTGGGCGGCCTGTCCTAAACCTAATTAGCAGCAAAGTCTATGGGAAAGCGATGACCTGGCCACTAGGATAGTAGGATCAGTACTATGTGGTGGGCTCACAACATCATGGCCTTGAATTTGGATAGCTTTCAGAGCAAATTAAGATAAACATTGGTTTTGGATAAGCTTTTGGGAGGAGCATGACATCTGCAGTTAAGCTGATGACCCAAGGAAAAGTACTATTAATTGTAGTACCTTGTTCAGTTTGGACAACTGGAGAAGGAAAAAGTTCAGTTTGGGGTGCCCAATTTGAGCCTGAAGATGGTGACCTAGCACATGATCCCATATTGATATGTAGTAGTACTAATCTTTTATCTTGTTCAGTTCTACCTTGTTAAAGAATTAACAAGGTTATCCCAATTCCTCTTGGTACTAATGTAGATTAAGAGTTAACTACTCTGAAGAAAAATATGTGTGACACAACTACAGACTATTTGTATGCTTCAAGATCACTTTGTTCACTTGTAAGCCAATAATTACTGCTACGTTAAACTGAGTCATAGAAACCAAGCAGAGTAGTGATCGCTAATCCCATCCTACCTGGCTTAAGAGAAATTTGACAAGGAACTGTTCCAAGTCTTTGTACCAATATTAAACTACACTAACAAGTAATTAAACCACATGCCATAGTCATGGAACTGACGGGAGTGTCTTGTGACGTTAAGATTCCGAAGTTTCAGTTAGCTAGTGGAGTATAATATTGTTCAGAGTTAGTCAA
Organism: Oryza punctata; assembly: GCA_000573905.2. Taxonomy (NCBI): domain Eukaryota; kingdom Viridiplantae; phylum Streptophyta; class Magnoliopsida; order Poales; family Poaceae; genus Oryza; species Oryza punctata. The sequence goes on from CM002489.2 coordinate 40,625,428, forward strand.
ATCGCTGACTCAGCTGAGTTCGAACATCTAGCTGTTTGACTGGTCTTCTGGTGGCACACGATGAAATGAGATAAGTCATTAGCATATGATTAATCGAGTAAATAATTATTATAAATTTGAAAAAAATGAACTTATTTGATTTTGTAAGAAACTTTTACATAGAAAACTTTTACATAAAATATACAGTTTAGTAGTCCGGAGACGTGTTCACAGGGAACGAGTAACTAGCTAAATCAAACCGCTAGAACGAACAGGGCCTTAGCATCCCACTGTTAAGCTGAAACAAGATGTTAAAATTACTGCAAAATTCGTACACTATAATGGAGTTGCTTCCCTAATTCTGTGAGTGTGTGATGACAAGGACAAGATGCATATCCTTGTATTTTTCAGGAAAAAAAAAGGACGACATGCGTATCCTTGTATTTTTCAGGAAAAGATTCCAAGAGATGGAGCACTTACTCTCTGAAAAATAATGACAAAACGTTAGGCACAGAACCTCCAACTCCTACACAAAAGGTAGCTTTTCTGACTCACGGCCGATGCAGCTGTCGTTAACAGACAAAACAAATGTGCAATAAGATCAGATTCAGATTCAGATAAACCCACTGTTACATTTCGTGATATACGCATAAGAAATTAAACGGGAACAGACAGGCTGAAATTTACAAGCTGAAAGTGAACTGTTAGCTCTGGCAAGCTGCTTGAACTTTAAAGAGAAAGATGAAGAAACTCTGAAACCAATCGACATTCCTGCGTCTTCCGAAAACAAGTCAAGCCTGCATTAGCTTATCGGGTGTTGCCAGAATTTAATTTTTGAAGCTCAATTTCAAAATTGATTTTAGGGGGTTCATGGAAGTCTATGTTTCAGCATTTGCTTTTTAACCATTAAAATATTACAAATACAAAAGTTTTATCAAAATTGCTTTTATCATACGTTTATTCACAACTAGCCATGTTTGGTACAACTCCGGATCTCCGATTCTTGCTGGATTCGAAGGTTATATGTTAAATTATTTAAGAGAGAATAAAATAATTTATCGAAATGTTATTACATGATTGTTAAATTCATAGATTTATAGAGCTAAAAAACTCAGCTTCAAAAAGTATTAAATATGGAGCTATGCCTACCAGAGCACACGGTTAAACCGTAGCTTAAACATAGTTTAAGGGCTTGTTTGATTGGCAACTAAATTTACCACACCTAACCTCAAACAAGTCATAGGTTGAGTAGACAATATTAGGTTCCTACCATAACTTTACTTTACCTAAGTCTTAACCTCCTGATCCATATGTTATACACTATATATTTTCTTGCCTAACTTTAACTAAGTTTAGTTTATCATTTTGTTTGCTATATAACAAGAAGTAGCTTAGCAACCTTAATAAAATATGTATGCCAACATTATTCCCCAACCAAACAAACCCTAAATAAGAAACCAACCCTAACCTTGTAGAGTTTGGGTAAGTTTCAAGGAGGATCCGGGCGAAGGAGAAGATACTGTACACGTATGTGTTAGTGGACCATTAACCTTTTAAAAAAATTCAACCTAAAATAATAAATCTAGATGAATAATAGGTTTTTTCGAACCAAGGGAGTAGGCACTAGTCTCAAGCTGAAGCAGAACCACCTTCCCCACCACCACTCCCATACGAAGGGAAGAAGCCTCGGGACGGGAGAGAACCAAACCCACCATTTCGCGCGTATAAAACCACCGGGCCCGAGACGCCGGGAAGCCATCGCCGCCGCGCTCCCCGTCTATCAACGCACCGGCCGGCCGGTCTCGAGAGGCTCTCCGGAGACATGGCTGCTAACAGCGAGGCGTCCAGCTCGAGGCCCAAGCTCGCCTGCCTCTGCTCGCCGACCAACCACCCGGGCTCCTTCCGCTGCATCCGCCACCGGCCGAGCCCCCGCGCGCGGCTCTCTTCTTCCCCACCGTCGTCGTCCCCCTCGTCGTCGTCGTCAGGCGGCGTCGCGTCGGGGAGAGGCGAGGCGAGGGCCGCCGCCGCCGCCAGGGCGAAGGGGCGGTCAGTGCGCGCGCACCTGCTTCGGATGATCAGCAGCAGCAACAGCCCGTCCGGCCGCCGCCGCCGCCGCGGCGACTTCCAGCCTCGCCCTTCCAGGTTGCGCCAGTGCGCCTCGTGAGGATCATCGACCTCTCCTCTCCTTGTCGCCGCCATCGCCGCCGCCGCTTGTAGGATCTTCAGATCAAGTGATACGCCACTATTTCGAGCGTACACATCGATGCTAGTAGCTAGGATAATACTGAATTAATCTGTAATAGTACTACTGCTGCTATGAGATCATGCAAGTTAGCGAGCCATGTGTTGTGTGATGTGCTCTCTGCTGCTTGTAGTAAATCACTAATCAGTGGTAGATGAACTCATGAACACTCTGCATCTGTGCTCCTTTGTGTTTTTTTTTCTCGGAGGAATGAATGGATCAGTTCGATGAATCAAAATCATTGTGTAGTTATGAGAATTTTACTGATGAATAAGTTAGCATGGTGATTTCTTCAGTTGGTTCATGGTTAATAATGATCTCTCCTTTTTTTTCAACAATTATTTTTAAAAACGAAAAAATATTGATGGGTTGTTTAGCTCCGTGGAGTCGCATGTTCACAGGTCGGCCGTGAAGCTTGGGCTGAAAGCAATGCTCTTTATGTGTGCGTGTCAGCGTCCGTGGCTGTGAGTAATTTGCTTATTCTTTTCCGTGAAGTTTCGAGATGATTTTGCCCCTTCTTTAATTAATTATCGTCTCTTTACCTACGCGGCTAAGTTTTCCCTTCCTTTTCGGTCGCTACTACTTCTTCTATTATAAAAAATGAACTGGGATCTAAGCATCTAGTTTGATAGAAGTAATGTTAATTTACTTTGCAATTACTCGGCCGCTTCTCCGCTAAAGAAAAGAACCACAGTAGTAACTAGAAGAGGAAGCATGCATGAATATGCTCCTTCGAAAACGCACGGATTCTGTAGGATTCTCACGGGAAACAATATCAGTTCAATTTCTTTCAAACTTGTGAAATTCGGCCGTAGAAGAAGACGAAGATCCATCGATCGAGTTTGAGATGAGTTGAAGACGCGTGGCGATCATCCTGATGATTCCGAGAAGAGATTTATTCCGGTCCAGTAAAAAGTACCTTGAGATACCGGTACCTCACGATATCAAATCATTTTCAATTGTTGAATTTAACTGAATAGAATGTACATTATTAGATCTAACGATCGGATACGATAGGATACCGGGAGGTACCGTACCTCGAGATAATTTTCGTTAAACCCAAGCAAATCTCTTCCGAGAAGCCTCGAGATGCGTCGATCATGAGAAAGAAACGGACACGATCGAGATATATGGCGGATCGAACTGCCGTTTCTGCTGCTTACGTGCAAGCACGCCATGGAACACAGCTCAAGCCTCACTAGCTAATCAGAGACGATAATGTGATACACTCTCATTTCAGCATCACACACACACACACTCATCATCATCCGCAACGCCTGCTGGAAAGTGTGAACTAGTCCCACTACACGACAACACAGTTTGTTCGTCGTCGTCGAGATCTGAACGCGGTTTGCGGATTCCAAACATTTTCATACGTCAGTCTGCCTAGCAGTTGCGTCAAAGGTTCACTCTAATACATCTCTCTCTCTCTCTGTGCTCTGAGTTTGTGGCATTGATCGAAAAACTTAAGATTGTATGATAAGTAGTACAACCGTTTTATATTATAATTATTTAACTTTTTTTCCTAACTCAACTTCTCTAAATTTAATCAAATTATAGAAAAATATATTAGTATTTTCAACCTAAAACAAACATATTTTCAAAATATTATATTAAATAAAACTAATTTGATATTTTAAATATTTACTATTTTTTCTCATAAAAATTTATTAAACTTAAAAAAAAAGTCAAACGATTTATCATATGAAACGGAGGAAGTAGTTAGATAGTAAGAGATTGAAGAAACACATTACTCTATAGTTGCAGATTAGCGAAATTTGACTGAAACTCTTAACTGTCTGTGAGTCGAAGATTCTGATAGAATCTGTAGCAGTAAAAAACGCTCTAAACATGGTTTTATGTTCGGGAATACGTAAGGAACACATCTTTGGATTAAGAGAAATAAAAGTTATTTACAAGCTGGGAGTCCAGTAAATAAGAAAAAGGGAAGGGGACAGAAACTGGAAACGGGCAAGTGACCAAAAGCCTATTCTCGCGACATTGGATTAACTTCCATGACCTTCCTGTGAGCTAAATATTGATAGCCGGCAGGCATCGCCCCATTGGACAAACATGGTTTTATGAGTGAGCTGCACTAGAGAACCCCATCGTGGCCGTTGGATTCAGAATGGATCGTTCGGATTCGACACCAGATCAGATGGATTAAGGCTGCTGATTCTTGGGCCGTGGTTGTTAAGCTAGCAAGATGCTGGTTTGGTTTGGTATGCCGTTTGCTCAATCCTTTTCAGCTAGTTAAACACTTTTACACTTGCAGAGATGGTAGCTACATTTGCTTTGTTTTGTGCTTCGGAATATGCTAGTACTGTTATTGCTGTCCTGACAGTAACAACTCTGGGTCTCTGACCAGTACTTAGCGATCGCCATTAATTCGCACCACACTGTTCACTTCGTCTCCGGAATCGTTCACATATATACATTGCATTTCATGCTCCGTGCTAGGGCAATGTTATGCTCCATCGTCTAGAGAGATTAGAATTTTAGACCAGAGCTTAAATTAGCAAAATTAGGTTCGTTGATTGCCCTGCTTACTGGGCTAGCTAAGCTAGCATTACTTGTTCTAATCTAAGTACTGTTTGCAAGTCAGTGACCTGAGCCTGAGGGAAATGGACTTTGTGTTGCAAACACTTTAACTACCAAGTCCAATCCACGTACCCCTCCCAGGTGTACCAACGGAGAAACTGTCACGTTGCCCAAGAATTTTTGTCATGAAACTGTTTCACCGTCAAAGCCTTCCAGTTATATTTCACACGCTAATTCAAACGGAATCCCCGTTTTTCAAACATGGTTTAATTACTTAATCAGCTAGCCGTCAATGCAGCACACGATTAGGAATTTGTTGCCCCGGTTACCCTTGTGCAGCAGGCAGAAATTAACAAACACAACGTGCAGATCCATGAACATGGACACACAACTCCATTATTCCATGATTATATTCCGTCCCAATGATGTATATATATATGATCTTCCAACAAGATCTAATCCGAGCCCAAATATTTTAAAACCGCAAAACTAAAACGCATCGAATCTCTCCATCCAACTTTATGCAATAATATGCCATTGTCTAAAAAAAATGTCTGATGACACCAATCAGACAAGCTTAATTAATCAAAGGCGTTGTCATCATGCTGCTTAACTAACTAAGCAAGCACACACGGAGCTGAGTTGTGTGAATTTGCATCCGGATCCCCGTTGATAATTATACTACAGAATTTACACAGACTCGGATCACTGTCTGGTTACCTCCGGCTCAGGCAGTTTACCTACACATTTTTGGGCGATCTTTTCCAGCTTCTGTTGCTGCCTGCCTGCCTCGATCGATCGATCAATCGCATTCGCGACGATCATCTCGTCCTACCTGGACTAATCAAGCCCATTTCCGCCCGTAAAACTTGGAGAACCAATCGCAGCAAATTGCTCCGGTTTCGTACTGTCAGACCGTGTCAAGAGATCTCAATCGAGTTAATTAAACTCAAATAATTCAAGCCCGGATTAATTACTACTCCACTAAGCTGTGGGTAGATCTGCCCTGGTATCTGGGTAAGCTGTGTCCTTCTAGTGCTAGGTCGATCGTGTCATGAAATTTCGCAGGGTCCATTTATGCGTCTGCAAGATGATGATCAGGTCGAAATTAACTAACCAGGATGGGTGATTTTACTTGGTCGTGGACGTTGTAATCAAGTTATTTCGGCGAGTCAAGTGTTGACTTGCCATGGCTCCCTCCTTGATGCAGACGTCTTGACATTTTCTTTTTTCAACTGCTAGCTGGATATTCAACGGGTTTGTTGCGTAGCCGTAGTACAGTAGTACTACTCCACTGTCTAATGTACACGGTACACCACAGCACTGGCCTTTCTGCAATTTGTTCTGTACTCTTTTTTATTAGAATCAATTGAAAAATGTTGGACCAAGTTCGGTTTTCCTTTGGATACATGCATGGGATCTTCACGAGAAAAAAAAGATATTTTTTTATACTTTTCTCGATGAAATGATTTGCAACTTTTGTGTCAGGGAGTGCTCGCCCTGCTCTAAACTAGGAGCAGCAAATTATTGATAAGCAACGCTCCGGTATTTCATTACAGCAGAAATCAAACAGAATTGAATTAAGTATTGCTCTCTGCAACTACTAACAAAAAGAAGAAAAAACAGTTTTTTTAATACTTTTCTCGATGAAATGATTTGCAACTTGTGTCAGGGAGTGCTTCCCCTGCTCTAAACTAGGAGTAGCAAATTAATATTTTCGTTCTAAAATATAAAAAATATTGGTTCCTATAATTCTAGAATGTATCCTATCCAATAAAAAAGTTTATTATATTTTAGAATAGAAAGAGTATTGATAAGCAACGGTCCGGTATTTTATTACAGCAGAAATCAAACATAATTAAATTAAGTATTGCTCTCTGCAACTACTAACAAAAGAAGAAAAAAAAACAAAGCAAAGAAAAGCCGGCGGCCGCTAACTGCGTGCCTGTGTGCGGCGCCCACCGTTGTCTCAACATCTTTGTGTGCAAGCTTCCGTCAGTTTATTGGGTGATTAAGATTAAACCCATGGGAAAATGCTCTGAATCCAAAGGGCACACAACCAGCTAAACAACAAGACACCTCGACGGGTTTGGTCCGAGTGACCGAGGGTGTCACACACGGGGGCCGCGTGATGGAGCAAGGCGACGGCGAGACGTCATCCCTCATGAGCTTATCTAAATCAAGATGAGGATACACACAAACAGAAAAGTGGATCATGTGTGCGTAATCGAGAGACACGTATCTCCATTTTTTTTTCTCTTCTTATTATCAAGGAATCAGGATTAATGGATTTATCCAAAACCATCGGCAGATTTCAGAATTGTATGTACAAACAAGCAGCACACGGATGCAAAACTCCATGTCCAGCTCAATCTCACATCACTATACACTACAGAAAAAAAATATTTCTATATGTAATAATTCCTATGTAACTATACTACTACTAGTACTATGCAGTATGTCTCAATTGGTTTGACATGTCGGCGAATTGGGGTTTATCAGTGGTGGTGGTGGTTGTCGCCGTCGCGGTCGCCGGCCATGGAGACGGCGGAGAGGCGGCTGGGGCGAGGGCGGAGGCCGCCGACGCGTCTCCGGTGCTGCGCCTGCTGCGCGGCGGGGGAGGGGCGGATGGTGGCGGCGAGCGCCCTCCGCGCCCACTGCCCGCTCTCCACGGAGCCGATCCGCACCAGCGCGCTGCCGCCCATCCGCCTCGCGCCGCCCAACCTGACGGGGCCTGGAGCCGGCGGGCTGGTCGGCGACGGCGGGGAGGATGGCGCCGCCGCCGCCTTGTGGTGAACGTGGCCGCCGCTCCGCTTCCGCTCCTTGTGGAGGCTGCACCGGAACGACCCCGGGTGGTTGGTCGGCGAGCACATGCAGGAGCGGCGGCTGACGGACGAGACGCTGACGGACGCGCGTGCTCCGCCGCCGGCGCCGGCGCCGGCGGCGAGCTTGACGCGCGTGGGGGAGGCGGAGCGGTAGTGCGCGGCAGAGAGGACGGGGCCGCTCGGGCGCCTCGTGGCCGTTGCCGCTGCCGCCATGGGAGATCGCCGGAGAGGCAGGTGGATTTGGGAGCAGAGGCGGTTTGGGTGCTGTGCTTCCCGGTTGGTGGTTTTGGCAAACTGAGCGGAAATGGTTTTGGGGGTTATTTATAGGGACTGGTTGGGCATCTAAGGGGTAGTTCCGTAATTTACTGCCGGGGTGGGGTCCGGGAAGGTGTCAAGGAATGGTGGTAGTTAGGTCAGGTTAACAAACTGTAGTTAAAGCTGTGGGCCGTGGGGCCCACATGCAGCACACCGAAAGGCTTTTCCTGCCGGTCCCACCCCCACATTCTAGGTAGGATTCCAAACTTTTTTGTTATTTTTCTCAGTCTGGATTTCAAGTTAGGCTGACTTCTTTCTTTTAAATTGGAGATAGATTTTCAACCCACGTGAAACTAAAAAAACTTATTAACATATAATTAATTAAATATTAATAATTATAAATTTGGAAAATAAACTTATTTGAACATTTTCAAACAATGTCTGTATAGAAAATTTTCTAAAACACACGACATTTAACAGTTTGAAAAGCGTATCAACGAAAAATAAGTAAATTGAAATTTGAATTGGAGGAAAAGAACTAGACCTTTGTAGGATCAGGAGAACAACAGTTTGGCAGCATATATATATATTTTGTCGAATTTGTAGAGATTTGAATTTGATTTGCACAGAAACAGTAGTACATCAGTGGCGATGAGTATGTGTGGGAGACCACGTGTAAGTAGATTCGGCCGGAGTTTGCTGTACCCAACGGCTTGATCCATTCCAGTGTGCAGAGCCCACCGATTGAATCTTCTTCCATTTCATCCATTTGCATGTTGGGTACATGTGGATAGATGCATGGGTCGGACAGGCCAGAATGAAATCGAGAAGAGCTAGCTAGCGTTAAAGGCAGGAAGTGGGCAAATGGCCTACCTGACGTGACACGCCAACCAACCAACCAACGATCGATCGATGCATCGAGCCCATAGAATTGATCCAGTTTTGTGTCGCTGCGCGCGGAATCCGGCATGGTAGCGGTCCGTGGCATTTGCGTAGGACCCCATTGTGGACGTGTGTTTGTGACTGATATTTTTTTTTAAGAAACAATGTACAAACGCAGATACTTATAACTGAATTGGTATATATTGAGATTAACGAAATCACCACAAGCATCTCTATGTTGATGAGGTATATCGTCTAACGCTGAAAGAATAATTAGTTTTAAATAAGAGCACATGTATTAAATCTAGGTGAGCTAGTTCCACCATAAGCAACCTAACCATTACGCTTACTTCGTTAGTAGGGACTGATACTATCTGTGTTCATTACACGTCGAGATCCAATTTGGTGTACAAGGCAAGCTGTGAGGGGTTTTCGTTTTCTTGTCAGTAGAGAGGAAGGGTGAGACGTTGCTTTTTATCCGCTTTCATGGTGTGTGTGTGTGTGGAGTCCGTGGAAAGAAAGCGTTGCGTACATGGGCGATGGTTCCATGGCTGATGCACCGCATTTTGGCTGTTGGGATCACTCCAACGTGCCCGTCTCTTTCTAATCGCGTCCCTTCCTCCACGCTTTCATTGTAATTAGGATTTAGTGTAACGGTGATTCATCTATATGTAACAGATTAATTTAAAGAATTATCCATTATACAATCTTCATTATATTAAGTAGCACATACATCATATTTTTCATCTCGATTAAATTTTTAGGTGATCCATGATTCACAGTACCACCTAGCTAGCTCCGCCTCTGCTTTCACCCACCGTTGCGTTCATTCTTGGATACATGATCTTCTTTGTTTTTGTTTTCCTAGACTGGTTTTGTGAAATTCCTTGCTGGGGATTGGAGAATCCGTCAAAAGAACCCAGTCACAGCACTACCGTAACACTAAACGTGACAGGTTAGTGATAAACACTGTACACGTACGTAGCGTACGCAGCAGGGAGTCAGGAGAGACAAGAGGGTAAAGGGTGGGTTAAAAGTTAAAAGGTACTGTTGCGATCATGGCAGGCAGCAAAGTGGTGGTTGTTTTTAGTATTAACTCCACTCCACTGTCGCGATGGAGACGACACGGCGTCGCATGCATGTACGTAATATATCTACTCTAAGATATAGTAAACCTTTAAACAGATAAAAAACATTCTAAGATTGCCAATCCAAACAAACTCATGTTTACATTCATAATCTTAACATGTGTCTTATGCTTCATTAGCTTGGTGCTTAGGAAGATATTCTCCATGAAACAAGAAAACTCCCTAATACATATTAATCAATGTTAGCTATTGGAAACTTCAAAAATAAATTTATTCGATATTTTAAATAACTTTTATATAGAAAATTCTGGTGAAAATTTTTTATCATTTAACAGTTTAAAAACTATGCTAACGAAAAACGATGAAGTTAAAGTTTAGGCTTGAAATTAAGAACAGAACCTTATTCATTTAAAAAATATTATATATTAGAATGAATAGTACGTCCTCCTTCCGTCTAAAAAATTAAAAAATTAAATGTAGGTGAGAATGTGATATCAATAATGAATCTGGATATGATATTACTGTTATTATAGGTGGTGTTATATTTCTATTTAGATTATATTTCTTTCTGACACGGAGGAAGTATGGTATTTCTTTCGAGAACGGAGGGAGTATGCAGCAGATGTAGGAGACGACGAGACCACCAGGCAACGGCAGCGGCAGCGCAACGGCGGCTACGCAGAGCGTCGCGTCGCGTTGCGGTGCGTGGCGCCGTGGGGGAAACTGGCCGGTGGGCGGGCAGGACAGCTAAGTTAGCGCACAGAACGGTGCTCTGTGTGTGTTTTTTTTTGTATGCGTGATGGCATCGTGTCGTCTAGATTTGGGACACGGCTCGTGCGCATCGTTGGCTAGCTGGCCTTGGCTTCTGAAGTGGCTGTGCCACCATTTCTCCGTTACTTGATTATTTTTTATTTAGATAATGATGAATCCGTTCATTAGTTTATAGTGGTGATCAACTGATAAAACCGCCTTTGCTGGAGATTTATATACGGACGGGTGTATCTCCAATCATATGACATTTTGTCCTTAAATCTGTCGTAGTTCTGCTTAAGTACAACATCAACTACCTGTAGTAGTATACAATAACTAGCTGGAGATTCTTAAGCTTGATTAAATCAATTATGATTTCTGTGCCGATCGGCTCGTGTTTTGTTATTTATCAACTGAATCTCACAAATCATTACACCTATAAGAAATAACCATGCTATCGGAATCGTATTAAGGGTCATCTAGGGGCTCCTCAAGTCGCTCTCACGCGGGCAGCTGGAGGGCGAAACCTTAACTGCCCGTGCCGCCACCCTCCTCCACGCTCCAACCGCCTCGCTGCCGTTGGAGCCCGCCGCTGGAAATCGCGTACGGAGACTCGTGGCGGTGTGATGGCTGTGGCCAGTGGTCGTCGCCGTGAGGATGTGCGGCCCTGGCAGCGGTGGAGCTCGTGGCGATGACGGTGACAACAGGTGGCCGACAGGAGGCACGATAGTGATTAGCTGGTCAACGTGGCCGCCAGCGGCGGAGGCTCGCACAGCGTGCATGCAGAGGCGCGACCGGCGGAGGCGGAGGCCGGTGAGGCGCGGCCGATGGCGGCATATGGAGGCTGGCCGGCGGGGAGCGCCGGTGCAATGGTGCCCACGCGTCGAAGGAGGTTTAGATGGCGGTGGATAGGCATGCGGCGGATGGCGGGTGAAAACCCAGCCCGGCCTTACCCGGGCTGACAATGATGGCGTTCGAGCGTCACTCCTCTCCTGAGGGCGTTGTCGTGCTGTCTCACCTCCTCTAGTGGGGCTGCTAGGTGAAAACCCAGTCTCGGTTCTCTTTGAGACCTCGACGGATGGCGGTGGTGCTTTCATCACTTCTCTCCTTGAAGACGTCGTATAGGCAACCCCTTGCCGAAACCTCCCAAAAAACTGGTGCAAGTTCGTTCTAGATTCATATCCTTTTGTGTTGGCACCTAGTTTATGCAAGTTGGCTATGTCAGAGGGCCTAGGGGAGAGCGGTTCTATTCTTCTCTCTCACCTTTTCTCCCTCAATTCCAAAGATGTGGATAGAGCGGGGTTTCGTGTCGGTTGTAAGGGTTGGGTTTTGGACGATCTTGACTGTAGTTCCTTTGTTAGCCTAGCGGTGATCGGTCACGCTTAGCAACGGCCGGTCCGGTGCTAGCCTTCTCCTTGATCTGTGTTTGGTGGTGTCGGTATGTGGGTGGTGGTATACTTTTTTCGTTTTCTTGTTACGACCTCCTAAGTTTGTAATCTTATAATTTTTTCCTACTCTATCAATATGAACTTTGCATAAGTCGTCAAAAAAATAATAGAATCATATTAAGTATTTTGGAAAATAAAAAGAATCGCAATAAGTATTAGCATGCAATAAGTATTAGCATTAACCGCTCGGATGTACCGTTCTATGTGCGCGGAAATGCATTATTATTATTATTATTATTATTATTATTATTATTATTTATCATCATCATCATCATAATATTGACTTCTTCTTGTTAGGATAATCCTAACTCTCCACCTTAGCTAAATTCTATACCATTAAATATATTACCACGTAAATCAAAAGTTAATCGAGGTGATAAAAATGTTAATGAATAGAGGGGAAAAAAATAAAGAAACCCTTTTTTATACACAGACCAATAATGAAAATAAGTGGATACGTGGATGAGCTGTGAGAAGTAAGATGATTGAATGAAATTTAGCTCCAAGAAACCACCAATTATGTATATAGTTTCTGAACATAATTTCAATATGATATGTTAAGTATAGAAACTGCTTATACTAGCTTTTAGGTTAAAATTTCGGGATTACGTATAAAACTGTTGCAAGTTTTTTTTTATAAAAAACTTGCAAATCTAACTTATAATATAATTGTAATATAATTTCACTATAACTATAATGTAACTATAGTATAACACATATATAAGCACTATATATGTAACTTTTTTATACCTAAACTATAATGTAGTTACAGGGTTACAATGTAATTCATATATAACTAGTATATAATTAACTAGGTATGTAACTACTCCCTTTTGATTTTTTTTCTTAGTCAAACTTTAATAAGTTTAATCAAGTTTATAGAAAAATTTAGCAATATTTAAAATATTTAATTAGTTTCATTAAATCTAACTTTGAATATATTTAATAATAAGTTTGTTTTGTGTTAAAAATATTACTATATTTTTTTATAAATTTAAATAAACTTAAAAAAATTTAATCAGTAAAAAATCAAACTGACTTATCATACAAAACAGAATAGTTTGCATCGGAGGGCGCATGTTCGACTGTGGTTCTCACGGGCTTAGTGCAGTTTTTTTATCGTCCGGTTTGCACGAACCTTGATGTGGTCTAACGGTTCACGGTCCAAACTCCAATGTCAACACAGCCTTGTTTCTTTTATCTTAGGGCAACACGTCTATATATGCCAAGAGATCGTACTGCTCATAGAGAAGACGTGGCCATATCTGAACTTTAGCTGGCTACTAATCCCTCCGGTTCATATATAATATGCTATTTGATTTTTTTAGTCCACCAAATCTATATACCTAATAAAAAAAACACAAGTATTCCGGTGAAAATTTTCGTCCGTTATCACCTAAATTTTTTCGTATGCAACATCCTGAGTCCACCGCAAAAAAATCATCCCGAATACGCATCAAATAGCACAAAATCAACCTGAGTCTGCGTCAAATTGGTTATGATTGGGATAAAATTTAAATCAGTTTGTGTTACACCAAGAACTTCCATATACAACATATAAATGAAGAATGACAAACAAAAAAGAAAACCAAATCCAGCAAAAATCCAGCCACCGGAGTCATGGTCTCACCGGTTTTGATCTTCGGCCGCACATGGCATGATTCATCGCATGTGCTTCCAATCAGACCTCACCAGAGACACAAGCGGCATTAGTTTTCCACCGTCAAGCTTCAGCCACCACCTCCCAAGGCCATATCCGGTGAGGAAGGGGTGCAAAGTGGTCACCGGTGGTGGCTCTGTCGTGCTGCGATGCTTACCATTGCCTCCCAAGACTAGATCCAATGAGCCTCAGTCCGAATTTTGCGAGGAGCGGGGTGGCAGTGTCACCCCAACGAGGAGGAAAGGGGCCGACGGTGGGGGGAGGGATTGGACCGATGGGGAGGGGGAGTGGCGCCGCTGGTGGGGAGAGGGGATGGGGAATGGCGCCGTGGTGGGGGGAGGGGAGGAGGAGCGACGTTGCCGGTGGGGGGAGGAGTAGGGGAGCGCGGATTAGGGTTAGGTTTTCATGGAAATTTAAGCCATCAATCAGATCAGACAGCTTCGGTCCCTCTTGCGTCGAGCCATCATCATTCCTGGGCCGGTGCGCTTCACGGGTCGCATGTGTGAAGTCAGGCTAGGCCAGAATCGAGGGCAATCCAAGCAGCGCGTGCTACCGCTTAGCTGGCTTTCTGGCCTGTTTTGAGTTTTTTTAAATACCATTATACCATTTCAATTGCTTAAGGTTATTGAAAAATTTTATGACTGATTATTAATCCAATTATAACTAAATGGAACCAACGAGAAATTTTGTACTGAATATCTTACTATATTAAACTTGATCAAATTTAAATAAGTTTGATTAAGAAAAAAAATCAAACGATTTATAATATGAAATAGAGGGAGTAGAGCTATAAAATACAATACTCTATTTATCTCTAGAAAATAAATCTAATATGAGATGTTATATATTTTATTAGTATTATTCTGAATAGTGTGGATAGTGAAAACTCATCCTGTTCATGACGTCATCTCATCGTTTCACTACTAGAGTAGTGATCTTTAAACAGATGGAAAAAATCACATTAGTACCGGTTCAAAAAGGAACCGGGACTAAAGATTATTTTTAGTCCCGGTTTATTTTGTTCAGGTCGTGTTAGGTCGCTAGGGAACTTTAGTCCTTGTTGGTGTTACCAACCGGGACTAAAGATCACTCAGAAGGTAAAGCGCATATAAAATCATCTCTACCAGTGATAAATTTTTCTAAGTCCTCTCTCCTCTCCTTTCCCCTCCCCTCCCCTCTCCCCTCCCACCGGTGGCGGCGGCTACCGGCGGTGGCGGTGGAGGCCAGCCTCCGGGCGGCGGCGGCTCCCCTCCCTCCCTCCCTCCCAGATCTGGCTGGAGGGGAGAGGGGGGAGGGCGGTGGACAGCGACGCACCCCTCCCTCCCTCCCAGATCCGACCGGCCTCCGGCCAGCGGCGGCGGGCGACGGTAGCGGCAACGGGCGGATGTAGATTTTTTAGATGTTATTTTGAATTTGTGGATGATTTTGTTGTTGCGTTCGATCTGATGTGATGTTAATTTTGATATTGTTACATTCAATACATGGCATTGGAAAAAATAATTTTGATATTGATGCATTTGATCTGTTATTCGATTTGTGGTATTGAAAAAAATAATTTTGATGTTGTTACATTCGATCTGTGACGTTGGAAAAAACAATGAAAAAACAGTACGTAAGCAGCAAAAACAATAGAGTAAAATCTTTACTTCCGGTTACCAACCGGGACTAAAGATCTAAACTACCAACCGGGATTACAGATCATCTTTAGTTCCGATTATTTTAATCGGGACTGAAGATGAACATATTTAGTCCTAGATTAGACGTCCGGTTTGCAACCCGGGACTAAAGGAGTTGTAAATCGGGACTAAAGAAGGTATCCCCAGTAATGTTTCACCAAATACGGATAATACGTCATACGGTGTATTAGCAAAATAAAAATATTTTCGAGGTTATATATATATATATATATATATATATATATATATATATATATTCTTAACGATTTACATGCCAATGTAAAAAACAAACTTTGATTAAAAACTTTAAAATTAAGATTTAAAATTTGAATTTTAGCAATGGCAGCATTAGTTGCAGCACGTACGCCTAGATGAATGCAGCAAGACCATGGGGCAACACGTGTCACGGAACGGGAACTTTCTGTTCAAATTCTAGAGACGGGTCGACCGTCCAGCCAGTCGGTTAATTTGGAAATCAAGGTGGCATCATCACACAGCACAGACGCGTCTAAACTGGTCGGCTTGGCCGACTCACACACTAGACGCGTCTAAACATCAGTGCATGCATGCCATGCTCCGTCTCGTTGCAGTCGTTAACCGGTAGGGGCCACGTAGTACTATCCTTATCTTAGCTTGCTGTCCAAAAATTTTGTGCCCATAGATGCATCATTGTCCACACTAATAGTACTTGTGCAATAAGATCTCTCAAAGATATCAATTTCTTCCTAGCCAGCTAGCTACACCCATCGATCAATCTCTCTCACACAAAGCTTTATTTATAAGAAAAAAATAAAAATAAAAGAAAGAAAAACTCCGGTCATTCTCAAGCAAAGTTCTGTAAAATCCACATTTATTTTGTCTATATACACTGTGTTCCGAATGCACGTACCTAAATTGACATGATCTACAGAGACTAGAGAGAGAGAGAGAGATTAGGAAATAGTAACATTTTTTGTTCGAAATTAATTAAATATTCGGGCGAAGAATGTGACGGACTTAATATCGGATAGCTAGCCGGCTGGTACGTATATCTCTTTCACGTCCACGTACACGGTGAGAGCAACTAATTTAGTGTGAAAAATCTGGGATTATTTTTAATTTAATCGCGGCCGACGACGTCCACGTATGTACGGCGCGTAATGAATAGCGACATGGTAAGACGCTGGGAAGCATCGGGGCTACTGTCACAGGGATATCCCAATATCCGCCATGGCCGTGCTTAAATTTATTCGCCCAGGGTGAGCAGGAGATACCAAGTTGCGTAGGCATAGCGGCATGCTAGCGACGTGCATGTTTTTTTTTTTAGATTTTTATTGTACATTACTAGGTGATATAGAATTGAGAAAATGTGTAGACGAACATATATAGTTTGCAAAAATTCCCTAGTTTGAGTTTTAGGAAATTTCGTCAAACTTTTACAAAAAGGTTCCGAATTACCACTCAATTTCGATGCCCTTGTAGATTATATTGTGCTATTTTAAAAGAAGACAATGATGTCTATCACCTCACCTATTTTTTTATTGTAAATTTTACAAATTACCCTTTAAACTTCTTAATATTAAAAGTTAATTAAATCTAAATAAATAGTCACATATAAAATAAAATTAAGGTGAATAAAGATGTGTAACCCAAGCTATTATATCCAGCTAGCTACTACTCCCTCCGTTTAATATTATAAGTTGTTTGGCTTTTTTCTTAGTCAAACTTATTTAAGTTTGATCGAGTTTATAGAGAAATATAATAGTATTTTCAACACAAAACGAACATATTATCAAAATATATTCAATGTTAGATTTAATGGAACCAATTTGATATTTTATATGTTGCTAAATTTTTCCACAAACTTGATCAAACTTAATAAAATTTGGCTAGAAAAGAGTCAAACCACTTTTAATATGAACGGAGAGAGTAGGGGAATAAAGTATTGGGCCTGCTGCCTTGGGCCTCCCTTTTAGCCCACACAGAAAGGAAACCATTGTTTGTAGTGGGCCAAATGTACATTGTTAGGCTGGGCCTCCCTTTGGTAGAAATCCATCCTAGATGGGCCTTGGGCTCATGCGCGTCACGACGAGATAATTTCAGGCAGCACACGCTCTCCCTGCTCCTCCATTGGTCGCCTCGCAATATCCATTCCACTCTCTCCTCGCCGTCCCGTCTCGTCTCGCACGCACACCATGGCGGCGGCGCTCTGCTCCGCCTCCCCGGCCATCTCCGCGGCGGCGGCAGCTCTCGGCGTGGCCGCGCGCCGCCTTCGCCTGCGCCTGCGCGCAGCCTCGCGGCCCTACTGCGCCGCCACCGCTCCGCCACGGGCTGCGGCTGCGGTGGGGGCACAGTCCTGGAGGGCGCGGCGGCGGTTTGCCGCGTCGGCGGCTTCCACGACCACGGAGGAAGAGGAGGAGGAGGGAGCAGGTGCTGAGATGATGATCCCGCCCGACAACCGCATCCCCGCCACCATCATCACCGGCTTCCTCGGCTCCGGGAAGGTCAGGCTTAAAACTTAAAATTCGGCTTTAGGTGAAAGGTATCCGTGATTTTGCACTGTACAGATGCTTGTATACTATTTTTTTGCTCAAGTATTACTGTGTGTTTTCCTATTTACTCTGATGATACGGTGCATAAGTACCTAGCATGAATTTGTACTACAGCCAGAAGAAGAAAAGCCGCCCCAAGTCCGAAACCCTCGGTTCCTCTATTTTGCTCAAGTAGTACGATGGTTTTTTTTTTGAAATTAATCCACCTGGTGGGTTTTTAACCACACGAACTAGTAAAAATGAATTCTACATATATGATGCTTAGTGAATTATATGTAACATTTCTAATTATATTAGAAAATCAGTGTGCCAACAAGTGCGCCTGCTAGTACACAACCGGTGAGTTCGTTCCTAAACAACCAGTGCACCCACAATTTTAAGAACAAGTGTGCTGACATATCTTCAGTTCGATGAGTTATACATACTATGATGATCTCTCATCTCTGACGTTGAGCAGTCGTTTTTATTTGCAGACAACCTTGTTAAATCACATCTTGACTGCTCACCATGGAAAGCGGATTGCCGTCATTGAGAATGAGGTACTCATCTGTGGACAACGTGTTTCAATCATTTACCTTTTCTTTGGCAGTTCCTTGTATATTTTCTCTGCGGGCGTCTAAGCAGTAAATATTTGTCCATTCCTGGAACTTCTGAATGGTTTGATAGAGCAATATCTTACTGCATTATTGAGCAATAATTATTAGTCAATAAGGTTGGCTCAAACTAGCAAGATGATGGCCACAGCTACAAAATCAGTGCTTACACCATTTATGCGATGTGTCTCAATTGCAGTATGGAGAAGTTGATATTGATGGTTCATTAGTTGCTGCACAAACTGCTGGAGCTGAGGACATAATGATGCTAAATAATGGGTGCCTTTGCTGCACTGTTCGTGGTGATTTAGTCCGTATGATTGGCGAATTGGTTGACAAGAAGAAGGGGAAGTTTGACCACATTATAATTGAAACCACAGGTAAGAAACTTAGGTTATTGTTGTAGAAACTATAGATTTGAAACGAAATCAAGAGAGATGTGTGATATGCAATGTTCATGAGTATACAATTTCACCTTGAATTTCAGATATTTGATTTGCCCATTTTGCAATCTGTTCTATTTGTATGGGCAGTATTTCATTGTCGATAATTGAAATCCTCATAGCTTCATTTTTCAAAGCTACTCATTGATTATTTAATTATATGAAATTCTCACACTTTGTATTGTCTTACTTTCCAGGTTTAGCAAACCCAGCACCCATTATACAGACTTTCTATGCAGAAGATACAGTTTTTAATGATGTCAAGTTGGATGGTGTGGTGACTTTAGTAGATGCAAGGCATGCACGGGTACATCTGGATGAAGTAAAGCCCAAGGGTATAGTCAATGAAGCAGTTCAACAAATTGCATATGCTGACAGAATCATAGTTAACAAGGTAATGGTCCCGTAGCAGTTACTTGCTGGATTTGTATTAGTGTGCTTGCTTACTTAGTAAGTCTTTTCCTGTTATATTTTTTCCTTACTGTTACTATGATATCTCTAATTTCTTCCCTTGCAGATTGATCTTGTTAGTGAGCCTGAAGTATCTTCCTTGGTTGAGCGTATTAGGGTCAGTGCAAATGCATTCATTCTCTTCTGTTTTACTGTATGGTTGCTTCTAACTTCTTTATTTGGTGCATACAGAGCATGAATCGCATGGCTCATTTGAAACGAGCCAAGTATGGGAAAGTTGATTTGGATTACGTGCTTGGAATTGGAGGCTTTGATTTGGAGAGGTTCCTCTCTCTCTCTCTCTCTCTCTGAGCAAAGATAATACCATCCTTTTAAATGATTACGTGCCCTACAAGTGTCCAGTTACCCCCTCAAAGCAGGAAGGGAAGATAGAAACACAACAAAGTTGAATGTGCTGAGCCTTTCAAACATAATGAAATGATAGGTTGCTAGAAGCGAAAATATACATACATATCACTATATCAGGCATATGGTTTTTTTGCTAGTAATCTAGCATTGAAAAATAAAACCTGTTTAGTGCCATGGTCAATGAAGGCTCTTGGACGAGATGATCTTAACTGTTCAAGCACAATGAAATTTACACTGTGTTAATTGCTAAAAAACTAGACGCTGTATATTATGAATGATGGCATTGAGCGATTAAATCTATTTACTGCTATTCTGGTTCTTAGACAAAACACTTTATGAACTGCAATATGATCTCAAGAACTATGGTTGAATATGATAAAGTTGTTCTTAAATTGTGCTAATAATGAATTACGCATACATTCGAGTCTCTACTGTTTTTCAAGTTTAGCTCTTATTACCTGTTTCAGGAAAATGTTGAGCATAAATGATTTGGTTTTGTTTCTGTTCCAGGATCGAGAGTGCGGTATCTGAAGAGTCACATGATGACCACACAGGGCATGAACATAAACATGACCATGAACACCATCATCACGACCATCATCACCATCATGATCATGAACACAAACATGGTAAGTATAAATCCTGAGACATGATCGATCACAGTCCTGATCCTCACCCAATTATCATGTTGAGAACTGCAAAACTGAAAAGTAGTTGAGGACAACTATTGAAGAAGACATGACAAACCTGCTTCACTCAATAATATTAAGACAGGTTGACAACATACAGAATCTAGATTGTTAAGAAGCATATATCCATGCCTGAACTGTGTAGGCATTCTTATCTGTTTATATGAATCATTACTACTTGAAGTTTAATTGCTACTTTTCTATTACTATATGAATATTCCAAAAAGAATAATTGTTCATTTTCTGGTACACATAATATGGTAACACCCTTTTCTTTACGGTAGTATTAGCAATATAACTGGGTTAATGTTCCACAATCACATAATGTATTACATTAACACCTAAAACCTCGTGTCAAGGAGCTTGATGGACGTAGGAGGTTTGTGCGCACAGGCATCTTAGATCCATATGGTCCCTTCATCACTGTATTATTTCATCATTAGCTCACGAGTTAGCTCATGTGGTTTGTGTACCTATCCTTTTATGAGTTAGCTCATGAAAGCATCTCATCATTAGCGGGAAGCCAGGAGTTGAGCCATCTGCATAGTATTATTTCACTCGATTTCAGAAAGCGGAATATGATGTGATTATCTTAAGTCATGACAATGCTTTCCATATTGTAAGTCAAAATAGATTGGTATCACTCGAAGGTTTTAAAACTCTTTCTACCATTTTGTTCGCTGTTGTAAAAGTTTAAATATGCTAGGTCTCAATGGTATGAGGAACAGGTTAACTCATTGTTTTTCTTTTCCTTATAGACCATCATGCACACGATCACACCCATGATCCTGGTGTTTCTTCTGTAAGCATTGTTTGCGAAGGGGAAATGGATCTTGAAAAGGTTGGTTCTAAATTTATCTGTCATGCTCTATTTTCTCGTTATTGCTAAATGAAATTTAGAATCCAAATACTATATGAAATTTAGAATCCAAATACTATCACCCTTTTAATTGCCTACACGTGATAGGGTTGTGGATATTGAAACAAGTGGATAACAATTTTACATGCACCCACACAGGCTGACATGTGGTTGGGAAACCTACTGCTAGAACGCAGCGATGACATATACCGGATGAAGGGGCTACTTTCTGTCAGTGGAATGCCTCAGCGCTTTGTCTTTCAGGTTTATGTTAAACTTAGCCCGTAGTTTTACCTAGTTCGCTCTTGATTCTTCCATCGTAGTCTCTTACTGTGGCATTTACACAACGAAACCAATTACTCTAGTGTAATCTAAGAAATGTCTGTGTTCCTTGGGCAGGGAGTGCACGACATTTTCCAGGGATCTCCCGAGAGAATGTGGGAACCAAATGAGCCACGCATCAACAAAATTGTATTCATAGGCAAGAATCTCAATGGGGAAGAACTGGAGAAGGGCTTCAAGGCTTGCCTACTGAAGAAATAAGCGAGAAATGAGTTTGTACGTTTTTCCTACACACGGGATGGGAAACTCCAGCTTCATGATTTTGAGCTTTGCGGCTGTAGAACTTATCCTTGAATCTGAAGTGCGATTGAATGAACTAGCATGCATGATTTGCGAGATGTACAGAATGGGTAACAACCGTAACATCCTTGTAGCCTTGCCACCATTTACAGTTACGAATTGTACCCTGAAGTTGCGCACGGTGTAATTTGAACATACAGAGACGGTGGTTCTTGTTTGTGTTTCTTAATTCCTAGTAAAATCGTAATTGCATCGTGGCACCATGGATGGAATGCACGAGTTGATTCTTAATTGTGTTTCTGAAGGCGACAACATTGCATAGGGGATGGTAATTATGTCCGTCTTATTCGCAGTAGCAGATTGAAGGGTCAAATGCACTCTCAGGATGTAAACAACTACTCCGTGGTAGCTACTCCTAGCTAGGAACACATTCGAGAGAGAACGAACAGATAATCGAAAAACAAGCATATAGCATACATCAAGCCAATCAATCAACCAGATTATTAGTCAGATTATTGGATTATAATAAGTTATAGTAAAATAAACTTTGTTTCTCCGAATTATAGTAGAATAAGGGTAGTGAATCTTTAGCCACCCAATAATCTTAAAAAACACGTTTAGAGAGATTATCAGATTATACTAATCTAGCTTATAGATTATAATAATCTACTATTACTAATAATCCAAATTATAATACTAATCTAGCTTGTAGATTATAATAATCTATCATAATAATCTGTTTCAGATTATTACTAATAATCCAAATTATAATAATTCTAAGCTGATACAAACAAACTTATTGTTGTTCTACGTGATGAATCTGAACAATCCAGGTTCAAGTGACAATAACAATGATGGACTCAATCCAGATTAATTAGTTGTACAGCGTGTTAACATCGTAAAGAGAAGGGATGATGGGCTACGTATTTTCGTAGAACCAATGCATAGTAGACATCTCACTATGTACACGCTCCAACTGGCCAGATTCCCAGATTCCAAATCATTTTCTTAGGTGCATTCAACCACAGCAACCAGCAAACCGAACATAAGTTCAAACATGACAACATTAAATTCGATTTTAGAACAACCCAAACGGATGCAACACCTATAGTTCTTACATGTCACGGTCACGGTCTAAAGACCGATTATAGATACTCCACTGAACAAGGAGCACATTGTAAGACGAGAAATACATTTTTGAGAAATCAATTGAAACTAGGGCAAACAGGTCCCTTTGACAAACCGAGGCGAACCTCCATTCCGTGGTGCATGTCGGGAGCACGGAAGCTTTCAGAATCTTGGGGCACTGCAACGCGATTAATGGAAAAGGAAAATTAACACAATGTATTTGTAACAATAGGACGTGTAAATACTTGATAAGAAAAAAAGTTGTCGCAAGGGCAGAGGTGGAACTGAAATTATAGTCTATATAGGCTGTCTTTCTGGTGATTAGTATAAATCACCATTGATGAATGGTGATGAGATGTGCGTTTTGCCATGGAAAGTAAAGCCAAACCAAGCTCAAAGCACCCACAGAAGCAAAATATATACTTTGTGGATATCATGATGACAGAATAAAACAACTATTTTGAAATCATTATTATTCTTTATAGTACTCCCTCCAGCCAAATTTATTTGGCATTGGTTCTAACATCAAATAAATTTGACTAGAGTCAAGGTAGTACATCCTAACACCAAAATCTATCAAGATGTACCAACCAGAAGTATGAAAAATGAAAAACAGTATCACTTCATGACCCTTTGTTTTCCAATAAATTCTAAACTACCAAGATGCCATAAGACTACATAGTTTTATGTTCGAGAATAACAACTACATAACTTTTCCCTGTTAAAGAGTAAACAAACTAGAATTGATATAAAGGTAAATAGAACTTGATGGCACGGCATTCCCTGACTCCAATAAAGAACATAAACATGCAGCTAATAAATAAGCAAAAGTTGGTGCCCAAATAGTTGCAAAGAAATGTGAAAAGCAAGCAAGAAGATTCAGGGGAAATCAAAGGACAGCAAGCCTTACAGTTAAGATAATCTTCAAACCCAAAATCATCCAAGGAACCAGTCAGTGCCTCATATCCTAGCATAGATGATTGCAATGCACCAGGGGGTCTTTGGAACCTGGCAACAGATAAATCATCAATCAAAACATCTTTCATGTTAGCCTGCCTAATTAAAAGCAATGGAGATGAGTTGTGCGTGCTGTTTTTCTCCTATTTGCAGTGTATTGATGTGCTAATTGTTACTAGAAGGGGCAATATTTTGAGAATCAACTATTCTAACCAGGAAAATTGGCGTATCTAACAAGTTTCAGAAGGAATTTGCAAACTGTCAGCAGAAAACAACTGATGACCACCAACATAACATCACTGATATAATATGCACATGACAACTAGAGCAAAAGAGTTGCAGAGTTGCAGTAAATGCAAAGAACTACTACCAGATTTACAACTAGACATACACACACACAAAACGAGCTAACTGCAAGGGCAATCTTAACAAACACAGGGAGGATATAAACCACATCGAATTCAAATATGCATATCTCGTCCCATAATAAGCCCACTTAACTTTACGGAATTTCACCCGAAATTCCCCTAACAGTTCCAACAAGACATGTAATACTGCCACACTTATTAACTGCTCACATGGAACTACTAGTGCCTATCTACTTGGACAGATGGTGGTAAGATCGTATTGCAGCGGAAATTACATGGGGATAGGATAGGATAGTGAATTACTTGGAGAGGATTTGTGCATCAAGATCCTTGCGGATGTTGAACGCGGATCCGTAGATGGCTTCCGCCCCGAACCTCTTCTTGTCCGCCCAGAACTTGGCCTCCTGAGCGCGCGGGCAACAGATCACCCAGATTCAGCGTGTTAGGGTTTCGAGGGCGAGAAACAAACAAATCGCGCGAGGAGAGAGAAGGGGAAGAAGAAGAAGAAGAAGAAGAAGCGGCGGCGGGTGGCGGGGGTACCTTGTGGACGCTGGCCTGGAGCGGGTGCAGCGGCGCGAGGTCCCCCTTGACGCTGTCGTTGACGCCGAAGCGGAGGACGTCGTGGTTCCCGCCGATCTCCTTCTTCACCACGCCGCCGCCGCCGCTCGCCATCGTCGCCTGCGAAGCTCTCTCTCTCTCTCTTGCGCTTCTTTCTTTGGGGAGAAGAAAGGGAGACGGATCATCTTCGGGCTCGACGCACTGTATATTAGAGGCAGCCCTCGCTCTGTTTACCCATGTCTGACTCTGACTCATTTTCCTCTTCCTGGTGGGCTGGGCTGGGCTGGGCTTGGCTGGGCCGGCCCAGCCCGACTGCTACATGGATGGCCAGCGAGATATTCGTACTCCGGCAACAATTAATAAAATCATGGTTTTGTGCACTACAATACAGTACGGTCTAGCGAGTGAGAATTCTTATTCGGGCAAAATTCTTAGTTGGATTTTTTCACGCGAGTTCACATGTACCCACAATCTACATTCTATATGTAGCTTGTACGAATCTTATGATAGATATATTAGATATATTAGTTGCTAACAAAATGTGTCATGCATGATGTTTACTTTATACGATATATTTTATAAGTGTAAAATACCTTGTTTATGTAATTTTTGTATTTCTTGTATGTAAAACTTTGAGGTTATCAATTTACCAGCTTAAATTTATCTTGTTTATATAAATTACATTGTTTATGTAGTTTTTATGGTAAGATATATATCATTTTGGAAGTATCATTTTTGCAAGATGATAATTTGGTATTATAATAGATGTATCGTTTTCTCGTTTTGACTAAATATCATGTTATAAAAAAATAAGGGTTAGAGAAATACCATGCATAAAATATCATATATGGTTATCATTGAAAAAAATTATTTGGTAAAAAATATAACATACATATTATACGTATTGTGTACTGACCTAATCTTTTCTCTCTATAGAAAACATTTTCATTTGGTCAAAGGTAGGTATATTTTGTAGCACGAATCTTGGAATACATCAATGGTGTAGATTGTGTAGATTGTAGGTACATGTGAACCGAGTGCAAATATGCAGTTTCATATATATATATATATATATATATATATATATATATATATATATATAAAATTTTCCTATATATAATAAATTTGTTTGGTGCTCCATAGTGTCCGGGCTCCATGATTTAAATTGAGTATATACCAATTCAAATGAGTATGAAATTTTTTTAAATGTTTAGGTATTAACAATAACTACTTTACTAACTAGTTCAAAACAAGTTTGAACTAAATTTGAGCATGTTTTTGTTAGATTTTGATCCTAGGTATAACATCCAAACATATAATTAGTTAGGTATGTAATAATGGATTGTGAAATAAAGTTGAATTTGAGTTGTTTTGTTGCTAGGTATAGGTATAAATCAAATTCTTATACTTAGGTATATACTCACAATTTGAAAATTTTGAAAAAAATTAGTAAATTTGTGTATTTCACACCATGGCGCCCCATATGGGTGTCATATATATATATATATATGAGTTGGATTTTTTTGCATGCGAGTTCACATGTACCCACAATCTACACCTTATATGTAGCTTGCACGAATCTTAGGGCAGATATATTAGATATATTAGTTGCGAACAAAATGTACCATGCATGATGTTTACTTTATATGATATTTTTTACAAGTGTAAAATACCTTGTTTATGTAATTTTTGTATTTCTTGTATGTAAACTTTGAGGTTATCAATTTACCAGCTCAAATTTATCTTGTTTATATAAATTATCCTGTTTATGTAGTTTTTGATGGTAGGATATATATTATTTTGGAAGTATCATTTTTGCAAGATGAAAATTTGGTGATATAATAGATGTATTGTTTTCTCATTTTTGGCTAAATATCATGTTATAAATAAAATAAGGGTCACAAAAATACCATGCACTAAATGTCATATATGATTGTTATTGAAAAATTTTATTTGGTAAAAAATGCAACATACAGATTATAAACCAACCTAATCTTTTCCCTATAGTAAGCATTCATTTGGTCAAGGTTAGATACATTTTGCAACACGAATCTTGGAACACATCAACGGTGTATATTGTAGGACATATGAACCCGAGTGCAAATCTGCATTATCACACACACATATATCCTATGCACACAAGCCTTCTCGTGTACACACCGTGTACACCAACTAACAAATTTCATCAAGAAATCTAGAAAAGTTAGTATTATGCTTATGCGCAAAGTATTAACCTCAAATTCATTATATTTAGCCATAGTAAAAAAGATAAAAAATTTGATAGTTTTGAGTGCATAAATATATCAGAATTTTGTCTTTTTTGTTGCTCCCTATATATAATGAATTTTAAGGTGAGACTTCACATATAAATGTAATATTACCGAAAGCAAATGCACGATTTTTTTTTAAATTATTTGGTGAAATTTGTTAGTTGGTGTTTACGGTATGTACACGGGAAGACATATGTACATAGGATACGTATTACAT
This sequence comes from Oryza punctata, assembly GCA_000573905.2. Classification (NCBI taxonomy): domain Eukaryota; kingdom Viridiplantae; phylum Streptophyta; class Magnoliopsida; order Poales; family Poaceae; genus Oryza; species Oryza punctata. Next base: position 40,652,788 of record CM002489.2, read on the forward strand.
GGTTTATCATATACTCAGAGTACTGTATTTAAGATCCTTAGAAAAACACATCCTACTTGCGTAAGCTAGGTGCGAGATATTGTGGCAAGCAAATGTTGGATTGCTCAGTTGTTCACATCTCACTTTTTTTTTTTGCTTACTTGCCAGCCATGCGATTGACCTCGCTTGGTATCCACGTACAACACCTGCAATAAGCTCTCAGGAACTATGCTTGAATTTGACTTAGCAAGGGCCCAAGACTCACATGCCTTGGATCAGCTTCAAAATTTCTCTTCTTCATTGTATTTGCGATCGTCTTGTTGTCCGTCAGAAATATGGTACCTGCAAAATCAATAAATTTCGCCACCTCCATTGCCAGTTGTAGAGCCAGAAGCTCAGCCTGAGGGAATATTGAGCCACTGTACTTGTAGCTTTTAGGAAAATAGCATTGCAGGTATTTGGCATGTGGAAGAACTTAACACTCCTATTCCTGTAAAACCATTCACTGATCAGGCCGCATCTACATAACATCTACTTTCATTTGGGATCACTGGAATTCATTCTCCTTGTGGACTCATTGTCCTGCTGCAAGTCTTGAGTTTTCTGCTGAGAGGAATATCTAGCATAAGTACCTAACATCGTTTCAGCTGCAAAACAAACTTGAGCTGGTTCTTTGAGGGTTCCCTGAAATTTAAGATCATCTCTGGCTTTCCATAAATCTTTTGAGGGTGGCTTGATGAAGACCATTGTTAATTATGTAAGAAATTATGTGTGCAATAGAAACATTATCAAGAAAGATGTCAGTTGAAATACTGATATCAGAAATGCGCCAAATCAATTTACTAAAAGAGCAAGTGATAATCAGATTCCAACTGTCCACATCTGCAACAATCAGGAGAAATATCATTTATTCTGAAGTTCAGTCTTTGAGAAGAGGGAAGAGCTTCTCTGAGCAGCCTCCAAGCAAAGGTCTTCACCCTAGGAGGAATCAACTTATTTTTCCAGATTAGCTTCATTAAGGAAAGGGATTGAGCACTGACCTGGTGAGTGTTTTGATTTTCTCTTTTAACTACCTCCTTACAAGCACTTTTGGTGTTGCAGATTCCACTAGAATTATGTTTCCAATAGAGTTGGTCTTCTGTCTTCTGCTGAATAATTTGAACCTCCACAATTTTGTTAACAGCATTTTCTTCAGAAATAGAATTCAATTTCGGAATATCCCAAGTGTTGTCAGGGGCGTCCATAAGTATATCATCAAGTCAATCAAAGTGGAGTAATTAATAACCAAATAGTAACCGTTACTGTCTCTCTGGGAAACCTATGTGGCCTGTACGGCGACATCGTCAAGAGGGCGACCCTGGCGCGAGATCTCATGACACCCATCAGGCCATCACAAGACAGCCAATATCTGGGGACGGGGACCCGTACAGCCTCCATCGCCGCTACTTCCTAGCTTGGGCCATACGTAAGAAAAATTGAAGGCACCGATGCGAAACATAATTTTTTTTTCGAGGAAGGTGCGAAACACATATTGAGACTATATATAGAAAATACCAAGAAACAAAAAGAATAAATTAACGTTGGTGCTCTACCTAAGGAAGAATATTTTTTAAATGGATGTTGGAAAAGGAATCATGTCACAAAGTAGTGATTTATTTTTTATTAAGCAAAAAATGGGATCATCATTTAAAGAAATGGTAGGATGTGGGTGTAATACCGATACTGCATCCTTTTTAGTCGTTCTAAAATCAAGTTTAATGTTGTCATATTTGAACTTAGATCCTTTTTTACTGTCCTTGAGGGGAGGAGGTACGATATCCTAATCTGGCTCGATCGGATGGCTAAATTACTCGGTACCGGGTGGTATTGCGTCCCCACAGGAGGAGGTATCAACAGAGATATGGTGGTGTGAGGGTAGTATTGTACTTTCGCATCAACCCTTTCTCTCGATCCAGGCCAGCGAAACTCCCCGCCTCCCTTTGTCCCTCGTGGGTTCGTTGAGTTCGCTCGTCGCTTCTCCCTTCCCTCTCCTGCCAAATACAGCCAACAGCAACTCCGCCAATCGTCCCCTTCCGCTCGCTGTTGTCGCCGCCTCGTCTACTCCCGCTCGCGATCTGATGCCATCTCCGCTCGCTCGCGGCCGAGCACGAACATGGACACCATGTCTTCCACTCTTGCTTGAGCACCGACACTGTTGGCGGCCATCTCCTCCGCTCTCCTCATCTTTTGGTGCTCTCCCCCTCCCTACAACGGCTCTACTCTGCCATCCCATCCACCAGATCCAGCCAGCATGAAGGTTGGAGCGCCAGATTTGGCCAAAGACAGGTTTCCTCGAGCTTGCAAGGAGCTTGCGAAAGGTGACGCCTCTAGTGTTCCCGCACGTGCATGCTTGTGTTGAGCTGCACATCTGTTCCTTCATCAATGATCGAGTGACGATACCCATTAATGGTTCTCACCCAACGGTCTGCCTTGTATTACATTGTTCTGTTGTTCCTTCTGCCTCTTTAGTTGTTTCATTATTTGGTGTTCATAACTTCTGTGTGATTGATCTGGTCTGTTGTTCTTCCCAATGTTACTTCTTCCCAATGTTACTAGAAACATTTGTTATCTTTAATTGATTAAATAATTCCAGTTGTGCTTTGGCTTTTAACATTCATTAATATACGATTTCGTATTCCATGTTGGGTATGTGTAATGTTAATGCATAGATATAGTTAACGCTTCCTTCCGCGCGTCCGATGCATGCCCTGTGATCATGCTCTCACAGAAAACGCAACAACTAGGGCACCATGATACACATGCATCTATTCCTAGTCCTACCACTCCGAGAGAGGCAAAGGGAACACAAAAGGCATGCGGCCACGCTAAACTCTTCCAAACAGACCAAATCCATCCATGGATTGAAAATTTTGTTTGGGCTGGATTGGATGAGGGTTGACAAAAGGAATCAATCCATGGATTGAACCCATGGACTAGGCCCCAAATCCCACGGTGTGGGTGCCTCCAAACCCTAGACTCATTAGGCGCAGTGCGCTGCCACCACCACGCGCCATCGCCGTCGTTCGCCGCCACCGCCGATCTGCGAGGAGGAGGTGGTCGAGAGGGAGGTCGCTTCAGGCGTGAAGAAGAGGGGAGGCGGCGGTGGCATCACCGTGAGTTGGCCGCTCACTGCGTGCAGGTGTCCTCGACTCCTGCCTCCTTAGGTATCCGCACCTCTACGGCAGCGACACCAAGATCCACGCCTGCCTTGCCGAGCTCACCCATGAGCCAGGATTCCACCAGGTAAGCTTGCTTCTTCTCAAAGCCTCTTCTTTACATTTCTCATCAACATGCTACTACTGCCCTAATGGAATGTTAGGTTGAATTGCTAATCACGCTGTAATCTGCTGGTGTAGTGCATTCCATTGTGTTCATAGATAGAATGATATATAGATACTGGTGCAGTATGTGTAGCAATGATTGTTTTACTCTAATAATTAAATCATTATGTAGTTGTAATCTATTCAACCTTGCTTAGTCATTGATATTAAGTTCTAATCTATTCAGCCTTGCTAAGAGGCGTTGCTAATCTTTGATATTAACTTATCAGTCATGGAAGAGAATTATTCGATGAAATGTTAGAATTTTTCCAGGTAAAAAAAAAGAAGTTAGCATTGAGCTTGCAAAATCATTGCTTGGCAGCATGAGTGAATTATGTTGTTAATAGTAGCAAATCTTAAGTTGTCAGCATTCAAACCTTTTTTTCTTCCACTAAAAGTTTTTAGTGTGCATTGTTGTTTGCATACATTTGTCTTCCACTGAAAGCTATTACTTACTACATGATATTGTCATGGTGGCATGGGGCTTATCATTTCACTAGTCTTTAGCACAAGTAGTAAATATAAATATTAATTTTCTAATCTTGTCAAACATAGGTTTATTAAACATGTCTATGCACAATTCTGAAAGTTCATCTGCCAATAGTTCTAGCCATGAATTGCCTTCACAAACACGTAAAAGAGCAAAAGTGTGGGAACATTTTGAGCAAGAGCTTGTCATGATAGATGGTCTTCCAAAAGCACTGTGCAAATATTGTGGATTAATGTTGTCAGCGACTAGAAAATCAAGAACTAGCCATCTCATAAACCATGTTTATGAATCTTGTCCACTAGTTGATGGTGAAGTTAGAAACAGGTTTATAGCAATAGTTAGGAAACAACCCGTGGAAAAGAAAGCTTGAGCGTGAATTTGCCCTCTTCAAGTCAAACCGGAAGGTTGCACGTATGCACAAGTCAGAGATTGATACATATTTAGAAGAAGTGTGTGAGGATGATAGTGAGGATTTTGATGTTTTGGCATGGTGGAAGAAAAATGCCAAGAAGTTTCCTGTGTTGGCAATTATAGCTCGAGACTTTCTTGCAATTCCACTTAGCACCGTGCCCTCAGAGTCTTTCAGCAGTAGAGGAAGGATTCTTGGAGACACAAGAAGCTCATTGACACCAGAGATGCTAGAGGCACTTGTTTGTGCGAATGATTGGTTGTATAGAGTAAAAAAAAGGGATTAAAGGTATAATATCTGCCATATTAAAACTTTTATACTTGGTATTAATCTCATCTTGTCATTAACAACAATTCAACATGCAATCTTTCATTTATTCTTTTTATACTAACTTATTTTTTTGTACAAATGATTTCACTGCTGCTGCCTGATCTAAAATATGATCTACAACTGTTTTCAATCAAATTACATGGAAGGATTTGTTATGAATCTGGAATTTTGGGGTCTCCATACCAGAGATGAAAAAAGAGGGCTTGATTCTTACTAGTGTGTCCACTGACTCATGCTATTACAGATCAAAGCACCTGAAAGATGAGCGTCAAGAGAGCAGAACCACCTTTTTGGTTATGGGAAGGAGAACCACATCAAGCAGTCACATTAGAGAATCATAGCTTACATGCTAGTTGATTTGAGCTACAGAAGTAGTATGTATTTGCATGTTCAACTAATTATTCTTGTAATATTAGCAAAGTGTTGTACAAATTGCCTGGCTTAATTTCAGTTGTGCTAAGTTATTTTTCGCTGCTACTTGCAAATTCGATGACAATTTATCAATTAGAAAATTAAACTATGGTACGTATGTTGCTTTGCCTTATATATTCATGTTGTAATCCAATCAGTATATTTCGTTCTCACTGTATTGCTGTCGGCGGACAGGCAAAGTGCCAGAGTGACTATCAGTTGATTTGGATTGTTGTATTCTCACTGTATTGCTGTTAGCCAAGGGTAGAATCCATGGGGTTCCTGCGGGTTGGACTGGTTTGGGTGGGCAGAATGTGTGGGTGGGGTTGGGTGGGGTTTAGAAAATCATTTTGTCGATTGGTTTGGATTGGATGGACTAGTTCAATTGCTTTTGGGTTGGTGCAGATGCGGGGTGGATTTGAATCCACTGGCAGGCTTAGCCCTGGCCACGCGTCGAACATGCTCACCGTCCATATCGGCCAAACCCACCGCTCTCGGCCTCTCTCTCTCTCTTTCTCGTCTGTTCTATAGGTGGAATAGAGAAAAAGAAAAAAGAACAGAGGTGGAGCCCAGTTGATAGAAACAAGGCTGGAGTGAGAGAGGTGGGTAGGAAATTGGGTGAACATACTATTTGGCGATTCCAGGATTTTCCATTGTATATTTTCCTTCTCCTCGTCTTTATAATTCTATAATTTATTTTGTGGGCCAGATAAACTAAAGTGGATTTTTTTGAGATAGATAAAAATTACCTTGTTTCCATTTTCCTTGATTGCACTAAAAAATTCCTTATATTTTATTCTCAGCAAAATAAATAAAATAGGCACGGATGAAATTGAATTGAATTTTTAGGAGGTCAAAACTAATGAAATAAATTCTGAAAAAATTATATTAATTCATGGTAAATAAACTAGTATTTGAATAAATTATTTTATATACACTCTTTCATATGTTTTTATGCTTATTTTGATGAGGTATTGTTTTTGCCGATTAGTGTTAGGATTAAACCGGATTTGACTTCTCTAACCAATTTAATTGAGGGTTTAGATGTAAAGATAAAATCATGTCAAAATTCCAGTGAGTCTAGCCTATTGATTAGAATCCACATGAATTTTTCCCATGATTTTATCTTACACCAATAATTTTTATAAATTTGCAAAGCTTAAAAAATATACATAGGTTGCTACTATGAAAATGCATTTAAGTGTTTAGAAAATTATATTTAGATGATTCTTGACCTGAGGTGATGTTTTTATTAGGTTTTATTTTCATTTTACCACACTATTAACAGTGAAATTTGCATTAGACTCGAAGAGGAAGAAGCAAGATTGATGCGGGTTTTGAGATGGAATCAAGTCGGAGTGAGGATTTGACTGCGCATCGGCTGGACGTTGCATCGGTTGGAAACAGAGTCGAATTCGGATCGAGCCAATATGAGGTAGAAGCTGATATGTTTTGACTTGGGCTCAGTATGGGCCTATGTAAGCCCCCGGTTCTGTATACCGGAAACCCCATGTGTATTACAATACCATTCCCTGGATCAGTAGATGGTACACATGCCGCAGTTGTATATCACAAGCTGACATAGTCATAGGTCTTACAATATTTTAGTAATACAAGGGTAGCCCAAATAGGACCCAATTAGACCAAGCATGGTCGACAACAACACAAAATACCAAAACAAATAAATGAGGTAGCGGAAGCGAAGCAGCGGCGGTCCATCTTATCCCACACGCATCGACTGGCGAATCTAAGTCCCTATTCCACCGTCCTCGGTAACTCCTTGCCATCATAGCACATGTACAGGTCGGCACCAACACCTTTCTAAAAGATTTAAATAAGCAAGACTGAGTATCAACCGTACTCAGCAAGCCACCACTACAGAATGCATATAATGTTCATAAGGGTTCAAGGATGGCTTGGTTTATTTGCATAAAGCTAGTTTTCACAAATGATTTCACAAGCCTATGACGTAGCAGTTTTAACTGAAAACAATCGTTAGGTTGAAGTTGTCATTAACCTGCGAGAGTTCATCCACCTTTCCCAAGCCTCGCTTGGTCTGGTTTATCCTCGCATCCAATTTTCCACAATTTTCCACATTACGACCTTCCCGCACATCGGGCAAGGTCACACCTTCCATTCCAATCATATTTTAAGCAATATTAAAAATTAATGAGGCTAGTCAAGAGTAGTACAAGTCCCGGCGCTCATTAACCGCGAGCACGGCTATTCGAATAGTTTAGTTTACTCACACTGCAGTGGATGTACGCTTTTAATCCCGCACTCCGTGACGCACCCAACACATGAGACTTGTCACGGCCCGGTTTTTCAGTTACCCTCGCATGGCGGCACCCGCTCCAAGGACTATGAATCCCCATTGCACCCCCGGCGCCACATTCCTACCTCGAGCCGGTTGTGAGAGGAGTCCTGGCGCTCCCGAGATCTTGGGGGGTTACATAATATATACTTAGGGTGCATTTTAAGTTTTTTCCGGCGTTCAACAGATCGACCCAAGCGATCTAAACCACAACACTTCATCAACACATCAACGAATATCCAGATCCTACCATGTCTGGGGTGCCACCCGACGAGAATTTCCTAGTCCACCGGGTCATACCCCACTCGAGAAATGCGGTCGTACTCTGTTCGTTTCTCGCATAGCTTCTTGACTCGGTCCTTAATTGACCAGGGTCGGCGGCTTACCGTTCCTAGAACCACCCATATTCTATTCATGCCGCCCCAGTCGAAATAGTTTTGTTTTATTAAGTTTTTGGTTTTCGCAAAGGTTTTAATGTTGCGGGTGGCGCTTATGTCTCCACCCGTCTCCGACAATCACTCCCACTGGGTGATCGCCACATCCACATCCATAGCCATATATCATAAGTATGGAGTGTACAAACGTCTACACATATGCAACACTAAGCAGTATAGATAATTAACCGCGCATAAATAATAGACTCAGGTAACAAAGGTGTATAAGTACGTAAAGGTAAACAATATCAAATGTAGGGCTTAAACAAATGTAGGTACGTGTTTTATAATTAGCATGCAATTTTATTTGTAATCAACACATTTTAATAAAAAAATAGGATCAACATGTTCGAGGAAGGGGGCGTAGTGACTTGCCTTTCTTTAGGTTCGTATAATCCTCGAGAAATCCGCAACAGTTAGAATAACCGGAATATCCACGATCAAAGAATAACCAGAAAACCCGAACGTCCGACCAACGACCGAAGAAAACCTCACAAAATCCTAAAAATAAAATAAAATAATATTCAATACAAACTAATGGTGCCAATAAATAGATCTCGATTTTAGAGAGATGATGAAAGTTGATCGGAGTTACGGTTAGAGAGATACGAATTTTGGAAGATTAATGGACTTTATGGAATGTGGAAATGCATTTATTCCTTGGCTGTGGGAGTGAGCAGAGGGAGGTATATTGGACTTTCTTTTGAGTGAGCTTGAGTGTGTAGAGGGATATATCATGGACTTTTGGTAAAGAGGCAGACCGTTGGTGGGCTTCGGCTCAATGGAAAATGAGGGACTCCATACAGACTTTTTGGACGGCAGCCCAAAGAATGCAGAGGAAGAAAATATAGGCTTTATTTTTTTTTAACTGAATAGGATCCATGGAGAGAGAGTCAAAGGTGTGGGTCCCACCCTTTTTTTCTTTCTTTTCTTTCCTCCTCTCTCCTTCTCTTGTTCCTATCTCTTCCTGCTTCTTCTCCTTCTCTTCCTTTTCTCTGCTTCTTCTTCCTCTCGTTCTCTGTCTCTCTCTCTCACACAGGGCTGGTAGAAGGGGAGGAGGGGCGCGGCTGGCGGCGGCGGCTGGCGGTGGCCGGCTGGGGGGCGGCGCAGGCAGCTGGGGCGGCGAGGCGACAAGTGGGGGCGGCGGCCGGCCGGGGCATGGTGGTGGCGAGCGTGGCCGCACGTCGCGGTGACCGGCCGGGGAGGCGGCGCCGGCAGCTGGGGCGGTGGCCGGCCGGGGATGCGGCGCCGGCAGCTGGGGCGGCGGCGACCTCGGGCAGGGGAGGGCGGCGTGCGGCGGCGGCCTGTGGCGCTGGCGCGCGCGCGCGGCGGCCTGGCACGGCGCGCTGTCGGCGGCCTGGCGCAGGCGCGTGCGCGGCGGCCGGTGGCAGGGGCGGCGCACGGCTCGCGGGCGCCGTCGACCGGGGTGGACCACACCGGCAGTGGCTCGGCACGCGGGGTGTGTTGGAAACAGCCTAGAACCCAAGAACAAAACTCTCTTTCTCTCACGCACAAGAATGGCTGGAGGTTGAAGATGAACAGTAGAGTTTCGGCGACGAACGCCGTGGAGCCGATCGCTCCTGTATCTTGGCTTTATTACTCACTGGAACTTCACTCTCTCAACAATGCAGGAGTACAGGGGCTACTTACAGACCAGAAACACACCAGGAGCTAAGCCTCCATGCCGGCCGTTGCGCCACGTTCCGCAGGACCTGCTCAACGTCGCCGTGAGCCACACGCTCGCCCGGACGACGCGGCTGCTCCGCTGAACCAGACGCCACACACACCTTGCCCTCCAACGACTAGATCAACATTGCAACGGCCATGCAAACAACCATGCAGCAGCCATGCACTCGCGATCACGACTCAATCAAACTAACAGAACGCACACGACGCACACAGACACACACATGCAGCAGAACACACACGCCACAAACATACTGTGGCAAGTTTATTTCTAACAGGGTGCGGCCTGGCGCGGGGCAGCGGTCGGGCTCGGCGGCGCGGGCGGCACCGACAGGGGCGACGGCCATGGAAGCTTGAGGTGGAGGAGAGGCAGCGGCAGTGGGTAAAAGACGACGGCTTTTATAGCCGTCGCGGCCGGCCGCGACGAGGGTGGCTTGGCGAGCTCGGTCGAGCGGGGCCAGCTGCCCTGTTCGGCAGTCGTCGTCGGCAGTGCGGCACGGGAGAGCGAGGACAACGTCGGTGCTGGATGGGGTGGACGCGGCGCTTGCTTTCGGCATGGACGGCTGCCTCTGTGCTTTCTTGGCGTGGTGCAACGGAGCACTGGACAGGGAGCACTTGCTTCTGTTTTCTCCTCTTCCTCCACTGTTTCATTCTGTTGCTGCTTGCTAGGCCTGCTCGGCGAGCGGCGTGGAGCGGTGCCTAACTTCAGCGGAGAAAGCGGAGGCGGTGCCTAACCGCGGGGTTTGCAGCTTAACACCGAGGAGACAGTGAGGCAGAGGAACAGCACAGGTGCATGCACGGGAATAGGTTGCTTGCTTGTCTCAGTGAAGAAAAGGAGTGCATGCATGCCTGTCGCAAGCTATTTTGCCATGTAGGTTGTAGACCATCTTGCACTTGTACAAGAATTGTAATTGGATTGTGGATCCTGATAATTTTGTTTGGGATTTTTGTATTTAAATTTGTAGCTGGACTGTATATATGGACTTTTGAATTAAATTTGGATGTCGTGGTTGGATTGTATAAATGGGACAATTGATTTTGGGGTTAAATCGTGTAAATGGGTTATTCACAAGTTGTTGGATTTTTAGTTTGAATCCAAGTGAAACAATCTAATTTATTTCGGTCGTTCAGTCGCTTGAGAATTAGATTTAGGATTTTTTGCGAGCGCTCTGACGGTACCGTAAAATGACCTTCTAGGACGACGTATGGCATTTAAATCCAATCGTCGCGGTGGGAAAAGAATTGGGGATGTTTGAACTGACGTGCGATAGATAAATACGCCGATCGATTCCAAATATCCGAGGGACTTATCGAGTTTGAATCGATGAAGTGGTTTTTCCGTAGGATTTCCGAGAGTTTGAGGGGGAGATAACACTGCGAAGGGAGGAATTTCGGGACTTTAATTTGATTGGCACCGAAATGATTAAATAGGACAGACGGAGAGGATAAAGAAAGGAAGGACGTCGAACAGAGGACGACCTCTTTAGAGATAAGATTTAATCGAGATCTTTTGGCACCAAACCTAAACACACACAAACAAACAATAAATACTAACATGCAGCTAAAATTATGCCTGAGGACTAGACTTTATCTGAGGAGATCATATCTTAGAAAATAGCCTATTAGGGATTTATATTTCTCAATCAAGGTTTATAGTAAATACTTTACCAATAGATATTATTTTGCAATTAGTTTTCCGAAGGTAGACTCTGCAAGGTTCATAGAAAATAATCAAGCTATATTTCTTTAGTAAAATAGTATTTGTTTTAATAAGCTATCCCATATAGGGTTTTATCAAAACGGTGTTACATATATATATATATATAGCTTTACTCATAAAGTAAATATGCCCGAGGGTTTTTAATATATAGCGAAGGGTTTTTCGAAAATAGTTGGCATATGCCAAGATTAGGATATCTCATATTCATAGTTCCTTGAATAAATAATATTTGAAATTAAATACCGACCTATCCTCAGACATTTGTCTATTGGCCCACACATAAAGGAAAAACGACAGATCGAAATAAATTAATCCCGGCATGAATGTATTTTGAAAAAAGATTTTTGATTATTCTGAATTTTTATTTCAAGCCGAAATTTTCAGGGTGTTATAGCCTAGACCGGGATAATTGTCGTTGTCGCATAGGGATAGAGCTCATTTAAGTCAATTATATCTATTAATTAGGATATTGACAACGGTTTGAATTAGAGATATGACAAGAGTCCGTCAGGAGGACTTGTTTGTTTATCTTTAGGAAGGTTTGAGTCGTGTCCGTGATGGACAAGTTTTGTATTCTAGGTATAAATATAAACCCGAGGTCATTTTAAAAAAACAACAACACACATTCAATACAACTTTCGGCGCATCGCCACCTTTTCCTTTTAAGTTTCGACAAGTTCTTGCTTCAAGTCGAGGCATCGGCTACGATCTCTCGACAAGAGGTAACTTGTCCTGATGGTTTGCATTATCGGGGCTCTTATATCGTTTTAGATGTATTAATCTTGTTCTTGTAAGTATATCTTAGTCAATCTAGTTTAGTATCTCGATTTCGTCGTATCGGCTGAGATTTGTTTTAGGTTTGTGCTGGTATCGGCTAAGTCGTCCTACTAGATTAGATTAGCTAAGGTATCCACCATCCCGAAAAGTGGTTAATTACTTGATTGTTTAGATCTTATGCTTCTTTGCATACTTTGTGATGCATCATCCCTAGTCATGCCTAGAATCATAAGAACTAACGTGGAATTAATCATAATTAAGGATAGTATCAGAGTTTCAGCCGATCTTACCTAATATACATGATAATGCATACTTTTTAACTTGCTTTTCTGTATATTTACCACTTATATAGACAGGTCACCCTATATAAATATTTCAAGTCTTAATCAATCTTGGCCAGATCATTATATATGGGGATTGGTCATTATTTGGTATATTTATCTAGATTGATTTATATATAAGTTTGTATTGGGAGAATAGCCGATACATTATCTTTTATACTCTAAATACTCGATTATCGGCTATTTCCATAATACTGTCCAAAACAAGATTATTAAAAACAGATAAGACAGAATTACAGCCGATAAGCCATATTTAGGGTTTCGCTTTGATTAATTCATTACAGGAACAACGGATTTGGTCTAACTGCATCGGCTAACACTCGACGATATGACATTGGCTTGATCAAGCCGATCGATTATCGGCCACTTGACTTTATTTGTTGTTTCCTTGCTGGTTGCGGAATCAAACCAGCTGCCACACTCTTGACACTCGAGGCAAGTTTTGGACCTAGACTGGAGTTCAGAAAATCTCCCAGGCCGCCGTGTTTCTTATCACACACTCTTCTCATAAAGTATTTACATGCATATATATTTTTTTGGGTTAAGTGTGCTTTTCAAGTGGCATTTAGGGTGAATCATAATATTTGCGAATTAATGTGTTTCAATAAGCTAGGACATAGGTCCAGATGAGTTTATCAACTTATTTTCATCTATTTTGACTCTTGGTCCCTTTCGATTTAATTCATTGCTCATGAATCCTATTATGCAATGCTAGTAACATCCCAAAAAACACATAAAAGAATTCAAGTCACTAAATACACTATGCAGATGCCAGCACACACCAAGATTTATTTTTTAAGTTTTGTTTTTATTTTAGGTTAGAAGGGAAACGTTTCAAATTATTCACAAATTTTCATATACACACTAGCTACATTAGACCACCTAGGTCTTTAGTTGGAAACTTTTAGTATTTCTATTTAACAAAAACATTTTTCGACATTTTCGGATGCAAAATTTGAAATTCAAATTTTGGGTATGTTACATTTCGGAACTCAACCACTAATTTGAATGATACCAACGGTTAGGCCTTTTCTAGAGCACTTAGCCCATATAGTTCCATGGAAAGGATTGGTGCGTCTAGCTAGACATATATGCTAACATTTGATAGCATGTCGAGACAGGTGCATGCGTACTTAATCATTCCATGAAACCGTCTTCTTACAATCCACCATCCAAATAGAAAGTGACCAATAGATACAACGAAGGACATAGCTATTTATTTGAATTATTTAAATGCATGCATGCATGCCATGAGAACCTCATCACTCTCTGGTCATGAGGAACGCATCTCTAGCAACCAAAGATGACAAATATGAATATAATTAGCCTCATTGTTGATCCATGAAGCTCTCCCTGCCCCTCTCTCTCTCTCTATATATAAATAAAATATGAGCATCACGGTAAGGAAAGTCATCTTAAATCCACACCAGTTACGCTCAATAGAAACGGTGCTAATGGCCCAGAACAAGACCATTGCGGTGGCTCTGCTCCTTGCCACCCTTGTGGCGGTGGTTGCGGTACTACGAGCAACCGAAGAGGAGGATTTTTTTCAAGCTGGGTGCTCATAGCATTGTAGCTAGAAGGAACAAAAGGACACCATCGACCACAAGCACTGTGTAGACATCTGCATCATCACGAACAAGGAGCTTTCTGGGACCTTGGAAAGAGGAATAAAGCCCACTATGGAACAATTCAGCGCTTTGTGCAATGAGGGGTGTAGCAAAGATTTTAAGGAGGATCCTGTCTTCAATCACCAACAAGAAGTGCGTAGACAGTTGCATCGTCGATGCTAAGGAACTCAAGGGACACCTTAGCGAAACGGGACGCTTCTAGTGTTCCCACACGTGCATGATTGTGTCGAGCTGCACATCTGTCCCTTCATTCATGATCGAGTGACGATACCCATTAATGGTTCTCACCTAACAGTCGGCCTTGTATTACATTGTCCCGTTGTTCCTTTTGCCTCTTCAGTTGTTTCATTATTTGGTGTTCATAACTTCTATGTGATTGATCTGGTATGTTGTTCTTCCCAATGTTACTAGAAACATTTGTTATCTTTAACTGATTAAATAATTTCAATTGTGCTTTGGCTTTTAACATTCATTAATATACGGTTTCGTATTCCACATTAAGTACGTGTAATGTTAATACATAAATATAGTTCATGCTTCCTTCCGCGCGTCCGATGCATGCCCTGTGATCATGCTCTCATGGAAAACGCAACAACTAAGGCACCATGATACACATGCATCTATTCCTAGTCCTACTGCTCCAAGAGAGGCAAAGAGAACACAAAAGACATGCGGACACGCTAAACTCTTCCTAACAAATCTAATTATCCGATTTCAAGGCACATTGCTTTTGAATAGCTACAAACCAGTACCCTCAGTGATGATATTATACATGTTTCTCTAGCGTATAAACTTAGGACTCTCTTATGCACAACTAAAAATAATAATTTATGAGAAAAATTGTTACATGTATATTATTCACAGTTTACAAGCCAAGACTGCAAAACATGCTATGAATTAAAAAAAACCCTAAAATCTATTCTAAAATTAAATTTTGTTACAAATGATAAACCAACAAACAGAAGATGAAAACGAGTATGCCTGCCATGAACTAGAATGAAACTGTAGTTTTGCATGGCTATTCCAATGATTTGTTCGGTATGGGTTGATGACGAATTCAGTGTGCCAGCTAGAGAAATATAAGTATTCATAGAGATGCCCTATAATTCCAAAAGGGACAAGATCACAATATGGACCATGTGTAGTAATAGTATGATGCAAACACGTCTGCTCACGGCATTGTCAATCTTCAGTCTTATGATGCCACCACAAAATATTACCGTATTAGTGTATTATATTTAGACCAAAGATAGGCAGAAATTTTATATTATTTTTAACTCATTTTACATTGCGGGAATTTCAAGGATTTCACATGTTTTGACCTAAGAGGAGAGTAAATAGCATGGTGGAAAATAAACCAGCAACGGCAGCAATAAGATGCAGTAAAACACACATGAACTCCATATAGCTCACTTCATATATAAAGCATTTCCATTCATCCACATCACGTAAACCTTACTACTCTTTTCTTTAGCTAGAGCACTACTAGAGCATTGAAATTAATTTGCCTTGCGATCGATATGGATCTCAATCAATGGTCACGAGCACTTTCACTGTCTTCCTATTCTGTCGGCTGCCTATCCAATTCTTTCCTCCTGCTACAGTTTCTTTCTGCAAAAGGCTCTGCTGCTTCGTGTTTTTTCATCAGGATTTCAGAATTCAGGTTGAGCAGCACAACTCCATTCCTTTTACTATTCCTACTCTCTCTATTTCATACTATACACTTTGATTTTTTTTCAAACTTTTTAATTTAACTAAACTTATAGAAAAAACATATCAATATTTTTGACACCAAGCAAATATATTATTAAAATATATTCAACGTTATATTTAATAGAACTAATTTGGAATCGTAAGAGTTACTATATTTTTCTATAAATTTAATCAAACTTATAAAAATTAAAACATGTGAAACGGATGGGGTACCTTTTCACTAGTAGTATATCCTGTCACAAACACTGGTCATCTACTAATCAACAACTCCCATCATTAGCCAATCTTTCAATCTTATCATTCTATGGAGAAACAGAAAGAAAAAAAGAAGAACAACTTTGTTTCTGGAAAAGAATAAGATCAATTAGAGAAAGGACATTGACAGAAAGTCATAATAATTTGATTATTAAATACTAGAAATTTTGGCAATCAGGCGTCGCTAGTTATGACGATGATGCAGGTGTACCGACGCTGTCTGTTGGCAACGGAGTAGTTATTTGGTACTAATCCAGCATGGAATGGATTGAATTACTTAATGAGTATTCGGTGTAGGCTAAAGCACTTGACGTTTCCTCAGGAAGAAGCAAACCTCCACAAATAAAGCTCACGGTCGCTTGTAACTTGGGTGACCGTTTAATCGAGAGAATGTAACATATATATATACAATTATAAGGTGATATATTAAGTTTATAAATCAACCGGATACATATCGATGTAGATACTGGAATGAACTCCATTATTAGTAAAAAAGAATAAGTTTACAGATGTTGTATGTTTTGTGTTGCTATGACCAATGTTCATTACTTTTACACACAGATGCCTCGGTCTCACATTCTCACGCTCTCCACTTCAAATTATTTCAAATTATTTACCAAGTTACTGAAACGGATTATTTGCTTCACGTCTTAAAAGAATACATTTTTTTTAAAAAAAGTCTTATATTGTATTACTTATATTACTTCGATCACATGTTTCAAATTATATGTTAAGTTCATTTATTAAAACATTTAATTTTTTATAATTAAACAGATAATCTATAGTAGCAATCTATTTAATATGGTTAAGAGATATTTGTAACCTGATTTTCGGAGAGAATACTAATATATCAGTAGCATAGCATGAACCAATTAATTAAGTACAATCTTCAAAGTTGAAGATTAAACTTTGATTTGAAAAAAAAAAACATATGAACTGTAGTTTACTAATTCTATTAGATTTTTTATATGGTCCTTTGAAACAAAGGATTGGTAATTATTAAATCCTATAAAATTCCTAAGAAATATCTTCATCTATATAAGTTTTGGAGGTTTTTTAACATGAGGTCTAATCTCATAAAATGTTTTCTATGAGCCTATCTCCAATCCCATTTCTACGTTTTTTTACTAAGGTTTAATCAAACGATTATTTCTGAATTTTTTTTTATAATCTTTTTGTTTTGTACTTAAATTTTTATTAAAATTATTTTTTTTTCAATCATGTGTTTCAAAGAACCTAATAATGAAGGTGGATACCTATAGACTTTTTACTCTGCTTGTCCATCCTCACGGCTGCCAAAGATGAACTTTCCAGCTCTGCAGAAAAAGGCAGTGTTCATCGGAAGAGCTCCATGGCATTTTCTACTTCTTTTTATTCAGTCACCACTTGCAGACACAGTAGTAGTATTTAGTAGTACTCGTCAAGAACCTATGATCTCTCTCCAGGACATATATAAATAAATACTACATCTAATGACAATGGTTGTCCCGTCTGACTTCACTACATCTATATGGATATCCATTGATTTCACCTCACTGTATTCCTTATGTTGAGAGTACCATATCAAACATCAGCAAATATCTATATTCTTAAATACTTTCCATGCTAAGTGCCAAGGCACAGCAACAGCTATATCACATGAGACAGTTCATCTATCCTCTTAACATAAATTATGTTCTTCTAACTTTACCATAGAAGGTATTAGGTGATATCACATTTTCAAATGTAAAATTTGATATCTCGAGTACTAAAATTTTTAATATAAAATTTTGGCACATGCGGTTACTTTCTCAATTACTATATAATTTCTTTTTTCTTTAGTTTTGCCTAACACTGCAAGTGAAATCACAGGGCTAAAAAATACAATAATATATGTTGACACGTAGGTCGAGATTTTCCTGCATGCCATTCTCTCGTACAATGATATTTTGCAACAACTCACCACCTATCTCTACAATGGTATTTTCTAAATTCTCTCTTTTTACTAACGCAAAATTGTGTTTTTTACCAATATAAATGAAGGAGGAAAACAAATATGCAACAGTACAAGAGCAAGAGCTTAAAGAAGATTATGTGTGTGCATGGGAGTTAATACAATAATCCTTGTGACTTTCCTCTGTTGCAACCTCCCTCCCTGAGATTCCAATCTTCCCTCTCACCACCAAACCATTAAAGGCACAGCAGCTCAGCTTTCTCCTCTCCTCTGCTCTGCTTCCTCCTGAGTCCTGATGCTTTTCATGGTGGAGATGGCAAGAAGCTTCCCTCTTCCTCCTCCTCCCCAAAGGTGCAATGCCTTTTAAGGGGCAATAATGCTCTCGCCTTGCATCTTTCTGGTTTAGCTTCTCCCTCTCTCGTGTCCTAGATTTCTTGGTTCTTCTTGGTAACGCCTCTGCTGCGGTGCGGCGGCGGAAAATGGCGGCGGAGCTACTGCTGAAGCTGGTCGTCGGGCTCTGCTTCTGGGCCGTCTTCTGGCTCGGCGGCGCCGCCACCGTCAGCACCAACGCCGGCGGCGAGGCGGCGGCGGCGGCGGTGGTGGACGGGCGGTCCGCCATTGCTGTGACGGACGAGGACTTCGTGTGCACGACGCTGGATTGGTGGCCGCCGGACAAGTGCGACTACGGCACCTGCAGCTGGGGACTCGCCACCCTCCTCAACATGGTCAGTGTTTTTCTCTTTTTTTTTCCGATTTCATGTTAATTTGTTTCGTGTGACGTATTAGTATGTTTGGAAAAGTTTTTCAAATTTGAGTTCCAGAATTGACAGTAATTTATTATAATCAAGTATATCATCTCGTTGCGATGCGATTCCGTAGAACATGGACGTGGTTTTCAAGGATGTTTCTTGTGCAAATGCATTTCTTTTTTATGTAGTCGGCAACGGTTTGGTTTGGATCTTTTTGGGAGCTGTGTTGGATAGGAATTTGACGGCCTAGGGAGTTTCATGGACCTATAATTTTGTCGGTCCATTTGCATTTCCATTTGCATCACAACCTTTTCCTACCAATCATGTGCAAATGTAAAGCCTACTACCTTAAAAAATGTTTGTGTTAGGTTTTTATGAAAAGAGGAACACAGTGGTAGGAAAGGTAGCAACAGTAGTTTATTTTGTTGCGTGCCTCTTCAACTCAACTGTGGTTTTTTTTAAAAAAAAAAAAAGAAGAAGAAGGAGGAGGAGGAGAAGAAGAAGAAACAATAACTCAACTGTGCTAGCTTGGTAGTTGGAATTCTTTGGTTGCTACCTTGCAAAAGTGTACAATAATGATGGTCATGAGCACGGGTGATTATCTGATTGACACAGGTCTTTAATGTTTTCCTCCGCAGGATCTTTCAAACAAAATCCTGTTGAATGCCGTCAAAGGTAAGCTACTACATGATCATCACTTTCAATTGCATGAATGCTGTCTTACTGTCCAATCAAAAGAAGAAGAAAATTTTGAGGTCCATATCATGCTTCAAGAATCTTTCAAAATAAAAATTAAACATGAGACAAGCAAGCTCAAGAAGTTGACCGGCAAAACGATTTCCTGTCTTTGCTGGGAATTTTTCAGAGCCATCCATTTTCAATCTGACAATGGCAATTCGCAGTTAGTACAATGGTCAAGTGACGGCAGCTAATTCATTTTGCAGCATTCTCACCTCTGAAGCTTAGGCTGGGAGGATCCTTGCAGGATGTGTTGATATATGACACCGGCGATCCTCGGCAGCCGTGCACTCCGTTCACGAAGAACTCGTCGGCCATGTTCGGTTTCACTCAAGGTTGCCTGCCGTTGCATAGATGGGACGAGCTCAATGCATTTTTCCAAAAATCAGGGTACTTTCAGTGTATTTAGCTCGATTCAGCCTCAAAAAAGCAATGTTTCGTTTGGACTTTTGATTAGTAACTTGTTACTTGATGAATGCAGAGCAAAAATTATCTTTGGACTGAATGCTCTGAATGGTAGGGTTCCAATGTCTGATGGTTCTTTAGGAGGGCCATGGAATTACACCAATGCGGCTTCCTTCATTCGCTACACTGTCAGCAAGGGCTATGATATCCATGGATGGGAGCTCGGTATGTTCTTGTGAGCTATCTTAGATTAAAGAACTTCTCTCTCTTTTGCAATGGTATTATTCTCAAGCTACTTTAGGTTAGGAAAAGAAATCTGATAGGTTGGCAGGAATGAGTCCAGACAAGTATGTCGACATCGATTTAGATAGTGTTGAGCTATCTATTAGTATAACGATCATAGATGATGCTTTTACTGGCTTTTCACGCGTCAATCTACAAAAGGGAATACTTTCATGTCATGTTCTTTGCTTTCCAAAGTTTTGCTTAAAGAGCAATTTATATCCGAATAATACTTTTGTACTAGCATTCTAGGAACTCAAACATACAGTCCTTGTTTTTAAAAAAAAAATCCTTTTGTCTAAAAGAAAACATACTGTCCTTGTAGGAAATGAACTCAGTGGCAGTGGAGTTGGAGCTCGAGTTGATGCAGACCAATATGCACAAGATGTTCTAGCTCTGAAACAAATCATTGACAGCTCCTACCAAGGCCATGCATCAAAGCCACTGGTGATCGCACCGGGAGGTTTCTTTGATGCAGCCTGGTTCACTGAGCTCATCAGCAGAACAAAGCCAAACCAAATGGATGTGATGACTCACCACATCTACAATCTAGGCCCTGGTATGATCCCTGTCACTGACCGTGAATTCAGTACATGAGCTCAAAGCTAGGAATCTGCTTAAATGGACAAATTTCTGCATATTTCAGGCGTTGACACGCATCTGATTGATAAAATTCTTGACCCGTCTTACCTCGATGGCGAGGCCGGCACATTCAGCAGTCTCCAGGGGATACTGAAGTCTGCAGGGACGTCCACCGTCGCATGGGTCGGCGAGGCAGGAGGTGCTTACAACAGTGGTCACCACCTTGTAACTGATGCTTTTGTGTTCAGCTTCTGGTAAAGATTTTGCAGCAGCATTTTCTTCTGAAGTTATCCTCTGAAGAAGCCATTACTGATTAGGCTTTAACAATTTTTCAGGTACTTGGATCAGCTAGGAATGTCATCTAAGTATGACACAAAGACCTACTGCAGACAGACCTTGATTGGAGGGAACTATGGTCTGCTCAACACAACAACGTTTGAACCAAATCCTGATTACTACAGGTAAATACATCTGCATGCCTAATTTTTTTCTTGGAAAGGTTTTACCTAATGTGGAAGTACTTCATTGGAACATAATTGTCCTATGCTGGATCATAAATAACAATACTTAATCATCCATGGTGATGAACTGGCGCCATAAACTTATTAGAATTAATGGGGGCATATGCCCTACATGTGCAGAATATATTCCTGCTATTAGAATCTTTTCTTTCCGGGAACAACCAATTATAAGAATCTGACAGCACATACCTAATATAACCAAGCTAAAGATTGGTTCCACTGCATTCAAATCTTATAGCAAGCTAAAGATTGTTTCCACTGCATTCAGTCTTATAGTGTTTTCTTTCAAAAAAAAAATCTTATAGAGTGAAACAGGGTACCAAGGTCACCATCTTCATCCAACTTTTCTGCCTTTCTCTTTCAGCGCTTTACTATGGAACCGCCTCATGGGAACCAAGGTTCTCTCGACAACATTCAACGGCACCAACAAGATCCGCGCTTATGCACATTGCGCAAGAGATTCAGTAAGTAGTATAACATGCAATTCAAACAAACAAAGAAGGAGATCCCCTTTATCCGTCTGCGACAAAGCGTATCAGCTAACTGAACACTACCAAATTTCCTCTGAATTTTCAGGGTGGGATCACTCTACTCCTGATCAACCTCAGTGGCAACAACACAAACCATATCTACGTGACGAGCGAAGGCGTGCAACCTTACAGTACAAAGGAGGAGGGCCGCAGAAGGTTCGGACGCGTCCCGGGGCTCGGCAAAGAAGCTCAGCTCATCAGAGAAGAGTACCATCTCACCCCCAAAGATGGGAGCCTGCAGAGCCAGCATGTGGT
This sequence comes from Oryza punctata, assembly GCA_000573905.2. Classification (NCBI taxonomy): domain Eukaryota; kingdom Viridiplantae; phylum Streptophyta; class Magnoliopsida; order Poales; family Poaceae; genus Oryza; species Oryza punctata. The sequence goes on from CM002489.2 coordinate 40,674,632, forward strand.
GCTGAATGGCAATGTGTTGGCACCTGATGCCAATGGAGAGATCCCTAAGCTGGAGCCTGTGCAGGTGGAGGGAACACAGCCCATAACAGTGGCTCCTTACTCCATTGTGTTTGCTCATATTCCCAGCTTCTATGCTCCTGCCTGTAGGTAGATATTGTTGATTTTTGATTGGTTTTTGTGTGAATTTGGGATGATGTTTATTATCTTCATAGATTTAGAGTAATTGTGGGTGAGAGGCAAAGCATGCTCACCTGCTGCAAAATGAAGTAAGTTGTAAGGCTGAAAGCTCTGTGATTTGCCATTCTTTTAGGTGGAAAAAGGGTTAAGGAAATGTATGAACAAAAGGATGTGAATTGAAAAGAAGAAAATAATAGTAAGTTCCAATTTGATCCATGTCCCTCTCGTTTGGGTGGAGAAATGGGAATCACCTTGATGCGGTGTCAGCGCAAGCTTGGAACTCGATGGACCGGTTTGAAAACACCCCTAGGTTATTCATACTTAATCTGAGCCATCCATATTTGATCTCACGACTTGGGATGTGCACATCAAGCATCATCACAATTCAACATGTGAAATCGGTGCACATCGGCAAAATTTGGAGTTTTTGTCTCTACAATAGGGGACAAGATCCACTAAATTACATTGACAGGCTCACGGCGAGATGAGCAAAAGATTCAGTCATGCATCATAACAAACTACTGGGGTTGAGGCATGTGGAATTGTGAACTACAGTACAGAAGAAAGCAGAAGGATGAACGCCAGTACAGAAGAAAGCAGAAGGATGAACGCCCGTTCTTCTGTTGCATTGCATGTCCTATTGATTATGCACAGTTATGTTCAGCAACCGAAACCAGAGATATGCACGGGCCACTAGTCAATAGGCACTTCCACCTCCATCTTTAGGCCAGGATGATCTATAATCTGGAAACATAGGGAAAAAGAAGTTTCATAACTTGTCTAGAAACACCTGCATAGCTGCTTTTAGTGTGTTGATGCAATAAAAAAACTGCCCCAGGAGCCCTAATTGAACAGTATATGCAGCACGCAAAGAAGAATAGTACTATATGGTAAGCTGTGGTAAATTGTGTCGTACCCTGGTAAAATCTTCCAAAGAGAGCGTGCAATCCCTTGTGTATCCAGCTTCTTCCAGTACATTTGTTATTACTTGCTGAAAGGTATCGATAAGATTTATCAATATTTAACGAAAGCATCGATAAAAGTATGCTATTATGCTTATTTCTTATGTTACTCAACAAAAAATCTTGTGCTTGTTAGATATGAGAATAACAGTTACTTGAATACGAAATGAGGAATCGGAATAGCATATACTTGTATGCCTCGACATTATGATTATGAAGCACAGAAAGAAATGGGCACCTCTCTTTGTTCCTCTGTCATGAATGACCCTGTTTGGTCCCGCAAAACCTCTACCAGGTCTTTGAAGGTTACCTTCCCCTTGCCATCAATGTCATACACCTTGAATATCACTGGTTCATGGAAAAATGAAACCAAATCAGTACCAGGTTACCAGAGTGCTGAGGAAATCCCAGTGAACATGCACTTGTTTGAAAGACCAACAAGGAAATTATCACAGTTAGGCATTACACTCAATCTTTTGCTGAACGCTGGCCTTTGCACTGAAGGTAGAGAGGAAGGAAACAAAATCCTTGAAGTTCAGCCCATCAACCATACGCAGCAACCTCTAAAGAAAAAGAAAGGAAAACTCAATGTTAGCGAGATCGATGTTAGTGCGTACATCCAAGATCCACTCCATTCACAAAAAGAAAAAAAACGAAAAGGCGTGCAGTTTAGTGGTTGCAGTGACCTGAGTAGCACTTAAGGTCCTGAGTTCAAATCTCCATATGAGCAAATTTCAAATTGGGTTGTTTTATAGGCTAAATTTTCAATTTAAAAGGCTGCATATATCCAGTTGAATATAGAGGATGGATAAAAAGTACCCTTCTAAAAAAACAAAAAGAAAAAGAAAAAAAAGATTCAATTAACGACAACACAAATTTGGTGTTACTGTGCTAACATTTTGAAACCGCGTGTAAATATGGAATGCTAGATCTTTACGGTAAAAAAAAAACTTCAAACCCTTCTCTAAAAAACAAAAAGAAAAAGAAAAAAAAAGAAGATTCAATTGACGGCAACACAAATTTGGTGTTACTGTGCCAACATTTTGAAACTGCGTGTAAATATGGTATGCTAGATCTTTACGGTAAAAAAAAAAAAGCTTCAAACCTTCTCTAGGAGTGTCTTTTTTCCCATGAAGATTTTCCTGGTTTAGGATAATTATCATTCGGCAAAAGCATAAGATCAGGGGAGAATTCGCACTTGTGTGACCTATTTTTCCCGCGTGTTACTAGTATAGTACTCCTGTAGTTTAGTGGTTCTGTGAGCCTGTGAGGCAAGTCAGAAAAGCGACACCATTAATTAATTAATTTCTTGTGCTTGAGTGGCATTCGGCAAGGCAAACAATCATGTGCTCAACTGAGACAAAGCAGACATTTCCTTTTTTTTTTTCTTTCCTTTTTGCTTTGTTTCCATGGATGGGAATAAATAAAATCCAGAAGAAACATACAGTAAAAGTTGGTTCATCCGAAGAAGAATCGAACGAGAGGAAAGGCGATGGAAGAACCTTGGAGAGCGGGTTGAGGGAGAACTCCGGGATGGAGAGGAACTCGTCCTCGGAGATGAACCCCTTTGCGCTCCGATCCAGCTGGCAGAATCGCTCATACAGCGACACGATCTCCTGCTGCGAAACTAGCCCCCAACAACAACAACAACAACAACGACAACAATCGCGTGAGTAGAGGAATCAAAACCCAAATCGATCAGAAATTAAATCAATCAATCAGGAGCAGAGCAGGAGGTAGTTGCTTACAGAGGTAGTTGCAGTGCTCCTGCACCTCCTCGATGTCGTACTGGGTCAGCATCGACGACGCGTTCCCCATGGCCACCGCCCGCCCTTCCTACCGCGGCGAGTCAACGACGAGGCGGCGGCGGCGGTGACGATGAGCGGCCGTGCCGTGTGGGCGAAGGAGACGAAGCCAATAGAGGAGGAGAGGCGAGTATTTATCGGCCGTATATTCTTGCGATCTCGAGGACACAATCGGAGGCGACGCGACCGAGCATTACTATGTGCTTCGGTGTCAAGGACCTCATGGTTGTTATCGCCTTTATTTTTTTTACGTGGGCTTCTTCGTGGCCTGGCCCGCGCGATTTCGTCCTGGGCCCGTACCAGGCCCACCTAGCATCCTTTTCTTTTTCTTTTTCCATTTTCTTTCTCTTTTTCTTTTTTTTATAAAGAAACACAGTACAAACACAGCACGCACACCATATAAGATTGGTGTCAGTGTTATAGACAAGGCGTACCTAATAGTCTTGGTTGGGCTCGGCGGGATTCACCATATAACAAGTCTTATACGGAATCATGTACCGTACACGGAAAGTGTTTCGGGTAAGGATGTAGAAGCATAGTTCAAGTTGAAAATTACAAGAACTACTCATATTATATCCAAATTTATCTTTCTAGTTTTACTTGAATAAGAGAACATCTATAGATATAGATAGAAAACCCTTAGGAGGAGGACACACACCAAGACATGCCAACAAACACCGATATGAGAGACAAGTCTACATAGATCCAATCTGGAACCACAAGCCGCATGAGTGATCTAGCACTACTCCCAATCCCATCGAGTTCGTATTCGAGGAGGAAGACTACCCTATCGTCGATTACGTGTGGAGAGCCTTGCTGCCAAATCGACAACAACTAGATTAGGTTATCCCAAATGTTGTACTCAAGTGATACTGATATATAAGAGTAACACTGGTTTCGGCTAACAGGAGTAGGGTTACCTGTCAGATACGAGGGCCCAAACCTGTATAAAAATCATTGTCTCCATCTCTTTTACCTCAATCTCGCGTACATATTAGCACCAACGATCTTCATACCATGCAAATACCGTAGTCGCGATCTACGACGTCGACAACTGGACCAATATATCTTGAGATTGACAAAGTTATTTCGTTGTTAACGGGTACATCGTCTATCACTAAAAAAAATAATTAGCCGTAAATATGAGTACCCGTGTTAGATTTGAACTTGTATAGATTGGTTCCACCACCAAAAAAAACCTAACCTACTGAGCTCCCTTCGCCACCTAGCGTCGTCCTCATCACTGTATTTTTAATGTCTATTTTTTCTTTAAAAAAATTGCAAACATATAAACTTCTTGTGTGTTTGAATTTACATTTGACAACCGCGGAAGGGACTTGAAAAACTTTCGAGATGACTCCCGTCTATCAACGTGCACAACAATATTAAGATGAGAAAAATATGCACATAAACTGCAGATGAAAACCATCTGGTCACTTTATACAAGCCGTACATCAGCTGAAGTTCACGATGCCTCAGGGCTCAAAGCAGACAGAAACTGAAAACGCGGAAAGTTACAAATTACAAAACCTACTCGACAAAATTAAATCGTAGAGATAGTGTCCCACTACCACCAAAGCAACATTATTTGCAGAGGTTCTTTTTCTTTTTCAGCCCACATGATCCCGTGGTCTAGTTATTATTCGAAAATCTCCGTCCTCAAATTTGATCGAATTTTTCTCTCTCCTAGAAGAGCTTGAATAGCAATCCTCCGTGCGTGGCGAAGAATGGTGCGAACACCAGCGACTCGACGGCCATGAGCTTGATGAGGATGTTCAGCGACGGGCCCGACGTGTCCTTGAGCGGGTCGCCGATGGTGTCGCCGATCACCGCCGCCTTGTGGCAGTCCGATCCCTTGGGCCCCAGCGACCTCGCGTGCTCACTCGCGCCAGCCTGAAACATTCCATTCCATTCCATTCATTCATTCGCATCAAGAAACAGATTGATTGATGATGCGATTGGGCAATTGACGATGCAAGAACATTGAGTAATAGATGCAAGAATCGTCGTCACCTCGATGTATTTCTTTGCGTTGTCCCATGCACCACCGGTGTTCGATGCAGAGATGGCGACCTGTAAAAATGTCAGGTCAGGTGAATCAGTCACTCAGTGACACGATCTTTTGTGGAATGGGAGCTTTGGGGGAGAGTGCAGACCTGTACGCCGGAGACGAGAGCGCCGGCGAGGACGCCGGAGAGGGTCTGGACGCCGAAGAGCGTGCCGACGATGAGCGGCGTGAGCATGACGAGGGCGCCGGGAGGGATCATCTGCTTGATGGAGGCGTCGGTGGAGATCTTGACGCAGTTGGCGTAGTCCGGCTTGCCGGTGCCCTCCATCAGCCCAGGGATGGTGTTGAACTGCCGACGGACCTCCTCCACCATCTTCAGCGCCGCGCTGCCGACGCTCTTCATCGTCATGGCGGAGAACCAGTACGGGAGCATCGCTCCGACGATCAATCCGATGATCACCTTGGGGGACAGGACGTCGACCACCTTCACTCCGGCTCGGCTGACGAAAGCGCCGAACAGTGCAAGGGACACCAGCGCTGCTGATCCAATGGCAAACCCCTGAAAATGAACAGTGCAATGTTTAGGTATGCCACTATGCAAGTATGGTTTCACATAGCCAAATATGCTCAGTTTAAGCTTGTTCCTATCTGAGTAGGCAACAAAGGATTTGTCGAAATGATTATTACCTTTCCAATAGCAGCAGTTGTGTTTCCAGCAGCGTCAAGAGCGTCGGTTCTCTCACGGATTCTGTGGCTCATCCCTGCCATCTCAGCAATACCACCGGCATTGTCGCTGATCGGACCATAAGCATCAATGGACAGTCCAGTGGCAATTGTGCTCAGCATGCCAAGGGCAGCAACTGCTATGCCGTACATGGCAGCAATAGTGAAGCTGACATAGATACCAAGAGCGATAGCGAAAATCGGAATAATAACAGACTTGTATCCTAGAGCAAGCCCAAATATGACATTGGTGGCAGCACCAGTTCTGCAGGCATCGGCGACATCCTGCACAGGGCTGCAGCGTAGAAACATGATAAAAGTTAAAAACACAGCCATCTAGCATACAAAGGATATACCACTGGTAACTCATAGAAGTTTCTTTTACCTGTATGCGTTGCTAGTGTAGTACTCTGTCACGTATCCGATGATCAGACCAGCCCATAGACCAATCGAAACACACAAGAACAACCCCCTGAAAATCAAATAGACACAATAATCAGGAGACATATATCTCATGAAACACAAGTATAGCAAGCGATAGCGAGAAAATTACCAGTTAGTGACTTCCTTCTGTTCACCAAAATTGAAGATGGTGAATTTGTATGGGAGCGCCAACCAACTAACCAGTGCAATACCAACAGTCATCAGAGCCGTAGAAATGATGAGCTGCTTCTTTAGTGACGGTTCGATTTCTTTCACAGCCTTGATCTCGAAGAAGTCAGTGGCAAAGAGAGTGGTGATCAAGCAGACAATGATGCCCATGGAGCTGACCAGCAGCGGGTAGCACATCCCGGTGAAATCATGGTTGATCCCAAAGGAAGAAATGGAAGCAACAACAAGGGCAGCACAGGAAGATTCAGCGTACGACCCGAACAGATCTGATCCCATTCCAGCAATATCACCAACGTTGTCTCCAACATTGTCAGCAATCACCTGAGAAAGAGGACAGGCAATTTCAGCTATGAAGCACACAAAAAAAAATCGATGAATAAGTATCTCTTTACTTCTTAATTAGTATGTAACTATTTTTTTACAACATTCTAACGGTTCCTTTAGATGATACAACATTCTATACTGTTGATAGCCCGAAAATAGAATTGGCAGATTTTGTTATTCTTAAGGAAAGGAAAAAAGTGGGCAACTTTATATGCCAGAAACTTACAGCAGGGTTCCGAGGATCATCTTCAGGGATGTTCCTTTCAACTTTGCCAACAAGATCAGCACCGACGTCGGCCGCCTTCGTGTAGATACCTCCACCCACTCTTCCAAACAGAGCCATTGAGGATCCACCAAGGCCATAGCCAGTGATGGACTCAAACAGACCCTCCCAATCATCACCATAGTACATCTTGAACAAGTTTATGGCAATGTAAAGCACCAGAAGCCCATTTGATGCCAGCAAGAATCCCATCACCGCTCCCGAACGGAACGCGGTGATGAAGGCCTTGCCAACACCCTTCCTTGCCTCCAGGGTGGTCCGCGCATTTGCGTACGTCGCAATCTTCATCCCAAGGAAGCCAGAAACCACGGAGGTGATGGCTCCAAGCAAGAAGGAGACGGTGCTGAACAGGGCATTGAACAGAGCAGGCTTGCACTCCTTGTCCTTGCTGTATGTGCAGGGGTGGGTCTTTGTGCTGAATCCCTCGACGGAGCCGAGGAAGAGGAAGATCACCACCGCGAATATTGACATGAAAACGCCAACATATTGGTATTCGGTGAAAAGAAACGATGTTGCTCCTGCTCATAGTAGGATTAATGTTAGATAATTACACTCAAAAGTGTTGTAACTTATCAGTAAAATTCATACTTGTGTACAACTCCTTTTACTCCCACTATATTCAACGAATTTGATATTTTCTAACTGCCGATTCGTTAAAAAAAATTTAACTTTCAGTAACATCAACTAACCAATGTAAAATGTACACATATCGAATTTTTTTTTGTGATATTGAACTATAATTATCCTCTCGGTAGTAGGTCCAGATGGGGCCCTTGACTGACTTTTTAGGGAGGAAAGTAGGCGTTCCAGTATCCTCCATGCCAGTTCAAGACCCAAAAGTGCTACACGTTTAATGGATGAACATCGATGCCATCAACTATACGTCATTAGCATCATGGCTGATCTAAAATATCGAATGTTTCAGGGTTATAACATCGACCGTGCAAAATAACATTTTGCATTCATGAATTGATGATTAACATAGGCCTATAACTAAGCGAAAAAAATTCCAACCTTGAACATATTTGTAAATTGTAATCTAAACAGTGACGACTACCATCACCATAAACGATTATTATGATTCAAACAAAAAAAAACAAGAATCGATTTTATTTTAGGTACCAAAACTCAATGGCCGTGTGCCTAACCGCAGAGGCAGGCAATGTAAATCATTTTCATTATCTAAAAAATAAGAATCATTTTTTTTTCAATTGTCCAGAACAAGTTAAGAACTACTCCTACTCCCAACAAAAAAAAATCGAAAAAATTGAAGAAAGCAAACACCACGTGTAAGCCACGTGTAAGCAAGCAACCGACGAAGCGAAAGAACTAGAGTAGTACAGTAGAAGCGAAGGCTCTGCTCTGCTCACCTTCAGCGATGGCGTTCTGTATCTCGGCGCACTTGGCGACGACGTTGTGGTCGTTGAGCCCTTCCTCCTCCTCGATCAGCGAGTCGCCGTACCCGTCCTTGCTCCTCGAGGCGCCCGGCTGCGACGGCGCCAGCTTGACGCGGGCGACCAGCACCCACTGCGCGATGGAGAATCCGATCCCGATGATGGCCGCAAGCGGGATCAGAACCTCGGTGGCGACGTCCGACAGGATCGCCATGGCCAAAACCCTCGAGCTGCTAGCAGCTGCTCTCTCTCTCTCTACCACTGTACTCTCTCTCTCTCTCTCTCTCCTCTTTCTCTCTCTGGAGATTCTTGGAGGTGAGGTCTCTTATATAGCTCTGGGTGGAGTTGCCGGGTTTGTGCGAGAGGTAGAAGACGAGCAGCGGAGAGAGTGAGGCTGAGGGAGAAGAGGAGTTCGTGGGTTGTTTTGTAATTATAAATTTTTCCAAGGGTTTACATGTAAATATTCTTGATGAAGCAAGTGGAGTGGGCTGTGATTTCTGGGCCCTTTTGCCAGGTTTCCACTGCCACGTGGGCCCGAAACGCACCTGACTGGCTAACATGTGTCTTTCGGGTCTTTGTAGGCAGAAGATAGGAATAATACATAGTCCAAGATGATAAGCATGATACTAATCCAGAATCTCACTGTCCGAATCTTTCAAATATTCGTTTCTTGCTTAGAATGTTAGATCCTTCCAACCTCAGTTGGGCGTATCATTAGGGAAATTAATTGATTGTGTGATTCGTACGAAATTCAAACGACTCAAAACAATTCATCCGGATTAAGGTGATATATAGAAGCTACAAGCTAGTATAAATTGGCTTTCTAATGGCATTATGTTCTTCTTAGATTTCTAAATTCCTCCTGAAAGGATGACGTATTTGCGAATTGCGCGATTGATGAGCTAGTAATGGAATTCTCGGCTTCCTTAAAGAATCAGACCATAACCAATGAGACTTCCCGTGTGCTACATCAACAGTTTTATGTGATAGTTGTTGTAATTAAGCGTGCCTAGCTCGCAGTAGGACGAACTAATCATATTCATATATGTGCCGAATAATTAACGCCAAACTAAACTTGACACTCGGATTTTAGGCGCCTTTATTTGTGTTCCCAGAGCACAACTTCGATTTGTCCCCGTATTTGATTATGCTTGCTAGTATTGCGTCCAGAGAGTAGTAAACAATTAATTAACTCGGTCCTCGCTGCGACAAACAGTGGTGTACTGGTGTGGTTAGAAGCTTATAAACGAAAGCTGATAGCGATTAGAAGATAATCACGCTGAGATCGACGGCGGCCATGAACGCTGCAAGTTGGGTTAAGGTGGTGTTGGGATTTAGAGATTAAATTTATAGATTAATAATAAAACTAATTACATAACTGGAAGCTAATTCGGAGATTTTCTTAAGCCTAATTAATCTATAGTTATATATTTACTGTAGCATTAAATAGGCTAACTATGAATTAATTAAGTTTAATAGATTCATCAATTAATTCAGAATTATGAAATGAGTTTTATCCTTAGTTTAAATCTAATACTTTTAATTAATGTATAACCATTCGATGTGATATAGATTAAATTTTAGTACCTCTGTGTCCACGGCCCCTAATTAGCCCGGTAAGAATGGGAGGAGAAACAGCGGTTGCTGACGTGGGACAAAGAGTCGCGGTTTCCGCTGCAGAATGGAAATTAGGCCGTGCCCGTCCTTATCCGCATCGTCTTCGGCGGCGCAGCTTTTGCTTTCGGGTGGATTCCTCGGCGACGCCGCTGGATTTGCCCGGAATACGACGGACTCGCATCGCACGGGCGGTTTTGCAGTTTGCTCCCTGTACTTGTACAGAGCCACAAAACTCAGGCTCGGTCACTGCTACTAGCAGTAGCAGTAGTAGTAAATTGAAGTGGTCACTTTCGCGGCCGAGCTCGCAGCAGCATGGCACGTCGCACGCACGCACGACACATCATCCGGCGATCGAGTGGTCTGCTGTTTTCAGTTCCCGCGGCAAGAGCAGTTTCAACGCACCGATCGATTTCAGGCTGCCAATGCGAGACTTCAGACTTCTCTCATCATATGCTGCCTGCTGGTATAGAGATAGGCTGTTGCATTTGGCTAGTGACACACTGCTGACACTAGTGATGCACAACCATATTATGTCTGGGATTGGCGTCAAAAAATCGCCTCGCGCCAACATCTGAAGGCCGGTGGGGAATCGCCTTTGCATTGCAGCGTTCGCGAAGGTATATATGTATATGGTCGATTGTCATCAGTCTCCCAGCTAATCAGGGCTGCGGTTAACCCATCATTTTGAACAATGCTGCCTCGGATTTTGTAGCGAAAGAATTAACCAAACTTAATTTCCACACCCATGAAACTGTTCGTGCAGGCAGGAGTCGATCGAGCAAACCAAGAACCCACCGGATTTTGCTTGGATGGCGACACGCACTACGAGGTGTTATTGTTTCCGCCGCGAATAGCTGAGTCGTCGTGGCATGCAGCCGCCGACTGCGAGCCGATCAGCATCATTCGGTGGTCGGGGTTTGCTACATGATTTGCAGGCAGGTCGCATGCCGATAAATTTCTGCCCATGTTGTGCTGCATGAGTGACTCAATTCCAGCCAGCGGCCAGCGATTTTCAGACGGCATTTCGTCCGAAGCTAGTATGAGTGAGTAGCTATAGCTAGCTTAGCTTGGTTTTGCTGATCACAACATGGTGATTTAATGAAGGAATTCAAGTGCAATGCATGCAGCTCGCATTTGTATAATATACTTACTGTTTTCTTAACAGCTTTCTAAATGAATTCAAGGGCAATGCAGCTTGCTTAATTAGCAGCTTATTACTCCAAGTTAAGTGCCCGACGAGGAACACTACGAAGGTCATTGGGAGGCAGCCAAAACTAGCTAGCTAAGCTCAGTTCTGAACTGGACCAAAGAGTAGAAACGTCACTGTCACCGCATAAGCTATATAAATGTTCATAAACAACTAGATCCTCTTCTACCATTTTTCAATGCTAGCTGCAAAACAAACGTATGTGATCCAGGTATCGCGAAACTAGCGGCACGAAGATCAACGACGCTTATGTACGTCACCCCTGGTCCTGTAAATCCAACAAATCACAATGCATTTCTTCTTCTTCTTCTTCTTCTTTTATTATTGATTGGCTGACTGAACTTTTGATCTCAGACCACCGAATTATTATTCCTGGTTGCTCTCTGGGACGATGCACGCTGGATATATTAGTATATACGTCTTCTCCATAACCAAAAAAGTTATTGGACTGGCTTAATGTTAGTATTATTATTGTGTGAATCCAGGGGCAGAACACACACAATCTGAGCAGTTTTGAGGGTTGTTTTGAATTGTTTACATGCCCTGACGAATTCCATTCCCCGGTGACCACTGTCCATGAAGCCATGTAGGTGTATTTTGGTCACATTTCCTTGTCAAGCATGACATGAGCTTCAACAATGAAGCCGGCGTATAACATATGCTACTAGCTAGATTATTATCGCATTATACTCCAACAGATACAGTGGGCTACACAGGTCAACCTATGTGGAAGCTCGAAACATGATCTCTCCATGCCGTGTTTTCGTTCTTCAGCAAAATACAGACGCAACACTGCAACAGGGATCTCAATGGCAATCTCAAGTAGTTCATGGCCAAAGCCCATTGGCTACCTATTGGGCTCACCAATAAAGGGGTAGGAGAGAGGGTAAATGCTAGATAGAGGGCGACTGATACGTGGGTCTTGTTAATGTTTTATTTTTCTTATAGTGCTATGTACATACCACATGAGAAGGAGATCAAGTTAATATGTCACATAGGACAAAACCATCGAGAGACTAGATATGCATTGGTTTTATCAGTTGGGGATTTTTATCAGTTGGGGATTTAGCTGTTGAGGGATGTAATAAAACTTGACCCATGGTTGAGGGCTGAAAGATGGGCTTTTTCCTTAATCTAACCGCGAGAGATTGTCTGAACCGTCCACATTGGGTTCTGTATATGTCTATATACCTGGGCCTCAGCTTCCTACAATTTATTGGATCAGGCCTTGCAGATTCTCCTGAACAAAACTTCTTCTGGCCTCTTATAGATGGGCCTAACAACTCAGCCCATCCACGTGTGTAGGCCGATAAATTAAAATACCAGCCCATACGCATGAATGGACCGAAATTTAGCCTATACCAATTGTAACTCTGAACTCTGAATTGCAGCTCCCAATCATTTTCCGGCGAAAGCGCCGGGTCAGCACAGATAGCTTTGTTTCACCTAATCTGTATAATATTCTTCTTCCTCCATTTTTTTTCTTTTCTAATTGTGTGTGTTTATCCACCACTAATGTCCTTGTGCTTGGAAAGCTGTTCCATAATCATCTCTCTAACAGTCGATTTACTCAGCGACGAGTGTATTATTGACTTTGGTTTCACGCTATGAACTTGGCTTGACTGATTGGTGGAGACGCGAATATGGGGCTGGATTTTGCATGCGCAGCAGACGCAGGCATCCAACGACAGTGTGCTTTTGTGACAGCTGATGCTGAAAGCATGAGAGGTACAGGTACTAGCACCCGATGAAGGCTTGACGGACAAAACGAACCGGTCGAAAGTCACTGTGAGCGAACAAAATTAAGCACTCAAAAGAAGACACACGACGTGACTGGAACCCAATAGCAGTATAGCACGATCAGTTTAGCACCTCGCGTATCGACCGTTCTTTTTCCAGATCCGTGCGAGATGGAACGGGACCGACATGTGTACGCGGATATATATACTGCTCCATCCGTTCTAGTACAATGTATTACTCCATTCATCCTCCGTTCCACGTTAACGTTTTAGATTTTTCGTCGTTTATCTAAATTTACCTCATCTATATAAATTATATTCAATCAGTAAACTATTTAAACCTAGCTAATTCTAACTATAAATTTAGATATAGGGAAAACTATATTTTAGAATTTTAGATATAGGGAAAACTATATTTTAGAAATTTTAGATGTATAGGGAAAAAACTACTCCATCCGTCTCGAAATATAAATTTTTTTTTGTTAGATAAGACACATACTAATACTATAAATATAGACAAAGAGTCTGTCTGCATTTATAACATTAAGATATGTATCATCCAACCAAAACTCGTTATATTATATTAAGTATACGTTAGAACATTTGAAGTAGTAACTGTTGAATTGGACGCACTAACATGATGTGCACCAAATTCACTACTACATTCGTCTAAAAATATTAGACTATAAATTTGAACACGTAGTTATTTGGATTCATAGTAAAAAAAACCTCATATTGGAACGGATGAGTAGGTCATTCTTCAACTGTCTGCAAAACATTCGTTTCTCATACTAAACCATGATCTCGTTTAGACAATGGTTCAGTTTTATGGTCTATTTTTTATACCAAATCTTACAGCATGTTGCTAGTATGTTTTAGAATCGATATACTCTGGTAGATGTCATGTGTTGATGTAAAACATCGTATGTAAGATAGACACAGCTAGCATATGCTCCTGTCTTTTTTTTGACTAAAGAAAAGCATGCACTCTTTTAACATTATCTAGGTTTTACATCCGTTCCATAATATAAGGATTTTAAGAGTTAAATAAGGGTATTAAGAAAGTGAATATAATTAAATGGAAGAAGTTTGTGAATGGTTAAGAATTGAAGGTAGATGAAAAATTTCAATATTGGAGGGTTGTAATTGGTTGGAAAGAGAATATTGGTGAAGAAATTATTATATTTTAGAATAAATCTTGAGAGGTAAAAATTATTATATTTTAGATTGGATGGAGTACAACTTACATTTACATTCGCAAGGCTCGGCGCACGCATCCCGCGTCACCCATTCGGCGGAGACTTGACGCCGACTCGAATCAAACCCGTTCTCTTAGCCCATACGACACGACCATCCGCGACGCCGCCGCCGCCGCTGCAATCCGCGCGGAAAAAACGGCGGAATCCCACGCCTCGTCGCGGGCTTCTCGGCGCACGGCTGTTTCGTAGCGTTGTGTGCAGCGCACGGCGCGACCAAGACCTGGTCTAGCTCCGTTTCCGGCTGCGCGCGGCGCGAGCGCGAGCGCGAGCGGAGCGGAATAATCCCAAAGTATCTGAGATTATTCCGGAATCTGGCGGGCCGCGCGGACAGCGCAGCCTTTTATTTCTTCTCTTCCAACTTCTTTATTTTTTTTTTGGAAGACTTCTCTTATGGCCTGGCACCCCACCACGTTCCGCTGCAGGAGGAGACGGAGATGAGAGATCTATCCTTTTTGCAAGACCAACCTCGTGAAACGGAGTATTTGCGTTGCTTGTTAAAATCAACCTGCGTTCTCGCTTGCTTCCGTTTGACGAGGTAGCTGACCTGACCAGCCTAGAATGAGGTAGCAGTATCACCACAAGAATGTCCCATCTTTCGTGTGTAAGGCACGTTAGTCTCAGGAGGAAAATGACGGCACACATGGACGATAAAATTAACTTGTGGGTTTAGCTTAACTGTTGCTTTGTACGAACAAATCACGCGCACTACATTATTATCAAGGGAAAATTCATAGTAAAATGGATTAGGGATAACTTTTTTCCACGAAACGGGACAAATGGAATATGATTCGTGTGCAAATGGGCTCGTTTTTGCGTAGAACCCCTCTGATTCGATAAATTCTCCTCCCATCTTGACACAAATCAAGCCCCTGGCATTTGGGAAATCAACAAAAAATCAGGTCCCCGTTGAAGAAACCAACCAAAAAAAACCACACATAAAACACGCGACAACCACCGCCACCACCTTCCCCAACCTCCAATTCCAAATCCAGTTGTCTCCTTCTTCCCCGAGCCGCGGCCGCGTTGCCAGCTCAGCTCGAACCCCCCATTTCTCTCCGCTTCTCCTCTCGTCCCTTCGCACTCGCCTCCCCCAATTTTAAACTCCCTTCTCTCTCTCGCCTCCTCCACCTCGTCCTCGTCCACCGCCGCAAAGGTCTCCGGCGATGGCGGCGTCGTCGTCGATGGCGTCGCCGAGGGGGAGGTCGATACGGGAGACTGTGCTGGAGACGGTGGCGGCGTACCACCAGCAGCAGAGGATGAGGCGCAAGTTCAGGAAGAGCCTCTCCTACGCAGGGGAGCTCTCCTCGGCGGGGCGCGCGGCGCGAGGGGAGGGTGGCCCGTCCTCGTCGGCGTCAACCACCTCGCTGTGTGGACCCGACGAGGACGACGAGCCCTTCTGGGAGGAGGAGGAGGGCACCGTCGAGCTCATGCAGCTCGGCGCCAACCGGGCTAAGAACGTCCTCATCCTCATGAGCGACACCGGCGGTGGCCACCGCGCCTCCGCCGAGGCCATCAAGGACGCCTTCCGCATCGAGTTCGGCGACGATTACCGGGTGCGCGCCCTTCTTCTTCTGCTCGCGATATTTTATTTTATTATTATTATTTTTTTTTTTTTTGCTGCTGCTGCTGTCTCGTGTGAAATCTGGCCATTGGAACACAAGGGTTTTGATTTGTTGTGCTCGGGCTTGGCGTTGTGGCAGGTCTTCGTCAAGGATCTGTGCAAGGATCACGCGGGGTGGCCGCTGAACAACATGGAGAGCTCGTACAAGTTCATGGTGAAGCATGTGCAGCTCTGGAAGGTGGCCTTCCACACCACATCGCCGAGATGGGTCCATTCCTTCTACCTCGCCGCGCTCGCCTCATTCTATGCCAAGTACGCCGGATACTTCCCTTTCACGGCTCAGCCATGCTGTTTTTTTTTTTAATCTTACTAGAACGTTTCATTGTTTCACTGACAGCTTTGGCGATTTGTGTTTTTCGTAGTTATGAATTATTGGTTTTTTGCTGTTGTTTGCTGGTTCCTTGGATTGCTAATCGTTCATCTAATTGCAGATTTTTGCAATGGTTCAGCAGTTTTGTCATTATCGACTAGGCTTATAATTTACTCTATTTATAATGCTAGATATTAGTCCGTGATGTTACAGGATTAGTTTTATAGTGCCAATTCTTGAGTGCAATCTTCAAACTGTGAGGTTTTTTCTTTGACTAGGGATGCTAAAATATCTGTTCTGAATCCATCGTCACATTGTGTGTGTTACTTTGCTTGAAATGCAAATCTGAATATGGTAATAGTGAGCCGAGATATGCAACCATGTTGGATCTGTTGAACCCACAGAGGGTTGGAGACAGGACCAGAAGGCATTTCAGAAAATTCAATTCGTGCCCTGTGCATCCACCCAACATGCCCACTTGGTCATCACTCATGCGAGTTGAGACCAAAGGACCAACATATGCTTTCAGAATTGCCAGTCTGTCCTTACATAAAATTGTTTCCAGGTCATGATCCACATATTATGCATCATAATAGCACATGCAAACTGTTTATTTGTTGGATCGCTGTCAGCTGTCTAATTCCATGCTTCAGCAATATATGCCAACCAATTGACAGTATAGTCAATTTAATATGTCCGTTCAAGTTCTGGATCTATTCTGATGCTGCCATTGATTATATTTGTTATTAGTGTTATATGATCTAAATTGCTTCAACAAGGCCTCAAACTAATGTAAAACAGTTCATTTATAGCTCTAACTTGTGGACCCATGATCTTAGTTCATCGACCCATTTTGCATGTGAGACTTTTTCTTGGAACACCTTTTCTGAATAGCTTATTGTTTGTGGGTGAAGGAAGGTTGAGGCTGGACTCAAGAAGTACAAACCAGATATTATAATTAGTGTCCACCCCCTCATGCAACACATTCCTCTATGGGTACTCAAATGGCAAGGGCTACAAAATAGAGTGGTCTTTGTCACTGTCATCACAGACCTCAACACTTGTCACCCTACATGGTACGTGGAGTCTATCCATAAGAAAAATTCGGGTTATCTTCTTGTGCAAAAACAATTGTTTCTGTTCAAACCATTGAATTAATCAAATGAAAAAATTACAGGTTCCATGCCGATGTCAATAGATGTTACTGCCCATCAGAAGAAGTTGCCAAGAGAGCAGCATTGGATGACCTACAACCTTCTCAAATCCGTGTGTTTGGCCTTCCGATTCGACCATCATTCTGCCGAGCCGTTCTTGTTAAGGTATGTGCTCCTTATTTAACTTCAGGACTGTTATTCCGTTGCCCTGCTAATTTTTTGTTTCATATTTGATCTCTCAAAAGGTAGTTATTCAATCGTGGTATTTTATTTGATCTTTCAATAGGTAGATATAGTCGTGGTATTTTATTTGATCTTTCAGAATGTATAGGTCCATTTGTAATATTTATTTATTTATAATTTCACATGCTTAATGAGTGCTCTTATCATGGATTTGTGCTTTGATTAATTTCAAGCATGCATACCCCAAAAGCATTGCTTTACGTTTAGGATGTACATTGTCTATATTTTAAAGGAAAAGTGACAAATTTATGATAGTGTGGCTATACAATGGTACACATCTTAATACAAATGTGTATTTTGCTTTTCTATCCACTCAAGTGTTACTTTTTTTTTTTTTGAAACCAACTCACCAGGATGATTTGAGGAAGGAACTTGAATTGGATCCTGAGCTGCCTGCAGTTTTGCTGATGGGAGGTGGAGAGGGCATGGGTCCTGTCAAGAAGACCGCAAAAGCCCTTGGAGAGTCGTTGTTTGACAAGGAGCTTGGAAAACCAATTGGACAGTTAATTGTCATTTGTGGTCGGAACAAAACGCTGAGCTCCTCATTGCAGGCTCTTGAATGGAAAATACCAATAAAGGTATATAATAGAAACGTGTGTTTATAATAATTCTTTTAAGATGCAGACTGCTTATCCTCTTATGTTGAAACACATGTTCTTTATCGACTTCTTTTTTAACAAAAGGTTAGGGGATTTGAGACCCAGATGGAGAAATGGATGGGGGCTTGTGATTGCATTATAACAAAGGTATATCCATGACATTCTATGATTGTTAGCACGTTGTTTCTTATGAAGATCTTTGTGTCATTCTTAAATCTTAAATGTTTTTTTTTATGTTTTTATTTGTCTCAATAGGCTGGACCAGGTACCATCGCCGAAGCCTTGATTAGAGGGTTGCCTATCATCCTTAATGATTTCATACCTGGACAGGTTAGGGTCTACTAACTTTCTGCAGTTATTATAAAAGAACAGTCAATATCGGTATACTCTTGGCATGAGTGTACATCTATGTTTTATATGGTTATTGACTGTGTGGACCATAGGTATTTAATACTAGAAGGGTGAATCTCATGACAGTTTTATATGTTAAATAAAAAAATGTGTATGTGTTTTAGAACTTATTCGTAGCTTCAGTGAGACTAATGTTATGCAGTGCACAAAATAAATGAATTTTTATCAAGTACGATCTACAGTATGTTAGCAGTTAATGTGATCATCCGATGGACATCATCTAATGCAAGTTTGTTCTGCATGGCAGGAAGTTGGCAATGTTCCTTATGTTGTGGACAATGGTGCTGGTGTCTTCTCCAAAAGTTCCAGGGAAACTGCTAAACTTGTTGCCCGCTGGTTTGGTCCAGATTCTAATGAACTGAAGAGGATGTCAGAAAATGCGTTAAAACTGGCTCAGCCAGAAGCAGTGTTTGATATTGTCAGAGACATCCATGAGCTATCTCGGGAGCAAGGGGTGATTTCACAGATATCCAGTTCCTTGACATCATCCTTTTTCATACCATCGCCAGAAACCGCACCAATACAACTTATGTGAAAAAACTGTGTATAGCTAGAACTGCATTCTTTGACCTCGTGAAATTTGCCTTTGTCCTACAATGTCCTGAAAAGTGAAAAAGAAATTGTGTCAATCGATTCAGCTGTCGTTTGTTTCATCTTTCTCAAGCCGTTGGGATGAGGTAAGCAGGATTTCCACTGCTTTTCAGTTCGTGGTCTCTCATGGTAGTTATGGACTTGTTTGACTGACAGCTGCTCTTGTGTAATATCCATATTCAGTTTTTCTTTTGTTAAAATCATTCGTTCATATGATTTTTTTAAAAAAAATCCTGTCATCCTTTATTCAGAGGGACCAGTGATGGCTTGCAGACTATACACAATTAGTGGATTGGAAAGTTTAAACCTCTTGACCTGTAATATATCCATTCATGTAAGATCCATCGTGACTGTAAAGTGTATGATACAATGACAAACTGTGCTAGTGAGAGTCATTTTCTTGTTAGAGTGCAGGACAGTGAGTGCTTTATCATTGGAAATTCTTACTCGCACCTTGAGTTACTGATTCTGGCCTGCAAGTCTCTAACAATTCTTCTCACTGTTCATCCGATTTAAACGAAGCAATGTGTTGGATCTGACCGTCTGAGATGCATGATGCTGCGAAGGAGAAGTTGGAAGTTGAAACCCCAAATTGAAGAGACCGGATGGTAAGTGGTTGTGACGTTTTTTCAGTACATATCGCTCTCAGGCCGCAGGCTAAACAAGCAAACACAAAACCAGATCCTGCGAACCCAATGGATGGATGGGCTGTGCACCTGCAACTATCGGTCCGAGCCGAGAAGGAAGACCAGGAGGAGTGCGAGGGGCCGGGAGGTTGCCCTCACAATGATGTAGGTCCACCCTTTACAAGACAAAAAGGCCATGATTCACGACGCCTACGTAACCCTTTCTCAGTTATCTGATGATGACGAATGATCAGTGATGCATTCCTCTGCTCTGAGAGCTAGTATATAGTTAACTATTGATTATTAGTTTATATTATAACCTAAGATGTATAATTAATTATAAGGTTGGTTCTATCTTTTTCTATATCTATTTTTCTCTTACTATAAATTTAATGCAAATATCTTGAAGCATGCGTATAACTAACTCTTGTATGAGAACCAACACTTCTTACTTTTTTTTTTATCTCTTTATTCCACATAAATTTATACTACCTCCAACCCAAAAAAGTTGTATTCTAGATTTGTTTATTTAGTACGTATTAAGGTTTGAGAAGAAAAAGTATGATGTCTTTAGTAAATGGTGTATAGGTAAGAGTGGAAGATTAGTTGAGGTAAGATAAGAAGAAATTTGAATAAGAAGTGATTAATGGAACATTTGTACTCTATTATATTATGATAATTATTTTGGGATAAATTTAAATCCTAATATACAATTATTATAGGACAGAGGTACCCACTATTATCCTTGCTCTAATCTGGGATCTTTTTCATCTCAGACTTCCTTGCCAATTGACACTCTCTTCTCCGTTGCCTTTCAAATGATGTGATTTTTGTAAAAAAAAACTTTTTATATATATAATTTTTAAAAATATTGTTTGTCCTTTTTATTTTTATTACATCTGTCTCTAATATAACCACTTCTGATTATGTATGTGCATATACTTTTCCATGTAGTATATAGTTAAAAATTAATATATTTTAGTACGGTATGAGTAATTGTTAATTCATTCATTTATATTCTTGAATTACCACAAAATCATTTATATTATCAACTGGTTTTCTCAGTTGAGAGAGAGAAACAGGCCACGATCAGAAAGGAGCTGTGGGTTGCTCTCTTGTTGACTGTTTTTATGTTACCGTATCAGGCACCCGGAAAAAATTCGATTTTAGATTCGGATCTGTTGGGCCAAGAGGGAGAAGCGTATCAAACACGGATCATCAGCTGCTCTCGTGGCCGTAATTTTGCGGCAGCTCTCTCGGCATCTTGACATTTGGACAAAATTTTCGTGGCCCCAGCGAGATCTGGAAACTGCCAGGCCATCCCTCACGCCAAATGCTGCAGCTGCAGCAATCGGAATGGCAGGCTTGGATTTGTGCCAGATTAATTACGTCCTATCACACCCAGGGTTTACGTTACCACGGTTTACTATATGGATATCGTGGTTACCGCGCTTACCATACGGATATCGTGGTTACCGCGCTTACCGTGAGGGTATGGTAAAAGGAAAACCACGATAACCGTCTTAAATTCAAATAAATTTAAAAATTAATTTAAAATTTTAATAAATTTTATACGAATTTCGTACGATTTATCACGATTACCGCGCGGTAACTGTGCTTGCCCCCGGGACACAGTAACCGCGCGGTATACTAGAATGTAAACCCTGATCACACCATTAAAACTACGACCGAATAGGCGACCATAGTACTACCATTGCCAATCACAAAAACCAATAATTTGCTGAGAAGTTCGTTCAAAATCAGCGTAAAATTTCCCCTACTTTGGCTGCTAAACTGCGTTTTGAATCATGGATTTCTCCCTGTCGTTGTCATTGCATCATTTCGTACCGAATTTTTTACACGCTAAAAATTTTGTTACATCATCATCAACTCTTGGATCAGAGTCGTCGTCGTCTTCTCTAACTGTACTCTACACAAGAAGCTCCCTCTACAGCTCTACTATTTACAAGGAAACAAATTATAGGGAAAAAAAATGAGACAAAATGTCACTCCTACCAACCACGCGTAAGCAGCGAGTGGGGCCCGCGCGTCAGTGAGAGGGGAGGGGGGAGCTAAGCTACGGCGTGGCGCCCCAGAGCACCTCGGCGAGCACGGTGGCCTCCTCCGCCGGCGACACCGCGGCTTCCCGCACTCGCCGCATGATCTCCAGCTTCGCCGCGCGCTTCTCCCGTTGGCTCAGCCCCTCGCCGACCTCCACCTGCACCGCGAACCGCGCCACCGCGCTCACGAACGGCCGAGGCGACGACATCGCCGTGTCGCCGCCGCCGCCGTCGTCGTCCTCCTCCCCGTGACAACCGAGGATCCCGGTGAAGAAGATGACGCCTTTGATGATCCCGTGGTCTGGTTTCTCTTGCTGGGAGAAGTAGGAATCGTAGGTCTCGGAGCGCTGGAGGCAGAGGAGGCGCTTGACGAGGCCCTCGGCGAGGAGCGCGTCGACGATCTCCTTGCGGCCGTAGTAGCCGATGCGGAGGGCGAACTCCAGCGCGAGCGCGCGGATGCGGGGGTCGGCGGAGCAGAGCAGGGCGACGAGACGGGGGAGCTCGCCGCGCGCGTGGAGCTCGTCCACGAGTGGGCTGCGGATGGCGGCCACGAGCCCGTTCAGCGCGCGCAGAGGCGCCGGCGAGGCGGACGCGGACGCGACCAGCGCGCCGACGGCACGGCCCATCAGCACCGGCCCGACGAACACGTCCTTGTTGAAGCGGACCAGCGCGAGCACCGCCGCCGCGCAGCCGTCCCCCACGCCCGGGTCCCCGAGCTTCGCCTCCACCGCCCCGAACACGCCGTGCTGCAGCAGCGCGCGCTGGAGCCGCGGGTCGAACCGGCCGACGGACACCAGCCGCGCCTCGAGCTCCGCGAGCCGCGCGCGGGCGGCGGCGCCCGCATCGTCTCCATCTGACCGCAGCGCGGCCACGAGTCGCGCCACGTTCTCCCGGTCGATCCACGCCTGGATCTCGCCGGCGACGCCGCCAGCCGCGCGAGCGATCCCTCTCCTCGCCTTGCACCGCCGCCACCTCCCCCGCAAGCACCCAACAATCCCACCCCCTTCCCCAGCAAACCGAATCGACCACGAGAGCGCACCAATCCGCGCGAGCAGCCGGCGCAGAGTCCCAAGATCGGGGTCGCCGGCGAGGAGATCGTCGGCGCTGGCATCCAGCGCAAGAAGCGCGTGCAACGCGGGGCCATCGTCGCCGCCGCCGGCGGCCTCCACCCTCCGCGCGGCGTCGCGCAGCGCTCGAAGCACCCGGAGGAAGTCCTCCTCCTCCTCCATGGAGCAAGGGGAGAGAGGCAGAGGCGACGCGGTATGGCTCGTTTTTTAACCTTGTCGCTTTGCGGGCGCAGTAAAAATCACGCCGCGAAAATTCCCCGCGATTTTTACAGCGACCAGTTAGTACAAGTAGTAGTAGAAGTCCAGATCGGACCGGACGAGTCGGCCACCGTGACTGACTGACCGACCGGTCGTCTCATCCGGTGGCGGTGGCTAACATATATATACATACGCGCGGCCACGGGACGATTTCCGTTGACTCGCGCCTCCGATAAGGCACGTTTCACGTTTCACATTTCACATGGCATTATGAATTTCGGTTAGAATTCATGGTAGGAGTAGTATATGACCCTGACTTTTGAGAGTTTTCGGTAATGATTTTGATAATTAATTATGGTTCTTGTTTTAACACAGTTGACTCTGTGCGCCATGTTCATCACATGTCTCTCTACCAGCAGTACTAATGTTGGGACATGTAATTTACAATAATGCTCCAGAACACTGCTTCGGAGTGCAGACCTGAGCCTGAGGTGGCCCGAAGAAAAACAAAAACAAAAAGGAGAACAGAAGCGAAAATATTCAGTAGGCAACAGCATATCCGGATCTCGACGGGAGAATATTGAATATGTCCCGGGTGTTAATGCGTTTTTCGCAGACGTGCAACTGGTCTCTCCAATCATCATGACAGGAGAAGTTACCGCGTGATCT
Organism: Oryza punctata; assembly: GCA_000573905.2. Taxonomy (NCBI): domain Eukaryota; kingdom Viridiplantae; phylum Streptophyta; class Magnoliopsida; order Poales; family Poaceae; genus Oryza; species Oryza punctata. The sequence continues at coordinate 40,698,291 of CM002489.2, forward strand.
CTCCAATCATCTACTACTACCAGATCTTGATAATTTTGGCCACCTCGATACTGTGCTGACTGCTGAGCTGAGCCGTTGAACGTTCCGTATACAGTACCAGCAGTTAGTTGCTCTCCCGTGCGTTGATCCCACGATTTACACACGGAATAAGTTCACTTCGGTCCCTCAATTTATCGCTGAATCTAAATTTCATCCTTAAACCGTAAAACCGGTACAATGCATCCCTCAACTTATAAAACTAGTTCAAATGAGATCATTATCCCCGGTTTTGACTTACGTGGCGCTTCGCCATGTTCTGGTGTTTGTGGCAGCGGTAGCCTCCAACGAGGAAAAAGACCACCCGGGAGAGAGACAGGAGATAGATAAGGAGGGAAGTGAGAATGATATGTGGGTCCATGTGGGCCACACCATTATTTGGTGTAATTGACATGTGGGCTCACTGTTTTTTACTCCCTCCGTTTCATATTACAAGTCGTTTGACTTTTTTCCTAGTCAAACTTCTTTAAGTTTCAACCCAAAACAAATATCCTGTCTGTTGATGATGAAATTTGGTAAGCCTCGAAGACCTAAAGTTAGTATCGGCTTCAGAGTTCTGGAATCGGCCGATGGAAGCTATCAATCGCCGACAGTCGGATTCTTACCAAATTCGGTTAAGAAAATTAATCTATTAAAGGAAACTTATCCAAAAGATATCGAGTTCGAGGAGGATGCGGTATGGCAGTTTATCTATTAATTAGGAAGAGTCAGTTAGTTTCCATTTTATCTTTAGGAAAGTGTGTTTAGCGTCCGATAAGGATTTTATGTTTTTCCTTTTATCTTTAGGAAAGTTTGAGTCGTGTTCGATATGGACTAGTATCTACCTATGGGTATAAATATATACACCCAGGGTCCATGTAAATTATCTCTCGATCAATTCAAGGTGCATCGCCACCTTTTACCTTTATGGTCTTAAGTTAGGCTGCATCGACTTCGATCTCCGACGAGGGGTAAGGCTTGTTATGGCGGCTTGCGTTATCGGGATTAGTGCTTCCATCGCTTCGACACTCTAATCTTGTTCATGTAAGTCGTCGAGTTATCATATACATTATATAATCCAGATTGACAATGTTTTCTACTTGCATCGGCCGATCTCCATCTAGGTTTATCGATATCGGCTAGATTACTTTGTTGGCTTAGATTATATAATGTATCCACCACCCTGAAAATCAGTCAAAGTCAAAAAGCTTGATTATCTAGATATTATGTTTCTTTTCATACTTAGTGCTGCATCAGTTAAGTTTGATCTACTAAGTCGTGCTTAGAACCATAATTTATAGCCTGCTTCTTGATTGTCAATAAAGGTTTCATCAGGGTTTCAGCCGATGAGTTATCTGGATGTTGTGTCGGCTCACAAGGATTACATACCGGTTGGATTTGACTGATGACAACAAAGATTTCACTGTTTATCTAATCGTTTGGATTTAATGATATCGGACCTCCAGCCGATGTATGCTTTAACTTTCGGATCAACACTTATTCAATCTATCATTACTAGCCGATTGGTTGCTATTGGATTATATTATTATTATATTAAATTATCATCAGCCAACTATCTTTATGTCATTATTTACTCAAGTATCAAGATCTATACTGGATATCGGCTAGTATCGGCATCGGCTGGAATTACTATATCGGCTTGTCAGCTGATCGACTCTTTGATATTCAATTTATATATCTTGTCAATTACAGAATCGAACTGACTGGTGCGCCCGCATCTCATCATTATTTTGGACCTGCACTGGAGCTAAGCAGATCTCCCAGGCTGGTGTGTGTTTTTCACATCAACACTGTCATAATATATTCAATGTTATATTAAATGAAATTAATTCGATATTTTAGAAGTTATTATTTTTCTATAAATTTGGTCAAACTTACTAGAAAAAATTAAAGGACTTATAATATGAAACAGAGGGAGTATTATTTTTCGGATCAAATTGCCACATACGTCAATGCCACGTAGGACGAAAACCTTGTCAAAGGTACTACGTAGGTGCCACGTTAGCTAAAACCGGATACAATACTGTCAAGAGACCTCGTTGTACCGGTTTTGTAAGTCGGGGGATGCGTTATACCCGGTTTTGCATTGAAGGGACGAATTTCGGACTCGACGACAATTTGAGGGACCAAAAGTGAACTTATTCATTTAACACGGATGACGGGTGGGGGTAAGGGTGGCAACGCGGTGGGGCGAGGACGGGTTGAACAAGAATGCACCCAGCCCCGGCCTCGGCCCCGCAAAGGCAACCGGGTGAAAAACGTCACCCGTCCCCATCTCCGGAGGGGACCCGACGGGTGAGCGAGGGCCCACTCACCCGGGATGCAGCGATGAGCCGATGACGGCTGGGAGCGACAGAGACGAGGATGGCTCGACGGTTGGGATGAGGAACCGACGACGAACACTGGGGTGTGGAATCGGTGACGAAGATGGCGTGACCGCCAAGCGATGAGGCAACGCCGTGATGATTGATTAAGCTTGGGTGCTTGGTAGCTCGGTGATGAGGGCGCGATGACGACGAGCGAGACGGTAATATAGCCCGTTGCTGTGATGAGCGAGACGATGACCTGACGACTACATGCTTGGCGGCCTGCTTCCTGCTTGTGGTCTTGTAGTCTGTGGATAAGGTTGCTGCTGTGGCATGTGGCGGCTGGGTGGGAGGATGGGTTGGGCAATTGAAAATTAGGGTTTGCTCTATTTATAGACTACGTACTCCATTAAATGGGCCACCTGGGACTATTTTATTGAAATGAGCTATTTTAGACAGGTAACTCACGTACCGGGATCCCACCGGGTCGCCCGCGGGTTCATTAGAATCCCCGCCCCTGTCCCCAGAAATTTAGGGCCCGCTCACCCGTGGGGTGAGAATTCTACCCCAGCCCCGACCCCAACGGGGAAATTACCATCCCTGGGTGGGGGTGATGAGTTGGGCCGGAACGGTTATTCCCACACCAAGATGGGCCGCCCGGAATGCGATTCCCGCCGATGAGCCGCGACTAGCTGGGCTGGCCACCGCGTTCCGCGGCCGAATGCTCGCCCAATCCACCACTCGTCGTCCTTCCGCTTCGCTTCTGTCCCCAAAACCCTATGCAGAGGAGGAGGAAGTGAACCCCGCCCAGTGCCCGTACCGCCGCCGCCGCCATGGCGCTCCGCCGCATCAACCTCCGGAAGAGGCCGCTCCTCCTCCCGCGGCCCTTCTCCTCGTCCTCCTCACCCAACCCTCCCTTCCCTCCTCCTCCGCCACCGCCCAACGACCGCGACGACGCCTCCCGCTCCCCACCAAAACCCGGCGAGGGGGAAGGGCGCAACCCGGCGACGACGCTCTTCCAGGACATGCGCTATCGGCTCATGTCCACCCCCTCGCATCTGCCGTCGCGCCCGCGCCGGATCCCGACCACTCCGCCGCCCCGCCCAACCGGCCACGCCCCGCCGGTGCGCTCCATCGACGACATCCGTCGCCAGCTCGAGTCCTACCATGGACCCCTCGCCGCGAGGGGCGCCTCTCCTGGCTCCCCCGACGGCGCCGCCCCCTCCTTCCTCGACCTGCTGAAGAGCAGCTCGTCCCCGACCTCACCTCAGGGCCCCAACGCCGGGAGGACGACTACCTACTTCGCATCCATCGCCGAGAGCTTGAGCAATCTCCCCCGTGGACAGCAGCCGCAACAGCAGAGGCAGACTCGTTCATCAACCCCGTTTTTGGCCCCCACCAAGCATAGGATCTTCGGGAGGGAGCTCAGGGAGAATGCGAGAATGGCGGAGGGGAAGGAGGAGAATTCTTTCATTGAGCTTAAGAAGGAATACAGCTGGGAAGAGCTCGGGAAGAAGCTCGGCCAACTGCGACCCTCCGACGCAGGGAAGGATGGAAAGGAGTGGTTCTCGCTTGAGGAGCTGCAGGGACGGATCGCCAAGCTGGCAGATTTGGACACGCACGTTTGCGCTCTCCGGAGTTCCATCCAGGAAATGGCTGCCAATCAGAAAACAAAGGATGATATTAAGAAGATAAAAACCAGTAATCTCGTTCGCACATTGCCTGTTTGATTCACCTCTTCGATGCTTATGTGATGATGAAATTGATCTGTGCATCTGTTGGCCTTTTATTGTGCTTGGTTGGGAGCAGTGCAGGCATTGTCATATTTTGCAAACATTGGTGGGCCGGCAACGCCGCAATACTTGCAGCATCCTCCACAGGAGGAGTTGCTAGAGAGGGTGAGATTGACAATTTGCTGTTCGGCTTCTTTTGTTTACCGGAGAATTTGCTCCTAAGGTTTTGATTGGTTACTGCTTTCCTCAGTATTTCCATCCAGATCACATGTCGTCGGAAGAGAAGATGAAGTTGGAGCTCCAGAGGGTGAGGGACGAGTTTAAGATGTCTGAAAATGACTGCGGCTCTGCCCGAGTTCAAAGTGAATATGGCCCCTCCCTTCCTGAGTTAACTGCAATTTGATATTTCTCTGTTGCTAAATATGTTCTCAGAAATAAGTAACACTATCCATTGCTTTTACACAAATATTATGCAGCATCAACGATGTCATCCTTACTTGCTTACTTTATCGTGCCCCTTACCCCAATAACCTTTTTATTTCTTTTCACGCCTTTTGTTCAAGGGTGCACAATACACAGAGAAAAATGAGTAGTTTGTATGGAAGTAAAACACCCGTACTTGTCAGCATCACACGCTAGCATAATATACTAACATTGATGTCACAGGGTTAGTACATGATTGTTGTTGGGTCGGTTGATTGTTTGCATGTCATGCCTTCTTTCTTAATTATTCTTTTCGTGGGAAATGAACGTTACCATTGTTTTGGTATTAAGATTTGTGTTTTAGGAGATTCGGAAAGATGAACTTTGCTTAAGTAGAATAGTCAGGAAAATAAGTTATGTTGATGGAATATTTTGTCTTGAAATATTGAATCATTTAGGTTTGATTACCATTATCGTATTAACAGATCACTATACCATTTTCTGCTAAAGAGTGTAGACTATACTCTTTCTTAAGCAAGTCAGTGATCCTTTGTGATGCTTAGAGCTGTAGGAAGATTGGTAATATGTATACCTGAAAACAAACAGCTCTGTAGAGCTCTTCTTCTCTGCAGTTTTGATCATCCTAAAGAAAGCCTTTCCTTTGATATAAAATCTTGCATATATCTATTGACTGCCTATGCATCTTGAAGCCGCTCTGATTAATTTTTTTCATATATTGACATTGAATACTAGCTCTTTTGGCCTTTTGGTATATGCTGTGCATGTCACTGATATGCCCCATCTTCATGTTACAGTTGCCCAATTGACCGTGAAAATCAAGCATCTGTCAACTGTTCTACACAAAAAGGTGATTATGTCTTGAATTCTCCTGCATATCATGGCGATATTCCTTAGATACAGTGATGCTACTTTTGGATTTTACGAGGTTAGTGTTTGATGAAATGACATGTAAACTTTATGGTGCAGGATAAACATTCGAGAAAGGGGCTTCAGGATATGGTCCAAAGGAGGAAGAAGTACCTCAAGTACCTGCGTAGAACTGACTGGGACTCATATTGTCTTGTCCTGTCGAAGCTGGGTCTTCGTGATGTACCGGAGTACAAAGCTCCTGATTACAAGAACAAGTCCACCAGTAAAGCCAAATCTAAGAAGAGCAAGAGCAAGAAAAGAAAGATGAAAGCATAAATCTGTAACCAAGATCATCTTCCCCTCTCCCTCCCTATGGCCTTGAACTGCATGGCCAGAAGGTTGATGATCGGAAATACAGACGCTCTGCTCGAAATGGCTTCGATCCAGTCTCTCAGTGTTGTATCTTTTGTAGTAATAACAACGGATTGTTAATCCCATTCTCTCTTTTTCTTTTTCTTTTGGTAGCAATGTTTCGTATTTTTCATGAGAAGGTGCAGCAGCCATCCTGTAACAGCTACAGGTTCTTTTTATAGAGTTGAGTTCTCCCATTCTACTTCCTGGGAAAAGGGGATTGATCATTGATGAATACTAATAACTTCTCTTATTCATTGTGTTTGATGCCTTGTTATGGAGGTGATGCTGGGAGTATGATTATAATTATGATTTTTTATTGGACTAGCAAAGTAATGACTATAAAAAATGCAAGAATATCTACAGGAATAGAGCCGTTCGTTTATCCATTGAAAAATGAAAATAATATTACCTTTATTTTAAAATGTATGACACTTCGTATAACGTTTATTCATTTGTTTCATTAAAAAAATTGTATAAAATTAACGACGTTATATATTTTAAAAAGAAGGTAGTAAAAGAAAAAGAAAAAAGAAAAAGAAGAAGAGAGAGGTTTATGGGCCGTAAAAAAGAAAGAAAAGAAAAACATGGCAGGAGAGAGAGAGAGAGAGAGAGAGGACGTAAACGAAGCCCTCTCCTCTCTCCAAAGCTTTTGACCAAAAAGGCCTAAAGCGAGAGAGCACGAGGTGGACTCATCGCGAGCCTTCCCCGACGCACGCACGCACGCACGCACTCCCCTCCGCCCCCTCCACGGCCGCCGCCTCCGCACCCAGTAAAACCCCACTTCCGCCGCCGGCGCCGCGGGAAGGTGGCGCGAGGGAGCGGCGGGCTGCCCCTGCCCCTACCCCTCGCCCACGAGCTCCAGATCTCGTCTCGCGACTTACCCCCCAAGCTGCCTCTGCATCCGCGGGTCTATATCTATGGAGGAGGCGAGCTCCTCTTCCTCCGCGCCGCCGCCGCCGCCGCCCTCCATACCGGCCTCCAGCGCCTGGGCTGACGCCTCCCCGCTCCTCGACGCCGCGTGCCGTGGTATGCTTCAAACTCTACCTGCCCCTTGCTTCGTTGCTAAGGCTAAGCTATATGGGATTGTTTTGTGGCGTCCTGGATCATACATGTAGATTTCGGTATGTTTGGATGCTGGCGTGGGCTACTTCACACATTGTGCTCCCAGTGCGATTTGCATTATTCCAAACTGTGAAATTGAACTTAAGGAGCTGAAAAACAATGAAATATTCTGAGTCTCTTCTGAGTCAGAATGCCGGCTCAGCTGTTCAAGCCTCCTATACGCTCTATCGACAAAACCATTTTGGTATATCGCTTGTGGAGCTCACATACATGATTATTTTGGGTATATTGCAGATTAGTCGAGGTCCTAGTGTCTTCTATAATGCTTCGATATAATTTTAAAAGGTTTATTAAACTAGTCCGAAGAGTTTCTATGAGAGGTATATTGGCATCAGTGGCATTACAAACTGCATACCTGGAAAAGGTCATTGTATTAAAGATGATAGTGGTTCTCCAATTGTTTTTAATTGCATATGGTTTCTTAGGCATGCATTGCTGCACACAGTTTTTTTTCCTTTTTCCAAAGCCAATATATAAAATTTATAGTTGCCTGTTACAAAATGTGCAATGCTGATAATGCAAGATGTTGCTGTTGGAACATGGATGTAAATGTATCAAAGGTTGTCATGTTTTTAGGAGTAGGACATATAGCTAATGTAGTTTTTTTTTTTCCTTTGACTTTTCTCCTTCTGACTCGTTCATGCTTGTAGATCTCCAGGATGGGGAACTTATACATGGAGAAAACTTTAGTCTTTTTGGTGCAATGTCTGCATTGGAGGTAAGCACCACATTATTTCCCCTGTTATTTTGATTTTGTTTATCCTCTCTTCTGTCTAGTGTGTATAGTGAGTGTCGAGGCCCATTATATACTTGTTTCTTTTAAATTATTGTTTTGTGCAATGAGTTGTTATTGTGATCTATGCTTGGAAATCTAGTTATGCACTTTTTATGACTGGACAGTTTCTTCTTGATGTGGTTGCATACTAAGTACTTGGAGATTGGTTAATATATTTAGACCAAGAAGATCTTCTGACTCATCTTAGTTTTATTGGAAACTACAACACTTGTGGCATTCATGACGAACTCTATGAAGCTATGCTAGTCAGCTAGTGAACACACTTGCCAATTTAAAAAACCTGAAGCATGCTTCTTAACAAACTCCACAGGAATCAAAAGTACAATCATATTCATGATAATACTAGAGAAATTAAAGGACCATATGACAGTTTCTGTCTTCATTCAACAATTTACAAACTGTCCATATCAGAATTACCCCTGGACCTCACTACAACTGTCCACTGTTCTATAAGAACTTTGCAAATTTGTTTATAGAATTATAGGATTTTTGTTTTTATTTCTCATTTTCTCTAGTGCATATTGGGTTGAGCATTTAACGAGTTAATTGAAGGATCAGTTATTTTTTTTAATATGTTGCTTACTTTTAGTTCTCAGTGTCTATTCCATCCTAATATAGATAATGGATCCTAAAATGGATTGTGGAATTGAGAAAAGTGGATACTACTCCATTGATGAAGCCATAGAAGATGGTATTGCCCCAGTTCCACTTAGTTTGGACAGAACACTTGACATTCAATGTACTCTTGATGTCATGGACCATCTTTTCTCATGCGAGGTACTTCAGTGCTAACATGGATCTAATATTTTTGGCTCTCATTTTGACTAAATCGGTATGATTTAATACTTTTTTCAGGCAACATGGCACAAGGGTCACACTCTAGCACAGACTGTCTTTACATGTATCTACCTTATGAGAATGGAGAGAACTTCATCACATGCTATACTAAATAGCTTTTGTAGAATTTTGCGTGCTACCTGTTATGCTATGGTTTCTGTTGTTTCTACGGCCCGAACTCATGAGGTATTTGCCATTTTGAAGTTCTCTACACTACAGCTATTTCCATTGATCTTGTTTATCAACTACTCAGATACAATTTGTCCTTATGCTAACATAGGAGTCATGCATGTGGGTTTATTCCCATCATCTTTTTACAAAGGATTTTATGTCTCTCTATTGATGAAAAATCCTGCACCGTGACCACAATCATACTACCTGATGAGTGAACTAGTAGATATGCCATTTTTCATCTTTTTGCTTGCAGAAATGTTGATAGAGTAATATGTTTGCATTCCTTTTGTATTATACCTTAACAAGAAAAACCTGTTCTGTTAGTTGGAGTACTGTCATTATTCTGTACTTTTGTTCACTACATCAACCAAATCACTTGTGAAATTCCAAAGATATATTATTCTGGTAGCTTCATTACGACTGGGTACTAGTACCATGTGCAGTCCCTTTTGTATATTGATGTAATTGTGTCAGGCAACTGATGAATTTTTCATGTGAAGTGTGCTAATCTGGGACCTCTAAATCTTGTGCATATGGTAATGATGGACAGCTATAGTATTTTAGATTCAGAGTAACTACATAACTATGCACCACTTCTTAGTGCTTTTATTGGGTGGCCAAATCGGTTCTTTAGGGTGCTTTGTTGATCAAGATCTGTTCACATAACTCATATGAGGCCATGAGGACATGAACATGATATTCTTACAAGTATAAAATTTGAGTGCTATTTACTCCTGTTAGCATGCGACACAGTTATCTTTTCTTTAATCCTTACAATTCCACTTGTTATATAAGATACAATTCACATGTATTTCTAGGAGGAGGACCTCTTTACTATGTCTTTTGGGCTGCCTTTAAGAGATGAAGGTGATGAAAAGTGCCTGTCATTTCTTAACTCAGTTGAAGAGACAATAGCTCGTCAATTACGTGCTTGTAAAGCCCAAGCATTGTCCAAGAAAAAGACACTAGAAGGTATCTGAGTGCCATGACAAAAATCTTTGGACAACATAAAGTGTGTATTGTTTCGCACTCATGCAATCATGTTCCTGTTACAGTCCAGTAATATAATTGTCCTCAATCGTTGCTTCAGTGGTATTGTAGAAGACTTGAAACTGAGACATTGTGTTCAAAAGTTAGTAAATATTAAGTTTGGGGCAAGATGAAATGTAGTAGACCAAGCATATTTACCTGTTTTTATTATAGCTAGCTATTGCTCAATTCCGAAATTGTGCAAACTAAATTATTTGCTTACTCCATTAATTTGTCATGGCTGTAGAACTGAACTTTGATCATTAGTTTATTTAATGAAGTTGAGAAATACGGACACCTTATAAAAAATAAATATGAAGGAGTTTCTGTGTGTATTTGAAGTTTCTGAACTGCTAGGTGCTTGCGTCTTAAAATACATGTCGATTAGCTTGGCTATCAAAAAATAAAGAGAAGGGAAAGGGGAGCAATTTAATTTCTTTCAATGTTTAATATGTTTGGACTTTTGCAGATGTGGGTTTTACTCTGTTATTATACATTTTGTGAAATTTATTGCTGCAGGTCTTGAATCCCTACAGGACAATCCTGATCTGGAAGAGGATTACTGCAGAGCATTGTTATGCAGATTACGTTTTCGTAAGGTCTCAACCCATTTTCCTATTCAATTAATTGTAAACCTTCTTTATTCATGGCAGATACTTGAAAAATGTTTATCAATAAGCAGTCATTTTTTTTTCTGTTTATGGATGCTCTGTTAACTGTTATCTCTGTTGTTGTAAAATCAGCATATAAAATCGCTGAACCAGATACCCAACCTAGCACCACATCAAACCATTCTTTTTTGTTCATAACAATGATGCAATATGGGTATCCTGTTGCATGGTAAGGGCAATTGGTTAATTGTACTAAAAAAGTGGTTTCAGACTAATCGAGGATGACTCCAGGATAGAAACAAATGCTATTTGAAATATCTTTAAAAAGCTGTTTGAATGTTTATTTTCAAATGAAGAAAAAGGGATATATTTTGCTTTCAATTCTATACATACTGTGCCAGTCACTAATGCATTGACTTCAATTATTGTTTGTTGATAATACTTCATCTAACGAGGATTATTTTCTACCGAAGATAGCACTGCATGAGTTTATAACTTAAGATCGAGTAGAGGAAGATAATAACCTTCCAGTTGTTGATGATGACGCCCAAAAATGATTCATAAGAGAGTATCTAATATTTAATTCGCAATGTCTTCACTCTATTGTGTGGTTGTGTTTGTGCAGCATTTCTACCATGTTGTTACGTGCTTGAGGAAACCTCATGGAAGAGGATTGGAGTTGGCACGGAAGCATGTTGCGTCATGTTTGACTGAGCTCAGTTTGATGCTCAAGTCTCGAGATTTCCTCAGGTCACGGTCCAACAATACACAGCAACAAGGCGATGAAATCTGCACAACCGCATCAGGTGTTCGTCCTGTTGGCTTTGATGCTAGCTTAAACAGCAGGCTTCTGAGTCCAGCACCACCACGTGCGGTCAAATTACTTAGCTGGAGTAATGTAAGTTCAGAATTTTGCCATAATTTACTGCTTAGTTTTCCTTTCTATTGCTGAATTGCTTCTTGATATGCCTTTCCAACTTCAAAATAATGTTTTGACTATAATTTATATTCAGGCAATAAGGTACTTTGAGAAGCTTCTGCGTGATCTAGATATCATTTGCTCTTCACCACTTGATCCGGTGCTTGAGAATGTGCTTCACTTTGTTGTACAGTTCCAAAAATCAGTACCAGATTTGGTTCCTAGAGCATTTCTTCAGGTGGGTCATACTTAATGACCGCAGACATAAACTTTTGTGGAATATTAACTAATATGTTCTTCAGTGTTTTAAATATGCTTTACTTTGCACTATTACTATGGTATCTCACTAATAAAATTGCCTGCTATAATAAAACAACTAAACATGTGGCTGATATATTAGATTTAGAAATATTATGCAGCTTTTATTGTCTATCATGTCATCTGTTTTGCCATTGCATATGTCTTAATCTGTATGTACTATTATTCAAATGATGATTTGTAAAGTACCATATTTACATATGAGCCTTTGCTCCTCATTTGGGGATTATTTGACAATGCAGCAATTTGTTAGCCATTCTCTATAAATTGTGTGTTTAATTATGACTCTATACCTTTGAGGGATTGGCACACCATCTACTTTTGCTTATATCCCTCCGTAACTAATTTTGTGGATCCACCCATCTTTCTTTCTACACTATAAGTCCTTAGATTGGTCTGATGGTGAATTGCTTTAAGCTGAACTCATAATTTTGGATGATTCTCCTTTTCTTCAGTTCTGTGTTTTCTTATCCTGCCATATGAGTTTGATAGTTCCTCTCTTTAGTCTACACACTATAGAACAATTAATGTTTCTTTCTTGTATTAACAATAATGCGAAAATGACTTTGAAGCAGACTTTATTAGTTCAAGATGGCAAGCTTTATGGTCGGGACTTGTCTTGTGATGTGATTTCAAGGGCTTTATCATTACCAGATATTATAGGAGATAAGGAATTCCAGATGAATGAGTTTGTGGTGCAGCTAGGTCAGGTCAGCCACCAGAACTATGCAATTTGCTTAATGATTGCTGTATCTCATGCAGTCATATAAAATTATGCCTAAACATGTCTTTTAATGAAGTGCATTGATGGCCTTGTAGTTGGTAATCAATTTGCTTAAAATTCTTTGTACGAACACTGCATGGCAACGGCGCAAGCTTGGGAAGAGTTTGCAGGATTGGAGTACCATTTCCATACAGGTTTGTGAAACAAATGCTGTTATTACCGATATTTTTAAAGTTTTTTCCCTTTATGGCTTTGGATAAGTAACGAATGACTGTATCCAATCTAGTGATACAAGTAGGCTGAGTTGGGGTGGGCTGTCCCACTGGCCTAGCGCTCATGTCTTGATTTAAAATCCGATTAATGCTTCAACAACCACAAAGAACAGAGTTTAGATTGTTCATTGTTGCAAATGTGCTGTGGCATCAGTGTTGACTTCTACGAATTGTTAGTTCCTTTTTGGTTTGGGACTGAGCATCCCTTGTTCGTGATAAACTGACAACAATACAACATGAATAACTCTTATTTGATAATGTATGCATGTGTAGCTCTCGCACTTGTAATACTTTACACCTACAGTTTTCCTTGATCGAGACATCAAATATAGCTCTTGCATATATTATAATGTTTTGCGCTTACACATATTGCAGTTGGAACTTGCGTTGAAAAGAGAATTCGGTGAAACTAGAAATGTCTTACCGCACGAGGTATTTGTAACTAAAGTGCTCGCCAGGGTTTGCAATACCGTTACCGGGCCGGTTACCGTGACCCAGCGGTACGGCGGTTACCGCGAAAAACCGTGATAAATTTGATTTTCAAAATTTGAATTCAAAAAAAAGGGATACCGCGGTATGGAACGTGGTAACCGCGCGGTATGTAGCGGTTACCGCGGTATCTGCGCGGTAACCGCTCGATGTGTGGCAAAAAGAAGAACGAAATGAAGAAAGTGAAATTTTTTTTTTTGGAGAAACACTTAAATGTGTGTAGAATTTGGGGATAATAATAAAAATATGTAGAATACAAAAATTTGGCAGGACCCTTTTACCTTTCTCTTTTTCCTATTTCCTAAATGACTTTTGGTTTTGCCCTCAAGTTTAAATTCTTTTTTTTTTTTGAATTTTTGAATTCGGTCGAAATTCATCAAACTGTACTGCACGGTACGGGTTACCGTACCCTGGCGGTAAGGCCGGTAACCGCGGTTACCGCCGGTATTGCAAACCCTGGTGCTCGCTGTGCTACTTTTGTTAATTGCATTTGTTTCACTTGGTTTAACGTACATCTGGTGGTGGTGCAGAACATGTGCATGAGGGTATCAAAGCAACTTCTGGTTTGGACTCAGGAACATACATATTGGGTTGCTTATCGGTTTCTCATATTGGGTTTTGAACTTGACCTGTATTCTCCGAGTGAATATTGTATGGTGTACTGGTACATGTATGTGGTCCTTATGAAGCTGATAGAGCAGATGCAGTTACGAATTCTTGCTAGTAATGAAAACTGTAAGTTGTGATATCTTTTGTAGTCTTGTGACTATTTTAAATTCTTAGTTTTTGTTACCCAGTAGCCTGCATAGATGAATTGATTCAGAGGGCATAAGCTGAAGAGGAGATAAATCAGAACAAAATGAAAGTACTAATAGAAACGTCATGTTCTTGGGGCTCTGAACTATGAAGAACTTATTATATAATGCCTTGTTCTAAATTCACAAAATGCCATGTAATTAACTTTATCTCTGCTGGAATGTTATTTACTGTATACTTCTGGTTATATGTTCAGCACGAAGAAAAGGGAAAAAGAAGAAGGATCATTCAAAAGACTCCTCAAGGGATACAGCGTTTCCATCCTCCTGTCTACTGCTTCAGTGTTATGTTTTACTTTCAGAAGGACTTTCAATGGTACTTGCATACACCCTCCATTTTAATGTCAATTCGGTACTTGCTTTTGTTCTCAAACAAATGTTGTTTTAGGATTTTCGGGCAGCATTTTCCCAGTTATCCATATTAAAAGTCATTGGAACATGAAACTGGAGTTTATAGCATTGAGAGGGGTAAACATACCAAAGAAGATGAATTTGCTAGCCCATTAGTCTTTGTGTTGGAGGCTAAGACAATGTATAATATAAAAGGAAGTGTGTAAAAAAAAAAGTAAAAAAAGAACTGCTCCCGAAAGAACATATTGGCAGAAAGAATGTATGTTAGATTTTAATCGTGCCAATACCTTTTACAACTAAACATTACTTATTTTGAATGCAGATGTTGGCGGCCCTGAGGAATGAAAGCAATTCATTCCAATTACCAAGCATCTTCAATAGTGAGCAAGAGGTGGACTGGGTTTAGCAGTCTAAGTTCTGATGTCCTTTTAAGTATTGTTTAAACGTGTCTGATAGTTTTTTTTTTTACCGTTCTTTCCAGAGATTCATTCAGCATTTCGATCTTCTCCAGAAAGCACGTCTCCCTGAGCACATTACGTACTACAGTTTTAGGGAATCAGCTTCTCATGCATCCATAGCAGTGAGTTTTTGGTTCTAAAATCGTCTTCCTCCAGTTTCTCCCATTCTTGTTTTAACTTAACCTTCATTATTTTTTCTTGATAACAGGATCTGACGAAATATAACTTTTTTAAAGAAATTCATAAGATCACGCCATCCTTGAGAGGCAGTTTTGCAAGTGAACCAGAAAAGCTCGCGGAAATCCGCCAGATAGAGCAGGTGGCTGAGCATAACAGAATAGCCCTAAGCATCATCAGTCAAGTTGGAGCTGGTGATCCATCCCTGAGAGTTTCATTTGAGTTTACACACCATCCACACTTTGCCGTTGCAGTTGTAAAGAGATCATAGTTTACTCTTGAAGAAGAGCAAAAATTTTCCTACTTCACCTTCGTTATCAATGGCAGACGAGTCAGCTCCAACACAAACTTCTGCTGTCTTGTTCATTGGTTCGTCCAGCTCCCTTATGTGCTTTAGGTTGTACAATGTACACCGTGTAACAATTTTGTAGACAAGAAAAGAAAAGCTAAATGCTTAGTCACTAGATTTATTCTGTGAAAACAATTTTTTGAGATGTTTATTCTGCTAAACACGATTATACAAATGCTATGTAATTCCAGCGAGAAACAGTTGCTGACAAATTGAGTTCAATTCATGAGCTTCTTTACATTGCAATGCATTTTTTTAGCTGTAAAACCATGTTTACTTTTTTTAATATATGATTCTATATGATTTATTATGTTTTCTATGTAAGATGTAGTAACAACGATGTTTCTGTATGTTCGTCTGCAGTTGTAGTAAATCATGCCTCGCTGCGCCAGACCAACTGCGGTTATCTCGGCCGTCGGATCGTAACAGACGGTTGAGATTTTTCTCTTTTTTTGTGAGAGATTTTTTTTTTCAAAACTGCCGCGTTGCCGGCAGGTAACAAGCCAGGCCCTCGTCTTCTCGATCTCGCCCTCTCCTTTCCAATCCCTCGTCATGCGGTGTGCGGCGTCACAAACCCTAGCTTCCTCCGCCATCTCTGCTCCCTTCCCCGCACCACGGTGGGGCCTCCGCGCTCGCCGACGGGATGGTAGGTGGTGATGAGGCGGCGGCGGAGTGGAGGGAGCTGCCGGAGCCGGTGGGATTCTCGTCAAGGGAACCAGCCAATTCCGGTGAGAAATACGTCCTGTCTCTCCTACCCCTCCCCACTGTCGCCGGCCGAATTCTGTGAGGAATTTCCTCCTGCTAATTGTTTTATTCCTTTCACCTCTTTCACCTCGACGAAAATGCATCAAATGCAAGAAAAGTTGCAGAAGTTAATTGATAATATCTGTGCTATGCAGTTGTTGTATCCTTCCCCTTCTCGTCCGCATCGTCTGGCTAGTGGCTACACCCAAGAACATGCTAGTTGATGGGACCCGGCCGTGGGCACAAGTTGTACGGATGCTTGATCAGGCGTGAGGTTGGTAACTTTTCCCCATTTTGCTCGATTGTTGAGTTTACATTTTTGAGGAAATTTTCGTGCGGCTGGGTGCGTGTGCCTTTCGGGCTACTACCTAATGGGCGTCCCACCTAATGCTACATTTTCGATCTTTTGGACAAGTGGCACGTCGGCGGGTTCCCTTTCCTCTTCTAACCAAACTATTGGTTTATTGTAACACCTTAATGTAGTTGGCTGAGTTTAATAAAACTTCAATTGTCTTTAAAAGTAAGTTGTAACATTTATCAGTGATACAAAATATTTCATGAGTAAAATTTGTATATACATGTACTTAGCAATTTAGAAACCAATGCTAGAACATAAACTACGATAAAAAATATCAAAATTAAATTTAAAATTTAAAATTTTGGTACGGCGGATAAGCTGAAAAACCTAAAAAGAGTGAGATATATATAATTGTATATCTGAGATATTTTTGCCATAATTGTATATCTGAGATATTTTTGCCATTGCAAGATATTTTCTGCGAGCAATGATAGCACAACGCGCGAGTACACCGTACTGTACCCTCTACTGATAGTGATCAAGGACACATACAGTAAAGTCAAGACTGGAGAATAGAGAATTAAGCAGCACGTCAGTCAATTTAACTTCCTTAATTCGTCGGTTCACCTGTCTGTTGAACCAAAACGGAGCATATCCGCAGGCAACATGAGAGCAGCAGAAATTCTGAAACCATCTCAATTAGCCAGCTCTTCTGGACACTTTGACCTTGAATAATAATATTCCCAAGCACCCTGCCAATTAGGCTATCAGCCTATTACTATGACGCAAGGGTAATGTACGTTTTGCAAATTTCACCCCTTGACAAGCTGACTCTGTTACTACGACGCAGCCCTTGTTTTTGACTCGGACTTCCATTGTGCGTTTCTGACCTTTCCTGCATTCTCTTTGTTACTAGTAGTACTTTTTTTTTTTCTTTTGAAGAAAATGCACTTTGTTACATGAATGGTAGGTAGGTGGACGTCACGTACAATTTATTTAAGTAGTATATGTTCCTGCATCTTCGTTAATCTCTTGGCTGCAGTAGAGCAAGCCCGTGATCTCTAACATTTGCATTTGAATAACACATCTAGCTCAAAAAAAAAACCATTTGTATTCGAATAACACTATCGCTTTATTATTATATATAAACAAGTGTGCATGATTCCAACTAATCGAAAAGTTTCGTAAGTTCGGCGAGAGAGACGTACTGCGTCAATTGACCACGTGAGAACATGCACCACCCCACCGCCCCGATGGAACTTTCCGAGATGTACGACCAACTGTACTCAACTCCTCTCAAAAACCCTCAACAATTTGCGGAGAGATCACAGGCAGACGTCGCAATCTCCTACAGGAAAAAAAGGGCAGCGTTTTGCGTGCTCGCAGAAGCAACAAGAGCAGCAGATTCGCGGATTCGATCGGACACAGCGTCCAATGCAGGTCACCTGAGCAGTAATCCCGGCAAGCCGGCGACCCTTTGCTCATCTTCGCCGCCGTCGTCGCTATCGCCGTCTTTCAAAAAGAGGTAAAGTGAAGAGAAAGATGAGAAAGAATCGAGGTAGAGAAAAAGAAGAGGGTACTCTGACTTATTTTTTTCATCTTAAAATAATTTTAAATCAAGTTATTTTAAAGAAGTACTATCTTTAACATGATCATTAACACGTGAATTCATTAGTTCGGAAGAAAAAGGATTAGGTGAGAAGTCGATATTTGCATGGGAATTAAAGAAAGAAAGAAAGAGGGAAAGGGATTTGGTCAAGAGGGAGGCAAGGAGGCTGACGCGCGGGAACACGTGTGAGCCAGCACGTGACCACGCGGCGAATTCGCCTCTTTCCTTCCGCTTCCGCCAATCTCACCTAGCTCACACGAGTTCACAACTCTCTTCTCCTCTCTTCTTTTCTGTCACTTCTCTTCAATTCCTGAGGAGGAGCAAGAACTTTTCTGTCACTACTAGCTTGCAGAGTGTTCTGCAACTCTGCAGACCCTGATCGGTGCCATTTTTTCGCTTTCATTCGTCAGGTTTGTTCATCTCTGAACATGTTCGGCACAATTAGCTTGATACATCTGGGATAAAGTCCATTTCCTTTTTGCAGTATTCCTGCCTTTTCTAACTTTTTCGCTCTTTGTTCTTGCGACTAATGGGGTTACAGACTGTTGATTTATGGTTGCCAAAATTGACTCTGTACTTGGGAATTCAGTGCGTTTGTGGTTTCTTGCCAGAAATTAGCATCCCTTGCTCTTGCTGGTTTCTTTCTTTCTGCAGTTTGTAACGAGATGTAGGTTCATAGCAATCCCAACAGTTCCTCTTGTTTTTGTTTCGCAGCCCATCTTTTTTGGGGGTGTTTGTTTAATCGGTTGCTGATCTTCCGCCGTCCTAGCTAATTTGAATCGTTTTGAGTTACTTGTTTGCCTAGTTTTTGTGCCGTTTTTTAGGATGCTGTTGCAGAGACGTTACTATCTGCTCCTGTACGTTGGCTGAGTCCGCGAATTTTGGTGTAAATTTGTTCTCTCTTGCTCCATTTATATATGGCTCTTTCTGATTCCATCTTTCTTCTCATATCATTTTTTCTCCCAAGAGAAGTAACCTCGGTTCTTCCTATGCTTTGTTGCCTAGATTGCTACACAGAAGTTTGTCTCTGGTGAGCTTTGCCTTGGTTTATTAGCCCAGTTCTTGTTTCCCCAGTTTATTCTCCCAATCTTTACTCTGAACTTTTGAGCAAATGTTTGATCATTTGGATATCTTCTTCTTGTTATTGTTTTTCATATAAATCATTTCAGATCGTTGGTATCGGCAATGACTGATGTTGTTGTTCTGTTCATTTCTGATTTTCTTTTTAACATCATGTTGTGTTGATTCCTTGCAGCTCAATCAGGCCGTCGGCTAGCAGCTCTCTGTGATATAAAAAATGGCGGGGGGTGGCACGAGCATCAGGAAGTATGTTGGAGCCCTAAAGGACTCAACAACCGTAAGCATAGCAAAAGTAAACAGCGATTATAAGGTAGAAACAATGATCATAATGAGTGGACTCTTCTTCGGAAAAAAAGATGGCCTTGATTAAATATCTTTGTTTGTGATCTTTATGACAGGATTTAGATATTGCTATTGTGAAGGCCACAAACCATGTTGAGAATCTAGCAAAGGAGAAGTACATAAGAGGTAGTGACTCAGTGCTTTATCTGAACTACAACACTGCTTCTGTACTGAAGGGTTAGAGCACTAATTCCCAGTCAAGTTTGCTCATGCACTTCTTCTGTTTGCAGATATCTTTTATCATCTTTCTGCTGGAAGGGCCCGAGCAGATGTAGCATATTGCATCCGTGCTCTTGGTAGACGTCTTTCGAAGACACGCAACTGGGCGGTAAGTCCACTACACATTTTCTATTACCCATACATGCGTCTTCCAAATCAGCACTTCAATTGTCTGAGTCTATTTATTCCATAGCATATTGGCATCTATTTCTCAGCAGGAGTTATTACAAATATTAGCTATTGATTTCAATGCCGATAAATTTTTCAATACCCTGACAAATGATTTCTGTTTATTTTTACCTGGTTGCGTTGAATGAAAAAAAATCAGGTTGCTAGCCAATAGACAAAATTGATGACACTGTACCTATGATCTATGAACTGATCATTTGAATTTTTCTCAGGTTGCACTTAAGACCTTAATCGTCATACACCGTGCCCTTCGGGAAGTTGACTCCACTTTCCGTGATGAGCTTATTAGCTATGGAAGATCCAGTACACATATGCTTCATTTGTCCTACTTTAAGGATGATTCAAGTGCAGAAGGTACTAGCTATTATTTCACCCTTTCCCAGATCTTAGTATTGGAACTTATCATGACTTGTTCACTTGTGCAGCTTGGGATTATTCTGCATGGGTGCGCAATTATGCATTGTACCTAGAAGAGAGACTAGAATCTTTCCGTGTACTGAAATATGACGTTGAAAAAGATCCATCAGTAAGTAACCTAATGCGAATCACATTCGATGTTTCTCTTCTTTGGACTGTGGCGTGCAATGTTTGTTTGTTGAACATATTTGTTTTAAGAAGACTTAATTTGGAAGTCAGAACCACATGAACCAGTTCTATGACAATTTAGATTGCCACTAGAACAAAGGAAGATTGTCATACTCTTCCAACGTAGCGTTGTGTGTTATATTTGCATTCATGGATGGGAGAATCAAAATTATGATATGTAATACAAGATGTCAATGGGCTACTTTAGCGTCTTGTTTATGACAAATATGTTACTCACAGAGAACTCGAGACCTCGACACGGTTGGTTTGCTTGAACAATTGCCAGCATTACAGCAGCTTCTTTTTCGGCTACTTGGTTGCCAGGTGATTCATTATTTGTTACAATGTAAAAGAATGTTTCTATTTATATATTTCTGAGGTGTCATGAAATTTTAAAGGTGCCTTGCTAACTTCTTTTCAGCCACAAGGGTCATCATCATATAACATCATAATCCAGCATGCACTTTCAATGGTAAGAACTAAGAATATCTCCGAGTAGCGCACTAGAGTGAATAATCTGAGTATTCTATTCCCTGACATTGTTTTCTGTGTTAATGGAAGGTTGCTCTAGAGAGTGTTAGGATCCATACAGCTATCAACGATGGGATACTCAATCTAGTTGACAAGGTACCGATAATTAGCTTATTGATAAATATGAGCTTGTACACCTTTTATCATTTCTGTTAACCCATTGCCAACTTTTGCACAATGCAGTTCTTTGAGATGCAAAGGGATGATGCTATTAGAGCCCTTGACTTATTCAAAAGAGCAATCAACCAGGTAAATCTTCTTTTATCTACTGTTAGCCAAATAATTAATTATTTCATTTTTTTTACCCAATCACTGCAGGGGAGTCCCCCACAGTTTGAATTAATTTATTAATCGTTAGTTATTTAATATATCTTCTACCCCCAGAAATTTTGCGTTGAATGACTACATAACATATGTGCGGTTCCTAAAATTGTTCCTTTTCTATTTGGACAGGCGGGACAACTTTCAGAATTTTATGAAATGTGTAAAACCATACATATTGGGCGTGGCGAGAGGTTCTTAAAAATTGAACAGGTGTGGTTGGAATCACCATGATTATTACTGTATTTTTTTTCTTATAATTTTAACTTGTTGATATCCTATTGGACATATACAGCCTCCTACCTCATTCCTGCAAGCTATGGAGGAGTATGTAAGAGATGCGCCCCTTGCTTCAATAAACCAAAGAAATCAGGTTTGGAACTACTAAAATTAGTAAACACGTGGTCTTTCAACTAGTTTCCTTGCAATTAAATACTAGACTATTATACATGTATTTAATGGAATACTTTTCGGACATTTTATATGTTCTTAGGCTGTACTAGCAATAGAGTACAGAAGAAAACCAGAGGATGAAGAATCATCAAGTTCAGCTCCTCTACCGCCACCTCCAGTTTCAACTTCAGAATCTGAACCTGAACCTGAGCCGGAGCCGGAGCCGGCTAAAGAAGTCTCACCCATACCTGAGCCAGCCGATTTGCTGGTAATATTCCATGCTTCTTCTTAATGTTGCAACCTGCAAGTTAGCTTATTTTGAATGGTTGTAATATTTTTCATCTCCACTTGGTAGGGAATGGATGAACCCACCCCTGACACGTCGGAAATCGACCAAAAGAATTCTTTGGCCTTAGCAATTGTTCAACCCGGTAAACATCTTACAGATGTACTAAAACTATTTTCTCACCAAGTTTTTTTTAAAAAAAGAAAATCAAGTACTAAAATGTTTACCCCTGAATTTTGTTTTGTTTTTTTTTTTTTTGTTTCAGACAGTACACCTAAAGCCACTGCTCCTACTACCGAAAACGTGGCCACTAGCTGGGAGTTAGCACTAGTCACGGCACCCAGTTCAAATGGCAACGCTGTTACCTCGAACAAACTGGTACATATATATTCAGAGAAATTTATCTAAGTTTGCTTTATTTTCACCCTCTAAAACCAAACTAAACACATTTAACCTGCAACTTAAACAGGCTGGAGGGCTGGACATGCTCACCCTGGACAGCCTATACAACGAGGCGCACCGACAAGCACAACAGAATGCAAGCTACAACCCCTGGGAGGCAGCGACCCAAGCATCATCAGGCCCAATGATGCAGCAGCCAATGCAGAACCCGTTCTACTCCTCGAACGCCATTGCTCCGCCCGTCAACGTGCAGATGGCCGCAATGGCGCAGCAGCAGCATCTGTTCATGCTCCAGCAGCAGCAGCAGCAACAGCAGCAGCAGATGATGATGATGATGGCAAGGCAACCGTATGATCAGCAGCAAGCCTCTTCTTCCAATCCGTTTGCTAGTCCATACATGTCTGCAGGAGTTCACCCGTATGGTCCGGGGATGCAGCTCCATGCCGGCAATGCGTACACATACTCTGGGACAGGCATGATGTAGAGTGACACACCATCTGCTGCTTGTTTGGCAGCTTTTTTTTTTTTTTCATTTTATCGCACTTTTTTTTCGTTTTACCAAATGTGATTTTAGGAGGATTAGATCTGTGGAGGGGGCCTGGTATAGAGTCAAGATGAGCATTGCCGTCGAAGTTTTTTCCCGTCTCTTTGCTGACAGGGCTCTGGAGTTCTCTAAAAAAAATAGCAGTTGTGAAGGCTTGTATACATTGAAATCTAATGGTAACAACTGCAGCTATTTCTGAAACATAAGATGTATAAACGAACTTTGTGTTTCATGATCTGCGTGAATCAGAACTGCATTTTCCTACCAACAAACAAGCTGCAGGCCAGAACAAGATAGGCCGTTTGATTTGTTCAGACTTCAGAGTGACTGGACTCTGAAGAAGCCGCATGTACCTGCATTGATGGGCGATGTGTATGCGTGGATGGCACGGACCGCACGGCGAATCGCGGGGAGACGGAGACACCGGGTACACGATGCCCCCGTCGTCCGCCGGCGCCGGCGCGAGTGGGCAACCGTGCCATGCGGCCGCCCAGGCAGAGCGCCGTGCCGCAGCGGACAGGGAGGTGTCAACTGCTACAGTTAATGCAGGCAAAGCTAGTGTCTATCAACATCTCATATCGACAAAAATCACAAAACCATTCATGATTCAAGTCGAAATCAGCCGGAGGACATAAAACCAACCATCTTACACCGAATTTCAAATTTGTACATGCAATCAGAACATGTAGGGTTCACGCTTCGACAGTATCTGTACACAAGTTTACGGCTGCTTCGTCGCAAAGGTATTAACCACGCGGGCAAGAGAACGGACGTACCGATCGATCAGAACACGCTGCTATACTCGTCTTCGCTGTTCATTTGAATGAGCCACAAGATCGCGACGCCAAAGACCAGGAAAGAAGATAGCTCCATCGTGAGTGCCCCCCATCCAATGACGCCGGCGTGCTTCAAGATCGACGGGATGGCGATGCTCCCCACTATCGATGCGCCCGTCAAGAATTTTGTGAAGTTCACCCAACTGCAGTGGAATCGGATCAGTCTGATACAAGGATTTTTAACAAGATGTGCATTCTCGAGTTATGATTCATATGTCAAATGGTTATGCCTGTAGAATTACTTAACCAGTAAATGGATTACACAGATTCCATAATATAACCGATGGTCCTTTCTGAATTAATTTGAGAATGTTTGTCAGAAATTTATTGATTGAGAACTGCTACTAGTACGCTGAGTGCAGGTAGCTAGTAAAGGTATAAATGAGATAGCAATGACTGCAGGCATGGAAGGACTATCACTTACGTATCTCCATCATTGGACATCATCGAGGGGCTATTGGAGCCCAGGAAAAATATGAGGGGCATTGGTAGTATGAGGTACATAAGAACTGCAGAAAATGACATTGACAACTTATAAATTCTACCGAAACAAATTTCAAAAGGAGGAAGAGATATTGCAGATGTAAACAAAATTTTCTAACCTGTTAACATTGGCCACCAGTTGTTATACAGAGCACAGGCCTGAAGATGATACAGTCACAGGATTTAGTCAGTGGTCAGAAAAGATAAAAATCAATAAGTTGATGTGGAGATAATAAACTTGGGGGTATACCAGAATCTGCAATACAATTCCACCAGAAACCAGTATTGCAAGAAGTGCAAGTCTTCCACTGTGCAAACATGTTCTCATACTACGCGCCATTGTTTCCTTTGCTGATATTCAGATTCAGTTTCTGGAATAAGAAAAGGTAGATAAGCAATGTATTGTTTTGAAGTGAAATAAGAAATACATTATATAATAGCACATGGGAGTACAACCAAAACATTGCCACTATAAAACACCTCAAATATAACGAGAAGAGTTGTCTCAGCCAACTTATCCAAAAAACAGTTGTGCAAGAAAGTATGCCCTATTAACTGATGAATTGCCATCTCCCCAGCTGAAAGTACAAGCACATGATTCCAATCGAGCAAATTTCCCAGCCAAATATTAAGGTGGAAAGATAATAGAGGCTTAATCACAACCATATGGCTGTTATCACAAAAAAAAAAAGAAAGTATACCCTATTAACTGATGAATTGCCATCTCCCCAGCTAAAAGTACAAGCACATGATTCCAATAGAACAAATTTCTCCTTCTCTATCAATATAGTCAAAGCAAAGCTTTTGCCTTCCTTTCAAAAAAAAAAAAAGAACAAATTTCCTAGCCAAAGATTAATGTGGAAAGATAATAGAGGCTGAATGACAACAATATGGTTGCTGAGTACAGAACAGAAATCCATCTAGAGTAATGTTCTCACTTTAGTCTAAAAACCAGTACCAGACACCATTCCTCGTTTCCAGTTTGCCTTCAACATATGAATTGGTCATAATTCTGTCAGACCTACACACGATTGCAGACTCGAAGATAACAAAAACAGCCATGTGCAGCAAAAGGAATTGCACAAAATCAAACCACAAACACCCACGAGTGTGTTCATGTGACCATCGGGTTGTAATCACAACAATTCTATAAGAATTGGCCCGGCAAAAGAACTTGTACGATAAATTGCTCATAAATGTGAACTTCCTAGATAAGTGCAAAACCAATCATTCTCCATGCACGCACCACCCTAGGTGGGCAATAAACTAATAATTCTCCTCCTCCCCGGCTATCCAATTCAGAGATTCAGATCTGATTCAGGAAAAGGCCCAACCAATCACTCTCTCTAGGCCTCAACCTGCAGCGATTCAACCCGTAGCTACGCAAGGCAAAGAAGGAAGAAGGGAGGGGCGGGTGGAGAGTGGAGAAAGATGCATACTCTGGCCGCGTCCCGCGGAAACGCCCCCAGGCGGCCGCCGCCGCCGCTCGCCGGTGCACGCGAAGGGACGTCGGCGAGGCGGCGTCAAGTGGGCGCGGATGCCGAGGCGGCGAGGCGCGGAGCGGAGGAATTTCCCGGCGTCGCGCAGGGGGAGGGGAGGAGAGGCGAGTTGGATTGAAGGGTTGGTGATGCGGTGGACGGCCCAGCGCGGTAAGGTAATTAGTCGAGAATAATCGATGGATTAGCTGGCTAATCAAGCAGATAATACCCAAATAGGATACCATGTATACTTAAGAGTGTGTACGAGAGTGGAGGGAAAAAAAAAGATAAGATTGAGGAAAATGCAAAACGAGGTAAGTCACTAACTTACGATTAATTAAATATTAATTATTTTAAACTTGAGAAATAGGCAAATATATAATTTAAATAATTTTTCTATATAAACTCTTTTATAAAAATGTATCATTTAAAAGTTCAGAAAACGGTTTCCCCGAGTTTATGCTCGGAACGAACACACCCCCAAATACTAGTACATAGTTATATTGTGTTATGTTTATGTTTTTAATACTTCAATTTGGGTTTTTAAATATTCCCGAGTACTAATCCAAGCTACGAGGACACATCTGGCGTCTTCTTCTTCACGAGCGACGTCGCCATCTTCACCGAAAGGGATTTGATTGGTAGTATATCCCATATGATGAGGCAAAGAGCCAGCCAATCACCACACGCGGAACGTCACTTACAGGTGGGCCCCAAAATTAATCGCCACTTACAGGTGGGCCCCAAAATTAAGCGACACACAAACAAACCTGCAGTCCAGTCTGCGACTGCAACTGCATCATCGTATATACCATTTCCTTCCATTCTTCCTCCGTCTCTTCTTCCCTTCCACCACGCGAGCGCGCGAGGCAACAACAATGGGGAGGATCCAGTACGCGGCGGTGGCGAGGGGGGCGGTGGTGATGGCGGAGCACGGCGACGCGGCGTTCCCCAACGCCGGGGCCGTCGCGCGGCAGATCCTCGACCGCCTTTCCGTCGTCTCCGGCGGCGGCGGCGGCGACTGCAACGTCTCCTACACGCAGGATCTCCACGTGTTCCACGTCAAGCGCACCGACGGCGTCACCGCGCTCTGCATGGCCGACGACGCCGCCGGACGTAAGTAACACCATGGCATCTCATCGATCAATGAACGCGTCGTCGTCGTGGTTGCCCCGTTTTGCCTCCGCTCGATCGTCTTCTCCCGCCGCAAAGTCTCTTAGATCTGAACGAGATTCAGAATCAGTAGCGTGATGACAGAGTATCGTCTCGCGTGTTCAGGATCTTGTGTCGATCATATGGGGTGGAGTGAGATTGAGCGGTGGGAAATGGGTATTTGTTTGATCATTCCAAATTTCTAATTGCCGTTTCATGATGAATTATTGGATTGGGTAGTAGTTTGGTTGATCAGAACCTAGCTGTTTTTTTTTAACACAGGGATCGAAACATTTTTTTAAAGAAAAGAAAAATGTAGTACTCACTTTTGTTTATCACACGCCACTCATTTTGTAGTTATGATATTTTCTTTTGGTGATAACTGTATGCTTATCTTCCATGTTGCAGGACGAATTCCTTTCGCGTTTCTTGAGGATATCCATGGAAGGTTTGTAAAGACGTATGGTCGTGCTGCTCTAACTGCTCTTGCTTATGCCATGAATGATGAGTTCTCAAGGGTTTTGGGCCAACAAATGGATTACTACTCAAACGACCCCAACGCAGATAGAATATCTCGGATGAGAGGTGAAATGGATCAGGTAGGCTCCCCTCTGTCTTCTCTTCTTTCTTTCTCATCAGTAAATTGAATTTCACTAGTATACAAACTTTTTGTGACCCACGTACTGTACATTCTGTTCATGTTAACCTTTAACAGTTCTCGTATTTCTATAGTTAACTTAAGAGTTGATGGTGCCACTTATAAGTTCAGAAAGAATGAGATTAAAAAAAAAAATCTTGCAGGTCCGGAGTGTTATGATCGACAACATTGACAAAGTACTCGAGAGAGGTGATCGTCTGGAGCTGTTGGTCGACAAGACTGCAACTATGCAAGGGAACACGATGCGATTTAAACGACAAGCTCGCCGCTTCAGAAACTCCATCTGGTGGAGAAATGTCAAGCTCACGTACGTAAATTACCACCATTCGGTAGACCAAACACCCTATGAACACTAGCCCTTGCCCTTCTGCTTGCCTACTTGGCTACTTGATTATGGATTTTCGTTTTCATGCTCCATACCGAAAACTCATTAATCATTATATATACTTCGACTATTAAGTTGCTTCAGCTTAAGCATTTGACATATGATAGCCTTCTCACATGGTTTTCCTATTCTTTGCAGAGCCGCATTGGTATTCATCCTCCTAGTAATAATATATATAGTGCTTGTATATATGTGCAACGGCTTCACCTGGCCATCTTGTATTTAGTAAACCTCGTGCAGCTAATGGCTTTGTCTATACGAAGCTTCATTCCAATCCTAAAACTGTCACGGGTTCCCTGGCTGTTGCAAATTTTCTTCTAACACAAAAGGGGCAATATTGCATTGCTTGATATTGTAACTTTTTGCACCATTACTTCTGAAAGCTCACCAATGTTGCCATCTAGGAGTAAGCACGGTTCACATCTATCGAAGAATATGGCACATTCGAAGTTACTGCCTCGACTGTCAATATTTTACTGCAAAATACCCTAGTGGATCTGATCGTCTGTCTTGGTTACATTGCTCCTCCAGAAAGGTGTATTACAATCCAGTTAAAACATTGTCAAATGCCCAAGAGAACCTCATTAGTCAAGGACGCGTTTATGTGACCCATCACAGGAAGCATCAGTGCCAGCTGAGTCATCCAGTATTCTAGTTGCCAGTCGTCCAGAATTCTAATTGCCAGTTGACTCGCAAGAAACCAAACATACGTGAACGCAAGGGACGAGTCAACTTGTATCCGTATATCAAGCAAAGAAGGAACAGCGCAAGACATGTTTCATATAATCACATCTTGAACCACAAATAAAACATATAAAAAGGTAGTGTTACAAATAAACAATTTTGGACGGAGCGTTTCCTTAGGCCTAAAAACACTCTCGGAAGAATTAAGCGTAATAATTTAAACTTGACTTCTTTTTGGCTTGCACTTGTATGATCCCTTCATTGAAATCCTCGTGTGTCACCTGCATGAACAATGGACAAGGTTCAGCCAAAGCAATACATTATGATTGTTCCTATATACAGTTGCCTGTGCTTCATGATTGACAAAGTCACAGCAAAAAATAGTTACACTAAATAGAACACTCAAAAATTTTGCAACCAAATACCAAACCGACATGTGATGGTCTAGAAATGCCACAGAGATGTTTATAGATCTACTGTTTATCACTCTATCCCAGGCTCCTAACCTATTTTATTTGGGGTACTCATATTCCATTGCTTTTACCAATGGATTAGTCAGGTCCCACCAATCCCCAATATAGATATATAGGTCAGAAGTTACCAAACAATATCACAAGATCAGAAAGCAACACAAACCTCTGTAGCATCTCGGCGTAGGGCAAGCATGCCTGCTTCTACACAAACGGCCTTCAGTTGTGCACCATTGAAGTCGTCCGTAGATCGTGCCAACTCTTCAAAGTTGACATCAGGGTTTACATTCATTTTTCTTGAATGGATCTAGAGAAGACAACACATAAAATAAAGATTGTTTTAGTTCTGGCAGAACAAGAACTTATTTTTATTTTAAGAAAGATAAACAGGTCAGCAAATTTTTTGAACAAGTAGCCAACACAGATTTCAGGAGCCATACTTGCAAAATTCTAGCTCGTGCTTCTTCGGATGGATGAGGGAACTCAATTTTTCGGTCCAGTCTACCAGACCTCATCAAAGCAGGATCAAGAATGTCCGCGCGATTAGTTGCAGCTATCACCTGAAGTCATATGGCAAATCCAACCATTACTTAGATAATATATTAATGAAGCATTCATAAAGTATTGATTCACAATGGACAGTAGAAGCATGTCTAAGACTTATCATTTTGCAATTAAACATATTTCCCATTCTATTAAGATTAATGAATTCAAAAGCCTTTCGTGCCAAATATCATAACGATGACAATGAATGGTTTACAGTTTGCAAATATTCAGACTGAAGAAACAAATAAAAATGCTGACCTTTATCCTCTCGTCACTACTGAATCCATCTAGCTGATTCAGCAACTCCAACATTGTGCGCTGCACTTCTCTGTCACCACTAACTTCACTGTAGCAGAAAAAAATACAGTTTATTACTGTGAACAATAATATGTCTAGTTGCATGCATTACAATAAAGACAATGCTAAATGTACCTATCAAAACGCTTTGTTCCAATTGCGTCAATTTCATCAATAAAAATGATGCAGGGGGATTTCTCCTTTGCAAGCTGAAAGGCATCACGGACAAGCTTTGCACCATCACCGATGAACATCTGGACCAATTCGCATAGACATTAATATGTATCTAGCAGCATGCAGAAGAACCAATAAAGGAAGAAAATAGACTGACACTGGACCAAAGCAATATTCTTCTAGATTGCAGTATTATAGGCTACAGAGGTAACGGTGGAAAATCAAAGTTCCAACATTCCATCTGATCTTTGTGCCAAGAGATAAGGTGATATGAGAGGATTAGTCCTAGGCTTGTAGCCCAAGAGATAAGGTGATATGGGAGGATTAGTCCTAGTCTCATAGCCCAAGAGAAGAGATAGGTGATATGAGAGGATTACTCCTAGGCTCATAGCCCATGAAGTATGAAAAGTTCTCAATAATTGAAACAGATAGCATCATTTGAGTTTTCATATATTTGAATTAGCAGGAGCAGGAATATCGCATAGCTTTCAACAGCCTTATCACAGAAAGTAAGCTACCTGGACAAGCTGTGGACCAGCAAGTTTCAGAAACGTGGCGTTAGTTTGGGCAGCACATGCACGAGCCATTAGAGTCTTTCCAGTGCCAGGTGGTCCATACAAAAGAACACCTTTCGGAGGCCGAATTCCCAACTTCTGAAACCGGTCCTTGTGAGTCATGGGCAATACTATTGCTTCAACAAGCTCTTGAATCTGCATTAGACAATATAAAAGTAAAACATAAGAGAGCAGATAACAATGAACAAACAGGAACTGATGAGCACTTTTCAGATATGGAAATGAACTTACTGCTACTTAAATAGCAACAGAATGGTGACCATCCTAACTAACGTTTTCATCATTAGAGCTCTAAAGTAAATAAATACCTGTTTCTCAAGGCCACCAATGTCATTGTAATCCTCTGTAGGCTTTTCATCTACCTCCATTGCCTTCACCCGTGAATCATATTCTGAAGGTAGCGTGTCTAGTATCAAGTAGCTGTCTTTGTTGACACCAACCAAATCGCCAGGCTTGAGCTTTTCAGGGTCAACAAGCCCGATTACAGGAAGGAATATTGTCTGCAATTAGAGTAGTCAATAAACCCATGCAGGTATCAATACAAAGAAATGTAATTGAGATGAGAAACGGTGTGTGCATGGCAGGAGTATTACACAACTAATATTTAGGTTAAGTTGATATATTATGCTTTATGTAATTGATGGTGTCAAATATTCAAGTCCAAGGAGAGCATGAGGCAAAAAAACAGCAGATGAAATCCGAAGTGGTTATGTAAATCATGAGTCTCCTAAATATAAATCCAGTAAGAACTTGATTGCTTGTTTAATGATTCATCGAAAAGGTTAATGCAGATGACTCTACTGGTCAAGCAAGTTAACTTACTTGTCTTGTGGATGTCTTCAAAACAACACATTTTCCTTTCCTTTGTGAATCCAGATCAATGTTCGCACCATCCTCTTCAGCCTCATCCTCAGGGTTCATTTCCAATATCTGGAACAGTTAACGAAATTGGAAGTAAAAATTTGTAAATTTGCCTCACAATCTTGCAGAAATAGAACTATGAAGAATTCTGCTCTGACATTCTCAAGGACTCAAAAAGGCCTAAAAGAGGTACATGTTTGCCAATGAAATAGTAAGAGTTTAAGAAACAACATCCACAAACCAACTAAGATAATTGTATAATACATTATGTTTCATTATAGGCTGATAGATACCAAGCAACCAGCAATATAATAAATGTAAAGATGGACTGCATCTTGGGTAATTTCAACATGTTGACAATTTGGCATGTTCATTATCTCAGGAAAAGGAGCGCGATAAGGTCATTATGTCCTGAAATTAAGATCTATGCCATTAATCACTATTCATAACACACATGACGCTTAGAATTTGAAACATGGGTAAAGGGCAATTACAGGGTAGTGAACAGAAACTGGTACAAAATCATGAATATATGGGCATCAACAAAGTACACAACAAAGTCAAGCTCCTATTTTCCAGATCGATATCCAGAACCGATCTCCGCACATTAAAATTATTTGGGCCTTAAATTGAACATGAAATTTCACTGGTAACCCAGTCAAAGGGGTGCGCGCCAAACCTCAACGATGTTGCCGACAAGATAAGGAAGCTGCTTGTTGAGTTTGATCTTCTCCTGGTTCTCCTTGATCTTCTCCTTGTAGGATTCCACCTCAAGGTTCGTCCGCTGCAGCTCATCCTGAGGCAGCCGACGAAACAAACCCCACAAATCAGACCAAATCCAACGGAGTGGATCGCGAGGAGAGAGAAGACGGAGGGGAGCAGGGGCAAGCTAGGGTTTCCCGCGGAGGCGGAGAGGGAGCAAACCTTGAGGACGCGGGTCTCGTTGTCGAGGAGGCGGGTTGCCCTGACGATGTCCTCCGTGGACATGGATGCGAGCTGGTCGTCCTCCGCGTCGTCGATGGCCATCGCGGCGGGCGGCGCGGCGGGCGGCGGCGACGACATCGCTAGGGATTTTGCTTCGACTTGGGGAAGGAGTTGATCGATGTGTTTGCTTTGGGCCGCTATTACTGTAGTTATGAAGGAGCTTACGGCTGCTGTTTGTTGGGTCCGGGTCGGGTTCGCTCTGCGCTAACAACTTTCTCTACTTCGTTTATGTGTAGAAATTTTATCTACGTATATAGAAATAAAAATAATTATGTATATAAAGTTTATGCGCCCAAATTTGACGTTGAATCCGAATCAGTGTAAACTTTATATTTCTATAAAAAAATTACTAAAAAGAAAAATATGTGATTGTAGGATGTTCACCGCATGCAATAATAAGATGTGGGCGTGCCAATCAGTTTGATCCTGTAACTGACAAGATACGTAAACAACAGATAAAACAGTCAATCAGCTGATAAGTCGATGGAGTGATTCTAGCCGATACTTATACCAGCCGATATCCATTATAGATCTTGATACTTGAGTAAATGATGACATAAAGATAATCGGCAAATAGTGATATGACAGATTGAATAAGCATTAATCGAAAGGTTAAAACATTCATCGACTGGAGGTCCGATGTCATAAAATCTAAAAGATTAGATAAACAGTGAAACCTTTGTTGTCATCAGTCAAAACCAACTTGAAAGTAATACTTATAAGCCGATGCAACGTACATATAACTCATCGGCTGAAAACCCGATGAAACTCTTATTGACAATCAAGAAGAAGGCTAGATATTATGGTTCTAAGCAGGACTTAGTAGATCAAACTTAACTGATGCAGCACTAAGTATGCAAAGAAACATAATATTTAGACAATCAAGTCGTTGACTGATTTTTAGGGTAGTGGATACATTATATAATCTAAGATAACAAAGTAATCTAACCGATATCGACAAAACCCTAGATGGAGATCGGCCGATGCAAGTAGAAGACATTGTCAATCTAAATTATATAACATATATGATAACTCATCGGCTAGCACTCCAATAAAACATTAGCATGAACCTATCGGCTAAACAAAATTTATATTATCAACAACAATCTAGTAGGTCAAACCTAACCGATGCAGTACGAGATTGTATATGATAATATAATACTTGATGAACCGATAGATCTGTTTAATGTGATGGATATAACAAATCTATTTAAAACAACATTGTGATTGTAGATATATATCAGCTACGACAGAAGATCATACCTAACCGAGACAGTCCCAACTAAACCGATGCGTCTCTAAACACAATACAATTAAAATAAAATTGAAATATCAAGTAGGCAAATATATCAACTGAAGCAGAGCGATCCAAGAGATCGAAGCTTATCTCTTCACCGAAGATCGAAAGCCGATACAGCCCCGCGTCAGGTGCTAAATTCCGCTGATTAATAAGTAAAAACATCGGGAAGAGGGTGGCGATGCGCCGAGAGTAGTTATATTGATCGAGAGATAATTTACAATGACCCCGGGTGTACATATTTATACCTATGGGTAGATATTAGTTCTTATTGGACATGATACAAACTTTGCTAAAGATAAAAGGAAAAACATGAAGTCTTATCGGACACTAAACACAATTTCCTAAAGTTAAAAGGAAATTAACAAACTCTGCCTAATTAATAGATAAAATATCATGTTGCATCATTCTTGAACTCGGACTCTTCTGGATAAACTTCCTTTAATTGATTAATTTCCTTAACCGAATCTACCAAGAATACAACTGCTGACGATTAATAATACCCATTAGCCGATTCCAGGACTCTGAAGCCGATACTGACTCTAGGCTGATGATGATTTCGAGGCTTACCAAATTTCATCGTTAACAGGTGTGGAACACGAACTTTCGTAATTAGACTATCGGTGATTCTATGACAGTGATTTTACTTATAACCTTTTCAACTTTCTAATTTTGATATTGTTTTTTAACTAAACTTATGTTTACCCATATTCTGTTAAAAGACTTTAATGGTGTTAAATATATGTAATGCCCTTACAGATTTTCCCCTAACTTTTTATACTTAACATTGTTACATGACTTTTCACATATTCGGTCAAAAAATGAGGACAAGATGAATCTTCACATTGTTAAGTCTTTTACAGGAATAAGGACAACACAAGCTTTAGTTAAAAAATAGGGCGAAAATCACAAAATTTAAGGGTAAAACACCATTGAAGTTTTTAAAAAAACAGGGGCAAACACCATTGAAGGCATATAGACCCCATCATTTTATTTTGGAAATTAATGATAACCAATTAGAAGGAATTAATGTCTTTGTTTAAGTGTTTCAAAGATTAAATGGCAACCTCAAAATTAAATGATCAAAAGACGGCTTCATAAATTGCGGTAAAAATGTGTTTTTATTCTCTTGAGTCATATGAATATCGTATTATTAAGAGTAATGTCACACATATATAATTCGAATAGACGTTACGTCGTTAACATTTTATCCAAGTCTTAACATTTTTTAGGTTGGAATGTCCGACATCTGGTTAGACTATCCGGTGTCATGGAGTTTCCTCTTTTCTTTTAGCCAACTCGGTTATCCATGTTGATCTTCATTCCTAGCAACCGGAGTGTCCAACAAAACTGTCAGAGTATCCGATGTATCGGAATGTTGCATTTTTGGACGAACTCAACTCTTGGCTTGACTTTCATCTCTAATCGGAAAACTTCTAGAGTTGAAATCGGAATATCCGATACCGGAATATCCAAAATTCAAAGGAACTCATCAATCGGGTGATATTTATTATCCATGTCGGAATATCTGATTGTCCCGAATGTTTGATATTTTGAGCAACTCAATCCACTAGCATTACGTCCGTGCAATGCAACGGACGAAATCAACCTACCTTAGGCTTGAAAACCATAATCTTGTTCATTATTATCAGGGGTGGAGATAGGTCTAAAGCAGTTAGACTTGAGCCAGACTAAAACTTCGTTAATTTTATTAATTCACCATGTTGTTAATTTTATTAATTCACCATGTTAATTTTTGTAGGAAATGAATATTCTATTAGTCGAGTCCTATCTTAATCCTAGTTTTTTATAATTTCTGACTCCATCACCGAATATTGTATTAATAAG
The DNA here is from genome assembly GCA_000573905.2 of Oryza punctata. Classification (NCBI taxonomy): domain Eukaryota; kingdom Viridiplantae; phylum Streptophyta; class Magnoliopsida; order Poales; family Poaceae; genus Oryza; species Oryza punctata. The sequence continues at coordinate 40,733,785 of CM002489.2, forward strand.
GATCACAAAGGTTATAGTAAGAGTATAGATAACAGGTAGTAACAGAAATTCAATCATCCCTTTCCAAAAAGAAAAATCATGTTTTCAAAAACTATGTGAAACAACGTACGAATGGAAATTTGGCAGATAATTGCCACATCCGGAGATTCTTCATTTCCATGTTCAGATGTTCCAGTGCTAGCTTTTCTTTCATGAATTTGGATAAATCGATCAACCGATCCTGAAGAAAAATAAAGGCTATGCATGCTTGATCTCACACAGTTTATTGATCCAAAATAGTCTCGTACTACTAATTATTGTATCTATAGCAACCTTTGGATAAGATAATCACTGTCATTGTCCTAGCCACTGATTTCATGCTCCTGCTAGTGCTAGGGGGATGAAATTAAGGTTCGAGAAGCTTTGGGAGGGTAGATGTAGACTTTGTGTTTTTGATACATGTGGGCTTTATTTTGATTTGATTCGTTCGGCGGCCCATAGGAATTAACTCTCCCATTTCATATTCCAGAATCAGTTCATCTGAGTTCCCTTAACTTGTCAACGAAAGTAATTTTCGTTCTTTAACTACAAAATCAGATACAATAGGTCCCTCAACTATTAAAACCGGTGCAATATAGGTCCCATGGCGGTTTGGACGACGGTTTTAGCTTACGTGGCGCCAACGTGGCTAATTTGACTCGGTTTTAATCTGACGTGGCATTGACATGGTGCTTACATGGCAATTTGATTTGAGAAAATAATAAAAACTGTGATCCCACATATCAGTTACACCAAAAGATTAATTAAAAAATGGTGGGGCCAACGTGGGCCCCACATGTCATTCTCCCCCTACTCTTCTTCCTCCTCTCCCTCGCCGGAACGCCGGCTGTCAGAGGTAGCTCATCGGCACCACGAACCGCCTCGCCTCCACGCCGACGTATACCTTGAAGTACCCCTTCAGCACCGCCTCCTTACTGTCCTCGCTGCCGCCGACGAGCAGCTCCTCTCGCACGCTCTCCCCATCCATCGCCGCAGCCTTCCCCCTCTGTCGTTGGCCTTGCTGGGGATTGCGGGAATTGGAGGGCCCCGTCGACCCCCACCTCACGGCGCCACCAACTTCTCCACACCACGCCGCTGGGGCGCACCCGGCGGAAGAGGGAGTCCTCCCCTTACGGGCGCGACGATGGCGACGGCAGCGGAGGCTACCGCGTCCTCCCCTCCTCCTCCAGCTGCTACCACGCTCACCGATGACCTCCTCCTCCGACCACCTCCACCGTCCGTGGCCTGCCAACTCCCCCCACCGTCCAGCGCTCCCACCACCACCGCCGCCCTCCTCTTCTCTTGCGTCACCGCCACGGCGCCGCCGGTCGCTGATGCCGTGTCACCTGGAGAGAGGAGAGAGGAGAGGGGAGAGAGTCAGAGAGGAGGAGGAGGAAGAATAGGAGTTGTGAGAATGACATTGGGGCCCACGTGGACCCCACCATTTTTAATTAGTTCATTTGGTGTAAACTGACATGTGGGGTCGTTGTTTTTATTAATTTTCGAACCAAATTGCCATGTCAGATAAAGATTGGGTCAATTTAGCCACCTAAGCGTGTTGATGCAAAACACGGCGGCCTGAGAGATTTGTTTTACTCTAGTGTAGGTCCAAAGCTTGCTTTTGAGTTCGAGGGTGTGCCAATTGATTTGATCCTGCAATCAACAAGATGAAACGTGCAAACAATGTTAGCAAACGATAGCAGATTGGCTAAAAAGCCGATGCCGTATTGTAATGTAACATAACCGATGCAGTATAAGGTGAATCGGCTGTAAGGCATATCTGTAATAATAAATAAACTCTAAACTTGGTCCATTGGCTGTAGATACCAACATTACATAATCTATAAACCAATTTACTTTGAAAATCAGCAATTGGGATAGATCGGACTTAACCGAGACAGTACAAATTGCCTAGATCCAAAATAATATGAAATAATGATTACATGTGTTTATGTCATATCTAATATCCAAATTTAAGTGTGTATCGGCTATAGCTCCGATACTACCTTATACAAAGATATCATCGTAAAGTAAATATATTAAACTAACGTCAATCAGATTGATGATAAATTTAATATATTTATATTAGTTGAGATCAGGCAGATACAGTATATTAAACAAGACATAAATCTATGTAAAACAACTATATATGGTAAGATCGGCTAAAACCTCAATACTATCTTTATTAATGATCATAAAACATGCTAGAGATTATGATTTTAAACACGACTTAGTAGATCAAACTTAACTGATGCAACACTAAGTATGAGAAGAAGCATAATATCTAAACAATCAAACCGATGATCATCTTTTCAGGATGGTGGATACACTAAATAATCTAAGCCAACAAGATGATATAGCCGTTATCGACGAAACCCTAAATAGAGACGAGCCGATACAAGTAGAACACATTGTCAATCTAGATTATATAATGTATATGATAACTCGGTGGTTCACAAAATAAGATTTGAGTGTCATAAAGATGCAAGCACTAATCCCGATAATGCAAACCGCCATAACAAGTTTTAACTCTTCGTCGAAGATCGAAACCGATGCAGCTCGACTCGAAACTAAGAACTCGTCGAAATAAAGTAACGAAAAAGGGTGGCGATGCGCCGAGATTGTATTGAACTGATGTTAATTATTTACAAAATCTCGGTCTTATATTTATACCCGAATATATAAACTTGTTCATAACAGACACGACTCATACTTTTCTAATACAACTCTAATCGACTAACAAGTCCCTTAGGCGAACTCTTACCGAAAATATCTATAAGAAAATTAAATAAAATCCCAATTAATAGATACAATTGTCTATCTCGGACTCTATCCTTCCCTGGCAATATCATTGAAATCCTTTTCTCAAATCTGACACCACATAACCGATCCTGCCACCATCGGCCATATCGACCAACCACATTGAACTCGGTATCGGCCGATTCAAACTCTTAGCCATGTTCACTCTGTTTTCGAGATTTCCCGTATATCTTCAAACCTGTTTTGGATCGGATCTCGATTCCAATTTATATGTTTACCAAATTCCATTGTCAACAAAGCATCACGTAAGCTAAACCGTTGTCCAAACCGCTATAGGACATATATTACGCCGGTTTTAATAGTTGAAGGATATGTTATATCTGATTTTCTAATTAAAGAAGGAAAATTAGATTCGTTGATAAGTTAAGAGACCTCGGATTAACTTATTCCTTTCAAGTAAGGAATTCCGAATTCCGAACGAAAATGGGTCCACTTTGAGATGACACGAGGTGAAAAATGTCCGGGCCGCGGCCGCGCGACTGGACCAGATTCCAGCTGATACCCTCGCCAATAATATCGCCGTCGACCTTTGAACTCACTCGACCGTGCAAAGCAAACACTTGCTCCGATGACGACTCCGGCGAGCGATCGATCGTCGGCGATGGGAGAAGGCGGCAGCAGCCTGGACGTGGTGATGTTCCCTTGGCTGGCGTTCGGCCACATGATCCCCTTCCTCGAGCTGTCCAAGCGCCTTGCGGCGAGGGGCCACACCGTCACCTTCCTCTCCACGCCGCGAAACCTCGCCAGGCTCCCGCCGGTGCCGACGAGCCTTTCCGACCGTCTCCTCCTCCAGCCGCTGCCGATGCCGACGGTGGAGGGGCTACCGGAGGGCGCCGAGTCGACGGCCGACGTGACGCCGGACAAGGACGAGATCGTCAAGAAGGCCTGCGACGGCCTCGCCGTCCCGTTCGCGGCGTTCCTCGCCGGCCGCCGCGAAGCGGCCGGACTGGACCATTGTCGACTTCTGCCACCATTGGCTCCCGTCCATCGCCGACGAGCACGGCGTGCCATGCGCCATGTTTCAGATCATCCCGGCCGCCATGAACGCCTTGTTCGGACCGCGTTGGGCGAACGCACAGTATCCCCGCACGGCGCCGGAGGACTTCACCGTGCCGCCCAAGTGGATCCCCTTCCCTTCCACCATCGCCTTCCGCCGCCGCGAGGTCGAGTGGATCGCCGGCGCCTTCAAGCCCAACTCCTCCGGCCTGCCTGACACCGAACGCTTCTGGCGAACCGAGGAGCGGTGCCGCCTCATCATCAACCGCAGCTGCCATGAGTTCGAGCCCCAGCTGTTCGACTTCCTCACCGGCCTCTTCCGGAAACCCACCGTCCCCGCGGGGATCCTACCGCTGACCAACCTCGTCACCGACGACGACGACGAAGAAGCCACCGCCGACCGCTCCGAGGTCTTGCAATGGCTCGACGGCCAGCCTCCCAAGTCCGTCATCTACGTCGCGCTGGGGAACGAGGCGCCACTGACCGACAACAACCTCCATGAGCTCGCGCTCGGGCTGGAGCTCGCCGGCCTGCGCTTCCTGTGGGCACTCCGGAACCCGACCGCCGGCGGCGTGTTGCCCGATGGGTTCGAGCAGCGGATGCGGGGGCGCGGCGTGGTGTGGAGGCGGTGGGTGCCGCAGGTGGGCGCGTTCCTGACGCACTGCGGCTGGGGCTCCACCATCGAGGGCATCGTGTTCGGGCAGCCGCTGGTGATGCTCCCCTTGGTCGTCGACCAGGGCATCATCGCTCGGGCAATGGCGGAGAGGGGCGTCGGCGTGGAGATCGCCAGGGACGAGAGCGACGGCTCGTTCGACCGAGACGGCGTCGCGGCGGCGGTGCGGCGCGTCACGGTGGGCGGCGAGAGGGAGGCGTTCGCGGGCAACGCCAAAAACATCAAGGATGCCGTTGGAGACCAGGAACGAAAGGAGCAGTACATCGACGAGCTTGTTGGCTACCTCAGACGCTACAGAGACGCATGACGAACGAATGCTGGCTCGTACTGCAGTCCGTGAGAGGATTACTGGATTCCAATTACGAGAGGGGATATCCTTTCGTATATCTTTTTATTTCCAAATTTAATAAATAGTTATGTAAAATTCTAGAAATTGATAAATTTGATAATGTAAAGTATAGTAATAATTATCAGTCCACCAAAAATAAAATTCAAATTCAACCAACACATCGAGAGAAAAAAAGATAAATTTAGATGTAAACAATAGGCTAGGCATTAATACGCTGAATTGTTTATTTTTATATCTCGACGCGTGAGTTGAGTTTGGATGTAAGATTTTGTGAAGTTGTATAGATATGTTGTGTGAGTGTTATCAATTTTTTTCATTATTGTTCATTGGATGGTTTTAAACAAATGAGTACATCCCCTCGAGGGATAAAAATAGTTTCTCCTCCCGTCCAAACCAACAACTGAATTTTATAAATATTTGTTATACATATACATGTGTATATATTTAGCGTTTTGAAAATCAGTGTAAAAAATAAACTTTATATAAAATACACATATATACTTTTTAATTGTTTTTATATATGGTTTATTATAGCCACATATATGAATATGAACTTTTATATATCACCTCTGAAATTAAAATTTTGATATCAGTTTATAAGCTGAAAGGTTTTGATGGAAGGTGTATGTCCATGAGCTTTTAGTTACTGCTCAGTTACTGAATGTTCAGGTGTAAACCGGATAACATTGTTCTAGCTTAGCTTTAACCGGAGTTTGTAATTAGCTGCTTCAGGGATGTGAATCTTGCGAGGGGTTATCATTGATCGCGTTGGTCCTCTGATGGTCCGATCAGGCATGCTATTCCAGATGCATTTTAACCTTTTAATAAGCTGCCCTGACCTGGCCACCAAAAACGCTGCCATAAAGCTGCCGTCTCCAAGCTGGCTGTGAACTGAAGGTCGCGTTAGCATGCATGCATGCGTGATCACTGTTCAGCGCGCGATCAGCTTTAGAAAGCTAGATTGGCATTGCCCACTACTAGAGAGATTTAATTACCGGCATGCACAGTTTCTCGTCATTCCTTGTCATCATGGCCTTACGTTGTAAGCAAGAGGAGTAAACCTTGATTGATGCATCCTGCACCTCGATCTGTATAAATGTATCGAACAGATTTCCTCACCAAAAAAAAGAAGCAATTGATCGAAGATTGAAATACAGAGGCAAACTTGCCAGTCTTTCTAATTCACGAACAGTATAAATTAAATCGAACCCTTTTATAGTCTGCTTATCTCATCATCCGCAGCAAAAAATTTAAATTTCAAAACTTGAAGTTGATTTTGCGTATTTTCCATCGTAGCCGATTTTTCTAGCATTAGCCTTTAAACCATTAATAACACACATGCATGCATCATAAAAAAAGTTTCTTTCTTAAATTGCTTTGTTTATTTTTTGCAAGGTTTATCAGCTATAGCCCAAACGATTGCTTTCATGAACGGTACGTGCGTGTTGGTTGATCTCGAATTGAACAGGTGTGGCGCAGTGTTAATGTGTTAAGATTCATAAGTTCTTTACCACCGTATTTAATCCTTAAATATTTTTAGATCATAAATATATAAAAATTAAACTCTACCTATTTTTAACCTAACGTCTAAATTTTCTAGTGTAAAATATTTGATGCATTACTTTTCCCAGTGACACCGAACATCGCGTCGCGTCGTCTTGTTGTTGTGTTACTACTTGTGTGCACAGTATAGTATCGTCGAGACACAGGCACACAGCATTATGCCCAGCCCAGCGACCGATCCGATCCGTGGCGCGCGCGCATGCGTTGTCTGGCTCCACGCCCTGACATCCCGTCACGTGGACGAGTGCGCGCGTGCCGCACGAGACGGCGACCGAGCTCGTCGATCAACCTCACCTCATCTCATCACGCCGGGCTCCGGCCGGCCGGCCGCGCGCGCGCGCGCGCGCACTGTTCGCCGCTCGCCTCCACACGCAGCAAAAATCCACGCGCGCGCGCGGACACCGGCCGGCCAGTGCGCGCCACCGTCCACAGCTCGATCGCTCGGCGATATCGCGACGATCGAGCGGCCGGGACACGCGGCTTTTGCCCCCGTCGTCTCGCTGCACCAATCGATCTCGATCGCATGCTATGGCTGCATGAAGTGGTGGAGCTAAAAAAATTTTTGAGCTCAAGTAAATTTCAATATACTCCTCAATATTAAAATTTAATAAAATTTCATCATAAATTTACTCCTCAATATTAAAATTTAATAAAGTTCTCGCCGATGAGTCCGGACTAGTCCGGCGGTGGCTCCGCCACTGGCTGCATGCATATTCATGGCGCGCGATGGATGGATGGATTCATGGATCGCGTTGGTCAAAACTGCAACGGCAGGGCTCATGTACACGCGCCTAACTCCTGCCGGCGATGTGCGTAGTAGCTACAGGGAATTTGAAAAACAAGCTTGATCGATCTCTGAATTCAACCCTGCAAAGAGAATCGAATCGGCCACTGCAGGGATAGGGGGAGCTAGCTACCTAGTTAGGCTAGCTGCTTTCGATTGAAGAACAAACAGTACGTCGTATATATATACTATGCTCGTTGCATTTGATTCTCACTGTGCCACTACTGCATCAGTGCATGGTACATTGGTACACTCCTTCAAGTCTTCATGGCCGCGCGTGACCGGGTCGGTCGGTCTGCCTGTCTGTCTGTCTGTCGACCTGATGGAGAACTAGCTAGCTAGTCTGCAATATATAGTAGCAACACCAATGCTTTGCTTAATTAGTGTACAGCCTGCAGGCACTGATACTTTCTTTTTACACGCTAGACAAATCGATGCTGCATGCATGTGCACGCATCACGCATGCGGCTTAATTCATGATTCTGCTAGCTAGCCTTTCTGTAATTTTCTACCATACACATACATATTCAGCTATAGTACGTACTATGTCTTTGTTCGTGAGTTCGTCAGACATTGGGCTCTCTCGCCTGGTCTGAGCTCTTACGGCTCATGAACTCCTCTAATTAATTCTGGCACTATGGTTAATTTGCTCGAGAGTTCATCTTTCTGTGTCTCAGTGATGCATGGTTCTTCTGCAGGGCATGTGCTTTGCTGCAAGGGCATGATCTTTCTGGCACTATGGTTTGCAACATCTCGCAAATGCCCACACACACTGGCTCAGCATAGCAGCATGTAATCAGCAGCAGTGCGCGATATGGCAGGTAACAAGGACTACACTGCATATGCATGCATGGTCAGATCTGATCGAATGCCCATCATATCCGTCCGGAGATCTCTCTCTGTAGATCTTGGCCGTTGCGTACGTACACGTATATATTGGAATATCTGTGCTCGCTGTGATCGATCTACAGCTACAGCCTGGACAGACTAACCGTGCTAGCCAATCACCTTAATATTCAGAGATTTATTCAGATTTCAGATCGGCCAATCTTATAGGCCGGCCACTCCTGATCGAGCCCTGACAAACAGCTCAAAGACAAGGAGTACGTAACTACGTCCGTAATCACGCCCAGTACTGTGTGGACGTAGCTTGCAGCTAGTTGTATAACCCTGCACTGCATTTGCAGTAACTAATTATGCACAATATATCTTTCAGATTCTATACTGCTGTACTAATCACCTTATTAATCTGCATTTCTCATCTACCCCTTCAGCTTTGGCCCATGCTGAACTGCTGCTAGCTAGGAGTAGTAGAAAGCTATAGCTAAATTATGGCCCACTGGATGAAGAGGGGTAGTGAAGACTTCTGTTAATTTCACAGCCACTCTGCATGCACTGGTACTACTACTAGCTAGTGGTAAATTCAAAGCATTCAAGACAGAGGAAAAAAACACACAATTCAAGCAGCTAAGCCCCTTCTAGAATGGAACAGACAAAGGTGGTCCAAGGAAGAGCTATAGCAATCAAGCTGTGCATTTCATCGCATGCATGAGAAGGTTATAACCTCTGCACTCACACCATGCATGTCCTTTTTAACCCATCCAATGCCCCTTGTTGTTGCAACCTCATTTAGATCTCATCCTTCTCTTCCTACATGCATATATACTGCTAAGCATTCTGTCTACCACAGCTTGCAGTCATAAAGCTCTTCGTCCTCTCTCTCTTTCTACGGCTGCGGAGCTGGAGCATGGCCTAGCTATAGCTGAGCTAGCAGCTGGTTCTTGGTTATATAAAGAGAGATAGCTAGGATCAAGAGAGAGGCAGATGGCATGGAGAGGTTGCAATGTGCAGTGGATGTGTAGAGCCTGGAGATCTCGATCGCGCGCGATCTCTTCAAGTCCATGCCATGCCTTTCCACAGCTTTCTTGAACTTCTCTTGTGCCTCACTCACTTTCATTACTGGAGAGACATCATCAATTAATGGAAGCTTGTAGGGAGAGGAGAGCAAGAAGAGGGTCAAGAAAGCTGTGGGAAGAAATGGCATTACAAGGACTTCGAATTCAGTTAGCAATGCTATGAGACACACAGAAAGAGACAGAGAGAGAGATGTGATACTAATTTTCCATTTCATGTAAGTTAGCTTTCTTAATTAGATCAAGTTTTCTCTACTTAATTAGATATATAATTTGGTTTCCTTTTTGCTTACGTTTTTTTGGCAGGGATGTTTTGCTTTCTTAATTTAAATGCTTGCTTGTTTCTTTTTGCTAATCCAGCTAGATACTGTGCATATATACTTAATTTTATATCTGCCGGCTCCAATTATTTGTCCTTTGTTTTTTCAAACAACAGTCTGCATTTCGGCATCAATAGAGGACCATCACTGTGTAGCCCATGAAATTGACATGTCTCTTCCGTAAAGGCGTCTTCACTTTTTTCTCCTACCATGCATGATGCATCAAGGCTAAAAAGGAATTCAACCTTTTCCATTTTGCTTTGCTTAGTACTACAGTACCATGTAGGGCTTCTCGCATGCATGACAAGAAATGCAGCGAGATTGTGATGTTGAGTTTGAATATTCAATGGGAGCAATAGACGATCGTGATGAATACGTACGGAATGTGTACGCTTGTACAAGTGGTCTCCCTATGTTTTTCTTTTTTAAAATAATCCATGTTAAGTGCATTCAGATTTTTCACTTTTTTAAATTAGTCCACTGCTATATATATATATATATATATATATATATATATATATATATATATATATATTTTTGTGTGTGCACAGCCTCCCAATGGCAGAAAATTTTCATCAATGTCTGACATATTGATACGGTATTGTATCGTCTCTATCATGTTGGCATGGCCCACGTATTATCAGCCTCACAATGAATGATAGTATATCGTAGAAATCAATAATACTACAATGAGTGATACAGCCTCACAAATAAGTAGTACTAAGAAAGATTATTTGTTTGTTAAAAACAAAATTGAATTTTTATTTCACGTTCATGGATCCGATGTATTTGGGCAAGACACTAGATTAGCTTAAAGCCTTGGAGAGTTGGGAAAATGTACCAAGAATAATATTCCTTTTTTTCCAAAATACAAAGCAACATAAAATGTTCAGTAAATTTTAAGTGGATGAAAAATAGTAATCATATCCTGGCAAATGTGATAAACTGATAATACAGTACATGTAATGTCATACTTTTCATACATACTAGCCCATTATTTCCCTCTATTACATATTACTAGTACTACCAAGTACTACTCTATCCCTCCCAACATAAACAAAACTTTTTCACTATGAGACGTGACATATCCTAGTATTTTTTTTAGATTCGTAGTATTATGATATCTCATATTCGTAGATTGTTTATTTTAGGACGTGAGAAGTTGGTTATTACGGGCACGCTTCCTAAACTCCTAAAGTGTGTGATTTTTCAAAAAGAAAATTTTCTATATACAAATTGCTTATAATTATTTTTTAACACAACCTTTCAACTTTGTATCCACAAATATAAAGGCAACAACAATGTGTAGTCAACATAGATAGGACCCACATATATAGATTTTAACTATTATAACATTCACAATGTATATAGCAAATAGCATAAGGATGAGAGAGGAGGTAGAGACAAATAACATACTTTATTCTCTATAGACAGTCCATATGCTTATGGGTAGCTTTTATTATTTTCTTACTATGGATTAGTTCCACAATATTACTAGGTGGCTGAATGAAATATTTTATTAATTATGAACATTGTGGATGCTCTAATAACATGTTGAGAAAAGAAAAAACTATAGCAAAATTAAGGGGTGAAAGTTTAATGGGGCCCAGTCTCTGAAAGGCTGAGGCAGGGGATTGGGTAGTTACATATCCTGTCAAGCTGGAGTAGGAGTAGCTTTTGCTTTATCCCACAGGCAGTGAGGCAGTGACAGAAGGCAGCTTTCCCTCCTGCTCACTCCACCTCTCTTTCCTCACCTCAGCTCACTTCACAGAAGAAAGCTCACACCATCCACCGCAACAAACAAAAGCACAGGGGACGGCACATGGCGCCAAATGGGGGGGGGGGCACTGACACGTGGGCCCCACCGCTGGTCCAGGCCCACATGTAGTGTCAGTGGCTCGTGCCGTGACAGGTAGGCTGCTCATCTCAGACATGCGATTTTTTTTTTTTACCGCCCCCTTCATCAGAATCCAGATCTCACTCGCCCTGTCTGTCTCTTGTGTCTCGCTCATGTCACGCGCAGGCAGCTGGGAGATCCGAGTAGAAGGAGAAGAGGAATTTGGATGAATTCCACTGCAAGAAAGCAAAAGCACAAGGATGATGTTGGATGGCTGCTTCAGGAAGGAATCCCCAGTGAAAATTCTCCCTGGAACCTGGCTGGCTGCACTGCAACCCCAGCATGGGGACAGAAAGGACAATATGTATGCGTGCGTGGCTTCTCAGACAAAAATAATTTAGGACATGTACAATATAAACCACACTCCTCACTAACCGAAACCACTCCATAGAATACAAATCTCTCGATGTGGGATGGTTATAACTGGTCTCTTCAAAATCTCAAGCAACCAGATGAAGGTACTACAGCTCACAATGGGGTAACCCAACCCACGTAACTATAGGTATATATTTCATTTCTTACCCCTAACACACCGGGCATCCACCGGCTTCTCCCCTTCTCTTCTCCAGCCCACTGATACAATTTCCAATACCACATCAAACATCAACCAACTTGCTACTTTAACTACAAACAAATCATCACAGCAACACAGTAAAAATCATGGCATTTGATGACTGAGACACAGCGAGCAAAACAAGAAAAAAGAATAAGGGCATTCACAGTGCGCCACCAAATTTTACTGTTCCTCACATGCCATATAAATAAAGAATGGTATTAGCCATATGCTCTACAGTGCAAGTTACATGTAGCGGGTCCCATCATCTCTCTCCTTTACTTTTTCAACACTAGCGCTCTCTCTTTCTTGGCGAAGGAAGCGAGGTGAGCGTTGGCGCCAAGCGGAGCGGCAGCCGTGCAGCCCAAGCGGCGCTGGTGACAGGCGGGGCTCCACGTCTCCTCCTCCTATTTTGATGATCAGCGGCTAGCAGGAGCAGGGGATGTCGCAGGAGCGGGGACGGTGCGACGGGTGCTTGGTGGGGCGGATCTGGCAGCGCGGCCCTCTCCCCGCTGGCGCCTACGGCGACCTATCCCCACCGGTACCCGTGGCGGCTTCTCCCCTCTCCCCTTCGATGTTGGCGGCGGCCTCTCCCCTCTCCCCTCCGGCACCGGTGCAGCCTCCTTCTCCGGTACAGATCGGGGAGATGGGCCAACGAGCTTGGCAGTGTGGGTTCGAGCAAGGGAGACACCGAGCTACGGATCTCAAGAGCCTCCTCTCCCTCTTCGTCGCCTGCCTCGTCGAACTCAAGCTCCTCTCCCTCTTCGTCACCCTCTCCTCTTCCCCTAACGACGGTGGCGTGGGTGACATGCTCGGCAGCCACCGTCAGGATGGGTCGGCACCGCCACCCCGTCGACCTCGCTCCCCTGTCTTTATCCGCGGCCACCGAACTCACCGGATCTGGCATCGGGCAGCGGCGGTAGACAAGAACGGCGGTGGCGCTTCTCCCCTCCCCCCTTCACCCCTTCTCTTCGTTCGCGGTTGCTGCGTCGCCGGAGCTGGAGTCGGCGCGGTTCAAGCACCCGGCGAGCTTGGTGGTTTGATGCCTCCCCTCCGGTCCTCTCTCTCCCTTTCCTGATGGCACGGGACACGATATTGTGGGCCTATGACTACAATTCTGACGAGGAACGGGGAGCTTATTTTAGCTCCCCGTTCTTGGTGAACCAACGAAAAATGCCTAGGTGGAGAGGAATCTCCTAACTGATCGGTTGGGGCTGAATGACAGCTAAGTGCATTGTAAATGGCCTAAACGAGAGAAGAATGCATTGCTGCTCTGATTTGATGGTTGAGGCACAACGAGCAAAAAAGAAAAAAAAGAAGAAAAGAGAGAAGGATGTGTAGCTGCTTTGCCCCCAGCACCAGCATCACCGTTGGCTCCAGCGCTGCCGCACTTCCCGCGGTGTCTCCCCTCCTTCCTCATCCAGATCTCGGCGGCACGGTGGACAAGCCGATGACATGACCCCGCGCCGCTCCTCCCCCAGCATCGTCATCCCCAACCCCAGCGCCGCCGCCACCTACAGGTCGCGCCTCTCTCCTCGTCCACCGTCGAATCACGCTGGTGACATCACGCTGGACCCTGACGACGAGACATCACGCTGCCTCCCCTCCCTCCTCGCCATCCGCAGCTGCCACCGACGCCGAATCTCCCTCCTCACCATCCGCAGCCACCACTAGATTTGCTCCTCCGGGAGAGAAGGTGGCGAGAGTGAGAGAGGGGCAACAAGGAAATTGTGGAGAGGGGACAGGGAAAGGAACGTGGAAACCTCTCCTGGCTCGGTGAACAAGCATATGAGAATGCAAGAAGCCGCGCCTACCCCTTGTGGGCGTCGCGTCTCTCTGCAAGGGTGTGGCTCCGACTCCAAAAGGATGCTAGCCAAACACCGTGAGCAGCGCTCTGAGCCGAAGATACCTATTGTACATGCCCTTACGAGTAAGTGATTAAGTTAGAATAGTAGATAGTGTCTTTGTAGGAGTAGCTCTCACTTTTGGCCACCGAGACACTCATACTGCAGCATTCGTCTTTCATTGTGTTACTCTGATCGTCAGTGTAATTTTTCTACTACTCCGTACTAGGTTAGATGTATGAACTCCATGTAAATTAAAATGCACATATAGACAAACACAGGCGCAACGAAAAAAAGGAAGTTGAATTCCTGCCGGTTTATAGTCAAATGAGCTCCAACATTAGGCGACCGACCAGATCGTATGTCTGACGGAGAATAGACAAATGAAGCAACAGTGCATGTATCCCTGTTCTTGAATCATCCGTGCAAGCCGCAGCCCAGTAAGGATTCTTTCGCCTGGATAGATGGGATGTGTTGCGTACATGGAAGCAATGTACTAGCATGCGAAACTGTTTCTCTCATGGATTAGTTGACATGCATCGATCAAGTCATCAAGAACAAAGGCGTGTTCTCACAGCCGGATGAAATTCAGTTCACAGAATTCACCGCTATGATTCACGTACGTACGGTTGCAAATTTTGCAAGATGAAAAAAAAAACAACAACACCGTGATTTTGCACCTGATCGGTGTGGTCAGATTATGATATTATGACTACATCTATATACATCCGAACACTGTTAATTTATCAGCACGTGAAAAAGTTTACCCTTTCCCTCATTTCACTCCAGAAAGCACATACGATTACTTTGTCTAAAAACTTGCGAATTTTGCTAATCGAATATATTCAGAATCACGCATGCATAATTTGCAACGTGCAAGTATGTGCGTGTAGCGTGCTAAATTAATCCCAACACTCGCATGAAACCGGCCGAATCGGGTTCCTGAACTGCACTGTTCAAAACCTTTTTTCAGATTATTGTCATGATTCATCTACTTTTTCTTTTCTCTAAGTGGAGACGACGCTATAGTTCAATCTGACGCAAAAGGTAAACATGACACATTCCTGACTCTCTCTCGTTTGGATGAATCGCCTGATCTGTTGCTGTAGTACTACTTGCTCGGTTGCTCCTATACTACTACTTCAGAGTGACAAGATGCATCTCCTACTAGACCACACGTACGTACTCCTCAGAAGTGAGACACATCCTCTCCTCTCCATCCATCAGATCGTGTGTGTATGTGTGATCATATCCATGGACAACAAGATAGGCCAAGGAGGAGAACTGTTCAGGGGTAAGAAGCCATGTCAGTCAGTAGTGTTGTGTTGTGTTGCCCATCATCGCACACAAAGCCGAGTAGCTAAGCTAGCATAGCTGCAGCACAGGGATGCAATGGAAAGCAATGGCAACTGTTCGTCGAGAGCCAGCAGCTCAGCTGATATCACCAGCTTGACCTAGCTATTCTAGCTAGCACTCTCTCTCGCTTTATAATGTACTACCAGGCCAATGACTTTTGAACAAAAATTTGACCATTGTCTCATTTCAAAAATTTATACAAATATAAACAAACTTATAAGTAAGAAAATCACCAATGCTATTACAAAGTATATAATCCTAACTCTGCAGATATAGATAGAATTTTTTTTAGACCGAGGGTGTGGTACTCCTACACCTGAGCGTAGAGTGGCCAAGCCAAGTGAAGTGAGTAGGGCAATCTCCAGGAATAAAAGTCACATCATGTCGTAATTGGATTCATCGCTAACACATCACAAGTACTGGGGTGTGATTTGAGGTTTCATGTATACACTCCTCTGCAGGGGCACCATCGTTTTCCCCCTTTTCAAACAAAAGATCTTCTCCTACTGATGGATCGATCGATTGCACGCTTCAAGCAACATTCACGGCAGACGGCAGGCTAACACGTCAATCGTACTACTGCTCTTTTTTGTTCTGAGGATAGTGGAGTAACTCTACCACAGTTTTTTTTAGGGTAAGTAATCCCGTACATCTTTGTAATGCAATTTGTATACGAATATGCAGACAACAAACTTAATTTTCGCGTTAATTCAAATCCGCCTAAAAAAAACTCACACACCATATCCCAATATAAATGTATCTAGTATAGAGTGTGACATACCATAATCCCACGAATCTGATCTGTCTATTCAAATTCGTAGTGTTAGAATATTTGTTGGGACGAAAGAAGTACCTATGGAATAACAAGCAGATTAATATGCAAATTAACCGTCGGTCATATATGGAGTACTAATTGGGGAAATTAATGCGGTCCTGCTTTCCATGCACAGAACCATATCCTGTCATTTAAATTTTGCATTTATTTATCAAGAAATAGCTGGTGATGCAACGAAAAGTTGGAAATTATCTGAATATTTCTTTTCAGAAAAAAAAAATTATTTGAATACTTTATAAACAGTTGAGATCTCACAACAGTGCATGCATGCATGGAGGATTTGAATGTTAGGGAGAAACAAACAAAATGGGGGATTCGGCTTCGAGAGATGATTTAGAGCAAGCGACTATAATAAACAAATACATACATAAATAACCATAGGAAAATATACCTAATTAGCATACCTTCATCGAGCCATCGTGCGTGTGAGGCAGAAGAGAATTAATTGGGAATTGTCACTTACAGGTACCGATCGAATGATCGATGACGAGATTTGGTCTCTCTCTGCAATTTCCCACAGCTTTATTGAACTGCTCTCTCTGATGCCAATGCAACCAAAGCGATCTATGATCTCTCAGAAACCAGATCATAACTAACCACAGGGATTCATCATGCGTGCAGTTCAAGAAAGCTGTGGAAGATCACAAAGAGGGCCAGATCGATGTACATGCATGTATATGCTAGGCTATCTAGCTATTTCATGTGTAGATCCAATACACATATAACACATCGATCGCACACATGGATCGCTGCGCAGCTATAGAAAGGAATTTGAGGAAGAAGAGATCGAAAGTCAATCTCACGGAGAGTGGGATTGCGAGGTTTCGGGAGGAGATAGAGAGTTTTATTTGTGGGAGAGGTGGAGAGAATACGGGCAGTTATTTATAGAACCAACAAGCTAGAGGAAGGAGGAGGAGAAGAGGTTGAAGAAGGCGACATGGGGTTGGTTGGTGGAGAGGTTAAAGGACCCAAATCCCAAGGAGAATATAGGCCTCCTTCTCTTCAACTTCAGGCCTGGAGAATATAACATGCTCTTTTTTTTAATAGTTGAATGACTGAATAATTTTGGAATAACTACTTCATAGTACAAACGGATTAATTAACTGTTATAGAGTTGAAAAAGTAAATTTAGAATAGTTTTCAAGAAAATCATATATAGAAAGTTTTTTTTTTGTGAGATTGGAGCTGTGAAAGTTGCATTCCTAAAAGAAACACACCTAGTTGACTCATTACAATTGTTTAGTGATTGTGGCGTGAGATACTTCGTCTTGCAGAATATAGTTGTTTCTACCATTTAAATTTTGTCTCAAAATATAGTTACTTCTAAAGTACATTCTAAAGTACAAAGAGTATTTGGAGTAATGAAATACACTTCATTTTCACATTCCCCATTCTACCAATAGAGGCCATTTTAATAAATGGCAATTGATAACTTAGAAAAAAGCTACCGAAGTACTACTACCTTCGTCTTAAAATTAACTATTTTTTACATATAAATTCACTCGTTTATTATACATATTGATGATATTTTAAACTATACCATTATTTGGTAAAAATGATAATTATGTAGCTACATTTGGTTTGGAATTTTGGTAATATTATTAAACCAATCCTATCAAAATTTGGTAATGTTGTTAATTCGTCAAAATTTTGGTATTGGTAAATTTTAGTAAGATTAATTTTGGTACCAATATGAACAAACATAGTATAGTATGTTCAGATTTATATAAAAATGTTGGTTTTTTAGACGAAGAGAATATTGATGTATTTTAGAACCGACGAGTACAATTGTACAAACATACACGGCAATGTGCGGTTGAGGCGACGGCACACTGCATGCATGCTATGCTAGCTAAGCTAATGGCAGTGATGCCTTTCCGTTTGTAGTGGCACACCCTGTGATCTGTGACCCAGTGAGTAGCTACAGTTCAGTTTGTGACCTGTCATTTTGGATTATAAAGTACAAATCGGCATGCATGCAACTGAGCCTTTTGCTGATCCTGCCTGCCCGATTGGCTGATTGGGTTAGATATACTAGAAAATCATCACATATTGTGGGGGATGGAATACTATTTCCCAAGTAAATTAAACAACCTTTTTATTACAGAATAAACTTTGCAAAGTTGGAGCCGGCAAGCATCAAGTCTGATACTATATCATCATTATTGCATATCAACAGTGCTCAGGAAAGCACCGTCAGGGTAGCTAGTGATCGATATTGCATTATTGCATACCAACAGTGCCAGTGCGTAGTGCTATCTCGTCCCAATTGAATAGACTCGATCAGCTACTGTTGGAAGACGTAGAATGACCATTTTGAAATATCACATGCATATGCGAGGATAAAAGAAACGCAGGACGAAGAGAAATTAACCTGCCATCTTGGAATTACCGTTTGTGCATATGCAGATTATACTGTTCATGAATTAGAAAGACTGGCAAGCTTGCATCTGTATTCCATTCTTCGATCAATTTCGAGATTATTGAACAATGAACGCCACAGGACAGATGGAGGTGCGTGATGCATCGATCAAGGTTTCGTCGCCATGGTGACAAGGAACGACGAGACTGCGCATGCGGGTAAATCTTTCCCGTTTTAAAATATAAAAAATTTTAGATAAATATAACATATCCTACTACTACAAATTTGGATATGAAACCTGATATAAAACCTATCCAGATACATAGTACTATAATGTACCACATCCACTAAAAAATCCCTAATATTTTTAGGATGATGTTAGTAGTGGGCAATATGAATCAAGCTGATCGCCTAATCTTCAGTTCACAGTCAGAGCAGCTGAAAAGGTTAAATTGCATCTGGAACAGCATGCCTGATCGGCCCATCCATCAAAGGGCCAACACGATGAATGATAAAAGATAACCCAATGCCCTATCTTTAGACAGTAGAAGGATAAGCCCAAGATTCACATCCCCGAAGCAGCTAAGCCAGAATAATGTCATCTTATTCTCGAAGCTTTACAAGTTTACAACTGAACGTTCAGTGATTGAGCAGTAGCTAAGAGCTAATGGACATACACCTCACATCGTATGTTTTTAGTTCATACTTACTGACTTATTTAAGATTCAATATTAAAGTTTTCAACTCCCTCTATCCCAAAACATAATAATTTTAAGTGGATGTGATATATCCTATTACTACAAATCTAGTCATATATTTTCGGATTTATTTCCGGATTTGTAGTAATATGATATATCCTATATTCACTCAAAGAGTACTGTATTTTAAGGATGGATGAAGTAGTAATTTTTTTAAAAAAATTAGTTTTTAAATCGTTAAGTACAGGAATATAATTTTTTCGTCATATTTTTTTTTTCTGATCAGCTGTAGCGTCTGAGGTAGCCAACAAGCTCGTCGATGTACTGCTCCTCTCGTTCCTGGTCTCCAACGACATCCTTGATGTTTTTGGCGTTGCCCGCGAACGCCTCCCTCTCGCCGCCCACCGTGACGCGCCGCACCGCCGCCGCGACGCCGTCTCGGTCGAACAAGCCGTCGCTCTCGTCCCTCGCGATCTCCACGCCGACGCCCCTCTCCGCCATTGCCCGAGCGATGATGCCCTGGTCGACGACCAAGGGGAGCATCACCAGCGGCTGCCCGAACACGATGCCCTCGATGGTGGAGCCCCAGCCGCAGTGCGTCAGGAACGCGCCCACCTGCGGCACCCACCGCCTCCACACCACGCCGCGCCCCCGCATCCGCTGCTCGAACCCATCGGGCAACACGCCGCCGGCGGTCGGGTTCCGGAGTGCCCACAGGAAGCGCAGGCCAGCGAGCTCCAGCCCGAGCGCGAGCTCATGGAGGTTGTTGTCGGTCAGTGGCGCCTCGTTCCCCAGCGCGACGTAGATGACGGACTTGGGAGGCTGGCCGTCGAGCCATTGCAATACCTCGGAGCGGTCGGCGGTGGCTTCTTCGTCGTCGTCGTCGGTGACGAGGTTGGTCAGCGGTAGGATCCCCGCGGGGACGGTGGGTTTCCGGAAGAGGCCGGTGAGGAAGTCAAACAGCTGGGGCTCGAACTCATGGCAGCTGCGGTTGATGATGAGGCGGCACCGCTCCTCGGTTCGCCAGAAGCGTTCGGTGTCAGGCAGGCCGGAGGAGTTGGGCTTGAAGGCGCCGGCGATCCACTCGACCTCGCGGCGGCGGAAGGCGATGGTGGAAGGGAAGGGGATCCACTTGGGCGGCACGGTGAAGTCCTCCGGCGCCGTGCGGGGATACTGTGCGTTCGCCCAACGCGGTCCGAACAAGGCGTTCATGGCGGCCGGGATGATCTGAAACATGGCGCATGGCACGCCGTGCTCGTCGGCGATGGACGGGAGCCAATGGTGGCAGAAGTCGACAATGGTCCAGTCCGGCCGCTTCGCGGCGGCCGGCGAGGAACGCCGCGAACGGGACGGCGAGGCCGTCGCAGGCCTTCTTGACGATCTCGTCCTTGTCCGGCGTCACGTCAGCCGTCGACTCGTCGCCCTCCGGTAGCCCCTCCACCGTCGGCATCGGCAGCGGCTGGAGGAGGAGACGGTCGGAAAGGCTCGTCGGCACCGGCGGGAGCCTGGCGAGGTTTCGCGGCGTGGAGAGGAAGGTGACGGTGTGGCCCCTCGCCGCAAGGCGCTTGGACAGCTCGAGGAAGGGGATCATGTGGCCGAACGCCAGCCAAGGGAACATCACCACGTCCAGGCTGCTGCCGCCTTCTCCCATCGCCGACGATCGATCGCTCGCCGGAGTCGTCGTCGGAGCAAGTGTTTGCGATGCGCGGTCGAGTGAATCCAAAGGTCGATGGCGATATTGTTGGCGAGGGTATCAGCTGGAATCTGGTCCAGTCGCGCGGCCGCGGCTCGGATATTTTTCACCTCGTGTCGTCTCAAAGTGGACCCATTTTCGTTCGGAATTCAAAATTCCTTACTCGAAAGGAATGAAAGCAAGTTTATCCGAGATCTCTTAACTTATCAACAAATCCGATTTACATCCTTTAACAAGAAAAACAGATACAACGGGTTCTTCAACTATCAAAACTGGTGCAATATATGTCTCATGGCGGTTTAGATGGTGGTTTAGCTTACGTGATGCTTTGTTTTGTTGACAATGGAATTTGGTAAACATATAAATCGGAATCGAGATCCGATTTAAAACATATTTGAAGATATATGGAAATCTCGGAAACAGAGTGTACATCGGCTGAGAGTTTGAATCAGCTAATACCGAGTTCAATGTGGTTGGTCGATATGACCGATGGTGGCAGGATCAGTTATGTGATCAATTATACCCAACAAACATCATTATACCCAACAGTCTTCTCCAGATTCAGATTTTTTTTTTTACATTGATAAGCAAAAAATCAGCAAGCTACCAAACAGACTGATAACAATCCTGTTGTGTACTCCTATGTATACTCCCGCGAACAAGAAACATACTCCCTCCTTCCATTTTTATATGACTAAGCAATGTCAAGAAAACAAACACAAGAAAAACAAGAAAAACAGAGGGAGTACATGCTAACGCTTGCTCTTTCAAGGCGTGATTGATGACCCATCAATTAACCGGCAAATCAACAGATGCTTTCAGCCCAAGGCAAATCTTGCTAGCATGTGTTCATGTTCAGGACATATAATGCTCTTGCGCTTGTATAAAAACTTTGAAACGACAAGAAAATATGTAGACACCACACTTTGTAGAGGCAAACGATCCAGATTAAAATCTACTTTAGTAGACAAGCAAATGATCTGTAGTAGGATATTAAAAAAAACAAAGCAAGCACACACAGCCTCGCCTGTGCAAGACGAACAAACACTATCAAAAGTTAACATCAGACATCACACTGATGAATAGCAGTATTTCAGAATTCAGATCATCCTCGAACACTCCAGTCTAGTTAAAGCAGCACTGAATTCCATCCAGACTATAGATGGCAGTCATCAATATATCAAACAGTTGAGATTTCGAGAACAGTAAAAAAATATTGATTGGCAAACTCGGCATGGGTTGTGTTGGAACCAACCCTCCTAGCACGCAAAACATAGCACGCAAAACAGAGAGACTCATTAATAACTCATTAGCATATAATTAATTAAGTATTTGCTAATTTTTTTAAAATTAGATTAATATGATTTTTTAAAACTTTCCTACAGGAAACTTTTGCAAAAAAACACACCGTTTAGGAGTTTGAAAAGCGTGCGTACAAAAAACGAGGGAGATGAGTGGGAAGAACACATTACTGGTTTCAGCACAAAACCCAGCACAGGCCGAAGAAACAAACTATACAGCTCTGTACTACTGTTAACAAGTAAAAAACATGCTAATGTTGCTGTTTCAAGCATACTAATGTTGATCCATCAAGTAGATACAGTGATACAAACGAACTCACACAGATGCTTTCTTAGGCTTAACCAAGACGAACAGGCTGTTCTTGACATCACATATCCAAGACAAAAAAATGTAAATTTACTAAACAAGAAAAATGATCCGTGTAGGATATAAGCAGACACAAAAACATAATCATGAGAGCACTGCAAAATTACTAGACAACCGATCATGAAACATCAGAAGTGAAGCTAAATCCTAATCATAGTACCCAAGATTTCAGTCCAATTTGACCATTATGCATTTGTGATCTCCACATAGCAGTTACATATATATGCTATCTAAACTATACATGCTCTAGTAAGAAACACATTATCTGCAAAAAGTTAAGCATAACGATGAGCATATAATGACATTACAGTCAATTGGTCATAGGTCAACTGGATATAACCATAAGCATCACAATAATCATACTATATTAGACAGACCACATCGTGTAACAAGTAAGTAAAAGATGCATTCATGATGATAAGATCTTAACACCATCATCCATAGAGATATCATTACGTATTACAGTGCCATCAGTTCAATACCAAAAAACTGCATACTCGAACAAAACTACTAGGGAACAAACAAAAAATGATCCTTGAGTATTAATTAATGAGACGCGGGTGCAAGGAGCGATCTCTAGATCTACTTCTCGGAGGAGTTGGGCCCGCGCTTCTTGCCGAAGCCGACGACGGCGGTGACGAAGCGGCGGTTGTACTGCATCCGCTTGTGGGCGCGGCCCCGGGGCTTCTTCTTCTTGTCCTGCTTCGCCACCTTCGGCGTCTGCCCCCTCACCTTCCCGGCGCGAGCCAGCGATCCGTGAACCTTACCTGCGATCGATCGAGGCGGGCAAGCACGTCAATCACTCACAAAATTGCACGGCCTAGAGAAGCAAGGAATCACAAAGGGAGTGAGAGGGGACTCGGAGGAGATGGTTACCCATGGCGGCGGCGCTCGGACGACGGGGGCGGAGAGAGCTCGGGCTGCGGCGGCGGCGTCTGGTGTGATAAGACGAAGCCCTAGATGCGTGGGAGAATTTATAGGAGATCCGTTGCTGGGCCGGAATATTGTTTTTTGGGCCTTTGGAATCACGGCCTATTTAACTTACGACACGTGTCTCCTGAAGCCTGGAGGCCCATGAATAGCCCAGTAGAAAGGCGTAGTGTAGTTGGAACCCTCGCGGAGTCGCGGCGCGAGCACACACCACTGACCTCTGCGGCGGCGGCGGCGTGAGGAGACGAGAGGAGAGAAGCCGAGGAGGAGGAGGAGGAGAGGATGCCGCGGCCGGAGGTGCAGGCGCCGCCGGAGATATTCTACAACGAGTCGGAGGCCCGCAAGTACACCACCTCCTCCCGCATCATCGAAATCCAGGTGAGCTTCTGCCCAGTTCGCGGTGCTGGGTGTGGAGGAATTCTTGGTCTCATGTTTAGCCTTGTTGCAGTCGAGGATTACCGAGAGGGCGCTGGAGTTGCTTGCGCTACCCAACGATGGCGTTCCCAAGTTGCTTCTCGACATCGGTAATGCTTCCTCTCTTTCCTGCTCATGTGGGATAGAATGCTCAAACGATGTGTTGATTTGATTAAAAAAAAAGTTGTCTTGGTACAATTATTATGCTTAGTTTGTATGCTGTGAATGACAGGGTGCGGTTCTGGACTTAGTGGTGAGACATTGACAGAGCAGGGCCATCACTGGATTGGTTATGATATTTCAAAGTCGATGCTTGGTCAGCAACTCGTTTTGTTACTTTTGAGGAAAATCTTAGCTTATTGATTGCACTTATTTGCTGAGACTTTACATTTCTTTCTGCAGATGTTGCTCTGGAGCGTGAAGCGGAGGGTGACCTCCTCCTTGCGGATATGGGTCAGGTATAATATGTTAGTGGATGGTTCAAGAAATTTCAATCTTATATGTTATGTTTGTGCTATGGTGTATGCCAAATTGCCAATACTCTTAACCCTAAGGAAAATGCTTGTCATGTTTATCACACTTGCTCTACTGTGATAAATCATAAGTGGCAGGGACATACTTGATGATAATAATAATATTGCTCTTGACTTTTGCTATTGACGATGAATCCATGATTGTTCTCTAAATCAGTTCTGATCAACATTCTGAAAGTAAGTGGGAGTCTGGGGAATGGGGCTTCAAAGATTTCTAGGAGACTAAATGGAGAGAATAAACCCAAACATAGTTTCTTCCACAATACTATGATTTCTGAATGGCTACAATTTTTTGCACTTTCTTGCTAACGTTTGCTTAGTACAAGTAAAGCAACCTCTTCATAGTTGCTTCACCACAATTTTTCTAGCTTTAAGCTACTGCGTCTGTTTTTATATTATTAAGCCATGTTCCAGGGCTTAGGCTTGCGGCCTGGAGTTATTGATGGTGCGATCAGTATTTCAGCAGTTCAGGTAATTTTTGATCTGTATGTTACTGCAACAAACTCGTCGTGTTTATTTCATCTTTGCAATTTTTAATTCTATTCTCAACCGTGTCTTCTGTTTGACCGTGTGCAGTGGTTATGCAATGCTGACAAGTCCTGTCACAACCCAAGATTGCGGTTAAAGTGTGTATATATTGTTTCTCTTAGGTTGCCTGCAACCGTTTCTTAACCTTGTTGTGTGCAAAATTTTCAGGGCTTTCTTTGGATCGTTATATAAATGCTTAGCAAGGGGAGCAAGAGCTGTCCTACAATTTTATGCTGATAATGTGAAGCAGAGTGAAATGATTGTGACTGCTGCCATGCGTGCTGGATTTGCAGGCGGAGTGGTTGTGGACTGGCCTCACAGGTGACCATTTTATTGCCTCCCAGGAATGGCATAGTAGTGTATGAGTAATACTATAAATTTCATGACTGATACACAATTATGGGCATGCCTTTTTCTTTCAGTTCAAAAGCCAAGAAATCCTACCTTGTCCTCACTTGTGGACCACCTTCTCTAAATTCATCACTTCCAAAGGGTAAAGGTCAAGATGGTGCTATGTGTAGTGATGATGATGAAAGCGATGATGGAAGTAGTGACGATGATGAAGCCCAAACAGTAAGCCCATGCTCGACAAGCTTGTTCATACATTGTATTGTG
Source organism: Oryza punctata (assembly GCA_000573905.2). NCBI lineage: Eukaryota > Viridiplantae > Streptophyta > Magnoliopsida > Poales > Poaceae > Oryza > Oryza punctata. The sequence goes on from CM002489.2 coordinate 40,759,147, forward strand.
CCATGCTCATGTTTTGATGGAACTACTTTGCGTTGACTTGACGGTATCTTATTGACTTGCACCTTGAAAATGTTATATTGCACCCTTTACATCATATAAGTTGTGGCAAGTTTTTCATGTTTGTGAATGAAGCACAGATCGAAGCTATCCTGTTGCACCCAAAAGTTACATGAGCTAACAAGCTTGCGCCTAATTCTGGATATGTCTCTTTTTGTGCAATGATCTTTCTACAAATCTCTGGCTGTGCTGTTCCTGTGGAACTTCACTAACTTATTATTCAGTTTTATCTAGATGTTTAACAGTTGTAGAAATGCTGTGGTATTGGATGCACTAGCTAGATGGTTATGCTTAGTCCTGGTTCATCCAGTTCACAGCTCACTCCGCTCTCTCTATTTTATAGTACCTTCTGATAAATTGTTTTTGTTTCTCCCTATGGATGTTTGATCAAATCCTTTTGGTGTGCAGGTCGGCATATATGAAAGAAATAGGCCAAAGAAGAGGCAGAAGACGAAGAAGAACGGCAAGGGCAAGACCTGGCTGTTGAACAAAAAGGAGCAGATGCGAAGGCGAGGACGTGAAGTGCCCGCGGACACCAAATACACAGGACGGAAGCGGAAAAGCTACTTCTAAGTTCCAAGCGATTGTTGGAATGCCTGTGCGCGCCATGTTTGCTCATTAGTTTGTCATAGTTCATCGGTAGGACGAGAAGTTTCTGTTCAAGAGTTGGGTGAATGCATTCTCTGTGTACACCATAGGGGTCCGTTCATGGTTTGTAACACCATCAATCAGTTTTGACACTGCCGTGACAAAGTATGTCCTCCTTTTGAAGGATCCAATATTATATGTTTGTTGTTCGCATGGGCTTTGGCAAAATTTCCGCAGTTTAATTTGACGAAAAGATGTATAGTTAACTATTAGCTATTAAGTTTATATTGAAGTTAATACGTATAACAAGTTAACTATAAGGTTGGCACTATTTATTCTCTTTTTTCTTTCTCTCACTATAAATTTATAAATATTTTGAAGCATGTATATAGCTTGCTTGGTAATACTCCTCTTTTTTTACGGAATTGCTACAAAATTGTTGACAGTTTCCCCCAAAAAAACTTTCACTTTGTGGACCCTTGGATCATTGTTGAGATTCGTGCAAAAAATAAGATAAAAATTTTGAAACCGCACGCTTCAAGCAGGGATCCTGTGACCTCACACACATTAGCGTGTCCGACTAACCAACCCACCCTAAAAGACTTTTTTTTTTGGTTGTTATACAGCAGTTATATGTAACCGGTTACAACCAAATAAAGTTTTCCATCAAAAAATCTGTGCATGTTACATAGCCACTCTTTTTTTACATTAGTATATAATTGGTTTATAGTCTACTATTATCCTTTGCTCTAATACGTGTTCATCTTGCTGGTAGAGGGAGACGCGTGCGTCATGGCGCGTTGCTCGGCTCGGATAACGTGCACTCAAAAACAAAAACACTAGTGGCTGAACGGGAGAGAGAGAGGCGGTGTGCCAATGGTGATTGCGTGCACGGTGACGGTGTCCGCGCCATCCCTAACCAGCAAGAACAACTTCAACTTCCACCAATGGCAGTGGCGCGAGCACGGCTCCCACCTCCGTGGAGGTGGGGTGGCCTCTCGGTTCTCCAGCAAATCCGCCGACACCAAGGTGGATGCGGAGTTAGGGCGAATCGAGGTCAGTGCTAGACCTTAATTTCTCCCGCCTCGTATTTCTTCGCCTCCACCTCCACGCCGTTGCTAGCTACTGTAGTAGTATTACCATTGGGATCATTTCTCAGTTCAGCCTTCTGCCTCACCAGTCGTTTTCACAGCTTCACCATTGGTTACAATATCTTTTTAGTTGGGTCTACTGGAATCAAATCGGGATAATTGTTGTAATCGGATTAAAGTTACGATGAGTATGTAACAGTATATAAAACTGAAAATCGGACCAAAGGTATGGTAGTACAAGGGAAGTAAAGAAAAAATAATTGATAGTTAGGCTTCATTTGGAACTCCATTTTTTCAATTTTTAATCCCTTATTCTAGCGCATGTTTCTTAAACTAATAAGCAATACTTTTTTAAAAAAATAGAAAAAATGATTAAAAAAATCTCATTAATCCATTTTTATTTTTAAGCTGATGATTAATTAATCATATGCTAATAAATTGTTCTGTTTTATGTGTTAGTGTTAGTGTGAAAGGTGGTTTGGAAGGTTGCTTTAAAATATTCTCATTAATCCGAGTTTTAAATTTCTAACACTCAATTAACTATATGTTTATGGGTTACTTTGTTTTCCTACCGAGGAGATCAGGAGAGGTTAATTTTTAGCAGCAACATTAATGCTTTGTTCTTAAGTCTACCTTTTCAATTTCACCTCTCTCATTTTTCATACGCACGTTTTATAAACTATTAAATTTCTAATACTAAATTAACTATATGTTTATGGGTTGCTTTGTTTTCCTACAGAGGAGATCAGGAGAGGTTAATTTTTAGTAGCAATATTAAGGCTTTGTTCTTTAGTCTACCTTTTTAATTTCACCTCCCTTGTTTTTCATACGTACGCTTTATAAACTGTTAAATGATGTGTTTTTTGAAAAAAAAATCTATAAAAAAGTTGTATATTTTTAAATTAATTAATTTTTAAATTTTTTAGCTAATAATTAATTTATTAATATTTTTAAATTTTTTAAATTAATTTTTTTAATTAATCTATTGAGAGAGGAGAACACATCGTAATTATTGTTAGCTACTCACGTAGAAAAGGATGCTAATACAATTTTAACTTTAGCTGTACAGTACATATATGCCCTGTTATCCATCCTGATACGGATGTGGGATCCATAATACCAACAACCAAGCCTTATCTATCTTGTTATCTGTTCCCCTCTCTCTCCGTGAACAGGAAGCACAACACAACCACACAATCCAACTCCACCGCCAGTGTATTTTATCGTCAACCACTGAATCAAGCGTGTACGATTTCAGCCCCATTTATTTATTTATTTGGAAATCAGATAAAGGTTCCGATTTAACTTGTTTTGCCCATCATCTATTTAGAAATTTTCCTTGGAAGAATTCAAGTCGGGAGAGGTTCAGCTAGCTAGCAGGAAGCTTGTAGGCGGGGATGGCAGCGGACGTCGGCGCTAGCTACCGGTAGGGCTCGGTTCGTCGTCGCCTAGTCTGTCCCTACCGGATCTAAAGAGGAGACGCATCGTCCTGATCTTCCATGAGCTTATGCACAGTAATCCAACGTCCTGACTCAATCGCGCCAACATCGGCGCATCGTCCCCCAATGAACTCTCAACTCCTCTCCGGATGGTGAGTGCTTCAGTGATTCTTTTTTTGATTTTTTTTAATGATTTTTGTGATTATTTTGTATCTGAAATCATGGATGTGTATTTTTGCATCTCTGGAATGTCGGCTTAATCTAATCCTGTTGATTTAGATAGGATAGCCGGTCCGTTTTATTTCGTGGTCCTTCTTCTGCAGGTACGAACATGCTCCTGCTCTTTCTATTTTGTGGGTTCTCTAGCTTGGAAGGTGAAATGAGTTTGTGGCGTGCTTGTTGACGATCACGGAGAGAAGTTTGAACGGCAAGAACTCCCGGCTTGCTAATTTGTGGCGTGCTTGTTGACGGTCGCAGCAAGAAGTTTTTTTTGGCTTGTTGAAGATTTCTGGCTTGTTTTGATTAATTGTATTTATTGATATGATAAGCACTCATACAATTCGGAAACGGTGCACCTGTTATACTTCGGTTTTTTTTTAACTAATCCTAATCTTGTTCTATTTTTCTATTTTTCTTATTTTTTGATTAATGTAAGATTTTCTAGGTCATGAGAGTAAACATGAAGGTTCCTTTTTCTGCTACTTTATTAAGACAATAATAATAGGCCATGAGAGTAAATGTATGAGAGTAAATGTGGAGGTTACTTTTTCTATTACTTTATTAAGATAATAGATTGCTATAAAATTGTTGACAGTTTTCCCCAAAAAACTTTCACTTTGTGGACCCTTAGATCATTGTTGAGATTCGTGCAAAAAATAAGATAAAATTTTTGAAACCGCACGCTTCAAGCAGGGATCCTGTGACCTCACACACATTAGCGTGTGCGGCTAACCAACCCACCCTAAAAGACTTTTTTTTGGTTATTATACAACAGTTATATGTAAACAGTTACAACCAAATAAAGTTTTCCATAAAAAATCTGTGAATGTTATATAGCCAATCTTTTTTATTTTTTTTACATAAGTATATAATTGGTATTATTATCCTTTGCTCTAACATGCGTTCATCTTGCTGGTAGAGGGAGACGCGTGCGTCATGCTGCGTTGCTCGGCTCGGATAACGTGCACTCAAAAACACTAGTGGCTGAACGGGAGAGAGAGGTGGTGCGCTGATGGCGATTGCGTGCGCGGTGACGGTGTCCGTGCCGTCCCTAACCGGCAAGAACAACTTCAACTTCAACTTCCACCAGTGGCAGTGGCGCGAGCGCGGCTCCCACCTCCGTGGAGGTGGGGTGGCCGCTCGCTTCTCCGGCAAATCCACCGATGCCAAGGCGGACACGGAGTCAGGACGAATCGAGGTCAGTGCTAGACCTTAATTTCTCCTGCCTCGTATTTCTTCGCCTCCACCTCCACGCCACTGCTAGCCACTGTAGTAGTATTGCTATTGGGATCATTTCTGAGTTCGGCCTTCTACCTCACCAGGCGTTTGCACAGCTTCACCATTGGTGTTTTGCAAAAAGAAGAGAGACAGAGAGAATATTTTCAAATAGCTAGATTGTTCTACAGAGTCATCCGCAAGTCTTTTTTATGTTTTCTACTTCTGCCGTTTCATATTATAATCGTTTAACTTTTTTCTTAGTCAAATTTCTTCAAGTTTAGTTAAATTTATAGAAAAATATAATAGTATTTTTAATCCAAAACAAACATATTATCAAAATACATTCAATGTGAAATTTAATGATACTAATTTGATATTTTAGATGTTCCTTAGTCAAATTTTTCAATTTTAGTTAAGTTTATAGAAAAATATAATAGTATTTTCAACCCAAAACAAATATATTATCAAAATACATTCAATGTGAAATTTAATGAAACTAATTTGATATTTTAGATGTTAATTAATTTTTCTATAAACTTGATCATACTAAATAAAATTTAACTGAAAAAAAGTCAAACGTCTTCTACGTTGAATAAAACAATTCGCTTTTGCTTTCATTGTTTACACAGGGTGACTCAAGTTACCTGTGGAAATTGGGCCTTGGATCTGTTGGCGGCGCAGCGGCTATCAAGTACGGAAGCATCCTGTTACCTGACATCACAAGGCCAAACATCGTGGTAGCCTTGTTAATGGTGTCCATCCCTGTGGTTGTTGCTGTTCTCCTCTTGTTCAAAGTCAGCTCGAGAGATGACTGACTAGCTTACAACCTCCAGATGATGATGAGTTTTCTTGTACTCTCGTATGGAATTAATCGAAACTAGTCTTCTCAGAATCATAGGCTGCCCTCGAATTTCAAACTTCGTTTACAGATTATGCTTGGTACTACATGTCACGGTTTTTCTCTCCAGTTCTTGGGAGGTACATGTAACATGGTGCATCTAGGTCCCTCTGTTTTTAAGACAGCTTCATGCCTTCTGAATATGAGTGCTCTTGTTCTTCTGGATTTAATTCAGAACGACACACCTCACGGTTGCTCACCCACAGAGTACAGACCTGAGATTTCAAGACGCTCTATTGCAGGAAATATATATTTACAGTGCATTATCTTTACTGATTTCAGTATCAGCAGCGCGTGACGTAAAACCATCACATGCTCTTGGGAATGGTAACTGCAACTACATAAAAAATCATGCCACTTTACAAGCATATCAAAAATAATACGTTGCCGATGAAATTAGTTGACAGATTCAGCCTCTCCGTTGCCACTTCACAGCCTGAGAACTTTGAACCTCTCCAAAACAAATGCAACAGCTCGTGGGATCCAATGAATTGAAGAATAGCAGATTGGACTACACCATAACAGCAATTTAAGATAAATGCATTCCGCGGTAACTATTTACAGGCTTAAAGGTTGTCTTTTAGCCACTTGGCAGCCCCATTAGCAATGGATCTGAAAGAATTCAGTAAGCAACATGGTCAACAAAAGAATGCAGAAAATTGCATACATACGATAGAAGACACAAAGAAATCCACAATTTGTAGATTCAAACTTCAATAAAAGCAGGCATGTATATTCAGATCGTCAGTTAGCATATTATTTTTGGAACAAATGGTTGCACTAATCAATATTAGAAGTACAAATGAATGCAACCAACCAGAGTTAGACAGGCTACAACCTGCTGTAAAGGAGATCCTATAACAACAATTTTACCCCATTATGGATCATTACTAAAAGAGCATATTTTACAACGATTCAGCTGCCACAAACAATGAAAGAGGTGAAGGAAATAAACTATATGTTGAGTCTAACAAAAACTTTTTGTTAACGTGGATTCACTACCTCATTAACTTATCTTTAGAAAAACATGTAGAAGACCAATCAAAATGTATAAAGGTTGGTTATAACACTAACTTTTTTAAGTGTAATATACAGCTATCTTTCTGTCCCACTGTAACCAATATTTTCTTGGAATTTTTTGAAAATGATCAGGGTCCCAACAATTGCAATATGATGCATGAACATGAGGTAAACCCTCCCAGAACTCAATTGCATTGTAATAAGAAACAGCTAATATTTACCCTGCAAAATCTTTAAGTTTCTTCAACCAGTCACCCTCCCCTTCATCAGGTTGATCCGAATATTCTTGGGCAACAGTAGTTTCATTCTCTTGGCGTATGGCTGCAATGTAAACGCAAGTTGTTAGTACCTTCCAAGGCTATTTCCTATAAAAAAACTTCGATAGTAACATTAAAACATGAGAATGAATTCTTTGCTGGGGGGGAGGGAGTGGGGGAAGATATAGCTCTGCATACAATATGCATGCTTACGTTTTGGCTTCACAGGTGAACGAGCAAAACCACCATTGCTCAAAGATGCAAGTTCCTCAAGTAGCTCCTTTTCTCGTCCGCTGGAAGAAACACAAATTCACAGAGATACAGGCTCAGTCATTATGTAGATTTAGAGCAACAGTATGTACTCGAAAGTAGGTTTAAGTCAGGAAGCATATAACCTTATACGTTTGGGTATAGTGACCTTAATAGTGAATAGATGATCACCACGAACAGATGGCTTATTCAATGATGGAACACCTTGCTTTGCTAGAACCACTACATCACCAGGTTGGGTACCTGGAGGTATTCTAAGTTCGCTAGTTCCATCAACAGTTCTGACCTGCTTTGAAGAAGAATATGAGCACAAGACAGAAATGCCAGTAGACTAAGACCACAAGAATCATTACAAGGACACTTTCTCTCTCAAATTTAAAACAAATATCTACAAATAATTAACTTTGGTCTGAACTGTCATGGTTGTTAGAAAAGGTTCAAAACTCAAATCAGTCTCAGAAAAACAAATTTGTTCAGACCTAGGATAAAATAGCTGCAGCATTGGTTAATTAGTCTGAACCAAAATGATTAACAATAAGCTGATACAAATTTAATCCCAAAAAAAATGCTGTCCTCAATTAATTAGAAGTCAGGCACATTACATCCTATGGTCTTGGATTTAGGTCAAATCAACAAAATGATCTGATTATTGTGTAATCAAATTCATCTTAACAAAAAAAAAGTAAAAACAGCAGCACTAAGATTAAGATCAAGTTGGTGTACCTCCAGGAATATGAGTTAAAATACTGTCTGTTTGGTTTGCTAATTATTGTGCATAAAGGTAGGTGTTTTTTATCACAAGAAAGCTGAGTATATAATGAACACTCAGGCAGACCAATAGAGTTAATCAACAATATATATCAAACATCTTGTACACAACCAATGTGGTCAGAACACAAAACTCAGTTTTTGCATGTTACTATTCTCCATTATTAAAAAAGTGAGAAGGTTCAGGCATTCATTTCCTATTAGTTGTACTCTCGTTAATGAAGAAAGGCAATGGACTTCAACCGAAACTAAATATCACAATTTTGAATCATAACTGAAATATTTTACCTTTTTAACAGTGCCCAGGATAGCTTCAATGTAGCTTATTGAAACAGTTGAATACAAGTTGATGCCATCCCTTTTAATATCTGCTGGCTCCTCTATATCAAGGCAAACAAAAAGATCTCCAGGAGGTCCTCTGCTTTCCAAATGCAAAAAAGGTTTAGCTATTTTTTAATAGCATTTACACATGGATTATTTGGGCAATGCACACATAAACAGTATATGGAAGGCAGACAGAGGAGGGCAATGTAGTAAAATAAGATAAAGAGGATGAAGGCAAAAGCAAGAGTGCATGTGCATGCAGAAGCTAAAGCACCAGAAAACACTATTGAGGATGCCAATGATCTATTTATTTGCTTCTAGGACCAATATCCATAAACCACAATTTTCACTTGTGAGCATCTTAACATATTCAAGTATGAAGTATAGACAAGCTAAATTACAAACAAATCACTCACCCTTTTGGTCCTGCATCACCTTCACCACGTACACGAAGAGTACTACCTTTGCTAACACCTGGAGGAATTTTTACTTTGATCTCCTTTCTAACACGAACACGCCCCTCTCCAGCACATTTCTTGCAATACTCTGAAATGACTTCACCCTCTCCTGCACAAGTGGGGCAAATTGAAACCTACAAAATAAGAAATATTAGAAGTTAATCACATGTGCAATAAATATCAAATGAAACTAAAACCATTGCATAGATAATTAGATACACAGGCCACCCTAATGCTATAAATAATTTATATTTTGGTTATTTTATCAAGTCTTCAACAATCTTGTAAAAGGCAAAGCCTATATATGCTACTGTGCAATAGCACAAGTGAGCAAAATAGCATACCAACATGATGGTACATAGTGTCATCTCTTATCAAACAAATACTGAATACGTATTTCAGTTACCTATATATTTTCAATGATAGAAAAATTAGTAAATATTTTCTTCTTCAGTTGTTTTGATCTGTTTTAATTTATGCATTTTAAATTAATAATAAAAAAGAATCAGTAGTGTGAAAACAACCAAGGAGTTAATGCAGCTCATATTCGTGCTAAGCAATAATGAAGCTAGGAATAGCTTTAACCCCTTTTCCCTTCTCATTACTCTAAATGTTTGCCATTTATGTATATTTTACACCATTATATTTGTCTAACAAAAAACTTTTCACATCCTAGTATATCTTGCAAACACTTTTTTAGTTCCATACTTCCGTGAGATCTTGTTTATAGTTTATTGATTCTGATCTTCAACTGTTCTGTTTAATGTTATTTTCATATATGGCACCTACCAATATGGTATGTCACAAGCTATTCATTGTTATGCACAAAAGCTGTCACATTATCGCCAGATGTTTTCATGGTAAAGCACTAGAATAACATTATGAATGTTATTACCTGGGAGAATAGACCAAACGGTGTCTGCTCAGTTCGCATTACTTGCCCTCGACCACCACATGTGGAGCATATTCTCATTTTCGACCCAATCTTTGATCCAGAACCAGCACATGCATCACATGTCTCCAAATGAGATAATATAATATCCTTTTCTGTTCCAAATATTGCCTCTGAGAACCCCAGAATCACATCATATCTGATGGTATACGTTTATGTCAGTCTATAAAGTACACTAGTTTTTATCACAAAATGATAGAAAATTTTAGCTAAAGAACAATTTTGTATAAGAATCTGCTGGTCAACTATCCCTGGTTTGTTTGCAGAAAAAATATATATAGATCACAAGGACAAAAAAAAACAACATCAGAAATGTTTGAACTTAGGCATTAGTAGCATTTGCGAAAAGGCAAAACACAAACAGGAACAAAAAAAAAACATTTGGCATAGAGAACGAATCAACACTATGATATCATGGCAATATACATTGTTGCCCAAGCATGCTATTTCTGTAAGCTGTATTTTGACCAAGCATGGGCAAAAGGGGAGTTATAAGACCAAGATAATGGTAGTGGCAAACAACCATGATATCCTAGTGCCATGTCTTTGGAACAATGTGGGAATAGTTAATGTGGGTGTTAAGAAGGGAATAGCTGGTGTGGGTGCTCACTCGTAAATACTGGAAACAGAGGAAGATAAACAATGGGAAAGATAGAAAATAGCATTAAAGTTGTATAAATACCTTATGTTTTAAAAGTAGATTGAAATGTATGCAAATAATGCTAGATCTCCGAGGCATACATACTAAATTGGTTTTAAAGTTTGTAACAGCTATAATAATTAGTGCTGCTATTCATATGCTATTTAAACAGCTTTACCAGATCTTTTTAACTAGATAAACACATTGACCATGAATATCAATATCATTTAACTTCAAATCTCTGGCAACAGAACCTGATGTCTTCACCCTGAACAGCAGTGCTCCTCCTGCGTGTCCTAAATGTGCCCTGGTCCATACCAGAAAAGCCACCCATGCTTGCTCCAAAGAATGTCTCGAATAGATCAAAAGGATTACTCTGTATATAGAAAATAACAGGTAAAGAACTAGATAAACAGTACTCCCTCTGTCCCAAGTCCCAGCAAAAGAGGGCGTGTAAAAATTTTCACCGAGACAAAGGATGTGCCATGCAGAGTATTATCTTCCTAAACTACCCTTAATTAAAACAAATCAATACATGCATGCAAAGTAAATACTGCAGCAATGCAGTCTGGTCATTGGACACAAGCGCTATGCAGTTATTGCTTGGGCACTCTTCCCAAGCGTTTGCACATATGCACGCAGATGGGTAGTATAGGGTAGTCTCAGGTAAAAGCCTCAACTACCGCAGACGCTCCCTGTTTCATGGGACAAAAGCAAAAATTTTATACGCCCTCTGCGCTGGGACGGAGGGAGTACTAGTTAATAAGCAAAATCTAGTATCATTATTAACAATTTGAGCTGGTACACATATAATGATATAATCATACTCAATATATTGCCTTGTACGGCCTCCATCCCACAATATAAGGGATTATGCCATTTTCTGCAAAAATTAAGGAAGTGGCAAAATGATGCATCTGTCAAATCCATAAAAAGGTGGTACAAAAGTTGGTTGTTGATGAATAAACTAGTACAAAAATTGACCGGTGGGGAATGAACTAGTATAAAATGTGGTAGGTGGAGAATAAAGTTGTTGTACTACGTTTTTCAGAATCTTAATATCTCTTATATTTTAGGACAAATGAAAAGGGCATAATCCCTTATATTTTGGGATGGAGGGGGTTAATGCTGATAAAAAAATAAGTTGAAAAGCAAAACTGTCATACTGTGTAAGCTCCAGCAGATCCTCCAACCGCACTCTTAACCCCAGCTTCACCGTATTGATCATAAAGTGCCCTCTTCTTTTCATCTGATAGCACCTGATGACAATGAAATTAAGCATTTATAAAGCGGGAAATGAAACACAAAACAGAGAAACCAGAAGCAGTGACGTTGTAAACTACTACAGCGAAAAAAAATGAACATGTCAGTAGTAAAAGTCTACAACTTATCAGCAATATTAAATACAAGCAAAAAGGCAGGCAAATACACGAATTAACAAAATATGCTGAATTGTATACCTCATATGCTGCACTTATCTCTTTGAACTTATCGGTTGCTCCAGGTTCCTTATTGACATCAGGATGGTACTAAAAACAAAAATGAAAATGTTATCAATAACTCTTTTCTATTAAAATATAAGCGTACATGCTGTGTGAATCTTAGCAACCTGATGTTTAAGAGTGAAAGCATGCCACTTGGTAAAGTATATAAATCCCATAGTAAAATTAGTAGCCATGAAAATCAGCTCAGTAAAACGTCAAGGACTTGGTCTGAAGGGTATTTGAAACATTAGCTAAGCTCCAAATGAGACCCTCTCTTAGGTTCAAAAGCATGCTTTTGTATGTAGGCTTCGAAGGTTATGACAGTTCCCCTTGTTCAGCCCAAAGCAGGTGACAAAAACAAAGAGAACCTTCAGAGGTCCTGCTTTGTTTGCAATTATATTATTCCATTTTGGCTGTTTTTGCTCCAAACCCAGCTATATGCTCTGATGGTTACAAACTAGCAAAAGCACATGATTGAATGCAAGAATTTTGGATCAAATGTCTAGGTTTTGTCCTATAGCAGAGAAACATAGTACATATGGTCCAGCTTCCAGGATCCCGCTGACCAGTGCTGCAGCAGCTGGCACCAATGTTGGTTGCTCCAGCATGGCACGTCCATGCCACTCATCCACTGAGGATGTCATTGGGATTCTCAGAGTTGAAGGTTTCAGCGTCAATATTGCTAGAACCAGTGAAAAAGGTGTCCTATCCCTAAAAGGAGAAACGGAACACTGTGATGAGGGCATCATTTGATAATATCACAAAAGGTTCTTCTAAAAGTCATGGCTAAATGTCATACTTTAGCCAAACAAAAGAAATCAATAGCGAAAAAAACGAGGCCTTCTAAGATGTGCGCAGAGCTGATAGTAATCTAATACAGAAACTATCGTAAACACTATCAGAAGCAGAATAATGTTATTTGTATGATCCAAGTATCCAACGAATTCCAGTATTGGTGATTGTGTACTCCCAGCCACCGTACGACATCGTCTAGAAAGAAAGCAATCCAAAAACTACAGTACTACTCCTATAAGACGAGTAAAAATTGAAGGTTGGTGTGGGAGGGGAGAAGCGTCGAGCACCTGGCGCGCAAGCTTCCGGTAGGCGGCCTTGATGTCCTTGTTGCTCGCGGAGCGCGGCACGCCGAGCGTGGCGTAGTAGTCGGCTGACGCCCACACCACCAGGCCCCCTCCGCGGCGCCTCCGAGGAGGCGGCCTCCCTCGCTTCCTCGGCGCGGCGCACGCGAGCGGGAGGCCACTCCTAGCGGCGGCGAAGTGGACCCCGCGGGGAGAGAAAGCCGCTGCCGCGGCGGCGGCGCGGGAGGACGGCGAGGGGTTGGATGGCGCGAATGGGAGCGTGGAGGTCGCGAGCGCCATTAGCCAGCGGAGCAGCTGCGCCTTCTAGAAGCTTCTAGAAGCTGCGCGTGCTCGGCGTCGCGGGCCGAGTTTTATACGGTCCGCGTCGTTTGGGGAAGACGGAGCTGCGGTTTGGGATGGGGAGAGGGGACGATGTGTGAGCAGAGATTGGGCCCCAACTGTCAGTGTCGTAGCATCTATGGATAGTTTGTTCCTGGATTTCTTTTTTGACACTTTAGCCATTTCAGAGAACATTGTTTCATAAAATATATCCTTAAAATAACTTATTACGGATGTAGACCCCTCACTCGATGTTATTACGTTAGAGTCATTGCATCGGTACCTCGTTGGTACCAAGGTTGAAAGTCTCAACGTTGAATAAGCTATTGCCAAAACCTAACCCTCACGTTAGTCGATTTGGCACCGACCTCTACCAATTGCGTAAACTTCACTTTCTCCTTGTGGGGATTATGGGTATCGTATACCTATATGACCAGTTGATTCGACTGGTTATAGAGGATAGGTTATGTAAATAGATTATGTAACGGATTAGGATTTAGGTATTACGTTTACCTGAGAATCAAGAAAACGACATATTGTCCTTGTTCGGAAAGATTATAAAGTAGTTATAAGATATTTAAATCTTGTAATCTTGTCTCCTCCGATGAATAATTAACTATTTGCTACTCATACAAGTGGTTCTAAAGAATTTGACACTGGGCCCACGTGTCATAGATACATGCGGGTCCATATGTCATAGACAGCGAGTGGCAAATAGTTAAATGTCCCCTCCTCCAACTATATAAGGAGGGCAAGGCGTCCCTCGGGGGCAGAACTTCACCCAAAATCATCATCAGATTAATACACCATTCGGTGGACTCAATCCCCGAAATAGGAGTAAGGTATTACCTCTTTCCTAAGGGTATGAACCTATCTAAACCCTTATCTCATAACCCATCCAATTTCCTTCTTGTGCGCTACCCCTTTTCATATTACCGAATTATAGTTTTGACACTCCTCATACCTTTCTCTGATCCTAGAAACAATACAAGCTTAATCTAGGAAGGAGGGTTTGTGTCCCTCCCTATAGATGGCTAAATGGGCCGCCTGCCCCGGCACGGCCCTGGCACGGCCAAGGCACGCCCCGAGATCAGTGGGGCCGGCATGGCCCGCTCAACGATCGGGTCAGGTCGTGATAGCCCATGTGCTCCACTTACGGCCCAGGCACGACCCAATAAGGGTCGGGCCGTGCCAGGCTGGTCCAAAGGCACAGTTGCCCATCGTGCTTTTTCTAAAATAACTCTATTTTGCCTCCCTCCTCTTTGGATCGTGCCTTATATATGGTTAAGATAAGTCTATTTTTCTCCCTCTTCTTTGGACCGTGCCTTACATATGGCTGAGAATAAGTCTATTTCAACTCCTTTATTCTCGTGTCGTGCCGGGCCGACCCACCGTGCCAAGGCAGCGACTCAGGCACAACCCAACTATCGGGTTGTATTATACCTGGGCCGTGCCAAAGCACCGTGCCATGGGCCGGGCCATATGGCCATCTATATCCCTCCCTAATGTAATCATATTATTTTGCTTGAAAAATCAGCTACTACGCCCGCGCATACCCCACACACATACTTCTTTCAGGTTAAAAATAATTTAAACCAGAACTAGTTAGTTGACCCGTGCAATTGCGCGGCTATCACCCATACAAAATTATTTATTTTTACATATGATTTTACTTAAAATTTATTAAATATCTATCTCGTTGTCTTAGGATTTTGAAAAACCGAACTTTATCATCCGCGTGTTTCTAAAAGTCGCTTCGGTCACTACCCCTTACTCATTCGTCAGACCTTTATTTGTTTATCGATCTATCACTATTTCTATTTATCTTCCATGAAACCTTTACAAATTAGACCTTTTAGTTTTTAGAATTTATTGTCTTGTTGGGTTTTGTTTTTATATTTTTTTTAAAGTTTCGTCAAACACCACCACTGTACTACTCTACGGCCCCTCCGTTGCCTATCTCTTTATTATCACTGGGATTTTAAAAAATGAACATAATTATCGTTTAGGTTCATTTTTAACTTTTTAGAAATACCGCTAAACCATCAACGGCTTTACCACTGTACTCCTTTACGCGCGACCCGCCCACTGTCTCCCCTCTTCATTGTCATTGCGATTTTAAAAGTTGAACATGATTATCATTGGGGTTTATTTTTTTACTTTCTAAAATCCCACCAATTGCCGCGACTGTGCTGCTTGGTCAAACACCGCTACTGTACTCCTCTACGGCTCCGCCGCCGCCTCATCTCTTTATTTTCATTGGGATTTTAAAAATCGAACATAATTATTGTTTGGGTTTATTTTTTACTTTTTAGAAGTACCGCTAAACCATAAGCGGCTTTACCACTGTACTCCTCTACGCGCGACCTGCCCACTCCCCTCTTTATTGTCATTGAGATTTTAAAAATTGAATATGATTATCATTGGGGTTTATTTTTTTACTTTCTAGAATCCCGCCAACTCCACGACTGTGCTGCTTAATCGCTTATCCATTATCCCTCCTCTTAATCGTCATTAGGATTATATTTGGGATTTTGTTTATATGTTTAGACTTTTTATATGTCCCATCAACTACCACCACTTTACTCCTTTACACACATATTGTTTTCCCTCTTTATTATCATTGGATATCGTTATGTTCTAGATGAACTATTCTTTTCGAAAAATACATATTTTTCATTTTAATATTTTTTATTTGTAAATTGTATTCCTACTTGAATTCTTTTTTTTATTTTCAAAATTTATTTTATTTGTTATTCCAAATTTTAATTAATATCATCATATGTTCTAGATGGTCTATTCTTTCAATAGTCTTTATTTTCTATTACGAATTTTAGTTATTTATAAATTGTATTTCTAGTTGGACTCTTATTTGTATTTTTCTAATTTCTGAATTTATTTTATCTTTTATTTCGAATTCTAATTAATCTGTGTTGTGTTATATACAGATTAATTGTTGTTTCAATATTTCTTTTTATTCTGAATTTTAGACATTTCAAAATTGTATTCCTACTTGAACTCTTCTTTTTAGTTCTTAATTTCAGAAATTTATTTATTTTTTATTCCGAAATTTAATTAATCACGTATTGGGTTCTTATATGGACTTTTTATTGCTTATTTTTAATTCCGAACCTCCGTTATTTTTTAGATTGTATTTCTACTTGGACTCTTCTTTTCTTTTTCTTCAACTAATGTGGGAATTTGTAACCTCCACAGCGAACGTGATGTCTTCTTTTCGAGCTGTCTTATTAATAATATAATAGATAGGGTCTCATAAACATAACTTTGATCACTATTTTTTTACTTATATGGAACTATCAATGAACATATGATTTTATTGAAATACTTTTCAAGATTAATCTATAATATCCCCATGTTGCTACAAGTAAATATTTTAAAAGTTGTTTGTAGTCAAAATTTTTAAAATTTGACATCAGTTTTATTTAAAACGATAATTATTTTTAATTTGGAGAGAGTATGTATGAGGACGCCTCTAACACACGATCAATGAGGTGGAGATCAAAGGTAAATCTTGATCTGAATATGATAATCTCATTTGTTTGAACTTGATCTCCACAGGAACAAAAATTTTACACCCCATTTCAATGTCTGATAGAGTCATGTGAATTTCTCGTGATCTAAAAACAATCATCTTATCAATCACATCTATTTGAGCCTTCTTTTTTTTTTCTTTTATATATACTGGTAATGGATTGCATGAACATTAGGCACCTGGCAATTTTTGAACCTTCATGTCAACTACATATGTTTTTCTCTACAAGTTACTTGCAAGTTGCAACTATCAACTATATAAGCATCTGGCTAGTAGAGAAGGAAGCTGGGGTCGACTTCCTTGGCCCAGGACTCAAACCCACCGGCGACGTCGCTCGCATACAGGAACCCATTCTCGCGGAGGATCTGCACGGCGGCCTGGGAGTCATTGCCTCGCCGGCAGATGACGTACACAGGGCAGTGCCGCGATGTCGTCTCCACCGCCGCTGCCACGGCCACTTCCCTCGCCGAGTCCCGCAGCAGCGGCAGCTTCTCCTCCAGCAGCGAGAGCGGGACGTTGATGGAGTGAGCTATGGATGCTATCTGAAAATGGTGAGACGGCCGCACATCCACCAGAAGGTGCGGCCTGCCGCTGTCGAGCACCCTCTTATAGTCTCTGCAGCTCACCCGGGCGTTCTCCGGAAGAAGGTTCAGGCTCGGCGTCATCGACTGCATCATCATCAGTTCAAACAGAAAGTGATTAGGAGTGATGCCAAGGAAAATATACAACATACAGTGCAAAATTCATGTGTAATGAGAACTTGAAAACTACCGTAGGATACATAAATGGTCACCTGAGATTTGTCCACGTCATCCATTTACGTATCCTATGATAATTTTTAGGTTTACACTACATATGGAGTTTGCACTATTTATTTTCCTATGATGTCATACTCAAACATCCGAATGATACAATCCAAGAACCCAAGAAAAGAGTGATCCTTAGTTCCTTACATTTTTGGACATTGGAAATTGTGTGAAGCTCTCGTAATCAAAGTTCACGAAGTCCTCTTCGGTGAAAACAGGATTTTCTCCACAGACCTTGCAAGTTGGTGAGCTCCTACGGATATTGACCTGCAGGAGTTTGTGTAGCCGTTTATGGTCTTTCAGGGAGATTGAAACAGAGGATTCTGATGGTTGCTCTTTAGAAAATTGAGTCGATGAACATAATGAACTGACTTACGATCCTGATATGAGAGGACAGTGCATCGAAGAGTAGCATTCTTCCACAGAGAGGTTTACCAACAGCAGTTGCAACCTTTATAGCCTCTAATGCTTGAAGGCAGCCGATTACTCCTGGAACTAACAAACAAAATGTAGATATTGGATCATTCATGTAGACAATATGGATCGGATTTTCGGATGTCTAAACCGGAGTAAATCTAAGTTATGACAAGTATTTACATGTGCACAGACAAACATTGACATGCACCAGAACAGACAAGGAAGCTGGGATGTTCAAAGCAAAATTCAGTGACAAGTGGACCCTGTCCAGAACAGAAACACTGATGCATCCACTAACTGAATGGACAGAGTCCTTTCATTTTCAATCTAAATTTGCTCCGATTTCAGGAGAATATCTTGGGAGGTTGGTAACTATTATCTATGATTTGTGATAGGTATGTTACTTGAAAGAAATGAAAGTGGAACGTGTCATTCATATCCAAGCATAAATAATGATGTATGCTTCTGTGGATAACAAATAAGAAAACAAATTTAGAAGGTTGTATATCTGAGAGAGAGTTAAGTAGTGTTTGGATGGTGGAGTGAATTCCAATCCAAGATGATCCGCATGCCTTTTCATACGGTGTTTTTTGCTAAATAGAGAAGTTAATTACTTACGAATTCCAAGAATACCATTATCGGAACAACTTTGCAATGTTACTGACGGTGGTGGGTTTGGATGAAGACACCGGTAGCATGCACTTCCGTTGTGATGATAAACAGTCAGCTGTTAGAAAAAGTTCAGATGAGTGTCGCTAAAATGAACAGATAATTCAAGGTCGTCATGTTGCTACAAACAGCGATACCTGTCCTTCTAGACCTACTGCTGAACCAGATATAAGAGGCTGAAAGGAGTAAATGACATCTGATCAGTACTTCGTCTATGAAAAGATATGTTGAGCAAAACTGACAGAAGATAATTGACAATTGTCAGTTGTTTAGCAACTAAGTTTTGAAATCAAGTACAAACTTGCCAGGTTTATGAAGCTAACATGACAGAAAGAAGTGATTTCAGCTTATATGTACTATTGCAAACAGAGATGATGAGGAACAAAGCTGAACTTTATACCTTGTTCATCAGGACACAACAATCACTGATCATGTACCGACTAGGCAGGTTGTTTGTTGCGTCAACTACTATGTCATATCTGTGATATTTTAGTAGTGTTGGAAACAGGAATAAGAACAAACAAAAGGACATGAATTGATATTTCCTATTGCATTCTCAAGGATACTGTCGCATAATATTCAAAGCATTGCTTGGATTCAAAGTGATATGATACTCGAACACCTTGATAGAGGAGTTAATTCTGATTTCATGAGAACATATAGAGTTAATTGATATCACTTTGTAGGCACACATAAATGAGATTGCTTTTACAATTTATATATGATAGATAGACTATCTGCCCAAATGACAATATCTTACGCATGGCAAGAAGCAGCAGCTGACTTCACCTTTGGTTGTCCAACATATGCTTCTATGTGTATTATCTGTAAAAAACATTTAGAGGAAGAATTTAAGATATTTAGCTTCCCTCGTATGCTTTACAAGTCTTATTGTTGCCAAAAGCAAACCATGTAAGAAAATGCAAGCCACTAGTCTATGAAAATAAAAAAAATACTTAACTAGTCAATCAGTTATTTCCACCGAACGGAAAAAAGGAACCCTGAAAGTTAATTAACCTATCAAAGTGGCATTCAAATAGTTAATGAAATTAACAATGACGCAACTTGGTCAAATAAGCCCCAGGCTAGGTCTGAATGTAATGAAATTGTTAGGCTATATACTAAGGTAGTGAATTAAATAACCAACTAAAGTGGCATTCAGCTTATTTAATCAAGTTTACAATGATATCAGTCAAACAAGCCCCTTACTTGGTCTGACTGTAATAAATGGCATACTTTAGGTACTGAGTGAGGTTTCACCTAAGCTAGTCGGTGACAAATTTTTCGCCAGGCCGGCGAAGGATTCTAGTCGATGACAATGACCTCCTAGGATCTAGGAAGTCAGAACATTATAAATAGAGATCGAATAATATCACAATTAGAAGAAAGTACAAGAGAATATGGGGGAACAGGTAACGGGTACCTGACGATGCAGGTTGTCAAGTTCAACTCGATCGCCATCAACAATACCTAAGCAGCCTAACAAAATACACCAAGTAGTAAATCAAACCATGGACGATTAATTACAAAATGAATCATAGCGTTCTTGTTCATCAGGAGAAGAGATCTTGCTTCCAAACGAACCAGTACGATAATTGATACCTGATGAACAGCTTTCGTTGTAAAGGAAATCGCAATCATTTTTCCAAGTCAAAATTACAATGTTTAGGGTGATAAAACTGGAATTTGCTTTTACCGACGCCACAAGCAGCTAGATACATTGCCACAGGCGAGCCCAATCCACCCGCTCCGACCACCAGGATGGATGATTGGGACAGCTTCCGTTGCCCTGCAGTAACCACGAGTGGATGAATGGTGGTACAACCTAGAAGCAAGCAGCGAGCGAGTGATGCTGAAGCTGTGGAGCATCGGCTGCATACCTTCGAGGCCGAATTGAGGGAGGAGGAGATGGCGTCTGTAGCGGCTGATCATGCCGGCGGTGAGGCCGGCGGCGGCGGGCAATCCCGTGGTCTCCGCTTCGGCGGCGGGGGGAAGGGGAGCAGCGGTGCCGAGGCGGAGCTGCGACTCGAGCAGGCGGATGCGGCCGTCCAGATCCTCCCTCTCCGCGCGCAGCCTCTCGAGCTCGCGCATGATCGCCTCCGTCCTGCTCCTCCCGCCGTCGTCGTCGCCGTCGCCCTCCATTGGCGCGATGCCACTGGGGTTGGGTCACTTCAGCCTCGCCACGGAGCTACGAGTACTGGACTAGTAGCAGTTAGTATTCCCTCCGTTTAATATACGCTTAACTTTTTTCCAGGAAACTTTATTAAGTTTAATCAAATTTATAAAAAAATTAACAATATTTAAAATATTAAATTGGTTTTATTTAATATAATATTAAATATATTTTAAGAATAGGTTTGTTTTGAGTTCAAAATATTAATATATTTTTATATAAAGAAATTTAACTATAAAAAAACAAACAACTTATATAATATAAATCAGAGTTAGTTGTTACCTAGTTGCACGGTTGCAGTGCTGCAACGGCTGATGAAAACTGTTACCAGCCACAGGTACGTTGCACCAATCGGACTGACTGCCAATTGTCAATGTCTATCACGTTTATTTATTGATTTTGTTTATATTATACGGTACATACATTACTACTCATACTCTTGCAACACCACAGTTACATAAGTTTAAAGAGATCAAAACCAACAAACATCCTTAATCTTACTAAATTCTAATTTAAAAACCCACGGGTATGTATGTAATATTTGTGAGTAAAATGATTTGAACTCTAGTGAGTGGAGTTATACACCTACGACTTAATTATCACACTACTGATACTTGTGACTATCTGGGTACGATGTTTAATTTGGGTTTTCTTAAAAATGATTATTTTTTCAAAAAAATGATGATTATTTTTCTCACAACTAAAAT
Organism: Oryza punctata; assembly: GCA_000573905.2. Classification (NCBI taxonomy): domain Eukaryota; kingdom Viridiplantae; phylum Streptophyta; class Magnoliopsida; order Poales; family Poaceae; genus Oryza; species Oryza punctata. The sequence goes on from CM002489.2 coordinate 40,780,570, forward strand.
TGCTTGGGATAGGATGATTTGGTTTTTTTTTTTTTTTGGGACAGAGCACCTGGACCGTGCTTTCGTGTCGTTGCCATCATCCTGGAGGCCCAATGCACGATCCAATACTCCATTCTAACTGGGCTTTCTCAAAGCGAAACTGAGAGCCCAATTAGATAAAAACCAGAGAGCCCAATTATGATCTCTCGTTGGCTCGTGCGACCATTGCCCATTTCCTCCCTCTTCTTCCTTGCGGCGGGCGGCGGACGGCGGAGGTGGCGCACCGGTTGCCGCGGGGGCGAGCGGCACGGCGGCCGGGAGAGGTCCGATGTACCCAGCATCTGCTGATCCTGCTTCGGCGGCAACCCCTGCTACGTTCCAACGGTACGGCCGCGTCGTTCCATCATCTTACTCGCATAAACCCTAGCGCCCGTACAGATCACTTAGTTTAGTCCTTCCTTTTGCACTATTTACGCAAATCATCCATGAGATCCGCTTGGTTTGCGGTTGCACGGGTCAGGAGTCAATTCTCAGCTGAGTAATAATACTCCATGAAGCTTTGGTTCTACGACTTCGATCTCATCTTTTTTCCGTGTTGCATTTGGGGATTTTTTTTCACCCCGACTCCGGTTGGTTGCAATCCTTTTCATTTTTTACAAGTGCAAAACAGGTTTTTGATTGCTTGATTATTTGTTCTTTTTATGAAAAGGGGAAAAAAAAAGAGGGAGAGTGCACTGTGCCGAATCTGCTTCCTTTAGGTTGGATGCTCCAGTGATGACTGAATTCACATCATATATCGTTCCAATTCCTGAATGCAGCTCCTAAGGGGTGTTGCAACATTTGTGGAGATGAAGAGACATCTGAGGAGTTCAGTTCCATTGTTTTTATTGCTCAATGTTTGAACCTTCTGTTTTCAGTCTTCTTCGTTGGTTTTCTGTTTTACCCATAAATAACTATTCCATAAACCCTTGGTTTAGCGACTGCATTGCACGATTGATAATTTCATATCACATAACCACGAGTATTTCGGTCCTAAGGTTTCACAAAACCACAATGTTAATCAATCTTTCTTAGCATACAACAAAATAAAAATAATAATTAACTTAGATTACTACAAAATTTATACAATGAATTAAAAAAAACTCATATATTTCAGATATAAGTTTAGAATTCATATGGATGATATATCAAACAAAAATTAGTTAATGGTATGGTTTTATGAAATTATAAAGCCATAATACCCGTGGTTACGTGCAACACACCAAAACCCTTGTGGTTTGTGCAATTTGGACCATAATACCTGGGGTTTATGAAATTTACTCATTTTTTTCGACTCCAGTTGTTTGCATTCCTTTTTACAAGTGCAAACTGGGTTTTTGATTGCGTTGTTTATCTTATATTTTATGAAAATGAAAAGAAGAGGATAGTGCACTGTACCGAATCTGCTTCCTTTAGGTTGGATGCTCCAGTGATGACTTAATTCACATCATATTATCGTTCCAATTCCTGAATGCAGCTCCTATAAGATGCTGCACATTTGTGGAGATGAAGAGACATCTGAGGAGTTTAGTTCATTGTTTTTATTGCTCAATGTTTGAACCTTTTGTTTTCAGTTTTCTTCTTTTTTTTTATCCTAAAAGAGCTATTCCATGCTGCTCACGTTTGTGTGCAAACATGTAGGGAGTTTCAAATCCGATAGTCTAATAAGAAGCCTTTTTCTTGTTTGCAGAGTTAATGATCCAATTGTTCTTAAGCTCCTGAGCAAGTTAGGTGAGAGATTTCACTGTATGATGAATAAGAACCTTGTGCTGGTGGCCAAGACACCCAAATAACTGAGCAATATTTGATGGATAAGGTCTATGTGCACGGTGATTTACTGCATTTGGATTGTCCTGGGACCTGGATACGGAAATGTAACCTACAACAAGTATATAACAAGAGAGATGGTGCCAAAACATCTGCAGAATGATTTACTGCGAGTTAGTCATAAAAGGTTTTTGTTTGAAGCTCATCTTTGGCAGCCTCAAGCATTGTGGCCTGTGGCTGTGGGATTGCCCCTGAGTGTTGCGGTTGTTAAGCAGTAGTGCAGCCATCAATCTCAGCCTTCTGGCATAGAACATCAACAGCAAATGGCATTGGCTTCTTACTGTCTTAACAATTTAACATCCCAGTGCGGATAGGACATTGTGCCCACCCACCTATGGATCCTCAGATAATGGGTGCCTTTGTCCAATCGCATGACAAACTCAGTCAACAAGCTGCCCGGCATATCATCACGTTTGTTGCCTGCCATCCTGTCCTTATGGTGGTCAGGCTGCTGTACTCCTCAACCGCATTGACTGGCAGTACACCGCAGCAAGCAATAGCTTAGCAAAGTAAGGACAAGGTATTCCTGGAGAGCCACCAGCTCAATTCTTAAATCAGAGTTCTTAATCCGCAGGCCTTCCCCATGTCTGAGAATTGTATTCCAATGTCTGGTTCACTAGATTTTCTTGATGCCTTGAACCGTACAGTGTTCCTGATTTTCTTGATGCCTTGAACCGTACAGTGTTCCTGATTTTCTTGATGCCTTGAACCGTACAGTGTTCCTGAATTTTCTTGATGCCTTGAACTGTACGGTGTAGCCGGACATAACACTCCTTGTACTGTTTTTCTCCTTTTTTGGAATTGTTTTTCCCCCTCGGAGATGACACTGGTTGGCTATTTTTGCAAACACTACTCGTGTATATACAGAATCTCGCTTAGATCTTCACACCACAGATGTATCCTCACAGTTAACATGCTATTCGCTCTTCAGAACGGAATTGCTAACCTTTTCTACCAACAGAAAATGCATCCCAGATCTTGCAGATTTTAGGTCACCGGATGAGCTTCGCGATTCGTGCTCCAGATCTTCTTCTCCAACTCCGGCGATGTCCTCTTCTTTTCCGGTGCCCGGGACACCCTAGACTTCGGCGGAGGACCCTACGGGTTACGGTCCCGGGTTAGGTGGGGGTGGGAGGGGTGGGAGGGGGAGGGGGAAGAGGAGGGAGTTCGCCGGCTTTAGAGGGACGTTCGTGGGAGACAGCGGATCGGGCGGGCGGTGAGGCACCGGTGGCGACGCCGGAGCTGCGGGGATGGAGGAGAGCGGTGGGCCGGTGTTGGTGGTGGGGGCATCTTGTCGCCGACGGCTCGAGGCGGAAGGAGAGAGGAGGGAGGGGAGGAGGTTGGCTGGGGGGGTCTCGCCGGTGCCGTTGACGCCCTCCGGCTAGCCAGCGAGGCGGGCGGCAGCGCGGTGGGGCGGTAGCGGTGGAATGCACGATGAGAGGGAGTGGTGGCGGCGGAATGCGCGAGGGGAGAGGAACGACAAGAGGAGAGTTAGGGTTAATGCCTCGGCACGAATCTTAAAGCATATTTGACGGTCCAAATTTTGAAATATGGGTGGTGGGATTTTCTGTCAACAGATATATAGACAGTCCCCTTCAAAATTAGCTCAACAATTAGATTTTGTAATCATTATTGCCATGTATCAATAACTCAATATTACATCCTCACTCCTAGGTTCCTTACCAGCCTGGACCTGTATTTGTTCTCAATGAGGTGTTGTGGTTTCTCCATTGATCAAAGTATTCAGTAACTCAGTGTAATTGTGTGATCTTGTATCCTTTTGTTAACTAAAAGTTACTATGGTTATGGTAGAAGTTTTTGTACTGCAAGAAGTGAGGCCAAAATAAAGTATATATACGTGCTATGCTCACTTGTAGAAGTTCTTTTTCTCCCCCTTTTGAAACTCGAAATGAAACCAACCTTTTCAACATAGAAAGGCCGGGAAACTATTCTGCCTCTCGAGGATTAAAAACCATTCAAACGGTTATGAAAAAACCCGAAAAAATGGACAATACTCATTCAATATATATACAACTTTATAAAATCTTAGGTGCAAACTTAACTCACACATCGAGATCTGGAAAAGGCAAAATCAACATATGAATAATAGCGTACTGTTTATATTTGAATTTGAATTTATCTTTGATGTGTAAGTCGAATTTAAACTTGATTTTTATGGACGATATATATCATAATACTTAACATTATCAATTTTTTTCATAAATTTTTACAACTATTTATATAAAATTTAGAAGAAAAAGGTATACGAGAGGATATCCCCTCGAGGGATTAGAATTCACCCCAAGAAATGCCCGTATTAGAAAGTACAAAACTCCTTTAATTCGAATTCACTACAAATTTTATTCAATTCGAATTCCAGTGGAAGCATTATCATTCTTAAAGTTCGGAGAATTGCCGCACTCCAACTGACGTATGGGCCTCCAAACCGCAATGCTGCCCTGCCCCTCTCCCGCCAACGAATCCCTCCACGCCCCAAAAGCAAAAACGCGCGCGAAAAATTTCAACTCCCGCGCCCTCTCTCCTACTGAGTATTTACTTTTCAAAATATAAAGAAAGAAAGGGAAGCCGAGTGATCACATCGCCGCAACCACCAACCTCTGGAGGCCGTTCGAATCCCTCTCTCTTCTCACAATTCCCCAATCACCGCCGATCGCCGCGCCGCCGATCGGGTTCGTTTGCCCTCGACGTGTTCGACGGAAAGCCCGCGAGAAGCGGAAGCGGCGGCGAGGATGTACGTGGTGAAGCGCGACGGGCGGCAGGAGGCGGTCCACTTCGACAAGATCACCGCGCGGCTCAAGAAGCTCAGCTACGGCCTCAGCCAGGAGCACTGCGACCCGGTCCTCGTCGCGCAGAAGGTCTGCGCCGGTGTCTACAAGGGCGTCACCACCAGCCAGCTCGACGAACTCGCGGCAGAGACCGCCGCCGCCATGACCGCCTCTCACCCCGACTACGCCTCGGTAAGGCCCTCCGCAACTGATCCGTACGCTCCACGCGGTCTGGGCGATCCGATAGTTATTGACTGGCTGTGGCGCTGATTAATTTGCACTGTGAAGCTCGCCGCGAGGATCGCCATCTCGAACCTGCACAAGAACACCATGAAGTCTTTCTCAGAGACGTACGTTCTGATCCGTTTTTCTTATGTGCTAGGATAGAAATGTTGATGATCTGTGTTGTGACGTGGTTATGTCGATCTCTGCATGCAGGATAAAGGTCATGTACATGCATTACGATGAGCGATCTGGGCTGATGGCTCCTCTGATTGCCGATGACGTCTATGAGATCATCATGAAGGTGAGATACATTCTTATCAAAATCAGTTTGGAAGTTCTTAACATTTCTACAGCATGTGTGTTTCTGCAAAATGACATGAAGATTGCAATTAACAGTTGTTACGATGACCGCCTCACTAATTGTTAACTGTTTATTTGTTTTCTTATGATATTATTCCTCAAAAAGATTGTTTCAGAATCATGTATTTCTGCAATAGGACTTTAGAATCGCACCAATAGGTTGTTCTTCAACATTTTATTCACGTGTATTGCCGTTACTCTTTGTTTACTTCTCTGTTCTTCTGGATCTGTTATGATGCTTATGTTGCCCGTCATTTGGTTTGCAATTCATATTTGATGATCTGATTTTTTTAGCTTTGTTGGAGTTCTTGAAATTTTCTTATATCAATGCTGCTTTGTTGTGTTGTTCAATGTCTTGTGTGGATATATTTCTTCAGGCACTTCATTTTACTATTATATGTATATCGTGCCAATGTGACTTGATAATTTCGATATGACGCACCATTTCAGAATACGACCCGCTTGGACAGTGAGATAATTTATGACAGAGATTTTGACTATGACTACTTTGGTTTTAAGACCCTTGAGAGATCTTATCTGTTAAAAGTTGGTGGAAAGGTTGTGGAAAGACCACAGCATATGCTAATGAGAGTTTCTATTGGGATACACAAGGATGATATTGAATCTGCTATCAAAACATACCACATGATGTCTCAGCGCTGGTTTACTCATGCTTCGCCAACCCTTTTCAATGCTGGCACTCCAAGGCCTCAAGTAATATGCTTCCTACCATTGAAGTTCAATTTGGATTGTTAAAAATGGTCTCTTATGCTCCTCTCTGTTTTATGCAGTTAAGTAGCTGCTTCCTCATCTGCATGAAAGATGATAGTATTGAGGGAATTTATGATACTCTCTCAGAATGTGCTACCATAAGCAAATGTGCTGGTGGAGTTGGTGTCTCAATTCACAATATTAGAGCTACTGGGAGTTACATTCGAGGGACAAATGGAACATCTAATGGGATTGTTCCCATGCTGCGTGTTTTCAATGATACTGCATGTTATGTTGATCAAGGTGGAGGCAAGAGAAAAGGTAAATACCATCAGTTAGTTAGACCTGGACCTAATTTACATGTTCATTGTTCAGGATTTCTTACGGATTCCTAACATTAATTTAGGTGCATTTGCTATATACTTGGAGCCTTGGCATGCTGATATTTTTGAGTTCCTTGATTTAAGAAAGAACCATGGAAAGGTAAAGACTGTTGAAAGAATGCATTTTCTGATAGACAGTAGAAATTGATAACACAGAAACACACTTGCTCACCATGTGTGATTCGCAGGAGGAGAATCGTGCAAGAGATCTTTTCTATGCGCTCTGGATTCCTGATCTGTTCATGGAAAGGGTGCAAAACAATGAAAACTGGTCATTATTTTGTCCCAATGAAGCTCCGGGTTTGGCTGACTGTTGGGGAGATGAGTTTCAGAATCGGTACATGAAATATGAAAGAGAAGTAAGATGTGTGCTGGGTGTGCAATTTATTGAAGTACTCCCTTCATCTCAAAATATAACAACTTTAAACAATCAGGATTTGTCCTAAATTATAACTTCTCTACCAACATTTCCTTCACAACTAATCACTAGCCTCCATCATTTACTTTTCCCACCTACCTTCACTTCTTAATCAATCACAGCCTCTCCCCCATTTAATTCTACCTACCTTCTTAATAACCGTGTCTAACTCTAAAACTTTTTATATTCTGTGATGGAGGGAGTAATAACTAAAGAATATTTCTTAACCTAGCAATGCAATTTCAGGGCAAGGCAAAGAAAGTTGTTTCAGCACAGGCGCTCTGGTTTGACATTTTGAAGGCACAGATAGAAACTGGAACACCATATATGCTTTATAAGGTATGCAATTCATAAAGGGAACAATACATACCTACAATTTTGTTGCCACATATGCTTATTTTCTGAAATCTGGTCTGCAGGATTCTTGTAATAGAAAAAGTAACCAACAAAACCTGGGGACAATTAAGTCTTCCAACTTGTGCACGGAGATTATTGAGTTCACAAGTCCCACTGAAACTGCTGTGTGCAATCTAGCATCAATTGGTTTACCACGTTTTGTAAGGGAAAAGGTATGCAGTACTGGCTGTATAATATTTTATTTGTTGTAGGTTGAAATTTCTGTATCTCATGACACAAATATGTTCAGGATGTTCCTATGGAGTCTCATCCGGCTAAGCTTGTTGGTAGTAATGGGTCAAAAAACCGATATTTTGACTTTGATAAATTAGCTGAGGTTTGTGGTTCATATTTACTTACTGTATGCCTCTTCCCCACTAGCCTGAATGCTACTAATATTTTGTTGGTTATGGCAGATTACTTCAATCGTCACAAGGAATCTCAATAAAATAATTGATACTAATTATTACCCTGTTGAGACTGCAAAGAGATCAAATATGAGGCACAGGCCAATTGGAATTGGCGTTCAGGGCTTGGCAGACACCTTCATTTTACTTGGCATGCCATTTGATTCACCAGAGGTAAAACTTTCCAACCCAAAAAACATGGTTATTCCAATTTATACTTCGCTGAAATGCGATGCAATGATCTTTTCAGGCTCAGCAATTGAACAAGGATATTTTTGAGACTATTTATTATCATGCCTTGAAAGCTTCTGCTGAAATTGCTGCAAAAGAAGGTCCTTATGAAACTTATAGTGGGTGCCCTGTCAGCAAGGTTAGTGCCTGATGTCCAATAACATTCCCACCAGTTATGTTGCAGGTGCCAATCAGGCCAAAAAAGATGCTGCATATATGATTTGCTATTCTTTCTCATGTAGCTTAAGTAAGATAGTGAAACTCTTAGGAGTTAGGGCTTTTGAATTGAAATGTCATTTTGTTATTTGATATCTGGGTTGTAATAGCCAATACTACATTCTAAGGCTGTACTCAATGCATCTCCTGCCAGGGCATTCTTCAACCTGATATGTGGAATGTAGTTCCATCTGATAGATGGAATTGGTCAGATTTAAGGGAGATGATTTCCAAAGTTGGAGTTAGGAACTCTCTTCTTATTGCTCCAATGCCTACCGCTTCTACTAGTCAAATTCTTGGCAACAACGAATGCTTTGAACCATACACCTCAAACATATACAGTCGGAGAGTTTTAAGGTCTGCAAATCTGCTCCTTGTTAAACATTCAAACATTGTTTTGGTTTACATGAATTTTCGCCGGGCTGTTTTGGTTGACATGACTAGTTTCCTTTTGGCAGTGGTGAGTTTGTTGTAGTAAACAAGCATCTTCTCCATGATTTGACTGAGATGGGTATTTGGTCCCCTGTTCTGAAAAACAAGATTGTATATGAAGATGGTTCTGTCCAAAAAATCACTGAGATCCCAGATGATCTGAAAGCAATCTACAGGTTTGTAAATCATCATGTTAGCTCGAGTCTCACAAGATGCCAACTTATCACTTTTGTCTAAATGTATCCTGTCATTTAATCAGAACCGTGTGGGAAATCAAGCAGAAAACTATTGTTGACATGGCCATCGATCGTGGTTGTTATATCGATCAGAGCCAAAGTCTTAATGTCCACATGGACCAACCGAACTTTGGGAAGCTAACTTCCCTGCACTTTCACGCTTGGTCCAAGGTAAAATTTTTAGTTTCAGTTAATGTTCAATTTATAATTCTGCATCCAGTACTTCTACAGTTCACATTTTGCTGCTATCTTAAATAGTATACGTATGAACTGAATTGTTTGATGCCAGGGCCTGAAAACTGGGATGTATTATCTAAGAACACGCGCTGCTGCTGATGCAATCAAATTCACCGTGGACACTACTCTCCTCAAGGTGATTCGACAACTATATACAGATTTTGCATAATATTTTACACATGATTCTTACCCCGAGAAACGCTGTATGTGCAGGATAAGCAAGAGAATGCAGAGGAAGAGGATGTCCAGGCTAAAATGGCACAAGTGGTGTGTTCCTTGAACAACCGGGACGAATGCTTGGCATGTGGTAGTTAGGTTCGTCCAAATCACATCTACTTATATACCTTATACTACCCCTAGGCTAAACCGGCTTATCGTTCGATCTCAATAGTGGTAAGCCGTGTTTGGTGCACTCTGAAATTCTGGATTGAGATTATCAGACGAGCCTTATTTTCAGAACTTTACCGTTGGCTTGTATATTTATTCTTAGGCTACTGTGACTGTATCTATCTAAATCTACCCTTCATGTATAATATTTGCCGGGAACACAGTGCTTTCATTCTATTACCTCCATCTAAAAATATAAGAAATTTTACCCCTATAATTATATGAGCCAAATCCCATATATTTTGGAATGGAGGTAGTATCATCCATGTGTAGTATGGAACGGTGAGTACCATGTTCACATTATTATACATTACGAGTAAATATATATAGTGATATATTTATATAACTTCGATGCATTAACTGGGTACATTTTATAATTTGTCATCCTTAGATATGAATGACATACAATTTGTCATCGTGATCCACCTTCGATGACTAAGATGATTTCACATGTCAGTGTGAGGGAACTATAAGAATGTGATATATCTTGTATAGATTCGTTGAACTAGTATGTATCACATCCAATTATTGTTATATTTTAAGATGGATAGACTACTAACTATGAAAACTAGAGATGTTAAATTAAATTAGATACGTTCAGATTTATGTACTACGAAGCTTGATTTATTTTAGAGTTAAATTAGATGTGTTGATTATTCCGAGACTCGGAGTATTTCTATACGGGCAGAGGTGGAGATGCCATGTCTGAGCCTGTCGACGAACTCATCAACATACTGCTGGGCTCCTGGAAACCTGAGCCTCGACCTGGCCAGATCCGGCGACCTGAGCACGGCGTCGTCGCACTCCAGCGACTCGGCGCCTAATGTGACGAGCTCCAGGTTGACGGCCATCTCCATCACCATCCTCGCGAACGGCAGGTCGACGGCGACGCCGAAGGCGCGGCGGATTCGGAGCTCGGCGAGGTGGTGGAGCTTGAATTCCCGCGACGGCTGCCGCACCGGCGGCGAGGGCCATTTCTTGCACCATTCCGCCATTCGACAGGATTGCACAGGTGGTTGTCCGTCTGAAGCAAGAAGAGGGCGTTAATTAGCATCAGGCTGTGCTCTCCTTTCATCTTTATTAACTTATCTTCTTCGTATTTCGTTTTTCGTGTTTTGTATACACGTTTTTCAAACTATTAAACGGTATATTTTTCTAAAAAAAATCGTTTTAAAAATCATCTTAATTAATTTTTTAAAAAAATATTAAATACTTAATTAATTATAAAAAAATACGTCGTTTCGTTCTACGTGCGCAGGCTAAGTTTCTAATCTCACCTTCAGGATACATCCATAGTGCAGCATCTCTGAAATGAATTATATTAGTACTATGCTAGTAGTAATATACTAATTAAAATTCAGAAACGCACAGCGATGGTAAAAGTTTCCAGGAGTGGCGCCGCTACCAGCAGAAACGTTGTGCATGAGAGAAAGTTGCAGGTGTGAGATGTCATCCAGCTCAAGCTTCTTTAGCCCGCCGAGTTGGCTTGTCAGCTCAACGGGCTCTTCTGGTTGTACCCAGATCTGCATGCAACACGTACACGTCAGCTCGTCGTTAGCAGCAGAAAATAGTTTCGAGGACTTCCTCTATCCCATAATATTTTATCTTTCTAGTTGTTTAGTATAAATTAAGGTATGAAAAGTAAAGATTATATTGTCTCTTGTTTGAATGGAAACAGGATATTGTCCCTTGTTTGAATGGAAATAGGAAAGTGGTGAGGATAGAATGATTAGAAATTTGAATTGGAGCTAATTGATGTGATTCTTAAGTGAAAGTATTATGGGACAAAATTTAAACTCCAAAGAGACAACTATTTTAGAACGGAGAAGTATTTAAATTTGGAACAGTAAAATTTGGTCAAAATTTGTTGAAATTTGCATAAAAATGCCATGCCGTTATATGTTGGAATCGAACACTCAATCGGAAAGGTGAACCTGATCTAATCCTTAGACTAAGAAATTAAGGTGCACATGTTTCCTAACCTATTTCACAGCACGATTTCTTCAATTATTCGTCAACATTTCTTTTTTAAAAATGGATCAACTCATCAACTTTATAATATTTATTTGATTCGTTTGTTCTCTCCAATAATTGTTATAAACACGGTTCCATCTATAATCAACTTTAGAACACCCCCGTCCGACGAAAATTCAGTGGTAAAATTTAGTTATGCCCTCATCGGACAGGTAGATTACGACATATACATACCTTTGTCCCGAAGGACTTGATGCAGAGCCACTCTAATTGGCCAGGGTTTTCTGGGATTAGGTTACTAATCTTAAAGTTAAAATCGATAACTACCCCCATCATCATCATCATCCTGCTGCTCGTCGTTGTCGTAGAAGTTTTCCAGGGTTATACCGTTGAGCGACGGTGTGCCGCCGTACGAGACCGCCGTCTCGTCGTTGAGCCACCCGTAGTAAAACTCCTTGAGCTTGGGCGCATTGACAAGCTCGACGCCGGCGGCGTAGCACTGCTCGAACACCAGCGTCGCCAGCCGCGACTCCGGCGGCGCGTCGGTCGTCATCACGGAGAACGGCACGAAGCCGCTGTAGGACATGTTGAGGTACTCCGACTCGAGGGCGGGGCAGCCATGGGGGAGGTTGTCAGGTTGGTGATCGCGGCCGTGTCGCCGCCGTCGAACCAGAGGTTGTGTACGGTGAGCCTCGCCAGCGACCGGAACGCGCCGGGGCAGGCTCGCCGGAGCCGCGAGAAGCGGCGGCCGTTCCCGAGCATGAGGCGCTCCAGCTCGTCGTCGTCGTCGTCGACGAACGTGCTGGCACTCTCGGCGAGGATCTTGAGCTCGACGGCGCCGGCCTTGACCTTGCCGGTGTCGAACGCGTCGCCAACGAGCGCGCCGACGCGGTGGACGTGGTCGTCGTCCGTCGTGAGGACGGGCTTGAGGCGGAGCTTGTCGATGACGCGCTTGCTCGGTGGCGCGGCGAGGAAGCTCGCCAGCGCGGCGGCGAGGTTCTCGGTGGCGCGCCGGTGGTGCACCTGGAGCACGAGGGGGCACGAGTTCTCCTTGTCCGGGATGAAGTCGTCGACGTCGAGGGAGAGACGTTGGTGACGTTGTGCCATGGCAGGTGACGCCACCGCCGCGAGAGGATGCAGGTCCTCGCGGCGGCGTGGGCGTCGCCGCCCATCATCACTTTCTCCAGTACGTCGAGCAGGACATCGTCGGGTAGCCTGCTGAGATGGTCGTCTCCGCCGCCATCGCCGCCGCCGGCAGCGGCGGCGGCGGTGCACGCTCGTTGCTCGTCGTCGTCGACAACCATTGCCACCGATGATTCACGTAACGTCTCGTGGGTGTATTTCCTTACGAGGCTACCACGACAACAAGATAATCCTAAGGCTCCAGTTCGTTTCGGACACGAGCACATCTTGCATGCACGTCTGCGTCTGCGTCGTTTCGGACACGAACACAAGCCGTAGAATTTATTCACGCTCTGCAACATTGAGTAAGATTCAGAACGGCGTCAAGTAACCAACCCTTTCCCCCCTGTTCGGGCAGGGAGGCTGGACATTTTTTTTCATTAATTTTCCTCAGTCGCTGATGCACACAGCACACCAGGCGTGAATTGATTAGTACATTGGTATCTTGGTGATGAATCTGAATATTTCACATTGTATCTTTCTACTATACAATATATAGGAAGAATGAATGAGAGAAAGAAAAACTATTTTTGATCAATCACCCCCTCCAAGGGGGGCAGAGAACAGAAAGAACCACGTAGTACAAGGTACGCAAATGGAGAGGACTATCACGACAATAATATAACAACAAAATGGCACTGACCGAGCACTATAATCCGGCAGGAAAATTGCTGACTTGGCCTTGTTCCAGTCTGTCCTCACCATTCACTTTGTATGACATCCGGATACGCATTGCAAGTGGTTTCTGTTCAGAAGAAAAGCAAAGCGAAATCAGCTATAAGCACAAGGCAAATAGGTCCGAAACATGAGAAAAATCCGTATGTTCTAGATCTGAAGACCTCCAAAACTTGAAAGAAAATCATGTATTTCAAAGACTGGAAATTCTGCAGATTATGCACTTGTCAGAATGGTATACACGTGTTGACAGCAGACACATGGGCATAAAAAGTGAAACGGCAGCGAAGGATGCAAGTCTCCACATACCTGCCCATGTTGGCTATTGGTGACACTGAACCCTTGAGTGACTGAACCATTGCCACTAGCTGGAACAATGTTGCCACTAGCTGGATCCAGTCGCAATTGGATAAACTGCAATTCATTTGGACAGTTCAAGAAACATTGCCATCAGTGTCAGCAAATATTTTAGCCTTGTTAAACTAATACTAGAATAAATTGAACTAAAACATACTGCCCATTTTTAGCGTCTATTTGAATTGCTATAATGTAAATTTGTATAGAGAGTTTCAAGAGTGCACAATAGACATAAATAAAACCAAATGGTACCACCACAATAGAAGAGTTGTGCGTGAAACTATTATGGAGAATTATAATTAATTTGAGAACTTGCATGCCATAACACTAACGCAAGTAAGGGCAGCTCAGATATAGAAGACCATAGATAAAGGCACCATGATGCTACCTTTGGAACAGCTGCCTGAAAAACAAAATCCGTATAAGAACTGGATGTCAAATTTGTAAAAGTAGCATGGACGGTAGTCTCTTGTGGTTTCCCAGGCTGCTTTTTGAAATCGAAGTTAATCTTCAAGGTTGCACTCTGGAAAGCCGTTATTGATGAGTGATTATCAAGTCCTGCTCAAACAAGTAGGTTTATTAGTAATCATGACAGTATTATATTCAGTACTTTGTAGCAAATATCTAACATCAAACTAACCAGAAACAGATGTATTTGATGGCAGACCATCAAGCAAATCCATATCTTGAGGTACTGCAGGAGCGGATTCGGTCCCTGCTGTGTAAGTGTCAGACATTTTGGCAACGGCTATAACAGAAGCAATTGGTACTACTAGCATGAAACCAGGCTAACCAGAAACAGATGTACTTGATGACAAACTACTGAGAAGATCCGTCGCTTCAGGTACAATAGCACCGACTTGAGATACAGTAGAAACAGGTTTAGTATCAGGTACATTAATCTTGAACAATTCAGTGATGGCTATTAGAAAATATGGAAATACATGACTAGCACAATTAGAATTACATTTACCTTGGGCAGGAGGGCTAGAGTCTGCTGCTAGCGGGCCATTCTGTGATGGAGATGATCCGATAGATAGAAGATCAATAAGAATATCTGTGCTTGCAGATGAAGGTGCACCTGGACATAAACCAGAAAGACATTTTAAGTCTAAGGTAAGGAATTCTATAGCATGCAAAAAGAATGTGACAATCTAAACTAAAAAAATAGATTGGAGTGCAAAGATTTGAGACATTGCTGCAGCATGTGAAATGTGTACTATATTATGGTTGTAATTACTGCAAAAGCAAAAACTAACTGATATCTTTTTGTGGGACAAAAGGCGGCAAGGAGGTTGCATGCACATTTTTTGGAGCAGAAATCGTACGATGCTATATTGACAGAATTAATTTTATTGGAGCAGAAATCATACGATGCTATATTAACAGAATTAATTTTAAGGCAAAAATATACAACTAATTGGAAAGCCATTGAACTTGTGTCCACAAAATGCAGCAAAAAATCAGTACATGACAGCAGGAAGGAAGGGACTATCAGACTATGCTGCTTCATTTATATTACCAGATTAGAAAAGTAACAAGGAAGTCCAAGTGGATAATAATTAAAATATTGAAATAAATACCTGCGGTTGATGAATTTATCCCACCAATACCCAGAAGGTCTTGTAGGAAGTCGTTAGGTGCTGTAGCGGTAGAAGCAGTGGTAATGGCTGGCACATCATCAGAACTTAAGTCAAGCAAATCAACTAAAGGACTGGTGGCAGGTTTTGCTACACCATTTGGAAGCTTAAGGCCTCCAGGAGTGACTGCTGGAGTAGGCTTATCTGCTGCAAGAGTTGCTTGTGTAGTACTAGCCCTCTTCAGCAAATAACTAGCTTCATCCAATACAGGCATACGCTCAAGCAAAGATGGCCTGCACTTTCACCATATTTCTCTAACATTAATACCTATATTAAGTGCCACAGTATTGAAGAAAGTTCCACAATAGCATCCAAAAGTTCTATGGCACACCTGATAGACTGATGTCTTTGTATGATGGAACTGAATTCAATTGATCTTTGCTGTAGTTCAAGCACAATATTCTCTTTATTCTGGGAAACTATTTGCTTTATCCTCCTGTTAATACCCAGTAAAATTGTATTATTTAACCAAACAGTAATACAATATAAGACTAATCTAGATAAAACTAGCTCCATCAGAGAAGATGTAATAAGCCTGTAAAGAAGGTACTTCACATAAGCTAAAATGACGAGCAGCTCATGCACAGCAGCACATCAATACTTAGGGCAAAATTGGTTTCCACTCTATTACTTTGCAAATTTTAGCACAATATTCACCAGGGAAAAAGGTACTTAAAGTAAGGTATATTACTCTGAGGTCGATGGAAATCGTGATGAGAGCTTTAAAAGAGCAACAAGACACATAGCTCGAGTTGTCACATCAGCAGAGTAACGGTTAAGAGCGAGTTGTACAGCATCCACGGCATCGGATTCTGTTACCTGAAAAAATTAATGTGTTTCGCCATGATGTCTCAAAACATACTGCACAAATTAATGTGCCAAATTGAATGTTTGTACTAAAAGTGTAGACAACCTATAGTCTAATCTATATAGGACAATGATCCTGAAGACCTAAACTGACCAGTTATATTCAACCAATTGCCTGAATTATGTACGAAACCATCTACCATAAACAGCTAAATAAATGATTTGCAGAAAAAAGAATGGCAATAATAATCTGCAAGCATAGACTACATAGTTAATTGACAAAAGCAGAAATGAGAGTGATAACAACACTGGTGGATCATACAAAAATAGAACTTATACCAACGTTTCAACAGTAGGGACATAACTGGAAGCATTTTTTAGCCAGATCATAAGGTCAAAAACAATATAGTCTACAAGAATTCTCCTCTCACCATAATAGGTTCCTCCCCTTGCAGCATGCCAACATTGTTCACTAACATTTCACCATATTCACCGATGCACCAAACAGCCACTCTTACTAAACTTCCCTACACAGTGTAGTGCAACCAAGTTACACAAATCAGTTAGGTTGAGGTGGAACAATATGCATCATAAAGAACATATTTTTCTTCCCAAACCTGATCGACAAATGTTTGTAGAGCCATGTATAATGACCTCACTGAATATCCTTGAAGTTCTGATGCATTGCTTATTACAACAACGAGGGCATGCCATACATCGTCCTTCACATGATTTCCAGCCTGTTAATTAATAAGAGTTCAGCATGAATCGAAGACATTTTCCACTATTGGTCAAAGACAGGCAACCAGGAGATGTCTCTCATGGATGCATGCATTCAATAATATCGGCATCAAATGTAAGCACAAATGTGCAGCTAACAGGAAATGCACACCCCCCCAAATAATAATAATAAAATAATAATAATAATAATAATAATAATAATAATAATAATAATAGTAATAACAAATTGTTATATAGTAGGTGTCTGCCATGAACAGTGCCCCGTTGGGTAGGCTTCCAGGAAGGAATTGCTGATACTGGAAAGTATATGTTCTGGAGCACACATTTTTCAGATATAAAATGCGTACTGTACTTTGGTACTTACCAAGGATAAAACCTTGAACATCTGATCAAGGTACCATAACTTCTCTTGAGAAAACCTAGCAGGTATGCAACACTGTTAACAGCACCTTAATTTAGCAGGAAAAAATAAAATATGTATATATATTGGATACTAACTTTTCAACTATTGAGCATATCTTGGCAGTGAGATCTTCTTTGAAATCCGGATCGGCTGAATCTAAGTAGTCGACAAGCTCTTTAGTCAAAGGCTTTACATTTGTATCGTTTACTAACAAAAAAACAAGTTCAAGGGCCCTCTTGCGAATGGAAGCATCTGCATCCTGAATGGTCCACAAGTAATTTAAAATGTTAAAATCCGAAATAACATGATTAGATTCTAGATAGGCAAAAACAATAGATGACCAAGCTGACTTAAGCTTCAAGATTGCAATATTAATCATATATAGCAAGTATTAAGGAATTGGTCATTTAAAAATAGTATATGTAAAATCTTGAGTTAAAGATTACTCTGAAAGAGCAGTACAATCCTAACTGGATTATGTTGGTCAGGTAACATGAATCCAGCTTTAGCTACAGTATCCAAGAGAAATTGTCTACTCCAAGGATGCATGGATAACTCAAAACACAATCTCTCTACAAAACTTGTTTAGGCCCTCTTTTGTCTAAGATTTTTCGAAAGTTGAATTCCCCACTGATCTTCACTAAAAGACAGACGTCCAAAAAATAACTAGAATCGTATTTCCACTGTTACCTTTACACACTCCAATATTGTCGTCCTGTGCCTCTGTACTGCCTGCGTATCCACAGTAATGGCCCTCATAAGCATGTTCAGAGCAACATATCTGAAAGAATGACATGCATAGTAAATAGTTGGTCTAGGGGGAAATAGGTGAACATTGTGCTAACATACACAATAATTTTTTTGCATGTTGAGAGATGGGTGAACATTATACTAATAAAAAGAACATCATAGCCTCATTCATATCATGTATGGTATATCAACAACAGGAAATTGATATAGCTCAGTCAATATTCATAAGCTACAGCTGCAAGCTGAACAACTTCCCAATAACAACTAGCAGGCACATTCTGATGTTCAGAAGGTAAAGGAAATTATTCCCAGACATTTTGTGCTTAAAGAAAAAAAAGAGCAGTCAAGGAACAGGCAAGGACATCTTGACCTTATATTATTATCACGATTCGACAAGAATCTACCCAAAATATTGATCGCAAGCACACGTAAACCGCTAGTAGCTTCGATACCCATTATAGTCTGAACACATTCATACAGAATGGCATTAGCAGCATTCTTATTTGACTCAGTTTTCGTTGCAACCTGCACAAAAAATACCATGGTTAATATTCCATCCACAACAATATGCAAACAAGTTCAATTACAAAAATGAAGAAGTGCATTGTTATAAAATTTTAAGTAAATATGGAAGGGAACATGAAAGTTTAACAGGTTCTAGAATCCAAAACATGCAGCAATGCCCAGTGTGTGGCCTTCTGAAACAAACATCTAGTGTGAGTAACACAACATGAACTACAGGCACCATGTGTTAAATAAGCAAATATGCTCTTACATTAAAAAAAATGCAAACTAAGATCCTGATGATATACAACAAATATACTAGATTGTAAAGCCTATGCCCTGATAGGGAGGCAAGTCCACAGGACATATGGCAGAAACCAGAAAAAAATAAAATTAATTAGTAAATCAGACATAGGAATTGACTAGATGGTGCATGTTTTATATGGAGAACGAAGTGTCAGTATTTTGTATGTGAAAAAAGAAGAAGATATTATTCAATCACCTGAGCAAGAATATCATTCATATATTCACTGCAGTCTGCATCTCCTTGACCCAAAATGCGCATCAGTTTAAGAACTCGAATATGCAAGAAAGGGTCTGATATGCCAGCAACGTCATACTCAGGAGCATAAGAACTATTGGAAACATCTCTCAGTATGCGGACCAAACCTTCAATGCAGTTCTGCAGGGATTTTTTAAAAAAAAATATGTTCATGATAACAGTGCTGTTCTCAACATATAAAATATTCACGATTTTGCATTATATTCTGGAATATGTGTTCTCTTATAAACATGCAACTAGGAGCAATGGTGTGCTCCTGTGTGGTGCCACTGATGATTTCTGGGGATATTGCATGTCTGTGGGTAAAAGTTTTTGTACTAACAACAGAATTAGTTGAGAAGCTAAATGGGTAACACATAAGCAACTGACGGTCATTCCTTAATATAGTTATTGTAAAAACGGCCTAAGGGGTACAAAATACTGGTACACACCTTTCTCAGGTACTCTAGTGCATCTTTGCTGGCTTTACACAGTTCCGTGCATAATTGAACTGCAGATACCAGAATCCCATGATGTTTCTCCTTCAATAACGATGAAGCAAGACCCATGAAGTTTTCTGCCAAGTCTGGGACTTTTCTCACAATCCTTATAGCGCACAAAGCAGCCTAATGAACAGGGGAGAGGATATACCATGAATTCAAAACGGAAAAAAAATGACATACATTGTTTCGATGTGTGTATTAACAGATAATAGCTTAGAGCTAATGTCATTGGCATTTCTGTAGAATGCACAATTCTGTAATCAGTTGAGGTTTCATGAACTCGATCTCTAAAAATAACAACAATAACCAACAATTCTCCTGTAGCCTTCGGTTTTGCCATGTAATAATGGAATATTGGCATGAATACACTAATCCAGTGGGTCACTAGGAATTGAATTACAGTTACAAGTATTCCTACCTTTTTCTTTGTGTTAGCTTCCCTGCTACGCATCAGCCTCTCCACTTCAGGCGACAGATCCCGTGCCATTTCAGCAGAGCAGATATTCCCAAGCGCACACAATGCAAGCCCCACAATGAACTGGTTCGAGTGATTGAGATCTCTGCCCCCAAATTAATCACTAAAATTACTCAAAACTCAGAAATTACATGCAAAAACAGAACTCGCAGCAGCGCATTGCAGAGATATAGAGTCTGGTGGTGTACTGTTTGAGGGAGTTGGTGACGAGCATGAGGACCTCCTGCCGCTCGTCGAGGAGCAGCATGAGGCCGAGGTAGCCGATCCGCTTCTCGGGGTATCCCGCTGCGGCGATGAGCTTGAGGCACTCCATCTGGCCGAAGTGAGTCGGGTAGCCGAGCATGTGGATGAACATGAGCTTGGCCATGTTCCGGTGCCGGATCTCCTGCTCGTTCTCGCTGATGGCCGCGCGTATCTCCGCGCACTCCCGCCGCACCACCGCCCGCTCCTCCGCCGCCGTCTTGCACGCGCGTATCGCCCGTATCATGTCCCTGCGCGCGGCAAGCAAAGCTCAGCTCAGCTCATCTCATCTCTCAGCAAGCGCGAGATCGCACCATTGCTCCGTGCAAAACACCATGGATCCGAATCGAGAGAGAGGCGAAATCGGAAACCCCACCGGAGGCGCGTGCCGGAGGAGAAGGGGCTCATGGCGATGTCGGAGGCGAAGTCCTCGACGATCTTCTCGACGGCGTCCATCGCGGGGCGGGGATCTCGGCGGCGGCGGTGGCGCGTAGAGGGGAGGAGAGCTCGCGTGGATCTGGCTCCCGCGCGAGGTAGTTGGAGCGGGAAGGAGGCGAGGCTGGCAGAGGAGGACGAAGGCTCGCCTTGGATGGATCTGAACTTCTCAACTCGAAATGGTGGTAACCGTGAGAATTGCGAATAACCCCCCTGGTTCCTTCTGTATTTACAATTTTACACCTTGCTGGAACAGTGAAATTCTGCGGGGATTTGGAGATAAGGGCCGTTGAAGTTAAAATATGCCCTACCAAAGTCACTTTGTTACTTCGATTCGAACAGTGTTTTGTTAGTAATATACCAATAGCACATAAAAAAATACTAAAAATTTGACATTACCAAAACTTGCCTAGGTTTTGATAGTACCAACATTTTAGTATGTGTTACCAAACCAAACACACCCTAAGTTACCAAATGCAAAATCCAACACAAAATGTGAGGAATGAATATGTGTGGAGTTTTTAACTCTGGATAGAATTTTAACATAGAAATCCGCATAGAGCTTTCGTTGTGTGAATTTCATGCCTTAGTCCATGGATATTCTTTTGTGTGCACTTAGATTATTTCATAATTGTCTTCTTAATTACTACTAGCTCTCTTTGAAACGTAGAAAATTTAAAGAATTAAACTAGTTTCTATAAACATTCTATATACTTTTGATTCCAAACGAGCTGTTAGATGTAGACTAAGGATGTTGAAAAAATGATGGAAAACCTGTAACTTCATGTTGGAGACTGAATTAGCATTTCAACTCTTTCATATGTTGAGTTCAAGGTAAAAACTTGCCAAACATCATCGCACATTCTCAACTGCTGCATTGATTATACCACTTATTCTAATATATTTGTTCAGCTAATAATATACATGGATTTGCTAACATTCATTCAACCAGATTTTCCCCCGATATCTTGCATACTTTTGGATCCTCCAATTCGATCCAAGATTTGTGACGCACCACCTTCTCCTCCCACTCCGGTAAGTTGGTTGATCTCTGTTAACAATAGTAATAACCACGACCAATTGGATATGGGGGTTGGGACGGGGGAGTTTCCTAGGTCTAGAGGGTCTTCTGGATGACGATGGCGGCATGGTGGTGGTAGTTGGTGATGCGATGGTGGTAAGGCGGTGGCAGCGACGCCGCAAGACAAAGTAGAGCACTGGATGATGGTGGTAGCGGGGGCATCTCTCGCTTGAGTGGTTAGGTAGCAAGGGAACTTCGTCGTCGACCCGGCTTGAGGAGAAGGAAAGGGAGGGAAAGGTCCGCCAAGCCTCCCATGCACCATTGGTCTCTTGCAGCACCAACAAGTCGAGGCAGGGTGGTGGCGGCGGGGTCAAGCTCGAAAATGTGCTAGGGGCGGTGACAGAGAGAAGAAGATGACGATGCAGGGGTTCAAGTTTTAGGTGTTTGCATAAATCTCAAAGTGACTAAACACCCCAGAGTTCACAAGATATTAGGGGAGAATGTAGGGTAGACAGTCCCTAATGATACCATTTAATTTATTGTTATAATTAATCGAGTAGATTATACATCACTTTTCATTTGTCAATATGGGAACGTAAATGAAATATAACCTATCATAAAAATACTTGTAGTGAATCAACTAAAAAGAGTACCACCAAAACAAGTGAGAGAAAGAAAAATGAACTTATAGCAGGCAAGATGCCGGCAGGATCCCAGGTGCTTTGTCAAGTATATCACATGCTTCAGTGGACTTTGAATGTTATCAAGCATCAACCTATTTCCGAAGAATCCTTTGATTCTGCCGTGTTTTAAGTTGTTCACCATTGACATTTTCAGCTGGCATATCATGACACATTCGCATGATCAGGTCGCAGAAATACAATGATCCGTGGAAATGTGGAATATCAATTCGAGTAAAGTATTCAAGGAGCCTATATATAGAACATCACATTTCATCGTTGTATTTATCAATGCTGATGAGTGGTGAGCGCGAGGATGTAGCAGATGATCGAGAGGATATATCTTGTATCTTCAGAATCTTCAGATAACTAGTGGTCTCATGCTCCAAAGATTGAACGGCAGCTACAAGCATAAACTAGCTACCCACGAGCTACTTTCTCTGAATATTCTCTCCAACATGTGAATTGTTAAGGCAACAAACTATCAACTCAGGATATAGCTCATCTCTAATGGAGTGTTATATTAAAAATTGTAAATTGATTCTATAAATAGTCTGATAGAATGAGTGCATATATTTTTTCAAGAAGGTGAATGATTAGTAGTATTATCAATTAAGCCATAGATTAATCAAATCAAACGCGAAAGAGCAGTAGCAGCTTGGAATATCTGTGTGGCTGGAGGGAGAAGAGATCGAATCGAAGCTGGTTCGGCGCATGAGGAATTGAGGAGTGGAAGAACTCCGACAGGGGCGAGTGGGACGGGACAAAGGTGTCCATGAGACCCGCCATGCCCGGGGGACACGCCAGATACGGCAGCTTCCCTCTCCCTTCTCCTCCAAGCCATTAGTGATTCGTACTTAGTACTAGTAGCTTAAGCTAGCAGGAGGAGCACATTGCAGTTGATTACTAGTTGGAGAAAAATAGCCGGGTTATATACTAATTCCTGTGCAAATGCAAAGCGGGTGATTGTTTATGTCAAGTCATGGATGGCAACGAATATCTCGTGCTAGGAGCATGTGCTCGATTTAAATAATGGTCGTGCATCTCTAGGATTATTGTAATTTGTAACGCGGCTGCCGCCGAATGGGCAATGACACTTGGCATATCTCTGAAATTTTGGTTCGGGGTGCTTCTCCCTTTTTAAAATAAAATCTTTGGTTCCGAGTTAAACTCATCTCATCTGTAACTGGTCATAAGCTGTAACACCTTTTATGAAAAATTAATTTACAGTAACATTTTTATATTTGTATTATTAACGATTTAAAGCAAATCTTAAAAAATAAAACTATACAATTAAATTTTAAAATTCAAATTTTGATAACAACCTACTCTCACCATCTCAAAATATAAGAATATGAACAGACTCTCTACTATGAATCTGGACAGACTCCCTGTCAAAATTTATAATACTGTAATGGAGAATGTCTCATCCAATACTAGATGAGCTGTAGTACCTCTTTTTCATATCTACGTTATGCACGAGTTTCCCTTGAGTTTTGAGTAGCCTATACTTAGGCCTTGTTTGCACCTGCTGAAGATGAAAATTAAGTACGAGCATGTAAAACGATTTTTTTTTAATTATTTTAATCTTGAGAAGTAATTTATTTGATATTTAAAGCAACATCTGTATATAAAATTTCGCGTGAAACACATTATCTAGTACTCCTTCCATTTCATATTATAAGTCATTTGATATTTTTTCTAGTTAAATTTCTCTAAATTTAATCAAGTTTATAGAAAAATGTATTAGTATTTTCAACCCAAACCAAATATATTATCAAAATATTCAATGTTAGATTAAATGAAACTAATTTGATATTTTAGATGTTGCTAATTTTTTTATAAACTTGATCACACTTAATAAATTTTGATTAGGAAAAAATCAAACGGAGTTAGTAGTTTGAAAAGCGTGTGACGTAAATCGACGTAAAATCTGTGTAACTCGGGCATCTGTATTTTTCATGGCATGTACACGCTTGGCTTGCATGTGTCCTGCATCAACAAGGCAAGAAATGGGTCAAAACGGAGGATTTGATAGGGAGGCTGCACTACAGCTTAGGAACACTGTCAATCGAACAGAGCAGAGAAGCAGCCGGTTTAGGACGGATCGAGTAGCTGGTGACTGCCTGTTTGTTCGATGGATCGCGCGCCACGTGCTTGACGGCGCGCAGAAAAACACCCACGCCCACGCACAGGCGCACAACCACCTCCCCGGGAGAGGAGAGGCCACATGCCCGGCCGCGCGCCGACCGCGGCCGCCTTCCGCGCCGACGGCAACATCGCGCGCGCCGGCCGGCTGGGCGGCTGACGAATCCTGCCAGCCACCTCTCATGCCTAGGACCAACGCATCCCAGGCCGAACCGGTCGACGCTCGTTTCCGATTTTCGCTGGGCCAACTACATGAAAATGATCGATTCGTTTAAAAAGGTAACCAATGAAAAAGTTAACCAAAATAGTGTAGAATATGGAAATAAAAATTAGAATGGTTTTGATGCTGTACCGATCGTTACTGTATTCTAGTGCGAATTATCGTTTTTATAATACAATAATTAACGTATTTCTAGACACTCCAATTTCTTGACATGTCTCTCTATTTAGCTCATAGTTTATTGACGCCGTATTAACTCCTTACTAAATCTCTAATTTAAGGAGATAGGATAGACATATACAGTTTGTAATTTACCTAGTTTAACCTTGAATTAAATATGTGATTTTATAGTGAATACTTCTAACATTAATGACCGGTTCCCAGTTGATACCTGCATGTTTTTTTTTTTGGGTCTATGTAGTTCTACGATGTTTGCAGCGTTACATTTTTTATGATGGAGAAAAATATCGTTACGAAAATGGTTAAAGGTTATTTCCCGACCGTTTTTCATTCCACATGCACGTCAACGCCCAACCGTGCAAAGTTTCTGACTGTCAGTCTGACAGTTGGGCGGCAACTGAAGCTCTGAATTTCACATAGCAGCCCACAGGATCACAATCACTGAATCACATGACAGCAACAAAAAAGAAAAAAAACGAAACACAGGGCTTGTTTGGTTTGGAGTCAATTTTTGCTCTACCAAAATCTTGGTAGTATTTAATTTGAACTATCATGAGTAAAATTTAATATAAACCAAAATTTTAAAAGAGCAATAAGTTGGTATCAAACCAAACAAGCCCACAAACGCAAACGCTGCAGGCGCAGGGAAGAACTGATGCGTGTGTCGGTAGGCTACAACAACAACAGGAGGAGATCAAAGCGAAGCTAGACTGAATCACTGAACAGGACAGGCAGGGAGACAGGTTGCCCGCCTCTGTGCGCCCCGGAACCCGGACACCCTGTCCCCCCTCGCACCGATTCTTCCTCATCTCCTCTCGCTGTCCACCAACACCACTGCACGTCTCTGCGTATATATATACTCATTCCCCGCTCACTACTTGCAACTAAAGTCATCGCCATCATCGATCGATCACAGCTACTAGCAATCCAGCCAAGAAAGAGAGCGAGAGCAGATACAGCTAGCCTACGATCAGATCAGCCACGATCGGCATGGAGCTGGAGCTTGGGCTGGCGCCACCGAGTTCCCGTCGTCTCGTCGTCGACGAGCTCAGCAGCAGCAGCGGCAGCGGCAGCGCGCCGGTGTCCGCCTGCGGGAAGAGGGGATTCAGGGAGGCGTTCCAGGAGACGCTGCCGCTCTTCGACGACGGCAGCTGCTGCAACACCAGCGACGACGACGATTGCAGGAGGAAGAAGCCGGTGGTGGGGTGGCCGCCGGTGAGCTCGGCGCGGCGGGCGTGCGGCGGCGCAAACTACGTGAAGGTGAAGAAGGAAGGCGACGCCATCGGGAGGAAGGTGGACTTGGCGCTCCATTCCTCCTACGACGAGCTCGTCGCCACGCTCGCCCGCATGTTCCCCACCAACGACCACCAAGGTCAGTTGCTAATTAAACGGCTAATTGTTAAACTGCACCCAACTATTCATCCGCACATGTGATTAATTACAAAGCAAGCACAATCTAATAACAGAATTCGATTGCGATCAATAATTCTGATGCTAGGTTTGGTTTATGTGATATATTTACAGGCGAGAAGAAAATGGCCAATGATGACCATGGCGATGCCGCTGGACCTGTGGTCACCTATGAGGATGGTGATGGGGATTGGATGCTGGTTGGGGACGTGCCATGGGAGTAAGTCGATTTCAAGCTTAGTTATTTCAGTGTTAGTATAACTTAATGAATCAGCAAGATTGAACATTAGATTTTTTTTTTTTTTGTAATACTGACATGTTAATTCTGTGATTTTTTGTTGCAGTGATTTTGCACGGTCCGTGAAACGTCTCAAGATACTGGGTTAACTGAACTGAAGGATATGAATGCGTGAGTTGATGGAGCACAGCTCGGTTTTGGTGGCCTGGCATCTGCGTGTGGCTGCACTGATGTACATGTTTTTTTTAAAAAAAATTTCAGTCAGGATCTTAGGATGAGAAAGAGCTTTCTGTCAAAGATAATACTGCTAGTTTATATATAGATGGGCACATCTCATGTCTGCCCAGGGCTAGGTTTTGAGAATGTTAAAGAGAGTTTTTTTTAATTTGCACCGCATATGTTGCAAACTGATATTGTACTATATAATACTTCTTTGCTTCTCTTTTCTTTTACCACACACCATATAAACCGATGACACTACTTTTTCCCTCATCTGAAGAAAATTCTGTTTCAATTTTCCAATTCCCAAACTGGATATCTGAGATTCTTCTTCCGAATCAATGGAGACAGTAGACTGACAGATCACAGGCAAACTGTGCCCTGTTTGATGTTTTCACAGGCAGAGAGCCAGAGACTGTACATACTAGTACTAATTTATACATACTCCGTTCCTTTGTTTCAGAAAAAAAAAACCAATCTTCATGTTCAGATTTATGTATAAAAGTTGATTTATTGTAAGATTGGGGGTAGGATGCTCAAAGATAGGGTGTGGTGCATTGTAAAGCAACACTCAAATGCTCAATACATAAACTCCGCGTGGAAACAAGAAAGCCTCGGTGGGCATGGGCTGTCGAGCGGGACGTGGGCCAGATCGATCTTGGATCGCTCGCTCTCTTCATAAACCAACGAGTTGGGCCGGAGAACGTGAGCCACCTGATGGGCCGAGAGCAGTGACACGTTGGGCCGGATACCGATTCGTACGGAAGTGGAAGAGATGGCTGTAGCCCAAGCCCACCTACCGTTCTGGCCAGCCCGCACAACGAGCTGCCTGCAGCGGTGGAACTTCGGCCCACGGAGGAGGCCCGGTTGGGTCGACTTCCCCTCCGTTGGATCGAATCGACGGTTGGGATCGAACTCTACCCACTCCATTTCCGTTCAAACTAATTATTTTAATCTAAACAATGTATTTTATCCGCTGTACCTTCTGTTTTTCCGGTGAATCATAGCAGAACTCAAACTGATGCGTAAAGCACGGCAAATAAAAAATAATTTTTATGTGGAACGCACGTTCTTTCAGCCATTATTCATGTAGTAGTACGATTTTTTGGAGTATTATTTCAAACGCGAATTCATATACATCAAAAATCAAAATCGTTGGAGGGAACACGCCAACTCGTGCGGTCAGCGAGATGGCGCGAAATGCAATTCCATCTCCCGCCAAGTTCCCGGAACAACCCCGCCCTTTTCCAAATCGCCAACACCAAACACCCCCGCATCCACTTCTCCCCCACTGCCAAGTGGGCCCGTACTCTACCATGGCCCTACCTGTCAGCTGAATCTTCCACTGCAAGAAGCGGGAAACATTTCGGTGGCGGGCGGTTTCGCGCAATTTCTCCCTCCATTTTTTTTCGCTTCGCGTCCCCCAAATCCCTCCCTATTAATCTCCCCTTCCCCTTTCTTCCCCGCCGCCGCCTCCTCCTCCCAAACCCACAAGCGAATCCTAGGGTTTCTCGATTCGCCGCCGCGCCGCCGCGCCGCCGCCGGGAACCCTCCTCCGCCGCCGCCGCCGCCGCCGCCGCGATGTTGGAGCTGAGGCTTGTGCAGGGGAGCCTGCTGAAGAAGGTGCTGGAGGCGATCCGGGAGCTGGTGACGGACGCCAACTTCGACTGCTCCGGAACGGGGTTCTCGCTGCAGGCCATGGATTCCAGCCATGTCGCCCTCGTCGCGCTGCTCCTCCGCTCCGAGGGGTTCGAGCACTACCGCTGCGACCGCAACCTCTCCATGGGGATGAACCTCAACAACATGGCCAAGATGCTCCGCTGCGCCGGCAACGACGACATCATCACCATCAAGGCAGACGATGGCTCCGACACCGTCACCTTCATGTTCGAATCTCCCAGTGAGTAGTCTCAACCGTCTCGTCCCCTCTCGTGTTCTTGCTTTTATTTGGTGGCGCTCGATGTGTGACTCTGATTTGTGTTTTGATGAATAGACCAAGATAAGATTGCGGATTTCGAGATGAAGCTGATGGACATCGACAGCGAGCACCTTGGCATCCCTGACTCCGAGTACCAGGCTATCGTCCGCATGCCGTCCTCTGAGTTTTCCAGGATCTGCAAGGATCTGAGCAGTATCGGAGACACTGGTGTGTGATTATCCTCCTTTGGTTTCTGCAGAACGCTTTGTTGTTAATTTGTTCCTGTGGCTTGAGTAGTAGTACTAGTCTCATAAATCTTTGAACTGCTTGGCATTCCAGTTATCATCTCGGTGACCAAGGAGGGTGTCAAATTCTCGACCGCTGGAGATATTGGAACTGCCAACATTGTCTGCAGGCAGAACAAGACTGTTGACAAGGTAATTTATCTGTGGTGCCTTTTGAAATTGTCACTAACTTGGCCTACACTACCTGTCATGTTTGTAAATTTGGAATGCTGAAAGAGAGTCAAGAACATTACAGTAGCAGAGATGTTTCTCTTTTTTTTCCTAATGCTGTGCTGTTAACAAAAATCGTGATAAAATTAGCCATATAGCTAGCTTCCTTAAAAACATTACAGCTAATTACTTTATTGAGAACAATATAGTATACTGTACTGAACAAGTTATTTTGATCAATTACACACTTGATAACAATTATGTCCACCTGTGGTCACCTTAGTTTGCTTGTTAATAATGTTTACAACGTGTATGGTCCTGAGTCAATAATTGGGTTACCCTACTATAGTATCTATGCCAAGCTAAATAAGTACACTAGCGTACACCAGTCTTACGCTCATTCATCTAGTTATCCGGAGTAAAGTTTGTATCTAACAATCTAGAAGTAAAAGAAGTCCACTGTGTATATATTTTTGCTGCAAGAGACCTGAATTCCTTTAGTTGAATTGAATCATTTCTAAGCATGAATAAAGTATTAATCCTATTATCCTCGTCTTGCATGTCAATATGTCATCTGATCATTATGCTAACTGCAAGTGCTAGCTTTCTGTTGCATTTTCCATACTGGAGTACCAATTTAGGATCATGCAGCAATGAATACAGTAAGTGGTTAGTCACAGTCTAATGGATGTTAGTTTGGGTCATTGCAGCCAGAAGATGCTACTATCATAGAGATGCAGGAACCAGTGTCGCTAACCTTTGCCCTGAGGTACATGAACTCCTTCACCAAAGCAAGCCCACTTTCTGACCAAGTGACAATCAGCCTTTCATCTGAGCTGCCAGTGGTGGTTGAGTATAAGATTGCAGAGATGGGCTACATTAGATTTTATCTGGCGCCAAAGATCGAGGAAGATGAGGAAATGAAGTCGTAAAGTCACATAAGGATATGCCTAAATGCCCCCCTACCTTTTCTTCCAGGTCATCAGACCATCATCCTTTGCTTAACAATTGTTTGTAAGCAAAATGATGTTATGCTTTTCATCGCTTACGACGGAATGCTTTTTAGCTTTGTATCTGTGACTTCTGTAAATCCTTGGATTTGCAGTGATGAATGTTAGATTTAGTTGATTTGTGAGTTACGACTGCATTGCTGTAGCATGATTGTGCTGCTGTTTGCTTGTTCAATTCGGTTGTTACATATTTGTTGGGAGAAGAGCTGCGTTTGGGTCTGACACCAACTTTGTCAGTGTTTGGACCCAGAATAACTATCATCCTCAAGCTGCGAAAACCAAATTTCCATCTATTTTAGGCTCTTTTGGTGTTTCCAGTGATAATTGGTAAGAAACAAAACAAGCTATGACAATTGATTTTTTCTTAACAGTGGGATACAAACTATGCAACCTCAATTAGAGGCCACAGGCATCTCGCATCTCCCAAATTCCGGTCTACATTGGCAATATGGATTTGATGTGATGGTATTTTCCTATTTCCTAACATCAGATATGTTCATTGTTACTGGCAGCTTACAGATAGATCTCTCTTTACAAAGCATTTCACACCAAAGTACAATGGCACAAACAGATATAACTACTGTTCTAGGGGTAAAATGCTAGATTAGGTGCTGTTCATGATCACCAGTCACCAATTCACCATTGAGATATTTCTCGCTGAGTCCAATAACCATTGTCTGCTCTGCATTCAACTGCCAAAAGAAGCACTCCACAAGTCCAAATGGAAATTAGATCATGGGTTTACTTTGATTCTACCCTCGACCCTAACTTCGGTGTCTCTGGTTTGCATCCTGTCCAAGATCGGAAGCTGCATCGTCAGCTTATAATCTGAAACAATCAACACCTTGTCAGAATTCTGGAGAACAGAGGAACAGTGTCGTAGACTGATTAACTAGTTTTAATATAAGTGAAATTTGCTCTTTGCATAGTCTAATAATTACAGGCTCATGAAAAGCAGAAGCTGAAGATGGTTGTTGGACAGTGGTTTTGTTCATTTGCAAAATTATGTTAGTTCTTGCTGTTTAATCCAGGAAACACTACTAGCAATTCAAAACCCACAGATTGAATTTTAGGGTCCTTTCTCTATTTCAGAATACGATAGCCAAGAAACCTTGCTGCTATGGGACATACAATTATTACTGAACATGTTAATGAAAAATCAAGATAAACTAGGTGCACACTAATCTTTAGGCCATCCAATCCAATTTCCCTAAAATATGCTTATGATCAAAGGAAAGTATTATGGAGTACTTTAAAAAAGTAATCATATATATAAAGACAGTGGCACCTAATTTCAATACTACTACCTCCGTTTCATATTATAAGTCGTTTAATTTTTTTCCTAGTCAAGAAAAAATTAGCAACGTCTAAAATATCAAATTAGTTTAATTTAATCTAACATTGAATATATTTTGATAATATGTTTGATTTGGGTTGAAAATACTAATATATTTTTCTATAAACTTGATAAAACTTAGAGAAGTTTGACTAGAAAAAAAGTCAAACGACTTATAATATGAAACGGAGGTAGTACTAAAAATTAGTGGCAAGAGAAGCTTTTACCTATGCAAGTGTGGCATATCAAGTACACTTTCTGTGTTTTTGGGCATAATGTGATGCAACTGGTCTTTGCTGAGTGCATATCTATCGAAACGATCAGCATTCATCATGTATGTGTCCTGCCTAACAGACTTCGCATCGGTTCCTATTGAAGATGCAAAGGGAAGGTCAGTCGATGTAAAAAAATGTTCACCAAAAATGCAATCTGAAACCACTATTGGTTATTGGAAATAGTTTATGTTCTCTAACCTGGCACAGTTGTGCTCTCATTAGCTGAAGTCAGGCGGTGCTTTAACATCATCTCATCTGGATAGATCATCTTCAACATAAATGGATAAAACAAGTGAAAAAAAAATGACCATATGAAGTGCTATTCTATTAGCAAGGAAAGAGGTTCACAGTATGCTTAAGATCTTACAAGATAAAAAAGGATTACCTCAGCGGATTCAGTGAACCGTAAGGATTGAAGATTGGACCGTGAAGACTCTACAAGGAAACCATGCTCTGGAGCGGTTGCATTAGGAACACCTGGTAAGAAAAGAGGTTTATGCTGGTTTGCCAGCTCAAATGGAAGATGTGCTCCTGAAATCTGGTTCACCGGCTGTAAAACAACTGAAGGATTTGATGCTTTGGCACTATTCTGGTCAAGTGCAGCACTCATTTGCGGGATCGGCAGATGCTCAGGTGCCCCAGATAAGTTCACTGGGGGCACATATATACCATTCCTCATGGACAACATCTGGAACAAAAATTCAGCAATCAAACAGAATTTGGCTGCAGTAATGTGGAAGACATACATTTTGTTTTTTCTTGCAAATGCCGCGCAAACAACAATGTGGCATGCTGTGATTAGATCAATGTTTTTTCATGACGTCCTAACCGACTAAATCTTGCTTAGACAGTAAGGCTGCAGAAAACGGTGATTAGGATAGCCAATGTACTTTTTGATGCTAGAACTTTTCAAGCTTGTCCTAACTCAATATATGCTACTAGTACCGTTTCACTTCAGCAAGCAGCTGCTCAATATTCAAAACGCTTGACATATCCATTGTCGATACCTGGAGTATTAAGTCTATGGATTTGCGAAAATAATCCTCAAGCAATTTCTGTAACAATGCAACATCATTTCACTTACCTGAACCTGGAGCTGAAGCTGCTTCAGGTACTCGATGGCATCGTCGAGCATGGAGGCTTTGTCCGTCTGCATCGGTGAAACCATCAGCTCAAGATAAATACCATATTAACTTGATTAGCTTCCATCAACACAAGTAATAGTGTATAAATCGTTGAACAAAAAATCGAGTAAGAAACAAGAGAATTTTTTTTTACTACCTTGCTGGAGTTGGGAATGAGGCTCTGCAACGCCTTCATCTTCTCATTGATTCTGCTCCTCCTCCTCTGCACCAAATTACCGTGGTCAAATTCAATCCCACAAAATTAGCTGATACCAAGAGGTAGCAGTCGCCGTCGCCGGGCTAACCTTCTCGGAGAGGTTGTGCACCTCGGCGGCGCGGCTCCTCTTGCCCCGCGGCCGCGCCGGCCTGGTGGGCTCCGACTCCGACGACCCCAGCGCCTCCTACAAAGAACCAAACAAGATTCAAACCCCCCACCAAATCAATCACCAGAAAAAAACGGAAGCAGCAGCAGCATGCCAGCATCCGATCGAATCAAAACAGCAGACACGCACGCACCTCGCTCTCGCAGCGATCCAGCCCCATGCTGCCGTGGTGGCGCATGATCAAATCCAGGTGCTCCTCCTCCTCTCTTCCTCGCCCGTGCCCATCCATCATCACCGGCCACAACACCACCACCACCACCACTCCTCACTTTCGGACGAACGAACAAAACCAAGAACTCCTTAAGTACTCGAGAAATCGGACGCTGCTGCTGGTCATGAGCTGCCCATACCTTGCTGCTGCAGCAGCAGCAGTTGCTGCTACTACCACTAGACTACCTTTCTTGAGTTTCTCTCTCTGGTTTTGTGTTGGCTTTTCCTTGAGCCCGAGAAAGCTGCAAGCGCGGCAGAGCGAGCTTTTGACGACGTCTTTTTCCTCAGCCGCTGCGTCTCGCTGGTTGGTTTCAGCTTCTCTCTCCGGCAGCAGCGGCGAGCCGGTCGGTCGGTCTACGGCTCGGCTCGTCTGGTCTCGTCGCGGGGTGGGACTGGGAGAGGGTTCATTGATGAGGAGGAGAGGTGGTTCGCGCGCTTTCATTTATGAGCGGGGTGTGGTGTTTAATGGCGTGGCGTGTTTTGCTCGGCTTTCAGAGCTGAACAGTGTCAGTTTCCGTGGAAAGACATAGACATGGGACCTCTTTAGTTTGTACTCCATCTCTCTCAAAATATTACTATTTAGAATTAGATTGGATACAAGTCTATGTTCTTCTCCTCCTCTTCCCAACTCCTCTCCCTCATTTTTCACGCGCACACTTTTCAAACTACTAAACGGTGTGTATTTTGCAAAAAAATTCTATACAAAAGTTGCTTACAAAAATCAAATTAATCCATTTTTGAAAAAAAATAGCAAAAACTTAATTAATCACGTGCTAACAAATCGCTCCGTTTTCCGTAATCACTGTGCGCACTGGGAACCGGATGCTGCGAACGCAGCGTTAATATTGTTATCGATTTGGTTCATCTTAAAACAACACGAATCTAAACATAATTTGTGTTACTATGGATAAAATCAATAGCAGCTGCTTGGGATAAAGGTAATAGTAAACTTATAAGCACATAAAACGAGATGCTGAACTAGCGCGTAAATAATTAAATAGTTTAAAAATAATTAATATGATTTTTTTAAAATAACTTTTTCGTATAGAAAGTTTTTTTATAAAATGTGCATGGTTAACCGTTTGAAAAACATGCACGTAAAAAGCAAAACAATAGAAGTTACTGTCTCTGTTTTAAAATATAGAGCTATTTTTTCATCTATCTCGTACTTTGAACCAATCACAACCATTCTTTATTTAATTTATTCACTTATTTTTTTTCTCAATCCATCACAACCTTTATCCAATTATTCTCGTGTATTTGTTTTAATATTAGTGTTTATCTAAAAATGTTTAGATTTTTATGACAGAGGAAATAGAAGAGAGAAGAAACGTACAAACACCATTGGAGGGACTAGTACAGTTGCCACTGTGCTCGCTATACTCTAGTACAGTGTTCGCGCCGGCTCATTTCGGGATCAGTCAGTTCGTCGCCGCACGGATCAGCTGTTCCAGCCTCGCGTGCTCAGGAGGAGCACATCGGTCTTGCTGTTGCTGTGTCAATGACGTGACCTTAATTGCAGCATTAGCGAATGTTGACAGTGTCACGAGTCACCAACGGGACAAAAAGGTCGAAAAGGTTGTGATGGATCAGTCAAAAAGGTCATCTGAATCTCTGATGGCACACGGGTTCCTCTAGGATTTGATCTGGGCCGTTTATCTGATGTCCCACAATGGCACACGATCGGATTGACTGTGTTGGATCAGCAACCTAATCATTTCCCAAGAGCACACTTCTTAAAACCGTCCAATGATAGATTATTTATAAAAACCTTTTACATGTAAAGTTTTCTAAAAAAATAAGACAAATTTATTTTTCGAATTTAAAGTAGTTAATATACTTAATTAATCACGGCCAGTTCAAACACACCCTGAAGTATACACGAATGTGCATTGCACGCTCACGACGATAGCATCAATTTGTCCTGCTTTGTATATTGTACACGGCTGTGTTTCTTTTGTAATTATTACCAACTTACCTCTCTCTCGTTTTCCGCGTCCACGCTTCTTAAAATGCTAAATGATAGGTATTTTGTAAACAAATTCTATATAAAAGTTATTTTAAACAATCATATTAATTTATTTTTTAAATTATTTTAGCTAATATATAATTAATTATACACAAATCCACTTTATCGTTTTACATACCCGTATCTCCAAACACAGCCGAAAAGGAGTGAGTAGAACGACTGCTACTACGTTACAGAGGATATGCGTGCGCTTCGATCTCGCGCGCCAGCGTGGTCGTCAGCCTATCTGCACGTTCGTCTTGGACTCCGGCGAAGTTGTACACACGGAAGGCCAACTGGAACACCCGCCACAGCATCCTTGACACGCCAGCTGATGGATGATCCCTCGCCGGAGCCACCGTGTTGTTCGCACCTTCGTTCTCCTGCACATACCGTACACCAACGTATTCATAAGCAGTATGAAACCATTGACTGCTATTTGATCAAAACCGCGTGCATTTTGGCTGAAATTTCTGTCGATCTTAACATTTTGAGGGCCCCATTAAATCGCAGAATTAAAAAAAACGAAAGAATATAAAAAAACATGATTACGATAGAAATGCAAGTGTAAAACTAAGAATTGCAAAGCACATAAAAAATACCAGAATACCGTTTGATTAGACCGAAGGAAAAACATAGAAATCGGATAAGAGAATCAGACTCAGGGATTTTTTCAAAAGGTTAGAGCTCTTACTAAGTTTTCTCCAAAATCCACGTGCATTAAATCATTCTATAGGAATTTCATACGATTTTGAAAAGCTTCAATCCTTTGAACCAAACGATTTATATAGAAATTTCATAGGATTGAATCCTATAAGAAATTTTCCTATTTGATCCTTTGATTCAAAGGGATCCTAACTGAAATTTCTGTTGATCAAGTATCAAATTAAGTGTGTAGATTAGATATAAGCGAGATAATGTAACTTAAGAGCAAGTATCAAATTTCTCGACGCAGCTGGATGACAAGTCGACCATGCACTCCTTGATCCGGATCAGCACGGCGAAGTCGAAGTGGACGTTGTCCGACACGAACCTCTTCGTCTCCTCCTCCTTTTCTCAGTTCGATCGTGTCCATCTCGTCTTTGATCTGCAGCGACACACGTCACGTTCATGGGGACACCATGTACATGAGCTCAATAACCAAGCGATCAAATCTCTGTAACCTTGTTGAAGTAGGCTTCTACCATGTCGAGCTGCGGCGAGACGGGGGCGGCGGCCTGCAGCTTCCAGCCCTTGAGCATGGCGACGACGCCGTCCAGCTTGGAGTAGAGCGCCGCGGCCATTCTCAGCGTCTCCAGCTTCTTGGAAGGGAAGCCCTCGAACCTAGCAAGCACCTACAATGGATGGAGAAGCAATGGAAGCCGGTCAGGCCGGCTGGCACGCGCGGCGCATTCACGGCGCCATGGCAGAGCAGCCGAGCTCGAGAGGAGTGAGCTGGTTTGTAGTGCGCGGCCGGACGAACACCTGCGTCTCGTCGGTCAGGCACGCGAGCTGCTGCTCGTCGTGCTCGACATGGCGGTGGAACCTCGCCAGCTCGCCCATGTCCTTGGATTGGAACGCGCCAATGGCGTCTTTCAGGTCCAGGATCGCCGCCGCGTGGTTCCCTACGAACTCCTCGATTTCCCGACGTCCTCCTCGAGGTAGGATCGATGTTAATGGCGTTTGCTGCGCGTGTACGTCCCTCTTGGTCATCTCGGCCAATGAGTCGGCTATGCCCTGACCTGCACCGCCGCCCTTGGCACCGGCCGCCGGCGACGCCCGAGCCTTCTTGTCGTGCGACCTCTTGCCTCCAAGCGGGTGAGAAGCGCCGCCTTCTACTCGGTCATGCAGATGCCTGTACATGCTCCCATCTGCGTCGACCGCTTCAGCTTCGTCGCGGCTTTCTTCGCGCGCAGCGCTTTCGCGATGTTCCCTGGTCCAGGTGGCGGCGGCGGAGGCGCCGATGGCCCCTTCGCCGGCGGTGCAAGCGGCAGCGCGTTCGCCACGGTCTCGACGGGCTCTGCAGATGGCCCTCTCCGTGTCGCCGGCGGCGCATTTGCCGCAGCGGCATTGGCGTCCACGGACTGCTGCTGCACAGGCGAGGTTGGCCGGGCTACTCCGGCGAGCTCGGAGCTTGGCCTTGGCCGGTCGTCCTTGTCGTCATTATCCATTGCTACGATCGTGCCATGCTGCGCCGACGAGGCCGCCGCCTCCACCGGCTGCGCAGAAGACGACGCCACCGTCGCCACGGCGGGGTTGCCGTCTTGTATGGCCTCCCAGGACAGGAGCAGCATGGGCAAACCTTCCACCGGAATGGGAGACGGCGGCGGCGCCGACAGCGGGTGCGGCGACACCAACGACGGCGTCGTCTGCATTACGTTGTGATCGCCGGCCGGAGTTGGCGGCGGCGGGTCACTTTGGCCGTCCTGCTTGCTGCAAATGCGCTGATCCATGGTCCTCACCGCGCCGCCGTTCTTGCAAGGAGTTCCAACGTCCGCTGTGATGTCTGATGGATCGCCAGCGAGATGCACTTGATAGTGCAGTAGAAAGGGGTACGTGGTTTCAACCCCGAGGTTCCGTGTTTAACCCCTAACACGCTCACAATTTCTTCCAAAAAATAATGTTTGGAGGGACGTCTCTCCCTCCAAATCTCGTTTTGATGGATCGCCGGCGATCGCACGGTGAGGCGGAAACTCCGGTCGGCAAATAACAGGAGGCAGAGGCTTCTTCTTTCAGGTAGATCCTCAGCCTCAGGCCAAACTGGAGTTGAGTTCTTGGAGTTCTCCATGAAACTGAACATTTCTTTCGCAAATGGAGTCACCTGATCAAGCATCTCGATGACACGTTCACCTGAGGATAAAATCACAGCTTGGTTTCCTTCTGATTTGGATATTGACAACATTAACAAGGTTAGATGAAGTACATACCAACTTGTTCAAAGTTCTGGTTCACTGTGGCTGTAAACTTATCAGATCCTAAGATTCCCATTTGTTTTTGTTGTGCATGACAGTCTTGAACCAACCTGAGAACCTCATGGAGGTGAACGAGACCCTGCTTGTTTTGTACTTACATTAGCTAATGCAGAAGATGTGCTAAGAAATTACTGAGAAATTCAGAAAGTTGACATGCTTTTAACTTTGCACAGGATGATTTGCAAGTATTATCAAGGCATTGACAGATATGACTTCAAGTAATTGACCTGTTGTGTAGATGAAGTAGTATTGTGGTATGCAGACAAGCCTGAAAAACACTTTGGGTATGCGATCTTCAGCGCTTCAAGGCTATCCAAAAGCAACTGAATTGATTCGAAAAGGCAAATGCAAATCAATGTGGCCATGAAACTTGCGCAAAAAAGTTCGATACAATTTGAATTCTAGTTTGGCATGTACCTGATCCAACGCAACGTATGACCTTCGGCATGGCAGATCTAGAGCATCTATCAGATGAAGGATCTTGTTAGTGAGACTTGTTGACAACAGGGAGTGGTTGGTAATGGATCACTAGCAGGATTACAATTTCCACCACCCTCAACAATTGTTGTCAGCAATGCCAGGCCTTCATATCTGTTGGAAACACCTGAACCCTCCTGCAAATCAATCAGTTGGCCATCTCATCAGTAACGAAATTCCAACGATCCATGTCCATTTATCTACGCATTGGTTGGAAAAGAAGAACAATTGCTGACCTGAGATGTCGAGAAGTGGCGACGATGAACAGGCGAGTTGGAGAAGGACAAGACACGGTGAAGGATGGACGGCGCCATCCTTAACCATGCTCTGCGATTCGCGCTAGCTTCTACATCACATGGAACGGTCACATAACCTCAGGTAGAGGAGATTAATAGAACACCAGAAATTCTGATTATGAGGTGCAAATTAAGTATCCAAGCTAAAAAGCAGCTAACCCATGAGGACATGTGGTTATATGTTTGTGTGGAGGGAACCAAATGAAGTGCCAATGCTTCTTCCCGATAAGTGGACATGGCCACACACACATTTTTGTCTTAAGTTGTGCGTGTACATAGTGATCATTACCTGTGACACTATGATCCATGGGTTCTGAAATCTGAATGGTGAACAGCAATGTCATGAGGATCTGACAAAAACTGGTTATCAAAGGATCTTCTCTTATGCAACACTGAATCTAATAACAATCTTGACTTAGCCTGGTCTGGGTGAGTACAAAAACAGAGATGGAGCACCAGTCCAGTTACAGTGACATGTTTTTTTCAGCATAATTTCCTGGTTCATTCGAGAAGAAGACAAGCTGAAAGGGAAGCAGGTTGACAGATCCATGCACGGCCGGAGTTCCCAATAAACACCTCGATGTGCATCACATCGATCGGTCCGCCCGGACAAGAAAACAAATGGAAAACAGAACAAAATCGGTCTATAAATTGGCTACTACGTCCTCATTGCAAGACTCCCCCGGCCAATCCATTGGTAGAACACGAGAACTGCTTGATGAGTAGTAAGCACAAGAACACAAGAAGCCACTAGGTAGCAGGAGAGGTGAGATTACCTTGGTGAGAATCCATGGGGTCACTTGATGGCGACGCGGCCACCTCGCCGTCCTTCTCCAGCACCGGGAGCAGCGGCGACGGCGACGGCAACGGCGGCGGCGGCGGCGGCGTCGGTAGGGTCGGGATATACGCTTGCTTTGCGCATGGCGGGTCGAACAGCCTCGAGTGCTACGAGCCAGGGGCCAACACGTGGCGCCGCGTGGGCGAGCTCCCCGGCGTCCCGGACGGCCACGTGCTGAAGGGCTTCGCCGTCGTCGCGCTCGGCGAGCACGTCTACGTCATCGGTGGCCGGCTGTGCCGGAGGGAGCGTGACGCCGGCGGCGAGGACCGCGACACCGACGTCGGCATGCGCGCCGACGTGCTCCGGTACGACGCGCGCCGCGGGGCGTGGGAGCGGTGCGCGCCGCTCCTCGTGCCGCGCTTCGACTTCGCGTGCGCGCCGTGCGGCGGGAGGATCTGCGTGGCCGGCGGGCAGTGCTCGCTGTCCGGCGCCCGTGGCACGGCGGCGGCGGAGGTGTACGACGCCGACAAGGGCAGGTGGTCGCCGCTCCCCGACATGAGCACGCTGCGGTACAAGTGCGTCGGGGTGACGTGGCACGGCCGCTTCCACGTCGTGGGGGGATTCGCAGAGAGCACGTCGTCGCCGGCCGCCGTCGACGAGGCGACGCCGGCGAGGGCCACCGTGCTGCTGCCTCAGTCGTCGGCGCTGGAGCGGAGCTCCGCGGAGGTGTTCGACTGCTCGAGGGGTGTGTGGGAGATCATCCCGGGGATGTGGCAGCTCGACGTGCCGCCGAACCAGATCGTGGCGGTGGCCGGCCGGCTGTTCAGCTCCGGCGACTGCCTCAACAGCTGGAAGGGCCACGTCGAGGTGTACGACGGCGAGCTCAACATCTGGAGCATCATGGACCACTCGGCGCTGCCGGACATGTCGCTGCTCGCCACCCTCCCGCCGTCGGCGCAGCGGCGGTACCACACCATGGCCGTCGTCGACACGCAGCTCTACTTCCTCGCCGGCTACCAGGTGGCGGCGGGCGGCGACGGCAGCTTCAGAACTGTCTCCCTGGTGCACAGCTTCGACACCAGTGCAACACCAGGGCTGATGCCGCCATGGAGAAGCTTCCAGCCCACCATGGATCAGGACGGCGTGGAAGACGGCAGCAAAGAATTGTTCAGCCAGTGCTGCTCAGTGCAGCTCTCCAGCTAGTTACAGAATTACATTAGACGAGTCCAAAGTCT
This sequence comes from Oryza punctata, assembly GCA_000573905.2. Taxonomy (NCBI): domain Eukaryota; kingdom Viridiplantae; phylum Streptophyta; class Magnoliopsida; order Poales; family Poaceae; genus Oryza; species Oryza punctata. The sequence continues at coordinate 40,821,639 of CM002489.2, forward strand.
ACACAATATATGTATTCATCGTTTTGATCACAACACCATGTAACAGTCCATAAAGGTGGTCTCATCTTTGCTGAAAAATGGATCAGTGGATTGATTCTATATGTATGGACTGGTAAGTTATATGATGGCAAGCATCTGAAATATGGGAACTGAAAGCATAGGAAAAAAAAAAGATAATATAAGGGTAAAGCGTGGCAGAGAATATATCATGTAATCACTCAATCAATTAATCAAAGGTTCAGTTATTTCAGGTGTCAACGAATCGTGCTGACAGATGAGTAACTTAATCATGTTGTGAATTGTGACCTTCAGGAGCTTACAAGGTTGTTGGTGAACCCATGACAAGAAGAGTATGCCAATCTCGTCTCACAACTTGCTTATTGAACAACAAGATATACCGTGTTACTTGCTGCAGTATTACTTTTTGTGTTCGTAAATCGAACTGAAATGAGCACTTACTAATTCTGCAAGATAGAAATAGCAGATTTTCCTGTAGGAGACTATCAGAAAATAAGATGGCTGAACAGATTTCAACCAGTGGGTACAACAGCAATTCTTTGTAAAACTCACCTTTGCATTCTATGGCCGACACTGGTCCAACGAACTGTAATCATCCGTACTATTTGCATTACAGTGTTGATGAGTTCCAGCTTGCATCGACAGCACCCACAATTCTGTGATGAAGCAATGGTCCGGAACAGGCTATTATGCCTCTATCCAATCCCTCTAAGAAAACACCCCTGGAGAAGTCGAGTGGACGGCCACCAGCATCTGTGATCACTCCGCCAGCTTCTTGAATGATGACCACCCCAGCAGCATGATCCCATATCTTCTCCTTGTATCCAGCTCTAGCGAATTTCATGAATATTTCTACATCCCCTCGTGCTATTGCGGCATATTTCACCATGCTGTACACACGCAGGGGTTGCTTCCTGGAATCCAAGCAAAACATATATCAATATAATAGTATGATAAATCCAAAACTTGAAAATTACATGCTACAGTAGATGAAACAGGACAAGAGTCAAATGAATGCACCATTTAATTTTATTACTGATGCTAAACCAGCATCCTATTCAGGAAACAGTTTCAAAAAAGTACAGTATTCGGGAAAGATCATGCAACGGCTAGCAGATATAACATGTAAATTTCTAGAGTAGTTTTGGCTATAGTTACACAATATTAGCACTCATAAAGGTTACGAATATCGCAGAGACAACGAACTCAAGAACTGACCTTAAGCCTACACTATGAGCAAGTCCAGCAGTGAAGGTATGACTTGTATTAGCTTTCTCAACAGGTTCACAGAATGTTGCTGAGAGTGGATCACTAACAGTTGATACTCGGACCTCTCTTGAATTACGCCAATCAAGCTTGCCAAAGTCATGAACTAATGGTTGCATCCAAGCTTGGCCACATCCTCGGTGAGCATACATCACACAACCCCTGTGCCAAGATCCTGGTGTGGGAGGAGAAACCTTAGACATCAACCTGTAATATCGTTGGTGGTAGTTGAGCCACTCCTTCTTCATTGGATAATTTGGGCACCCAAGAACTCCCAATACAACTTCCCCATCTTCAATTAACGCGAGAGCAACAGCGTATTGGTCCCCACGTACAAACCCAAGCGTGCCATCCACAGGATCAAGCACCCAAAACCTTCCTTTTGGACCTCCGATAGAGCTGCACCTCCTAATAGCTTGAAGAATATCATGAGCTTTGAGCTCTTTCTCTGGGGACCTCAGCCCGTACTTTGGAGCTTCAATCAGGCAACCATTGACAGCAGCAACGACAGATTCAAGCAAAGCTGCACCATCGCTACTAGATAGCGTCTCATCATCTTCTTCGGCTACTATAGATATGTTTTCATCTTGAAAGCAATCCGAGAGTAACCAGCTTACTATCGCTTGGACGCCCCAATCTGGCATAAGGTTTGAAGGAAGGGTTACTACTGGTAACCAATAACCACAAAAGCATAAATTTATTGCATCCAAAAGATACCAACCACAAAGTCACAATTCTTGATGGCATTTAACACAAAGATCTTCTTAAATTTGTGGGCCAAATAATGCTGCATCAGATCTGATTTGATTTGACATATGACTATGTGGTATTATGAGCTATATCTGGTATCTGGTATATGTGGGCAACATGGAGCATGGGCTACCCACTATCATCATTGTACTCATACTGAACCTGGTATTGTGGACCATTATTATTTAGTGTTCCAACAGGCCAACAAGTCAAGTGCAAGTATTCAATTGTCTTCCTTAGGAAATCGCAGAATATAAGACCACTACGCATACAGTCGCTCAGTTTCAAAGTCAACAACAATAATTAATTAAGCCACCATTCCATTTAGGAATTCAGACTGAATTAAGCACAATGAATCAGTATCAATCTGAATATACTAATATGGTGGAGCTCAGTTTGACTAATCTCTCGCTATGGATTTTGGGGGCATACTAAATTGCGGCGACGAACTGACCAGTGCTACGAGCTCGCTCAGGAGTGAAGGCAACAAGACCAACCTGCAACGGTGACGGGGGAGCGGTCGAGCTTGGAGTGGACGCTGCCGGAGGCGGAGGCGGGGAGGAGGAGCGCGTCCTGCACGCGCTGGCAGAGGGTGCAGGCCGCCTGAACGACGCGCACCGCCACCTCCATCTCCCTGGCGTAGTCCCTCCCGGCCCCGCCGACGCCGCCGCCGCGGCAATCCCACACCCAGTCGTGCTCCGCCGTCCCGACCCGGGGTGACCTGCCCGCCGCGAGGTGGGACGGCGCCGCCGCCGAGGGCGTGGGCGTGGACGACGGGGCGCTGCAGCGGCGGCGGACGGCCGGCGCGCGGCGGGGGCGGGGGCGGAGGCGGCGCCCGTCCCAATCCGACGGCGACGGCGGCGTGGCCGCCGCCCAGGTGGGGAGGCGGAGGCCGCTGCATCCCATGGCGGTAGAATCCGAAACCCTCGTCGGCGGCGGCGGCGGCGATGGATGGGTGGATGAATCGATCCGGTGGTTGCGAGATGCTCCTCCTCTCTACTTCGTCTTCGTCTTCCACCTTTAGTTAGCCGGCTGCGGTGGCGAAGGAGAGCGCGCGTGCGGGTGGAGGTGAAGCCCCCGCACGGTGGGAATCCATGTCAATCTGGAAAGCTTTCTTTCTTTTCTTTTCTTGTTGAGTTGCTCTCGCGCATAGTAGTGTACTACTGGTCCTATGACCCCACATGAGCATTAAATGGTGAACGATACAATTTGCCGCCAACTCAACTGATATTTTTTTCGTGGTTGATTCTCCTCAGTTCTAAAATATAAAAAATTTTAGTTACACTTTATCTATTCAAATTCATAATATAAAATGTATCTTATCTAATAAAAATTTATTATATTTTAGAACGTAGAGAGTAGGCTTAACAAGCAAAACAAGATTAGGTATAATAATTCGTCACACTAAACAAGATTAGGTATAGTAATTCTTCTGCAACATTAGGTACAGTAATAACACATAGCTTAACAAAGAAGAGAGAAGTAGTTCTTCTGCAAAACCAAGCAAACATGATTAGGTATAGTAATTCGTCATACTGAAAGCAAAATAAGATTAAGTATAGTAGTTCGTTACAGTAAAATATACTTAAAATTGACAGCCTCATAATTATGAAATATCGTTAAGTTGCCATCAATCCATGTGTTGCACGAGTTTATATCATCACAGATATATATCAGTCTTTTTTTTCTCTTTTTTTTTGGCTGTTTGCACTGAGTATAAGTAAAATTTGATGATTTAACACTATTCGCTGCCACTCGTGAGTCGTGACGATGACGGAATATGTTATTTTGTTGTCCACATACTGGTTACAATTTGCAAATCATTAATTTTAAATGAAATTCAAAAAATAAAACTAAATCGAGAGTATAGGACGGATAAACTGCATGTTCATAATTCTAACTTTAAAATTATTAAAATAGAAACCTAACAATTAATAAGTCCATAGTTTTTATAAAATTGCATGTATTATGGAAACACAAACTTTAAACCACTATTTACGGTAGCTAATATAATCTGTTCTATGAACATTTTTCTGTTTAATGTAATAGTTAATTAGGACCTGTACAAACACAATTAATAACGGACCTTTAAGTTGTGACATGGGAGAGATATGGGAAAGAGAGAGAAATACAGTTGTTGCACATAACAACGGCCATCGACTCTAAGCATTTATAAAAAAAAACTTTACTATATAAGGATAGAGAAAAAAAAGAAAAAAATGATAGTGAAAAATGTTCAAATGTTCAATTAATGATAAGATCTTTTTAATTAATGTGTGAGTGCTCTCCAAATGTTCGATTACACAGATATATGGGTTTTAATATTTTCCAGTTAATACCAACTCTCCTGAATCAATCATTTTCAAAATATATAAACAATTTAGCAAACAACGTTTATATACTGTATCTATTTATTTATCATTTTTATTTATCAGAAGGCCGGGCCAGATTTCAACTCTCTAGGCCCAATCATCCCAATTCCACTCAATCAGGGCCCAAGGCCCATCCCAATATTCAGCCGACGAGTCAGCACTCAGCACAGCAGCAGAGACGCAGAGGCGTAGTAGCTGAGAGTGTCACTGCGTCCGCGTCACTGCGTGCGTGGACTCATCGAGAGGAGCAAAGCAAGCAAGCAACTCAACTCCGACGAGGTGGGAAGGAGATGAGGGCGGTGGTGATCGCGCGCGCCGGCGGGCCGGAGGTGCTGGAGGAGCGGGACGTGGGGGAGGACCTCCCGCCGCCGGGGGAAGGCGAGGTGCTCGTCAAGGTGTCCGCCGCCGGCGTCAACCGCGCCGACACGGTGCAGCGGCAGGGCCGGTACCCGGCGCCGCCCGGCGCGTCCCCTTACCCGGGGCTCGAGTGCTCCGGCACCATCCTCGATCTCGGCCCCAACGTCCCCTCCCGCTGGGCCGTCGGCGACCAGGTGAATTGGTGATTTCCGCTGCTGCCGCCGTTTGGATTAGGTTTAATCGATTGGGGGATTTGTTGTTCCCTTTTCAGGTGTGCGCGCTGCTCAGCGGCGGTGGGTATGCGGAGAAGGTGGTGGTGCCGGCGGGGCAGCTGCTCCCGGTGCCGGAGGGGGTGTCTCTGACGGACGCCGCCGGCTTGCCTGAGGTGGCCTGCACCGTCTGGTCCACCGTCTTCATGACCAGCCACCTCTCCCCCGGCGAATCATTCCTCGTAAGAAGAGCTCTCTCTTTTTCAATCACTTGATTCCGTGTTCGTTCCTAAATATTGGGTATGAACAACGTTTGCAGATCCATGGTGGATCGAGTGGAATTGGTACATTTGCTATACAGATTGCAAAGCACCTTGGAATTAAGGTTTTTGTTACTGCAGGTTTGTTTATAGTAGAACAAGAACAGAAACAGTACGGGTATATCATAGGATGTTGCAGAGATTGCTCAAGTAAATGCTGTTACACTATGTGTTTGTAGGTAGCGAGGAAAAACTAGCTGCCTGCAAAGGTTTGGGTGCCGATGTATGCATAAACTACAAAACCGAAGATTTCGTTGCACGTGTCAAAGAAGAAACCAATGGAAAGGGTATATTGCACGCGCTCACCATTTTTGTGTGTTCATGTTCATATTTTCTCCCAGCCAATTGGTACTTGTATGCCGATATAATTCTTATAATGGCATTTCTCAATGGAACTGTCTATAATGTTTGATGCCTGTCAAGTTTGCACATGCTTAAGTGACTCTTGACATGGAAGTATATGTACCAGGTGTTGATGTCATTCTGGACAACATCGGTGGATTGTATCTTCAGCGTAATCTGAACAGCTTAGCTGTTGATGGTAGACTTTTCATTATTGGCTTCCAAGGAGGCGCTGCGACTGAAGTGAACCTGCAACCTATGCTTGCTCGACGATTGACCATACAAGGTAACGTTGATCTATAGGCAACAATGTCCCTTATACTAGATTTTTGTGGTTCTTATTTTGTTATTTACAGTCTTATACCAAAGCTTGCTGTTTCCTTATTGTGAATCACCATTTTGTGATTGGATGATACCAAACGATATCGATGATTTTAGTATCTGTGGAAATGGTATGATTCTGTGCAGCTGCTGGACTACGCAACAGAAGCCTTGATAATAAAGCTCTGATTGTCAGTGAGGTGGAGAAAAATGTATGGCCTGCCGTTGTGGAAGGGAAGGTGAAACCAGTGGTATACAAGACGTTTCCTCTGTCAGAAGCCGCTGAAGCTCACAAGTTGATGGAAGAAAGTTCCCACATTGGCAAGATACTATTGATTCCATGAATGTGTTGGTATCTTGTTTATGCTCTTGCTTTCGAAGTCACTTTGAACACTGTATATTTTGTTTGTCCGTTGATCTTGCATGTCGACAAGAGTGGACGTATGTCAGAAAATTATGTCACAATACATGAGAAAGTTATGTACTCATATTCTCTCAACCAGCGGATCATTAGGATAAAAATGCGATTTCTTGGTTTGGAGTCCCTTGCGTTGGTGTTATTCATGGTGATGCCACTAGAGGGAATTTTAAGAAGCATGATTAGCACCAAATGATGATGCGTGAAGTTTTCATATTGCTACTTTAAGACAATTTGAATATGTCACTGCACAAGATGCCATCATGATGCAACTAGAGTAGATGTTTAAGAAGCATGATTAGCACCAAATGATGATGCATGATGTTTTCATAATGTTACTGCACCACTTGATGTCAACGCAGGATCAAATGTGGGTACTAATCAAACACGAAAGGAACTGGATATGACCATTAAGACAGCGTATATTTACAGATACCAAACAGCCTTACCAATCCAGGATACCTTAAAACTGAATACACCACTCACATGAACCAGAAATCTTCTATTTGCGCTGGTTGTTTGTTAGTCAGGAGCAACAACTTCAAATGGCATGTGTAACTGCTAACAATCGCAAGCAAAGCGATATTTTTTGCTACAATGGCTACTTCTATTTCATCTTCACCACTCTACTAGGCCTCCCGCTAGTTCAAATGTCAAATTTTGATGAAGATGAGTGCTAAACTACCAAAGAAAAATCTGTAGTACTGTCGTTATTCTTGTGTAATGTTCGATGGAACAGTGCAATTGCATTTCTGTTTCATGATTTCAATCTGCCTCTTCAGCACCTCATTATCCTGCAGTTGCAAAAATGAGCATAAGCATGGTAACACCAAAGGGAGAGTAAAATATATGGAGAGACCAAGACAAAGCATAAGCTCATATTACAGAGGAAGCATAGAGCTTGTGTTAGCATTTTACAGCAAGTAGCATCAAAGTTTACCCAAAAAGCTTACCTTTTTCCATATGTCAAGCCTCTTGGTTAAAGCAGAGAGGGAGGCCTTAGCCTGTAAACCAAATTCTCAAATTAGCATTGCAGAAGGATAATGAGGAAAGCAGTGTACAAGAACATAATATAAAATAGATCAGACCTTTAAAAGTTCATCTTGCAGCTGTTTGTTTTTCGCAAACTCAGTGTCATATTTCATTCTCCATTCAGCAGATTCGTCCATTGCTTCTAGGTTGGCACGCTCAAATTGCCTCCTGCAAAGATTGATGCAGAAAATAAGTGCAATTGAAATTACCAGTCAGCCTTGAACAAATTGGATAGGCATGGGTTGATATTTCAACACAATCAAGCTACCAATTTGGAAGGAAAATGAGGACCAGGAAACAGCTAAAAAACTATGCTAGCAATGAGCTTCTTGACAAGAACACCATTTCAGACAACAACAGGAAAGACATATTGACAGGAAACAAAAACAGAAGACAATTATAGTCTCCAAAAACTCCCCCTTGATAAGCCTATGAGCATTGGTAGTTTGGCACTTTATCAAAGCATCTAGGCTGAATGACTGATTGCAGATGCCAGATAGTCAAGAACAGAACTCCTTTTTGTCTATGTGTTCCCATTTCAGGAGATGATCTCATCCCTAGCATGGAAGATGAATGGCAATTCACAGGTGACTGTGACACCGATGCCATGAGGTCTAAATCGAAGGTTTTTCCCCTGACAATTCGCTTATTTCAAATTGAGGTGTCCATGAATTCCCCCAGTCATGGATCCATTTCACCAAACAACAGGTTTCCTCCGTTTCTTAGCTCTACCGAGAGAGATCCTTGTGTCCAATTGGCAAGAGAGAAAGGAAGGGAGGAGGAAGGAGGGCGAACCGGAGCTCCTCGCGGTCGTCGACGGTGAAGGAGGGGTCGGTGGACTGGCGCGCCCAGATGCGGAAGTAGACGGCGGTGCCCATCAGCAGCGCCACCGCGAACGCCACCATCAGCGCCTGCCTCTCCTGCTTCCGCCCCGCCCCTCCCCATCCTCCTCCTCCTCCGCCTCCGCCTCCCCGTCCTCCCACCATTCCCCTCCGCTTCCTCCTTCCTCCCGCCCTGGATGGCTGGATCACACAGCTCCACCTTTTCTGTCAGGTCAAGTCAGGTCACAAGGCGCAGCAGCTGCTGCTGTCTCGTCGACCGGTACACGACGCTCGCACGGCCCATTTATCGGCCCGAAAAGCCCATGTGATTATGGATTTCAGCCATTTAGCATCCTCCCCTCCTAGCCAATAGGCTAAGGCCCAGTTCTAAATAGCAATAGCTACAGCAACTTTCTCGTTTTTTTAAAAAACACGTTTTCCAAACTATTAAACTGTATTTTTTATAAGAAAACTCTCCATAAGAGTCTTTTTTAAATCGAATAAATCTATTTAAAAAGTATAATATTTAAGTTAGTACTTAATTAATCACTAATTACCTTTGTCATCTTGCGTGCAAATATTTAGCCAATGCTCGAACGAACTCAGCCTTGAGCCGTTACGAGTCTAGCTGTTTTTTCGCTACTTTGCGGCACGATGGTTTTTCGCTTCTACCACTCCAGTAGGATCTAAAACTAACGCTTTAGGACTCCAAGAATTTTAAAGTACTTTCACAGAAATCAGTTCAATTCCCACAAAATTCCCTTTTCAAAGGAAGCCTGTAACAGTACTTTCAGAGAACTCTGGTCGAGCTACTGTCAGCTACAGGATGGCTGATTCTGCTCCTGAAAACGTTTATATACAACTACTGGTTACCCAGTAAAAAGGTACTTCATGCACCACGGCCTGGATGCTCTTCATATGCTCTGAACCTGAACTAGCCGAGGCGGAGGCACAGGGGGTGGTAATGTAGACAGAACTTCTTCCGACAAGACGACGATGAAACGGTGAACGCCAATTGCAGCGGAGACAACCGAGATAGCAAACATGTTCCAGCTCACTCTGACCATCAGGATGGGGTCCTCTCTTATTTCCCTGACGAACTTGGAGAATATCACCTTCAGCTTGCGATCTCTTACTGCTGTCTGGAATGTCACCAAGGCTGGTGTTTCTTTGGACAGCCCCCGGTCTTCATTCTTCTTTCGTACTGTATGAAGCTCGAGCTGTCCGGCTCGTTTAAAGCCAGTTACCTTCACCATCCACTGGCAGATGACATCGGCAAGAACCCGAGTTAGGAGCATCCGGAAAATCGATGCATCTTTGGAGATCAGGTCACGAGCAAGCGACTTCGCGTTCTGCACAACGGGAAGTAGGGTGAGCTCTGTAGATTACTAGTTTAGCGTGCTCTATGCAGTCAGAAAATCCAGCAAGAAGAGCCAGATGATTCAGGCAAAGAGGGGAGACATAGGATGATACATACCGCTGTCATTACAAGTCTCCTTATAACAATGCTCTCCTTTGAAAGTAAAAGCCTCAAGCACAGATTTGCAGTATGTAGTGCTCTTTCTGGTGTAGCATGGTTAAGATCGAGTGAAGAAGATGCATCACTGATCTCTACAAGTTTTGCAACATCCAAACCCTTCCTCTCAGGCAAAACGCCAGTATTATACCTGAAGTTACCCCTTCACATACGAAAATATCATCAGATGCATATCGTGATTTCAAGGACAGAAAACTAAGCAAGTAAGAAGCATCAGAGTAGAAGAAATTCTGTTCATACTTCAGAACTATAGAACTGACCTTGCCGATGCCAATTTTAGGAATACTTTTATCTTGTGCCACTGAAACTCTTTCTTTTTGTTGAAAATAGCCTGTGTATTAATAATAATTGGTGTCAGTACTCTAGTATCAGAGTATGTCATTTACATTGGGTGTTTGCCGTTTGGTATCATGAACTAACAAAACACATAATTTCAAATTTATTGCAGGATTTTTATACATCTCAGATAAAACAGAAATGGATGAGTTCACTGTTTCAAAGAGCACATATTGCCCAGGTTGCACAGAATATAAGAAAAGTGAAGAAATAAATTAGATGAACTTAGCTATACATACTATACAGGTAATCAAATGAGGGAAAATAATAATACCTGATGCAAGAGTCTCCTCGTTGCAACTGAATTATCAGATAAAAGCTTCCGCACAACATATGGATATGCTGCTTGAAATGTTTTAAAAGTTCCATCTGCTGCAATGGCCAGCCCTACAAATTACAAAAAGAATGCTCAAACATGTACAAGTCAGAAACAAACAAGCCACGCATACTTATAATTGAGCTAGTTCGGTACTGAACTTCATCTAAACAAACTAACCTTCCAAAGAAGCAAGTGACCTCAGGACAAGCGTGTAGTATGGCGGCATACGGAAGTGGTGTTTAAATGCCACAGACCAGATTTTTCCAAGCACCTAAAGGATGTTTTTAACAGTTCAGGAAGATAGAAGATGCCGATAAAGAGAGAGACATGCCACAGTTTATAACTGAACTTAAAGAGGGAAAGCTACACACCCTACTAAACTTAACATCTGGAATTCCATCTTCAAAGGTTACCTCACCCAACGCATCCTCCAAGTCCTACCAATCGACAAACATTAAAAACAATGGAATAACAAACTAAATAACACTACAACCTATAATTGTTATGAGTTAAGACCTTTTGTCTGTTTCCATCTGGTAATAACCATAAATAAATAATATTCTGCATTCTGATGAATTACCATTGTCACTCGGCGTAGATTAGTTCTTGGTGGAACAACATCCATTGCAGTCAAATCATAAACAAGAGAAGCCCAATCTCCATTTACTATGTGAACGATACTTGCAAGCATAGCATGCTGATGTTTCTTCTCCATCATGCAAAGCAAACCAAAATCAAGAAACCTAACAATAATTAGGAAGGTGTTACTATTGCTCAAAGGGAGAGTGACAGAGGAAAACCATTACAAAAACATCAGACCCATTTTATAACATGATTCTGCTGATTATAGTAAGAAGACATTTTCTTATAGAGCATACATCAAAAGATAAATTAACACTAACCCGACACGACCTTCAGGTGTATAACGCAAATTCCCAGGATGAGGATCAGCATGCAACAAACCAGTCTCAAGGAGCTGCACTAATGATGCTTCGACACCTTTGTTGACCTTATCATCATAGTAATTAACAAGATGTTAAAACATTTTGTCCAGAGGGAAAATATGTTTATTGAAATGTAGTAATTGTTGTTATAAAGTTTATATTTCTACCACAGCAGAGAGAAAAGAACATCAATATTGAAGTGATAGATATTTATAAAATTAAACTACATGTTTCTGAAACAAAACACAATACTGCAAAGGACCACGTAAATTGCAGTTTCTAACAGACAAAAAAGCCCTATTCACTGAGCACAATTTCAATTCCAAATATTTGCTACCAGGGAGCACTGTTTGCTGTGGATCATTTTATCTTTTTTCAAATGAGGCAGATAATTTAGAAATAATTTGTGGCGAACAAAAATACCAGGTCAAGAAGACGGGCTTTTGCTTCGATCTTCTGCTTCTCTGACGATTCAGCAATTTCTGATGAAATTCCTTTAGATAAGGAAAGCAAATCTGTGGGATTTTCACCAGATACCCACTCCATTGTCAAAACTCTCCTCCTCGTAAGTTGCTTGAGAACCTTTGGAACCAGCATAAATGAATATCTGGAATGAAATTCCTACAGAAGTAGAAATTATGAGATAAAACACCAAAACAGGAATAGGCGTATGTTAATAAAGTATAGGTAGGAGACAAGACCAAAGCACCAGGAATTTGGTAGCATTAGCAGCTTCAATATTGTAGTCCAACTCGCCAACAAAACCTTTACCCAACTCATCAGCATAGAGGGCAATGTTGCTTTTCCTCTTTGCTACCTTCCTCACAAAACCAAGCTGAAAACATATGGTAGAAAGACATCAGTAACTAGGACCATAGTAGAAAAATGCTGAATGCTATAATTTTTGTACGCAAAATAAAGAACTAAATGAAGTGCAAGAACATTTAATATATATATACAGATTTACTTGAATGAGAAGAGGTCCATCTGTATTGAAAGAAAGTACTGTACAATGTTTCTTGTGTCAGCACAGGTTATCATAGTCACATTAACACTCTTGATTAAACACAAAATCAGGGAAACGGTAAAGCTTGTTAGTACTGCAACAGGTCAATGCAAACAATGAAAATCAAAAGCGTGTTTATGGCAACATAATAGAAGGCATCAGGTATTAAGCTCATGCTGAGGATCAGAAGATGAAGCAGCATTTTTTTTTGTCAAACAGTAGGCGAGGAACCTACGGAGTATATATGCTTTATGAACAAGATTGGGCATTAGCACTTGGCAGAATTAAAAACACTCAGAAACGGATAAGCTTATAGATTTAATGGAGATATAGTTACATACGTACCCCAAGTCGTAGAATATAAATGTCCCTCAATACTGAAGGAAGAAGGTTCGGCCGTTGAACCTTTATGGCCACAAGAGCACCATCAACTGTACGTCCCTGATAAACCTAAAGTACAACAAACAAGAGTGCACTGAGCATAACAGAAATATTGAAAGAGATAGTACAGAAACATATAATAAGGCTTAATCAGAAACTACAAAGTATCTGTCTCTAATATTTCAAAAAGAAAAGGAAAAATTTTGCAAGATATGATTACCTGTCCAAAGGAAGCTGCAGCAACAGGCTCATCAGAAATGTAACTGAAAATGCGTGATACAGGGAGCTCAAATTCTCCCTCAATAATCTTCATTGCATCTTTTCTTGGGAAGGGAGGAACCTTTTCATGTAGCTCAGCGAGTGCCTATGGTTGGGGTGCGTGCCAGTTAATTTTGAGAAAGACTATGGAGACTGTTTAATGATCAGCAAAACACTTCTTAAGATGATGAAGATTGTTTAATGATCAGCAAAACACTTCGTAAGATGATGAAGCAATAATAAAAATGCAGAAATGTGATTGTATCCTGCAGTAATTTTACCTAACCTCAGAAATCTCCGAGCCTGTGATATCAGGCCTTGTTGAGAGGGACTGTCCAACTGCACACAGAAGACAAGCAAGTCAACATTAACCAGTGGCCACCACAATAGCTTAAAGCAATCGAACCTGGAAACCTGACCTTTAACAAAAGTAGGCCCAAGATCTAGAAATGTCTCTTTGAGAAGCTGGCCAACCATGTATTGCGAAGCATTGAAACCTTTGCTTCCAGTGCTATTACCGCTGTAGGTGGCATCTGTGATCAAGTTTGTTCTTTTAGAAATTTGCATCTTTACTGCAGCCGAGACAAATGCGGAGATTATCTACAGATACAGAAGCATGGCACACTGAACTATTAGATTTATCAGTTGAAGCTTAGCAAGTGCAAAGAGGAACAGTAATTACAGCTTTTACCTGAACTGTGCGAAATGCGAGAATATGAGGACGCGAGGTGAAGTAACGGGAGAGTAGCTCTGGATCGTAATGCTGGGGTAGAGGAGTGGTGAGAATGGCTACATAGTAGTTGATGTACAATTTGAGAGCTTCGATATCAGCCATCATCAGCTCCATACAAGACAACCCTAGCAAAAATCATAGAACAAGTTAATAATGCAATCGATGAAGCTTAAATGTTTAAGCAACAGCTAATCGGGCACAGCTTAGTGTGAGCAACCTGGAGGGTACGATGGGGGAGGAAATGCCGGAGGTTGAAGTGGCTGATGCTGCTGCTCTTGTTGCTGCTGCTTCTGCTGCTGCTGTTGCTGTCGCTGGAGTTTTGGTTTAGAAGGTTGCTGATGTTGAGGTTGATGCTTACCTTTGAGAAATCGCTGCTCGACTGCGTGCTTTGAGTAGCCGATATACAGCTTCAGGGCTTCGAAATCAGCCGTCATCAGCTCAAGGCATGATAATCCTACCAATTGGGAGAATCCCCATCAGCAACAGGAACAATGTGTGCGCAACGGAGCCCAATTGAGATGCTCCTCTGCCGCGCGGCGACAAACCTGGCTGGTAGGAGGGCGGTGGGAAGGATGGGGCTTGGCTAGGCGCCGCCTCCTCTTGCTGCTGCTGCTGCTGCTGTTCCGGAGGTTTAGGTTTAGATTTCGGCTGCTTCCGCCGCTGCTTCTTCTCGAGGAAGCGGAGCCAGAAGATGTCACGGAGAGGGGCGCCGGCTGCCGCCTGGAGGAACTCGCCGTCGCGGCGGAGCACTCCCATCACCTGGTCCAGCGCCCCTCCTCCTCCTCCTCTGCCCCCATTCCCGCCGCCCGGCTGCCGCCGCGGCTGGTGCGGCAATCTCGGCTTGTTCCCGCCCCACCACGACCGCTGCTGCGGCGGCGGCGACCGCTTGTCGTTACCGCTGCCGCAGCCCGTCATGGCGGCGCAGACGGGCAGCACGGCGGGCCGCACCAGCGCCGCCATGGCGTCGGCTCGGCTCCAGATTCCAGAAGCTTCTAGCAGCAGGAGAGCGCGAGCAGTAGTGGTCGTGGTGGTACAGCGAGCGAAAGCGTGAAGGAGAAGATGCCTGGCCACGCTCCGCACACGTCATCGCCGCATCACTCCGTCTCCACAAATCGCAAAAGAACAAACAAAGCCCATTCAGCTTCGCTTGTCATGAAGGCCCACGGCCCACCACTACAAATGGTTGGGCCGGACAAACTCCGTACTGACAGGCTCATAGTTCTACACATTTGGGCCATGTACAACCCACTATACTGTCTAAGGAAGGATGTTTATCAGTTAGTATCACTTCTCTTTGATAAAGCTCCAACTTCTAAATTTAACTTCAAGAGTTTGGTCTGGAGTGAAGTTGTAGAGCAGTTTAAGCCTAGCTCCACCTCTCTATTCATTTTATGAGTGCTCCACCCAACTCCACTCCTATTTTAGGTGGAGCTAAAATTGTTTGGCTAGACTCCAGCCATGCCAAACAGTCCCTAAGAATAACGGAACAAGGTCATACAAAATGCAGAGGAATTCTTAATCCATCTTGAGCAACATTTCAAACACATATATTATCTGACTGGACAAGAAGAAAAAAACATTCATGTGCACGAAATGTAGGGATATTATCACAACGGTAGGAGCAATTGTTGCATTCAGGATTACAGATACAACTAGAAAAAGTGAAGAAAAAAGCTGAGTTAACACACCCTTGGCTTACATAGTCTATACACATCAAGCATACACACATGACTGCATGAGGTGATGCTTTGTCAGGCTCCTAGGTACGTAGGAAGGAAGCTTCCATGGACTGCAAGATACTCGCTGTGTCGAACCTGAAGTTTCGGAAGCTTTTACCTGGGCGGCTGTCAAGAGTTTGTGGGTCAGATCCTGCTCTAGTAATAACAGGGTTCTCAACAGGCACCGCTCCAGTTGAGGAATTCTTCGCTTTCCACACAGTACCTGTCAAATGATGTGCTACATAGATGTTATCACAATTATATAGGCAAACAGTATATGTTGCACCAGAGGTTGAGGTTCACCAATTTTATCACAAATACATACTAGGAGTACATCGCACCAGGTTCACCAATGGTACTCCACACACTGTACTAAAAGTTGATCATGACTATGCCAGGATCAGAAATTCTTTAATTATGTACTGGCTAATATTTTACCCAGTTGAGAAATAATTTTGCAGATTGACTTAGAAAACAACATTTGCTAAATTTGAAGCAACGCTGTTAAAATTAATTGGTAAATAATTTAACATTTTTTAGGTCCTAATATAAGTGGGTAAAGTAGGGATCAGAAGAAACCTCTAGCGGATGTATCTGATTTCTGATACTGTGGGGAACGATGTGTGGCTATCCAAGCTTTTAGACCCCTGGATAAGAAGTAAAATAGTAAGGAATTAAACAATATAGAAACGAATTCACATCCAAGAAATGTAGATGAAGAATGAGAAGCCAAACGTGTAATATTTTAGAAGCCAACATGCTCATGATGCTTGTCTAGTTGTCTGCCCCAAGAAAAAGATTAAACTGGGTCAAAAAGGTACTGACTGCAAAAATGGTGCGACCATATAGAGCTTCAACCCATTCACTCCACGAGATATTGCGTCATCACCAGCAGGAAGGAGTTCATCAATTTTGTGCCATGAGATCTCCTGTCAATTTCACAGAGGACCAAAACTCAGCAATGTCTATTTAACTCTTTTTAACCGAGAGGTTCAAAACTCAAAAGAAAGCAAAAGCAATCAATTGAAGCAACAACAACTTCAGTCTTCAAGTACACACAAAGTTGTAAAAACAAGACAGCTAACATTGCAAACGATTCATACACCAGCATAGAAAGATAAAGTACCTCAGTCAGCAAGCAAAATATGTGGCTGCAAACCATACGAATAAGAATATGTACAGGCATGCCAGTTAAGTAACAATAAAGTGATTACAGAGTGCTCCAAACCTAACCTCTTCTCAACTGGGTTGAAATCGCTAGATCATTATGATTAGTTTTTTTATCTATAGAACAGACTGTAAGGTATTCCTTGCTATAAGCTAAGCAGACACTTAGGATTGTGGCCATTAATCAAACAATCAAGTCATATTGTATCATTTCAATCATGTCATGTCCAAAATGTTCTAAATCGAGTAAAACAGCAAAAGAATTCATTTTTATAAGTAGAAATATGATAAAAACATTGAACATTCGCTTACACTGATCTCCTTCTTAGTTTGAGGCGCAAAGACTGTATCCCCCTTAACACCAGTTATAATATAAAGACGGACTCTTTGCTGCCAGATTGAAACTTCAATATAATCTTCCAATTTTAAAAGCCTCGAAACATCACACCCAGTTTCCTCTAGAACCTGCATTGTTATGTAAATAAATGTCACTTACATAGACTAGTAATGCAATAAGCATAGGGAAGTGCAAATGGAAAATAGTTCACGAAAGCTAAGACATGATCACTGCATGTCTTCAAAAAAAATTATGCACAGGACCAGTTGACAATATTTAGCTAACGAATGCTAAGTTTTTTTTTCCTTTTTAAAACATGAGATAGGCAATGTAATTCATTTTTAGAGAAGAAACAACAAATGGTCTATGCAATGGATTAAAATGCAAACACTAACTGAAACAGTAAGTGTTGGAGCATGGTAGAATATCTAAAACTTTGATATTTGAATTGTAAAAAAAAAAGCATTTTGATGATATAGAAAAATGTAAAACGATTGTTCAGTGACATATACAAATTCCTATCCTTTATAAGTCCAATTTACTTGATGAAACTGCAAAGCACAACATCGATTCAGCCCAGAAGCTTACTTCTCTAACAGCACATGTATGATCTTCTTCATCTTTACTCCTCTTTCCACGAGGAAAGCTCCAGCTGGCGCTAGACTTCCATCCCTTCACAAGCAAGCACTGCACAGAAGGAGAAAAGGTGAATGAAACTTGGTATGTGAGTATGTGACAAAGTGAAAAATAATGTGTGAATTGAGGTCTACAAGGGTTAAAGATCCAAAGTTGTATTTTTTATTTGTGCCTAGTGCGTTGCAGTATAGAGCTTGAAACTATACGCATTGAAGCGACTATATAATAAACCATCTACAAGGTATTTGCAGTAACAGACAAAATAACAGAATTACTTTAGCATTGTTTCCAAGCTGCCACACCCACACATTGTGCAATCTAGCAGCTACCCAGCTAAACTTAATCTAGGTAGAAAGTAATATGGTACAGGGTGATCGGGTAGGGTTGTAGTTACCTTCTCGTAGGTGTCATCGAGGATGATGGCGCCGCAGACAGGGACGCGGAACTTATAATGAGTGAAATCCTTGTAAATGTCATCAAGGTGCGCGCGGTAGGGCCTGAGAGCAGCACAGCTATTGAACACTGCAACACATACACCACCACAATCAATCACAACGGTGTCAGCGATCAAACCAACGGTGGAAGAGCCACGATGAATCCAAGGTGGAGTTAGACGGGAGCTTACTGAGCGTGGTGAAGTCCTTGAAGGAGAGCGACTTGAGGGAAGGATTGTGCTCGACGGAGTTGTCCTCGTAGAACCAGTGTGCCTGCTCCAGCAAGAACAGGATCCGCTCGAACGACTCCAAATCCTCCTTGGGCACGTTGAGCACGAAGCGGCTGCGATTTCCCATTACCCACCGGCGATTCGATTTGATTCGGTTCGATTCAGTTTTTTCGGGGGTTTGATCTGAGCAAAAGCCGAGAAGAAACTCGCGAGATGGGATCGAGGGTTTGGGAGGGCTACCTGCAGAGATCGTCGAGAAGCTCCTGCGGCGGCAGCTGCCCCCTCGACGACGACCGGTTGAGCCCCCCGCCGCCCGCCATCGCCATCCACCGCCGCCGCGCCCTCTCCGCTCCCACCCCTCTCTCTCTCGCTCGCTCGCCTCCGGAATCCACTGCCTTTGTTAGTTGTTGCTCAGTTCACAAGGCGTACTTTAGTTTTACGTAAATTCGTTTCGAAGACGGAAAGGTGGGCCGTGGGGCTACACGGTTAATTATGCTGTCTATGAACTAAGGCGTAGTTTAATGTTACGTAAACTCGTTTGGAAGGCGGAAAGAGTGGGCAAAACAGTAGATTAAAAATCGGAGGAGAGAGACAGCGAAGGAGCGGAGGAGCCGAGGCGGGGGACGGAGGACGGAGGAGGCCATGATGCCGCCGGCGATAAGCTTGGCTCGCTCTCCGTCGTCGTCCGTCTCCGCTTCTCCTCTCTACCCGGTCCACCGATCCGCCGCCGTCGCCGTCGCCGTCGCCGTCCGGCACCACCATCACCGCCTGTCCCTCCCGGCCAAACCCGCTGCAGGTCTATCTACCGCTCCAATTTCTTGGCATTGATAAGTAATTGAGGTTGTAATCGTAATCCTCTTTACAATTGGGTATTGGATTATCCGGGAAAGATTAATTTCACACCACGCAATCGATATGGTTCTTCCAATTCTGGATGGGATGGGAGAGTGTCGTTTAGCAAATCGACTGAATTAGTATTTGGTGAATACCTTGCTCCAATTAGGGCATTTGGCTTGAAGTGCTGTCATTAGAAAGGATACCATGCTACCTCAAAATGAATATAACACGATAATTTGAACTTACTACTCTGAACATTCGGTGTTCTATATATAGGTCTTGTATGAACTAACTGTAATATCTGGGTTTATTTCACCTAGTAGGCATGTGCCCATGATAGTTTCAACTTTGTTTACAGGAGTTTGCTGTGCCAGCCCGGCGGTTGAATTGTTGCCATCTTTGAGCCCCGACATCCTGGTTCGAGATGCGCGGCTAGAGGATTGCTGGGAAGTAGCTGATACTCATTGCAGCTCTTTCTTTCCAGATTACACTTTCCCGTTGGACCTTGTTCTACGCATTGATCGTTACATTGCCCTCCTATCCGGTTTTTCGGTTCCACCTGGCTGCATGAGAACTTGCCTTGTCGCCGTTAACGCTAATTCGCTTAGTAGAAGTATCAGCATTGAATGTGGAGATTTAAGAGATGCTGACTTTCAAGAAAAACACGGTCTCAGTAAGGCCTCCATAGCTGGCATTCTTACAGTAGACACGGTGGCAGACTATCTTCCTAGAAGAGGGCCTCTCAAGCAGAGAAGGTATACCTTTATTTGCTTCAAACACCTTATAAGATTGCTAACACATATACACAAATGCAACTGCAAGATATAAATGGTTTGCTTATTCCTTGCAACTTAAATGCATTCACTCACTTTGCCAAAGCTTGTTTACCATATCCATTCTACTTATGGTGTTGTTTCCTTTTTGTCCTGACATTGATGTTCCATTTTTTTTCGTATCCCTCAACCAAGTAATTATCCATTACATTTGAAGGTTACTTTTATTGGCTTGGAATTTCTAACAGTTCATACCAAACTACAAAATTGATAATTTGTTGTAATGCCTTTCCATCTCTGAAGGACACGTGCTAGTCAATAACAGATTAACAGGTCATACAAAAAAAACTTTCTAGTCAATAACTTAAATTTATTGTGCAATTGGAGCCTTGAAGACTACACTTGACTATGCAACGCCATAAAAGCAATAATATATTATTTTATACTAATTGCATAAATGGGGTAACACCTGAGTTTCCCATTTTTCAATTCATATACATTTTGCATAATATGAGGTCCATGCAAAACTCAAATGCCAAATATGCTTCGTCTTAACTACTTGTGACTAGAACAGTGATAAATTATGATATGATTTCTTCCCATAAAATATGGAGAGAGTATTTAAGCAGACAAAAGTAATGGTTCCCTTCTCTCATAATAGACAAGTGTTTCTTGCATGATATAATTACTAAAGGAAAGTGTTTCTCTTTACCATTGGAGTCAGGAATAGAATTTCTGAACTATGCCACTTAAGCCTTGTTGCACTTACATTTCATTGGAATTTTTGAAATACAGAAAGAACTATTAAATTAAAAAGAGTGAAACTCCACTAGCAGCATGTATTCTAAATCTGCATAGGACCCATCAACTCAATCTTCATAAACCTCTTTCTTGCAACAAATTTCCTATCTGTGACATGTTAATTTTCTCCAAAGCTTTGCACATAGCAGTATCATCTTTTCGGTTTTCACCATCCTCAGTCTTTTGATCCCTGGTGCCAAGATGTAATATAAGTCTCAAGGACAATTGGTTTGGATCAATCTAAACTAAGAGAACTACAATCTTGGGTGTAATACATAAAATTTGTGCTCCATTTTTTGCTCCAAGAATGCATAGTTAATTTAGACGTAGGTTCTAATTTATCCTCATCGCATTGAATTTTACCATCACATGTTTTTCCTATAAACTGTTTATCCTTTTTGTAACTATGATGGTCCATGTCATTCTCACCTTGTAAGTTTCTAAAGAAAAAAGCTGATGCTTCGACATGAGTTGTTTCAGCTCCCATTTATGGTTATGACTTATATGTGCCCCCATACTCTTTTCTGTTTGCCGTCCTTCCTTTTTGTTCTTTGACTAAGATCCAAAGGGAGATACAGTTATCTACAGCTAGACAAACACAACGTCATGTGCGCTCTCTTTTCCTGTATTGACTGCACCGTGGCCACCAACATTTGTTGCCTTGGAATTTATTTGGATATGTCTCTTTCTTTCCTTGGGTGACTCTCACCTAGCTTTACTTGTACAAGATGAAAGAACTGTGTGAAACAAGAGGGCTCAGCCTACCTACAGAATTTTGAAGAAAATGCAATAAATATCATGAATTTCTTGTTCTTTGTTGACTATTTCAAGAAAATCTTTGTAAACAGTGAGAAAATTTGAATTTCAACTTGATTAGAATCATAGAGGAAAAACATGTGTATTATTACCCTTTTTATATTTTTGGAGAAATACATTTAAATGCAGTGCAACTTACCTGGGTTAAGATGAACATCCAGTTCAATCAACGAAGTCTATCATAGTTAGGGATTAAACCGTCTTGTTGAATTAGGATAGAACATGCATTGTATTTGTTCCGCAGCCTTTATTTTTTTTGCCGGGTCGGCCGAAGGAATGGCTGACCAAATTGGGAGAACACAATTTACAAACATACAAGGGTACATCTATAGGAAGTTGTCGAACATGTTGTGAGGCAAAACCTCACCCCACAAGAAAGGGAAAATAAAAAGCCCTAAGGCTGAAAAACAGTTCTACTTCCAGATGATTATTTCCTCTTTGATCAATATCCTCAACCAACTGAGCAGGGTTTTTGTTTCTTTGTTCAAATACTCTTGCGTTTCTTTCCTTCCAAATTAGCCAACAGATCATCATGAAAACACTATCAAAGGTCACCCTGTGCCACAGCCTTTAATCTCACCAAATGTAAAATGTCATATATAAGATAGCATAAAAGGATATTCTCTGAGTTCGTTTCTTGCTGCAGTTTTCTAATATGTATTGCACTGCATTATAGAGCATGGCACCTCTTCTGACATCCATCTCAACACCTGCCACAACCTCTTCTAACACCTGCTGCAGTCTAAATGAAGCTGCAGCACTGTAGCATGTACGGAATAAGTTTTTTATTTTGGTTGGATACAAATTCAACAAAAACATTGGTTGTGCTATTCTTTTGCACTGATGAAATGCTCAGATATGCGAAGCCTTGTTTTCATTTGCCTCACTCTGTAAAAGCTGTAGAAGATTGTCCATTATTATATTTTTGGGGGGTTAATATAACATGAACTAGTACTTTGCCGCCTGACATCATCCGGATTTGTTTGAAACATGCAGAACAGGTATTGCATATATAGCAAATGTTGCAGTCCGGAAGGAAGAACGTCGTAAAGGAATCGCTAAAATGCTTGTTGCAGAAGCAGAGGAGCGAGCAAAGAGTTGGGGTTGCCGATCCATGGCATTGCATTGTGATGTAAACAACATTGCTGCGCTGCATCTGTACAAAAATTTAGGATACAAATGCATCCGTGTACCAGAAGATGCTAAGTGGCCAGAACCTAAGATAGCAAAAGGAGTGCGATACAACTTTATGATGAAGCTAGTACCCAAGATGTAGAGTGTATATGATCAGAACAGAGAAACTGAGACACAGGTTCACACTTGAAGCTATTACCCAAGATTTGAAGTGTATACGATCAGAGTAGAGCAATTGAAACATGTAGATACTACAGTGATGCCCGAGTCATTCACTTCACATGTATAGTAGCTGTATAGTGGAGACTGGACAGTACATTGTATGGCATATAACTGCTACGTATTGTTTCGAAGTGGTAACCATGACATCATTCCTTGACTCAGAGCTCCTGACAAGTAGCCTGAAGAAGGAAAGAAACCATACAGCTTCCATTATTCATTGTTGTTCTAAATATATGATATCCCCTTTTTTCCCCTTGGTGGAGCACATTCAGTTATGTTCTGTATCAATCTTATGACTAGTGTGCCTGAAGATATCAGATATTCAGAAGGAAGTGCTGTGGTTTCATTGTGCCGGTTCATGTTTCCACTGGTCTGTGTCATGGATCTGCACTGTAAAAGTGGTACATGTATTTACTGTCATTTTTCTGATGAACTCTTCTAGCTTAATTTGGAGGTTGAAATTTCAGCATGCATTTATGCTCTTATGTTTCCTTATCAACACCTTCATTAATTGCTGATACAGCTACAACAACAATGCTTGTATACTAAACAATGGCACCCTGAGACTGTTTGTGTGTTAACAAGAGGGGGTGGTAGTGTGGGCTGTGGCCTTTATGATGTTTGGCACCAACCTGGTTACCCCCTTTTCTGAACTGTATGGTTGTTGGATCATTGCTGATAATTGTTTCTTTGGTTGAGCCTGCTGTGCTTATCTCATTGAGGAAATTGAAAAAAAAAATGCTGTTGTTGAGTGGGTGGTGTGGGGTGAGGACTGGGAGATAGTTGGATTGGATGGAAGCTGAAGAACATGTCACATGGGATGCATATGCATATGCATGTAGAGCCCTCATCATCCTCCACACCACACCAATAAGGCAGATGGATGGATAGATCTGTTCATAATGCATGTGACTCAACGAATTTTAACATCATTTATCTCCCTTTAGGACCCAGAATTATGCCCTGCACAAACACACACATTGCACCATTAAGATTCAGATCGGCCATAATTATTTTTGTAACAGGAAAAAGGAATACTTGCACATGGACAGTGGCTCATTGAAATTTTTTTGACCGCTGATACTGTGTCAAGTGTGAAAAACTGTTAACAGCTTTTCCAATTGGAGACTGGAGAGTAGCCTCTAATACTGATGTTCTGATTGGTTGATCTGTGTTTTAGGCGTGAAAAATGTTTCAAAATTCGAAAGATCTCACCTTTGTCAAATCTGTTCAATTTTAGGAGTATCTTCTCATGTTATTGCACATTAGCATGAGATGTAGACACATAGAGTTGTTAATTTGCCTGTTCAAAGCATTGTTTACTGGGATCCACTTGGTTGTGGTATTTAGTTTACGATTTGTTAACGAATAAATTAGCAATTTTCAATAATGTGGTTGGGTAGGGCAGTTTGACCGGGACCATTTTGACATCTCAGCTTTGGTGGGAATCCCGAGGCAAGGTCGAATCCTAGTCTAGTCTGTCAGTGTAGAAGAAAGAAGAGGGCTGGCTCACCGGCGATCGCCGGTGCCGGAGACCGGCTGCAGCCGGTGGAGTCGCCGTGTCGGTGGCCGACGGCCGCATCGGTGCCCGGAACATAGGTATCACCAACACCTGATGAGCTGTTTGCTGCTGCTGCTACTGCAGAAATAATTTGATTTATTCAGTATAGTTTTGTGACTTTGTGTAGTATATACTCCTCCCTGTCTGCCATACCCCATATCACCGACAACTCCATCCTCACACTTTCCCATATGGCCTCCATAATTTTTAACAAAAAATAAAGAATTATAAAACCTAGTAAATTAATTTATATCATGTTGAAAATACTACACTCTGGTAGAAATTAATTAAATCATGTTCATAAAAATTTACGTTGCTGCGAAGAAATTTATATGAAACCAAGTTAATCTTATGCGACGAATAAGACATTGTAAATTGTTGCTATGGACAAGGAGATGAAGAAAAAGAAAAGGGAAATAGCAATGCAAAGAAGGTATTTGGACTAGATAAAAAGAGGAAGATGTTCACTCCCTAACTAACAATGCAAACTGTATAGAGAAATCCCAACAATAATATGGGAGAGCTACATATTAGTATAATATATCGTTACATATATTCTTCTATGAAAAGCTTGTTGCAAATGCTGCTTAGTGGCTCCCCTAACTAAATTTTATGTGCTATTTGGTCCAATACCAGTGATTGTTTCTGATTTTTTTTCTTCTTTTATAAATTGCTTTTTCTCGATCATATGTGCAGTGATACATACTTTGAAGTTCTCCTTTCTTTTTTAGGAGAAGAAAAGTAGTACGGTGTGACCGATGTTGTCTTATTTTTCTTTCCATTTTCCAAAGTGATAAAATGGACATAAAGACTAGAGATTCCCCACTTGCAAAAAAAATAAAAATGAATAATTCAGATTCTCCACATCTTTGCACGCTCATAAACTATAAATTAGTTAGTCATCACTTGGTCTAGAATACGGAGCTTAGTCTTTGGCGCACATGCGACCAACGTGATCCCATGTTTAATTTCCTTTAATTTTTTTCCTCTTTTCATTTCCCTTTTACTTTACGTTTTTTTTTAAACTAAACCATTTGTTTGATGGTTGAGCATGCAATTCCAGCATCCCATTGACAAATCCCATCACCTAATTATGCAGCTGCTAAAACAGTATAATTACTATTATATAATTGCCATAATAATGATGCAACGACGTATCTTAGAAGCAAGATTACCAGCACGGCAAAACACTATAGTACTACCTGCAAAAAAAATAATGAAAAGGGCCTCACATTACACACGTATCCATCAAAACATGTAAGTAGAGGTTAGCTTCCAAATCAATTAATTTCTGTATATATGTACCCAAAATAATTACATTGGATTGTGACATGAAACTAGTAATTAATGTACTCCATCTTCGAGCGTGTATACATACATTGGTACACGAAGTAGGTGATTAAGAAGTTGCAACGGCAGTAGTGACGACTAAACAAACACTGAAATCTGCAAAGCAAAATGCAAGTCATTTTTTTTGTCGTGGTACCCATCCTACGTGGCGATGGCTACAGCTTGTCAGCTTGTGCCAGCTGGCCGCAAGAAGCTGGCCAGTGGCACGTCGGATTCAGGAGGCGTCGCCAGGTCAGTATTACACGACAGCTCACAGGTCACAAAAGAGCATAGTACTGTACTCCTAATTAAACTAAGCAGCAAGATTGCATTGCTAGCTTGCTTTTCTCCCATGTACATTGTACCAATACAAAACAATATAAAAAAGTATATTAGAATATAAAATTAAAACAAAGTGAAAAATGAATATTATACATGTATGTACGTGCTCTTATAGTATATTAATTAAAAAATTATTGGCAGAATTCATCTAGTTTATGCATGCCTCCTTTTGAATGGAGTAATTTATAGAATTTTTTTTTAGAATTGAAATGATTCATTTGAAATTTCTGTAAAATTCCAGGGAGTCTTTATTCTTGATAATCTCACACTATCCAACCTTAGTACGCAAAAGGGTGTAACATGTGCCGTACTAAGTTGGTTCAGCTTAGCCGTCGAAATGGAGGAATGTATATGCTACTATCCAAAAGCTGTACCTAATATAGCCATGACAATTGGCTGAGTTCGACCAGTTGTAAATTGATATGATTAGCTTGAAAATTTTATCAATTCACCGTGTTAGCGTCCAAGTCTCTGCACCTAACCTATACCAATATTCCACCGTCGTGAAAGCGATGCACTGATGGCTATATCTAGCTCCATGCCTCCATATGCCTCCGTCTCCAAACACATTGCACCATTGATTTTATTATTATTATTATTGCTAATCGTCACTTAGATAGATCGCACATTGCAGTTCATAGGTCAACCGTTGTGTCCGCTGATGTAAGAAAATGTACACTTAAGTAATCAGGGCTTCTCAATCAATCACTTGCCATAACAATCAATTTGGCATTCTTATGTTTCAAGTTAATTAGTATGTTTTGTTTCTAAACTGTTTGATCAGGGTGGTGTACTGAACTGTGATCAGGGTGTATTATTATTATTATTATTATTATTATTATTATTATTATTATTATTATTATTATTATTGTTGTTGTTGTTGTTGTTGTTGTTGTTGTTGTTGTTGTTGTTGTTGTTGTTGTTGTTGTTGTTGTTATTATTATTGCTGCTAATTGTCACATGGATAGATCGCACATTGCAGTTCATAGGTCAACCGTTCTGTTTGCTGATGAAATAAGTACACATAAGTAATCAGGGTTTCAATTAATCACTTTTCACAAACAATCAATTCTTGGCATTCTTATGTTTCAAGTTACTCTAATGAGTATGTTTTGTTCCTAAACTGTTGATCAGGGTGGTGTACTGAACACTGTGATCAGTGGACTGAAAATTCCCAGCTAGTATAAAACAAATAGGTATTATTATATGGTGGCCCATAGAAACTGAAATAATCATATGTTGAGAGACACAGAAAGGGGTGATGTACTGTGTACAGGAACGGTGATGTGCATATGGGTAGCCCATCACCTGATCAATCGATGATCGTGAACGCTGCGAGTACAGTGTGCTTTCAAGGAATTCTTCTGCGTCTCTCTCTCTCTCTCTCTCTCTCTCTCTATCTCTCTCTCTCTGTCCTTTTTTCTTTGTTTCCTTCCTAGCAAGCCAATGCTCCTCCAACACTAGCTCTGCTGCCACTGTCGTGTGGGCCCACCCCAGCATGTATGGAGAATATGATAGTTCCACCTGTCGTTCACTTTGTGTCAATGTACTCATGTCGATTGTGCTAGTCGAAGATCTGGAAAAAGGAGTTGACATTTGCTTGCTCATGTTGCTGCGCTCAATGCGCAGCAAAAGTCTGAATGTCTGATCCTACAAGGAGATAGATGCAGAGGAATTTCTTCCTGGCTACTGCAATGGTCTCTATTGGTACCATAAATCGATTCAAACCGTTTATTATTTTTTCTAATCTAATGAATCACCACTATCTTTAGTTACTAGTAGTAAAATATTTTTTACCAACAGTAGAACTCATAAATTAGCGAGTAAGATCACTTGTATTGGATATCAGTAGAAATCAATATAAATATACTCATGTTGTAAACCGTCCATCTTTTCTAATCTAAGTAGGTCACTGCTTTTTTTGAGAGAAAAATAGGTCACCGCTAGTACCACATTAGCTACTGATAGTAGAATATTTTCTTTAGTAGCATCAGTAAAACTCATTAATTAACAGTTGGGATCATTTCTATTGGTTATAATACTGATGATAGAATAATATTAGTAGAAACCACCTTAAATATACTCTTGTTGTATAGGTCGCGTACTAGCTTGTGGCTAGATTAGATACTACATCCATTCTTTATGTATAACATTATTGTCTTTTCGTATAAAATAAATAACAATAAAATAAAACACGTGATAATAAAATAAATGATATTTATATAGGTATTTTTAATAAGATGAATGGTTAAACATCACGTTAAAAGTTAATAGCGTCAAACATCAAAAGATGGAGGAAAGACTTATGAACAGGGAATGTACTGGTAGTAGTAGCTTGGCTACATGCTGTCAAATTGGGAACTGCTCATTGATGAACAGACCGGGATGTTGTAGGACCTGATCAGTATGAAACTGATGTCAGGTCAGCTGGTTGGATCGGTTCATCATGGTTCAGAAAAGGTCGGTTTATCGTCAGATTGCTATACCTACATCCAGAGCTGAATTGGAAAGTAAACAGTATGTTCTGAAGATGAAATTTGTTAACCAACTTTGGAGGTGGTAGAAAATTTCAGTACGAAACGCGTATACTGTTTTAGTACTCGTAGCTAGCAGCATCGTGGCAACAGATGTACATCAGATTGATGAGGAGGAAGCGGAACCTCGTGTGTCGACTTCAAAACCCATCTGAAATCGACCCACTGTTGTTGTTCGTTCTGTTCAGAATCCAAACAGACACCGACGCGTGAACTCATGCGTGATCCCCGCGCTGAATTGCCCGCCCCCCCCCCCCCCCCTTCCCCCCTCTGCCGTCTGATCGCGCCCATCGGATTCGGAATCGACGGCGTACAGCCCAGGGGATCATGACTCACATGGGTTGGGGGGGGGGGGGGGGTCACGTGCCGCCGACCACGCTGCGCGTGAGCTGTCCCCGTTGCGTTGCTCGCCTCCTCCTCTTATACTATTCTGCTTCGTCGTCGCTGCGTGCCGCCGCACCACTCGCTCGCTCGCTCTTGCGGTGGGACCCAGCTGCAGCGAGAGAACAAACAGGTTGATTAGATTGTAGTACTACCTCTTTCATGTTTACAAGTCGTTTTGATTTTTTTCGTACAGGTTGATTAGATTGTAGTACTACCTCTTTCATATTTACAAGTCGTTTTGATCTTTTTCGTAATTAAATTTCTTCAGGTTTATAGAAAAATATAAAAATATTTGCAACACAAAATAAATATATTATAAAAATATATTCAATGTTAGATATAATGAAACTAATTTAATATTTTATATGTTGCTAATTTTTTTATAAACTTAATCAAATTTAATAAAGTTTAACTAGAAAAAATTAAACGATTTATATATAAAACGGAGGGAGTAGTATTATTAAGATACCATCACTCCAATGGATGAGCATTGGATACAACTAGTAGCATAGAGATTATACTACTACTGGTGCTGAACAAAATAAAGTAGGTGATCATCCCAAACTAGAGCTAGTAGTAGTGTACTGTATTCTGTACTGAGAAAACCGGAAAGGGGCATCATCATCATCATCCATGACCATGAGGGGTAACATGCAGCTAACAGCGTTGGTAAAAAAAAGAGCTTAAAAAGTAAAGTGGCCTTGTACTTGCATCCACGTTCTGCAATGCTCTCAATTTGCTCTCCTCTACTACTCTCCAGCACTCTTCCTCTCCAGGCAACAAGCTGCCCGTTTCGGGCGTTGCCATCTCGCAATTTCCTTTTTTTTTTAATCCTGTTTCTGTACATGGGCTAGCCTGCATGCATCGATGCATGATCTCCACTTGCACTTCGCTGTACGCGTTACGCAACGATGCAGTAGTAGGTTAGTGTTTGGTTCTGCCGGCCACACTTTAGTACAGTTTGTTATATCTAAGGTTAGACATGTTTGATCATATTGGTAGTAATTTGTTTGTAAACACGATTATGATAAGATTTTTTTGTCAACAAACTTATTCCCTGCACATCATTGATTTAGAAATGTGTGACAAAATCCCCTTAAATTTGTTAAGGTGTGATCAAGAATTTGATCATCTTAATTTAGATAAATGTGATAATATTTATCGATAAATGGTGGAACCCATCCGTAGTACAGCTGTAGACCAGCCACACCTTCCATTTCATTCTCTCTGTCCTACAAGGGCAAGGGCATTGGTCGTCGCATCTGGTTTGGGAAACAGTTCCCGGATCAGCTGCCCCTTGCCTGTTCCATTCATCATCTACAAAATCAACGGCCGGATTTAATCCAACATGTTGACTCTCTGTTTTTTTTTTCTCCTTTCATTCACGGCACATCTCGGTATATTAGTTTGTTCAGTCAAATCAAATCGTATAAAAAAAACGAATGAAACATACACTACTACTTCTAAAATAAAAGGAGAAAACTATGCAGTTAAGTTTGACAAAGCACGATCCACATGACGTGCCTGCATCGACCACATTTTTTTTTTGAGAGCTGATCACGAATTCACGCAGAGTTGGTTACCTCACTCACAGGTAGGAAGCTACGACGCGCGTATTACCACTTCAACATTTGGCACGAGACAAGTAGATGAAGAAAAATAACAACATTTTGACAGAGTACAACTCGGAAGGCAATGCAGAGGAACCAGTCCTTTTCTCAACGCTAGCTGCTGGTAAAAGTACTAAATTTTAAACGAATAAAACCACTCCAAGATAATTACAGAGTCAATGCAAGCTAGTTAACCCCCTGTGTTTATTTACCTCTGCATTATTTTTCCCATGCGTCAGTTAGTCAAGGCAATGAATCTCCAATCCAGCTCCGGTCAAAGCGACAATTAGCTTACACTACTATAATATACTATACTATACTAGAATGTATAACTGGTAGTTGGAGTAGTGGCACTACCACTACGACGAGGACTGTGTGTTGGTAGTGCATAATAGAGGGCAAGCACATGACATGATTAACACCTTAATCTGAATTTGGACTGTATCAATGTTGTACGTGCATGCGCTGACCAGGGACAGCAATATGGACACGGTGGTGATCCAAGAATGCATCAGCCAATACTTCCTCCGTTATCAAATATAAGTATTTTTAGAAATTAAATTTTGTAATACACAACATAAACATTTCTAAGGAACTGATTTCCAAGCATCTTTAGATAATCAGATGCTTACAAGGAAAAACTAAGTAATTCAAAATTCGAATTTTAACCGGCTGAAAGGAGATCTGTCTTTTATTCTTAATCTTTGCTAGATAACTTATAAATGCTTATATTTAGGAATCAATGGAGAACTAAGCTAGTAGGAGTACTCCGTAGAATACAAGCATCCATGCAAACGCAGAGATAGCAGGTGAAGCTAGCAGGCAGCTAGCCAGCGACCGGGCAACCAACCAACACGATGCCAGGGTGATCGAGCTTGCAAGCCACATGCTAGCTCATCTCATCTCATCTCGCAGCTATAATAATTCTCTTCGGAATAATTTACTTAAATTTCTAGCTATAATTCTACCATCTTATTAATCAATTGTCTAGTTTAATTAAATCAGGAGCCATCCATTCATCCATCAGTGTCAAACTGATTAGTACCACTACTACTCCAGTATATGTTGTTACCTCTCTTGCCACTGGGGTTTGATCCATCAGCTCCCTTTCTTCTTTTTTTTATTATGCCCTCGATTTGTTTATGTCGGTTCATTATCAAATTGCGCAATTGGGGGTGATCCAACCATAAATTTGGGCTGGTTTGTCTTTTAACTCCGGCCATGTGCGTGCATGCTTTGTCTGAATCTTCCTTACGTTTCATGATCCACCTTATAGTACTAATCTACAGTGTTTGTGATTAATTAACCTGTGCAGTGAAACTAGAGAAAATTCCAAGCAGTTAGCCTGTCGCTTATCTCACTAACAGGCGATCAAGTGAGTTAATTATCACAAGGATACACAAGCATACTATATGATTATTAATCCTGATGAATTGTTATCACTACTACTTTGTCCTGCCCATTAGTCACAAGGGTACAGTAAGTAAGAGCAGGCCATGATACTAGCAACTAATGTACATGTTACTAGCTGATATAATCCCATGTTACTCCCGGATCATCCAGATAAACTCTCCTCTTGGTCTTAACCGGCCGGTGGTTGGATGGATCGACCCTTGGTACGTACGCACATTGACACATGGCTCGATTGATCGGTGGATTTCATTTCAATTCAATTCATTAATCAGTTAGCTACCCCATTTCTACCAGAATGCAGCTTTTACTTGCAAGAAGGGAGAAGGGAGAAGGGAGAATCTGAATTCCAGTGGTCCGTCAGCATCGGTCACGGTTGATTAAAAACCAAGTGATTCTACGGCAGAGATAAACTAGATAGTGCCAGTTTAATTACTGGCAGAATTTGAATGATTGGTGCCCTGCCTGCAGTAGTAGTACTAGTAGGAGTAACTTTATTTGTCTGACAGCACAAAGGGGCATGTTGAGCATGCAGCAATCATAATCCGCTCCCCCTAGGGATCGATGCAGGGGACTTGAATATCCCATAATTGTCAGAGATCGTGTTCTTCTTGTCGCTTCTTCCCACTGATTATTACAGTACTCTACTCTCTACTTGCAACAAGCAGCATCATGCTGTTGCTGCTACGGCTAATGCCAATCTACCTGGCCAACTACTAGTAGCAGTAACAAATACAAGTCTGATTTTCTCTGTGAGTTCTGAATGGCAAAAAAAAAAAAAAGACAGGGTGCTTTGCCAGTGAGAAATTGTACGTAGTACTGGAACCACTAGTACGTGTTGTTCGATTGTTGCTAATACGCACAGCTAACTAACCACCAAACGAGTGGTTAAACGACGACTCGTGATATATATCATGCACTAGCTAGATGAGTACTCGATCAGATGGTCCTCTTCTCCGTAGGATGGCTGGCTGGCTCGCCTTGCAACAAACCATAATTAATCCCTGTCTGCCCGGAACGCATGCACACGCAGGTGTTGGAGCTAGCCACCGAGACAGCATGCATGCGTACACAGTCGTCTTGGCACTGGTACTACTACCACCAACAGTGTACTGGATCGATCCAACGTATCAGTATTCCACACTTAATTCCATTCCATGAACAATAATCATGCAATCATATGTTCAACAGAAGAGAAGAGGAAGAAATTACGAAAATGAGGCCAGAAATGCTACAGCAATTGTTGCTTGCTGGAGATTGCAAGAGTGAGTGAGTGAGTGATCCGACACCAACAAATTGAAGCCGTACCTAGTTAGCCACCGCCATCAAGCGATCGAGCTGAATCTGGTCGAGCTGAGAGAACAGCAGCAGCCACTGATCGAATTGCTGGGCCGATTGATTTGACAACGTATACGGGTTTGGTGACGACTCGATCAACTGTTCAGTCTCGACCTCTACTTGCCTACTACTCCTTCCATTTTATATTATAGATCATTTAATTTTTATAATATGTTTATTTTATGTTAAAATTACTACAACGAAGTTTAACTAAATTTATAGAAAAATATAGTTTATAAAAAATACTTAGTTAAAGTTTGACTAAGTTTATAGAAAAATGCAGTGGTAATTTCAACATAAAATAAACATATTATTAAAATATATTTAATATTGGATTTAATAAAACTAATTTTATATTTTCGATGTTGCTAAATTTCTCTAAATTTAGTTAAAACAAAGTTTGATTAGGGAAAAATTCCAAACGACTTATAATAAACGGAGTGAATAGTAATATGCCAGCCCT
The DNA here is from genome assembly GCA_000573905.2 of Oryza punctata. Classification (NCBI taxonomy): domain Eukaryota; kingdom Viridiplantae; phylum Streptophyta; class Magnoliopsida; order Poales; family Poaceae; genus Oryza; species Oryza punctata. The sequence goes on from CM002489.2 coordinate 40,855,455, forward strand.
TTGTCTGGCAGAGATCGCTCGGTCGCTCGGCCCCGTCGGTGGCAAACAAGCTAGACATGCCGCGCACGAATTTCTTTCGGCTGCTTCTGCAGCGCGCGATCGAGGAAAAAGTCGACATCATTAGGCTCGAATTAGGCCTCGCGAAAACGGCAGTGGCAACCGCAACAACCACTAAAACACACACACAGAGAGGAATGATGTCACCGCAAAATGGTTACTCCATCTAATTCCATAATTATTGACGTTTTGAACAAAAACATGATCTTAAAAATATATCCTTAACTATGTTTTTTCTATTATAATATAATAAATAAAAAATATTTTTTTACTTTTGTTACAGTGATTTGTAAGACAAATCTATATATGTTAGTCCAGTATCTTTAAACTAAATATTTTTAGAGTTATTGGTAGTCAAAGTTATAAAAGTTTAATCTCAATTTTATCCAAAATACCAAGAATTATGTAATCAAAGGGAGTAGTAATTTTCTTGCTATCAATTAAGTTGCATTGCTTTAAGCATTTTTCAAGGTGAAAAAATGCTGCATATGCTTCAGTCTCTAGTTGTCCATATATATATATATATATATCCAAAAAGTTTAAACAATGACAATACAATTTAAAACTCTCATTTCGTACTCACTTAATTGAAACTGGGTAGCTTACGATTTCGTCAGATTGACTCTCTGATACCATATTGAATATTACACGACGGATGTTTAGTATGAAAGATGAAGCCAAGCATTGCTAATTGGACTGTGGCACACGTGGAACAGGCTTTGGTGCTGGCGTGGCCGATGGCTTTAGGTGTGATCGGCAGAGTGAGAATGAGAGTGAGTTGGGGAGTAGTAAAGCTCAAGAAATGGATGCAAGGAGTGCAACCCAAGTTAGTTATGCAAAAGGAAGAAAAGAAAAAAAAGGAGGTTGATCAGTAGCGTAGTGGAGTGGGACCCGTCATATGATTTGCTGGGCAGTGAGGCCCGAACAACCATCGGTTGTGCGGTCACTTTACTCTTCCTTCCCTTTCCGTTGCTCCCCTTTTCCATCACCACGCACCCTCTTCTCCCGTTTCCAGCAATTAATCGCCATTTTTTCCGTGCGATTTTTTTCCCAACCCGGCCAAACCGCGACGATGGTCGTTAAGTCACATGTGGCAGCTGTGCTGCCTGTGTAGGACGACAACTCTTGTTGATTTGTGTGATTAGTGGTAGTAGTAGTCACCAGTGGCATCCCATCCATCCACCTGCATGCACGAACGAAATCCAGTTCGTTTGTTCGTATGTATGTGTGGCTAGCTGTGTGCGCGCGCACACACACGCAGGTAGTAAGTAGAGAGTAATCCCTCCGTTCCAAAAAAAAATCTAATCTAATAAAGGATATGATACTATAAAGTTTAACGAATCTGAAATCTGGATAGTATGTAGTATCTTTAACCAGATTGATTTTTTTTTTTTTTTTACCGAAGGGAGTAGTAGGTAGGTCGAGCGAGCGAGTGACCCGACCTGGCCACTACTGCTCGATCCAGATGCGATCGTTCATGTGCAGATGTGCTTTGCTACCACCACCACCAGCATGCATGCGGATCGATCGATTGGCAGGATAAGATTAATCTAGTAGTAATGCATCAGGGATCAACGGATCGATCAATTACTACTAGTACGTCCTATATATGCGCGTATAAGGTATATATGCTCGTAACATGAACAAGGCAGTAATTAAGTTCGGTAAAGATCTATCGAAGGGATTATTTTGACAGAGACAGTGGATTAATTGCACTGTCGTTCGTGCGCACATACCCTCCATGGGTTGGGCAACATACCAGAACGCTCAAAAAGGGTTAGGTACTTAGGCGAGGGAGCATACGTACGCTGACCTAGAACACGCCAACAAGTAGTAGTAGTAGTAGTAGGCAGAGAAGAAACAAAGCCGAAGGGATATGTGATGGACGGTCGAGTTAGATAAGTTTTGAATTTACAACCTCCACGGTCTTTTCGGACCGAGAAAGAAAATTTTTGAAAACGGGTTCGCGTCCTTCTCAATCAAGAGGTGATTCCGTCTGTCTCGCGTCCCCAACTTGCCCCCTCGCCGTCGCGGTCTCCAACTCGCATGCGGCTACGCACACCGCGCCGCACGCGCGGCTCGCAAGTCCGCGTCCATACGCAGCAGCGAGCGATCGACGGTCTCATCTTTTTTTTCTTCTTATGTTTATATTTATCAGCTAAATTTTAAATTTTTAACTTTAAATTTAAAGTAGATTTTAAGATTTTTTTATCAAAGTTTATTTTTTAATTATTTAGATCACTAAAAATATGTATATAAAAATTTTATTTATAAATTATTTTTCGTTTATAAATATATTGTTTGGTTTATTTCAGGATGGGACCGTGAGACGACGCGGCCTCGCGCGGTCAATGCGCGGCCAATGCGCGGCCGCGGTGCCGTGGTGGTGGCGGCGGCGGCGGCGGCGGCGACCGCGCGGGATGCTTCTGTGGAGGTGCCACTAACCGCGACACGCCTGGACGCTAGCTGCGACGACTGGTCTCGCGTGCGAGATTTTACCAGTGGCCGCAGAGAATCCGACGACCGACGGGGAGCGGTGGCTGTCGGTTAAACAGTGTGAAGAAGCGGCAGAGGCAACGGGGAGGAAAGTCGTGACAGCAGCTGGCATCTCATGGCCATTCATGTGTGATAACCCAGCGCCATGTGTACATACAGGAGTAGTGAGAGGGAGAAAAAAAATCTGAGCTGGTGATTTTAGTATTTTGTATCTTGTATTTTCTGGGATTTTTGTTATAATTGAGAAAAGGGAGAGAAAAAAAGATATGAGGAGATAGAAAGAGGGAGGAAACTTCAACGTCACGACAGGGGCGGAGAGGGGGAGGACAGCTAGCAGTGAGGGAGGAAGGCTCACCTACCGTCCCCATCTCCCTGTACTGTAGTACTTACTACCAGCAAGCAATTGTGGTTGCTCAACGATCCTAATTACCACGCTGATTTGATTTTTTTTTTCTGTCGTCATGGATGGTTAACAACTCATTTACCACACTAATCGTGACAGTAATCGTGAGAGAAGTAGTCATTCTGGACCCAGTAAATGGCATACAGTTACTACCACCAGTAGTACTAGTTGTTGCTGGGTCCTTGGTCTCCTCTACTCACAAGGCAGTGATTGACGGACGGAAGCTAAGCTGTAGAAGGCGCCTCTCTCTCTCTCTCTCTGGTCGTCTCTTTCGTGCCGTTCCAGCTCAACGCATCGTCTCTTTCCTCCTCCCATCCGCGTGTGCCGTGCAGGTCGTGTGCGAGCACCAGTGTAAAAGGGGGACGAGGAGTGGGAGTGGATCTCCACTCCGCCATAGCTTAGCTTAGCTAGCCTCCAACGTTCAAAACCAAGGAGCCATAGCCCAGCCTTCTTTTTCTCTCTTTTTTTTTTGTTGGTTTCGTCTCCTCTCCCAGCTGAAAGCCTAAATATTTAATCCTCTTTTTTTTTTTGATTTTTTTGAGCTCTGCCTGCAGCTTACCTCCTCTCCCAGTATATACATACTAGTACTACATACATCTCCTCTTAGCTCTAGAATTGAATTCCACCGACCCACGCACAAGCACCTCACACATCTTTTTTTTTCTCCACCCCCTTCCGTTCTTCCATTTACCTCCACCTATATAGCACTCAAGAATTGCGCCATCTCTCTGCCTTAGGAGTACAGTGAAGTGCTCTCCATATAATTGCAGTGGTGCAAGGCAGGCAGCAACTTTCTTCTTCTTCTTCTTCTTCCTGCTCCTATCATCTGCTCATCTTTTTTCCTCCTCTGGAGCAACCATGTCCATGCTGGAGGTGTACTAGGTAGAGTTAGTTCGCAGCTGCTCCCTACTTACATACACACACACACGCATTCAAATAGCCAGCAGCTTCGTGATCGGCAACAGCAGAAGCTAGTTAGAGTGCAACAAGAGGTAGCTAGAACGAAAGGAAAAAAGGGGACTTCTTTTTTTTGCAAGACAAGCAAAGCTGATCGAGGAGAGCGATCGAGGCCGGTGTTGATCGATCGGTGCGAGGAAACAGAGACAAATTTCAACACAGGTGAGCTAAAAGCCTAGCTGCTCCTGCTGCATGTGACGTGTTCCCTTGCTAGCTTGCCGTTCTTTCCCATTTCATTCCCTGCAAATCAGTCGCCGCCGCTTTCTTCAAATTCAAAAATGGCAATAAATGGTCGGGAATTCGAAGGCTCTTTGCATTTTCAGTTGGCATCCTGATGGCGCGCGGCCATATTTCGCCGCGTCGCCAGCTTAATTCATTACCACGAGTGTTTTCTGCACGAACTCGTTCATTGCTTCATTCAATTCGTCTTCCCCGGAAGGAAGACGATAGGGAGGCTATAGGAGGATACCGAAACTCGGAAGCCTCCGATTTGGACTCTTTCTCAATTTGAAGATTTCAAAATTTTCAAATCGATTCAAAAAAATTGAGAGTAAAATTACTAAAGGGAAGCTTCCGGCTACTAGATGGATAGAAAGTCATGGAAATTGGATGGGATTGTCAGGGTTCACACGTCGGTACTGCTATTATTCCAAGCTTTTTTCACCGCGTCCCCTGATTTCGTAGTACTTTTTCCAGTCTGGATTCTCTGGAAACATTTGGGGACAGTGAGAAAAAATGTGCAAATTCTGAGAGGCAACGCCGGCAAGCAAGCAGTAAAACAACAACAACAACAAAAAAAAACACAAAAAGATTCCTTCCATTGCCGCCATGGCAAGATTCGCTTTGCATGATCCGTACTACTCCCTCCTGTGGGAATGGCCGCGATTGATGCGAGGAAAAATTGAAGAATTCCTCGGTGTTTTCACCCGAGGACTCGGCAATAATTAGCTGCTTTTACCGAGGGAGGCGGCTTTGTCCATGTGGCACGCCAGTGACGCGTCCGGCCCAATAGGGTGCCTCCACGTCAGCCAATCCATCCTTTTTGACAAATTCCTTGTGCTGGCAGCTTTGACTTTTACTACTCGTACGCATAGGGAGTCCTTGGTGGTGAATCAATCAAACAAACGCGCTGATTTTTCTTTTCCTTTTTACTATTATTTTTATTTATTATTTTATTTTATATACGGAGTGTATATTTATTTTCTTCTCTGGGTAGAGTAGTACGCCATCTGTATTGTAGCCATGCTCTTGCTTCAGAATAAAGAAAAGAAAATTCACCCGTCACATGCGGGGTCACATGGCTGGGGGTGGGTGGGGCCCACCCACGGAGCGCGTCATCATGCACCGCATACATATGGAGCCCGCTCCTGCCGTCACTTTGAAAAAAAAAAAATCTCTCTCCTCTCAGCTTTCGATTTACAGCTCACAGATAGATTTGCACTTCTTCTAGTAGTAGGGATAGATTAGTAACGCTTCGTCATCTATCCATTTCTGGTAGTGGTGTGTTCTGTAGCCATTTATACGAATTTTATCTAGTTATTGATACAGGTGGATCATATCTTTGGGAATTGATTAATTTTTTTCATAGGTGAATAAATCCGTGTTGCTTTAATTTGCTTCCTTATTATTGTGGATACTGCCTTGTTAATGCATGCATATCCAAACATGATCTCGAGATGAGGCATTATTGACGCGCGTTTCCTCTCCCGCTGTATTTATACGCGTTGGTGGTGAACAGATTGTGATTTGGTAGCAGCAATGGCGGGCGTTGGATTCGTGGAGGACATGCTGCGGGAGCAGAGCCTCCTTGAGGCGACCTGCGGCGACCTGTTCGACCACATCGACGACCTGCTCGACTTCCCCAAGGAGGAGTCGGCCGCCGACGTGCTGCTGCTCGACGCGCCGGCGCCCGGGAGCCCGCTGTCCTCGCGCATCATTGGCGGCCACGTCGCCATGGCGGCGGCGGCGCCGCCGCCGCCTCCGCAGATGATGGCACTTCCCCCGCCGCCGGCCCCCGCGAAGGACGACGCGTCGGCGCTGTTCGACGCGGCCGGCGCGCTCGGCGCCGAGGTGTTCGACCGCAAGGACGCCCACATTGGCTCGGTAAGTTTCCCGCCCCCACCACCTCCCCGTGCCGGCGTCTGGTCCGGTGGTTGCGCGTACGGCCGATTTTAAGGAGGAATTTTGGAATAATCCGGTGACGACATTGCCGCGCTGCCGGCGTCGACGTCGGCGTCGGCGTCGGCGTCGGTCGAGCGTTTCAAGTTCAAAACAGCTGGGCGCCAATTAGGCGGCGCGCGTCGTGTGTGAATGGTTGGGGTTGGGGTGGTTGGGTCAGGCGATGGCCGTGTCGGTGGACGGGCATCGTTGTAGATGGAAGTTACGGGAGTTTGCTTGGGTTTGGTTGGATTTTTACGGGGGTTTTGGGGGCCCAGCCATGTTAATATACTGGTAAACCTGGGCCCATTGGCTTTGGGTAGTTAGTCTGCCCAACAACTATGCTACTAAACCCAACGTGGTAGAAGTACAACCAGTCCTAGCATAGCAGTAACCCTTTTCTCCGCTTTAAGCAACCGAAATTAAACCTGGGCCCCCTCCTCCAACCGCTAATGATGATTGATTTTCAGTAGATTTACTGCAGTAGTTGATGGAAGAAATTATGATGTCATGGTGGTACTAGTACTGACCATGAACATGAACAGCTGCTAGTAACGACAAAATTAGCAGGCTGCTGCAATGAAGCTGTAGTGCGTGTGTTTTTTTAGACTGATCTGACGTGGCAATGGTTGTTGTTTGCAGTGTGATGAGCTGGACATGGACATGGAGTGGCTGTCGGAGCTGTTCGATGATGGAACCATCCCGCACGAGCCGAGTTTTCCGGGAGCCAACTGCGCGGCGCCGATCAAGGCGTCCGCGCTGACGGCCAACGCCGGCGTCGTGCTGCCGGACAAGATGGAGGAGGCTCTGTTCCGTAGCTCCAGCCCCATCTCCGTTCTGGAGCACAGCGGCTTCAACGTTGCCACCAATGGGGGTTCCTCCTCGTCGTCTTCGTCTTCGGCGTCCTCCTCGTCGGAGTCGTTCTCCGGCAGCGGCCGCGCGTGGTCCGCGCCCGTGTCGCCGCGCCCGGAGCCTCCTGTGCTCGTCATCCCGGCGCGCGCGCGCAGCAAGCGGTCTAGGCCGTCTGCGTTCCCGGCTGTCCGCGGCGCGCCGGCTGCGACGGAGACCACCATCCTGGTGCCGACGCCAATGTACTCCTCCACCTCGTCGCACTCGGATCCCGAGAGCATTGCCGAGTCCAACCCGCACCCGCCGCCGATGAAGAAGAAGAAGAAGGCCAAGAAGCCGGCCGCTCCGGCCGCCTCTGACGCCGAGGCCGACGCCGACGCGGACGCCGACTACGAGGAAGGCGGCGCGCTCGCGCTCCCGCCGGGCACCGTGCGGCGGTGCACGCATTGCCAGATCGAGAAGACGCCGCAGTGGCGCGCGGGCCCGCTCGGCCCCAAGACGCTCTGCAACGCGTGCGGCGTCCGCTACAAGTCCGGCCGCCTCTTCCCGGAGTACCGCCCGGCGGCGAGCCCCACCTTCGTGCCGTCCATCCATTCCAACTCCCACAAGAAGGTGGTGGAGATGCGCCAGAAGGCAACCCGGACAGCCGACCAGTCCTGCGACCTCCTGCAGTATATCCGCCGCCGGGATTAATCTCTCGGCGGCGGCGGCGGCGGCGTCGGACGGTTGGTCGGTCTCAGTCCCCCTTAGCTATATATGTATACATGTTAGTATGTATGCATGCATGCTTGCTTCATTGCGTCAGTGCGTCGTCTTCCTCGTCATCACCATCACCATGGACATGGACATGGACAGCAGTGTGATCAGCAGCATTGCCCTCCTGAAGCCATCATCCATCATCACCACCCGCTCTGCATTGGTTTCCATCAGCATCATCATCAATCCATGGATCGATCGCCGGGGTCATACTGGCGTTAGTTCACTAGGGCTTTTCTTGGGGTTTTATTTTTTTTCCTTTTTGTCTATTGATTAATTGGTTCCCCTTAAAAGATGATTTTTTGTTTTGTATAGAGGTGGGTGAGAGAGGAAGGAGGGCAGGAGAAATAGATGAATCACAGTGGTTGTTGCATTGCAGATTTGCAGTTGCTTGCAAAATTAGGTAGGTGAGAAGGAGAGCTAAACCAGCAGCAGAGGGAGACAGATTTAGAGAGGAAAACTTTGCAGCTAGTCAGTCAGTCAGTCAATTAGGAGAAGGAAAATGAGAGGTGTTTTTTAAGGAGGGTGATGAGGAGGTGGAGTTTGTTGGTTTGCTAATTAGAAGTTTCTTCTTGCTTAGTAGCTACTCAGGGGGACATCCATCATAGTTTATATTGGAGCTTGATGTACTGAACTCCGAAAAATTCTTTTTGCAGTTCATCTATGTCTAGGGATTGATAAGTGTTATTTGGTTTCTATACTAGCAATTACTTTGTAGCAATTAATTATATATCTCTATATGCCTTTTTTGTTTCTCCTACCTTTGGTTGGTGGTGCCTCCCTCTGTACAAGTTGTGATCATCCAATTTGACGAGCTATATTCCTTATGCTCTGAACTTATTCTCTTCTTGTGATCTGGCTACCTCTGTTATAACTATGCGCTACGGCTGATCACTGACAACTCAATTTGTGACTTCTGCTGGGCAGTTGGGCACCTAATAATGTGCTGGACCAGTGGGCACTTGAACATTGCTGTTCTGTCGTGCAGATTGTGAATTCGAAATCTACTGTTGTGCCGGATCAGTACAATAATATAAAGACAAAAAAAAAGAACATAATGCAAACTAATTCTGACAAACAAGGAGTATTGTTTTCCACCCTGGAGTTCCACCAAAACCCAAGATGTACGGATGCTGAACACTCAAATCTTCATCTTGATGATTTTCACAGGGCTCAACTGCTTCTGGTAAAATCATGTCATACGACGAATAAAATCCTTCGGCTGCTAGTGGTGATAAAACTTGGGCCTGCTATGTCCACATAGGAATAAGTTTACTTTGACTCCCTTAACAGGTGACCGTATCCGATTTGTATCCCTCAACCACAATACCAAATATCTTGACCCCAAAACTATTAAAACGGTGTAATTTGACTCCCTCAGTAGTTTTGGAGGACGGTTTCGCTGATGTGGTGCACACGTGGTGGTGTTGACCTAGTCTCCGTCCCATGTGGCATTGACGTCACGTTTATGTGGCATTAAAATTTAAAAAATATATGCGGGTCCCACTTGTCATTCACAAAAAGTGGGACCTCCTAAAATGTGGGGCCCACATATCATCCTCTCTCTCTTGCCCTTCTTCCTCCTCTCTCCCTTATTTCTCTCACTTTCTCTCCCGTGCACTTCACTTCAACCGCTGGAGGCAGGCGGGGGCTTGAGTGGCGGCGGTGGCAGCGGGCGAGTGCCGGAGTGGTGGCAGCGGTGGACGGTGGGCGAGCGCTGGAGTAGCGACGCAGGCAGGTGGGCAAGGGCCACAACGGTGTTGACGACGAAATTTGGTAAGCCTCAAAGTCATCATCGGCCTAGAGTCAGTATCAACTTCAGAGTTCTGAAATCGGCCGATGGCTATTATCAGATCGCCAACAGTTGTGTTCTTGATGGATTCGGTTAATGAGATAGATCAAAGTCCGAGTTCAAGAAGGATGCGGCATGGCAATTTATCTATTAATTAGGCAGAGTCGTTAGTTTCCTTTTAATTTTAGGAAAGTGTGTTTAGTGTCCGATAAGGACTTTATATGTTTCCTTTTATCTTTAGGAAAGTTTGAGTCGTGTCCGATATAGACTAGTATCTACCCATGGGTATAAATATGTACACCCGGGGTCTATGTAAATTATTTCTCGATCAATACAACTTCGGCGCATCGCCACCTTTTACTTTTTACTTTCGACAAGTTATTGTTTCAAGTTGGGCTGCATCGACTTCGATCTCCGACGAGGAGTAAGGCTTGTTATGGCGGCTTGCGTTATCGGGATTAGTGCTTCCATCGCTTCGACACTCTAATCTTGTTCATGTAAGTCGTCGAGTTATCATATACGTTGTATAATCTAGATTGACAATGTTTTCTACTTGCATCGGCCGATCTCTATCTAGGGTTTTATCGATATCGGCTAGATTACTTTGTCGATTTAGATTATATAATGTATCCACCACCCTGAAAATCAGTCAAAAGCTTGATTGTCTAGATATTATGTTTCTTTTCATACTTAGTGCTGCATCAGTTAAGTTTGATCTACTAAGTCGTGCTTAGAACCATAATCTCTAGCCTGCTTCTTGATTGCCAATAAGGGTTTCATCGGAGTTTCAGCCGATGAGTTATCTGGACATTGCATCGGCTTACAAGGATTACTTACAAAGTTGGTTTTAGCCGATGACAACAAAGGTTTCACTGTTTATATAATCATTTGGATCTATTGACATCGGACCACCAGCCGATGAATGCTTCAACCTTCGGATCAGTGCTTATTTAATCTATCATTACTAGCCGATTTGTTTCTACTGGATTATATTGTTTTATTTTCATCAGCCGATTATCTTTATGTCATTATTTACTCAAGTATCAAGATCTATACTGGATATCGGCTGGTATCGGCATCGGCTGGAATCACTCCATCGGCTTGTCAGCCGATCGGCTATCTTTTGATCTTCAATTTATTTATCTTGTCAGTTGCAGGATCAAACTGACTGGCACGCCCGCATCTTATCATTATTTTGGACCTGCACTGGAGCTAAGCAGATCTCCCAGGCCATCGTGTTTTTATGTCAACAAACGGCAGCGACGGGCGTTGGAGTGGTGGCGGTGGCAGGCTGGCAAGGGCCGAACAACTCTCCATGGCCACCCGCTGCCGCGTCGCTGCAACCGCCGGAGTGGACCCCGGCGTTCGCACTACTTGACACCGCCGCCGCTCGAGGTCCTGGGGTGCCCACCGCCGCCTTTGGCCAACCGCCTTGCCCCTCCGTTCCCCTCGGTGCCATATCGAAGGTGGAAGAGGAGGTGACGCGGCTAGAGAAACGACGCCTGGAGGCCATGCGTCGCCGCTTGGCTCCACTCCCCGCCAGCTATTGCCCACTGTCGACAGCCACCACTCGAGCCCCCGCCCATCGCCACCGTCGCCACTCGAGCCCCCGCGCGGATGGAGTGAAGTAAAGGGGAGAGAAAGATAGAGAAATAAGGGAGAGAGGAGGAAGAAGGGCAGGGAGAGAGGATGACATGTGGGCCCTAAATTTTAGTGGGTTCCACAAATTTTTTGTGTGTGAATGACGAATGGGTCTCTCATATATTTTTTAATTTTAATGCTATATAAACACCACGTCAATGCCACGTGGGATGGAGACTAGGTCAACACAACCATGTGTGCGCCACGTCAGCGAAACCGCCCTCCAAAACCGTTGAGGGAATCAAATTACACCGGTTTTAATAGTTGATGGGTCGAGATATCTGGTATTGTGGTTGAGAGATTCGAATCAGATTCGGTCACTTGTTAAAGGAGTCGAAGTGAACTTTTTCCTCCACTAAAATGTACTTCGACTAGCAGAATGTCGTCGGCCCATCGTTCATTCCTCACCATTGGACGGTTCATTGCATCAGATTAGTGAAATTTATTTCTATTGATGTGAATTTTGTTGCATTAGATTAGTGACATCTGATTATTCTCTTCTTTAATATTGGCTGCCTGTGCTAATAAAAGTTGGGCTTGCCAGGTCAATGTAGCACCATGTCGTCGGCCCTTCACAAAATATTACAACATCATGTGCAGCTCTCTGCAAGTCGGCATTACTCTCCTGAAGGCTAAAAACAGAGGCCCTCTGTTTCTCTCTTCCATCTTTCATTCCTCTCACCATTTCTCCTCTGCGGTTGAAATCTCTAAGATGGATTGCTACTTTGCTAGTAGCGATCATTCGACTTTCAGTAAATTAAAAGCAGAGTATGTTCAGCTGCTATTTGGACACTGGAGCTCCTGTATAAGCAAGTATTATGAAACATCAAGCACAGGGAATTTGCTAGGCCAAAAATGGTGGGAAATTGCTGTCATTCCTTCACAAATTTACTGTCTTAGAAGCATCTCAAGATTGCTTCTCTCTCTGTGAAATCAATGTACTCTGCATGAACCTATTGTGAATTGAAGATCATTGTACAAAACAGAGGAATTTAATTTGAAGACTGTACAACTAGAACAGTTCTTATTGAGGTAGCAGTGTACTCTCCATGAATGATGAATCTATGGTGAAAATCAACAACAATAACAAAGAGAAGCCACTTTTGGCTACATCTTTAGCCCTTCACAGCCCATTGCACAGAGCGCGAAAACGCGCTGCAACTCCCTTCAGTTTCACTGCTAAATGGTACAAAGAAACCGAAAGAACCGAGACATGTAAAAATCACAGCTAAATACAGTGTAAAGATCATGAGCAAAAGAATTAAAATCACCATGCATCGAATGGTAAACAACCAGATCGTTTATCATGCATTCATGCATCGAAGAAATTCAATGCAATATATATATATATATATATATATATGCAATTTCTTGGGATCAGAAGGCGGTGCAGTTCTTGGGGAGGCCGGTGACGTGGTCGACGGCGACGAGCTGCGTGACGGCGCAGCTGATGACGTCCTGCCGGAGCTTGGCGCCGGCGGCCTTGAGCCCCTTGAACGACACCGGCTGGTTGAAGAGGTTGAGAACGGGCAGCTTGGACGCCGGCGGCATCTTGCCGGCGGGGAGCAGCGGCGAGAAGTCGTCGGCGACGAGCGGCACCTCGAAATCTCTCTTGTCGTGCTTGACGACGTTGTCCTTGGCGCTGATGTGCGCGCCGGGCTCCATGTGGTTGGTGGAGAAGCTGCTCTGGTCGGGGAAATTCGGGTAGAGCGCGACGTAGCCTCGCAGATACATCATGTCGATGAGGAACTTCTTCCACGACGCCTGCCAGCCATTGGTGCGGGACCGAGGTATCTGCACGGGATTCTGCTTGGCATCCTCGGTGAACCGCGCCGCCATGTACGCGTAGAACTCGCGCCAGTGCTTGGGGAAGAAGACGGCGCCCCAGCTGCATGGAAGCTGGTGGAGGTATGGCGTGTTCGGGTGGTGGTTCTTGCTCCGGCCGAAGAACGCCGTGGCGTTCCACCGTGGCCGCTCCTTGACAACCTCGACGAGGCGTGGCGTGTAGAGCGAGATGGAGGAGAGCTCCGGGAGGGAGACCTGTGGGTCGTAGCGGTAGGCGAGGAGAGCGTACTTGATCCAGAGGTAGTAGTAAGGGGACACCTCGATGTCGTCCTCGAGGAGGAGGCCGTAGTCGTCGTCGTTCGCCGGGTACCAACTCTCGCTCACCGCGCGGATCAGCCCGCCCTGGATGATCCGGCGCCGCAGCGTCTTGCCGCCGTGCGGCCAGTCGAAGGTGTTGACGACGTTGAGCGTCGACGCGTCGACGCGGCTGTCCATGTTGAAGCTGATCGGCACCTCGTCGCCGACGTAGTACGCGTTCCGCAGCGACGCCAGCAGCCGACGCAGCGACTTTGCTCGGTTCTGCGTGATGATGTTCACGGAGATCCGCATCCTGTTCCAGTCTGCGTGATCGATATCCATTGATTAGAGCTTTGATCTTGCAATTTGGTTGCAACAATTGCGCAAAGAATTGAAGGCAATTTGAGTTGCAACAATGGCGGGTGATCATGAGGTAGAAGAAGGAATTGAATTGGTGGTTCGCTTACTGGGCAGCGAGGTGGGACGGAGGGTGGCCATCCAGAGAACCTTGGAGATGGAGTTGCGGGGGAGGAGGATGAGGGCGGTGCGGTTGACGGCGGCGTCGGCGGCCATGCGGAGGGCGTCCTTGATCTTGGCGTCGACGTCGGCGACGGCGACGATGACGCTCGGGTTGTGCATCCGGACGATGCCGCGCATGCTGGAGTAGACGGCCTGGAGGACGGGCACCTCGGAGTGGGACGGGCCGGAGAGCGCGCCGACGGCGAGGTCGAAGATCTTGAACCGCCTCTCCTTGCACACCACCTTCGGCCATTTGAGCACCGCCGCCGCCTCCTCGCAGGGGCAGTGCCCGCCGCCGGACACGACGAGGTAGGCCTTCCTACCGGCGGTGGTGCGGAACCGCTCCATCAGCGGCGCCAGCGCGCGGACCTCGCCGAGCGAGTGCGCGTAGAAGAGCGCGTCCACCTTCTGCGGGTGCATGGCCGCCCACTGCGTGACGTAGCCGGAGGTGAGCGCGCGCCACCACTGCTCGTCCCGCACCTGCACGATGTCCTTGAAGATGACCGTCGTCTCGGCGACGTAGGCGAGGCGGTGCTCGCTGTCACCCCACGTCTCCTTGTCGGCGGCGTCGACGGGGAGCACGAATGATCCGGCGCCCATGTACTTCTGGAGCTGGTAACTCAGGTGGAGATCCTCGCCGGTCATGAAGGTGAATGGCGTCTCGATGAACAGCGCCTTGACTAGGTCGGCGGCGAGGAACCATGAACTGGAGAGGAAGTCCACCTGCACGATGCGGTCGACGGCGATGTCGTACGCCGGGTCGGGGAGGTAGAGGCCGGCTTCCTTGGAGCGGAACTTGCGGTAGCTCGGGAAGGTGAAATCCTTCTGGCGGAAGGGGAGGATGCGGCCGATGCTGCCGAGCACGGCGTTGCGATACTTGTCGGTGCCGGCGACATGGGTGAGGATCTCGAGCATGCGGGTTCCGGGGATCATGTCGTCGTCGATGACGTAGACGAAGTCGGACTCCGACTGGAGCGCCATCTGGAAGCGGCCGTAGTACTTGAAGTCGTACCCGGAGGAGACGAAGCTGATGCGGGAGTCGTTGTAGCTGTCCACGATGCGGCGGAGCGCCGCCTCGTTGGGACTACCGAAGGCGAGCACCCAGGCGCGGTGGAACGGCACCGTCTGCCGCCGGAGCGTGTCCAGCTGCGCGCACAGCGTCCGCCGCTTGAAGTGGTTCAGGATCACCGTCACGCGCGGCTGGTTGGCTCCGCCGGCGGCGGCGCTCCACCGAGAGCGCATCCGGAGGAGCTCCGGCAGCGTCTCGGCGCCGAAGCTCCGGTGCTGGAACTCGCGGACCTCGTCGTAGAGCTCACGCTTGAGGCGGATCATCACGGCGTCCGTCGACTTCTTCTGCTCGAAGTCGATGCTCTCGTGCTCGCACACCTCCTCCGGCGACACCACCATGCCGCCACCGCCGCCGGGCTGCGCCATGAGCTGCTTCCAGTGCTGCGCGATGCGCGTCGCCCAGGCGAAGTCCGGCTTGGTGCGGAGGTCCACGGCGGGGCTCATGTAGTAGAGCAGGAAGGTGGCGTAGATGGCGAACGCGAGCTGGAGGCACGTCAGCGCGGCGACCAGCCGGGACGAGTGCCTCGCGGCGCGCCCCGCCTTCCCGCCGCCGCCGCCGCCCTTGCCGCCGACGAACTCGCCGAGCATCCCCTCCAGCGCGTCATTCTTCACGATGTGCGCGCGGGTCACGCCCATGGTGATGGCGGGAACTCACTCGCGCCAACCTCAACGCCTGATTGATCAGTTTAAATTCTTTCAGAACTTCTCTACTAGTGTATAGTGTACCGCACACTTTGTGGCGGGAAATTAACTGGAAAAAGAATAATATGAGCATGCAACTCAACTGTTTGTATGTGACTGTGATTAGAAATCTCTACTACTGCTATTACTACTATTGACTTGATGAGAATATAAGCTACAAGATGAATTACTTGGTCTGAATTCAAGTGATGCAGTAAGAATTCAGTAAAGTGGACACTGGGATTCAGAACACACAAGCAACCTGTATATGACTTGCCTAGGATATTTGTATAAGCAGCTAGTTGTAGCCTGATGACTGCTAGTACAAGACACGACAATGAAAAACACAACAGAGCTGGAACAGTGATTCAACTGATATAGTACTTACTACTTAGTGGCACGTATAACTGATGATATATGTTCAGAGAAATTGTTTGCTATTACCTTCAGGAAATGAGACGCCAGAAACAACGCTAGATACCACGTCAGATGGACATGTATAAGTCGTAAAAATTGATCTGGTAGATGCAAAATTCAGAAAAAGCTTTGGAAGAGCAGAATAAGCAGCAACTACTGCATCAGAGTGCAGTGCAGCAGGTGATGAATAAATGATCCTCCGATGAATCAGAGATTCAGAGAGAGGAAAGGTAAGAAGATACAGGAGAGTCGAGCGCAGAGGAAGGCAATTAAAGTAGATATGATCGTTCATGAACTGTACTCTAGGTTGCAATGTATCTTGTACCTTCCTTTTTATAAGCTAGTAGTAATAAAGTGTACCATAGATGCTGCATTGCAAAGTTCAGAATTAGTTCAGAAGCAAATCAAACTCTAATCACTTGGTGCTGTCAGAAAGCTGAAGCTTAGAGTGAGAGGAAGGAGGAAAATGTGCGTGGTGGGAACACTAGGCACGACGATGGCGAGTGTCATCGAAGCGAGAGTTACATGGCCACTGCACAAAATGCTCTGAACATCACATGAAAAAATTCAGACAACGCTAAGCTAAGAAACTACATTCATGCATTGGCTTAATTACGCACTCTGTATGAAATGCCACCTCTGCATCCGAAGATCATGGCTGTAAAATGTGATTTGTTTAAATTTTTGTTCTCAAATTACTCAAACGATCGAACTCTCGCACGTTGGGTGATGTGAATAAAAGGCTTTGCAAACAAGCTAAGCGTTCAATGAAACAGAGGAAGCAGACAAAGAACCAGCAAGTTCCCAAGAGATGGCCTCTGATCTGAAGGATTTATGCTTCAGTCATGAGTCAAGACATAAAATTAAATTACAAACTACTACAACTAATTATCATAAACACGAGTAATTAACAGTTATCACAGAACTAATAACGGGACCCACTTCCCAACGCTGCAGTGATCTGCAAAATGTCAACACACGTAGCGTGAATCCTAGTTAAACCATGGGCAATGCAACTATGCAAGCTATGCGCCCGATGATAATTTTATTATGGGTTAAAGTTAAGAGAAAAATTTTAACCAGGATCAGTTGCTCGGAGAGACGAAGGAAGCAAGAAAAGGGGAAAAAGGGTCACAGCGAGAATGCAGCTAATCCAAGCGAGAGTCGTCGTCGTATCGCCATTAGAGCACGCAGAGACCACCGGCATTCATGGATCTCGCGACATCTAGAAAGAAACCAAGCATGCATAGGAGCATTCGCACATGCATTCACGCCAACACTGCAATCGAGAGTTTGCTGCAGTTTGAGGGCAAAGATGCCGAGTTCATCCGAAGAAGCAATCCTGCTCGTTTTCTGAGCCCAGGGCAATGTACTGTACTGTATGTCTGAAACTCTGAATCACTGTACAGAAGATGAAAAAGAAATAGAAAAATATGCAACTCTCTCTCTCTCTCTCTCTCTCTCTCTCTCTCTCTCTCTCTCTCTGGTATACTGTCTGTAAATTGCAGCTCATAAGATGCAAATTCCGAGTTTTCAGAATTATTTGTCACCTAGGATTGTTCTTGCCCGACTAATTAATCATTAGAATATGCAGTTCCAGCCTATTACCAAGATTATGCTTGCTGCAAACCTGTAAGTTAAAACCCCTGATCAATTCACTGCTCAATGATCCTCAGTGCAAGCAACAGTCAACAATTCGTGTTCCTCTAACTGCGGGTGGTCAGGCTTTTCAGAACCAATCATTTTGATTTTTTGAGTTCAAACACCGTTTGCAATAGTCTTCTGATTTCCTTTTCCAGAGCAAGCAAGGGACCCTGCGTTTTTAGGTCAAACTTGCATCACAAATATGGTAGTAGTACTAGCGACACAGCTCAACCGTAGCTTTTCTGCTCCGAAAGAAATGATGCCATATAGCCATTTCGTTAAGCTTTAGGCCTCCATGATGCAAGGGTCAGTGTCATTGATTTTGACTAGGGTAGATCACTGACCTGTGCTGTTTAACTTGGGTAAAGACACATTAGTGTACAAGCATTTAAACCTAGCTCATGATATTGTCACACACACAGGTTACTGGAATGCAATGCATTGGCGTACAAAGCTCGACATTAACAAGTTTTGACTTTTGGAGGCGTCGGCTTGTGGTGACCGTGTGGGATTCTAAAAAGGAGAAACGAAAACCGTGGCCACGAGATTTTGTAGCCAGGACGTTAGTAGCTTGAGCAAAGTCAAAATGGCTTTAAAACTTTTGAAACCGTGCATGCGACGATGCATACACGTTTCGGTGCCACCTGAACCTCACAAACAGCTGATTACATGCCACAATCGCTGCTCCTGGGACATATTTTACAAACTTCAAGATTGGACTGGAGATTTTTTTACTACAGTTCTTAAACGTGGTTCCAGTTTCTGAAACACTGGCTCGAACTGGTTGCTCGCTGGTCGATGCACTGCGTAAGAATCTCAGCCAAATTTCTTTTTAAAAAATTATAAAATTCTTCGTTTCATCACGATCAGATACAAAGTTTTGCTCTGTCAACAGTGGTTTGTGTGACCAGTGACCACGCATCAGAACAGAAATGAGGTGAACAGAAGAGATGGACCATCCCTGTAGTTCCTAAGTTCAGAGTAGCATAAATAATTCAGATACTGCCATTTGCAGACTGACGACATCCAACAGCAACTGCACCTCAAAATGGGACGACATAAATAAAAGGAGATAGTTTCAACGAAATGGTACAGCCTTTTTATTGTCAATCCAGCAAGAACGCTGAAATAGTCACAATGTTTACTGAAAAAAAAACATCCTATAGAGAATTATACAGCTACATTGATGATTATAGTACCAAGGCTTTGCATCCAACACAACACAGTAGTTGTAGCATTGCCCCCGTTCACATGTCATATATTTAGTAGATACAATATCCAACATGGATAGAAAAAGAATAGTGATGAAAAATTATACCCCCCAACCCCAAACAAAAGAAACCATACATAAAGAAAATCCAGGTGACCAAAATCCAAACGCCTCCTAAACTGTTTCTCCACCCCTCGCTGAGTATCCCATTGTACAGTTATCTCACCTGTACCCACCGTATTGCTGCTGCCCACCGTATCCGGTACCCATTGGATTGTATCCACCACCGGGAATTCCACCTGGACCCATTCCCATAGGAGGTCGCATGTTCATTCCCATACCCTGGTTCATCCCCATGCCCATGTTCATTCCCATTGGTTGTTGGTTCATCCCCATTCCCATGGGCTGTTGGTTCATCCCCATGCCCATCCCCATTTGTTGGTTCATTCCCATTCCCATGCCCATTGGCCGGTTCATTCCCATTCCACCACCGTAACCGGAACCAGAAGCGCCCATACCAACGCCCCTGCTTGCACCTATTGGGTTGGCTGGAGGTGCCATGGCACTCGCACCTGCCCGACCGATGCCAGAGCCAGCTCCCATGGCTTTGCCCATAGTGATCGTAGATACCACAGGAGCTTGAGAGACTTTCTTTTCTTGCCTTTTCTCCTTGCGATTGATTGAATCAAAGTCAACTCCAATATCAGCGTGCGGATTAGCCTTTGCTGTAAAACAGACATAAGATCAAGTCAGATCACAAAAGTACAGTTATTTTTTTAAGTGTAGAAGACAGCCAGAGATAAGCCACTTACGGCCAGAAATGTCCAGATTGACTAAACCTCGGCTCAACGTATCAGCCCAAACTGTAGATTTGGACTCGAATTTCTTCACTGGCTCAGACTGACTAACTTGCAAGGCTGAAAGGATTGTTTCAGGGGGAGCTGATGAACTTGATTGTAATTGAAAGTTCACACCAGAAGGCATTGAATTCGGCACTGCAAGAGGCTGAGATGCCCCTCGAGAAATTGATGTTGCCTGTGGAGCTGCCATGGCAGTTTGTGGGGGGAAGGTTGGCTGAGAGGGCTGTAGATTTGTTGGAGCTGCAAATTGAGAAGTCTGTGAAGGAATGTAGGATGGTGCTCCATTCTGTGAAGGAGCACCAGACATGCCATTAATTCCAGTCCCTGGAACTGGTTGCATAAAATAGTTTGATTGGCCTGATGGTACAGGTTGAGGCATTTGTGAAGGAGCGAATGGTGTGGCAACATTCTGAGGGATTGTAGATGGATTAGTGGCTGCAGGATGAGGTGCTTGTGAATGAGGAAATGTGGAGGCAGCCTGTGGATAGGATGCCCCTGCTTGAGGAGCAAATGAAGTGGGAGCAGCATGAGTAACAGGTGGGGGACCAGCCGCTGCAGGCTGAGGTGCCTGGGAAGAGACATAAGATGGGACTGCCTGTTGGGGGAGCACAGATGGATTTGCAGGTGGTACCTCTGAAGGTGATGAGGTGGGTGCAAAAATATCTTGTTGCCCGGGTGCAGCATTTGATCCAAAAGAGAGGTCACCAAGAGTGTCTCCAAAACCAAAGCTTGCCGCTGAAGCAGGCTGGAAAGGATTTGCATCTGCAGCAGGCTCAGTAGCATGGAAAGAACCAGCAGGTGCAGCATTTGTCTGAGAAACTGCAGGAGTTTCTTCGTGAACAGCCTTGAAAGGCGTAGGATCCCCAAAAGGATTTGTTGCATCAAAGGTCTGCAAGGTCAAAAGCCAAAAGGATAAGATGAACAGATGGTTGGATTTAAACAGAACAAAACAACCATTCCATCACCAAAACAAGTATCTTGATGTTAAATTCGAAACATTTGTACTGACCATAGTTCTGTCACCACTATTACTGATGCTTAAATACATTTAAGAAATAACATGATTTCAATAAGGTTTTGTGCTTCATAGTGTATGTCTCGTCCAATTATTCGAGCCCACAAAATCATAAAACTATAATTCAGTAAAACAGATCCATGCCCTATCAAAGGAACCACCGAATGTACAACCACACCATAACCACCATTAGAACATGTCAATAGTATTGTGAATGGCCTCAAGTTCAGTAGATGCATACCTCATTGAATCCAGAAGAAGCCGGTGGCATGCCCATAAAACCATTAGTATCAAATCCTGGATTTGCTGATGGCTCAACATTTGGGCTGGCAGTTGGCTGAGGCACAGATACCAAAGCCAACGAACTAATAGGATCTGATCCAAATAAATCCATTTCCAAGCTATTCACTGCTGGTGAGGGGTTCACTGGAGGAGAGATATCTGACAATGGATGCAAATATTGAAAAAAAAAATCAGTACTTAATTACTACCAAAAGATATTGATACAGAATAGAGTCATTCCTTCTAAAGATGTTCTCTTCATAAAGATATCATATCACAAAATAATATTATGAGATGCTTTCCGTTAATCTGGTCTTTTGATTCATATGCAATGCAATATGTCAAAAAAGGAAAAAATATATACCTGGTACTGATCCACGAGGATCGAACTCATCAAACCCATTGGTTTCAGCATTAGTAGGTGGTGGTGCAGGTACATCTTCCACAGTATTATCGTGGACACCATTCACCTGACCTGGGGGTACATTTGTTCTAGGAGGTGAAGAGACCTTTGCTGCAGCAACTGGCACAGGCACAGTCCCTCCATTTCTGATATTGAAGGGTGGTTCACAAATCAGAGATCATTGTGCTGTCTACACTCTATAAAGATCAAACATTGCAACATATAATACATACCGTCCATCATGGATATTGTCCTGGGTATCTCTTGTGACATCTTCATAGTTTGGCGGTGGTGAAGCAATCTGCTGGTTAGAAGGCTTCCGCTCTATGGGCCTACCAAAGAAGGTACCAGAACATAAGATTACTTGCTCAAATAAGACCAAGTTAAAATGTTATGAACTTAGCATTTCTCCATCATTTACCTTTCATCCTGAGCAGGCCCATCAGCATTGCTTTGCCGGCCACTGTGATGGAAATAAATGTATGTTGGTTAGGGTCCATAAAGAACCATAAAATAGCTAAATGGATATTAGTAACTTAATGAGATAACAATCTTATAGGCTGCTTATTGACTCTGCTAGTCTGCTACATGAACAACGTGTAAGAATTCAAATTCAGAAATAGCAATGAAACAGACCGGGATGAATAAGCTTCATCATCTCCATATGAATCCCTATCCCGTCCATAGCTCCTGCGACCTGATCCTTCTGCATATTCATGGTTGCTGTTACTTCCTTTGTACTCATCTTCTCTATCTCTGCCATAGCGCTCATTAGAATCCCTAGAATAACGATCTCCTTCCCGATTGGGAGTATTTCCAGCACCACCATATCTGTCATCATCCCTATATCCATACTCTCTTTCTCCCCCATAGCCATTTCTGTTATCATACCTACTGCCATAGCTTCCTTCATAGCGATCATTGTCATAGCCACCTGGGCTCCTGTGCGTTCCACTGGTGGCAAATGCACTCCGGTATCTTCAGATGAACACAGAAAAGTAGTCAATAAAACAGAGAAAATATATACGTCCACAAAACACAATGTACGATATAAAGAAAAGTTAGTGCACTCACTTGTCCCTGGTGGCAAGTGCTTTCTGCCTAACTTCCTGTATTCTCTCTTTGTCATTAACTAAACTAACAAGGCTCTGGGATTTCCGTCGTACATTACTTCCTTGATCTCTCCCACTCGAATCGATGTATTGGAAATCAGCAAGTGTCTGCAATTATAATAATAAAGTTAATGAGCATCAAGCAACTAAGACACTGACAAAACTTGAGGCAGAAACTACATTTATTATACAAAAGAGAGGAAAAATAGATTTCAGCCATACCGAGATCTGATAAGAATGCTCCCTTATGTCATCAATAACTCGCTCTGTACCATGAGCAACCAAGTAATCCAGGACAATCAATCCCTACATATCAGCATAGTATAGCAATATGTAAACTGCCCTACATATTATTCTGGCTATTTCCACTTATATCCATATATGGAGAGAACGCTGAAGGTTAAGAGAAAAGGAAAATAAAAAACTCACCTTATAAACATGCCGCCAATTTTTACCAGTATCATTGATCCTCTTCCACACAACATTCATGACCATCTGGTACTCATGGCTGCAAGCACGCAAAGGGCATTGGCACCGGGAAAATTAGGTTTTGTTTGTTACAAAGGTGATCAAATAACAAAAGCCCGAGAAGAAAACATACTAGTTTTGTGTTGCTTGGGCAATTTCTGCCAAGAGAGATCCATGTGGGCCCCATGGCTCGTTGCTTGTGGCATCAAGAATCTGTACGAGGCCATTGAGCAAAACGGAATAAGAAGTCTGATGTCACTGATTATGCTTCATGAAAATTGAAAGCCGAGCAATCCATTAAATTCAGTAACTATCATGCTTAACACATGCTTTTGCGTGAGGGAGCAGCAGAGATCTCTGTTACCTTTTGTTCTATACCAGGCACCTTGAGGACCTTCTTGTTCACCTCTCTTTTTCTGGAAAAACAAAGACCAGACCAGATTAAATGACGACAGAAATATATTGTATCAAGCAAACGAACAGAGCTCGAACTGCACACGGTATACGATAAGATGGTACGGAAATCACGTACAGGTCCCGGACTGTTTGATCGAATACTTTCTTCATGGCGCCCTTCCTTGAGAATCTAGCTTCTTCTGCTCAGCTCTCTCCTCCTCCTCCTCGGTGCAAGCCCTGTACAATTCGTCCATAAGATCCACAAAAAAAAAGCGCCATCGGTGGCATTTCTCTACGGGTTTGAAGCATTACAAGCATCGATCCAACATCCCCGCAAAGGTAAGCTCGAGCCCAACAATTTGAACAGCATAGCAACGGAACCGAACCCGGCGCGAACAACTCCAGCAAACAGGAGAGAAATTAAACACACACACACACACACACACACACACACAGAACAGATAGATCTACGCGCAGGCGATCGTACAGCTCGCGCCAGATCTAGCATCGCCGACAGCCTCGGATCCCCCGGAGAGATCCAAACCCCCGAGCGCGAAAGCGCGTAGCAAACCACCGCGCGGATCTGACGCACAAGCCCGAAACGAACGCACAAGCCAAATCCGAGAAGACGGCGAACCTGAGGAGAGGCAGCTCGGAGCGGAGCGGATCGGCGGGCGCTGCCGCTCGCGCGGCGGCGGCGGCGGAGGCGGCGGGGATTCCACTTCCACGCGAGGGGAATCGGAGAAGGCGAGGTGAAATGGCGGTGGTCGCGGGCGAGTCGCCCGGGCTTGGAGTTCTCCTCGATCTCCTCCGCTTTCCTCTCGCTCTCGTCGCGTCCTCCCTTGTCGTCGCTGGCTGGCTGGCTCGGCACCGGTGCCCCGCGATTGAGGACGAGTTGGGTCGAGATGAAAGAGAAGGTTTGGTATGCGAATATTATTAATCTGAAAAAAAAATTTCGGTGGTTTGGTGTCTCCTGATTAGTTTATTGACTGATTAGCAAAGTTCACGACGCGGGATTAGTCGAGATCTAGTACTAGGTGTAGCACGGTATGTATAGTACGGGTATTTTTGCGTATTTTGGTGGTAGTGTTTTTTTTTTCAGAATGGCGAATGAGCTGGAGTTGAGAAAGGGAAAGCAGTAGCACATGAGGGGGTTTCTGTTTTTATTTTTTTATTTTTACTGTGTGTATTATGTATTATAATCTTATTACTGTTATTTACTTTTAATAGATTGTATAATTGTATTGCTAAGTGGTGCATGGTTAAACTTAAACTTAAACCTTGCTGGATGACAGCTGGGGCCCCTGGGAATGAAGCCCGCATATTGCGACGGTGTCAACTGACAAACACGTTGAACGCTCCTTCCTTCTCGAGAATACCCATACCTTTCACATTCCGCGTTTGTGATTTTCTTTTTTTTTTTTTACTTTCAGCTGTTGAAACGTTAAAACCGTTTTTTCTGCCACCCAAAAAAGACCTTTCTATTGTATGTTCTTTGTGCATGCTTTGCACAGCAACTTTGTGTTCTGCTCTTCCACTGTATCTTATTGTTGCTAGGTCAAAACATTTGGTATATCTGAAATTTACAGTCCAAAAGGGTCCAGGAAATTCAAGAAGGGTGGTAAATGATGTGAAATTTTCAAAATACCAAAGAAATAATTTGTTAGGGAAAACATAAAAACCATCAAAAAAAGGTATTCCAAAAAAAAAGTTATAGTGGTCTTGTTATTTTCTTATTAAGATATTGATTTTACCTCGATTGTTATTAGCACGTTTTTTCACAATAGTGCTAAATGGTATATTTTATGTAAACAAGTTATAAAAATATTAGATAATTCATTTTTTAAAGTTTATAATAATTAAAGCTTATTAATCATACATTAATATCATTTTATCTTCCATGCCCATAACTTTATCTTCATCTTCTTGGTAGTACGAAACATCAGCTGAGTGCATGAAACTTTTTTCTTGTCATGCTCCTTGACTTTTTTTTTTCAGGTTGTACCTTTCTCTCCTCAACAAGAAATGGAAAATGTTGTAAGAAATTGAGCCGCACCGAGCCGTCGACCGATAGCGAGTAACCGACAGTTGGCCATCTTCTCCTCGTGGATCTTAGCTGGCCATCTCGTTGTGAACCACACAGATCTGCACCCCCCTCATGTGAACCCCCCATATAAACACCAAACAAACTTCGGTTGGCTTCGAACGGGATCTGCTGCTATCATGCTCGTACACCTATTGTCCTCGGTTAATTAGGCCCCTTTCTTTTTTATTAGAACAATTTATATTTTGATTTTTATTAGCACGTTTTTTAAATTATTTCATAAGTTTTTTTTATATAAATTATTTTAAAATGTCAGATAAATTCTTTTTAAACTTTAAAATTAAAATTTAATTAATTATGTGCTAATTAAAGCATTTCGTACCTCACTCGGTTCATTTTCTTTTTTTCTATAAGAGTTGGTACCTGCAAACCTTTTGCACCGACGGATGTTGACGGCATGATTAAAGCATAGAATCCTATTACTCGTCCCATGTTGCTATGTTAGTGGGGTGATGTAGCGATAAGCAAAGCACTCGATCTATGCTATGCCCATATGGCTGTGTCGTGCTTGTACTAGTAGCAGCCGGGTTACGTGTGGGCGTGTGGCACTCTCGTTTTGTTAGTGGTAATCCACGAAATGTGACTGGCGAGTGGTGGCGATGATGTGCTGGTTGCACTGTTAACAAATGATGATTTTGGCATCGTTTTCGCTTTGAACGCTGGCAGGCGGCGGAGGAAGACCGGCGACACCAGATTCAGATGAAACTAAAAAAAATTGTATAAATATTAGCTGTGGAAGATAATTTACACGTTGACAGCAAGACATCCGAATCCGAAATGATTTTATCAATTTAAAGATACGCCGGTTTAGTCTTTTCGTTGGTATTCACGGGGATAAAGTGTACGTATGTGTTGATCGTGATGAGTACGCGTGTTATGAGTATCTGCATTTGTATCGTGTTTTATAAAAAAAGAATAATATACCTGCAATTTTATCGGATTTAATGAAAATCATTTCAAAACGCATTGACTCTCCACAATATTTGGACAATTTTTAGTTTTTAATTAAAAATAAACTTCAGATTATTTTTTAACAAAATTAATCGAAAACTCGAGCGATTTGTGATCTCAAACCAGCCCAGAAAGTCCTTTTTTTTTTTTTTCAAACCGGCCTGTTCCTGGCGGTAGGCGGTGCGTAGAGCGTATCGATCAGCGCTTGCGTTTGCGTTCGGGTCGGTCGCTATCGGAGATTGGCGGAGCGTAGCTACCTGACCGACCGGATCAGCAGCAAACACAAGCACGGTCGTGGTTGAGCCATTCACGTCTCAGCTCGCCCACCACCAACCGCCTGTACGTCCCTTTCCTTTCCGTCACGCAGGCCTTACTAGTATTATATACCATCACGGCCCAAACACATTTCGGCCCAGGAACTCCTGACGCCCGAACGTACGTAAGACACCGATACCTCCCTGGCCCAAACAAAATGGGCCGCACGTAATCGAGATCCTTTTGTTACGGAACTCACATGGGCCAACGGCACGTAAGTCACTCCCCATCGGCTAACCAGAATGGGCTGCACGTAGGCCAAAATCCTTACAAGAAGGTCACTTTAGGTCTCTCACCCTGATGTCGGGTTTGAATTTCATCCTTGAAATGCAATACCAAGTATCCTCGACGCTGAGACTCTTCTGGGGCCAACTCTTTCACATCTCACGCTGACTCAGGTTGACCAGTTAACTTGTCACGCAGGCAACAATATACTACCTGAGGGTGTGTTCGGCGGCAAGAGTTCTTAACTTCTCTCTCTCGTGTTTCGTACGTACGCTTTCAAACTGCTAAATGGTGTGTTTTTTTTAAAAAAAAATTCCTATACGAAAGTTACTTTAAAAATCATATTAATTCATTTTAAAAAAAAGTAAATAATTAATTAATCATGTGCTAACGAGTCGCTCCGTTTTCCGTGCGAATGGAATGATTTCCTAATTCACCCAAACTAACATACCCTAAGATCTTGAGGTACATCAGTATTGTAAGTTGATAGATGTGTAACATCAATTCAAACTCGACGTCAACATGATATACCTAAAGTGTACTTATTCCAAATTCCTGCCCTCGAAAATCTCCATCCAGTTCTTGGACCGCGCCAAATCGGGTAGTCCACTAGTCCCCGCGTTTCGTGGCGGCGCCGCGCAGCGGTGGCCAACGGCGATCGCCCGCCG
Source organism: Oryza punctata (assembly GCA_000573905.2). Lineage (NCBI taxonomy): Eukaryota > Viridiplantae > Streptophyta > Magnoliopsida > Poales > Poaceae > Oryza > Oryza punctata. The sequence goes on from CM002489.2 coordinate 40,882,983, forward strand.
CTCTCCTTGCTCTTTGCTTCCTCGCCGCCGCGCGGTTTCGGCGGTGCCCGAATCGGCAGATCGGGCTGGAGAAACGCCGCTCCGTGGCCGGCGGGGAGGGTGGCTGCAACTAACAAGATCTATCAACGCAACGATGGGTCAAGCACTCGAGGTGCCAATTCCTCCGCGGATTCCCCCTCTCTCTCTCTTGTCTCTCCAGATTGTGTACATGCTAATGTTGCCGTTTTGTTCCACCAAATTATTTCATCTCCATCAACTGGGATATTTTTTTTCCTCATCAGGTATACAACTTCATCTACCAACCGATTCCCAGCTGATGATGTCCAAAACTCCTGATGCTGAAGATGCCAACTGGATCATCACTACCAGTCCACCAAGCCTTGACAAATCAAGCAAGCGTCATACCAAGATGACAACATGCAGCAGCATCACAAGCAGATGCAAACGGAAACAAAACAGAACACAAGAGGCCATGATCAGAATTCCCAATTTCCAGGAAGAGGCAAGCCAAAGCCTTGCAAAAGGATCAGGTACCCATCCCCATCCTCAACCACATTTCAGTTCACAAATGTATACCCTTCTCTTTATGTACATCACCACACAAAGGAGAGAGGAGAGCTACTAGTACAATACTGGGAGTATACCAAGTAACCAACAAGAAGAAAAAAATAATAGCCACCCTATCTTACCCCATTTCCCCAACTCTTATACCGTCCTTCTCCCAAATAAAGATTCCTTTTCCCTTTTACCCCCACCACCCCCAAATTAATTTACACCGTTCAAATCCCCCTTATACCACACAAGCTATACCCCCGTCCCATCCTCCCGCCACAAAACCAAGAATTCAACTGACACTACTACTTTCACCAAATTCACATCTAGGCTTTAGCAAAACCCATCCTTATTGGTGTTGCCGAACACTAGAAATTGCAGTTACCTAGGCTGCGGGCGTGCTGGAAACGATTTCACATGCCTCATCTGTCGAGGGGTTGAGGAGCGGCTCATTGTCTGCGAGCGCAGCAGCATGTCGACCATGGATGAAGTCTGGTAGGCCTGGATTAGGCTCTCGCTGTCTGTGGAGTCGCCTCGCGCAGTTGCTCTCTGCCATGAGTGTGAGCTCAAGCCGGAGAGGACATAGGCACGGCCTGATGCCTCGTACCTTTGGCGATTGGCCATCCTTTCTTGCATCTCCTTCAGCTCAGCATCCAATGCTTGGCATAACCGATCACCGGACTGTCCTGAAGTTGACCCCATGATCATCCTCCGGCAGTCTTCGAGTAAGGAAACAGCATGTGTCAGGTCACCACGCTCTGCAGACAACCTTGCTTCAGCCATGACTTCAGCTGCATGAAGACGGTTCTTTTGTCGGTCCACCTCGATTGACACGCTTTGTACTGAGACGAATGCTGGTCTGGAGATTTTGACTTGCACATCAGCCATATTAACGGTCTCCTTCATCAGTGGATCTTTGTAGACACAGCCAACTTTGAGAAGTGCTGTTTCACCGTAACCTGGGGGAACATTTACTGACACAAGGAAATCCCTTTCCTCTTCGGCGTACATGTCACCAACATCTATGGAACCATTCCTCTTGTCATCTGCAAGTCTGCTAGAATAGCTTCCTGATCTGATCGAGCCAAAGTGTACATCAGGGTGGAGGCTCTCCACCTTTACATGCAAATCCTGTGCAACAACACTCAAGAGTCCACCAATACACTGGGCAAATGCATCTTGGATGGCAGCCTCTGTCTCTATGAATGAAAAGGTGCCACCGGAGGTTTGTGAGATTGAATGCAGCGAGACTGAATCATGGTCAGCACCAAATCCAAAGACATGAACTGGTACCTGCTGACAACCATTACTAGTATATGGCAGGAGCGCGCAGTACTCTGGTGCTGCTTTGTGTACACCAGCAGTTGGTGAGACTGTATATGTATCTTGCCCATCTGATAGTAGGATGATGCTGCACACTGGATTCTTGGCCTGTCGATCTTCAATCACTTTGGAGCCTTTCCTCAGGCCCTCAGCAATATTGGTCCCACCATTTGATGTCAGCGAATAAACAGCTTGCAAGCTTTGCTGACGACCAGTCTCAGTCATCCGACGGAGGGGGAAGAGTCTACGTGCAGATGATGAGAAGGCAATTACAGAAAGCCGGTCTGAGGAGCCAAGGTTCTGAATGACAAATCCCATGGCCCTCTTCAGCAATGCAAGTTTAGTACCAGCCATGCTCCCACTGACATCAAGCACTGTGATGAGATCAACAGGGGCTCGAGTTGTGCCCAAGCTATTGCCATCTCCAAGTTTGCTGCTAGTTTGCAAAGTCTGAGCAAGGGGCGCCTTTAGATGAACTAGGACTGTAAAATTTCTTTCTGAAGTACTTTCTGGAACTTCAGTGAACTCAGGATATGTCTTTATTTCCACTGTTCTTAAACACCCCTGCTGTGAGCCTTCATTTGCTTCAGACAGTGAGTCCAAGGGTTCGTCATCGTTAAAAACACTACGGTCAGTGTCAGGCAACAACGATGTCATATGATGCAGCCGACCAGAAGAACGAGCACGGGGTAGTGGTCGCAGTATGGTCATCTGCCCACCATTTTGGTGTCCATTAACTGGATTAATCCTTGCACTTCCTTGAGGAAATTCACCAGGCAAGGGACCTCGAAATGGGAGTTCCTTCCACTTGGTGCGGCAAACTGGGCAATTGTTGCTTCCATGCTTAACATTTGCAGCTATACAATGGAAGTGAAAGGTATGTGAGCACTCTGCTGTGAATAGAGCATGGCCCTGACCAGGCTTCATTGTGGTCAAACATATCGCACATGTTTTCTGGAAGAAAGAAAAAAGGTACAGAGAGATTATAAAATGAACAGTGGTCAAACATGAAACTTGAAGTGGTTAGCATGCATGCTTCCATGGTATACAATATGTACTTATCAGTGATGCTGCAAAGAAAGCAAACGAGCATCTAGAGACAGCAAGATTAAAGGGATAATTCATGAAGATGATGTTGTGATAATATCTAACCAGGTACTAAATATTAGCATATACTTGGTTTATTTCTATTTATTGAAGCGGTCATTCTATAATATATAATAGAGATACTACGAATAATTAACAACACAATGCAGCAACATCAAGAATGCCAAAGAATTAAAACATTGGCAGAAACGTGTAGGTATGTAGTTAGACCTTTACACACTTGTCGTCTTTCTATTTTTCATAAATATTTTTTCACAATGATGAAAAAGTCTAGAGTTTTTTTTATCCCCAAAAAATGGTTACTCATTCTTCCCAAACCTTGGTCAGATGCCGTAGTTTCAGACTCTTTTTCAGAACAAACTTGCTAAGAGAATTACAATACAATTTGTCTCGGAGAAAAAACATCAATAGTTAGTCATGTGGCAAGTTGCACTCCATGGTCAAGCTAATTTTACAAATGGAAGAAACAATCTTTAGCATTATCGAGTGAGGTAGGTTGGCTTAATCCGAATTAGTCATTGCTGACTAGCACACACACCTCACCCTCTATAACAGAAGATTAAACGGTTGACCAGTGACCACCCACAGACATTTGAAAACACTACTCTAACGGCGTGTCCCTATTCAGTTTCAGTACACTGGTTTGGTATAATTAGCTAGGCTGCTGCAATTTCAACATTTACAAACTGGCATCTTCTGAATATAGGTTCCATTTGCAATTTTAACATTTGCAAACTGGCATCTTCTGAATATAGCTTTCCTTTGGCAATTCTGGGCTCTTAAAGCGAGATGGTGGTGGGCTCTGGGGAATCCGTACCACTCCTGTGCTGTTAAGTTGGAACACCAAGAACGCAGAAGGGATCTGAGAACAGTGTTGAACAGTGTCCAAGCTGTTCTGAAAAGGATGCTATCGCTATGGCACTGTCCTCTTCTTTATGCCTCCTCCACGAAAAGGAGTGAAGTGAGAGGAGGCTAGAGGAAAGGGGAGAAAAGTGAGTGATGGAGAAAAGAGGTGTGGACTATGGAGGAGGAGAGTAGTAGTCAGTAGTGAGAGTGAGCTGCAAGAGAGTAGAGGAGGACCCCATCGTTAAAGAAAGACAAACTCCCCCACTTCATGATTATATTCCTCCACCATTGCCCTCTCTGCCCATCTTCTCCTGCATCTCCTTTTCTCCTCTTGAGCTCTTCTTTTTTTATTTTCTCTCTGTGTTTGTGTGTGTGTGTGTGTGATGAAATCATGAGAGCAAGCTACTTGCACAGTTGCATGCATCATGTGTGGCAAAAGATACATCCATCACAGGTGTACAACCTGAATCAGAACTTGCTACAATAATAACTGGAACTGAAATCAAACGAGCAGGCATAAATCAAGAAAAGTAGTTTGTGTGTATATCATATGGATGGATCTTGGCTGTAATTTTGCTTCCAAAGTTGCAACCTTTTTTTTATGCTACATGCATAGAGATGTGAAGGACTGAACCTTGAAGGATTTGCTGCCGGATTTGGAGAGGCGAAGGCCGGCGGAGGTCGGCGTCGGGGTGGTCGGCATCAGCGCACCGGCGCCGCCCTTCACCCTCTGCTCCGCCGTGGGCGTGGTGTTGGCGCTGGTCGCGGCCGACGACGAGGATGCCACCGGCGACACCAGCGCCGCCGTGGATGATCCGGTGGACGGCGAGTCGCCGTCGTCCAGCGTCCTTGGGACGTAGACGCAGAGGTTGAGCCCCAGCGACATCTTGGCCTTCCTCCATCTGCTCTCCATCCTCACTCTCTCAAACCTCTGTCTGATCTGAGCTGAGCTGAGCTTAAGCTACTTGTAGGTAGGTGGAAGGTGAGGTCAGAGGAGGCGGCGCTTTTGCTCCGACGAGTCGCTTGCAGCCGCCGCCGTGGAAGCCATGGGAGGGAGCAGAAGAGCGCAGAGCTAGGAGCTTAGCTTGGGAAAACAAGAAAGGATGTAAAGAAAGAAAGAGAAAGAGAAAGAAAGAGGTGTATCGATGGCTATTTGACCTCAACTCCAAGCACCAACCAAGCAAGCTCAAGTGATGATGAGTGACTCACTCTATGAGAGAGAGAGAGAGAGAGAGGGAGTTGCGAGTGAGGGAGCAGCCTTTTAAGAAAGAGAAAAGCAGCGAGCAAAGCAAGCAGGTGCACAGGGCGCCTATGGCGAGAAAAAAAAAGAAGAAGAGCTTGGAAAGAAGGAGATGATGGCGAGCAGTGAAGAAGAAAGAAGTGGAGACCTCAGCTCAGCTCGGCTCAAAGCCCAACCTGCCAAGCTGTGGCCTGTGGGTGGTGGCGCTGTATACTGGCCGGCACAGTATGTGCAAGAAAAAAAACAAAAAAAACTGTAATTAGCGACAAAAAATGAGAGAGAGAGAGAGAGAGAAGAGTTTCTTGTGATTTTTCTTGCTCGATTCTTGTGGGAGTAATTCTTTTCCTTTTTTTTTTGTGTGTGAGAGAGGCTCTACTTCTTTCCGACAAGCGGAGCTGGATCTCTGGCTTGCTTTGTCTGCCTCTGCTGCTGTCTGCCTCCTCCTCTGCCTCAACTTATTTTCTGGTGTGTTCCGTTTTGTTTCCTTCTTTTTATTCTCCCGATGATTAAAGTAGGAAAAAAAAAGGAGTGTGTCAATTTCTTTTGGTTTTTTTTTTGCCTTTCCTGTTTAATTGCTGGTGTGTGTTTTTTTTCTCGTCACGGATTTCCTCGTGTCGCCGTTGATGGGCACACGCATTTACTACTGATACAATTGGTGAGTTGCTGTTATGTGCTCTTACCACTAGTTCACTCGTGTCATTTGTTGGGTATACTAGTTACAGCTGATGCTTTTAATTTATCTCAAAAAAATGAGAAAGAAAAAACTTGTGGTTTAAGTTTTTATTGCCCTTACAGATGTTAAACGAATGTTTTATTCATCCAGTCCAAGGAAGCAGACTGACACTTTCCATTGTTGAACCTTGAAACATATCCCAAAACAGGAACCCAAGTCCCAAACCAGGAGCAAAAAAGCAAGGGCCAAAGAGAGAGAGAGAGATGAAGGGAAAAAAAAGAATAAGTGAGCAAATAGTCATAGAAAAGCAGGCTGTGACTTTATATAAAGGTAGGAATGAGAGCAAATGCATGGAGTATCAGTACTAGTAGGAGTAATCTATGTGGTGTGGGTGGTCACTTTTGCTTGCCCTGCTGTGATGTCTGAGTCTGTCCTAGCTTGAGCACTGATGAGGTCAACTGCAACTTTGCTGGGACTCGTAAAAGTATAGTAACTCATTTAGTTAAATTTTATTAAGTTTAATAAAATTTATAGAAAAATTAACAATATCTGAAATATTAAATTAGTTTTATTTAATCTGCCATGGAATTTATTTTGATAATATGTTTATTTTAAATTAAAAATATTAATATATTTTTCTATAAACTTAGGAAACGGAGGGAGTATATTTTTCTATATTTTAAGTTAAAAAGTTAAACTACTTAAAATATGAAACGGAGGGAGTATATTACTAGTACTATTTGCATTAACCGTAAGCAATCATGTGCCATTGGTGTGGTCATCATGTGCTAAACTTAGGAGCGACTAGTTGTACCAAAATGAGGAGCAACAGTGAGTGACATATCCTCCTCCGTCGATGACATTGGTGATCTGGATTGTACAGACCAAACAGTAATGCTAGTGCATCTCCATGCAGAGAGTACGTATAGGCTGCAAAGATGCAGTGATTATAAATCTGCTTGCAATACGTAAGGGGCAAGAGGACCAGACCAGTGTAGTGCATGTCTGCATCTGCTGCTGGCAGCGTGGAAACGGACAAGGCCGGCATAGAGGAGTCAAAGCACGCAGCAGCAGTAGCAGTAGCCAGCCCAACCGTGTTGTGTTGTGTTATGTTAATTGTGTTGTCAATTCGATCCCTGCGCTGCGCCCGATCAAAAAGAAATACTACATAGAAACAAACTCTTATGTATATAAGAGAGGCATATCTATATATTCATTGTATGTGTCATATTTTGTATTAAAGTTGGTTATTTTAGATTCGTACATATGACATGCGTGGGGTGTGCGACCGTTCGTACCCCAAATCTTAATTGCATGAAGTATGGTATAACTAGAATGTTAAAACTAATATGGTTAGGACTAAGATCCAGGATTAAAGCTAAATCGGCTAGAACTATACATAATCTTGCTCTACACGTCATCGTGATTGATCATCTATCCATCTTACGACCCTGATTTATTTTTGGATTGAAGGAATACATGGCTACCTAGATATATGTGATATCATTGTCAAAAATCTAATGGGCAACACCGCTCAAAGACATACAGCTAGAAATTAGCAAATCATGTTCTTTTATGGTTTTGGATTCTGAATTTTCATTTGCACATTTTCAAACTCCTAAAGACGTATATTTATCCAAAAATATTGTATATAGCTATTTTGGATTTTTTTTAAAGCAAACCTTTTAACGTTAATTCATTCGTATATATCTTCAAATAACTATTAAAAGAATGAGATAATTCATTCATCTACCAATTATACCTCCGTCATTCCATGATTATTCAGATTCGCTGTATTAGTATACATCATATTCAATTTTAGATATATTTTTTTTTAAGAACGGAGAAAGTATTTGTTTTAAACGGTCCTAAGTTCCTGTTGAAACACACTTGCACACAACACACCTCTAATATTTTATGGGCAAGAGCATTTAAATCCCGGTGGGCCAACACTCCATGCGATATTTCAAGCGCTTTCAAGAGACCGTCGTCTATATCTTAACGCATGTTAGAGCGTGGAATCTGCCACAGATAATTGAAAAGTGTCGTCGATCGTTTCATTGGACTTTGAATTAGCACACGTCCGATCATATCAGATACTCCATCCATTCTATTTTAAATACAATCATAAATTTCTGTATCTAACTTTAATCATCCATCTTATTTAAAAAATTTAAAAAAATAAAAAACATAAGTTACACATAAAAATACTATTCACACTTTATCATCTAATAACAATAAAAATATTAATTATAAAAGAATTTTAAATAAGATAAATGATAAAAATTGAATACGAAAATTCTTTATAAATGGGATCGATGGAGTATATTATATCCACCGCATTCTTTGACCTTGGCACTGAACGAACGAATGGAAGGATGGATGAAATCTATAAAGAAGAGAAAACGTTGCTTTACGAGCACTGTACTATATATATGTGTGCGTGCCGATTAATCTGTTGCGCCGGTGCATGATCGATCACCCACCGGCACGGCACAGCATGGCAGGCGGCAAATCTGATGATTCCTGAATGTGCACGCACCAAACCCAGCTAAAAAACAAACGCAAGCCGAGCCGTCGGCAGTGAGCGAGTGAGTGACCAGTGGGTGGCAATGGCATGCATGTGACCTGAGCTGAGCTGAATTAATCAAAGGTGGGGTCCTCAACCACCTAGTAGTATCAAAGGGGGTCCTCAACCTCCTAGTACCAGCTCATATCTTAAACTTTAGGTCTGTTTGAAGAGCTCCTCTTAACGATCTAAATTTTCATCCAGGTTTAAAAAATTGTACTTATAGAATTCAAAAAAATAAACTAGAGATTAGAAACCGAGAAATTCAGTTTCAGATTCTCAGAAATTGGCTACCAGCAAGTTTTTTTCAGAAACTTAAGTTCCCCAAACAGACCCTTTAACAAAATGCCGGCTGGTTAAGTTTATTAGTGAGATCTATTTACATGAGTTCAAACTCTAGACTTGATATGGATACTTGTAAATATGATTAATTATTTTTACAGTAATATGGTACATACCCATCGATAATAAGATGTCTGTATGGGCATTCACAGTGCATCACACTAGTTCTAGGAGCCTCGGGATGCTACGTAGGATAGGGCTACGGGTCTAAAATCTAGATTCTTCATAGTACAAGTGGCTTTAATTTTATATTTCAGTCCCTCGTGCTTTTTTTCGGTTCTCATATTTTCTTTAATTTATGTGGAGGTCCAAAATCTACACTAAGCACCCTACATTCCAGAAAAGTATTTAAATACCCCTTCTCCCTCTCTTTCCCTTATCCTCACGCCGGTAGGTAGTGACCCGGCCGACGCCTCTCTTCCCCCAACCAGCTCCCCTCATCTCCTCCTTCGGCCGGCACCTTTCCTCCCCCGATCGGCGCTTCTCCTTCCCCCACTAGTCCCCACGCCGGCGACAGTGGAGGACACCGTGGTGGGTCTTGGCGGCGACGCCCCTCATCTCCTCTTCCGACCAGCACCTCTCCTCCTCCGGCCGGTGTCTCTCCTCCCTCCAGCCAGTCCCCATGTCGGTGGCACCGGAGGACACCAAGGCGAGTCTCGGTGGCGGCGCCCCTCGTCTCCTCCCCTTGCTAGTCCCCACTTCGGTGCCGTCGTCGTCCATGGAATGACCTTGGTGGTGGGCGCGGATAGAGGCTAGGAGCGGTCGGCGAGCAAGCCAAGGCCAGCTTCCCCAACCCTTCCGCCGGCTTTCCCTTTCCCTTTCCCTCCCCCTCCAGCGATAACCTCAACGCTAGTTGTGGAGCTTCGATGACGGCTAGATCGGGGTGATTTGGGAAGCAGGGACCAAGCTCGTGGGAGGAGGACAACACAGCGAGGTCACGACCCCCACAACACGCCGTTCTCTGTCGCTCCGCACGCCACTCGCTCTAATCAGATTGAGGAACGCGTGACCAAGTTTGGTACAACAGACTTCAGGTGGGTGCAGCAAGAACCAATATGGTGCCGAATATTCGTTGGGGACCGGTTGAGCCGAACACCACCTCTACGGATTGTGAATGACCTAATGATTTTGTTTATCGATAGTAAGATGCCTATAATAACTTTATCAATAGATATACCTAGCCTTTAAGTTTTCGGAGGTGCAACCCTACACCCGAGAAAATGGACATTAAGCCATGCTCAAAAGACAGTTTCGCTGGAATGCCATCCCGAAACCGTGATTCACTAAAATGCCAAACTCGACCACGCCATCACAGCTGTTTTGTCATTTTGGCCAATTTCTCCATTTCCGATTCATTTTTCGTTGGAAAAGAGGTTGACGAGACGATTTTGCCCCTGGTCACCGACTAAAGGGATCCTCTTCCGGGGCAGCGCCGTGGAGAGCATCGCGGCGGATGGTGGCCGCTGTGGAGGCAGATCTCTCTGAGCAGAGCACGCTGCACTGCGGCGGCGAGTGCGCGGCGCCCCTCCAGAAGGTGAGAAGGCAGGGCCCGTGGGAGGGGACCCCGGCGTGCGCGGCGAGGAAGGCCGGATCGTGGAGGATGGAGTCCCAGCGGCGGGAGATGAGGCGGAGGCGGAAGAGCAGGAAGGGTGGGACGCGGGCGAGCACCTCGAGGAGGAGGTCGTCGGGGAGCGCCGCCCAGACGCGCGCCTCCATGGGGACGTCGGCGTGGAGGAGCGAGGCGGCGGCGGCGGAGGGGGCCTTGATTGAGGGGAACGTGGCGGCGGCGGGAGCCGCGGTCTCCTCGTCGAGCCCCCGCGGCTTGGTGCTGCGGATCGACTTGGGCGGGCGCGACGGGCTCGTCGGCTGCGCCGCCCGCGCCACCGCCGCCGGTGCGGCCGCGTCACCCATCGCCGCGAGATCGGCGAGGGGGAATCGCAAATCTGGGGTGATTTGAGGAGAGGCAGGCCGCAGGCAGCAGCGCCTGCCTGAGTCGCAGGCTGCTCCTATGCTCTGCTCTCTCGCTCCTCGCCCACCGCAGCCACCTCCACAGCGGCCACCATCCGCCGCGATGCTCTCCACGGCGCCTCCCCAGAAGAGGATCCCTTTAGTCGGCGAGCAGGGGCAAAATCGTCTCGTCAACCTCTTTTCCAACGAAAAATGAATCGGAAATGGAGAAATTGGCCAAAATGGCAAAACAACTATGATGGCGTGGTCGAGTTTAGCATTTTAGCGAATCACGGTTTCGAGATAGCATTCCAACGAAACCGTCTTTTGAGCACGGTTTAATGTCCATTTTCTCCCCCACCCACACCCACACATGTCAATCCATGCAACAGTGGCGAGATTGTTTGGGCCTGGTTTGGTTTGTTGCTTGGGGGATCGTATCCTCTGCCACTCCAACTGGAATGGCAGAGAGCTACAGTACCCCCATGCCGTTATGTATTTATAGCCGTCGGATCAATTTTGGATGCACGAGATCAATCGCTACAGTAGCCTCAAAAAAATAATCAAACATATTTATCACTGTTTCTGCCACTGCCTCTGCCTGACCCATCCATTCCATGCGCTTTTCTTTGACCCGCCATCAATCCATGATGCCTACGCCCACCCACTCCAACACCCTGCACATGTCCATCATCCATCCATGCACTCACTCACTCATCGTCAACACGTTCTTCCATCCATGTTATGCACTAATGCCCTGCACTTGCAGCATTTTCAGTACTACCAGTGGTTCCCCCTCAATCCCATTTTAAACTTAGCTCATAAGTTTCTGTGTTCAATTTTAATTGTTTATCTTATTAAAAAAAATTAATTAGTATTTTTATTGTTATTAGATAATAAAATATGAATAGTATTTTATATGTGACTTATGTTTTTTAATTTTTTTAAATAAGATAAACGATTAAAGTTGGATATGAAAACTTACAGTCACGATGAAGGGAATTATATTTTTACATATACATACACATATATATATATATATATATATATGTATGTATGTATGTATGCATGCATGCATGCATGCATGCATGCCTGCATGCATGCATTGGCCGTGCATAGAACAACTTCTTCGATGGAGTAGACAAGAAGCAGCAGATGCTGCAGTGCAGTCTCCTAGATATGCCACGCTGGATCGAGCCAAGAGGCGAGGCGAATAATCTCCTATCCCAATGTGACGACGACTCTGGGGGAGAGACGGGTCAAAGTGTTGTAGCATCCATATGTAGACTGTTCAGCCAGCCACATGCAGACATAGTAGATGCATGACCGAGGCTGGCTTGAGCTGAATCCGGCTCACTTTCTTTACTACTGCTTTTGCCTTTGGAGTTTGGAACCTGCTGCAAAAACTACTACACTGGTCTCGACTCGACTGGCTCTATTCGAAAAAGATTAGTTTACGACTCTCTCTCATGACTTTTGCTGATGATCAGATTTTGCTGTGCTTAAACTAAACAGATTCTTCTTTGTGCTTCCGAAGACCAAAGTGGTAGCAACTAGCAACGCAGTGCAATATAATGTAATGAAATGAGCATGTGAAAGTCTTGTTTTGTTTTGTCCCTACCACGGCGATGGAAGATCGCAATCGCAACGGCAAATTGGCGAAATGGCCTTAAAAGGCGCAAGTTTTTCTTCTGACGGTGGATTGGATGATCCGTCTCTTTCACAGCGCCAATCGAGCAAGCTGCAGCTGCAAATTTCCGGCACTTGACCCTAATTTAAGCAGGCCAGAGCGGCAATAGCAAACAGCAAGGAATCCATGGATAGATTAGTTCTATCTCATCTTAATCAGTCATATCTTGTATTCTACGAAATCATTACAGACAATCACTGACATGTGTGCCTCACTAACTGATACGATTCATCTGTCAGTGACTGTTCGCAACAATTTCTGCAAAATCGATTTTAATTTGCATCATGTGTCCCTTTCATCGTTCAGCTATAGGATTTTTATTTCATTTTTTTCATGTGCCTATGTGCATTAGAGTAGTGCAAGAGAACAAAAGAGGAGTCCAGATGGTGGCATCCTATTCAACGATTGGACACGATGCTAAGTAAGCAAGCAATTGAGGCAATTGAGGGGTTGGGGTCGCTATTGAATCCCGTGAAAGGAGGCGGCTCTACCTTTTGTGCGCTTCTTCTTCTTCTTCTTCCTCTTTTAAGGACTCATGCACTTTATTTACATAAGAGATCTGTTTAGAAACAGAGAGCATAAGAAATAGATACATCTTCCTTAGGAGTAAGGAGAAGATCTCTTTTAACTGGGCATCTCAAATTTTTACAGATATGAGAGATATTGGAGCAATCAATTGCCATTTGTGATTGACTTGGAAATCTTCTAGCAGCAGTAGCCAAGCTATCAGCCACCTTGTTCATTTCTCTAGGCACCTATTGAATCTTGAAATCTTTGTCCTGCAAAAAAAATCATGAATTCTTGACAAAGCATGTCTCAAGAACCAATGTCCTGGATGAGCCATGTAAGAGCCCTATCGGTTGGCTTATAAGTCAAAGCAAAAACCAAAATTTGAATTTTCAAACTTAATTTTGAAGTTGTTTTTAAGATATTTTCGACGTAATTTCTTTTTAGCGTTGGCTTTTAAATCATTACGACCAAATATATAAAAGTTTTACCTATAAATTATTTTTTATTCCCTAATAAGCCGTTTTGGCTTATTAGGGAAGGAGGGCAACCGATGATACCCTAATTCTCCTTCTGGAATGATTGCACGACCGTGATATTATCTGAAAGAAAGATTGGGTGCTTTACTTGCATTTGCTGACAGACGGCAAAAAATAAAGCTGCTGCTGCTGCTGCTTCTTCTTCTTCTTCCATTTCTGACCGAGAAAGGCCCGGGGTCTTCCCGGCTAGCAACGCAAGCTGCGAGCTAGCTGGTCCGGGTTCGAGCCTCACCCCCTCCTTAATTCAAAATCAATCTAGCCCTTCCTAGATTGGTCCCATTTTTCTTCTTCTTCCATTTCTGCTAATAAAGGAGTTCCTGGCGTTGAGCAGGTTGCGCTTCTTCTTCTTATTCCTCTGTGGCTCTCTCTCTCTTTTGGAGTCTACGGGTTGCGGTCAGCGACGGAACGCTGCACGCCACCCTCGCTAAATTGGCATCACGTACTCTCTGTATAAACTAGTAATTTTACCGGTATTAATAAATTTGTGTGGTGAAATTTCGGTATAGATCAATCAGAAAAAAAATTGCTGTGGAAACATGTTTACATGGGGTATCTGATAATTTGTCATCTTGATCTACATCATTCAGTGACTCGGAGCTACGACCTCACCTGTCAGTAAGAAAGTGAATTATACCATCCAACATATATGGTATATTTCTAAAAGTTCTGTTTGCATGAGATGAACATATGATTTTATCGGAAAAACTAAAACATCTGGTTGTGTGTAATTTGTACTTTCTGTGACGTTGTTTGGTCTATTCATTTTAGAAGGTTTCCTCTCATCCTTGGAGAGAGATGCATATTATACCCCCAAGTACTACTTGAGAGATAAAAAAACAAATTGGTTAAATTAACTAGGATAAAAATGTACAGTCAATAATATTAATATAAAGAAGTGCGTGTGTGTGTATTACCTTATAATACTATATAGGAGGTATATACCTCTTAATGCATGTGCCTCGCAAAGACCGAAGAAAAGTTCAAGAACAAATATAAATGTAAGTTTTTAATATATCTCTTACAAAGAGTTGTCTCTTCAAGTAACAAGGATGTATATACCTCCCCAAATATAGTAGAAAAAAATATGAAAGCTACTTTTATATATTCCTGCGACGTTATCCTTTTTATTATTTAGTAGTAATTACAAAAAATGGGGATATTAAATAGAATGTATAGGGGAATGCATCGTTATCTGTCTAAACTCTCAAGTCTGAACCAAGTAAAAAAGGAATGGTTGTACAGTGCTAGTCTTCAAAGATGCTCTTAATTCTTGCCTCCCACATGTGCCACTAGCTAGTGATTGACTTGGATGTTTTTACCTGATGCGCACGCTACGAATATGCTTAGGGTTATTGCATTAGGAGGTTAACAGTAAGTTCAGACTGCTGCTCATTTATCAAAGAGAACAACACTGCTTTATTGCTGGGAGTCACTCTCTAGAAAAGAAGACGGATTAAATTACCTTTCAAATTCAGGCTCCGTTTTTACTTGAAAAAAATACTTGTTTCAAATTACTTGTGTTCTAGGTTTATCCTAAGTTAAATATGCATATCTTTTACTATTGATTCTTAGAAATCCATACAGTTTAACAACATGTAAATTATAAATTGCAAAAGTATTTCTAATGATGAATCTAAAAATATAAATGTTATAATGTTAAAAATATACCTAGTTTATAAAAATTGATAGTCAAATATTAAAATGTTTGAATTTGCACAAACCTAAAACAACAAGTAATTTGAAACCGAGAAAATAATTAGTTGTCTTAACCAGATGTATTTATCAAAGAATTCAGACCAGTATTTATCAAAGAAAACAATCCTGGTTTATTATTTGGAGTCACTATCTAGAAATGAAGACTGGTACTTAAGTTTAGGCTGCGTTTTTGACTGAATTAAATTGAATTAGCTTATTGTCTCAACCCGATGTATTCATCAAAGAATCCACACTAGTATTTATCAAAGAAAACAATCCTGGTTTATTACCTGGAGTCACTCTCTAGAAATGAAGACTAGTACTTGTTTTTTTTTGACTGAAATAAATTGAATTAGCTTGTTAATTATCTCGCCCGATGAAATTGCTGCATCTGTCAATGAGTTAATTATCATTTCTACATGTTCTCTCTCACTGATAGTCATATCCTGTGTTGTTTTTTTCTTCTCAAGGTGTGGTCTCCATCCTCTTATCTGCACACTGTGTGCAGGTTTTAGCAGTGTATCTATCACTGTGTGTCGATTCCATCTCGAGCTACAGTTGAAGCCATATCTTTTTTGATGCTTGCATTTACTGAGACGAATTGATCGATAAGGCGATTAATAACCTGGTTAAACTTCGTTCCAGCTAGCTCAATCCTGACCACGAATCAAGCAAGTTCAGCTAGCTGCTGATTGATGTCGCTTTGAGAGGATTACAAGTCGATCGCTTGACTCGTTCAGATCGACCTGAGGACCACACAATAATTCGACTGGTTCTGTGGTTGTGTAGTACTTAGGGCGGTTGGTTTTGGCTGATTAGCTATACACAAATGGACTTATTTGATTTGTCTAAATCATGTTCTATATAGAAAGTTTTCATATGAATATACTGTTTACCAGTTATAAATGTATTAACGGTAAATATCAATTAACTCTTTAGAGTTGGCCCTTAGGCTTTTTAGATTATTCACCGGATCATCGAAACGGATTATTTGCTATACACTTCAAAACATACATTTCCCCCAAAAAACTTTGTACAGACTTATTAAGTTTATTTTAAAATGTCTAATTTATCTCTATAATTAAGTGGATCCGCAGCAACAATCCACTCGATAATCCGTTTCAAACTGAGCCTAAGCTCAGCTCAGATCGAAAGCAGCAAGGAAAAGAGCACGAGATTTTAGCCCTTTCTGAGATGGAATATATATACACCACTGGGCACTGGCTCTCGTGGTAGGGGCTCACCCAGTAGTCGTCTTCCTCGATCTTGGACGATCGTAGCGATCCGTAGAGTAGCTTGTACGCAAACATATTCGGTCTAGAATTTGTTATTTGTACAAGACAAGAATGTGATTATGAACTCCTTGTATGCATGTGTATTGTATTCTATTGTCTTGTCTTTAAGAAGAAAAATACATGTGCCATTCTGATCCACAATCACTTGCAGCAGAATACAATGCTTGTCCATTCTGAAATATTCAGATATCTGACGAACAACTCACTCTTTGCCAGAAGAAGAGGTTATTGCTGAAGATTGCAATCTTTTCTACATTATCTGATCTACTACTAAAGATTGCAATCCTTTTCTACATAGCATACGGTGATAGATTGATAGTAGTCTGATACTGATTAATCCTATTACTACCTGCTTAGAAATGGGTAGTGAAAAGGGAATTGCAGAAATGTAGTGATCCACTGGACTGGCGGCACCAGCGAAGACTAAAGCCTGAATGATTGCAGGCAAGAACACATCATAAAAATGGCCAGCAGGTTGCCAAATTGTTGCATCCGATTCCCAATTTCCAATGGACGCATACATCACATCTTCTTTTTTCTGTGCACTTCTTTCCTTCTGTTCTTGCCTTGATCCATCCTGGGAGAGAATAATTCTCATATGCCAACAAAATATCATGAGAGAATCCTATGGATGTCCACTGTTCGATTGTGCCAGTGCTTTATGTGGTATCTGACTGGCGTATGCTTTTCAGGTGGGGTGTTGGTGATGTTGCATTTGGAGTTGGAGAATATATGTAGTGTTATTTTTTCATCATAAAGTACATTTCTAACATACAAAATACCATATAAATATAATCTCCTTTCAAATATATTAGTTCGAAGTCATTGTTCTATTAGATGATAGATGCATAAACCTATGCCTAATGATGATGTGCAGCTCATCTCCTTGCTTTTTGAAGAGTTCTGAATCATGTTTAATTCCTTTTTACCAGAAGAATATAGAATTAGTACCCCCACTTTATCAACTAAGCATGCTTCTCTTTTTAACCAAGTGCATCCTGGACTTCATTAAAAAAACCAGTCATTGAGTTAATTGGGGCCAGAACCAAAGGTAAGATGCCATTAACCGTGTGATGCAGCATGTGCTTGTCAGGAGAAGAGCTTAGCCATGACTCAACTTTGTAGTGACCACTAAATAAAAATTAGGTATTGGTCTGGTTAGAGACTAATCAGTGTGATGTGTAAAGCAATATAGTTTGTCGGACAGTAGCAAAATCCCTGACGTTTTCTATTTCAACAGACAACTGTAGAACGGAAGCCAGAGCAAATAAAAAGTTCTGTTTGATATACTCAAGAATATATTCAATTGGACATGGGAACAATTTCAAATATGCAACTTTAACCATTATTTTTCGATCTTACCAGACAAGTAGTAATCCTCCCGTTTTTAAATAGCTGTCACTGGTGACTATAATTGTTTTAGCTTTGACCAGTAATTTATTTTTAAAAGATAAAAGTAATATGACGAATGAGCGATTTATGATGTCGTACGCTTTGATAACATGGTATCTTTTTTAGCATTTGCACACTTTCTTAAAATAAAGACGAGTGGTCGAAGTTTGAAAATAAATAGTGTCTAATGTTAGTTATTTGAAAACAAAAGTTTGTAAATTAGTTTTCAATCTAATTTAGGAGCTAATATATATATATATATGAAAAGAAATATTTTCTGACTGATCTAATTAGTTTTTGAACGAGAACATTCTTGTCACACGTCTTGTAAAATTACACTTCAAAAGGTTTAGAAAAGTATTCCATGAAAATTTTATATAGAAAATTTTTACACCAAAATGTTAGATTAGGACCTTGGAAAACGTGAACCGGAAATCCAGGATAAGAAAAGAAGAAGGCAAGTACTAGATTATTATTTTATTTTTTGGAAAAAAAATTGAATGGTTAGTCAAATTATGGATGAACTGTCGTTGCCGTACAGTAATGACATGCGCTATTGGAGTTGGGGCGCAACCACATACTCTGAATGGAGTTGGCGGTCAGGACACAATTAGCAGTCAGACAGACAGCTAAGTGAAAGTGTAAGAGATAATGATGCATTGATGCTTTGTCCTTTTGCGGTCTGGTTACTCAAAGTATGATTAGGTCGTGCATTAACCTCTAAGTGGTGACATAATTCATGGATGGATTATCAAATGCAAAAACTCCAATAATATTTTTGACGACTGCATAAAAGTGAAAGGAGATAGAACCACTCAGGCAAAAGAATAACCGAGAGATAGTGGCCTGGAAAACTTTGGCGAAGGAGACGGCGAGGCCCATATCATCTAAGCTCATTTTGCATGTCAGGCCTGCCATTCAGGAGGTAAGGCCTAATATAGCCCATTTCATCAAGGCCTTGTTTGAATGGGCTTGGGGCACCTATAATTGACGAACGCTCGTGAATTACAAGAGTAGTGAACATGGCCGCCGTTGCGAGCCAATGTCATGTTTTGTTGTGAGCGGGACAATCTAAGTGCTAATAAGCATACGCCCGCGCTGAGTGATTAGTTTCTGACTAGTAATATGCTTGTTCTGTGCCCCAATTATGTCACAATAAACCTAAAACCACAACAAAAGTGTAGTATGTTTTCCCGTAATATGTATCACATGTTCACACAGAACATAAAGAACACTCAAGTTTATCAATATATATCTTATGTAATCTGTCATGTCTTTATAATGTCCCTTTTACACTTACTATGAAAATATAAAACAACCAAAAAAAATACCATATTTAGAATTTTCAAATCTTGGTAAATTTTTGAAAAGCACGGGGTAATTATTTCTCTCTCTTTTTTCATAGGTGGTTGTTGCTTTTTTTTCTTATAATTCCATTTTTATTCCCTTAAACTATTGTGTTCGTGTAAAATTATCTCTCAATTTCAAAACTGGGTAAAGCACACCCTCGACTCTAAATATTTAGTTCAAATCTCCTTAATCCAAACTAGTGCAGTTTATGCCTACGTGGTACATACCAAAAATACAGTCAACAAAAACATGAAACCATTTGGTGGGTCCCACTTGAGAGTGTTCATAAATTCTTTCTCTTCTTACTTTCCTATGTATCTTCCCATTTTCGATCAATAGTCATCATCGATGTGCCGTGAGCTTTGGTTACCACCCTACCCATCCATGGACCGATGGTAGTTAAGATGGATAGTAGTACAAATTTTAAACCTAGGAAACCAACTTATTTTAGAACAGGCTATTTTCGTGCCTGGGCCAGCCTGGCCCGGCACACCTCCACATTGGGCCGTTCCTGGGCTTAGGCCACGGCAACGGGCCGTGCCATAGGCTATAGCCGTCCTATGCTGAACCAGTGCAAACTGACAAATCTATTTTATTTTACTTTTTATTTTTTCATAAAAAAAAGATCAGCCAAGGCTGACCATGAGCTCCGCCGCGCCGCCGATGCGGAATCGCGGATGCGGTCCACCCCGCAGATCTCCGACCATCAGCCAACCCACGGTTTACCCGCCCTCCACGCGCCAACCTCGTCCGCTCCGTCGCCGACGACGACTGCCTCCTGCCTCCATGCCCATGCCAGCTAGCCCATGTATATAAACCCCGCCCCTCTGCTCGATGCTGAGGTAAATCGAGTGAGGCGTTATTCGTTCGCGATTCTTGATTCGAGATCTGTCAGGGTGGAAGAATTAGGGAGATTAAGGTAACGTCTTTCGGCTGTGTCTTGGATTAGATCCAACTGTTTCTGTGCTTTTGGAACAGTTTCGCAGAGAAATTGTAGTTCTTGGATCAGTTTATCGAGTTGGTTTTTGGGGCTTTAGCGTCTCGTTCTTTGTTTCTGTTCAGATTTAGAACGGTGCTGAATTTGTTAATCTTGGGAGAAAAGGGAAACTACTCTCGAGAATGGACATGGCGTTGCCAGTCGCGAATGCGACTGCTGCAGCACTTGCACGGGTTTCTGCTATGTTCAATGCCCCGCTTGCTCGTGCTGTTGTCTTTGGGATTCATATTGATGGTAAATGTTATTTCTTTTCTCCAGAAGCAAAGAAATTCTGGAGTGGTGGGAGAGTATTGTGTTCCATTTAACTTATGCGGCTGATGTTGTGATGATTTTCAGGACACTTGGTTGTGGAAGGGCTTCTCATTGCCGCCATACTGTTTCAGCTCTCCAGGAAGAGCTACAAGCCTCCAAAAAAGCCGCTCACTGAGAGGGTGAGCTACACTTTCTCTTGCTTAATAGTAATTTGGAAGTAGTAGTTTTTTCTGTTTCTTTCCATTCCTTATTGGTTCTTGCTTCATCAAGTGTGCTGATCAGGTTGCTCTTTTGCTCAACAGGAGGTTGATGAGCTCTGTGATGAGTGGCAACCAGAGCCTCTCTGCCCACCTATCAAGGAGGGAGCTCGGATTGAGGCACCTACATTAGAAAGGTTCGTCTCAACTCTCAAGCCCCATCCCCTCCCAACAAAGTAGACATTTCTAATTAGTCCTTCATGTCACCAGTAAAGTATTTTATGCACTTCACCAAAGGCTCTATGTTGCAATATAGTTTTTTTCCTTTTTATTCATGGGTTCAGTTTGTAGTCATTTCATTTGGTAAGGATTAGGGAAGTCGGTATATAAGCATTTTTGTGCACTTATACTATGATACTATGACCTAGGGAGCATGGAATATGGGTGTTGATCTCCAGAGCTTGTTAGTTCTAGAATTGCAACCAAACTATGATTTAGAGTTCACACAATTATAGCTATGGTTCCCCACTATCTTTGTACCAAGACCGAGAGGATTTAATACTGATATTCTATTGTTTGATCAGTGCCGCTGGACCACATACAACTGTTGATGGAAAAGAAGTTGTAAACTTTGCGTCAGCAAACTACCTTGGTTTGATTGGCAATGAAAAGATACTTGTAAGAACCTCATGCTTTTGCTGTTTTCTTTAATACACTTATAGAACATTTGAGTGATATAAGGAAATTGCAGGATTCCTGTATTGGTTCGGTGGAGAAATATGGTGTTGGATCATGCGGACCTCGTGGCTTTTATGGAACAATTGGTTCGTATTGCTCTGTTGCAACTTATATTCAATACTTTGTATCTTGTGGCCAACAGCCTACTGCAAATTCAGGGGAGGAACTTAGCCAGTTTGTTGTTTTCAGATGTTCACCTTGACTGTGAGACTAAAATAGCAAAGTTCCTGGGAACGCAAGATTCAATCTTGTACTCTTATGGGATATCAACCATCTTCAGTGTGATTCCTGCCTTCTGTAAGAAAGGAGATATCATTGTAGCGTAAGTGAACCTTTTTCCTCCTGTTTACAACAATTTAATAACATATTATTCAACATTTTCTGATGAATCGAGTCGTGCCATACCATCTGATGTAAAATGAACATAGATATTTTATTGTAGTTCTGGAAATTCGTATGATTGGAAATATGGTATCATGGACCTCACTAATCCTTCTTTGCTATTGACAAACCTTCTTGACCTTCTAGCCATCATGCATTTCTGAAACTCATAATTTCGAAATGGTGAATTTTTTTTGTATATGTGCGCTTTCAGTCCTTATATCTCTTTTCATTGTTCATATTTAAAATTATTAGCTAGTTTTTGCATCCAGAGAAAAAATATTTCATATGGTCATGTTCTTCATAAAAATTAATTTTGATATTCATATGCAATGCAGTGATGAGGGTGTTCATTGGGCAGTACAAAATGGTTTGCAGCTTTCAAGAAGCACTGTTGTTTATTTCAAGCACAATGACATGGTTTCACTTGCGAACACTTTGGAAAAACTAACTCATGGAAACAAACGTACAGAAAAGATTAGGCGCTATATTGTTGTGGAAGCTATTTACCAGGTTTGTAGCTTACTCACGAATTCTTTTTGCTGAGAAATATACTGACTGAATTTGTTTCTAAAGCCTGTCTTACTATTGTTCTGGATACAGAATTCTGGCCAAATTGCACCCTTGGATGAGATTGTTCGATTGAAGGAGAAATACCGGTTTCGTGTTATTTTGGAGGAGAGTCATTCTTTTGGCGTTCTTGGCAAGTCTGGACGTGGCCTTGCTGAACATTATGGAGTTCCTGTGAGTGCTACCTCTCATTTCTTTTCATATATTTCCACAACAGCAAATGTGAAACAACAAATAAAGAATTGGGCAGGCATAGTCAGTGGCTCAATAGACAAGTGCAATTTGTATTAAGAAAATCTTCCTTGTTGACTAGCTTAGTTTGCTGCGCAATTGATTTTTACTAGTTTTCTAAGTATTCTTTACCGATGCAGATTGAAAAAATAGACATCATCACTGCTGGAATGGGAAATGCATTAGCTACTGATGGTGGTTTCTGTACAGGAAGTATCAGAGTGGTTGATCATCAGGTATGTGCCACATTAGATCAATAGCATATTGATGATGGTATAGAAATACTTGCATCTTCAGTATTTTTAACTGGCTGTACTGTTGTCATCTTGCAGCGTCTAAGCAGCTCCGGTTATGTTTTCTCTGCCTCGTTACCACCATATCTTGCTAGTGCAGCAATTTCTGCTGTGGACCACCTGGAGGAGAACCCATCGGTTCTTGCCAATCTAAGATCAAACATCACTCTTCTGCATAAAGGTCACTAATTCTCTTGGCACCTTTATTGAGTAATTTTACTATTTTTTGCTTCCATTAATTTACTGAACATAGTGCACTGGTAATACGTTACTAACCTAGTTTATAAAACTATGGTGTACTTACTATGGGCTATAGTCGAAGTACTGAAAAAAACACAATGTTTAGCATCCTTACAAGTATTTTGATGTACTTGTGATATTAAAATTTTAGGAAACGTCTGGCATATTTTGCTGTATATTTGCCCATCCACTTATCTTTTCATTTGCGTTTGATTTGCAGAGTTGTCAGATGTACAGGGGCTCGAAATTGCTAGTAATATATTGTCACCTATTGTCTTCCTCAAATTGAAGACATCAACAGGTTCTGCTGTTGCTGACCTGGAGCTCCTTGAGGTTATTTCAGAGAAGGTATTTTAGTGGTGGATTCAACAAATGCCTGAAAAGCACTTGAGATTTGATTTTTGGAGTTATACCAATAATATATTTTACATAATTGTCATTTCACAGGTCTTGAAGGAAGATTCAGTCTTCATTGCAGCGACGAAACGATCGAGTTTGGACAAGTGCCGTCTTCCAGTTGGAATCCGCCTGTTCGTATCAGCTGGTCACACTGAATCTGATATCTTCAAAGTAGCTGAATCCCTGAAGAGGGTTGCAGCATCAGTGCTCTAGTGACAACCTTGCATCTGGCATGATGTGTTCTACAGTTACGTACAAATTTGTATGTTCGTTGATCTGGCTCAATTTGTTGTCGTGTCTAGCAGAATTACAAATAAAATTTTGTAAAACAGTTTGAATTTAAATATCTGATAGTTTTATTGTTCTATAGTATGTGTACATCGTCTGATTCTTCAATAGTCTGTCAGTCTGGCATTTTTAGCACATTGGTCAACATATGCACCTCATCATCAATAGAAAAAGAAAAAAGAAATGTTCAGCCCAGTAATTGCCGTGCCATACAAAGCCCGTGAAAGCTCACTGGAGCGGGCCGCGCGGGTTTTGGGCCGATGCGTATATGTGATTTTCACACGGAGCATTTCAATTCCCACAGGGAAGGTGAAATTTTCCTCCATTTCAAACGGAGACTCAGATTTGTCTTTTTAGTCATGGCTATTTGCACTGAACAAAACAATGAAGATCAAATTCAAGAACCAAGCAGCTTTAAAAAGCCAGAACCCAAATATGAGTAGTAAGGATGATGACATGAAGTTAGGCGATCTTTTTTTTAAAAATATTATTTTTTTCCCTTCTCAATTTTACAGAAATCGAGGGAAAAATAATATTTCGAGAAACAATAAATAAATAAATAAAAGTTGAACTGTTGAAGCCAACAAGGGCAAGCCAGGGGGGACTGTACCTGGACACCATGACGCTGAGCAAGTGGGGCAGGTAGTCAGGTTGTCCGCCCTGCAGCGCGTCGTGTCGTGTGTGGTTGTGTGGTTAGCAGATGTTAAAGTTGACATTTCGACAATAATGTGGTGGACGAAATGACGATTGTGACAAAGCATTCCTCCACCCCAGTCGCCATCCAAGGCAGCAGTTGCATGGGCGCCGCGCCCGCCCCAACGTTGAGGATCGCCTGCTTTACCCGCCTTCCTCATCGTTTCTACATTACTCCGGGTTTTCATCACTTAACAAATTTACCAGAATCCCTAGTTAATCCTAGTTATGCTTCCTTTTAGCACCAACCCCAAATGCTTTCTTTAGTTAGGTTGTATTTGGCTCAGGGACTAAATTTTAGTACCTGTCACATCGAATATTTGAACGTTAATTAAGAGTATTAAATATAGACTAATAATAAAAATAATTGCATAAATGGGAACTAATTCGCGAGATAAATTTTTTAAACCTAACTAATCCACATGTTTACTGTAGTATCACATAGGCTAATCGTGGATTAATTAGGCTCAATAGATTCATCTCGCAAATTAGTTCAGGATTATGAAATGGGTTTTATCCTTAGTCTACGTTTAATACTTCTAATTAGTATACAAACATTCGATGTGACAGAGATTAAGTTTTAGTCTTTGTATCCAAACATGCCCTTAGTTGCAAGATAGTACTCCCTCCGGTTCTATATACGTAATGTTTTTGATAATAACACGATTTTCAAAATATATTTTTCACTTTGTTTTTCTATTTTAGTATATGTAATAAATAAATGTATGTTTACTTTTCTTACCTTATATATATATATATATATATATATATATATATATATATAGATATTATAGTTTATAAAAGTACTTATGGAATCGGAGAGAGTAATTATTACACAGATACAGCAGTTGCAACTTTGCAAGTGTAGGTGATCATGAAAGGCGCGCGTCACGGGGAAGCAAATCTTCTGCTGCTTTTTCTGCTTGCTGCTGCTGCTGCACGGTGCAGTCGTCGTGCAGACGGAGGGTGCAGGGTGCTTTGTGAGCAGGGTGCAGAACGTGACTCCACCCGGGCCGTTGGAGAGGCTGCGGTTGGGCGCGCTCGCTTCGCTTGCTTTCACCCGGTTTTTACTGGCAGAAATGGCCATCACCGGGTGCGGCTACTTGCGCCAACAGACGGCCCAGAATCCCCACCACGCGACCACTCACGGATCTACCAGTCAGGCTGCTTCTGTTCTTCAGTTTTACACTTTTACTACCTCCGTCCATATGTTCAAATTCGTAGTCCCATTCTAATTATTACATATTAGAAACAGAGGGAGTAATTCAACACCCAATATTATGATTAGTATCTGAATCTAACCACTAGGCCCACTACCACTACCAACATAACAGCCGCCTCAATTTTTCCAAATCCATGAGCACCACTGCGCCAGTCACCACTGACCATCACAGCCCACACATTGGATCATGGGAATCATCGAAAAATGAGAAGCCAATCACCAAAGATGGAATTAGGGAAGCAGCACAAACAAATAGCATAGGTGAACTGAACAGTGAGCTGCGATTCACAGAAATTTTCTCATGTTTTTTGGATTCAATTTTCATCCTGAACAAGCCACTAGAGATCACTGTATATACATCGGACAAACTCGGGTAGAAAGATAGCTAGCTCCCAAATTCCAGCCAATTCACCAAAGCTCGTCGTCGTCCTAACTCCTACTGGACTCAAACACTAATAATACGCTACTACTACTGAACCCTGCCACTAATCCACTAACTCTGTCCAGAACGAAGCCAAAATTCACAGCTAGCAGAAGAGTCCGAGTCCTTCGCACGAAGAAAAGCTATCTACAGATGGATGGATGGAGTGCAGCATCATCCTCAATCGAACTAGCCCATCACCACGGCTCCCCCACGGCTCACGATCCAAGGATGCCCTGCAACACAAACACCAAACGATCCAAACGTTAGCAAAACACCTCACATTTCTGGGAATCATGAACTCAAATTACAAACTGGAGCAAAACGAAGAAAGAGGATTAGTGCGTACTTAGGACTTGGTCGGCGGAGAACCTTCGAGAGACGTCCTTGCAGAGCATGCGGCGCATCAGGTCCTTGGCCTCCGGCGAGACGGACGCGAACGCGCGCGGCGGGAAGCGGAGGTTGCCGCGGAGCACGCACTGGAAGATCTCCGCCGCCGTGGCGCCGTAGAAGGGCAAGGTCCCGGACAGCATCATGTAGAGCACCACCCCGGCGCTCCACACGTCCACCTTCTCGCCGTACTCCCTCCCGGCCACCACCTCCGGCGCCACGTAGTAGGGCGTCCCTACCAGCCCCGTCATCGGCCGCCCGTCCCCGAACCACTCCGCCGACCCGAAGTCGCCGAGCTTGAGCACGCCGCCGCCGTCGAACAGGAGGTTGTCCGGCTTCACGTCACGGTGCGCCACCCCGCGGCGGTGGCAGGAGGCGAGCGCGGAGGCCAGCTGCGCCATGAGGTCCGCGGCCTCGTGCTCCGGGAGGCGGCCGCGGGAGGAGACGAGGGAGAGAAGGTCCCCGCCCGCGCAGAGGTCGACCACGAGGTGCACCGCGGCGTCGTCCTCGAAGGCGGCGTGGAGCGCGACGACGTGCGGGCTGGCCCCCGGCCCTGGCGCCGACGCGACGAGGTGCACCTTGGGCTCCTGCTCCGCGAGCGCGAGGTCGAGCGCGTCCGCCGCCTCCACCTCCCGCAGCGGCGCCTTGGGCGTCGACTTCACCGCGAACGCCTCCCCCGTTGCGACGGCGTAGCAGCGGCGGACGGTGCCGAATCGGCCGCGCCCGATCTCGTCGCCGATGACGTACTCCTGCCTCAGCGCCAGCTCGCCGCCGCTGCTCATGCTATCCGCGATTCGCTTCCCCCCTTCTCTTCTGCCTCCGCTGGTCTCCGACGCCGCGGCCGCCTCGCCTATAAATGCAGGCGAGAAACGCAGCGGCCAAGGAGACGAAATGGAATATCCTCCTCGCCTTTTTTATTTTTTTTTCCTTTTGGCTCCTAGCGAACCTACCTGCTGGTACGTTACCGTCTCATGATTTAACAAGGAAATAAACTTGAGCAAAATATAAATGAGATACGCATCTCCCCAGATGAATATTATGTAAAAAAAGATCTCCCCAGATGGATGAAGTGTATTATGTTGTCTTACTCCTAATAATGTCTTTCTTTTAAAATTTAGAGATTTGTATTTATTTGTTGAGGGGATTATAAAACGGGAGCAGTGGACGGGTTGGGTTTGGTTGTTTGGGGCCAATGGATGGATTTTTTTTTCTTTTCTAGGATAAACTAGTGCAGAAACCAATGTAAGCACGGGACAAATGTCTCTATGGTCAGTGGGGCCCCAAATACAGAGAATTATTGTGGGGCCATGAAACGTGGCCTCCCTGGAGCGTGATGACGAGGATACTGTGTCGCTACAGTGGCCGCATGTTGCACAGCTGCAGCGTGGGACATGGCCTCTACGTAGGTGTGTATATCTTCCATTTTGCCCATGATTATCTTCCTTTTTGAAAGGAAAGATGTAAAGAGGAGAGGAAAGAGACTACTGTCTCTTGTTTGTTTAAGTTTAACTCCTTTGGTTTTACAAACTGTGATCAACAAAGTTCACTGTTTTTTTTTTTGCGAAATAGTGAACAAATGGTACTGTGCATATGAGCACCGAGAGCAAGACATCCATGCCTGTCTCGTTGGCTGTTTTTTTTTTTTCAGATAGGATCGTTTTGATCGCATCGAGCGATGCGATGGCCTCGTCGACGAATATGGAAATGCCGCCATTTTGTTGTTTTGTGCTGCGGTGTTGTCGTGATTATACGATTATAAACATCTTGTCCATTTGTTTTTTATGACGATCGAGGATATATATGTAGGGATTATATATCTGCATATGCATGCCCTAGCTTGTGCGATCGACACCTCTGCATGCGTAATGAAAACCTGCCACGATTGGTACCTCTCGTTCGTTCTTATCGAATGCATGCATGCCTAAGCAGGATTCACGCATGCAGGCATGTTGTATAAATCTTTTACCCAAGATATATTGTCTCGATTACGTAGTATAGATTTACATACGGAAATAGAAAACATCAAAATGCGTTTTTTTTTGGACGAGGGAGAAATATACAGTCGATCGGGATTCGGGAACATGCGCATCTCTGGACCTGAAGTCCTGACTGTAGCATGCAGGCAGGCTGCAGAAACTCGATCGCGCGAACCTACGTCGCTGCTTCGGAATCGCCGTAGAATTCCACCTGCACCCGCGGAGACGCGCTCGATCTACTGTCAGTATCAACTGCACATGAGACGATTCATCGTTCACGACGCAATGTGTGTACTTTGGCTCAAACCAAACGACAAGTGGATCGCGAGCGCTGCTAGCGGCGGACAGCCAAAATAATAATAATAATAATAATAATAATAATAATAATAATAATAATAATAATAATTTGGAGGGAGAGATATCCTTCCAAATAATTTTTAAGAAAAAATTATTAACATGTTAAAAATTAAATACGGGGTATTTTGATTAAAATCAAACACCCTATCACTCCACTATGGAGCCCCATCGATCGATCGAACGTTTCATCGCGTTCATTGAGTTCTTGCCGTTGAATTGACCGCGCGGGCGCGCCGCCGCCGCTGCTGCTGCTTGACAAGAATCCGCGCGCGCACACATGCTGCACGCACTGCAGCCGCGCGCCTATTTGGACGGTGAATCCGTCTGCGACTTCTTCCTTCCCGAGCCCGGCAAACCGCGCGTTTCGAACAAACGGACGGCGACGACGACTTCACGTTTTTCCAAACTGGACGCGCCGGCTTCTCAACTCGATCGTATCGCGCTTACTTTTCTCGCAGCCGCAGCCTACCAACCTAACCGTATATTCTGCTTCAATTCGGACGTCAACGAACACACAGTTCAGGAATCTCATCGGCTGCATGCACTTGAACGAGAGTGACAGAAAAGCTATTACTACATGATAAACAAAAGGGGAAAGTGTATATATACATGACATGCTTGCAAGCATGATGATCACCAACTTGATAACAAAACGATTATCATGTTAACAGAGGAAAAGCAGGCAACGGAAATGGACCAGCTTTTTCATCAGCTGTTGAGGCCAGGAAGAAAAGAAGTGGAATATGGGTTGGACTCTGTATATAGAATTGCTCTGCAAACCTGGCTGTGGGGGCTGACCAGGCAAGTGGATTAACTGAAAATTGTTAATTATTTTCACATAGTTGCATCTCCAATCTCCTCCTCTCGATTCAGGGACAAATACAAATGGTTGTAGTTGGTTGGTCACTGCATCCTGCAGGTGCAGGTCACTGGCTTTAGCTCGATCAATGACCATAGTCTTAATTAGCTGGCTTGATATGTCATTTGTGCAATTGTTTATCTGGGTGATAGACACCTCGCACCTAACTCGAATTGTTTTTACACCACTAAGAGAGGTTATATATCTCAACGTTTATTTTATACTTGCTAGGTTAGCACCATATCTAATCTAAATTCATTTGGCTTTAGTTTACATGAATGAGTGATTCTGACAAAAACAAATGGTTGTGTTCAGTGTTTGCGCATGATGGAAGCGGACTCCAATGAAATGTTTGTTTCTGTGCATGTTGCTGAAGCAGACTAGGATCAAATGTTTGTTTCTGTACAAGTTGCCAACTACTATACGCATTCTACCTCTTGTTAATTACTACTTTGTGCACATATACAGGGGCTCCATGCCTCCATACATATGCGATAAAAACATATATCACTGTCATCTATTCTGACGAGGCAAGCCACATATTTTGGAAGTCTAGAATCGACGCCGGCTGACACTGCGCGCTGTGTATAATATTCTTGGAGCACACTAAACAATACGTATACGTGGAAATATTTTTTTAAAAAATACACGTACATATATATCGATCACAAGTTCACAACCAAGTTGTTATCCATTTCGACAGGTCATGATCCACATGTACGTAGTAAAATTGGCAGCGGTTATATGTTT
This sequence comes from Oryza punctata, assembly GCA_000573905.2. Lineage (NCBI taxonomy): Eukaryota > Viridiplantae > Streptophyta > Magnoliopsida > Poales > Poaceae > Oryza > Oryza punctata. The sequence goes on from CM002489.2 coordinate 40,913,304, forward strand.
AATTTCGCTGTGTTACTTTGTAGTTAATAATTAATCGGCTTTTTTCAGCTAGCTAGAAGATAGAGCGTCACAAGAGTCACAAGAAATAAGCTGTTATTCATTAATTCGACAACTTGATCATGGTATCGATCAGCAGTAAGTTTGGCAGCGTATATGCTCTTGCCGCGCTATTCGTGTGGTTAATGCTAACCAGTTCCTTTTTTTCATTGAATTGTATACCGTATGAGGTTACCACGGCTATTAATTACCAATTAGTTCTTGCCATGTTAGCTTCCTGTAGGAGCGGCTCCAGCGTAGGTACTGAAGTTCACCTACCACGCTAAAATACTATTGGTAGAAGGAGAGGGACAAGAGTGAAGAAGGGTGGGAGGAGGAAGAGAAGGGGGGCTGAATGAGATAGTTCTCACTATAATCTAAATTGTCGAGGATCCGCCTCAAGCTTCCTGTGATTAATGAGTTCTCTTTTTTCCTTGAATTGAATTGTCTAATAGCTAGTAATTCTACAATAGTATTCCCTCCATCTCATAATATAAAGGATTTTGAAGGAATGTAATATATTCTAATATTACGAATCTGAAACTCTCTATTTAGATTCGTAGTACTAGCATATGTCACATCCCTTCAAAACACCTTATATTATAAGATGGGGAGAGTATATAGTAGATCACCTTTTAAATAAAAGTAAATATGTATATACTGTGTCATTTTAATTTTCCCCGTACTACTCAGGACTAATATATCAGTTCCTTTTTGTTGCATCATACCCGGCGTCTAATAGTGATGCTACCACGGAGGCACGGACGTATAGTACGTTATACATCATAACATCGGTTATTACCAAACAGTTCTAGTCGTGCTACTCGTGGTTAATCAGTCGTTCCTTTTTCTTAAATCATACCACACCTAATAATGATATCTTCATCGACATCACAATTAACCGGTTATTACCAATCAGTTCTTGGCGTACGTACTCGTGGTTAATGGGTTGACTACGACATTTAATTTTAAAAGTATGGAAATGTGGTGAAACATTTTTTAATTTACGATATCTCTCACGTCACCGGAGGTGAGATGTGGACGTGAGAGCTAGGAACCGGCCGGCCAGGTGCAATCACATGCACGCACGCACCTGTGTCGAGTCGATGGGATGAACGTCGCGCCATGTCATGGGTGACGTCACCTTCGATCGACCTCGAATGCAAGAAATTTACGGCATGAATTGAATTGAATGAATGAACCAAGAATGCACGCGCGCGTGCATGCTTCTTGATTATATCATCGGCATGAAGAAGATGACATGTACATGTACATGTTTGAATCTAGCTGCACCACGTAATATAAATCGATTAACTTTTTTCTAATTAAATTTTATTAAGTTTAGCTAAATTTATAGAGTAATATAGTAATATTTTGATACAAAACAAACATATTATCAAAAATACATTCAATGTTAGATTTAATAAAATTAATTTAATATTTTAGATGTTACTAAATTTTTCTGATCGAGTTTGATTAGGAAAAAAATCAAACGGCTTATAATATGAATATACATATATCTGGATCCTTGGTTACTAATTCCTGCAGCTATCTAGCAATATATATTTTCAGCTATGTGTACCATATAACAAGCAGTAGTACGTGTTCCTGTGCTCCTTCTTGATCTTCAAGCAGTAGTACGTGTTCCTGTGCTCCTTCTTGATCGATCTTCTCGCCATCAGCTATTGTTAAGACCGGTCAGGGTCAGCGACGTATATTGCCTGGCGAAATAGTCGTGCAGGTCCTTGGTGCAAATTAATCCTATGAGACTAATAATGGATATATAGACCCATATCATACAATAGACGTTGAGTTTTTTTTTAAAAAAAACGTGGGTTTTTTCCCCATAAATTTGTCAATCTATCTGTAATTTTATGTTAGTTATCCTATAAGTTTACTATATATCATCTACATGCACGAGACCTGGTCTCATAACTCGAATGACGGTATGAGTATTTCCCATTGTTGACAGATCGGCTGCATGCAATACGCGCGGACGGCAAGAACAAGAACGAGCAAGGACTGCAATACTGTGGCCGCAAGGCTCGTTATCACGTTTGTTGGGTCTTGTCGATTCGTCCAAAATGGGCCAGGTTACAACCGACGGCACGTTACACGGATGAGTAGTGGGCCGGTCGAGTTGCACGTGATGGGCTCCTCGGCTCTCTCGCTCCCACCGAACCCACCAGTAAAACGCCAAAAAGGGAAAAGAGAGAGGAAAAGCTAAGACGCCCATTAACCACCCGCTTAATTCCAAACCCTCCTGATAAAAAACCTGGCTCGGCCCGCACCCACCACCACCCGCTACCTCATCACGCTCACGCGCACGGCGCGCACTCCACCCTTTCTCTCTCGTACTCCTCTTCTTCTCTCTCGTCTGATCATCTCCGCCTCAGAATTCAGAAATCCAAACCCCAAATGCTGCTGCTGCCGCCTCGCACGGCGAATCGGGGATAAGCACCGGCGGAGGATCGGAGATGGAGGCGCCGGGCCTCGTCGTCGGAGCGGCGCTGCGAGTACCGCCACCGCCACCGCCACCGCCACCTGCTCTCCGGCGCTGCACGCGTGGCGCTGCGGATCGCCTCCTCGTCTTCTCGCGGGAGCCTCGACTCGCTCCTCTCACCCGGTGCTACTGTTCCAGGTACTTGCCTTGCGAAGTTGCGATTCCACTGCGCTGGCGCTCACACACCCGTGCACTCGTAACATGTGGGTATTCGTCACCGTGGCTTGTTTGGGCGTTTGATCTCCAAATCGGTGTGTATTCCAGGGAGGGGAAGGGCAATGCTCGCAGCAAACCCCATCGCGAGGGCTCCAATTCCGTCCGGTGGGTGCTCGCCGCTCGTAGTATCTCTAGATTTTTTTTTTCAGTTTTACTTTCACTATTTGACGTAGCGAGTGGTTAATGTTTGTGAGTTTGTCTAGGCTGAACGTGAAAGCAAACAATGACCAGGTATGCATTGACCTTCGAATCTGTAACACGTTTCCCCACATATTTTACCTCATGTACCTGCATTCTCTTATGGTCTTATTCTCTTATGGTTTAAGAGGATAATGCATTTAGAGCTGATGTCGCAGGAAACATATTTGGCTGATGAACAACACGAGGGGGTTGACATCTGGGAGCTATTCAGCGAGGCTCAGCGGAGTAATAACTACTCTTTTTATCTGAACTTACTACTGAACCACACCGTAGTAGTATCATTTGATGTTTGGTGTGGCATGCTTATGGCACTTTTCAATTAGAGTCAACCATTTGCACCACTTGTTATTTGCTAAAAGAAAAGCGTTATCTGTTTTGATGGCTTCAATTTCACAGATATCCTACACCTTAACAAGCAGCGGCTTGTGGCCATGGAAGAGCTCAAGAAACTGCAGGATGAAAATAAATCGCTTCTGCAGGACATAGAAGTACTGGAAACAGAAAGGCAAGGTGCGGTGGTGATACCATCCTAATGCCAAGATACTTTGTAAATTAACTGTGAAGATAGAATGTGAGATGCATATCATTGAGCAATTCAATCCTGTGTTCGATGTGATACTTTTATTTTCTCTTTATCATTGTTAGCTTAAGAGAATAAGAGGTAAACGACAGACCTGAAATTTGACGCTGCATTCTCCTTTTACATATTTCAGGTTTTTCCATAGAAATAGCAGAATCATCAAGGTTCTGTGAGTTGCTTCTGCGCATAGATACAATGACCATTTCTGGTATGGTTGGCATGATAGAAGCATCTGATTTAAGAAAGAAAGTTATTGACAACCGATACATGATACATAGCGTCTTTTCTGATATTCATCATAAGCAAGATACTGAACTACTGTCAGAATTGCGATCCTTTCTGCATAAACCAGCAGAGTATGTACCACTACCTCAGTACCTCTGCCCTCCAGGTTCCAGCTTTACTATTGTCATGTTATATTCAAAGATCCTACTGCTTTATATATACATGTTTCAACCTGAATAAGCATGAAAAATTGAAAATGCACTACAATTTTTTCGTACATATGCCCTCTTATATTTTGTGCTTTATAATTCTAAAACTGCATGTTTTCTTTATGATGCACAAACTACCTGTTTAATCTGAGTTTCTGCCACCATAACTGCTACTTACAAATTTTTCATAGCTACCGTTAATCCAAATTACTGTTTTGCAGGAAACCTCTACACGTTGTTCACATCTGCAGTGAAATGGATCCAATAACATCACGCGGATCATTAGCAACCTATGTTACTGGATTATCTTCCGCACTTCAAAGAAAGGGTAACTTGGTGGAGGTCATACTGCCCAAGTATGCAATTTCCTTGTGACAAGAAAGTGATCACCAGTGAACTAATAAATTTGTCCTTTTTCAAATGTTTGCAATAATGCTAATTATACTTATAAATGGACTAGGCATAAAAATGGGAACAGTTTCTTGTGGGTTTTCAGCAATGTTTAGCTATGATATATACTCTACAGTGATAATTATTCTTAAAAGAGAGATATTCTGTTTTTGATAAATTTGTTGGATTTGGGATTGAGCTTTGTATGTAGTCTGATTTTGGTTGTGTCACATTTATGCCTCAAGTATTGCAAGCAAAGCTAACGTGTTAATTGCACTGGTATAACCCAAAAACAGGTATGCTGGCATAAATGAAGATGGAATTCATTGCCTGAGGAAAGCTGAAGCATACTATGAATCTTATTATGGTGGTCGTTGGCATAAAAACAGAATATGGACAGGGTAAATATATACTATCAGTATAACAGAAATTTCTTATTTTGTTGATTATCATCAATACCTTATTTTTTAAAAGTAATTTAATAGAGAATTTATGCTGTGCTTTTATATTTTTTAGAGCTCTAGCTGTGTTTTCTGGTTTCTCCTCCTAATTTACCTTCTTTAGTGCAGTATATCAAGTGGTGTTAGTCTTACACTCATAGAACCGGTGCAGCTATCATATTTTGATCGTGATATGTTACGTGGCTACCCAGATGACTTTGAGCGGTATGTTGTATGCCATATGGAAGAATCTGCTTTTGTTTTGATTCTATTTTGAATACCTGTTGATCATTAGCTCTAGCTTTTGTCAGAAGCTCAACTTGTGACATTTTTGTGCCATGCTGTTTATCTGTTGTATGTGACATACAAATGATATGTGCTTGCTGCATGTTTTAACATATGATCCTCCTTTCAGTTGATTGTATCTATTAGACCCTTGCTTTGATACCTTGTCTGGTACATAACAATTCATGTGCTGTATTGAGCTAGAAAGAACTGTACGTAATCGACAAAGGGTTATATGGGCCTGAAACAAACTGATCGGTTATATAGACCATAGCTAGCATATTTGACTACATTTAACATTGACAAATACATTATTACAGATTTTCCTATTTTTCACGTGCATCATTGGATTATATTGTAAAATCCGGAAAGCAGCCAGATGTTTTGCATGTATATAACTGGGAAACTGCTATAGTGGGGCCGCTATTCTGGGATATATTTGCTCACCAGGTCAGTCATGCTATCTCTCAAAGACATTGTTGTTTCAGTGTAAATGTTTATACTTCATACCTCACAAATTATTTCTTCTGTCAGATCTCTTGTTTTTTATAATATACTTTTCACTTGTCCTAGTATCGCCAAGGGTAGATTATACTTCTGAAAACAAAACAGGGAACGGATGCACACTGTTATACAGACAGGAAATTGATGTGAACATTTATTTTCTGCATACAGAAAAATACACCTTCATTCCCTCTGTTTATATTGAATATTGTTGCACAAAAGATTCTTCCCAGTATTTAGAACGACTATATTAGAAATGTAGATGCTGTAAGTGTAGTTGAATTTTATATATGCTGCAGAAAATCATCTGAGCATTTTGTTATTCCTCATAAGTTTTTCCTTATAAGTTGTATTCAACTTTCAGGGACTCGGGAACACTCAGATATTACTGACATGTCAAGACTTGACTTCGCAAGTAAATATCATATATGCTTTATTTGAGTTGCTACTGGTTAACTGTATTTGATGTTCTTAATTAAACAGGCTGATCACAGTTGCTAAACATAATCTGTTCTAATATCAAATATCTGAAGAATAAAAAACATGAATCCTTCTGATGCAGTAAATCATATCTTCAAATTATGTGTCTATCTTTTCTGTTGGTGAAATTGTTTCATTAGACCTTGAATTTAGATATAGAAGTACACAGCAAATGTTTTCTGTTGGTTACCAGTTACCATATGGGAAAGGAACCTATGCCTTCTCTGCTATTTCCTTTTCTTTTCTAGCAATATCTATTAGGGACATATCTGTTATTACTGGCGGTATTAGCTTTCATCTTTTCAGTGAGTACCCTATTGGAATATTTATGCACCACTACCATCATAAGTTCATTCACTCTTTCAGGCATCGTGTAGTCATGTAGCTCAAAATTTTACCAACAACACAGCGAAATTTGGATTGACTAGAGATCTTTGTCTTTCAAATATCGTTAAACTTTAATGGACATATTAACAAAAATAATCCTATATGCAGTGCCTAGAGGATCCAAATATGCTGGAATTGTGCGGTCTTGATCCTCATAAACTTCATCGCCCTGACCGTCTGCAGGATAATAGCAAGACAAATCTTGTTAATGTTCTAAAGGTCAGCCTTCCTAAAATTTTGGGAGTTGATGCCAGGGGTTGAGTACTGTGACATATGACAATTGAAGACTATGCTATTGTTTTTTCTAAATTTCTTCATCTTTATATTTAATCCTTCGTTCATGACACTTCCATCTTTCTATAAGAAACTAGTTCAAAGATGTGCTTGAAGAAGATATCAAAATGCTAGACAGAAGTAATTTTTTCACACATAATCCTTTGAATGATAAATATGTTAAGCTTAATTTTGAATAAGACAAACACCATGGCAACTGCAATCAATTGGCACTTGCATATTTGCAAGCTTTATTTCATGCAACTACATATTCAGACTGTGGTTCAAGTGTTGTGTGGAACTATCACGAGGAAAACTTTGCTTGGCTGACATAAACGACTTTGTTTGACATTATCTCGATTGACATGTGTTTTAAGTCCTTGACTCCTTGGTATCCCCAAGAAAACTTTGTATGAGCTTCAGGGCATCTTGTTTTCAGGGATGTTGTTTACTCAAATAGATATGAAAGTCCTTGACTTCTTGATATCCCCGAGAAAACTTTGTATGAGCTTCAGGTCATTTTGTTTCAGGGAGGTATTGTTTACTCAAATAAAGTTTTGTTAATGTCCTCAACCCTCCCAAGAGATATGGCTATCCAAGGCTTAGGACATGGGTTGGAAGCAACATTAACTACACATAAGTAATTATCATCTTGTTTTGCTTTTTATATTCTCCTCCCTGTAGCTTGTAGGGGCTAATGAATGTCCATGACTGCTGTTTCTTGTTTCACACACAAACTTTGTTTCCTCAACAGGGAGAAGGTATTGGTTGCTTCTCATGGATTGGATGGTGAACTTTGGGATCCATCCAAAGACATTTATCTTCCTCAGAGGTATTCTCCGAATGACATTGAAGGAAAATCATTTTGCAGAAAGGCACTTAAGCGACGGCTTGGACTCCACAGTGGTTCTTCCATTGTTGTATGTACCTTATAGTTCTCATTGTCTTGCACAAAAAAACATATTTTTGTTTAGCCATTACAGTGTTTCATGAAGTATATGTGGTTTGTCAGGCTGGGTGTATCTGCAATGGTGATTCGAATACTGATGGTCTTAGGGAAGCTGTTCGTGTTGCTCTGCATGGAGGTGCACAGGTTTTTATTACTACTAATTAATTGAGGACCTTCACTTTGGACTCAGGCTCTCTACTAGTGCAGTTTTCTTAGTTTATACTGTATAGGTCATCTTCATGGAAAACAAAGGGCCTGTGATGAACTCAACTGTGCAGGCATTAAAGGAAGAACTGAAGGTATCAGTATTACTATTCCATGTCTATCATTAGTAACCTGTGTAAAGCTTTCTATGTTCATGGAGACTGTAGAGTAACATTACATTTCGGTTCACTTGTTTCAATTTATCAAACAGGGAGACAGAGTAATGTTTGTTGAGATATACGATGAGGCCCTGGAACATTTGATATTTGCAGGTTCTGATATATTTCTGTGCTCTTCCTTTTACGACCCATCGCTACAAATAGCGGTATGTAAAACCTTTTTCTATTTCATGCTTCTGCTTAGTAAGCTAAGGTTCACTTCGCAATGTTGTATTGTTTTCCAAAAACTTAGAAAAAGTTAGTATCACATGATTTAATGGAAGGATGGGATTCTCCAGTTTTCAGAGTATGATTTATTGGTAGATACTCACTGAGTCGAGAGTGAAATCAGCTCCTTGACACATAACCGGCGCAACTTCATTTCCACAGACAGTTGAATGAAACAATTGACTAGCACTTTGACCAGAACTCCTTGCAGTTCAGATATAATTTGTTCTTTGGTGACATTTTTGTTTTGCATGCCTGCTTTAACTATGTACTTGTGTATGCATTGTTGATCTTAGCAACATCATAAGTTACGAATTATATTTTGATTTTTGACATACATGAAAATGAAATTAATTGTGAAATGAAAATTAGCTTACAACCTCACTACTTTGTCTCGTAGCAAGTTGACTCTTATCTTTGTGGGCAGATGAGGGCAATAAAATATGGATCTGCACCAGTACATATAAACTTTCCCAGTAATGGCTCCAGGTGAAAACCGCAAAATATTTGATAGATGTTTGATTTGCCAATTGGCAATTATGTGTTGTCAAGTTTACTAAGTGGTAAATATGTGTTTATGTGTACTTATGGCTCTGTGTTTACATTTACTTGTAACCAGGCAAACTGAGTGGCATGAATACCGCAGCACAGCCCTCTCTCAGTACATCGTCTCAACATATGGGGACATGTCCCTTTCTCAAGCTCTCGATGGCATTGTAAGTTCACAATCTCTAGGACACTACTTAGTTACTTAACACTTATCCTTTGGAATAGCTGTTGAATCATTAGGACATGCCAAATCTGCAAGAAAAAAGGCTTATAGGAAGCTAAAACAACCTCACGAATAAGCTATATCAAATTCTTTGCTTCTTGAATACATAAGTTGCTTCCAATGTGCAGAAGAACAACCCTTCCCAGTGGGATTGGCGTATTAAGGATGCGATGTCAAAAGTTTTATCATGGGATGCTGAGTGCTACGACCTACATTGGGAGACTTATTCCGCTATTAGGAAGCTGTGAATGATGCATTTCTCTGGGGACTTCATGGTACATCATCAGCTATCTAAATACAAGGCATAGTTTTTGCCCATAAACAATCCTGTAAGTCCAGTTGTTTAGCGACCTGTAATTTAGCTAAGCAAATATTCCATTCTAGTAGTCTGTAAAGTACATTTAGTTTTAAATTTTGATTTTGCCGCTTGCTATAAATACCTGAATCAAATGTTATGTTTGCTATAGAGACAATTATGACAACACCACAAGAAGAATTATGACAAAAAGAACCAGTGCGATTGTGCGATCCACCAGTTTATTGGGGTTATTTCACAACGTTATTGTGACTGAGTTCTATTCTGATAGGTTGATTTCTTGCAACTGAACGGACAACAGAGAGACAGCAATATTTGTATTCCTGAATGTATTTTGGAGAAAGCATAGGAATGGTTAGTACCAACGCACATTCAAGGTAACAATCTGTCCATTTTATTTCTACACCCAAAACACAGGTCATACCCGAATGGCACAAATATTAGGATCTGCAAGCTGGATTTTCAGGATCATAGTCATGGTGGTGTCTGAACTTCTGATCCACATTTCTCTATTCCTTGACAAGCAAGCTCTGCTTCTCCTCCGGATTGGCATCACCTTTATCCCAGGGGTGTTGCTGGTATCTCCTCAGCATCTCCAGCTTCTCAGCGACCTCCTTCATCATCGGCCGTTCCTCACCGCTCATGCTCACACATCGCATTACGAGGTGTGTAATCTCTTGGAGCACCTCCTCTGTCATCTCATTCCTCACCTGGCTGTCAATGAGTTCCTCATGGCGACCATCTCTCACGGCCGTCATGAAGCAAGACACGAGGCTCCTGTCTTCCTCTGATCCGCTGAAGTAGAGTGCCTTCTTCCTGGTTAGAAGCTCTAGGAGGACGACACCAAAGCTGTACACATCGCTCTTGTCGGTCAGCTGACATGTCATGAGGTACTCAGGGTCTAGGTACCCACAGGTCCCCTGCACCTTAGTTGCAATCTCGAACTCGTTATTTGGCGCCAGTTTTGATGTCCCAAAATCTGAAACTTTTGCGGTGAGCTTGTCATCAAGGAGGATATTTGCCGTCTTGACGTCTCCATGGAGGATGGGTGTTGAGGCTGAAGAATGCATGTAGGAGAATGCCTCTGCTGACTCTGATGCTATCCGAAGACGAGAGTCCAAGGATATGACAGTGTCGAGGGCGTCGCCATGGATGTAGTGGTCGAGGGTGCCGTTTGAGACAAACTCATAGACTAGCATGGGAACTTCGACTTCGAGACAACAACTGAGCAGCTTGACGACGTTCTTGTGGTTGATCTGGGAGAGGATGGACATCTCCTTCGCGAATTCCTTGGTCTGTGCCTCCTCTATCATCTTCGACTTCTTGATGGCCACTACTGCCTTGTCTTCGAGGACGCCCTTGTAGACGATGCCGTAGCCACCGCGGCCGACAACACGGTCGGCGGCGAAGCTGTTGGTGGCCTTCTCGAGCTCTTCCTTGGAGAAAATCTTGAACCCACCCGCTCCGCCGCTGGTGCCACCATAGGAACTCATCTGCTGCTGCAGAAGCACGCCACCATTCTGCTCGAAGAATCTTTGCTTCGTTCTGATGAGCTTCCTCTTTTGGAGCCCCAGGTATAGCCAAAACCACACGAACAGTAACAGGAACACACCGACGCTGACCCCTGAACATGGTATGCCAATGATATTCATTAGTTCCCGAGAAGAAAGTAAGTGCATTAATAATGTTGCCTGATAACCGGCCGATTGAATACCTGTAACGACTTTCAGAGCTAACGTGAACTTGTCCGTTGGGTGGCAGCCATTCTCCTGGGTTGCATTTCCACTAGTCCCCGGTGGGCATTCGCAGGTGTAGCTTCCGTTTGTGTTTGTGCATTCTCCGAAGCATGGGTATTCCTTTGGGCGTTGGCATTCATCGATATCTAGCGTTGGGAAAGCAAAACATATTCATCACTTAATTTTTTTTTTGTCAGAAAGATTATTACTCCACTTGCCAAGGGTATGTGTAACGCCCCGACACTCGTTAACCGATAATACCAGCTAACTAATACCGAGGTACTACGCATACCTGTGAGATAGTACCAGTCTCAGGATACACTAGCTGGTACACACAGAATAACCATGGAATCAAAGTAAACTAATTATTACATCACTGGGTTTTAGTCCTTACATAAGTTGCCATCCTGGACAGGCCCAAGGATGAGCAACGCAATATTACAAAAGTCCACAGAGCAGAAGTTAAAAGCAGCGAGAAGCTAAGCGTCTAGGCGACCATCTTGATCCACAGGCGAGGGCTTGGCGCTAGGCACGATCTTCTAGAACTCCTCGTACTCGGCTTGCTCCTGGAGACACTCCTCGGCGGTCGGGTCGACGTCTTCATCTCCAAGCTCTATAGATATTATATATAGCAAGGGTGAGTACTTCATGTACTCAGCAAGCCGGGGAAAGAATGACATGCTTGGTTAAGACAAGGAGGGATAGGGTTTTATTTGCGAAAGCAGCCTTTTTGGCGAAAGCGTTTTATTTCACAAAAACTCTAGTGAGTCAAAATTTTAGTTGTCGGGAGGAGGCTCACGCCTCGTCCCATTCCACAAGTTGCTTTGCAACAACTTGTCACAAGAGTAACAATTAATTAAATAATTGGTTTCCTCTATTAGTTTCTTTTTGCTTTCACAACAACTCTGATCCAACCATAAAATCATCACAACACTATTTCACATAGTTAACCTTGCTTTCTCAGCACAACAACACCTTCTCGGCCCTAACAACACCTTGGTGCCAAGCGACACCCCAGGTCACACAGACCCGTTCCTAACCACAGAGGTTAGCCGTTTGCCACTCAGGCGAACTCTGGAAACGAATCCCTTCCCACCAACCATTTTCATCAAACAGTCGTCAAACAAATCTACGCTATGAGAAACACCTTACACTTGCCCTTGACCGTGGGCACGGCTGTTCGAACAGTTCATTGAACTCTGCAGAGGTTGTATGCTTTACCCACACGACACGAAACTGACACCGTGTACCCGTCGGCAACGGAAGTTCGTGAAAAGGCCTTTCCAAAAGCTAACCCATGAAAATCGCACACCACCTAGTTGGGCCGAGTCTCTCAGCCGAGTATCAGGCAGTCGCTGCCGTCATCCACTCAGGAATACCGAGGATGCCTCCTACTCCTACTAGGTACTGTGTGCCACATAGAGGCAAACAAAACACCCAAAAGAGCTATAATGATCCAACTTCGTCTCCTCATCCTCGGCATCCCACAACCATTGGCATACCAAACTCCCATGTGATAACCATTTACTTAGCTAGAGTCATCCCATGAATACCCGTGAGGTCGCACTTTAACATGTTTGGATGGATTTCCCAAAGGAATCGGTCCTTAACGATAATACGCGACCGAACCACAAAGGCATGGCCTCGCATCATCATCGTTTTCACAACTCATTTTATTTCGCAACACATCGGTACAACGTACCGGGTTTTTAAGCATAAAGTTGGAAAATACCCAAGTTTCCAACACGACAGTACAACGTAAGCACGGCTAAGCAAACTATCTCGGTAATCGTATCCAATGGATAGCGATACCGGCGTAAGTATGTGTAGCTAACAAGGATAAAGGGATTAACAACATCCTACGTAAAGTGAGTGCAACTACTAGGTCGGTCCGTCGGTTGCATAAACAATCCGAGGCCTAAATAAGATTCATCGTGTACACCTAGCAATACATTTTTCAAACAAAATAACTTGCAAATATAGGGGCAATGTGATCAAAGGGGCTTGCCTTGCACGCGATGGGGGTCTTCTTCTTCGAAACCGGCGTCCGGAGCTTCCTCGTACACGTGCTCTATACGCGGAACGGAGAACAAATAAATAAAAAGGCAATAAAACAAGCTTAAATCAAATAAACAAGTGTGCCACTGTGTAGATCTCAATTTTAAAAAAATTTAGAAAGTTGAACGAAGTCAAACGGAGTTAAGGTTGAATTTCTATGGATTTTCAAAGGTAGAGGGATTTTCTGAAAATTAAGTTTAACCGAAAAGGAATATTCCGTTGGAATATTCCGTTAAAACGGACGGCAGGGGAGGGGGCCCACATGTCGGAGAGAGGGGAGAGAAGGGGGGGCCACCTGTCAGGGCTTCTTCTTCCTCTCCCCCACCGAGCTTGGCTCGGGCCGGCGGGCGCCGGTGCGCCGCGGCGGCGGGGCGGCCGGGGAGGGGGGAGGTGGTGGCGGCCGGGAAAGGGGAGGCGGCGGCGGCCGGAGGAGCGGCGGCGGTCGGGAGGACGGCCGGCGGCGGCAGGGCCGAGGGGAGAGAGAGAGAGCGGCCGAGAGAGAGAGGTGGGGAGATCGCCGGCGGCGAGGGTGGGGGCGGGAGCGGGGAGGGGTTCTCCCCTTTTATAGGCAGCGCGCGGCGGGGGAGGGTGCGGCGATGTGTCATCGGCGCGGTGCAGCTCGGGGCGCGAGGTGGCGCGGCGCGGCAGCGGGTGGCTCGAGGCGGACGGGACGGCAGCGCGGCGAGGTGACGCGCGCGACGCCGACCGGGACGGGACGCGGCGCGGCGAGCGGCGCGGCGCGGCGCGACACGGGGCGCGAGGCGGCTCAGGCTCGATGCCCGGACGAGACGCGGGCGCGGCGGCGCGGCGGCGAGCGGCGCGCGTGGGTGCGAGGTAGGGGAAGCACAGGAACGGGCCGGGCCGGCGCGGGTAAAAAAAAGCCTGGCCCACTCGGGTGGGCTGAGGGGAGGGGGGGGGGAAAGAGCTGGGCCGGGGAAGGGGAGAGAGAGGGAGGGAAGGATGGGCTGGCCCACTCGGGGGAGAAAGGGCGAGGGAGAGAGAGGGGTTGGGCCGGGGAGAGAAAAGTAGAGAAAAGGGCCCAACTGCCCAGTGAGATTTTTATTTTTCCGGGGATTTTGTAATTTGAATTTTGGAGGAATTTTTTGGGGAATTTGAATTTGATTTTGATCAAAAATTGAGAGGATGATCAAGGAGGGAAATATGAGTTACATTAGGCACAAAACAAAATCCAAATTTAAAAATCAAATTTTTGATTGAGAGAAATTTTAAATAAATAAAAAGAGAAAAAAAAAGGGTGCTACAGTATGTGTGTTTGGGCGTTGCACCTTGCATCCACCGTCGAGGTAGGGGTTGCCCTCGTAGCCCTTGGAGCAGTTGCACCGGTAGCCCTGGCCGTCGTCGGTGTTGAAGCACTCGCTGTTCGTGCTCCGGCACGCGTAGTCCGTCTTGTTGCGCTTGGCGATGTCGCAGTTGCCGACGTTCCGGATGGCCCAGTCGAGCACGACGGGGACGCTGAAGTCGTCGCTTCGGTTGAAGTCTCCGCGGTAGCTGTAGTTGGTTTTGATCCACTTGTCCTCCGCCACGAACACATACTGGCATTCGGTTGAGTCGAGATGACGGAAGACGGGTTCCTCGCTGTGGAGAACCGATAGGCAATGCTGCGGCCGTAGTCCGGCGTGCGGTAGTGCCCACTGATCGCTTTGAAGCGGTCGTCGTGGCAATTGCTTCCCGCGTCGACGAGGACCCGGACCTCGCCGTCGGCGATGGAAAGGCTAACCAGCCTTTTGTCACGATCATCCAGGTAGTTGAAGTGCGGAGGGTATTTGCCGTCGCACTCGAGCTGGAATTTGAGGTCGCGGGCGCAGCGGGAGCCGATGCCGAAGGGGTAGGGGATGCTGATGTTGCCGCACTTGTCGGGGCAGCCCGGCCATGGCTGTGCCGATGCTGGTGTCACCGGCGCCAAGCAGACGAGCAAGACGGCTAGTATGGCAACCGCCTGATGCGTTATCAGTGTACTAGTGGTAGCCATTTCTAACATACATGTGATCGCCTTCGTTGTTCAGATACATTAAAAATGTATCAAGATTTCTAATAGTTAAGCCTAGTACTTGGATATGTAATGTTTATTACACGGATATAAACCGTTTAGGAGCTTGAATGATCGAAGCATTTGATAAATCTCCATTTCATTTCTCTGGTAAAATAGAATGGCTAACGGACGAGTCTATGCACTGAATGCTACTTTTCTCCACATATATATGCCAAAAATTAATGGTCTGCATTATTTGTATAGCAAAAGAAGGTAGCCTTGAACGGAGAAGTTATTATCAAGCGGAACGCTTATTTTTACCTATTGGTTGAATCAAACGTTGATCAGTATCTTGTTCTTCATCATTTTCCTGCAATTATAATGATAGAGATAATATATTTGTTCTTAGCACGTTGTAAGCTATTTTTTTAAAGTAACTGTCGTTAGTTAATAAAGTTGTAAATTTACATAATAAACTTCCAGTTCACATATAGTACCAGATGATCAATAACAGAACAAGGAAAAGGAAGAAACATCAGTTCTATCAAACATTAACCTTACCCCATCTGCCTAAGAAGATGCAACACAACTGCTGAAGCTACACATGTTACTTCTCGCTAGGCTATAAAAAAAAATTGATTCATGTGCTAGCTGCCGTTTAGTGTTCTAGCTGGATCTGATAGCACATTTGTTTCAGATATGCGATATTTTACATTGATTGATAGTAAGTTACTGTGTCTAGTTCAATTGATGTTTCGTGTTATTATTTGTGTGTAACTGAGATGTGGGCCCCCACAGGTTTTATTATTATTTCTATCAAATTACCACGTAAGCGCGACGTCAATACCACGTGGGACGTAGATCTAATCAAAGTAATGCCACGTAGACGCCATATCAACCAACAAAACCAAGGATAATACTGTCGAGTAACCTTGTTTGTACAGTTTTGTAAGTTGAGGAATGCGTTGTATCTAATTTTGTGGTGCAGGGAACTCGACGACAAATTGAGGGCCTATTCCTTTTTTTTTACCAAGGTTTTTGAGGCTCAATGCGGCCCAAGTATCATCCTCCACCCCACCCACTCGCTCTCCCTGTGTCAAGCAGGTCAGCGCCCGGCGCCCGGCGGCCGGAACCCTTTCCTCCGGTGCCGCCGCCGGCGTCGTCGGAGGCGATCTGACCCTCCGCTGCCGCCGCTTGACATGTACCAGAAGCCCTCCGTTCGTTCCATCCCCTGGGAGCTGTCCGCCACGCCCTCCGCAGGCTGTTCCTACTCCGCCGCCGACTCCCTCTGGTCTGGTGAGCGCCGCAAAATTACGAATAACTCTACTACTAATTTTTCTTCACTCTAGTCTCTACTCTCTAGTCCAATCTTCGACTTGTTCGTGTGTGGTTCAATTGGTCTTACCGGCACCGCACATCGCAGTCTGAATGAATGAGCAACATGTGAGGAGCTAGCATCGTGGATATTTTGCTTGATTAGGGAACTACATTGGTAATTTGGTATTATTCCAGTCAAATCAGGCATGCAGAGATGACCCACTCCGTGTTGAAAAAATTCCTCTCAGGGACGATCGCTTCCCTTCATTGGACGACCAACTCTGGGAGTGTGATGGTCCTGACCCATACACGGCGGTATTTAGGGAAAAATTGCTCCATGACAATCCAATGTAATTCACTTTACAGTATATCTTTGATTTTGGGGCGTTACCTTGTGATTCCATCTTATTTACCATTACACAGAAAAGAATTTGTATCTGAATTGATTGATTTATAAAAGATTAACGGAAACTGCATTATCTATAAGCTAAATGTATATGTACTTCCTTCTTCCAGATCAAGAACATCGTGCTGCCTAAATTGATAATTTAAATTCTGCTGTTCCATGCCAAGCAAGCTCTGATTCTCCTCAGCATTACCTTCAGCTTCAGTCCAAGGGTGCTGCTGGTATCTCCTCAGCATCTCCAGCCTCTCTGCTACCTCTTTCATCGTTGGCCGCTCTTCGCCATTCATGCTTAGGCATCGCATCAGGAGGTGTACAATCTCTGTGAGCATTTCGTCACTCATCTCATTCCTTACTTGGCTGTCCAGAAGCTCTTGATGACGACCAGCCTTCACTGCTGTGGTGAAGCATGATACCAGGCTCCTGTCTTCTTCTGGTCCGTCCAGGTACAATGCCTTCTTCCTGGTTAGAAGCTCCAGCACGACAACGCCAAAACTGTAAACGTCGCTCTTATCGGTTAACTGGCATGTCATTAGGTACTCAGGGTCCAGGTACCCACAAGTTCCCTGCACCAACGTTGCAATCGCAGCCTCATCAGTTGGTGCTAGTTTGGACGCCCCGAAATCTGAAACTTTGGCGTTGAGTTTGTCATCAAGCAGGATGTTAGCCGTCTTGACATCTCCATGGAGGATTGGTGGAGAAGCCGATGAGTGCATGTAGGCGAGCGCCTCGGCGGACTCTGCGGCTATCCGAAGACGGGTATCAAGTGCTATGTCAGCTGTGGGTTCCTTGCCATGGATGTAGTGGTAGAGGGTGCCGTTTGAGACAAATTCATAGACCAACATGGGCACTTCAACTTCAAGGCAGCAGCCGAGCAGCTTGACGACGTTCCTGTGGTTGAGCTGGGAGAGGATAAACATTTCTCTAGCAAACTCCTTTGTCTGAGCCTCCTCCATCATCTTCGACTTCTTGATGGCCACCACCATGTTGTCCTCCAGGACACCCTTGTAGACGACACCATGACCGCCGCGGCCGAGAACACGGTCAGCGGCGAAGTTGTTGGTGGCCTTCTCGAGCTCTTCCGTGGATAATATTTTGAACCCACCAGTGCCTCCACCAGAGTGCATCTGCTGCTGGAGGATCACTCCGCCATTCTGCTCGAAGAATCTTTGCTTTGTTCTGATGAGCTTCCTCTTCTGGAGCCCCAGGTATAGCCAAAAGCACATGAACACCGACAGGAACACACCAACGCTGACCCCTGAAGATGGCATTGCAATGTCACTCATCAGAAATCGGAGAATCATTAGAGAAAAAGAAAGGTGCATTAGTGCTGCCATGATTTGTCAATTAGTATCTCAAATTACCTGTGACTACTTTGAGGACCAACGTGAACTTGTCATTTGGACGGCAGCCATTCTTCATGTAGGCATCCCCGCTGAATCCGGGACGACAGTTGCACTTATAACTTCCCAGCACATTTGTGCAGACTCCGTGGCATGGGTACTTGTCTAAGTGTTGGCACTCGTCAATATCTTGGAAGAGGAAAACAAATTCATCACTTTTTTTTTGTCAGAATGACTATTATTTGCAGAAAATGTAAAGGCAAGCGGGAGAACAATTCAATTAATGTTAGCCAATGTCTGCATTGTGTTAAGGTGTCTACTATTGTATACCTTGGCACCCGCCATCGAGGTAGGGGTTGCCGTCGTAGCCCTTGGAGCAGTTGCAGCGGTAGCCGATGCCGTTGGTGGAGTCGATGCACTCGCTGTGCGCGCCCCGGCACGCGTAGTCTGTCCTGTTGCGCACGGCGATGTCGCAGTTGCCGACGTTCCGGATGGCCCAGTCGAGCACGACGGGCACAGCGAAATCGTCGGTCCGGTTGAAATCCGCGGTGTTGCGGTAGGTGGTGTCGATCCACTTGTCCTCCGCCACGAAGGCGTAACGGCAAGAAGTCGTGTTTTCGTGGAAGATTCTCGCATCATTTTCCTTGAAGCCTTGAACGGACGGTTCGTAGAATCTGACATTTGGGGGTATCCTGCTCTGGCAGCACCCCACGCCGGTGCACGCCGCCGGCGAGACAAAATGGCAGCACCCCAACGCTTTTTATTGAAAAAAAAATTCCACTACCTGGGATACCTTGATGAGAGCAAGTACTCTTCTTCAAGGCTATACTGCCTAGATGACTCCATACTTGTACCTTCATTTACCGGGTAGCTTCTTGAGGCATAGTTCTTCTTGGATTTTTTATTGGCCATGCTATGTAGAACTTCTTGCTGCAGAAATAATGATTGTATGCTTTCAAGTGTCATTTCCACCTGTCTCATAGTCGGCCGCTCCTCTGCTTTCAGCTTAACACATGCCACGGCTAAGATGGCTACTTCTTTAACTTCTTCTCCTCCCTCTTCCATGACTTGAGGATCAAGTATTTGACCCAAGTTATCACGTGTGAGTAGCGCAGTGAAATACGAAACAAGACCATCATTCTCAGGTGATCTGTATAAGTATGGTTTTTTCCTAGTAAGTAACTCTATTAGAACGACACCAAAACTAAAAACGTCGCTCTTCTCGGTGAGACGTCCTGTGTAAGAATACATAGGGTCTAAGTACCCTAGTGTTCCTTGAATAACAGTCGTGACCCCTGTCTGTTCAGCAGGAATACACCTTGAAGCTCCAAAGTCTGATACTTTTGTTGTTAGGGAGCCATCTAATAAGATGTTATGGGACTTGATATCCTTGTGAATTATAGGGAACGATACAGCTGAGTGAAGGTAGCCAAGGGCTCTAGCTGTTTCAGTTGCAATTCTGAGCCTACCTTCCCACGACAATGATAATGGCCCTTCAACATGAAGATGGTGGTAAAGGGTACCATTTGATATGAATTCATAAACCAACAATGGCACTTCTGTCTCAAGGCAATATCCAAAAAGTTTCACCACATTGCGATGGTTGATTTGTGAGAGAATGGCTACCTCGTTTATGAACTCATCGATCTCTCTCTGGACTGCTACTTTTGATTTCTTGATCGCAACAACATGAAGATCCGATAGAATCCCTTTGTAAACGGTGCCATGCCCTCCTCCTCCAATCTCACGAGATTCATCAAATTTGTTTGTGGCCTTTTCCAATTCTGCTAAGGGGATGATCATCCTTTCGGCAATGTCGGTCTTTTGAGATACCAATTGTTGCAACAAATGCCCACGGTTCTGCTTAAAGAACTTCTGTCTAAGCATTTTTGCTCTACGATTCTTGATCTTACGTGTTAAAAGGACTGCACCGAATGCCATGGCCAAAAGCCCCCGCACCACTGCCAACTCCAATACCAATAGTTAAACCTGGAGTACAGTAGAAGGAAAAAAAGAGTTTTGTTCATCAATCATCAGAGAGGCGTACTTAATTTTTTGTTTGTAATTGAGAACCGTTAGTGTCAATACTTGGCGAACAGTTGATTAATGAGAAAAGCAGTCTTATGGAAAGATATTAGCCTGTAAAAACATCGTAGTCTGCGTTTGTTTATGAAACAGAGTAATTTACGCTAGCACTTGGCCGAACAATGTATCTACTGTTGTCTGAAACAAAGTTCCGTTGCACATATAGCTAGCACTCTCATCAAGTACTAGATTATTTTAGCATCTGCAATCTAGATCTCTGGATAAATTCGGAAATGACAAGCAGATTAATTTGATTACCTAGATAAGTTTTGATGCAGCCTTTTGCAATGGACGGGTCACCACGAGTACCTCGTGGGCACATGCATGAGTACGATCCAAGCGTGTTGGTGCACTCGCCGAAGCACTTATTTGGCCGCTCGCACTCGTTGATATCTTCGCGAATCGCCCAAATCGTCAGGAATTAGCTTTTGAACTCACATGAGAAATAGAATTTTATTTAATGGTATGTGTGTTTGGGCGTTGCACCTTTGCATCCACCGTCGAGGTAGGGGTTGCCCTCGTAGCCCATGGAGCACCTGCACCGGTACCCCTGGCCGTTGGTGGAGTCGATGCACTCGCTGTTGGCGCTCCGGCACGCGTAGTCCGTCCTGTTGAGCACGGCGATTTCGCAGTTGCCGACGTTCCGGATGGCCCAGTCCAGCACGACGGGGACGGCGAAGTCGTCGCTTCGGTTGAAGTCTCCGCGGTAGCCGCTATTGAACCACTCGGCGTCCGCCAAGAACACGTAGCGGTAATCGGTGGCGGCATAATACTGAAGGGTGACGTTCCTGGGCTTGTCCTGGTTCACGTAGTAGGTGTGGAGACCAGAGGGTATCGAGCTCTGGCAGCATCCCACGCCGGCGCACGGCCCTGCTGACACGGCGAGCGGCGACGACCGGCACAGGGAGATGCAACCGGTCACGTAGACTTCACCGGCGTCTAATAGAAGGCCGAGGTTGGGGCAGCCGAGTGCGACGAGGCGGTTCTTGGCCTTCCCGTCCGAGGAACAAGTATACGGCGTTGTTTGTGCTGACGAGGTTCCCCGTGCTATCGTTGTAGAAGCTCCGCGACGCGGCGTTATATATCCGGGCCTCACCATCGGTGAGGGACAGGCTGACGAGATGGATCTCCAAATTTTGTTGGGAATCGATGATGGCGATGAGGCGCGGAGGGTAGTAGGTGTGGTTGCACTCGAGCTGGAATTTGAGGTCGCGGGCGCAGCGGGAGCCGATGCCGAAGGGGTAGGGGATGCTGATGTTGCCGCACTTGTCAGGGCAGCCCGGCAATGGCTGAGCCGACGCTGGTGTCACCGGCAACGCCAGGACCATGCCTAACAGCAAGACTACGGCTGAGATGGCGACACCCGCCTGCAGGTGCCTCATTTCTGACATCCTACCTAGCTAACTCTTTGCCCCGTTTCTCTGCTTGCGCTTGTTTGCATGGCAGGCTAGTTTCCGCATAAATATAGGCCCGTTCCACTGCTAGTTGGAGCTGGATCGAGTTGGAGTCTTGGAGGATCGCAAAGGAAGATGCGTGGTTGATTGGTTTTTGCGGTCGACGTCACTGTTGCGTCGTCTGTAAAGCCGGTCATGGGTGGGCATGTGTTCCACTTGCACTGTTCAGAACTTTGGGAGCCGAGCATGTGTTCCACTTTGCACTATTTTGATTCAGTCAATTGCCTGCCTATGCCAATTTGCCTTTTTTTCTTCTATAAAAGGATCGTCTCCGCGATATTCTTTTTTAGGCTACTGCATTATAATGGATGAAGGCACATGCTTTTGTATACCGTAACTATACAATAAAACACCTAATACAAGTTGGTACTGTAGGTATCGGAAGTGATCAAACTAGCGGAAAAAAATTTGGTGGATACCGGCTCTAAACTCACACCTATGCAGCCCCGATCTGGATGCTCGACGCGTGGACAGAATATGGATCTAACGATTGACTCGCTCGGCTCCAGGCGCAGGGATGAGGAGGTTCGGCTCGCATTGTGGAGTCGACTCCCACAACCAGAAGCGGAAGCGTCGTCGAGCGGGATGGCTCGCCTTCCCCCTCGTCTTCCGCCGGCGCTGCAATCTCGGGTTGGGGGCGTCTGCGGTGCGCGGTACCCCCGCCATACATTTTTTTTCTCACATCACCCCGCGTGCATGGTCAGGGGTCACCTTATCCAGGATCCCGCTCGCGGCGGGTACTACAAGAAGGAGCAGTGCTGGTAGGATGTGCTCGAATTCCGTTAGGCAGTTTATCTGAAAAGTCTGAAGGTTTCAGCTGGTCGGCTGGTCCTAGCATTTTGCATGAATCAAGATCCATCATGGGAGCACTGAAAATTGCATGAATGCTTAATTTGTTCGAGAGTGACTTGCTTATTAGTTATGCAGACTCTGTAAATCAATAGGTGACAAACTGGGTCAAAAACTCCTCCTCTTACCTTTTGGCAATGTGTTTATCCTTGTAATTAATATCCCTAGCCTGTAAGTCAGAATTCCCTTTCACTATGTCAGTGCTGATTACTCATTGCTGTACGAGACCCTGAACTCAAGAAGCATTTTTTCTCATGTTATAGCATTGCTGTAGAGGAACCTCCCTGTGAACCAGTCAGATTGTCACACCTTCAGATACAACACCAAATTAAATCCTCCAGATTTGCATGTTACTAGCAAGATAAGACATTGGTCTTGTCTTTCATCAGACTCAACGCCTGATGATTTGTTGTTTGGATTCAAGGTATTGCAGCGGCTGGGTTAGGGTTGCCGCTTTAACAAACACTCAGCACCATCGTGCTCACCCTCGCCAACCCAGCCACCGCCACCACCACCAACATCAACCGTGGTCAGGAGGGAGGCGGGGGGAACATGGTGGTAGGCGAGAGAGGCACTGAACCGGTGAATTAGGGAAGGAATTGTAGATGAGCGAGCGAGCCGACACATCGAGGAGAGGCGATCTCGATCCGATAAAGGCGAGATGGGGAGGGAGATTGTGGCGGCGCGTGGCAGCGGCGGGGGAGGCCGGAGGGGGCCGAAGGCGAGACGTCCTGGCATACTGCTCGCACTCGATGGCTCAGCTGCTTCTGGTTGTGGGAGCCAACGTGTCGCACCCCGCCCCTACGCCACTGTACAAATGGCACCGAGGAGGGTATGTCGCAGGATAACGGCGAACTGCTTTCCAACGGAACCGCGAAACAGGTACCAGTCCCAGGATAACGATGCTGGTACCAACGGTAACATGATGAATCAATGCAAGATTTAAATAAATACAATATACCTTTACGTTGCAGCTTCGGGTAATCCCTGAGTTGCAACCATTAATCAGAGTCAGCAGCAGCAAAACTTAGCGAAGCTAGGACACCAAATCCACCAGCAGTAGTTTGGGTTTAGGGACGAAACTCCAACCTTTGTCTTCCATCTGAACTTAAGCCAAGGGAGAAAAACAACAACAATGGGGGATTGAGTACATTCGTACTCAATAAGCCACTAGGAAACGTGTACATGCAAGCTTCAAATAAATGCTGGGTTTATTTGGCAAAGCATTTATTTTTAAAACACTTTTCAAAGGTCTAAGTGTAGTTTCCAAAAAAAATAAACTTCTCCTTCGGAAAGAGGCGTCACACCTCAATCCAAACACGAGTTGCTTTGCAACAACCCGAGCGGAAAAGCCAAATTTTAGCATTTAAAACATTTTCTCCTTTGTAAGCTTTTCTTCTCCTTCAAAACATAAACCAACATAGTCTCCAGAAATCCTCCGTTAACCAAGTCTCAAGGTTAAAAACTCCGGGTCCGGTCCTCCCGACCTGCCAACTCAATCTCGGCCCTCTCGGCCCCTAAATCAGACCTCTCGGGTCCTATGGTGCCAAACGACACCTGTAACGCCCGTTCCGTCGCGGCGTTAGTTAGTAGGGAGAAACCTATTTTCTAAAAACCTAAATTCCGAAAATCTTGGATTTTATTTTCGTTCTTGTCTATGCGTGTGTGTGCAAAGATCTCGATTTCCTCTCCATCCAAATTCCGAATCAAATCCAATTCAAATCTCTCCCAAAACAGTTTTCTGCAAAAAGTCTAATTATCCTCCCCATGTCCCTTGGGCCGATTCCTGTCGGCCAGTCTCTCTCTCTCTCAGCAGTCTCTCTCTCTCTCAGCAGTCTCTCTCTCTCGCCGGGAGAGAGCACTCGCTCTTTTTTCCCCTCTGTGGTGGCCGACCGGCCCGTCGCCGCCGCCGTCAGCATCTGCCGCCCCTGTAGCCACATGCG
Organism: Oryza punctata; assembly: GCA_000573905.2. Lineage (NCBI taxonomy): Eukaryota > Viridiplantae > Streptophyta > Magnoliopsida > Poales > Poaceae > Oryza > Oryza punctata. Next base: position 40,937,838 of record CM002489.2, read on the forward strand.
TCCAGGAATTGGAGGCAGAGTTCCTCCTCCCCCCGCCTCACCGTTTCTCTCTCCCCCTTCCTTTTCCCAAAGCGGCAAGGGGCAAGCCCCCTTTTCTCCCCTCCTTTTCCTTTTTCTCCCCACCGCCGGCGTCATCCTCCCTGTCGCCGTTTGGCCGCAAGCGCTGGAGCGCCAGCTCGCTTGACCACCCCAACGTCGGTTCCCCCTCCCAACCGACATCGCCATCCCTACAAAACCCCCCGCTCCCTTCCCATTCGGCCGCTCCTCCCCTCCCACCTCAAGCGTCGCACAACCGCCGCCGTTGCTCACCTCCGTGTCGCCGCCACCTCCGTCGGTCGCTGTCGCGGACGCGCGCCGCGGAGCCCGCCGTCGGCCGCACCTTCCTCCTCTTCCCCCGGCTCGGCGTTCCCGCCTCCCCCTTCTCCTCTCCTCTCCTTCGTAGGTCGTAGCCACCACCGCCGCGTAGTCCCGCTCTCCGTCGGCCGGCCGCGCCGTGCGCGACGCTACGACCGCGCCCCCTCCCTCTCGCGCCGCTGCCGAGCCCGCCTGGCCGAGCTCAGCGCCGCCCCCACCGCGCCACTGCCCCCTTCCCCCTCTCTCCGTCCCGGACCACCGGAGCAAGGGCAAGGAGAAAGAGAAAAGAGGAGAGGAAAACAAGAGGAAGAAGTGAGGAAGAGAAGAACCGAGAAGGGTGGAGAAGAAGGAGGAGGAAGAAAAGAAAAAGAAAAGCACCGGTGGGACCCACCGTGGGCCCCACCCCTTTGACTGGTTTTCCCCCCAGTTCTCTCTCTCCCCCGCGCCTGGGCCGCGCCACCTCGCCGGCCCACCTGCTCGCTCGGCCTGCTCCCCCTCCCTCAGCTGCGCCGCTGGGCCGCTCCAGCCGGCCGGCTCGCCTCGGCCTGGCCCGCTCGCCCGGCCGCCAGCCTACCCCGCTCGCTCGCCCCGGCCAAGCACGCGCGCAGCGTGGGCCGCGCTCCCGCGGCCCGCAAAACCCCCGCTCGGCCTACTCTCACCCCGCGCGCCGCCTTGGGCCGTCATCTCGAAACCGGCCCATTTAATCGGCCACGCCCGCATCCAAGGCCTCGGGCCGCCTCCGGCCGCCCAAAAAGTCTATCCTAAGCCCCTCTTTGTCCATTTCTTTTTCAGGGATTTATTAATTCCTTTTCCCTTTAGACAGAAAATCAAATAATCTTAGAAATTAAATATCTTTTCAACCGTTCATCCGTTTGACTCCGTTCAACTTCCAAAAATTCTCAAATCTCGAGATCTATCTAATGGCACACTTAGTGGTCTCTATTAGGGCTTTCTTTTCACTGTTTATTGAGTCTTTCTCGTTTCGCGTATAGTATCGGAGCCCGAAGACTCGCAGTGTGCGGATTTCGAGGATCAAGCTCAAGATCTCGAGCAAGGCAAGTCACCTTTGATCATCTTGCACCTATATTAAATTTAAGTATTTCTTTTCGCAAATAATGCATGAATAGGATTAACACAAATAGTTCGGTTGCGGCTTGCGAGATAGCCTGCCGGCCCAAATCCCTATTGTTGCATTTACCCTCCTTGAGTTATTGAACACTTAAACCTCCTTTGTCAACTGTTGTGCTTCGATTCTCGGACCTTCGGGCACGCATCATCGGAACACCTTACCTCAAAATTTAAAATATCCAACGATGGGTAAAACTTGTGGTTTTACAAAAGACTTGGAAAACCCGACACCTTGATCGGAGTTTGCGAACCAAATGAATTTTCCAAAAACCGCAGACCGGGGAACGTACCGGGAGTACGGTTTCCCGCTCTTGCGCTTAAGGACTGTTTCCCTTGGAATTTCATCCGAACATAAGACAAGTGCGACCACATAGGTGAAATGGGACGCCCCTGGTTGAGTAACTAGCTAATCAGGGGAGCCATGATGCCAAGAGACATGTGGACTCGTCGGGGTGGTGTCGGGGAGAACCCCCGGGCTTCCTGGCACAGTATGGTCTGGGACCTAACCTGGTGTTGGTCTGGGACCCCTCTCGTTGGCATATGGTAAACCTGGATCGGCTTTCGAAATGCCTTGTCATGAAAGCCTCAAGGTCTCCAGACGTGGCCGTTCCGCACGGGCTGGGTGATCCAGGTTAGTAATATCGTGTGGGTAAAGTGTACCCCCTCTGCAGAGGTTAACAAACTGTTCGAGCAGTCGTGCCCACGGTCATGGGCGGTTGTAAGGTGATTCCTAGTGTAGTTTTGTTTGACTACTGCTTTGTCAAAATTGATGTTGTGGAATGGGTTCGATGCTTGGAAAATTAATGGCTGACGGGATCAGCCAGGCCCGGGTGGCCGTTTGGAATCTGTTGGCCGGGTGCCAACCTTGAACTATTCAAAGACTGATACATTGCACATACTCCGACCGGACGAGACGCACTGTCTCATCCGTGTCGTTTGAGAAGCACTCAGTCGTTTCAAAAGGGAGTTTAACTAAAATCAATCGGAAAAACAACAGCCTTTCCTTTGAAGCCTGCATAAAACACTTAATTCCCATGACTTGATGAGTACTCCCGTACTCACCCTTGCTCTATATAAATAATTCCCCCCCAGTTGCTGAAGAAGATGAAGTGGATCCCGCTGACGAGGAGTTCTTCCAGGAGCAAGTCGGCTACGATGAGTTTTAGGGTTTCGGCCTAGTTCCCAAGTCGCGCCTGTGATGAATGGTCCAAGTCTTGGCTTCCGCTTTCCCTTTTGTAATGCAGTTGTGAGCTCGGGATCTGTCCGCAGCCCAACATGACTGTAATCCTACTCTATAATAAGAGACTTCTGTTGCTGTGATATTCTATCTTCCTGTGATACCAGCACTGTTTCCTGGGGCTGGTATCGGTTGACAGGTTAATTTGGAGCGTCCCGCTCTAGTCCCCGTCTGGGACCGGGTCGGGGCGTGACAACACCCCAGGTCACACAGACCTGTTCTGTAACGCCCCGACAATCGTTAACCGTAAACACCAGCTAACTCATGCCGAGGTGTTACGCATTACCTGTGAGATAGTTGTTAACGACCAAATTTGGTAAATCATGCATCGAATTTGGAGTTAAGACCGAAGCGGATTTGGAAGGAAATCGGTGATAGAAACAGAGTATAAATCGGCTTCGGAACTACATCGGCTACGGTGTGCATCGGCTGATATCGAATCGGACAAGGAAGCCGATGTAGTCGATTCCGACAAGGGGATGTTGGAACCATTGTCGGGTTCATTTAAAGTGCTTCATGAGGATTGCCACGTGTGGATTGAGTCTGAGAAAGGCAATTGTATCTATTAATTAGGAATAGTTTATTAGTTTCCTTTTATCTTTAGGAAAGTGTGTTTAGTGTCCGATAAGGACGTACTTTATGTTTCTATTTTATCTTTAGAAAGTTTGTTTCTTGTCCGACAAGGACTCTATAGACCCAAGGGTATAAATATTTACATCCGGGGTCCTTGTAATCTATCTCCACGATCAATACAATTCAGCGCATCGCCACCTTTTACCTTTTCTTCTTTTTCGACGAGTTTATTCTTGTCATGGCGGCTTGCATCGGCGGGGCTAGGGCTTTGACTCTCTGATCTTGTCAATGTAAGCGCCTAATCTATCGTATATCTCAGTTAATCTAGTCTTAGTATCTCGATTTACTTGTATCGGCTGCTATTCGCTTTAGGGTTAATGCCGGTACTGGCTAAATTGCTTTACTAGATTAGATTAGCTAAGGTATCCACCACCCTAAAAACTAGTCAAAGGCTTGCTTGTCTAGATATTATGTTTCTTTGCATACTCTGAGTTGCATCGACCTTACTCGTGCTTAGAACCATAATCTCTAGCCTATCTTTGATTACAATAAGGGTTTCATCGGGGTTTCAGCCGATGAGTTATCTGGACATTGCATCGGCTTACAAGGATTGCATATATATTGGATTTAGCCGATAGCGACAAAGATTTCACCATTTACTCTAATCTTGTGGATTTTATGACATCGGACCTCCAGCCGACGTATGTTTTAACCTTCGGATCAGTGCTTATTCTATCATATCATTGCTAGCCGATTGGTTTATACTGGATTATATTATTGTTACACCATATTATCAACCGATTGCCTTTGTTTACATCAAGAGTTGTTATTTATTATCAGTCGATCGTCTATTTGCTCAAAGTATCAGATTCTACATTGGATATATAGCCGATAGCTCAAAACCCTATCGCTATCGGCTATCATTGACATCGACTGAGCTATTCTATCGGCTGCTATCGGCATCGACTGTATTTACTCCATCGTCCTGTCAGCTGATCGGTTGTTTTATCTACTGTTCTTGTCAGTTGCAGGGTCAAACTGACTGGCACGCTCGCATCTTATCAATCTTTGGACCTGCACTGGAGCTAAGCAGATCTCCCAGTCCAGTCGTGTTTTTACGTCAACAATAGTACCAGTCCCAGGAATTAGTCCTTACATAAATTGCCATCATAGACAAGCCATAGATGAGCAACACAACAATAGAAAAGTCAACAGAGCGGCAACATGGAAACTAAAAGTGGCGAGAAACTAAACGACTAAGCACTAGGTGACATGCCTAGGCAACTATCTTATTCCACATGCGAGGTTTGGGACTAGGCACGAATCTTCTAGAAGTTCTCGTACTCGGCTTGCTCCTGGAGACACTCTTCGGCAGTAGGATCGACGTCTTCATCTCCAAGCTCTATAGGTATTTATATATAGCAAGGGTGAGTACTTCACGTACTCAGCAAGCCGAGGAAAGAATGACATGTTTGGTTAAGACAAGGGGGCTAGGGTTTTATTTGCGAAAGCAGCCTTTTTGGCGAAAACGATTTATTTCACAAAAACTCTAGTGAGTCAAAATTTTAGTTGTTGGGAAAAGGCTCACGCCTCGTCCCATTCCACAAATTGCTTTGCAACAACTTGTCACAAAAGTAACAAACAATAATTAACTGGTTTCCTCTATTAGTTTCTTTTCACTTTCACAACAACTCAGTTCAAACCATAAAATCACTACAACACTATTTCTCATAATTAATCTAGCTTTCTCAGCACAACAACACCTTCTCGGCTCTAACAACACCTTGGTGTCAAACGACACCCTAGGTCACACAAACCCGTTCCTAACCACTAAGGTTAGCCGTTTGCCGCACAGGCGAACTCTGGAAATGAATCCCTTCCCACCAATCATTTTCATCAAACATTTGCCAAACAAATCTACGCTATAAAAACACCTTACACTCACCCTTGACCATGGGCACAGCTGTTCGAACAGTTCATTAAGCTCTGCAGAGGTTGTACATTTTACCCACACGACACGAAACTGACACCGTGTACCCGTCGGCAACGGAAGTTCGTGACAAGGCCTTTCCAAAGCTAACCCATGAAAATCGCATACCACTTAGTTGGGCCAAGTCTCTTAGCCGAGTATCAGGCAAGATCGTCGTCATTCACTCAGGAATATCGAGGATGCCTCCTACTCCTACTTGATACTGTGAGCCACAATAGAGGCAACGAAACACCCAAAAGGGCTATAAAGATCCAAAACTTCGTCTCCTCATCCTCGGCATCCCACAAATATTGGCATACCAAACTCCCATGTGATAACCATTTACTTAGCCAGAGGTATCGCATAAATACCCGTGGGGTCGCACTGTAACGTGTTTGGATGGATTTCCCAAAGGAATTGGTCCTTAATGATAATACGCGACCAAACCACAAAAACATGACCTTGCATCATCACCATTTTCACAACTCATTTTATTTTGCAACACATCGGTACCACGTACCGGAATTTTAAACATAAATTTAGAATAACCCAAGTTTCCCACACACAGTACAACTGCTGGTGTCATGGGCTCAGGGGTATACTGACTTAGGGCTTGAGGTGGCCCCTTGCGCTCACGTGGTCATCCCCCGAGGGGGGATTGGGCCCGAGGGTGACGTGGCAGCCGTCCTCTCTATTTCCCAGCTTCCCCCGCTCGCCGCTATAACAAGGGTCGGGCTCCCCCGACCTCCTCGGGCTGCCGCCACGTGTGCCGTAGTAGGTGAGTGCTCCCAACGCTCACCTACCCCCATTAATGGCGATACAGGTGGAGTGCGTCTGCGCGCGCGTGCCGCATTAAATGTGAATAGACGCGCACGTGCGCGTCTAACATCGGTCATAGCCGGCTGACCGGCCTGTGACCGGTGCGAATAACCGATGGGACGTGGCACAGTGCCGGGTGTGAAGGCTACACGCCATTAGGTACGTTGCACGTCCCGTTGGGTCGCATCAAGACTATGGGAGCCAACTTTTGCGCTCTAATCCAGCCGGAGTTGGTAAGCCAAGTCTAATCACATGGCGCATGCTGCTGTGTATGGGTGGAGCGCGTAAGTCTCCAGCCGTTTAATGAGGAACGATGCACGGTGTCACATACGGATGATGGGCAGCTTGACAAGGGTCACATCAACATTGTGGAGCGGTGGACTTCTGCCCCAAGCTACAGTGTGACCCTTGTTTGTAAAAGAATGTTTTCTCCTTTTCTCTAGAATGTAACCTGTTTTTTTACTGGAAGTACTACCAGGGCTTTGCCCAACAGTTTAAATTTTATAAATCAAAGTATGTACAAATTTACAGAGGACCAACAAAACAACTATGCTATAAAGTTTGTATCCAATCAAAAAGAGATTGCTTGAGTGGGTCTTTCATTCTGCACATATGCAGAAGAACTTCTTTCACAAACATAGATTTCCATGACTGAGGCGATGGATGAACATTTTGAAAAATTATGTCATTTCTTTGCTTCCAGATATGCCAAGTTGCCATGAAAAAGACTTCAAGGAAGCCCTTCCTAGCAAATCTGATTCTCGCCAAAACAAACCTCTGGAAAAATTCCAGATTACAACTCCAGGAAATTCCTAGTTGCTGCCAACAAGCCACACTGAAAGGGCATGTAAAAAAGATATGGAGCCTAGTCTCTCTTTGATGTGTATTGCACAAGGCACATGTGAGATCATCATCCTCTTTTGCACAGTGTCTTCTATCAAGCATATCCCTTGTGTTAAGTCTATCACAAAACAGAAGCCATGCAAACACATTTATCTTCATGACACATTGGTTTTCCACAGCCAAATGATGGGTCTTAGGGGATGCAAGGATGAGTAATTAAGCTTATAAAACCTTTTCGCTGTATACATATCTGTTCCCAAATAAAGCTCCACACATCACTTCTTCCAAGCTAAAGTTGCAGCTGATTCAATTCCTCTTGCAGTTGCAAAAATTCTACTTAAGCATCATCTGAAAGAGGGAGAGCAAAAGAATCTTCCAATGGCCGAGAACACATTGTCCAAACTGAATCATTTATGAATAAAGCCACGTTGTAGAGATTAGGATAGCTTGTGCACTTAAAGTCATCATTCCATAAGTCATTTCAAAAGAGGGCAGTTGCACCTGACTGAACTGCGCACTTAGCTATACCTCTGAAAATATCAGACAGAGCTGTGATATCCCTCCACCAGAAAGAACCCTTATTCAAAACCAGATGTGGTACTCTGGAACCATAGTAAGTCTGTGAGATCAACTTGACCCATGGTAACTCAACACCATTATAGAATTTAAACATATGCTTTAGAAGCAAAGCAGTGTTCTGAACTCTCAAGTTAATCACACCCAAACCTCCCTTGTCTTTAGGTGTGCATACTCTATCCCATGAAGCTAGAGATTTTCTAATTGAGGATGGATTGTTACCTCTCCAGAGATAGTTCTTTCTTGCTGTATCGATTGCCTTAATGACAGTGACTAGGAGTTGCAATGAGCACATATAAAAAGTTGGGATGGAAGAAAGAATTGAATTAATCAAAGTTAGTCTTCCCCCCTTGAGGCAAAAACATAGAACTTGCTGTCAACCTTCTTTCCACTCTATTCACCAATGGAGCAAAATCAACCACTCTGGGTCTAGTAGTACCAAGGGGCAATCCCAGATAAGTGAAAGGCAGGGAACCAATGGAACATCCCAAAATGCCAGCTAGTAATGATGCATTGTCCTGAGAAAGATTCAAAGGGTACAAACTGGATTTACTAAAATTCACCTTTAAACCTGTGGACTGAGCAAACATATTCAGGATAGCTTTGAAACAGAAGATTTCCTTTCGAGAAGCTTTAAGTAGAATGAGGGTATCATCTGCATATTGTATTATTGGGAACCCACTTCCATCATTTTCATTTATTGGCTTAGTAGAATGTAACCTATTGGCCCATGTGGTGTCCCCTTGGAAGTATAAAAGGAGGCCCAGGCCTAGAGGAAACGGGTTCGATCCCTGAGAGAGAACACATATAATCCACCACACACAGGAGTAGGGTATTACGCCTCATCGACAGCCCGAACCTGTATAATCCCTGGTGTCACGCCCTCTCTCGTGCGAAAAACACTCTACACCTCGGTGCACCGGAGTGAGTGCCGAAACGCGTCTCGCGCCCCAGGCCGAACTCACAAAGGGGGCCCTCATTGTCCCGTGTTGAGGAGCTTGTTCTCCGTCAATAACGTAAGCATAGCTAAGCAAACTACCTCGGTAATCGCACCCAATGGATAGCGATACTGGCGCAAACATGTGTGAAGCTAACAAAGGTAAAGGAATAGCAACTCCCTAGGTAAAGCGAGTGCATCTACTAGGTCAGTCCATTGGTTGCATAAACAATCCGAGACCTAAACAAGATTATTGTGTATACTAAGCAATGCATTTTTCAAATAAAATAACTTGCACATATAGGGGCAATGTGATAAAAGAGGCTTGTCTTGCACAAGATGCGGGTCTTCTCCTTCAAAAACGGTGTCCGGAGCTTCCTCGTACACGTGCTCTATACGCGAAAAGAAGAACGGAGTCAAACGGAGTTACAGATGAATTTTGGAGGTGTAATGGAATTTCTGGAGTGAAGGAAATGATTTATTGAGATTTCTGAAACAAGAGAAATGATTTACTAGAATTTCTGGATTAGAATATTCTTAAGAATACTCGTTGCACTCATTGACATGCGGGGTTTGCCAGAACTGTGAGGGAGGAGCAAGGGCGCAGCGTGGACTAGGTCCACGGTCGACTGGATGATGTGAGGGAGTGGAAGTGGACTTTGGTCCATGGGCTTCAAGGGGGGTGACCCACGGTCCAGCGGGGAACACGCGGCGCGGCCGAGGCGAAGCGGGCCAGTGGCGAGCGCACGGCCCAGGCGGACGGCGCGCGCGAAGAGGCCGAAAGGAAAGGACGTGGGCCAGCACAACGGTGCAGCCCACAAGGGTTAGGCTGACCCAATCGGCTGGGCGAGCGAGGCCGGAAGGGAGTGGGCCGGACCAGTGGGCCAAGCCCAAACGCGGTGAGAGAGGAGGCGTCTGACCAGTGTCGGCTAGACCCGGTCAAGCCCACGTGGCGTCCACGTGGACAGCCACGTTGGCCAGGGAGGGCTAGCCGGAGATCGGACGGCTCACGGCGAGCGTCACATTCCGACGAACGGCGGCGACCCAGAGGAAGCGGCGAGCACCGGTGGCGAGAGGAGGGGATGGGGAATCGGTTCCACGGAGCGGATTAGGTCGCCGGGGACGGAGGAAGGACAGCGACGGCGGGCAAATACGTCGGGCGTCCGTCGCGCGGCTACGCGCGAGAAGGACCCTAGACGCGAGGTTACGCCGGTGGTGACGGCAAAAAGGGGATGGCCGGTCTGGAGCCGAGCGGAGACACGGCGGTCGTCGTGCCAGGTGAGATGACGCCGGTAGTGACGGCAAAAAGGGGATGGGCGGTCTGGAGCCGAGCTTAGACACGGCGCTCGCCGCGGTAGGCGAGATGACACCGGCGTCCGGCCTGGTCGGCACGACGCGACGCCCGCGGAAATCGGAGGCGGTGGTAGATTTGAACGGCAATGGCAGTGCGGCGAGAGAGAACGCGAGGTAGGAGAGAGAGAGAAAGAAAGAAAGAGCGGCGACTCTCTCTCTCTCTCGGCGGGCACTTGCGGCGCACGTGGCCAGGGAGTGGACACAGGCCAGTGCGGACTGGGCCGCGGCCCCAGAGGAGGGAGCGGGGAGCGAAGGGGAAGGTGGGCCATCGGGGAAAGCTGGCCCGAAGAAGGAGAGGGACACATAATAGAGTTTGTCGGAAATGTTTGAGTTGGAGAGGAAAGGGGTTGGGTTGGGCCGAAAAGAAAAGGGGAGAGGCAGCCCAAACTGATGGAAATGGCTTTATCTTTTTCCAGGAATTTCTTGAGGGAATATTTGGAGTATTTGAGTTGGGATTTGAATTCAAATTACATATTTGAACTTAGGGAAATACGAAGGAGCCAAGTAAGGGGCTCCAAAGCAGGAATTTGATATTTTTGGAATTGATTTGTATTTGGGCTTGGAGGTTTAATTGAGAGAGATTTAAAAGAAAGGGGAAAAGAGGAATCTTGGAAGAGCGGTTTTCAAGGATGGAGTTGAAATTGAATTCATTTTCTGAGAGTTGAATCAATTATTCGGAAGGAGTCAAGGAAGGTAGAGAGAGAGATGGTGGAACATTGGAGTTTGAATTCGAGAGTTGGGTTGAAGGAGACAAACGAGAGTTTAGGAGTTGGAGGTGAATCGTTAGACTGAGGTAGGGTTCCAAGGAGATTGGACTGGTTTTATATCTTGGAGTTGGAATTGAATATTTGGGAAGGGATTCAAAGAGGAAGGCAATATTCGGAAATGAATCAAAAGGGAGATAGATAGTTAGAGAAAGAGAGGGTGTAACTCGAGAGTTTGAATTCGGATTTAAGAATTGATTTTAGGGGTGTCTATTCGGTAGCGAGGAATTATAGATGACTTGCACGTTGGTTCAAATCTTCGGAGAGGATTATTGAACTTGGAAAATTTTGGGATAAATTGGTTGAATAAAGTTTAAGAGAGAAATTTGATTACGGAGATTCGAATTCTGAGGGTCGTTTCTAGTGAATCAAGGGAAGAGTTTAGGATTTACAAGGTGGATGCTTGGACTAGATTGGATTCAAGAATTCGACGAAATTTGTGGTTAGAATTTTAGGAGCGAAATCCGAATATAAGGATTTGAACTTCAAAACTATTGTCGAAATGAAAACTTTAGAGGTAGGTTAGGGATTCGAGTTTGCCGAATTTGAGATTTGAAATCATGGGTCCTTCGCAAGGAGTAAACGGAGATGATTTGAGCGTGGACTCAAATATTTGGTGAACAACGGAACTGGAATTATTTGAAGGGGAAATTTCTTGGTAGAGGTTCAGAAAGGAAATTTGAATACGGAGATTCAAATTATGAGATTATTTTTGGACTGAGATTTTGAGCAAACAATTTGACATTAGGGAATTGAGACAAGGGAGGGATTTAAATTGAGATCTACGGCACAACTTAGACTCAACACTGAAAGAACGAAATTTTCACATATAGGATTTTTGTTAAATTAGGTTTTTAACGCCGCGTGAAAATCGAGGCGTTACACATAAACTCTGATATAACCTTTCCTTGTTGAAACTATGAGCATGTTCGGCTGCACTACTGCAGCTGTGCCACAACCACATTGTAACACAGTAGAGATCGCTAATGAGCAATCGGTCGCCCCAGGCGATCGTTTTTCTTTTTCACCACTTTCTTCTTTTTTTTGCACCATAAAGTTTTTATACCTAAAGTTTATACATCTAAAGTTTATATACCTAAAGTTTACACACCTAAAATTTATTTATCAAAAGTTTATATACCCGATTCAAATTCAAATTTGGATTTAAATATTTTTATATAGAATATTTCTATACATAAAGTTTATGCGTACGAAGTTTACGGTAAATATTTATAAGTATAAAGTATATGCACATGAATATATTTTTAAGGGTATTAGATTTTTTTATTTTTCTTTTATTTTTTTCTAACTTGTTCTTTTTTGAATTATATGCTGCAGTAGGAAGGGGAGAAGGGGGAGGAGCGTGCGCGCTAGGGAGAGGGATGGCGATATCATCTCGCATGGAAACGTGATCGTGCATGGCAATCAATCGCCGATTAGACCTACCTGTTTGTATCATCGCAGCAACTATGCTGGCTGCATTGCAGCAGCTGCAATGTGCAGCGGAACACGGCCTATGATAGAGAGAAGAGCACAACGTATCCTCCTTTACCTTCCCCACACCCCGCCCTGCATGCCCTTAACTACTTGTCATCTATTGTTTTGCATGTCTATTCTATACATATTATTAAAAAAGATAAGATGCTCCTATTCATCGGCTTTGATATTTTTATTTTGTCACATGCCACTTCTTACTTTTGATAAGAACTTGAAAGTATCTCGCATTAATAATCTTTATTTCAGAGCCCCTAAGAACCCTCAAAATGGTCAATAGGTGAGGGCCCTACGGTGTAAAACACAAATTGAATTCCTATATTTAGAAAAACGTCAAGAAACAAAACAAAAGAATAAATTAGCAGTTGTGATCGACCAAGTCAGAAGAAGATTTTTTTTTTAAATGAGGGTTGGGAGAAGTATTATGTCCTGATCAATGATTTGTTTTTGTTTAAGCGAATAAATAGAATCTTCAATACTTGGAATGCACATTTATGTTATCATCACGAGCCATAGCTCTTTGAGGTGGCTATGATTACTACCGAACACTTATTGGAACCGAGGAAAACAAGCTTATTCTAGCCAAACCAATAAATAAAGAAGCTCGAGCAAGCAATGAAAATAGAGTATCGAGGCCAACTGACTACTGGAGCAGCGTACATTCTAAAATTTGAGGGTTGCTAGAGCACGGTGTTCCGTTTCAATGGGATACTTTATGAATTTAATCCCCCACCTCCTGTCTTCCCCAATGTTCGAGCTCCCACGTTGCAAAGAAACGAAGTAGCGGCACCTTAGCTCCTTGCTCCCACCGGTCACAACAACAAGAGAGGAAGGAGGGATGTGTCGATAGGAAGAGAGAACAGAAGATGAGACAACGACAGGTGATTTGCCGGTAAGCCAGACAATGACAGCGCATTCTCCTTCCCCATGCATTGATCCGGTACCTGATTCCCTAGATACCAGACCTGATACCCAATACCTGGTACCATTCATCTGGTACATATGTGTACCGGCTGATACCTGAGGTATCAGGCATGATACCTCGAGGTACCAGATCCTGGTGCCTGGGTACCAGGCACGATACCCGAGGTATCAGGCCCTGGTACCCTTCCCTATGCCTTGATTCGGTATCCGATACCCTAGGTATCAGACCCGATACCTAATACCTTATACTATTCACCTGGTACGTATGTTTACCAACTGATACCTGAGGTACTAGGCATGATACCTCGAGGTACCAGACCCTAGTACCTAGGTACCAAGCATGATACCCGAGGTATACCAGGTATGATACCCGAGGTATTAGATCCTAGTATCAACCCTCTGATACCTAAGGTATCAGCTGCGATGTACCTGTACACAACACCGGTGAGTAAAAGTGATGGGCAACACCGGTGAGTAAAAGTGATGGGCTGGCAAGGAGCATGAATAAACCAGACGACCTCTCATCCACTTCATCAACTCCGAAGGTCGCCATCTACATTGAGACCAACTTCCTCCACCCTTCATGTCGATGCTCAGAACCTCGTCCCCCTCAACCTCGCCGCCTCCCTTTCATTCTGCTCACACATGACAACCTCCAACCTCACAGCCATAGTTGGCTCCCTCCTTGGCTATAACCCCCATACCCTCATCAACCTCCACTCTCTCGCATGCTCTGGATCCGGTGTATGAAGGGAGAAAAAAGGATAGGGGATATCGTCGGTGTTGGAGATAATGGTTAAGGAGTCGAGGAGGGGAGAGGAGGATGTCCACTAGGACAGAGGAGTGGATGGATGGAGGAGGAAGATGAAGCGTTGCTGCTTGGTGGGGGAGAAAGCGAGTCGATGCGGGAAACGGATTTGGGAGAAACGGATCTGGAAGATACGTAACGCTCACCCTTGTTTCATCATCCCGTGGCTGTGGCCCCACGGGATTCCGTGTATTAGTTTTTCTGCTAAAATTTTTGCATATGTTTTGGGTATGCCGGTGTCTACCAGGAACCCACGTCTGTCTCTTGGAATAGATCCCTTTTAAATCTTCTAGGAAAGATTAATCGAACGAGACCTAAAGGTTTAAAGGAACATTAGCTATTTGATCAATGTATAATGGACGGTTCAAAATAATTTTGGTGTAGCTGAAAAAACTCCAAAGAGAATGTGCAAGGCAATTGACCGGGCTAGACTGATCACGTGCAAGTGGAACGCATGCACATCCATGCAACCACACTGGTCGTATCAATCAGCCAGGCAGCTTCGTCAACGAAGCACGTGTGCCTAAGCATACATCTTCTTTTCCAATCCAATCTTCCAACTAATGAATGAATCGCGTGTATAATACAATCTATAATCTATTTACATGGAAATCAGGCGGCCATTTAAGCAAACAGAGCAACGAGACAATAGTTTAGCTATCATGACAGAAATGACCACCAGTACCCTGCATCTGCAGGTGCTTGCCTTAACCATCTTCCTCGTCTGCGCGGCAGCAGTGACACCAGCATCGGCACAGCCATGGCCGGGCTGCCCCGACAAGTGCGGCGACATCAGCATCCCCTACCCCTTCGGCGTCGGCACCGGCTGCGCCCGCGACCCATACTTCGAGCTCGAGTGCAACCGCACCTACTCCCCTCCGCGCCTCATTGTGTTTACCCACCGGCAACATCTGCTCAACCTGTCCCTCGCCGACGGGGAGGCTATTGCCCTCATCAACGCCAGACGTCAGTGCTACAACAGCACGGAGGGTTTGGTCAATGAAACCAGTGTCGATAGGGCGGTCACTCTCGTCGGCAGCACTGCCTACCGCTTCTCCGCGGAAAGGAACCGCTTCGTCGCGCTCGGCTGCCCAAACATGGGCTACTTCGTCGATACCGACGGCTACTACGTCAGTGGCTGCACGTCCTTCTGCCGGCCATCATCACAGAAGCTTGTTGCATCGTCGACGGGGTGCACCGGCGAGGGATGCTGCCAGAGCAGGATACCGACCGATACCATCTACTACGCGCAGTACATTCAAACCTTCAAGCCAGGGGAAGGGGACCCCATCTTACGTGGCGGTACAACTGCTTGCCGCTACGTGTTCTTGGCGGACGCCGAGTGGTTCAATAGCGGCTACCGCGGAGACTTCAACCGAAGCGACGACTTCGCCGTCCCCGTCGTGCTGGACTGGGCCATCCGGAACGTCGGCAACTGCGAAATCGCCGTGCTCAACAGGACGGACTACGCGTGCCGGAGCGCCAACAGCGAGTGCATCGACTCCACCAACGGCCAGGGGTACCGGTGCAGGTGCTCCATGGGCTACGAGGGCAACCCCTACCTCGACGGTGGATGCAAAGGTGCAACGCCCAAACACACATACCATTAAATAAAATTCTATTTCTCATGTGAGTTCAAAAGCTAATTCCTGACGATTTGGGCGATTCGCGAAGATATCAACGAGTGCGAGCGGCCAAATAAGTGCTTCGGCGAGTGCACCAACACGCTTGGATCGTACTCATGCATGTGCCCACGAGGTACTCGTGGTGACCCGTCCATTGCAAAAGGCTGCATCAAAACTTATCTAGGTAATCAAATTAATCTGCTTGTCATTTCCGAATTTATCCAGAGATCTAGATTGCAGATGCTAAAATAATCTAGTACTTGATGAGAGTGCTAGCTATATGTGCAACGGAACTTTGTTTCAGACAACAGTAGATACATTGTTCGGCCAAGTGCTAGCGTAAATTACTCTGTTTCATAAACAAACGCAGACTACGATGTTTTTACAGGCTAATATCTTTCCATAAGACTGCTTTTCTCATTAATCAACTGTTCGCCAAGTATTGACACTAACGGTTCTCAATTACAAACAAAAAATTAAGTACGCCTCTCTGATGATTGATGAACAAAACTCTTTTTTTCCTTCTACTGTACTCCAGGTTTAACTATTGGTATTGGAGTTGGCAGTGGTGCGGGGGCTTTTGGCCATGGCATTCGGTGCAGTCCTTTTAACACGTAAGATCAAGAATCGTAGAGCAAAAATGCTTAGACAGAAGTTCTTTAAGCAGAACCGTGGGCATTTGTTGCAACAATTGGTATCTCAAAAGACCGACATTGCCGAAAGGATGATCATCCCCTTAGCAGAATTGGAAAAGGCCACAAACAAATTTGATGAATCTCGTGAGATTGGAGGAGGAGGGCATGGCACCGTTTACAAAGGGATTCTATCGGATCTTCATGTTGTTGCGATCAAGAAATCAAAAGTAGCAGTCCAGAGAGAGATCGATGAGTTCATAAACGAGGTAGCCATTCTCTCACAAATCAACCATCGCAATGTGGTGAAACTTTTTGGATATTGCCTTGAGACAGAAGTGCCATTGTTGGTTTATGAATTCATATCAAATGGTACCCTTTACCACCATCTTCATGTTGAAGGGCCATTATCATTGTCGTGGGAAGGTAGGCTCAGAATTGCAACTGAAACAGCTAGAGCCCTTGGCTACCTTCACTCAGCTGTATCGTTCCCTATAATTCACAGGGATATCAAGTCCCATAACATCTTATTAGATGGCTCCCTAACAACAAAAGTATCAGACTTTGGAGCTTCAAGGTGTATTCCTGCTGAACAGACAGGGGTCACGACTGTTATTCAAGGAACACTAGGGTACTTAGACCCTATGTATTCTTACACAGGACGTCTCACCGAGAAGAGCGACGTTTTTAGTTTTGGTGTCGTTCTAATAGAGTTACTTACTAGGAAAAAACCATACTCATACAGATCACCTGAGAATGATGGTCTTGTTTCGTATTTCACTGCGCTACTCACACGTGATAACTTGGGTCAAATACTTGATCCTCAAGTCATGGAAGAGGGAGGAGAAGAAGTTAAAGAAGTAGCCATCTTAGCCGTGGCATGTGTTAAGCTGAAAGCAGAGGAGCGGCCGACTATGAGACAGGTGGAAATGACACTTGAAAGCATACAATCATTATTTCTGCAGCAAGAAGTTCTACATAGCATGGCCAATAAAAAATCCAAGAAGAACTATGCCTCAAGAAGCTACCCGGTAAATGAAGGTACAAGTATGGAGTCATCTAGGCAGTATAGCCTTGAAGAAGAGTACTTGCTCTCATCAAGGTATCCCAGGTAGTGGAATTTTTTTTTCAATAAAAAGCGTTGGGGTGCTGCCATTTTGTCTCGCCGGCGGCGTGCACCGGCGTGGGGTGCTGCCAGAGCAGGATACCCCCAAATGTCAGATTCTACGAACCGTCCGTTCAAGGCTTCAAGGAAAATGATGCGAGAATCTTCCACGAAAACACGACTTCTTGCCGTTACGCCTTCGTGGCGGAGGACAAGTGGATCGACACCACCTACCGCAACACCGCGGATTTCAACCGGACCGACGATTTCGCTGTGCCCGTCGTGCTCGACTGGGCCATCCGGAACGTCGGCAACTGCGACATCGCCGTGCGCAACAGGACAGACTACGCGTGCCGGGGCGCGCACAGCGAGTGCATCGACTCCACCAACGGCATCGGCTACCGCTGCAACTGCTCCAAGGGCTACGACGGCAACCCCTACCTCGATGGCGGGTGCCAAGGTATACAATAGTAGACACCTTAACACAATGCAGACATTGGCTAACATTAATTGAATTGTTCTCCCGCTTGCCTTTACATTTTCTGCAAATAATAGTCATTCTGACAAAAAAAAGTGATGAATTTGTTTTCCTCTTCCAAGATATTGACGAGTGCCAACACTTAGACAAGTACCCATGCCACGGAGTCTGCACAAATGTGCTGGGAAGTTATAAGTGCAACTGTCGTCCCGGATTCAGCGGGGATGCCTACATGAAGAATGGCTGCCGTCCAAATGACAAGTTCACGTTGGTCCTCAAAGTAGTCACAGGTAATTTGAGATACTAATTGACAAATCATGGCAGCACTAATGCACCTTTCTTTTTCTCTAATGATTCTCCGATTTCTGATGAGTGACATTGCAATGCCATCTTCAGGGGTCAGCGTTGGTGTGTTCCTGTCGGTGTTCATGTGCTTTTGGCTATACCTGGGGCTCCAGAAGAGGAAGCTCATCAGAACAAAGCAAAGATTCTTCGAGCAGAATGGCGGAGTGATCCTCCAGCAGCAGATGCACTCTGGTGGAGGCACTGGTGGGTTCAAAATATTATCCACGGAAGAGCTCGAGAAGGCCACCAACAACTTCGCCGCTGACCGTGTTCTCGGCCGCGGCGGTCATGGTGTCGTCTACAAGGGTGTCCTGGAGGACAACATGGTGGTGGCCATCAAGAAGTCGAAGATGATGGAGGAGGCTCAGACAAAGGAGTTTGCTAGAGAAATGTTTATCCTCTCCCAGCTCAACCACAGGAACGTCGTCAAGCTGCTCGGCTGCTGCCTTGAAGTTGAAGTGCCCATGTTGGTCTATGAATTTGTCTCAAACGGCACCCTCTACCACTACATCCATGGCAAGGAACCCACAGCTGACATAGCACTTGATACCCGTCTTCGGATAGCCGCAGAGTCCGCCGAGGCGCTCGCCTACATGCACTCATCGGCTTCTCCACCAATCCTCCATGGAGATGTCAAGACGGCTAACATCCTGCTTGATGACAAACTCAACGCCAAAGTTTCAGATTTCGGGGCGTCCAAACTAGCACCAACTGATGAGGCTGCGATTGCAACGTTGGTGCAGGGAACTTGTGGGTACCTGGACCCTGAGTACCTAATGACATGCCAGTTAACCGATAAGAGCGACGTTTACAGTTTTGGCGTTGTCGTGCTGGAGCTTCTAACCAGGAAGAAGGCATTGTACCTGGACGGACCAGAAGAAGACAGGAGCCTGGTATCATGCTTCACCACAGCAGTGAAGGCTGGTCGTCATCAAGAGCTTCTGGACAGCCAAGTAAGGAATGAGATGAGTGACGAAATGCTCACAGAGATTGTACACCTCCTGATGCGATGCCTAAGCATGAATGGCGAAGAGCGGCCAACGATGAAAGAGGTAGCAGAGAGGCTGGAGATGCTGAGGAGATACCAGCAGCACCCTTGGACTGAAGCTGAAGGTAATGCTGAGGAGAATCAGAGCTTGCTTGGCATGGAACAGCAGAATTTAAATTATCAATTTAGGCAGCACGATGTTCTTGATCTGGAAGAAGGAAGTACATATACATTTAGCTTATAGATAATGCAGTTTCCGTTAATCTTTTATAAATCAATCAATTCAGATACAAATTCTTTTCTGTGTAATGGTAAATAAGATGGAATCACAAGGTAACGCCCCAAAATCAAAGATATACTGTAAAGTGAATTACATTGGATTGTCATGGAGCAATTTTTCCCTAAATACCGCCGTGTATGGGTCAGGACCATCACACTCCCAGAGTTGGTCGTCCAATGAAGGGAAGCGATCGTCCCTGAGAGGAATTTTTTCAACACGGAGTGGGTCATCTCTGCATGCCTGATTTGACTGGAATAATACCAAATTACCAATGTAGTTCCCTAATCAAGCAAAATATCCACGATGCTAGCTCCTCACATGTTGCTCATTCATTCAGACTGCGATGTGCGGTGCCGGTAAGACCAATTGAACCACACACGAACAAGTCGAAGATTGGACTAGAGAGTAGAGACTAGAGTGAAGAAAAATTAGTAGTAGAGTTATTCGTAATTTTGCGGCGCTCACCAGACCAGAGGGAGTCGGCGGCGGAGTAGGAACAGCCTGCGGAGGGCGTGGCGGACAGCTCCCAGGGGATGGAACGAACGGAGGGCTTCTGGTAGACACCATGTCAAGCGGCGGCAGCGGAGGGTCAGATCGCCTCCGACGACGCCGGCGGCGGCACCGGAGGAAAGGGTTCCGGCCGCCGGGCGCCGGGCGCTGACCTGCTTGACACAGGGAGAGCGAGTGGGTGGGGTGGAGGATGATACTTGGGCCGCATTGAGCCTCAAAAACCTTGGTAAAAAAAAAGGAATAGGCCCTCAATTTGTCGTCGAGTTCCCTGCACCACAAAATTAGATACAACGCATTCCTCAACTTACAAAACTGTACAAACAAGGTTACTCGACAGTATTATCCTTGGTTTTGTTGGTTGATATGGCGTCTACGTGGCATTACTTTGATTAGATCTACGTCCCACGTGGTATTGACGTCGCGCTTACGTGGTAATTTGATAGAAATAATAATAAAACCTGTGGGGGCCCACATCTCAGTTACACACAAATAATAACACGAAACATCAATTGAACTAGACACAGTAACTTACTATCAATCAATGTAAAATATCGCATATCTGAAACAAATGTGCTATCAGATCCAGCTAGAACACTAAACGGCAGCTAGCACATGAATCAATTTTTTTTATAGCCTAGCGAGAAGTAACATGTGTAGCTTCAGCAGTTGTGTTGCATCTTCTTAGGCAGATGGGGTAAGGTTAATGTTTGATAGAACTGATGTTTCTTCCTTTTCCTTGTTCTGTTATTGATCATCTGGTACTATATGTGAACTGGAAGTTTATTATGTAAATTTACAACTTTATTAACTAACGACAGTTACTTTAAAAAAATAGCTTACAACGTGCTAAGAACAAATATATTATCTCTATCATTATAATTGCAGGAAAATGATGAAGAACAAGATACTGATCAACGTTTGATTCAACCAATAGGTAAAAATAAGCGTTCCGCTTGATAATAACTTCTCCGTTCAAGGCTACCTTCTTTTGCTATACAAATAATGCAGACCATTAATTTTTGGCATATATATGTGGAGAAAAGTAGCATTCAGTGCATAGACTCGTCCGTTAGCCATTCTATTTTACCAGAGAAATGAAATGGAGATTTATCAAATGCTTCGATCATTCAAGCTCCTAAACGGTTTATATCCGTGTAATAAACATTACATATCCAAGTACTAGGCTTAACTATTAGAAATCTTGATACATTTTTAATGTATCTGAACAACGAAGGCGATCACATGTATGTTAGAAATGGCTACCACTAGTACACTGATAACGCATCAGGCGGTTGCCATACTAGCCGTCTTGCTCGTCTGCTTGGCGCCGGTGACACCAGCATCGGCACAGCCATGGCCGGGCTGCCCCGACAAGTGCGGCAACATCAGCATCCCCTACCCCTTCGGCATCGGCTCCCGCTGCGCCCGCGACCTCAAATTCCAGCTCGAGTGCGACGGCAAATACCCTCCGCACTTCAACTACCTGGATGATCGTGACAAAAGGCTGGTTAGCCTTTCCATCGCCGACGGCGAGGTCCGGGTCCTCGTCGACGCGGGAAGCAATTGCCACGACGACCGCTTCAAAGCGATCAGTGGGCACTACCGCACGCCGGACTACGGCCGCAGCATTGCCTACCGGTTCTCCACAGCGAGGAACCCGTCTTCCGTCATCTCGACTCAACCGAATGCCAGTATGTGTTCGTGGCGGAGGACAAGTGGATCAACACCAACTACAGCTACCGCGGAGACTTCAACCGAAGCGACGACTTCAGCGTCCCCGTCGTGCTCGACTGGGCCATCCGGAACGTCGGCAACTGCGACATCGCCAAGCGCAACAAGACGGACTACGCGTGCCGGAGCACGAACAGCGAGTGCTTCAACACCGACGACGGCCAGGGCTACCGGTGCAACTGCTCCAAGGGCTACGAGGGCAACCCCTACCTCGACGGTGGATGCAAGGTGCAACGCCCAAACACACATACTGTAGCACCCTTTTTTTTTTCTCTTTTTATTTATTTAAAATTTCTCTCAATCAAAAATTTGATTTTTAAATTTGGATTTTGTTTTGTGCCTAATGTAACTCATATTTCCCTCCTTGATCATCCTCTCAATTTTTGATCAAAATCAAATTCAAATTCCCCAAAAAATTCCTCCAAAATTCAAATTACAAAATCCCCGGAAAAATAAAAATCTCACTGTGCAGTTGGGCCCTTTTCTCTACTTTTCTCTCCCCGGCCCAACCCCTCTCTCTCCCTCGCCCTTTCTCCCCCGAGTGGGCCAGCCCATCCTTCCCTCCCTCTCTCTCCCCTTCCCCGGCCCAGCTCTTTCCCCCCCCTCTCCCCTCAGCCCACGGGCTTTTTTTTACCCGCGCCGGCCCGGCCCGTTCCTGTGCTTCCCCTACCTCGCACCCACGCGCGCCGCTCGCCGCCGCGCCGCCGCGCCCGCGTCTCGTCCGGGCATCGAGCCTGAGCCGCCTCGCGCCCCGTGTCGCGCCGCGCCGCTCGCCGCGCCGCGTCCCGTCCCGGTCGGCGTCGCGCGCGTCACCTCGCCGCGATGCCGTCCCGTCCGCCTCGAGCCACCCGCTGCCGCGCCGCGCCACCTCGCGCCCCGAGCTGCACCGCGCCGATGACACATCGCCGCACCCTCCCCCGCCGCGCGCCGCCTATAAAAGGGGAGAACCCCTCCCCGCTCCCGCCCCCACCCTCGCCGCCGGCGATCTCCCCCCCTCTCTCTCTCGGCCGCTCTCTCTCTCTCCCCTCGGCCCTGCCGCCGCCGGCCGTCCTCCCGACCGCCGCCGCTCCTCCGGCCGCCGCCGCCTCCCCTTTCCCGGCCGCCACCACCTCCCCCCTCCCCGGCCGCCCCGCCGCCGCGGCGCACCGGCGCCCGCCGGCCCGAGCCAAGCTCGGTGGGGGAGAGGAAGAAGAAGCCCTGACAGGTGGCCCCCCCTTCTCTCCCCTCTCTCCGACATGTGGGCCCCCTCCCCTGCCGTCCGTTTTAACGGAATATTCCAACGGAATATTCCTTTTCGGTTAAACTTAATTTTCAGAAAATCCCTCTACCTTTGAAAATCCATAGAAATTCAACCTTAACTCCGTTTGACTTCGTTCAACTTTCTAAATTTTTCTAAAATTGAGATCTACACAGTGGCACACTTGTTTATTTGATTTAAGCTTGTTTTATTGCCTTTTTATTTATTTGTTCTCCGTTCCGCGTATAGAGCACGTGTACGAGGAAGCTCCGGACGCCGGTTTCGAAGAAGAAGACCCCCATCGCGTGCAAGGCAAGCCCCTTTGATCACATTGCCCCTATATTTGCAAGTTATTTTGTTTGAAAAATGTATTGCTAGGTGTACACGATGAATCTTATTTAGGCCTCGGATTGTTTATGCAACCGACGGACCGACCTAATAGTTGCACTCACTTTACGTAGGATGTTGTTAATCCCTTTATCCTTGTTAGCTACACATACTTACGCCGGTATCGCTATCCATTGGATACGATTACCGAGATAGTTTGCTTAGCCGTGCTTACGTTGTACTGTCGTGTTGGAAACTTGGGTATTTTCCAACTTTATGCTTAAAAACCCGGTACGTTGTACCGATGTGTTGCGAAATAAAATGAGTTGTGAAAACGATGATGATGCGAGGCCATGCCTTTGTGGTTCGGTCGCGTATTATCGTTAAGGACCGATTCCTTTGGGAAATCCATCCAAACATGTTAAAGTGCGACCTCACGGGTATTCATGGGATGACTCTAGCTAAGTAAATGGTTATCACATGGGAGTTTGGTATGCCAATGGTTGTGGGATGCCGAGGATGAGGAGACGAAGTTGGATCATTATAGCTCTTTTGGGTGTTTTGTTTGCCTCTATGTGGCACACAGTACCTAGTAGGAGTAGGAGGCATCCTCGGTATTCCTGAGTGGATGACGGCAGCGACTGCCTGATACTCGGCTGAGAGACTCGGCCCAACTAGGTGGTGTGCGATTTTCATGGGTTAGCTTTTGGAAAGGCCTTTTCACGAACTTCCGTTGCCGACGGGTACACGGTGTCAGTTTCGTGTCGTGTGGGTAAAGCATACAACCTCTGCAGAGTTCAATGAACTGTTCGAACAGCCGTGCCCACGGTCAAGGGCAAGTGTAAGGTGTTTCTCATAGCATAGATTTGTTTGACGACTGTTTGATGAAAATGGTTGGTGGGAAGGGATTCGTTTCCAGAGTTCGCCTGAGTGGCAAACGGCTAACCTCTGTGGTTAGGAACGGGTCTGTGTGACCTGGGGTGTCGCTTGGCACCAAGGTGTTGTTAGGGCCGAGAAGGTGTTGTTGTGCTGAGAAAGCAAGGTTAACTATGTGAAATAGTGTTGTGATGATTTTATGGTTGGATCAGAGTTGTTGTGAAAGCAAAAAGAAACTAATAGAGGAAACCAATTATTTAATTAATTGTTACTCTTGTGACAAGTTGTTGCAAAGCAACTTGTGGAATGGGACGAGGCGTGAGCCTCCTCCCGACAACTAAAATTTTGACTCACTAGAGTTTTTGTGAAATAAAACGCTTTCGCCAAAAAGGCTGCTTTCGCAAATAAAACCCTATCCCTCCTTGTCTTAACCAAGCATGTCATTCTTTCCCCGGCTTGCTGAGTACATGAAGTACTCACCCTTGCTATATATAATATCTATAGAGCTTGGAGATGAAGACGTCGACCCGACCGCCGAGGAGTGTCTCCAGGAGCAAGCCGAGTACGAGGAGTTCTAGAAGATCGTGCCTAGCGCCAAGCCCTCGCCTGTGGATCAAGATGGTCGCCTAGACGTTTAGCTTCTCGCTGCTTTTAACTTCTGCTCTGTGGACTTTTGTAATATTGCGTTGCTCATCCTTGGGCCTGTCCAGGATGGCAACTTATGTAAGGACTAAAACCCAGTGATGTAATAATTAGTTTACTTTGATTCCATGGTTATTCTGTGTGTACCAGCTAGTGTATCCTGAGACTGGTACTATCTCACAGGTAATGCGTAGTACCTCGGCATTAGTTAGCTGGTATTATCGGTTAACGAGTGTCGGGGCGTTACACATACCCTTGGCAAGTGGAGTAATAATCTTTCTGACAAAAAAAAAATTAAGTGATGAATATGTTTTGCTTTCCCAACGCTAGATATCGATGAATGCCAACGCCCAAAGGAATACCCATGCTTCGGAGAATGCACAAACACAAACGGAAGCTACACCTGCGAATGCCCACCGGGGACTAGTGGAAATGCAACCCAGGAGAATGGCTGCCACCCAACGGACAAGTTCACGTTAGCTCTGAAAGTCGTTACAGGTATTCAATCGGCCGGTTATCAGGCAACATTATTAATGCACTTACTTTCTTCTCGGGAACTAATGAATATCATTGGCATACCATGTTCAGGGGTCAGCGTCGGTGTGTTCCTGTTACTGTTCGTGTGGTTTTGGCTATACCTGGGGCTCCAAAAGAGGAAGCTCATCAGAACGAAGCAAAGATTCTTCGAGCAGAATGGTGGCGTGCTTCTGCAGCAGCAGATGAGTTCCTATGGTGGCACCAGCGGCGGAGCGGGTGGGTTCAAGATTTTCTCCAAGGAAGAGCTCGAGAAGGCCACCAACAGCTTCGCCGCCGACCGTGTTGTCGGCCGCGGTGGCTACGGCATCGTCTACAAGGGCGTCCTCGAAGACAAGGCAGTAGTGGCCATCAAGAAGTCGAAGATGATAGAGGAGGCACAGACCAAGGAATTCGCGAAGGAGATGTCCATCCTCTCCCAGATCAACCACAAGAACGTCGTCAAGCTGCTCAGTTGTTGTCTCGAAGTCGAAGTTCCCATGCTAGTCTATGAGTTTGTCTCAAACGGCACCCTCGACCACTACATCCATGGCGACGCCCTCGACACTGTCATATCCTTGGACTCTCGTCTTCGGATAGCATCAGAGTCAGCAGAGGCATTCTCCTACATGCATTCTTCAGCCTCAACACCCATCCTCCATGGAGACGTCAAGACGGCAAATATCCTCCTTGATGACAAGCTCACCGCAAAAGTTTCAGATTTTGGGACATCAAAACTGGCGCCAAATAACGAGTTCGAGATTGCAACTAAGGTGCAGGGGACCTGTGGGTACCTAGACCCTGAGTACCTCATGACATGTCAGCTGACCGACAAGAGCGATGTGTACAGCTTTGGTGTCGTCCTCCTAGAGCTTCTAACCAGGAAGAAGGCACTCTACTTCAGCGGATCAGAGGAAGACAGGAGCCTCGTGTCTTGCTTCATGACGGCCGTGAGAGATGGTCGCCATGAGGAACTCATTGACAGCCAGGTGAGGAATGAGATGACAGAGGAGGTGCTCCAAGAGATTACACACCTCGTAATGCGATGTGTGAGCATGAGCGGTGAGGAACGGCCGATGATGAAGGAGGTCGCTGAGAAGCTGGAGATGCTGAGGAGATACCAGCAACACCCCTGGGATAAAGGTGATGCCAATCCGGAGGAGAAGCAGAGCTTGCTTGTCAAGGAATAGAGAAATGTGGATCAGAAGTTCAGACACCACCATGACTATGATCCTGAAAATCCAGCTTGCAGATCCTAGCTTAAGTACTCAATCCCCCATTGTTGTTGTTTTTCTCCCTTGGCTTAAGTTCAGATGGAAGACAAAGGTTGGAGTTTCGTCCCTAAACCCAAACTACTGCTGGTGGATTTGGTGTCCTAGCTTCGCTAAGTTTTGCTGCTGCTGACTCTGATTAATGGTTGCAACTCAGGGATTACCCGAAGCTGCAACGTAAAGGTATATTGTATTTATTTAAATCTTGCATTGATTCATCATGTTACCGTTGGTACCAGCATCGTTATCCTGGGACTGGTACCTGTTTCGCGGTTCCGTTGGAAAGCAGTTCGCCGTTATCCTGCGACATACCCTCCTCGGTGCCATTTGTACAGTGGCGTAGGGGCGGGGTGCGACACGTTGGCTCCCACAACCAGAAGCAGCTGAGCCATCGAGTGCGAGCAGTATGCCAGGACGTCTCGCCTTCGGCCCCCTCCGGCCTCCCCCGCCGCTGCCACGCGCCGCCACAATCTCCCTCCCCATCTCGCCTTTATCGGATCGAGATCGCCTCTCCTCGATGTGTCGGCTCGCTCGCTCATCTACAATTCCTTCCCTAATTCACCGGTTCAGTGCCTCTCTCGCCTACCACCATGTTCCCCCCGCCTCCCTCCTGACCACGGTTGATGTTGGTGGTGGTGGCGGTGGCTGGGTTGGCGAGGGTGAGCACGATGGTGCTGAGTGTTTGTTAAAGCGGCAACCCTAACCCAGCCGCTGCAATACCTTGAATCCAAACAACAAATCATCAGGCGTTGAGTCTGATGAAAGACAAGACCAATGTCTTATCTTGCTAGTAACATGCAAATCTGGAGGATTTAATTTGGTGTTGTATCTGAAGGTGTGACAATCTGACTGGTTCACAGGGAGGTTCCTCTACAGCAATGCTATAACATGAGAAAAAATGCTTCTTGAGTTCAGGGTCTCGTACAGCAATGAGTAATCAGCACTGACATAGTGAAAGGGAATTCTGACTTACAGGCTAGGGATATTAATTACAAGGATAAACACATTGCCAAAAGGTAAGAGGAGGAGTTTTTGACCCAGTTTGTCACCTATTGATTTACAGAGTCTGCATAACTAATAAGCAAGTCACTCTCGAACAAATTAAGCATTCATGCAATTTTCAGTGCTCCCATGATGGATCTTGATTCATGCAAAATGCTAGGACCAGCCGACCAGCTGAAACCTTCAGACTTTTCAGATAAACTGCCTAACGGAATTCGAGCACATCCTACCAGCACTGCTCCTTCTTGTAGTACCCGCCGCGAGCGGGATCCTGGATAAGGTGACCCCTGACCATGCACGCGGGGTGATGTGAGAAAAAAAATGTATGGCGGGGGTACCGCGCACCGCAGACGCCCCCAACCCGAGATTGCAGCGCCGGCGGAAGACGAGGGGGAAGGCGAGCCATCCCGCTCGACGACGCTTCCGCTTCTGGTTGTGGGAGTCGACTCCACAATGCGAGCCGAACCTCCTCATCCCTGCGCCTGGAGCCGAGCGAGTCAATCGTTAGATCCATATTCTGTCCACGCGTCGAGCATCCAGATCGGGGCTGCATAGGTGTGAGTTTAGAGCCGGTATCCACCAAATTTTTTTCCGCTAGTTTGATCACTTCCGATACCTACAGTACCAACTTGTATTAGGTGTTTTATTGTATAGTTACGGTATACAAAAGCATGTGCCTTCATCCATTATAATGCAGTAGCCTAAAAAAGAATATCGCGGAGACGATCCTTTTATAGAAGAAAAAAAGGCAAATTGGCATAGGCAGGCAATTGACTGAATCAAAATAGTGCAAAGTGGAACACATGCTCGGCTCCCAAAGTTCTGAACAGTGCAAGTGGAACACATGCCCACCCATGACCGGCTTTACAGACGACGCAACAGTGACGTCGACCGCAAAAACCAATCAACCACGCATCTTCCTTTGCGATCCTCCAAGACTCCAACTCGATCCAGCTCCAACTAGCAGTGGAACGGGCCTATATTTATGCGGAAACTAGCCTGCCATGCAAACAAGCGCAAGCAGAGAAACGGGGCAAAGAGTTAGCTAGGTAGGATGTCAGAAATGAGGCACCTGCAGGCGGGTGTCGCCATCTCAGCCGTAGTCTTGCTGTTAGGCATGGTCCTGGCGTTGCCGGTGACACCAGCGTCGGCTCAGCCATTGCCGGGCTGCCCTGACAAGTGCGGCAACATCAGCATCCCCTACCCCTTCGGCATCGGCTCCCGCTGCGCCCGCGACCTCAAATTCCAGCTCGAGTGCAACCACACCTACTACCCTCCGCGCCTCATCGCCATCATCGATTCCCAACAAAATTTGGAGATCCATCTCGTCAGCCTGTCCCTCACCGATGGTGAGGCCCGGATATATAACGCCGCGTCGCGGAGCTTCTACAACGATAGCACGGGGAACCTCGTCAGCACAAACAACGCCGTATACTTGTTCCTCGGACGGGAAGGCCAAGAACCGCCTCGTCGCACTCGGCTGCCCCAACCTCGGCCTTCTATTAGACGCCGGTGAAGTCTACGTGACCGGTTGCATCTCCCTGTGCCGGTCGTCGCCGCTCGCCGTGTCAGCAGGGCCGTGCGCCGGCGTGGGATGCTGCCAGAGCTCGATACCCTCTGGTCTCCACACCTACTACGTGAACCAGGACAAGCCCAGGAACGTCACCCTTCAGTATTATGCCGCCACCGATTACCGCTACGTGTTCTTGGCGGACGCCGAGTGGTTCAATAGCGGCTACCGCGGAGACTTCAACCGAAGCGACGACTTCGCCGTCCCCGTCGTGCTGGACTGGGCCATCCGGAACGTCGGCAACTGCGAAATCGCCGTGCTCAACAGGACGGACTACGCGTGCCGGAGCGCCAACAGCGAGTGCATCGACTCCACCAACGGCCAGGGGTACCGGTGCAGGTGCTCCATGGGCTACGAGGGCAACCCCTACCTCGACGGTGGATGCAAAGGTGCAACGCCCAAACACACATACCATTAAATAAAATTCTATTTCTCATGTGAGTTCAAAAGCTAATTCCTGACGATTTGGGCGATTCGCGAAGATATCAACGAGTGCGAGCGGCCAAATAAGTGCTTCGGCGAGTGCACCAACACGCTTGGATCGTACTCATGCATGTGCCCACGAGGTACTCGTGGTGACCCGTCCATTGCAAAAGGCTGCATCAAAACTTATCTAGGTAATCAAATTAATCTGCTTGTCATTTCCGAATTTATCCAGAGATCTAGATTGCAGATGCTAAAATAATCTAGTACTTGATGAGAGTGCTAGCTATATGTGCAACGGAACTTTGTTTCAGACAACAGTAGATACATTGTTCGGCCAAGTGCTAGCGTAAATTACTCTGTTTCATAAACAAACGCAGACTACGATGTTTTTACAGGCTAATATCTTTCCATAAGACTGCTTTTCTCATTAATCAACTGTTCGCCAAGTATTGACACTAACGGTTCTCAATTACAAACAAAAAATTAAGTACGCCTCTCTGATGATTGATGAACAAAACTCTTTTTTTCCTTCTACTGTACTCCAGGTTTAACTATTGGTATTGGAGTTGGCAGTGGTGCGGGGGCTTTTGGCCATGGCATTCGGTGCAGTCCTTTTAACACGTAAGATCAAGAATCGTAGAGCAAAAATGCTTAGACAGAAGTTCTTTAAGCAGAACCGTGGGCATTTGTTGCAACAATTGGTATCTCAAAAGACCGACATTGCCGAAAGGATGATCATCCCCTTAGCAGAATTGGAAAAGGCCACAAACAAATTTGATGAATCTCGTGAGATTGGAGGAGGAGGGCATGGCACCGTTTACAAAGGGATTCTATCGGATCTTCATGTTGTTGCGATCAAGAAATCAAAAGTAGCAGTCCAGAGAGAGATCGATGAGTTCATAAACGAGGTAGCCATTCTCTCACAAATCAACCATCGCAATGTGGTGAAACTTTTTGGATATTGCCTTGAGACAGAAGTGCCATTGTTGGTTTATGAATTCATATCAAATGGTACCCTTTACCACCATCTTCATGTTGAAGGGCCATTATCATTGTCGTGGGAAGGTAGGCTCAGAATTGCAACTGAAACAGCTAGAGCCCTTGGCTACCTTCACTCAGCTGTATCGTTCCCTATAATTCACAAGGATATCAAGTCCCATAACATCTTATTAGATGGCTCCCTAACAACAAAAGTATCAGACTTTGGAGCTTCAAGGTGTATTCCTGCTGAACAGACAGGGGTCACGACTGTTATTCAAGGAACACTAGGGTACTTAGACCCTATGTATTCTTACACAGGACGTCTCACCGAGAAGAGCGACGTTTTTAGTTTTGGTGTCGTTCTAATAGAGTTACTTACTAGGAAAAAACCATACTTATACAGATCACCTGAGAATGATGGTCTTGTTTCGTATTTCACTGCGCTACTCACACGTGATAACTTGGGTCAAATACTTGATCCTCAAGTCATGGAAGAGGGAGGAGAAGAAGTTAAAGAAGTAGCCATCTTAGCCGTGGCATGTGTTAAGCTGAAAGCAGAGGAGCGGCCGACTATGAGACAGGTGGAAATGACACTTGAAAGCATACAATCATTATTTCTGCAGCAAGAAGTTCTACATAGCATGGCCAATAAAAAATCCAAGAAGAACTATGCCTCAAGAAGCTACCCGGTAAATGAAGGTACAAGTATGGAGTCATCTAGGCAGTATAGCCTTGAAGAAGAGTACTTGCTCTCATCAAGGTATCCCAGGTAGTGGATTTTTTTTTTTCAATGGAAAGCGTTGTCACAATGTACAAGGTATGAAATGCACGCGGTCCAAAGCTATATGCACAACCGTGTTTTATTGATGTTCATCTGAATGTATATTTTTTTTTCATCTTTCTTCCAGCAGGCGCATGAAATTAACCTTTATATATTATGTTGATAGTTTATGCAATCATATTACCTTCAAGTGGGGTGGCTATGATTCTCATAAGTACTTTATGTTTTTCTAACATATAGGCCACACATACAAGTCATATGCTAGATTATTTTTTCTCAGATAAGTAAAGATTAACCTTCTTTTTTGAACTATTCAAGAGGAAGAATTCTTCGAAATTCTTTTTCTTGTGACATGTGTTGTGACTTAAGTCACGAACAAGTTTGGGGATAAACGGGAAAAGTGTAATTATCCCACTTATCCTAAGAATGAGCTCAAATATCAAATGTGCAATGTTGTTGAATGGTATTTTTCTATTGATCATGTCCCCTGCTACAGGGTTTTGTCCAGCTTTATATAGCTTATGTCGTATATGCGTGATTATATCTTTGCCCTCCTGGGTCTTCATTAATTTACCCTAATACCCCTACCAGGTCAGCAGCCTTAAGGGTATTTTGGTACATTTTGGAGGTCTAAATAGTCTTTTGGCTGCCAGCTGGTTGAGAGTGGTCCCTGTGGAATATCCTCATGGAATCTTCCTTGCTTGAGTAGAGTTTTCCCTCGAGCTCCTCGGCCAAATCGTCTTTTCCATCTCGGATATTCGAACACTCTTTTCCACCTGCTGTTTCCTTGGACTTTACCTACCATACACGATGGTCACCCACATGGGATAAATCATTCCGGAAATGTTAGCTTAATCTATCCAAACAAAACTCCACATTGTGTTTTCCTGCTCGAGTAGTACTTTCCAGCTCGAGTAGTATTTTCCTGGTTGGATGCTTAAATTTCTGGACTTCTAATTCCCCTAGTGTTTTGACCGAACAAGGAGGATGGTGTTTACCTCCTACTACAACAAGCCCCTCACGGGTAAGGACGACATGTGTTTTCGACCGAAACCGTGTTCAAGTCAAAAGTAGGGGAAAACCGTCGTTCTCCTGTTCGGTCGAAACACATTCGTCGAAAAACTAAACCTTAATTAACCATTTTGTTATGCTTTACTATATTTATACATTTACATATATATATATATATATATTATATTTATCCATTTTTGTTTATTTTAGAGTGCCACGTGTCTGCTCAGTATTGGTTGGCTGGGGTTGGCGCATCGTTTCGATATTCGCGCTCACTCATCCCCTCGCGACCCCCACGCCCTATGCTATATAAAGGACGGGCAGTCGCTTTCACGGGGCTACGCATCTGCTCTCGCTCTTATCTGGTCCCTACTCGAAAACTCTCAATTCTCGCTCGAATTGTCTTTGCTTTGGCATTTTTCCACCCTTAGTCATTTCTTGCTCGAATTCTCTTTCTTCGAGCATGGGGAAAGACATGAAAAAATTGGCCAAGAAGATAGAGAAAACTTCCTCTAGTTTGGGTCCTTCATCGATTAGGCACAGGGATTTGGATCGTCTTATCTTCGATGGCTTCATCTATGGAGTGCAACGAAAGAACCGCCAATAGATTTATGTGGTTCGTAATGAAAAAGCAAGAAACTGCATAGGCCATAGAGATCTATGATACTAACTATATACTACTATGAGTATTGAATGGTTCATGTCCGTTCTTCTGTTAAAATAAAAGGTGAAAGCAACATGGTGTAAAGTCAACTCATCATCGCTAAATAGAAACATTTAACTACGAACATAAGAGATTCAGAAACCATCTCTATGTATTTTTAGATTTACCAACCATTAGAACAAATAGACTTAACGTAGAATTTCAAGTTATATAGGATTACATGGGAACACATGTTGTTGCAGTCACGGGCGAGCGCATTCAAAATAAAACTTCTTGGAATATTCGAAAATATTTCTTTACGTACCTTATCTCTATGTCCGAATACTCCGTTTACAGACTAAATTCAAACCTCCCACGGTGATAAAGCAAAAATTCTTTCTACCAGATCATTTTGTCATCATCGATCGTTCCGTGTCTTGATATATGCCCCTCTGAGTTGGTCGTCCATTGAAGGGAATCGATCGTCCCGAGAGGAATCTATTCAACAAGGAGCCTGATTTGACAAGCATCATACCAATGTACAGTACTTCACTAATCAAGCAAAAACCCGCATGCGTTGTTACTCATTTAGACTGCGATGTGCGGTGAGACTGACAGACCCGGCCACACGAGTAGAACTGTACGTAGAAGACTAGAAGTCTTCGAAGTAAAGACTGAACTAGGGTGAACTAAACAAAAATAGTAGAGTTATTACTTGTAATTTGGCGGTGGCGGCGTAGGAACAACCTGGGAAAGGCGTGGCGGAGAGATTCAGAGGGTGAAACGAAGGGAAGCCTTCATCCGCCGCCGGCTGCCGATTAGATCGCCTCGGACGACGGCGACGGCGACGGCGGCGGTGCAGCAGCGGAGGAAGGGTTCCGGCCGCCGGCTGGACTGCTTGAGAGTGGGAGGAGAACATTTGGGCCGCGAGAGTGTGAAGCCCAGTAAGGTCATAATGGACTGCCTGAACGCACGAAGTAAATACGTCCCAAATGTCGGCCCTAAAACGAAAACTCCGGCCCATGACTGCACTTAAACGGCTGCACCGGGGGAGACGGGGATGGTCATGGTAGTATGGTACTCGGTTTAGTACCACCTCGGAGACGGAGGACAGAGGAGGGCGCTGCGCTCTGTATATAAGCAGGCGGGGTTGCGCGTTTCAACTCATACCTTTCTCGGCCTTTTGGCTAAGATCAAGTGTAGTATCTGTTCT
The DNA here is from genome assembly GCA_000573905.2 of Oryza punctata. Classification (NCBI taxonomy): domain Eukaryota; kingdom Viridiplantae; phylum Streptophyta; class Magnoliopsida; order Poales; family Poaceae; genus Oryza; species Oryza punctata. The sequence goes on from CM002489.2 coordinate 40,971,804, forward strand.
TATCAGTTTAATATCTGATATGTGGGCCATGTGCTCACTGCGATATTAAATTTATTTTTTGTGGGAGAGGACCCACCACAGTGGCTTGCCACTGGGGCCCTCACTTGTCGCCCAGGCGTTGCACTGCTGCTCGGGCTTGGCGCACCCCGACCAAATAAAGGCAAACTTCAGTTTTCAGCTAAACAAAACGTTTAAAGATCTATGTCTATCAAATTTTCAGCTGTTCGTATGCTTTGTTAGCTATAATCGTATAGCGGATGATCGATCGAAGAATTCTGTTGGTGCATCAGTAAGAACAATTCATCAGACATTAGGACTCACATATCTTTCAAATTCTGAAGAATACATACATTCATCAGACATTAGGACATCTTTCCAACTCCGAATAATAGAAACCTTCATCAGAGTTCAGATGCGCCTATCAACAGAAATTAGTGCTAGAAGTTCTCAGATATGTTACTTACATAATATCTTCCAACTCTGAATTATTATACCTTCAACAGAGTTCAGATGTGTCTCCAACTCTGAACAATATACTACATAAGTTTCCAACTCTGATAATAGATACCTTCACCTCACATTAGCGCTACAAGTTCAGATATCTTCCCAACTCAGATAACTCTTCAATTTCTGCAGAAACACCATAGACTCAATGGGGCATGCAGAAACAGTTAATGTTGTAAACTCGATGTGCTCTGCGGAAACATTTAGGTTCAGTATGCTCCGTGGTAACAATAGTTCACTGAATACTAAGAAATTCCTTGCAAAATAAAATAAATACAATGATATTCAAATTTACATCCTGAATGAAGCCCAAATACAAATGAAATCGATATTTGCATTTACTGTTCCCTTCATGGTACCTTATTGTTCATTACAGAAGGGTCTCCATGTGTAACAACAAAACATATAAATGCCTACTTCACTTCCACAAATAAACAATCGCAAACTAAATTCTCAGAGCCCTTGTATTTTCTCTGTGTTTTTTCACTGCTGCTCTCTGTTTCCCATCGCAACAGACGAATTCGTATTTGTATCTTGATTTTATAGGTATGCGCGTTTCGGAACGGGATAAAGCAGAGGCAGGTGACCTTTCTGCTGCATGCATAGGACTGCCTCATGCAAGCTCTTCCTCAGTGGAGTGAATTCCAAGCCCAAATCCTTGAGCCTCTGGTTGGAGAACTTGTACGGCTTTGCCATCGGCTTCCCGTCATCTTCACACCTGAAAAATCCAATAAACACATGCATGAGAATTTGAGATCGATCAATTGCATCTCAGAAGAGTAATTAAGCAAATGCACACAAGCAAATCAATGTCTAATAGTAGTTGCATACTTTGCAGTGGCAGGGTACTGGGGGAAGAGCTCTCTGAGCATCCGGAGGAGCTCGGCGCGGTGGAGCACGGTGCCGATGCAGAGGTAGCGGCCGCGTGCGTCGGTGCGCTCGTAGACGAGGACGTGTGCGCGGGCGACGTCGCGGACGTCGACGTAGGCGGCGACGGCGTTCGGGTACGACTTCTTGGTGCCCATGAGGTAGCGGGCGACGTGGTTGCTGCTGAAGTTGAGCGTCTGCTGCAGCATGGGTCCCATCGTCATCGACGGCACCACCACCGCCAGCTCCAGACCCCTCCTCGCCGCCTCCTCCGTCGCCGTGATCTCCGCCATCATCTTGGCGCAGCAGTACAGGTTCTGCACGTACGACGAGAAATTTTCCGAGATGAATTTACTGTTGGTAGAACGAAGCAGATTAATGTGCTTACGTCTGTTTGCTTGCAGAATTCGTAGTCGCTCCAGCAGGTCTCGTCGAGCACGGTGTCGGGGCTCCTGCTGGGGTTCATGTGCACGGCGCCATACGACGACGTGAACACTACGCGGCGCACGCCCATGTCCGCCGCCGCGTTGATCACGTTCCTCGTCCCCTCCACTGCAACTGGAACAAGGTCCTGTAGTACGAAGCAGCATCAGTAAAAGTTCGAGGAGATTAAAGCTCAAGAACCAGGCTAGTGAACTCACAGGGTCATTGGACACCGGGGAGGCGACATGGAAGACGCCGTGGCACCCGCTGAAGGCGGCGCGGAGGCTGCCGGCATCGAGGACGTCGGCTCGGCACAGGGAGAGCCTCTCCTCTGCTCCCTCCAGCTCAAGCAAGTGAGCATTCTTGCTGTCAGCTACAGACATACACACGCAAGCAAGAACTGTTCAATAATAACTCAATCACAAAATGTAACAAGTTTATGCAAACACTGTGAACTAGTAGTTAGTAGCTTACCAGGATCTCTGGCTGTTCCCCTGACGTGGTAGCCACGGATGAGGAGCTCCATCACCACCCAGGACCCAATGAAGCCGCCTGCTCCTGTCACGCACACCACCCGCTTCTCCTCGCCATTGTTGTTGGTGCTACCCTCAAAATTGGACGACATGGTGAGAGACACTGACCAGTTACTGTCACTAGCCAAATGCTACCTCTGAACTTTTTACGGAGCTTGTGTTTGGTGCTGCTCGCTGTCACTCGAGAACTCTGTGTGTTGGTGTGTGAGTCCGCCGTGTATGGACATGGCCGCCATTTATACCCGAGCACCTGCGGCGCCATACGAGTAGTCGAGGAGGAGGACGACGAGAACAAGATTGCTAGCGTAGGCTGGTCATCGGGTGAGGGGTGGTGGAGGCGCAACTGCGACCACGCGAAACGGAGTGCCGTCGCCTTGTCGACTCACTGTTCGTCCGTTCTTCAGGATTCAGTATTTCAGCGGCGCGGTCGCCCGCAATACTGGGCATCACAAGGCCGAATTGCCGATGGGTTGGGCGTGCGCGTACGAGCAGTTGAGTATATTCCTTTGCCTTTCCGGAGAAGGGGATCACGAAGCCAACTCTGGCACGTAAACCGTGTGAGGTTTTGCTGAACCTGGCGAATCTTCTACTGTACTAGTATGCAACTTGTACTAAACAATTGCATCTGCTGCTGGAACGACCGACGATTCGAGTCAAACTGGTACGATCGACTACTGTCTTTTGAAACTTGACGGAAATAGTAATACTAGTATGTTCGAGTGAATTTGACGATACTTAAAATTGATTATGATTGGTGATACGAGAGAGAAACATCGAAGAATGGCGCATACGGTATTGTGATTACCATCCGATTACAATTTACTACAAAGTTCAGTAAATACCGATGTTGTGCAAAGAAGAGAAAACTCGCACAAATCTACAGCAGTTTATGACATAATTAATCTGGAACGTAAAAAAATGAGACCTTCAAGCAGACATATTTATTTACTTAGAACACAAAGCTGAACCCACCGTGCTCAAGTTTCAAAACTGGAGTACTTAAGTGGACTAAACCAACAAACAAAATCCGTCCACAGTTGAAATTAGAGAAATTTTACCGTCCTTGAGAAATATCGAGAGGTATCAAAATTTTTAGTATAAATTTAGTGCCTTCTACTATTAGAGATATTGAGAGATATTAAATTTTACACTGAAAAATATAGTATCTCTCGGTACCTCCTCATAAAGTTACTCTTGAATTTCGAGATCCTTGAAATGAAGATCAGGCGCGTGTTAGCTGCACGACTCGCGGCTTTTGAAACCGAACACGAACAGCCGGCGCGGTCGGAGTTAACAGAGCCCACCTGGTATCTGTTACGGGAAGCCCCATGTTTGAGAATCCAAGGGAGGAGGTGAGCTTCGCAACACCAACCTTTTTGACGCCTCGGCTCGTGTCGGCTGGCTGCTGCCTGCTTGCGTCACCCGGTGGGCGCGCGCCAGCCGATCGGGAGCAACTCTCCAACCCCAACTTCTCCCCCAAAACTCGCTGGACCGGTCAGCCCGCATTCGCGCTATTCGGCCCAGTTATGCACCTCACGTGGGAATCCCTTTCCGGCCCAAATAGTGTATGCGGGAGTTTTCGTTCCGGCCCAACTCTCCGCGCACGCTCTTCGTACTTATCCGGCCCAACTCAACAAGAGATAAGCCGGCCTAAGGCTTTTTGTTATTCCCCTCTTTTCCCAACTCACCTCTCTCATTTTCCACGTGCACGCTTTTCAAACTGCTAAACAGTATATTTTTTTGTAAAAAGTTTCTATACAAAAGTTACTTAAAAAATCAAATTAATCCATTTTTGAAAAGAAATTAGCTAAAATTTAATTAATTACGTGCTAATGGACCGCTCTGCCGGAGCCGTACTCCAAAACCCTCGCCCCATCTCTCCTCCGCTCTTCACCGCCGCAGCAGTGGCGGCAGGATTCACCGCCTTGCCGTCTTCGGTATGGCCGGACGCTCGGCCTCCGGCGATGACTTTAGGCATGTCCAGCCGTCACGGACCTCGTCCATTACGACGGTACGTCGTCGATCGAAACGTTCGCCCACTTGACCTTCTCGGGTTTGCTGCTCGTCCGGCTGAGTTAGGCACACACACCCTCTCTAGGCCTCTGTGGCTTCCAATGTTAGGCAGGTTTTCGATATTTCAATCACTTTCGTAAGCGTGTTTGGTCCCCTAAATATTTCGTAAGCCATTTAATGCTACACAGTTACATATGTTGGTCTATACCATTGTGTGATACCTTGCAATCTTATTACACCCCCACATGAATTTATAGATGGTTCTTTCATTGCAATTTATTATGCATTGGATCGAGTTATATTCTAACAAATTATTTCTTTTATTAATTGTCCAATAACGATTTACATGATAACATTTCATTTGCAAACTTTCTGTTCTTTCTGCAACGGTCATATATTTGCTTTTCATGTTACATGGAAAAAGAAGAGACATATCTGCATTTATTGATTTGCAAAACATTGATGCAAAACAGCATGATCTACAAGCTAAATGTATAGTTACTGCCTTCTTCAAAATCCAGGACATCCTGTTGCCCGAGTTGGTAATTTGCATTCTGTTGTTCCCTGCCGAGCAAGCTCTGAATCTCCTCTGCGTTGCCTTCAGCTTCAGCCCATGGGTGCTGCTGGTATCTCCTCAGCATCTCCAGCCTCTCGGCAACCTCTTTCATCGCTGGCCGTTCTTCCCCATTCATGCTTAGGCATCGCATCAGGAGGTGAGCAATCTCTGGGAGCATTTCTTCACTTATCTCATTCCTTACTTGGCTGTCCAGAAGCTCTTGATGACGACCAGCTTTCACTGCTGCGGTGAAGCATGACACCAGGCTCCTGTCTTCCTCTGGCCCGTCCAGGTACAATGCCTTCGTCCTAGTTAGAAGCTCCAGCACTACAACACCAAAACTGTAGACGTCGCTCTTATCGGTTAACTGGCATGTCATTAGGTATTCAGGGTCCAGGTACCCACAAGTTCCCTGCACCAACGTTGCAATCTCAGCCTCATCAGTTGGTGCTAGCTTCGATGCCCCAAAATCAGAAACTTTGGCGTTGAACTTGTCATCAAGCAGAATGTTTGCTGTCTTGACATCTCCATGTAGGATTGGCGGTGAAGCCGACGAATGCATGTAGGAGAGCGCCTCGGCTGATTCTGCCGCTATCCGAAGACGGGTATCAAGTGGTATGTCAGCTTTCGGTTCCTTGCCATGGATGTAGTGGTAGAGGGTGCCATTTGAGACGAATTCATAGACCAGCACGGGCACTTCAACTTCAAGGCAGCAACCGAGCAGCTTGACGACGTTCCGATGGTTGATCTGGGAGAGGATGAACATTTCTCTCGCGAAGTCCTTGGTCTCGGCCTCCTCCATCATCTTCGACTTCTTGATGGCCACTACTGTCTTGTCTTCGAGGACGCCCTTGTAGACAACACCGTGACCACCACGACCCAGAACACGATCAGCGGCGAAGTTGTTGGTCGCCTTCTTGAGTTCTTCTGTCGAGAATATCCTGAACCCATGGGCGCCTCCGCCGGAGTGCATCTGCTGCTGGAGGATCACTCCACCGTTCTGCTCGAAGAACTTCTGCTTCGTTCTGATGAGCTTCCTCTTCTGGAGCCCCAGGTAGAGCCAGAAGCACATGAACACGGACAAGAAGACACCGACGCTGACCCCTGAACACGGCGCCATTGCATACCCAATATTACTCCAATATTAGATTTCCATTTCTGAAACTGAATGTAATTTTTCATGATGGACAGTTATAATTTTTACCTGTAACTACTTTCAGAGCTAAAGTGAACTTGTCGTTTGGGCGGCAACCGTTACTGTCGGTCGGTTTTCCACTAGTCCCAGGAGGGCACACGCAAGTGTAATGTCCTAACATGTTTGTGCAGTCTCCGTAGCATCCGTACTCCTTTTGACGTAAGCACTCGTTGATATCTTCCATTCACAAAGCAATTTCGTCATATTTGATCATCAGCCAAATTAATCTATGGAAATTAACTGATAGGAGTTACTAATTAACATGACCGCTACCTGTGCATCCACCGTCGAGGTAGGGGTTGCCCTCGTAGCCCTTGGAGCAGTTGCACCGGTAGCCTTGGCCGTCGTCGGTGTTGAAGCACTCGCTGTTCGTGCTCCGGCACGCGTAGTCCGTCCTGTTGCGCTCGGCGGCGCTGCAGTTATAGGCGTCCCGGATTGCCCAGTCGAGCACGACGGGCACGGCCTCAAACTCGCCGTCGCTCCGGTTGAAATCCTTCCTGTCGTCGTACACGGTGTCGATCCAGGTGTGCTCCACCAGGAACACGTACCTGCACGGCGTCGTGCCGCCACGGAGCTCGGCGTCCACCGCCGCCGTCCCGTTCTCGAAGTTGAACATCCGCGGCACGTAGAAGTTGAGGGTAGGGGGTATGAAGCTCTGGCAGCAACGCTCGCCGGTGCACCGCCCAGGCAACCTCGGGAGATCGGCGCTGCTACTGCTGCTCCCAGCTCCCAGCGACGGCGACGGGCGGCGGCACGCGGACATGCAGCCGCTGACGTAGTTGCCGGAGCCGTCGACGATGTAGCCGAGGTTGGGGCAGCCGAGCGCCACGAGGCGGTTCTTCTTCGGCGAGTACCGGTAGGTGGTGCTGCCATTGATGGACGTGTACGAGGTGGGGACGTCCAAGGTCCTCACTTCTGGAGGCGGGTAGCACTTGCTTTCCGGTTTGAGGAGGACCCGGGCCTCGCCGTCAGCCAGGGACAGGCTGATGAGCTGCTGCGATTGCTCGAACTGACGCGTGAGTAGGCGCTCGTTGTCGCAGTCGAGGTTGAAACCATCGTCGCGTGCGCAGCCGGCGCCGATGCCGAAAGGGTAGGGGACGCTGATGTTGCCGCACTTGTCGGGGCAGCCCGGCAGCTGCTGAGCCGCTGCTGGTGTCACCGGCGACAGGCGACAGAGCAAGGCTGCTGCTAATGCAATCGCCTGCAGGTGCAGGGTACTGGTAGCCATTTCTGAAATGTCCGGCTGCTACATTTCATAAATAGACTATATAGAGGGGCAGGTGAAATATCTAGGATTTTTTTTTCCAAAATGAAAAGGACATATCTAGATTTGTACACGCGCTTAATTGCTAGGTGCTTTCGTGAATGACGACGTTGTTTGGTTTTGAGTTTTGACCAAGGATTTAAATCTTCGGCTAATAGCTGCTAGAAAAGGCAGCAGCTAAGATATCCTAATTTTACCACTACAGAATCTCTAACGCTAATAGCTGGTCTTAGCGGGAGATAGCCGCTAAATTAACCTTGAGTTAGCGGCAGCTGAACCTTGATGATGGGCTGAAAATTCTCTCCATCTATCTCACCCTCCTCTCCTCGATAGAGAAACAGGCAATGGCGGGAGCTGCGCCCGGCGGCGGTGATGACGGGCGCTTGGAGGCGACGACGGTGGCTGCTGCGGCTGCGCCCGGAGACGGTGGCAGCGGCTGCGCAAGAATGTGGTGGCGGCGGCTGGGCTCGGAGGCTACGGCTAGGGATGGCAACGGGGCGGGGCGGGGTCGGGTTGGGCTGGAACGCCCCCGACCCCGACCCCCGACTTCACCCCCCGCCCCCGGCCCTGACCATAGATGCGGGTTTGAAAACATCCCCCGCCCCCGACACTTGCGGGGCCCCGCAACCCGACCGAGGCCCCGCATTGGGTAGCATCTCCATCTACTCAGCTCAAAAAATACAACACAATCATCATTTCAGCAAAAAGAAATATTGTACATAATTAACACACCATCAAAAATAGCATGAATACTTAAATATCATCATAAAAATCCAGCTAGGGTTTAGTCATTTTTTGATGGGTTGGGCGTTTTGGGCTTCCAATGGACTATATTTTGAGAGTTTATATACCCTCCCCGGGGCCCCGCGGGTGAAATATACCCCCCATCCCCTCACCGGCCAAATGCGGGGCCCCGACCCCGGCGCACCCGCGGGTGGCAAATCCACCTGCCGCCGCCCCCGTAGGGGCGGGTCCCCGCAGGGGACCCGGCCCCGCGGGGGAAATTGCCATCCCTAGCTACGGCGGTCCCTCCCCGCACTTGTTCGTTCTTTGATTCTTCCCCAAGCAGCGATGGCGGCAGCTGCTGCCAGAGGCTGCGACGGTGGCGGTTGCATCTTGATTCCTGACTCCGGAGGCCCACTCGTCCTCTCCCCCAAGCGGCATCGGCACCATGTAAGACATGCAAGATTTTTTTTGTTACTGTGATGAACTGTTTATTATGTTGTGATGAACTATTTAATATGTGACTCATGTCCAACTTTTTGCAAAACAGCTAAATAGCTTAGCTGCAGCTATAGCCCTCTATAGCTGATTGTAGCTAATGAAAACTCTAGCCGCTAAAGGGCTTAGCCGGAGATTTAAATCCTTGGTTTTGACCCACACGCTTTGTGCGTCGACAAATATGCTTGGTTAATTTTGCGACAAAAGTCCATGCGCTGTTCACTGTTTGTATCAGCCATCAACAGATCGATTCAGCTAAGTTTGTTTGTAGGTGTTAACTGTTTGTTTGTTGGTGTATCAGTAATCAACAGATCGATTCAGCTAAGTTTGTTTGTAGGTGTTAACTGTTTGTTTGTTGGTGTATCAGTCATCAACAGATCGATTCAGCTCTACTTAGAAAGCCAACAATAGTCTTACAGCACACACAAGCACACAGCATATAGGAACACACGAACATCAGAAAAACAAAACAAGCACGCATACAAGACTCCCGATAAAGAATACGTACTTCACAACCCGGTCTCCACAGTCCACATCACAAGTTCTTCAAGCAAAAAACCAACATTTGAGCCTTTCAAAACCAAACTACCAAACAACTACTAGGTGGAAGGTCGTTAGTGTTAGATAGATCTCCCACCGTTGGGCCCAACGGCACAACGGGCCTTGACCCGCGCCCTGATCGGGGGGCGCCCAGCCCAATGGCTGGTGGGCCCCGTCACACTGCGCCACATATAAATAGAGGGTGGAGGCCGGGACGGCACATGACACGAGGTTCGCTACCGCCGCCAACTCCACCCAAATTCTAAACCCTAACCGATCGAGGGGGCGCAGCCATTGACGGGATTCGCCACCGCCACGCCACGACCTCGCCGGGAGCGTCTACTGCCGCAAGCTCATCACCGTCCACGTCAAGCACCGACGACAAACAACGATGGCCAGCGCCTCTTCCTCCTCATCAACCTCCACCGGTCGGTAACCCTAAACCCTATCCACTCATACGTCATTGCCCAACTCAACAAAGAAAGCAATACCGGTCAAAACCCTAGGTGATCCCCTATAGAAATAACATTGGTATCAGAGCCGCCGCGCTCGCCGGGCTGGCGCCACGCTCGGCCGGCCAGCGCCGCGCTCGGCCGGCCGCCGCCACCTCTTGTCCCAGCCGTGGAAGGAGAGAGAGAAGAAGGAGCAATGGCGGCTAGGGTTGTGGCCGGCCTGATCCGGCTAGGGTTTGACCGGCCAGCCTCGGCGCCAGCCGTCGGATCGAAACACTAGCCAAATGGACGGCTGAGATCGGGCGGCCGGCAAAGTCCAATTTTGGTCCCTCGGGCCAAAATAAAAGAAAAGAAAGTTAACATTTTCGCAGAAGTCCAATTTTGGTCCCTCGGGCTAAAATAAAAGAAAAGAAAGTTAACATTTTCGCAGAAGTCTGTTTTAGGTCCCTTCGGGCTGAAAACAGAGAAAAGAAAATAGAAAGCTTTTTCTTTTAATTTTGATCAATTTTCATGCAAATTTCAATAGAACTTCTAATTGTTTTTGCATGTTTTACCTCTGTTTAAATTTGAACCAACGGGAAAATTTTTACCGAGAGTAAATTACAGAATTTTATATAGTTCTTCCGCTGCAAATAGACAAAATTGATGAAAATTAGTGTTTCTAAAATTAAATTTCGAACCAACGGGAGAATTTAATTTTAGGAACATTAATTATGTGTTATGATGTTGTAATTTTTTGACCAACGTTGGTAATTGCAATGTTATAATTATAGTGCTATGTTTTATGTCTAATTTCTGCCCAACGGTGATGTAGACTTAATACATAACATTTTAATGTTAATTTTGTTCTCACTCTACATGATTATTTCAGGTGGCTACTCCTTGATGGGTTGCATCAAAGATATTCCGACCCTGAAAGGAGATAACTACAATGAATGAAAAAGAAAACTCGATCTTGCTTTTATCTTGGGAGAGGTGGACTGGGTGTTGACTACCCCATGTCCTATAGAACCTGCTGAAATTATCAGAGGTGACAAAGAGTCAGATGCTGAATGGGAAAAGAGAAAGAGGGACCATGCTCCTCTCGTCATATCATATGACATAGAACATAAGAAATGGTCCTTAGCCAACAAGAAATGTTTGGTTGTGGCAAAGAACACGATTGAGCCAACTATATTGGGCTCAATCCTAGAGTGCGACACCGTCTCTGAGTACCTTGAGAGAATAAAGAGCCAGTTCACTGGTTCTTCAAAGACTTATGCTACACAGCTGATCAAGCAGCTTGTGACAGAAAGGTACCATGGAGGTGGTGTGAGAGAGCACATTCTTAGGATGAGCAACATCGCTTCCAAGTTGAAGCCAATGGATTTGGGCATAACAGATGACTTTTTGGTCCATCTGGTTATGGCCTTATTGCCAAAACTTTTTGATAATTTTATTGTCAATTACAACATAAGTCCAGAGAAATGGAGTTTTGAAAAACTCATCGCTAATTGTGTGCAAGAGGAGGAAAGAATTAAGGAGGCCAATGGTGGCTCAATTAACTAAGTTAAAGATAACAAGAAAAGGAATCAAAAGTCTCCCTCCTCAAAAGCTAAACAGCCCCCCCAGCATCTGCCTCAGCAACAACAGTTCGTTGTTGAAAAGGATCAGTGTCTCCACTGCAAGAAGACAGGACATTACAAGAAAGATTGTCCTGACTTCCTGAAAATGATCATGGCCAAGAGAGGTGAGAACATTATTATATTTGTAAATGAATCTCATTATATTGGTTATTCCAGATCCACATGGTGGATTGATTCTGGAGCAACTATTCATGTTTGTAATTGTTTAAAGGCATTCCGTTCGACGAGGACTACGCAAAGAAGCGAAAGCTCCATTAGAGTTGCCAATGGAGTTGAAGAAAAAATTGAAGCTATTGGTGACCTTCCTATAGAGCTCCCGAATGGCTTCACACTTTTACTTAGAGATGTTTTTTATGTTCCTTCTTTGCAAAGAAACTTAATAAGTGTATCCAAATTGGATTTTGATGGATATGATTGCCGCTTTGGAAGTGGCAAATGTGAACTATGGTATAATAATGCATGTATTGGTCTTGCTGTGTTGCAAGACGAGCTTTATTTGTTATCTCTTTCTGAGAATGTGAATGTTGTGTCCTCGTTGACAAAAGAAAACAAGAAAAGAAAGCGAACTCCTGATGTCTCATCGAAATTATGGCACTGTCCTTTAGGCCATATCTCGAGGGAGAGAATTGAGAGACTAGTTAAGAATGAAATTCTTCCTCCATTGGAGTTCTCAGACTTAGAACAATGCGTAGAATGCATTAAAGGAAAATTTGTAAAGAGCATCAAAAGGGGTGCAAACGAAGCACAGGAATTTTGGAAATCATTCACACAGACATTTGTGGTCCATTTCCTGTGAAAAGTGTGGATGGCTATGACTCGTTCATAACATTCACAGATGATTACTCCCGATATGGTTATATTTATCCAATTAAAGAAAGATCAGAAGCATTGGATAAATTTAAGATATTCAAAGCTGAAGTTGAAAACCAGCATGATATAAAGATTAAAGTAGTAAGATCTGACCGTGGGGGGGAATACTATGGTCGACATACGCCTTATGAGCAAGTTCCTGGACCTTTTGCAAGGTTCTTACTAGAGAATGGTATAGTAGCCCAGTATTCAACACCCGGCGAATCTCAACAGAATGGGGTAGCTGAAAGGCGTAACCGTACCCTCATGGATATGGTGCGCAGCATGATGAGCTACTCCATCCTTCCATTGGGTTTATGGATGGAGGCGTTAAAAACCGCCATTCATATCCTCAACAGAGTTCCAAGCAAATCGGTGCCCAAAACACCGTATGAGCTATGGACAGGCAGAGTACCCTCGCTAGCTCACCTCCATGTGTGGGGGAGTCCTGCAGAGGCTAAAGTATTTAACCCAAACCTTGGGAAGTTGGATCCCAAAACAGTGAGCTGCCATTTTATTGGCTATCCTGAAAGATCAAAGGTTATCGTTTCTATTGTCCAAACAGTTATACAAAGTTTGTAGAAACGAGACACGCCGTCTTTTTGGAAGACGAAGTGATTTAGGGGAGCTCGGTAGTTCGAGAAATTGATCTTGAGGAGAGGCGGGTGTCTGAACCCGCTCCATCAATTCAAGAGCCTTTCTTCTCGCTACCTGTTGATGTTGTGCCTGTAATGCATGACGTTACGGTACCAACACCTATTGTTACCTCTCCTGTGGCAACAATGAATGAAAGTGAGGAACCTATTCTACAGGATTCAACAGAAATTGTTGCCACACCAGAGGAGGAGCTGCAACAGACTCAAACAGATAATGTGCCTGTACAGAATGTACCAGAACAGGAGGCCCCTAGAAGGTCTGAAAGAGTCAAAAGATCGGCTATCCGTGATGACTATCAAGTTTATAATATAGAAGAGTCACATATGGAGGATGATCCCACTTCATATGAAGACGCCATGAGAAGCGCTCGCTCATCTAAATGGTTGGAAGCCATGAAAGATGAAATGAAATCAATGAAACTAAACGACGTCTGAGATTTAGAAGAAATTTCTAAAGGAGCCAAAACAGTAGGCTGTAAATGGGTCTACAAAACCAAATATGACTCTAGAGGGAATATAGAAAAGTTCAAGGCGCGGCTTGTGGCAAAATGCTTCACACAAAGAGAAGGGATTGATTACAATGAGACCTTTTCTCCAGTTTCTTGTAAAGATTCCTTCAGGATTATAATGGCACTGGTGGCACATTATGATTTGGAATTACATCAAATGGATGTAAAAACGACATTTCTAAACGGAGATTTGGAGGAAAAAGTATATATGGCGCAACCGAAAGGTTTTTTCATAAAAGGAAACGAAAATATGGGATGCCGTCTAAAGAGATCCATTTATGGATTAAAACAAGCTTCGAGACAGTGGTACTTGAAATTTGATGGGACAATAAAGAAATTTGGGTTTCAAGAGAATATCGAAGACAACTGCATTTATACAAAGTTTAAGAACGGGAGATTCATTTTCCTAATTCTGTATGTGGATGACATTCTACTGGCTAGTAGTGATGTCAGTCTACTGCAGGAAACAAAGAAATTCTTGTCCTCGAACTTTGACATGAAAGACCTCGGTGAGACTTCATATGTTTTGGGTATAGAGATTCACCGAGATAGAACAAAGTATGCATTGAGACTTTCTTCAAAGGCATATATAGAAAAGATGTTGAAGAAAATCAACATGTACAGATGCAGTGCTACACCTGCTCCTATAGTGAAAGGCGAAAAGTATGGGCCATCGCAATGTCCCAGAAATCAGTATGAGCTCAATGAAATGAAAACAAAACCATATGCGTCAGCTGTAGGAAGCCTACAGTACGCGCAAGTGTGCACACGACCTGACTTGGCATTTCGTTACCGGGTTATTTGGTAGATTTGAGAGTAATCCAGGCCCAGAGCACTGGAAGTTAGTAAAGAAATTCTTGCGTTTTTTGCAAGGAGCAAAAGGCCTCATGCTGTCTTACAGAAGATCAGAATCGCTCCAGATAGTGGGGTATTCAGATTCTGACTTTGCAAAAGATAACACAAAGTCAACATCGGGATACGTATTCACCCTTGCAGGAGGAGCTATTTCATGGAAAAGCTCAAAACAGACTATCACTGCAGGGTCTACTATATATGCCGAGTTTATAGCATGCTATGAGGCAACGGGGCAGGTGAACTGGTTAAAGAAGTTCATACCCGGTTTAAAGGTGGTTGACAGTATTGAGAAACCACTAAAGTTATACTGCGATAACGAACCCGCGGTAATGTACGCTCACAACAATCAGTCAAGTGGTGCTGCCAAACACATTGACATAAAGTACTATGTTGTGAAAGACAAAGTCCAGGATCGAACAATCAGTCTCGAGCACATTAGAACAGAAAGGATGCTCGCGGATCCGCTCATGAAAGGCCTACCACCCAACGTGTTCAAGGAACATGTAGCCGGCATGGGTTTAAGGGAAGCCTTATGAATCCTGGACTACAGGGCCCAAAAGTTAAAGTATCTGTTTCAGAATGGAGACGTGCATAGTGGCTGTTAAATCTATCGGTGATTAACCGTGACGATGAAACATGCTCTATGCGCAAATCTGTGATGGAATAGAAAAAGGTTAAAAGCAATAGTGAGATCAAGGGGGAGAATGTTAGATAGATCTCCCACCGTTGGGCCCAACGGCACAACGAGCCTTGACTCGCGCCCTGATCGGGGGCGCCCAGCCCAATGGCTGGTGGCCCCCGTCATACTGCGCCACATATAAATAGAGGGTGGAGGCCGGGGCGGCACATGACACGAGGTTCGCTACCGCCACCAACTCCACCCAAATTCTAAACCCTAACCGATCGAGGGGGCGCAGCCAGTGACGGGATCCGCCACCGCCGCGCCACGACCTCGCCGGGAGCGTCTACTGCCGCAAGCTCATCGCCGTCCACGTCAAGCACCGACGACAACAACGATGGCCGGCGTCTCTTCCTCCTCATCAACCTCCACCGTTCGGTAACCCTAAACCCTATCCACTCATACGTCATTGCCCAACTCAACAGAGAAAGCAATACTGGTCAAAACCCTAGGTGATCCCCTGTAGAAATAACAATCAGGCCTCAGTTCCTTTCGTAAGTCTTCGCATCAGGCTTTCACTTTTCCTCGCTCCTCCTCAGGGTGAAGCTTCTTCCAGGAGCGTTAAGAAAGATATGTAACATGGAAAGCAACGTTGCTCTCTGGATGGATTGACGGTTTCGTGGTTGAAAGATGAGAACGAGTAGCTTATACACGCGCGGTCTTCGGTTAGTTCAGCAATGCTTGTGGCCAAGCTATCGTTTCGTTCCAATGTTTCAGCAGCGATGAAAATTCGTGTTCATCGCCAAAATGAAAATTTTATAGTCTCATACCGAAATATTTCCTTGCGTAAATTGACATGGCAAGTTATATCAGTGTTGTGTATTGAGGACGAAGACAAAATGTAGAGCAAAGGATCCGCTAGAATAGGTCAGAGAAAACCATAACAAAGCTGCGTTGACGACGACGACCGCACGATCCCCCTCACCCTGCTAACTCGCGCTAGACCGGCCGGCCCGCAATAGCGGGAGATCGGCCCAACTACTCGCGTACGTCGGAGTCCCACTACAGCCCAATTAGTTCCGCAAGTTCGTATACGGCCCAACTAGATGAGCACGTACATGGCAATCCTATTCCGGCCCGTCTAGTTGTGGCAATCCCGCCCGGCCCAACTTAAGAACTCGTCAGCTGACAGCCCACGTCCCCGCGGCGCACGGCGAAATTGCTCCCCTCCCATGCCGGAAACCCAAAACCCTCGCCAAAATCGCCGGCTCCGCCTATTCGCCCGCTGCCGATCGCCTCTGCGCGGCGGCGGCCGGCGGGGACGCAGCTGCGGAAGGGGGAGGTCACCGCCTCGCCGTATTCGATCCGGACGGACGCTCGGCCGCCGGCGCGACGACTCCGGCAAGTCCAGCGCCGCCCACATACTCGTCCATTGCCATGGTACCGCGTCGCCAGCTCCACCTTCTCTCCCCTCTCCTTCGCTGGTAATTGCAGTCAGGAACATACATCTGCGAAGGCCGCGGCGGTGTCCAATTTTGGTTAGGTTTTCGAAATTTCAATTCCTGGTAGGCGCCTGTTTAGTAACACTAGTAAATAGTTATGTACATTGTGAATTTTCGAAGGGACCCTGTGTTCCTTACTTAGTAAGGGCTATTATTAGGCTTTCGTAGAGGAGGAACTGTGTTGCAGCAACTTGGTCTTTTCTTTTGTGCTATCATAGGGCCATTTGGGGTTGATGACAGAGATTTCGCCCAAAAAATCACTGTAGTTAAGCTTTGGTCTGCCTCACAAAACTATTGGATCTGCCACTATTCCAGCTTGTGCCTTTCAACTGAGCAGTTTAATGACAATGCTGCATTGTAGTCCATAACAACAGAGAATTGTATCCCCGTTTAACATTGTGGTTCAAATTCAACAGCCAATTTGTTAAATGGATCAGTTTCGCAAACTATTACATCCGAGTATGTATGCAATTCATGGCATGCCAATCTCACCTGCCATCCATTTTACTGCCTCTGTTTCTGATGCCATGTACTGTTCAATTGTCCTCAATCCACATTTTTTGGATCTGTTAGGACCCTGCCAGCTTTATGTTTTGCAATTTATGTGAATACCAAAGCTGGCTTTGCATAGTGGAACTGTCAGCCATTTTCAGTCCTGAATTTTTCATGTGAAATTTATTGTTGCTCACCCATTTCTTCTTGTCAGTAAATGTGTTGCCTTGAATTGGGATCATTTGCTTGCTGATTCATGAATACATGCAGAACTATATACGTTATACTGTACATATATCGCAGATGAACAGATGGGCAACATTGATTGTCTTGTAATCTTTAAGCCCATCACATGCGTCTATTCAGGATCCAGCACTACCTTGTCGGGTAGAGTTCATTTCGTAGTATGTTTCTTTCTCAATTGCGACTTGTCTGAATTGAAGGTAATTGAGGGCATGTGTGGTAATTTGACTTCTATACGAGATAACTCTGAACTAGACTTTCTTTTTCCTTCTACTATCAAATGCCCAGTTATTACATTGAATTATCACAAGTTACTTTTGTGCGTGCATCAATTTGGTCCTTTTTGCATGCAAACCTTGACCTGAACTTTTGACTAGTTTGATCCAAAGTTTTCTTTCTAAGCATGAACTTTTCTGTTCAATTTACCAATATTATGCGCATTTTCCATTATCCAACAAGCTTCATAGAAAGTAATAACTAATGTACAGTGATTTTTCTGTCCAGGGGTTTCTGGCTGAGCAATACACACCTACATCATAGATATTGCAGGTTCCCTCCAGAAGTTTGTTTCCTGAGTAAATCACCAATGCTGGGTTCAATGAATGCATCTTTGGTATGTTGTGCCAACCCAAGCAATAATAGGCCAAGGAATTCAGATATATCGAGGCAACAAAAAGGGGGCCTGCTTTTTGGAAAAAAAAGCTTTACCAAGAAACATATGACTGTGAGAACATTTATGATTTTGATTGTTATATAGTGTTCTCCAAAGGTGGTCCAGCCATCTCTGGCCTCTAGGGCAAGCAATTCACGCCCATGGCGACATCAACTCCAGGGATAAGGTAGAAGATTGTAGAGCTATTTGAAATGATTCAGGCACAACTGTGAGCGAGGTCAACATCCAGAGCACAAGAGGCCTGAACCTACAGAAGATCAGTGGGAGAGGGGCAGTGTTGATCCCATTCTTAATTTGCTAAGGAAACACTCAATGGAACACAAAAGGAAGAGCAATGGAACACAATGGGAAAGAACTGAATTCTGATGAAACTGGGAATTAACAAACCTCAAGGATCTTTGGCGTGAAAAATGACATTTAGGAAGAGCAAGCGTCCTCCTGCATACAAAGCCAACTCCAAATTTCAGGTGAAGGTCTCCTGTTGGTGGAGTGAGGTTCCAACCTGTTACCAATGGCGATTTGCAGTTGCTGATGCCAAGTCTATCACAGATAGCATGGTTGATGTCTTGATGATGACAAGTCTATTGCAGATAGCATGATTGACAATGGCATGTCTATCGGCTATCGCAGATAGCATGGTTGATGCTGATCTGAACGGTAAGATATCACCAGGAATGTTTTTTCATACGAAATATCACCAGAAAACATGTCTTTGGATGACTTTGGCATTATTCCAGATGATTATTAATCTGATTCTTCGGATACTAAACCTTACTATGGAACTTTCTCATGATAAGATCCTGGAATTTTCTTGTGCGGAAGGCTCTGATATAAGCTCTTTCAAGGTTATGGAGCTAAGAGAACTTGCAAAATCTTGAGGAATCAAGGGCTATTAAAAAATGAGTAAAAATAAATTGGTTGAACTGTTGAGTAACATGGTCTGATTCTGATCCATTAACGACAGAGTCTGAACTTGTATTTGAGCCATTCTGCTCAACTCTGTCCTGGACATGTGTACCACGTTTGTTTTGACAATACCAATCCATTTAGATAGATTAACAATGTAAATTAGTAAGCTTAACAACTTTACGCTGTTCGGTGTTGATCATGTGCTGACCTACTTTTTTCTACCAATTTAAGCTTCTTAATGAAACAGCTGCATTTTTTGTCTAACCTCTACTGTAGTGCTGTTGACCCTTGATTGCATTGTTTTACTTGGCGAACTTATAAAGCTAGCTCTATTAACCTGGGAGGTCCTGCTTATATTGTTCTGATCTGTTGGTGCTCTATCTGTCAGGTTCGCGTCATTTTATTTACCAATACAAAAAGATATATGAATGGTACCGCCTAATATTCTTTTTCTATATCGCAGGCAAATAAAGGTTGGCGATACGGTTCTGTTATTGACTGCGGCTGCAGCTTTGCTCATGAAGCGAAGAATGAAAGCGGCCCAGTGGGTTGCAGACGGCAGAATTCCTGGCTGCATTATTGTTCGGCCTCTGTCTGCTCCTCCAGTCCAAGAGCTTTGCTTGTGTGTTGCATCCTGCTGCTAATCAATCTCTCGTGATCCACGCACGCCGCGTCTCTTCTCGGCCGGCCTGGCCGTGGCCGTGGCCGGGGCCCTCCCCTCTTGATTTCTGGGAGCCGTCAGATCTGAGGGATTGGACGGTTAGTTCCCCGTCTCACGTGCCTCTGCCCCTGCTGTCCTCCTCCCCTGGCCCTCTTTGCCTGCCTGTATATTGTCTGTTGGAACCCTGATTAAAGCTGCATCCCCTCGTTCGTTTTGATACGGTTGCAGGTCAGTACTAGCAACAAATTCCAGTCGCGCCTCTTTCAGAAAAAGAAAAAGGATTCAGTCTCATCAATCACTAGAGAGAAGTAAAAAGAAAGAAAAAAAGGTAATCCTCTCCTCTCCTCTCGAACTTGTGTAGAACTACTTTCTTTGTCTGGTCGCCTCACTTTTGCAGCCACTCGATCAGCATGCATACATACCTATATAACTTTTATGCGTAGCTTGCTTTCTTTTGCTTTCCGTCATCACTAGTAATTAATTAAACTGCTAGTAATTCTTTTTTTTCCAAATCCATGCCTCCCAAAGGAAGGCCTAATTAAATAGACTGTTAATAAACATGAATACATGATCATACACATGCTGTAGGCACGAGTCACACAATTAGAAGTTTAGAACAGGAGCAAAAGGAAATAGAGAAAAAAGGATATAAATGTGGCTGCATGGCTGTTGGCATGTACACCATTCGTCCCAAAAAAATCCAGTCCCAAAAAAATCCAATCCCAGCTATGAATCTGAATACATCGTAGGTAGGATTGATTTTATATGGGACGAAAGGAGTACTCCCTAGTGATTATAGAAGCCCTGGTCCATGCATGGAGATGGAGAAGGGAACTGTTCGAACTCGGTTTGGAAGTTGGAATTAAAGCACGAAGCCAGGCTAGCTAGCTAGCTTCTAGCTGGGTTACTGGAACCCGGCCAATACTGTTCGTATAGGTCAGTGCCAGTGCACGAGTCAGCCATGCTGCCATGGCGTCGTCGCATGCCAATGGCTTGCATGCATACAGAGTTCGAAACTGAGGATCAGTCTACATCATACAGCGCCCGTGCATATATATATACGTGGACCTTAGACCATATACACGGAGTTTGTGAATTTTTGGTGAGATTATTGCCTGCTTATATCACATTTTCCACATGTGATGGAGATAGACAACAATCTCTCATTACAAGAGCTAGCTTAGCATGTGCTCTTAGAAAAACAAATTAAATAGATAGGTGAGATAAAGACAAAATGGTAGTAAAGTGCATGTGTATACACCTTGTAGCTAAACTATATTAGTAATAGTTAATACTCCAAAATGTTGAGTAGATGATATCATGATAGATATATTTTGATATTATAAAGACAAAATGGTAAAAGTGATTAGTAGATGATAAGTATATATGTGACTTATATATAGCTACGACTAGTTGATCAACTTTATTATTAGACTTGCTCCAAAAAGTTGTGCCATGCTCACAATCTTCTCCGATCTCATCCCAACGAGCTTGCTCTCTTCTTATGTTAGTTGCTAGATTAGAACTGAGTCAGGGCTCACGCATGGTAGAACTCATATAGTAGATTGCTACTCATAAAATAGGATGCAATCAAAATGTTTGTGGAAGTAAGTATTGATATATCATAACAAACGAGATGTTTTCATTCCGGGAGCACACACACACATACACGTCCCACAATATGTAGTCACGTGTAGTTTTTACATGCAATCCAAGCTAGAAAGTTCCAAACATTGTACTGTGAGATGGTAAAACTCAACAAGGTTGACGGCCGGTATGGATCCGTACAGGAAAAGAAGCTAGAAGATGGGGAGGGCGTCTATGTGGGAGCTGAGGTCGCCGTCAAGATTCCACTACTTCACCATACGTGCATCGGTGCATGTATAAATACACAGGTACGTACGCTTTATCTATCGATCTCTCTCTCTCTCTCAAGCTAGGACAAAAAAGCTTAGCTAGCTAGTTGCATTACTGCTGGAATGCATATAGATGGATGAGATGTTCAGCTGGCTAGACCCACGTTGCGTGCATCGTATGCAGGGAGCAACCAGTCCATGTACAGGGCCGCTCCCTCGTTGCTGACCGGCGGCCGGCATGCCGGATTCCCGCTGCCTTAATTCTGGGGCCCGCCGGCCGGCGTATCGCCGGTGGGGCTCCCAGCCGCGCGCGCCTAGCTTCACCCACATACACCGACCATCACCGGTGTGTGTGCATGCATGGCCCCGGCCTCGGCCCCGATGTACATATATAAGCATATATATACTAGCTAGTACAGTGTTTTTGCACGCATTGCATGCTTAGTTAATGTGCATATTTGATCATGGTCACGACCAAAATCACTGCCTTTTGACCGCCCTAGCCATATATGAGCATTGTAGCATAAACCATCATATCTCATGCCTGTCTCGATCGATCTAGTAGGAGTGTAGTATGTGTGTCTCGTTCGATCGAGTGATGAGATAGACCGTGCAATTGCTGTCAACTCATGAGAATCAGAATCTGAATCAGAGATGGTGCTGTTGCATGCCCTGAACCCCGCAGCAGCAGCTGCACATATGCAGTGCTGCTAGCTAAGCTTAGCTAGCTGATCGCTGTACGTACATGTGTGCACACAGTGTCAATCAGCTGGCCCTTCTGCCTACCTTATGTGTGCCTGACTGCCTCTCGGTCCTCGGGCATGCAGTAACGTAGTACCAGAGGCGTACAGCTCCCTCGTTTTCGTCGTTGCAGCAGCAGCGATGAGGGGGGCAGCGTACTTGCACATATTCACCAATGTGCATAGGTTCTGAGGGTACTTTACCCTGCTCCCAGCCCACGGAACGACGAATGGGAAGCCTACTTTGTACTAGCGCACCGCGCCCATTTCCATGTAGCTATCAAGAGATTTATTGTATGTAGTTGATGGGTGCTGGTCAATGTGCCCAGGGCATAAACTGTAGCTGCACATATACAATCCTCCTTTGCGCACCATATGCATACATTTGTGCTATAGCTAGGAGTACTAATTAATAACATCACCAATTAGAAGCCTCCAGCATCTAACCCATCACACAAAATACAGCCAAGAACCAGCTAGCTGTTACTGTTAATATATAGAGATGCATGCACGCATTGGTTGTGCATGCAATGCAATGCAAATGCAGATCGAGAAAATTCGCATGCAGTGCACGAGATTCGTGGTGATCACAATATACAGGAGCAGTTAATTAGATCAGGGTTCAGTGTGCCCAATCTTTACTGCAGGCAATGCACCAGCCAAAACTCCACAATTTTGCGAATGGCCATTGGTTCGTATGCTTGCAGATGCTACAATGCTGCATGATATAGCTAACTAGCAAGACCACACACAGCAGGCAAGGGTAACTAGCAACCCCCTTTAGCCTACAGTCTTCTTCTCAGTCTCGCACTTTAGCTGCCTTCCTTTATTTGGACAGACATTCTATGGCTCCCCTAACTCCACTGCTCATATATCATCATCCTCTCCTCGATCCCTCTGCATGCTCATGTTCATCTTATAGCTAGCTAGCAGCCACCCCATTTCCACCGATCCATGTGTATGCTCATCCATCTAATTTCTAGTTAGTTCCTCATTTCTATGTCATTTTCATATGCCCAAAACATATATTCTAACAAGGAAACTGTTTTTATCCCTCGAGGGGATATCCACTCGTTTGCTTAAAAACTATCGGTTATAAAAAATTCTGAAAAAAATTAACACTCATACAATATATCTATACAACTTCATAAAATCTTAGATCCAAACTCAACTCACACTTCGAGATAAAAAAAAGATAAATTCAGCGTATAAATAGTAGCATACTGTTCATATCTGAATTTATCTTTTTTGTTTCTTTATGTGTAAGTCAAATTTGAACTTGATTTTTTTGGACATATAGTTATCACAATACTCAACATTGTCAATTTTTTTCATAACTTTTCATAATTATTTGTATCGAATTTAGAAGAAAAAGGTATACGAGGAAACATCCCCTCGAGAGATTAGAATCCACTCTCATTCTAATAATAATTATGGCAAAGTTAACTTATTTTTAACTATACAGATTCTAGAACGATACTTATTTGTGACCGAATTGAAGGGAGCTAGCAGTTTGGCATCTAGTTAAGGTTAAACTTTAAAAATTTCCCGTTAAAATTATTGTCATGTCGCATGATCGTGTACTCATGTACTACATCCATCCCAAAATATAAGAATCTAGTATTGCATAGGACATTTCCTAGTACAATGTATTTGGATAGAAGTCTGTACATTGTACTAGGAAACGTTCCATCCAATTCTAGGTTATTATATTTTGGGATGGAGGAAGGAACATCCATTATGCAGATTAATTTGGTTGTCCCATGGTGTGTTACAAGTAGCTTTTATATATTAATTTTAATTCTATAGATATATGTAGCTGAAAACTAAATTTTAGCTCAACACTGTTTTTTTAAAAGAAAAGGAACACACGAAATGTACATATATCATCACCTGTACAGCTGTACTGCAGTTCAAGCTATGCACATCTTGTGGAGTACTGCAGTTCAAGCTATGCACATCTTGTGGAGTGCTCTCTTTATCCTATAAAAAATCAACTAGTATCAATAGTATATCTAAATTCGTATTAGTAGGATATATTAACATCAGGTATTAGATTAGTTTTTCATGGGACGAAAATTCGATCAGGTATTGATTATATACTACTCAGGCAAATATTTGTACATTTATGTTCTGAGACAAGAAACAAGATCGACCGGTGCGTGCGCGTCTTTGGCCGAGACGACTGTCGTGCATCCGTGTCGATCGTTCTGATGTTTAATTGTTTGCCCACCGGTCTTGATAGTAATCGGTCAGCTGGTTAGTGTTGGACATTGCACTGGAGATGGAGAGAGATTAGCAAGCCGGTTCTGTTTATGAGCTGACGTATGTACGGAGATATTGATGGTAGGTAGGACTACACGAACCATCCGAATCAGCCATGTACACTGATTGAATCTGTGTACGTACGTACGTAGTCACACGTACAAGCGCTTGCAGCCACGCATACATCATATCTACTTGAGGTGTCTCTACTTCATCTCTTTGGATAGTGATGTAGGCCTTGTCATCGTGTCAATACTTTGAATGGAGTTATCCGGCTCTGATCGGTCGAGTTGTGCTGATAAGTGGTACAAATATGAACGAAGCAACCAAAAAAATAATACATTAGTATAACTTTTATATCTGCATGGAAATAGATTATGATAGAAAAAACCTATAATCAACTTATTAAGTTAGGAAATTTAAATTTTGATTGCTGACAAGCCAATAAGACGATGAGAGCCTATATTTGAGCTTAGATTCATTAGATTAGACTCTTAAGCGACCATTTTTTCTTATATGGTATATGAGCCGGTGGGTTTTAAGTCCTTAAGTGTAATGGCACTACTACAGAAAAGGTTTTTGCATGCGGTAAGAATCGATCTTCACAAGTGGCTAGGCGGCTCGCTTGCACGCATGGTGTATGCAGAAATCAACATTTTCGCATGCAGACGACCTAACCACTTGCAAAGATCCATTATCACAGGTAGGTCTCTTAACGCGCCTACCTCTAACAAATCCATGTAGAAATAGTGTACATGGTGAGCAGGATTGGTTAAGTGCTATTGAGCTGCTTAAGTCACCTAAGGGGTTCATTCCATCCGTGCTCAATGCAAGCCTTACATTTTTCGGCTCCTTAGTAAATTCTGGATACAATGCAACAAAGGTCTTTCACTGGAGAGCATCGACGGGGTGTTGAGTCATACCATATATCATGTTGTTCTCTTAATGCCATCTCCTCAACTCAATGTCATCAGGATTTAAGAACATGCGCTTCGATGTTTCACCGGTAGGTACCGCATCACCATGGCTATAATCGTTTTCTTTGTGTGCACTAATGAATCAGGGTCGACAACCTCACTATAAGAGGACATATTACATGTTTTGTACCACTAGCCCCATAGGTTGGGCAACTGTCCAATTCACATATTTCTTGTGGTACAGTATATAGTGATTTACATATGCATGTATCTTTTGAACACTTGGCGATAATGGACATATGAGTTTCTTCGGTTGATACGTGTTGGATGGCAAGAAGTTAGGCTTAGGAAGCAAAACTCTTAAGAGACCCAACAAATCATTGAAGCTATTATCGGACCATCTGTGCCTGGCCTACAATCTGAGAAGCTAAAGCATCGAACACAAAACCGTAAAATCCTTCTTACATCCCTTGGATTCATCGTAAAAGCATCGAACACAAAACCGTAAAATCCTTCTTACATCCCTTGGATTCATCGTAAAGAAGATCATCCAATTGTCTAACCCCATTGTTGTACCCATTAGCACCTTTGATTCAACTTGACGCAACATATCCTCCAGATCAAAATTAGCCTCAAAATCATTAATACTAGTGGAGCGATCTTCATCCTTCATATCGTGTGCCATGTCATCGATTGTAAAATTTTCTGCCACATCCAATGGAAAACAAGTCTCTTCCCATTCGACATTATCGTCACCTTCAGGAATGGTGATTTCCCCGTGATAGGTCCAAACCTTGTAATCTTTCATAAATGCATGCTTCACTAAGTGCCCCAATATTTTATTGGGATCTCTCCATAATTTCTCATTCTTGTAACCAACGCACAGACAAAAAATTTACCTCCTATTCTCCCTCGGCATGTGCCTTAGCCTGGTCAACAAATTTGTATACTTCTAACATGTATAGCGAACGGATTCTTTGTGTCTCGTACATCCATGCCCGATCCATTCGTAAATAATCACAATACGAATAAAATTAAACTATAGGTGTTTTCCTCCAAAATAATGTAACATTACATTAAACTAGTATGAACTAGTGCTTACAATAACAATTTTGCTTATCTAAACATTCTATTGTAGCTAAAATTTGCAAAATAGCTGATAAGAATCCTCTTCTAAAACTGCAAAATTCTCCGCATTGCACCAATCAAATTTAGAAAAAATGACGGCAAATGGAGGCAAGCAAGTATCTAACCTCGTATATAAATTTCAAGTTCAGAACCTCCCCCTATTTGTTGCTTCATTTTGAGACAAAACTTTGGGTTGAAATGGGGAAAGCTCGGGCGTGCCTCTTAAGGTGCCGCCTGTGATAATGCGTTCTTGCTAGTGGGCCTTGAGCCACCCCTGGGGAAGCGATTTTCATATGCAAAGGCAGTTACGACCCGCCTGTAGCGTAATGGGGGTCTCATCTGCAGAAATAAAATCTGTAGCAGTGTGGTGGAGTCACTTTTCCACTTTTTTAAGTAAAAATAAAAAAAAAGTTACTCCAACTTAGCTTTAGCTTAACAGAATTCAATCGCCTTTCTAATAGTTTGAATCTTAGTGTGTAGGAGTTATATATATACTATGTATGTACCAAAACGCTTGTATGGGTAAGGTAGTAAGAAAGATAGGATTGAGACGAACGTTGCCCATGCTTGCTCTCGATCGATCACTTTCTCTTTCTTTCTAGAGCAGCTATGTGCAAGTTGTAGAATCACATTATCTTTGTCCATCTCTATCCATCTAGCTTAAATATTGCTATTCTCGAATTCTCATCAGTAGCGAATAGCCGATCGATGGGAGCTATGATTTTCCTCAGCGATCTGCAGGGCTTTTTGACTGATTAGGACGTGTCGTCGCCGTCGACGACGGACTTGCACTGCGTTATCGATCGATTGATCATCCGAGCATCTCGCGCTCGCGGGCCCCTGTGCGGGTGCAACAGTGCCATCGATTGCTCCCTCTCATGGCTGCATAAGAATTGCAATGATGTGCACTACCCATTCTAAAATACAAGGATTTCTGAGTTTTCTAGGTAATTATAAAAGTAGATAAAATTAAATTGATTATGGTATATGGTTAGATTAAGAAATTGATATATCATGGAATAAATTTTAGATGTTAGAAATCGCTAGTATATTTTAGGATAAAGGGAAAAGATATTTTTCTGTATATTATTGTTTGGTTCTCTGCGTCTTCCACCCATGATTAATTTGATCGATCGTGACGCTCTGAAAATGACCTTAACATGACAATCGATCAGTTCCTTACCATAATATGCTACACACAAGCCTTTTACTTCAAAAGGTGAATCATGTGTGTGCACCAGGAGGAAATATCATCCAACAACAGGAGCTGGCATTCATCACGTTATAGATCAAAAAGTAGATCCAACAAATATACAGTTCACCAATAGTATTACACTCCACATTCACAGAAAGTAGCGATCCGTATTTTATGGATCTGAGGAAGAGAAGAGAACCGGAGACAAGCTCCATTGGAGGGGAGTATTGAAAATTCGAGGGTCCTTGAGGGAGGCAGCAGTGGGAGGTTGCGATATGTTGGCGGCGGCATCTTCTCTTCCTAGAGGATCGCAGGGTATGGCATATTAGAAGGCGACGCCGCGGAAGCGGGAGGCATAGTGAGGCATGAGGCAAACAACAGGAGGGGAGTGTCGGATTCAGGTATTCCTTGAGGTGGTAGCGATGAGGATTGCGGCAGTGGTACATCTTTCCAAAATCTCACAGGGCCTGGGAGGTGGGGCGTGACAGTGATAGACATGGTAGCGGTGGGACGATCGCCGTGCTCTCCACCAGCCGCACTTTGGAGCCTATCACCGCTCGTCATCGACCACCAAGTCTGCCACTCACCTTCTTCACCTTCTGGTAGTAGTGATCGGTGTAGATGGTCGTTGCCGTCGCCGTTATGTTATCGTTCGATTTCCAATATCAGTGACACCTATGGGAGTCACACCTTCCTAGAGACGCTGCCACGATGCCCTTCCCTCATCCGTGCTATGGACTGAACTCTCCTGGTGGAATTTTTTTGGATGTCTGAATAGCGATGGTGATATTTATGATGTCACAACCTTCTTGAAGTCATAGCATTGGAGGTTTCTTGTCGGTGGTGTCCTTATAATGGTATTCCCGTCGAATCGGATATAATGGTAATTGTGGTGGTAAGATCTGTTCGGATGATTGTCAACTACTCTTTGATGTTTTCTTCCTCTTTGGTTCGACGTTAGTTTGTTGATGGTGATAGGAGCGAAATTCAATCAACAAAGGATGATGCTTTTCTGGTTTTAGATTAATACAATTTGTAAGCCGCTGGTACAAACAACGATTATTTATACATTTTTAGAGTGGTATTGTTGTTTCTAATCAAGCCATAATTGTAATCCATAGTTATTCATCGTGTAGACTCTATAATAGTTGGCTCTAACTTCTCTAGGTAATGGGAAAAATTAATGCTATTATCTAAAAAAATTACACTCCACCTTCAAAACCCATATTATGGCATGCCGTTTCATAGATGCATATATATATATATATATATAAGTATGCCTATAGCAGCCGTAAACCTTTTTCTTTTACCAAAAAACGGCCCTAAATTTCCACCATCGTTTTCTGTAAAAGGTTTAACATGTAGTTGCCGCGGTTTAATATGTATGGTTTACATGCCCAACCTATTTAAAATCTCCATTTCGGACAAATTAGCTACTACACATGGGTCTTACAGTTGGCAACCACTAATGGGCCCAGGTATTATAAATGCATAGGTACATTCTTTGAAAGTTCCCCGAAATGCTTAGCCCCTCCAGATGGGACGAATCATGCACATGCATGCGTGGAACCTAACCTGAGGTTTTGTTCTTGCTTTTTTCTAAAAGGTTTTAACTCCAGAAGCTTTATGCTTTGAGACGTACGTGAGCAAATTATATGCTCTGCACACTGCGAATGTGGTATTTAAGCTCGGAGTGTTATCGTTTAAGCGATTTGCTCGAATGTTGATGCTAAGCTAGTACCATTTGTAGAGAAACATATGGCCACAAAAGGTCAATGCAAGCCAAGACATGGGTAGGCCATGAACGTCTTGTGTTGTGTGCCGCTATAGGGCAACGTACAGTAAATGGTGCCCATTTAGCAAGAGTTGATACTCTGTTACCACTTGAAACACACCATGCGACAACCAAATAATCCGCATGGACCGCATCATGTCACTTCTATTACACCGTGCGACAACAAAATCCACATAATGTCTCAATACCCATGTGGAACTGTCTGTGTAAGGGTAGAACCTCACCTGGATTCTACTTATTTAGAAAAAAAAAAGGAAAAGAGAGTCCATTTTACCACGTACTTTAAACTTGTATGAGTCTAAAAAAAACCTCAAAATTTGAAATCAGACACTATTCAATATCATAAACAATAAATTCTTCACTCCCAACATTTCACCTATATTTCGAGTTTTTTTGGGTGACTTGGCAATTTAATTATGTGGCTCAAAGCTGAAACATTTTTTTAGATCAATAGATAACTTACAAGATTTTGCAAGTTTTCCCATTTGCACCACAAAAAACAGTGTTTCAAACTAAACAAAATAATCTTTAATGGAATAATTGCAATCCATTCAACTCTATATATAATCCATTCAACTTTTTTAGCTATTTCTTGAGTGCACTTAATAATTTTTATAACTCAAAAATAAAGCCTAAGACTAAAACATAATTTGAATTTTGAAAAATAATAAATGGCTTTGAATAACATAAATACATTTCGGTGCAGTGAAATAAAATTAATCGATCCGCAAAATATTTTTGTATTAAACTATATTTTCTGCATACCGATTGTAACAAATTTTTCCAAAGTTATAAATATGCAGAGAGCATGATACATTTTTATAATGTTTGTGTCATGTACTACATTTTTATAAATATTTTCGTCTTGACCTACATTGTCACATTGGTGCCACATCAACCTAAACCTACTCTCGAGTTATACAAAAGTTGAGTAACAAATGGATTTCATAGTTTAGGGTACTTGACTATATATATTTTTTTAGATAATGGAAATGGATTACATCTCCGGCTTCTGTCATAAGACACACAACCATAAATTTGTTAAAAGAGGTAAATATAAAAACAAATCAAATTAAGAAATAAGGTGAAGGGACAAATCCCCAGGTCCCTTTTATTATTGACTAGCGTTAAACCACACAGATTTTTTTAGCTAGCAATTCTAATGTAACTACACCACCCATAGTGGAATAAAAGACCCTTGGCTACCGATTCCAAGAGTGTAGCACCATTGCGCATAGTATCCTACTCCCCCTATGGTGGCATCGAAGATCAAAAGTGGAGCTAATAGAAAGATATGAAGATAACCTACATAGGGTTAGATAAATGTTTACTATTCAACATACAACACTAGCTCCAATTAGAATCATCTTTTTATGGATCTAGATACCCCTCTAAGCTAATTACGAAAAATATTTTTGGCATTACGGGGTGGAGGGATATTAAAAGCAAAAAACACACATCTCCAAACAAAATGAGCAACATGACACTCAAAGAAAAGATGTTGGATTATCTCTTGTGCATAGCAGAAAGAACGGTGTTTGTCTCCCTCCCCCCATTTTCTTTTATCTAGGTTATTCTTTATTAGAATTACTTTCATGTGAAGAAACCACATAAAGACCTTGATCTTTAGTGGAACCTTTAAGTCCCATAGAGTTCTTTTTTGATCCTAACATTAGAGTTCATGATTGCGGTATACATAGAATTGACTGAAAATTGGCCATTCTTATGGAGCGACCATACAAACCAGTCATTTTCATTTGACATAGTTATATTAGCTAGCCTAAGGATCAAATCATTCCACTCGATTAGCTTTTGGCCAACAATGGCTCTCCTGAAAGAGATATTCAACGGTGTTGTGCTCATAACCTCTGCCACAGTAGACTGTTTCTTTCGAGCCACATTATATAAAGTAGGGTGATACTTGAGAGCACGCGATCCCAACCACCTATCTTCCCAAAATCTTATGTCTGTCCCATTGCCATATCTAAAAGATCCAAACCTAAGAAATTAGTCTTTCACTTTCATTAAACCGGCCCAGAATCGGGAAATACTTGTCTTGCTGGACATACCAGAGAGAGGTTTACCCTTTAAGTATTTATTTCGCAAAAAGTCTTGCCTTACGCCATCACCATTTTCCAAAGCCATTTGCTTAACAAGTAGCTATTTTTGATATCAAAGTTATGGACACCTAGTCCACCTTGATCTTTTGGTCAGCATATGTCTTCCCACTTAGTTAATCTATATTTTCTTTTCCGATCATCATTACTCCAAAAAAAAGTGACCTAAAGTAATCCAATCTTTATAAGGCACACCTCGTGGAATTTCAAAAAAAGATAACATAAATGGGGGAAGGCTCGAAAGAACTGAGTTTAGAAAGACCAATCTCCCACCGTATGACATGTTTTTGCCCTTCCATGTGCTAAGTTTCCTCTCAAATTTATCTTCAACTCCCTTCCAATCAACATTCCGGAGTTTCCGATAACGAATGGAAATACCTAGATATCTAAAAGGGAAAGATCCAGAGTTACAACCAAAAAGTTGTATATATTGATCCTCCACTTTCTTGGCATTCCCAAAGCAGAAAATCTCACTTTTATGAAAATTTATTTTCAGCCCTGAGAGTTGTTCGAACACACACAGGATGGCCTTCATGTTTTTGGCCTGTTCAAGGTCATGATCTAGAAAAATTACTGTATCATCAGCATATTGTAGAATGGATAAACCATCCTTCACTAAATGTGGAATGACACCTCTAATTTGACCATCGACTTTAACTCTCTCAATGAGAACCACTAATATATCAACCACAATATTGAAAAGTATAGGCGACATTGGATCCCCTTGTCTTAGGCCTTTGTGCGTTTGAAAATTATTACCCAAGTCATCATTGACTTTTATGCGGACACTTCCTCCTTCAACCATTTTAGAAATCCAATGACACCACTGCTGGGAAAAACCCTTCATGCGTAGTGTTTGTTGGAGGAATTGCCATTTGACTTTATCATAAGCCTTTTCAAAATCAATTTTGAAAATAACCCCATCGATATTTTTCTTATGCAACTCATGGATAGTCTCATGTAAAATCACCATCCCTTCCATAATATTTCTACCAGGTAAAAACGTCGTTTGGGTTAGGCAAATGACTTTGTGAGCAACCGATGTAATCCTATTAGTGCCAACTTTTGTGAAAATTTTGAAGCTGGCATTCAGAAGGCAAATTGGCCTATACTGTTGGATTTTTTGCATCGGCTCTTTTGGGTAATAAAACAATAATCCCAAAGTTTAAGCTAAAAAGAGAAAGTGTCCCGTTATGAAATTCCTTGAACAGAGCCATAAATCATCCTTGAGGACCTCCCAGAAAACTTGATAGAACTCTGCAGGAAAACCATCCGGACCTGGGGCCGAGTTATGTTCGATTTCAAAAACTGCTTGTTTGACCTCTTTTTCTAACAATTCAGCAGTAAGGATGCCATTTTCAAGGTTTAATACTTGTGGGATATCCTAAATCTATTCCTCCATCAACGAAACATGATTCGGCCCGAATAAAATTTTTTAATAATTGGTGATGTACTCTTTGAGATTTTTATCGTCGGTTATTATAGCCCCGTCCTGCTCCAATTGCAAGATCATTTGTTTACGATGCTTGCCATTGGCTAAAAGATGATAGTATTTTGTATTACTATCTCCTTCGAGCAAGTGCTTAGCTTTGGATCGTTGGTACCAATATAGCTCTTCCTCCCGTAATAGTTTTGCCAAGTCATTTTTGGCTTGCTTCAAAGAAGCTAATTTTGCCGTTGAGAGAACTGGAAGTTCAACTTTTTTGTCTAGTACATCAATCAAAGCTAAAAGATTTATTTTTTTCTTTCTTGTATGTGCCACTTGTACTTCGTGCCCAACCTCTTAAATATTGTCTCAAGTGGGCAATCCTATAATTCCAACGCTCCATATGGGTGTTCCCCTTATTTATTTTGACTATATATATTGAACTATATTTTTTTTGCATTATTCCAATTGTAACAAAATTATCCAAGTTATAAATATTGTACGGAGAATGACATTTTCTCAGAATTTTTATGTCATATACAAAAAAAATTAAAAATGAAATAAATACTTCAGTCTTGACCTAGCTACATTCACATTAGTGTCATGTATGGACAACAATCTAAATCAACTCTTAGGTTCTTCCAAAATTGAGAAACAAATGTTTTCGTAGTTTAGGGCTGAGTATTTCCATTGGAATATCCAAAAACATTTTAAAGTCCGTGCAAACTTGATAGCTATTATTTCCTACAAAAATTATATTTTCAATCCTCTCAATTATATAGATTTTCAATGGACCATTCAACAACAACGAGCCAATTCAGCCAAGTCGGTTGCCCTGTGTTAACGACGAAATTTGGTAAGCCTTGAAGTCATCATCGACCTAGAGTCAGAGTTCTGGAACCGGCCGATGGAAGCTATCAACCGCCAACAGTCAGATTCTTACCAAATTCGATTAAGGAAATTAATCTACTAAAGGAAGTTTATCCAAAAGAGACCGAGTTCAAGGAGGATGCGGCACGGCAGTTTATCTATTAATTAGGAAGAGTCTGTTTACTTTTATATTTAGGAAAGTTTGAGTCGTGTCCGATATGGACTAGTATCTACCCATGGGTATAAATATGTACACCCGAGATCCATGTAAATTAACTCTCGATCAATAAAACTACTCTCGGCGCATCGCCACCTTCTTTCTGAGGTTTTTACTTATCAACCGATGGAATTTGGCACCTGACGTGGGGCTGCATCGGTTTTCGATCTCTGGCGAAGGGGTAAGTCCTACGTTCCGTCGGGCCCTGGTGAATTTATCGGCTACATTGGTGTTGTTCAAGACTGCATCGCTTCGATCTCTTGGATCCCTCTGGTTTGTTTGATACATTTGCCTATCTGATATCTCAATTTTATTTTAATTGCATTGTGTTTAGAGATGCATCAGTTTAATTGGGACTGTCTCGGTTAGGTTTGATCTTCTGTCTCATCCGATATATCTCTACAATCACAATGTTGTTTTAAATAGATTTGTTATATCCATTACATTAGACAGATCTATCGGTTCATCAAGTGTTAGATTATCATATACAATCCCGTGCTGCATCGGTTAGGTTCGACCTACTAGATTGTTGTTGATAATATAAATCTTGTCAAGCCGATAGGTTCATGCTAATGTTTTATGGGAGTGCTAGCCGATGAGTTATCATATACGTTATATAATCTAGATTGACAATGTTTTCTACTTGCATCGGCCGATCTCCATCTAGGGTTTTGTCGATATCGGCTAGATTACTTTGTTAGCTTAGATTATATAATGTATCCACCACCCTGAAAATCAGTCAAAAGCTTGATTGTCTAGATATTGTGTTTCTTTTCATACTTAGTGCTGCATCAGTTAAGTTTGATCTACTAAGTCGTGCTTAGAACCATAATCTCTAGCCTGTTTTTTGATTGTGAATAAGGGTTTCATTGGGGTTTCAGCCGATGAGTTATCTGGACGTTGCATCGGCTTATAAGGATTATATATAAGTTGGATTAAGCCGATCGCAACAAAGGTTTCACTGTTTATCTAACCATTTGGATTTAATAACATCGGACCTACAGCCGATGAATGCTTTAACCTTCGAATCAACGTTTATTCTATCATATTACTATTAGCCGATTGTCTTTATATCATCTTTTACTCAAGTATCAAAATCTATACTAGATTTTGGCTGGTATAGACATCGGCTGGAATCACTCCATCAACTTGTCGGTCGATTGGTTGTTTTATCTGCTGTTTACATATCTTATCAGTTGCGGGATCAAACTGACTGGCACGTCCACATCTCATCAATATTTTGGACCTGCACTAGAGCTAAGCGGATCTCTCAGGCCATCGTGTTTTTACGTCAACACCCGACCATATATGGACCCGCGCCAGTGAGCATTGTGGTCGTCATATATTCAAGTTTGTTTATTAGATTGTGCCTAAATAGGGTTTTTCCCTTATTTTTCTTCTTACCAAAATGATCAATTCATAACCAGAAGATAATTAATGTCTTTTTCAAAAAAAATATTGGCAATGTGAACTGTTAATGTGGTATTAATGGCCAGTTTACATAGGTTGTTGAGACCTCTAGGGCGATCTGAGTAGCTATTCTTGCACGGCATGAATTAATTAGATGTTTATTCTTGCTAGTATTTTTTTAAGACTGTTCTTGCGAGTAAATCGTGCCCTACTGCAATACATTGCCATCTGCGTCACTGATGACTGTCACTGCATGTGATTTAGGCGCCAATGCCATATATGAATTGTGATAAATATCGAATTAATTAATTAGCTGGTGGGTTACTGTTGCATGGAGCAAGGGGGGGTGCTTGAAGAAAGGATTAGGGTTTCGCAAATTGCAATGAGTGGGAGGCCAGATCTACGATCTATCTCCTCATAGGCTTATATATATGTGTGTACTGGAGCACTGTACTCTGCGTTGTTTTGATTTCCGAAAAGAAAAAAAAATTACCATATGCAAACTAACTTTCACTTGTCACTGTCGTCCTCCTACCTCAGCTCCTTCTCCATCGTCGCTCCAAACAACTTTAATTTCAAACTCTTCCTTCTGAAAAGGTACTGTTCATGCATGCTACATCCCTTCACTCTCTCTAAAAAGTTCGTGTGTTTGTACATGGGTGTGGGCGCGTACATTCATGGCCCTACTGTGCCGAAGAGAGACGGTGGCCGTGGTGAAGCAGCAGTGGCCTGTTCAATTAATTTGCTTGCCTGGTATAAATTTCTTTTATGTTTCTGCAACCATGCACGGCTACACGGAGCCTAATCATTGATAATTCAAAATAGTAATATCTAACCGTTCATTTAAGGGCACTGCGGTAAAGAAATTTTACGGTATTTAAATGAGAAAAAAATCGGTATTTGATAGTATCTGAAATACTTGCAGAGCTATATATCAAAATTTAGATTACAAATAGTGTGATAACTCTCAATATTCTACTTAACATTACCATATAAATGATCATCCATGTCGCCTCATCACTGCCGGTTCGGTGTGAATCGGTACTGATAGCTGATAGCGTATCACTGTCTGTCCACCATGATTTCTGGTCCAAACTGACATAATCCGGCAGTTATATCGAGTATTATTGTCGGTTTTTATCACAAATCAATAGTTTGTATCATCGCCGGCTTATGCCATGAATCAATAGAGAAAAGTGGTTGACCAGCATTTGACTAGAGCTAGGAGAGGTCAAAAATTTCCTAAGTCCCCATGACCGAAAACATAAGTCACAGGGAGCCTATCAGTGACCACCCACCCCAACCCACATCAACGAAATCCCCTCTTCTCTCCTAGTTTCCTTCCCCTTCCCCTCTCCTCCCTTCCTTCCAAATTCGACTATCGTGCCACCCGCGCCGTGCTAGCTCTCTCTCCTAGATCAAGCCCCTCCTCCCTCTCCCTCGCCCTCTCCCTTTCTCTCTCCCAAGTACAGGTTGAGGTCGAGCTTCCCTCCCTCTCCCATGTCGTCGGCGGCTGGTGTGGCAAGTGAGGAGGATAGGAGGTGGCTCATGAGGTGGGGGCTAGATCCAGCCCCGAGCTAGGAGTTGCCAAATCTGGCCCATGGGATGGTAACGGCTCGCATAATGTGGTGATCACTTGTAATCTCTAAGGGATCCTTTGGAACAAAGATTTTTTTAAAAAAAATATGTAGATATTAATCCTTTGGAATATTTTCCTATACGCTCCTTTGGACAAATGGAATGGACCCTTTCAAATTCCTATGGAATATGGCCAACGTGAGCTCTAAGCTCTTGGGAAATTTCCTTTGTCATCTTCTCTCTAAATTCATGTATTGTTTTTCTGTGGAGCATCCGAACAATACAGTTGACCAATTCCTTTATGTTTTCATATTCCTTGGGATTACATTGACATGCCACTCCAATTCATGTCTTTTTATTATTCCTGTGTTTCTCAATTCTATGTTTTAAATTAAGGAGCCCTTGGGAGCATTGTACGAGACCAGCTACCATCAGGGGCCCACACATTTTATGATAACTAGTATACATGTCGTATATGTTCTCTAATAGTTCTGGATCACCCCATTAGGGATTAGCATGAACGTACAAACCCAGTAACGGTTGCATGCGTATATATCTTGTGGAATCGTTATATATCACTTGATTTCAAACGGTTTCTGTGAGAATCATTAGAGATTAGTTGTCGAGGATTGGCTAGCTATTTTCTAGTTGTGTACATTCTAGCTTAGTATTATTGGGCATGCATGTCTGTACTGTACATGCTCAATCAGTACTGAGCATTTTCATATGCGCTTGTCTCCTGCATGTATGTGCTCAAAGCTAATTTACTATTCGATCCCCCATTTTTTTTGGCCAGATCGATGCACACAAATGGACTCGATTCTGCCACAAGATATGTTCGCTATATGTCTCTTATAAATCATTTTTAGACTAACAATAAGCAGATCTAACTCATATATAGATATGTTTATTGGTCATATCTAGACAAAATATAGGAGAAAACGAAAATTTGATATTGGCTAAAGCTAATCTAGTCATAAATTTTTGAGCTTTTATGGTAAACATCCATATAACTTAATTTGATCACTATATTTTTCTATTATATATAAGTAAACTAGCTATCAAATTATAATGTTGAGAGATTAATTAAAGCATTTTATAAAGAATTTTCTCATATCATTTTCATATAGCCAAACATACTTTCTAGGCAATAGTTTTGGTTAGAGCACCACATTTTGACTGCACACATATTGTAGGCGATATATAATAAATTTCCCCTGCATGTCTCTCATTTTTATTTCAATACCTAAACGCTATTTGCAAAACACAAAGTCAGATACGATATTTGTTTCTCGAATAATAAATTTCCTCTTCATGTTTCTCATTTTGATATCAACACCTAAACGCTATTTGCGAAAAGATGAAAGTCAGACACGATATAGTTTCCCGAATTAAGCAGATATATAGCATCGGTATATATGGAAAATAATTAAGGGTAGAGGCATATCATGCATGAGAGAGAGAGAGAGAGAGAGAGAGAGAGAGAGAGAGAGAGAGAGAGAGAGAGAGAGAGAGGATGATTCAGCATTCAGGTGGATGGGAACATGCAGCCCTGACCACACCAGTCAATGGTCTACAGCAAAACACTACACCTACAATACGTGTACATATAAGGGATGCACATATATAATAAGCATCCAACTATATATTTGTGCACCACATACCATATTTCATGTCGTCTACAGTAGTAACATAAGTGGCCTGTTCACTCTAGCTAGCTACATAGTGTGCATATTTTTCTATCAGTTGTGTGCCCGTGCAACACCGATGCACCCATCCATCCCATCATAATCCTATCCGGTGGCCACACTGCAAATCTGCAAAATGATAGGATTTAAAAACACAAAAAACAAGTTTGGGTCGGTCAAAAATCGACAAGAAAAGCAGCAGGAGGAGAAACAAGAGGCCATCCCCTCCAGATTATCCTGCAGTCATGTCATGCTTCTCCCCTCCCTGCAGGCCTCAAGGCATGGAAGGAATTGCAAAGATAATATTATTGTTAGTACATGCATGGCATATATACTTGAAAATTAAATCTAATTATATAAACATCCTAACTTTATATTGTTCAAACTTTGGAATTAAGAGAAAGAAATAAAGGTAAATGGGATAAAACAAAAAAGAAACATCGATCTTTAAGTGGTAGGTGACATCAGCAACCACGAGATACTTTGTGACCTCAACAATCTTAAAGACATGTTAGCCGTAAATTCTACGAGTCGTGTATGGTGAGTGTGTGTATATATTTATAGCTAGGAATCGACATCTATACATGTATATGTATTATATTTCGAATATCTATTTCTCTTTAATTAACTTTCCTGTCATTTTCTCACTCCCTGGGTAGCTAGCACCAAGCTGTCTAGCTTCCTATACCCTACTAGGCTCTACTACACCCATTTCTACCTCACCCCTAGGCTCTCTCACTCCACACCACACTAGCACCACACAGCACAGGCTGCCTGCCTAAAAGGCTAGACCTATCCATCTCTCCCCCCACTCCTCCAGCATCGCCATCATCAACTGTTCATCCACTCCATCTCTCTCTCTCTCTCTCTCTCTCCATCCCTGCAGGTTCTTGCTGCTGCTGCCTTGCTTGCTGTCAAGCATGGCTTGACCACCTGAGAGGAGATCAGCATAGCGTAGCCAGCCGCTAGTAAGCGTACTTTCCTTCCTCGCTCGCTAGCTGCTGTTCAACTCCCATGGATGATTGGAGGAGCGGATCACTCGCTCGCTAGCTAGGTCGCCCGGATCCACGGAGACCTCTCGTCGTCGTCCCAGCTGCGAGCTGACCACTCAGTGGAGGAGATCGGCTGCTACCTGACCTAGATCGGGAAGCAAATTCATCCGGTATATATAGATGCTTCTTCTTGTTTGATTCGATCGATCTCCTGACCTAACGGCGATGGTGGGATCGATTTGGTTTTGCCTCGTCGTCGGAGCAAGAAATGATATGCTTGCTTGTGTGCTTCAGGTTGCATTACGGCGGCGACGCGAGGATGGATCGTCACCATCACCACCACCACCACCATCACCATCACATGATGTCGGGCGGCCAAGACCCCGCGGCGGGGGACGCCGGCGCCGGCGCCACGCAGGACAGCTTCTTCCTCGGCCCGGCCGCGGCCGCCATGTTCTCCGGTGCCGGGTCGTCGTCGTCGGGCGCCGGAACATCCGCGGGAGGTGGCGGCGGCGGGCCTTCGCCGTCCAGCTCGTCGCCGTCGCTGAGCCGGTACGAGTCGCAGAAGCGGCGCGACTGGAACACGTTCGGGCAGTACCTGCGGAACCACAGGCCGCCGCTGTCCCTGTCGCGGTGCAGCGGCGCACACGTGCTGGAGTTCCTCAAGTACATGGACCAGTTCGGGAAGACGAAGGTGCACACGCCGGTGTGCCCCTTCTACGGCCACCCCAACCCGCCGGCGCCATGCCCGTGCCCGCTCCGCCAGGCCTGGGGCTCCCTCGACGCGCTCATCGGCCGCCTCCGTGCCGCCTACGAGGAGAACGGCGGCACACCGGAGATGAACCCCTTCGGCGCCCGCGCCGTCCGGCTCTACCTGCGCGAGGTGCGCGAGACGCAGGCGAGGGCCAGGGGGATCAGCTACGAGAAGAAGAAGCGCAAGAAGCCCTCGTCGGCGTCGTCCGCCGCCGGAGCCGGGCCGTCGTCCGAGGGGAGCCCGCCACCGGGCGGCTCGGCCAGCGGCGGCGGCGGCGACACGTCGGCGTCCCCGCAGTTCATCATCCCGTGAGTTCTTCTCGATCCTCAGGTGACCCATCGCCATCTCCGCATCCATTGATGGAGCCGCAGCAAGAAATTCCAATCTCCTTGAAATGCCATCATGCTTGCCAGTACAAGGGCATCTCTTCTTTCCTCCTGAAT
Organism: Oryza punctata; assembly: GCA_000573905.2. Taxonomy (NCBI): domain Eukaryota; kingdom Viridiplantae; phylum Streptophyta; class Magnoliopsida; order Poales; family Poaceae; genus Oryza; species Oryza punctata. The sequence continues at coordinate 41,012,356 of CM002489.2, forward strand.
TGGTTTCTCTCCCATTTTGCAAAAGATTTCTCCTCTTTTATTTTCATCTGTCTCGCTTTCTAAGCTAGGACGAAGGTCATGCATGCGTGAGTACTAGTTTAATTCTTGTTGTTTTCCTTAGCTTTGGGACGTTAATTAATTGGTAGCTGCTCTTCGATCTCGTCTCGTTTGGTCTAATTTTAATGCAAGAACTGGAGTTAATTTGATGAGAATCTCAAGCTAGCTAGCCTAATTAGGAATTGTAGTATTTGTTTTGCTCTGGGGGATTTGCAAGAACAAAAGTAGCAGAAGCTGTAGGCATAGCAAGCTAGCTAGTGTTAGCATCTGTAGAATTTGTTCTTGTAATAGCTTGTCGCCAAGCTAGCCAAGTGCAGTGGCGTCAGCAATGCTTCCTTCTATCTATCATGTACTGGTGATGATGTCTTGGTCTTCCTTTCTTGGTTGAGCAAAAGGGCAAAAGGGAGAGATCGACTAGCTGATGAGATGATGAGTGATTTCAATTGGTAGCTTAATTAAGACAGAAACAACATGTGTTATGTGTACTTGTCCTGGGAACAGATTCCATATATATGCCAAATGCTTTAATTTTGGCTATGATCTGTGTGCAATGCTATGTTCTTGATTTCTTCATGATCAAGTGTGCTCCCTTTGGTCATCATGTGTGTTGGTAGCTAGACTTTATACAAAAATATGTTGCTTTTGTTCTTTGCTTTGAACAATGTTTTGTTGTGTAGTGCCAGTTTTTGAATGGTTTACAGTACTAGCTACCTTCTTTCACTTTTACAATATGTGCAAAGTGGTAGCAGATGAAGAAACAAACAAACCAAGCAAAAGAAGAAAGAAAGAGAGGAGTCTTTTCAAAAAAGGGGAGAAAAGAAGGCAGCCAGGCACCAAAAATATATAAAGGGTTCAATCGGGTGTGCACTAGTACGATTGGGTGATCCCTATTTTTGCCCATGCTTTGATGCTTCTGATTCCTTTCCTTGTTCAAGTTTGAATTGCTGGATTTGACTTGATTTAATTTGTCTTCACTTGTTTATTCCTGATAGTGAGTATATATATATATATAGTAGAACTGGCATGCGCATATATATGTTTCCATAACAACTCAAATGATCAATGATCAGAGTTTTTTTTTAGAAAAAGAAGAAGAAGAGAGAATGCATGTTCAGATAGCTAGCAGATAGCAGTAAAACTACAATTCTCTTTGTGGTTAAAGTTAGTTTACCACCTTTGTTAGTATCTGATCAGATCATTCTTTTTGCATGAAAACTATTCACTTCTAAAGTCTTTTGTGTCCCTATCAATGCAACAGTGCCACACACATGTTCTTTCACTTCATCTCTGCTCTCCCCATGTATATATATGTATACTATATGATATGGCATTGCTACCAGCTTAGCAGGAGGGCATTCAAGTTCCTGTTTTCACACAGTTGATGCATCTATCACTATCTTAGATTTTGCTTGTCCTTTCAATGCATATATATGTGTAGTTGAGAAAACTTTTTCTTTCATATATATATGGAGAGGAGAACAGACAAATTAAAGTCGTCTGTTCTATATATTGCTTCTGCGCGCTTAATTTATTCGACAAGTTGCGTGCAACTCAATCTGCTTCTCTTTTTTTGGGATTCAAAAGAATTTTTAGCACATGGCTTCAATCTTTATGTGAGCGATATGCCTGATTGATATATATGTACTGACTGACTCTCTCTGTAGCCACAGCTTCCTTGATTGTGGTTGCATACCTTTGCATGCATGCTTGCTGCGTTTTTAATTTCTAATTGAGCTAGTATATATACTGTATATTGATTAGGTATCACAGTATCTCGTCAGTGTTTTATTTGGCCCCGCCCTATGCCTCCTTTTGAATACGTTGCATTGCCCTATATATATGCGCGCTTCACTTAGTTTAATCAATACATATTTGATGACTGCTTACATTCATAAAACAAGCCACGAAATTGGTTCTAATAATTTGATAGTACATTAGGTTTCTGTAAAGGTGTATAAAAATATGTTTTAGCTTATATATGTGTGATAAAATTTATGCTCTTTTAATGCAATATGATTGCTTTGGTTTCTTAGATTCCAACTGTATTATCTAAATGCAAAAATAGTTATCCACGTAATGTTTACCAAAAAAAATATCAATACTAAACGGTTCTACTAGTAAAAACTTCAGTTTAGGTGTTTTTTTTCATCATTATCTATTTTATAAAACTTGGTTTCAAGATGATTCTAGTTTTTTTTTCATTGTAGCCTATTTTTTTAGCACCGGCTCTTAAAACGCTAATAATGTAAATATGAAAAGTTAGCCATGACTTTTTTTCTTACTTCATTTATTTTTTTCACGATTTATAAGTCATATATAGCTCAAACAATTTCAGCACCGGCTCTTAAACCACTAATAATGTAGATATGAAAAGTTAGCCATGAATTTTGTTTCTTACTTCATTTATTTTTTTCACGATTTATAAGTCATATATAGCTCAAACAACCATAACCCATTTATAGCAACAATACATGCACCTTTAATTTTATCCCAAAAGTGCATTACACCTCACAAAAAACCATGCATGTATGTAGGTTCTGTGAAGAAAAAGGGGCACCTCATGCTTTTATAGTTTTGTCTATCCATGGTTTTACATGTTTTTCTTAATTCTTAGCAGCTAACAGCACATAGAATTATTTCAAATTTCTTAACTAAACATAAGCATGCACACTTCCTCCCAACATAGTGTGTCTTAAAAAGGGTTAATCAACAAGACACATTCAATCCAAAAGAAAAACACTTTCACTAATACATTTTTAATATTAGCCCATGTCATTTGATAGTTACTAGTTATTTCGTTCTTTTTTTTTTTGCTACAAATCAACTAATTTAATACAGCATTCTCACTTGATAGATAAAGGTGGTAATTAAATGTAACAGCTAACTAGTCATACATATTTAATTTCACACTTTCTGCACGTCACACTTACAACATATATATGGTCTTTTTTATACCGTCATTGGCGAGGTATTGAAAGATAGATGTTTATAATAGCTAGCGTTAATCATGACGTACATACCAGGATTAATTATCATAAAAGAACTATATATATGACTTAAAAGACATGTCATGCATAGATTAGCATGCACAAACAAATTAAGCAGATCATGACGATGGAACATTTTCTTATAGTTTATATTGCTGTTGCTGAAAGCCTGAAACTCCTTGGATTAATGCATGGTATAACCTGATTAACGACAAGTGTTTTGTTGTCCCTCAATTAAATTCCTTGTTACTATGCCTCCATGCACTTCTTGATCAATTAATCTTCTCGGTATACCTTGCTGTAACTTCTTGATCAATCTTTCTGGGTATACGTTGCTGTAACTAGTATAGGGTTTCAGTAAAGCGATCTTTTAAGTCCTCCCTTGGTTGCATGGATGCTTAATTTTGACCTTTAGTTCTCATATCTTCTGTTGAAGTGAATTGGCCATGGCACAGCTCTTGTCCACGTTATTTTAGAAAATGAAATATAAGAATCGGTCTTGTACAAGCATATCCATGTGCATAAATTGTACATGAAAAATGAAGGTATGAAGCCTACCTCTACTAGTCGTTCTAGTCATACATATCTATTTTTTTTGCGGGGAAATTATACATACGATCGATGGCTGACCAAACACACCTTGGAGCAATTAACAGGGATTTATTCTTACATTGCATATAGCAATAGAGCTATGATATACACTCCGGTTTCAAAGTTATTGACGTTTTAGACAGGATCTCATATACCAAGAAATGGTTAATTGAAGTGCATATTCTTGTTTTAGCCATATTAAATACATTAGGATGGCATATCTAAGAAGTACAATAGCAGGCTACAAGTTAGTTATAGACACATACGAAGGAGATAAGAAAGGAGAGAGAACGAAAACGGGCTGCTGATTTGTAATCAGTTGTAGCATGAACTTTAAAATATTATGTATGTATGAGAGGTGATGAGATCATGTATTAATAGTGTAGTATACGTATGAATGGATAATTAGATTGACTATATGTGGTTTGGAGTCAGTAGTTAGTTATACCATTAAACTTGCTCAAACATGCACATCCTCTTATCCTGGTGGTTATGACTGCTAGTCCCAAAGCTTCAGATGCTAAGCTTGAATCTTGGTACCCTACTGTGCTGTAGGAGACAATGCGGCAATTTGATTTTATCCACGCGATTTTTGCGGTGCCGTGCAGGACTTGATGCACCAAATTAAATGTGATTTGCATGCATGCAGTCATGCAGGGGCAAATCAGTCTAAATTGATCACAGCAAGGATAAAACATCAAGATTTTTCATTCAAATGGTCCAAGCCCCGGCCCAAATTAACGTCAACTAATTTGGAACTGGAGGGAGTAGGAGTATTTAAGCATGGGGATCCGTTCATTGAAAGAAAAACTAATACTAGACAAACCGGCACGGCTGGGCGCCAAAATTTGGCGAAACAAGAGAGATCGATCAAGTGTAGGTTCCACTAATAAATGACAAATCCCTGGCTCGCGTTCTATTGGTTCATGTTGCCTGCTCTACTGATACTACTTGCATGTACCTATGCATGATTGACGAAGAGTCTAGCTAGTGCAGGGAGAGGCTACTGAAATTAAGGTGGCCCAATCGCACAGAAGAACAAACTCGCACGTACGCTGATGTGTCGTAATCTGAGAGGAGAAATGTATAGCAGCAGCAGCTAGCTAGCTCAGTTTGCAGGCTCTTGCAGCTTCTGCTGCAGCTGAGACGACTGAGAGGTGAGAGGCATGCATCAACTACCTCTGAATGTCTCTCTGATCAGCAGATCGATCGAGTGCAATGAGAAAGGAAGGAGATCAAGAAGAAGGAAGAGAGTACGTGTAGAAAAATTAACTGGCTAGCTAGCTGCTCCCCAATCGTAGAAAACTCCATGATCAGAAAAATTTAGCCGCGGGATGCAGATTGGTTGGTGCATGGATAGATCTGTGGCGTTTGTGTCCAGGACAAAGGCCACTGTTGGCGATGTCATTCAATTCATTTCCACCGTACTGTACCTACCGCGCTCTCCATTTATTCCTAACGTATAGTGCAGTCGTTTGTACTCCAACTCCACTACGGGAACACCGCTTTTACCCACACGCAGTGTATACCAAATAATCTTATAGTTGGTTCAGTGCTTTGGTTTAGGGCAATTACAATTGATTTTTACTGACATTTTTTTTTCTAAAAGCAGATCATTATATTGATATGATCCGGTTTTTGGAAAATAAAAGGCTTAAAAAAAGAAAACATATATAGTGTTTACACTGAAAACACAACATAAAAGAAATCAGAAAACGACCACGAATTCTCAGAGTACTCCATATTAGATATGGTGCGATAAACACTTCATTTTTGTTCGTTCATTCGTCATCACTGCTTTGTACCACGTACTTCTGGTATCTAGCTAGGAGTTTCGGTTTAGAAAACGTTAAGATGTACTATGTTTAAGTAACACATGCATGTATGGTAGACTATAGTGCATACGTCCTTCATTTCAAAATATAAAAAGAAAATAGGATTTAAATCTTATGCTACAATACAAGGATTTATAGCACTGTTCACAGCATTACTTATCCCATCAATCGTTTACCATTAAAATTTCTTTTCATCTTACCCTCCATCCTAACCACCCACATCTATTCATTGCACATTTATTAATAGACACTGAAGCTTTTTTTATTAACATTAATATCTGCTAAATAATCTAGAAATGCTTGTTGGGGGAGTACCTTCGCCCAGGTGACCTAGCCTACCGACTAGGAGGGGCTCCGAAGGAGGCCCTGCTGAGGCCCCGTAAGGCCTATGGGAAGGACCTAGTCTAGAATGGCACCGTTCTTAAGGAGGCTCGACATAAGTGTATGTCCTCAAGAAGCATATGTGGAGAGAAGATGGGCCATTAAGGGCGCATTCAATGCACCCAACCACCAATGACACATCTACAGTGAGAACAGGCAGGGACGATGCCGAGGCGCCTCGATAGCGTGCCTTGGCCTCAAGGTGTGCATCCCGGGATTCGTGGGATTCTCGTGATTGGTGGTTTAATGGAGGCAACCCACTTTCTGGTCCCTTAGGGTTTTACCTTCTTGCCCTTGAGGCCGGACCCACCTACCAGCTTCTACACAGTGTGCGGAGGCTAGAGGGTCCCTTTGTAACTTCCCATGTACTCCCTCCGGTTCCATAATTATTGACGTTTTGGACAAGATTTAAGTCAAACTTTTATAACTTTGACTAGCATTAAATTTTAAAATATTTAGGTTAAAAGGCACCAGAACAACATATATATATATATATATATATATATCTTACAAAGTATTGTAACAAAAGTAAAAGTTATTTATTTATTGTATGTATTATAATAGGAAATTATAGCCAAAGATATATTTTGAAAACCGTATCGTTGTCTAAAATATCAAGAATTATGGAACTAAAGGAAAATCCCTAAGGTTATATAAGTGTAGTTCGCTCTCCAAAAGAGGGCAATGAAGACAATAATAGAGAAATCACACTATTTCCTTGGTTGAATCTCGATCCGTGTTTTGGATTTTATTCCAAAGATGCTTATGGTTTGGATCGAATAGAGCAAAACATTTCTGACTTAGTTAAAATGCTCGTGGTTGACCTTGGAAGGTCTTTTCGGCTGTGTAGCTGTAGCTAGTCTTCTACAACCAACTAGACAAAGGGTAGACCAGAACGAGAAGGAAGACCCATGTGACAGCAACAAGAATTATTATTGTGGCCCTGTTTTTTCAGCTATCAGATTATTTTCACAAATTATTTGCTCCATGTCTTAAATAATATTTTTTTAAAAAATAGCTTTATTCTAATGCATTACCTAGATCTCTTGTTATGGGACATTTCAAAATATTTAATTTATGTCAATAAACATGTAGATATATATACTCCCTCCTTCTATTAATATATGATGTTGGTTAGTTTATTTTTGAACCAACTAGCGTCGTATATTAGTGGAAGGAGGGAGTAATTCACCACAATAATATGGTTAATAATCTGTTTAAAACTGGGCTTTGTATCGTTTCACCAAGTCGTTTTCGTTTTTTTTCCCAAAGATCTGCGTGGTACAACCGTACAAAGCAACCCTACTACTCAATTTGGTCAGGAGCAGCAGCAGAAGCTGGACCAGTGGGCTGCACCGGTGACTTGGTGAGCAGTGCTTCTGATTCAGGCCAGGGAACAGAGCTGCCTGCGTGGGCCCTACATCTACAGTAATCATATGCAATTTTGGGCCGGGATCAATCTGTCAGTCCGTTCGATTCGTTCGTTTAGAGAAGAGTTGAATACAAACGGCCCATAATCTGTTGCATGGGCCTAGCAAAATTGAAGTTCGAGCTAAGCCTAGGCCCACGGACAGGAGAATAACCAGGCCCACTAGTCAGATTCCCTGTGAAGCTGTGATCTGTACACATCCTGCCATCCTGGGCCATACTTTTCCCTCGGACCAACTTAAGAGACAGGCCCACGGCATGTCCTCCTCCCCATACTTTTCCTTTGGCACATACTAATCCTAGCAAATGTGGTCAATCAATGAGTCACTCCTGGTTAGCTGATCTTACTGCAAAAACGTACTGATTAATCATTGCAAGAAAAGTTTGTGGTGATTGATGTGGTAAAACCGTAAAAGGGGAGTAACGTACGTACCAGCTGGTCAAAAAAGGTAAAAGTAGGCTGACATGCAAAGCTAAGCATACATGGGCAATGCAGTGAAAGGTTGGGCGGTGGTCAAGCCAACAAAAGCTGGCCGCTTTTGCTAAGACTGACTTGGACCCATCGATTTGCCAGCTGCTTGCCTATCTCAAGCCTTCAAGCATGCTGCACCCATGAATCACACGGCAGATCGATCGATCGCCGATATATGCCGCATTGCTTGCCGCTATGGCGTAATCACGCAGCTGCGCTGATGCCAACTCGATAATGTAACCTACAAGGGATGCACTGGTAGTTCCATTTTCAATCCCGTAACGCTCATAATTTCTTTTTTTAAAAAAAGGTTTCTTCTCTAAATCTATTTTTTTATAATGTAACCTACTATAACTGTCTATGAATTAAACAACAGTTAACACCAACAAAAGATAAAACAAGAGTCATACTCTCATCCTACTTACAATATGAAAAATTTAGAACAGAGATCATATAATGTTCTACCATAAGAAAAAAAAAACTTTTAGCAAATTTTTAGCAGCCAAAATTAAGGAGAAGGCCAAAATTTGAGCCCTAGCAAAAGCAAAATTACTCTCGAAACTTACACTTTAGCTTTGTTTTTTATTGTACAGTTTTTCACATACATATATTTTCTCTTGATATATAATTTAACGATATTGGTACACCCTATTTATTTAGATGCAGTTGATAGTGTAGTGGTAAGCGGTGTGTGATTTTTACTCTAAGATTTCATGTTCAATCTTCAACATACTTACAATTTTTTTTAAATTTTTTTAGGCACGTCTCTCCTCCAATTTTTTTTTACACTTTAGTTGTTCGAAACAAAAGAAAGCAAAAACGTAACATTATTCGCCATGCCATCCCCGCATGCATGTATGGGAAAACTCTCGATCGATCGAGTGAAGCGTACGTTTTGAACGCGGCTAGCTGTGTACGCTTAGAAGCGAACTAACATTTTGTTTTCCTCTGAAAATGGGTAAAGCCGAAGAGCAGTGAAGCAAACTATAATTAACACTAAATGATCACACGCTAGATTGTAGCCGATCGATCAATCGAGCGTCAGATCCTTTGCTTGGTCTGGCGACCAAAATCTTATGGCTAGATTTATTTTTTCTGCTTCTGTCCAAAACACCTAGCAACGACGACGCTGCTTAAATTACGTGCAGCGAGACGCAACAAATTGGGACATGTGTCACTTATATTCTGGACTGTAGGTACACATGAACAGTACCTTCTAGTTAAACAAATCTTGATCCCGACAGAAATAGTGAACAAAGTACTACATTTATATTAGGGTGACACGCTAATTAACAAAAGGGCTTTGCAAGGTCCCAATCCTCTTCTTTTGGCTTAGCATTACTACTGTATATATTTTGGTAGTACTACTATCTCTTATTTTAATTAATATATAGAAGATACTGTTGACTTTTAAAAATAAGTTCAATGATTGAAATTACCAAATATGCAAAACGTTTGATCATCCATCTCGTTATATATATTTTTTCCTTTTGCAAATATGTAAAAATATGATTCGTGTTTAAGTACCTTTAATATGAAACAAGTACTCACAGAAAAGAATATCAATTATGTAAAAAAAATTGATAAATAGAATCGTCAGATGCATATCAAATTAACTGCACCATATATTCATATAAAAAACGGAGGTAGTACGTCCAAACTAGATCTTTCTGTCAGTATAAAGTACTAAAACACTTCAATGGGTCTCACCAAAAGCTAGGTAGCTTTTGTGGCCGCCATCTGTAGTAGCAATAGCTTAATTAATTACCTAGTTAAACCTACCTTTTATACCTTTTATATAGATCATATCACGTTACGTAGTCAGTGTACTAGTTCGATACTACTGTCCAATTAAGGCACTGTTCATCAGTCTACCACACCTCTGGTGATTCAACATATAATAAAACTAAACTAGCTTTATCATTAAACTACATTGCTTCATAATATATATGTAAACTACAACCGCGATATATATATATGAAGGATTGATGGTAACTAATTAAGCCAGGTTGCATCGATCAAGTAGAAATTAAAACTGTCGACACAGATCAGAATGACGTAGTTACGTGTAAACAGCAGCTATCCACACACCAACTTGTTTTGCAGCAGCTAGCTAGAATTCATGCTCATCCTCACCATATACATACGCATGCATACCGGCCAAATTCAATCTGGCCAGAACTTGATTTTAACGGTAAATAGTATAGTAATTACGTAACATGTATAACAAAGCTATCCCAAACTAGCTAGTGAAGCTTAGCAATCGGCAAATAATTAATTAAGCAACAGGGAATGACACATGCACGGCCTGATCTGCGTGCATGCACCTACTGCATGCTGGACATTCTGTCGGCATTTTCCTACTCCTATGCTAGTTTAATAATTTATATGCAAGGGATCGAATACTTAATTACAAATTAACTCATCACTGCAATATAGTATAAGTACACCATATATATCCAGTGTGCTCAGATTAGTTGCTTCTAGACAAACATCTCAGTTAATTGTTATATTGAAAGGACACTTGCGCTATAGCTAATACATTCGGAACAGCATGTACCTAGACTGATAAACTAATTAATTAGCTAGCTAGGTAGGTCATGCATACACGTATATATATACATGGTCGATCATTAGAGCTTGCAATTGTCAATTAAGCTAGCAAGCAAGTTGGGGAAAAATAATCATCAAGTAAACGGTATATATTAGTCGGTCCATTAGCTGCATGTTTTAATTACTTTACAATATCGTCTCTGATAGAATTAGTTAGGTAAATATTAACAATATATGCACATGCCATTTGAATATTTATACATGTATGCATCACGTACTCGATATAGCTCATGTACGTATTGTACGTAATAACACTGTGTACGCAGTTTCAAGCTAGATAGCAAATTCTCTTTTAGTTTCCTCTTGCGGGCGTGGATTAATTTTCTCTTATACTGTAGGTCAACCAAGCTATTTGCCACACTTTTGGAGTCAGATTGTCAAGGACTTTTTTTTTTGTCCATTTTGGATAACAGGATTCTAATACAGCTCATACTTAACATGCTTTTACTTAACATTATATATATATATATATATATTATATATATATATATATATGTATATATATATAGTCTATATGCTCCTACTTTGTGCATTAATCTTTTTTATCTCATGGGGACGGGTTTTATCTCACTCAGACTATTTTTTTTTAACTCAAACTTTATGGTTGTGTGTATCCTACACTCAAAGGTAGAGGATATAACCATCTTCCTTATCTTAAAAAGGTCAAGGGGATCTCATGTTACATATCTATTAGTTAGAGGCCACGTAACCGACCAACCTTTTGCTGCTGTTATTTTAGTAACCGGATGACCTAACCAATCGACACAGCCAATGATCAGCAAGACAGCAACTAATCTGCAATTAGTATTAGATTAGCTATGCTCCGTGTCTTGCGTACACTGTTTGCGTAATATATATCATTTAGAAATGATATGTCATGTCCATAGATCATTTGTTCTTTCTTAAGTGCATGCGCGCAGATCGATCAACAGTACAGGGTCTGCATGCATGCACTCATCACATGCACACAGCAAATTGGTTGCTGCAGAGACGACAAATTAAATTGAACCGAACAAAAATCGATATTGCAATCCACCCGTTTTGCTAATTAAACACATATATATTGCAATCCATCCGATATATCCATATCTCAAAACCAATCAGTTTACAATCATGCACAGAGTCAACATCAGGACCAGTTCTGATTGTGAACAAACATAAAGCTGCATGCACACTCTTCATGATGCATATATGCCTCAAGAAGATTCCATAAAGATCAGTGATCTAATTATTCCTTGATAAAAAACAAATGTTTTTTTTTCTGATGCATACATGTATACTTGCATTAGTATAGTGTGTGGTCCTACCCAAGCTAAACATGATATATATATGTATAAGAAATTAAGCAGCAAAAACGATCAATGTAGGGGAACACACATGCATGATCGTTCAGAAAAAAAGTTAGTGGTGGTCCTGCCTGCTCTAGATGCTATGCTATTTATTATGACCATAGAAATTAAGCTAGCAGAAGCACTGTTTGACATGCAATTAACTAATTGCATGTAATTAATTTTCAGTGCACACAATGCAATTAGGCAGCATCTGATGGATGATGAGATCCCTCTACCCTTAGCTTAGCTAACTGCCAAGCAAGCATTCAGAAAGCGTGGTGATGGATGGACATTGCGAGAGGGGCCCCGGCGCCGATGGAGGACAAGACATCAGATCAGATCACAGAAATTAACGAGAAAGAGAGCAAACGAATGAAGAAGACGACAATGGCCGGCTGGGTCGTGGTGTGTGCTTCGTTCAGTACTACTGTTGTGTGACATACAAGACGCAGCCTGCACCCTGCAGCCATATGCATGCCAATGCCATGCATGCAGCAGCAAGACTCTGATATGATTCTCCTGACTTAGCAGGAGTACTACTAGCTACCGCTGATATTGATACTCTGTGTCAGAAATATAGAGTGAAATATTTATTCATCTTCCCTTATCAGCATAAGTTTTTGGTTGAATTAGTTGATCGATGCATGTAACTTAATATGTTAGCAAGACTAGAGGTCTCAAGTTTAAATCATGATAGGCTCGTAATTCAATAAATAATTACAGATCACACTTTTATTTCGCACTCGAGAATTGAGAGGATCTCGCGTGGGGGGAGGGGGGGGGGGGGGGGGAGTTTGATGTTAGAATATAAAACGTCGAATCGAACGGTGCATGCAACTCAATAATTCAAATAATGATATAATAATCTGTGTGATCAAATATTCAGATGTTCGTACTGAAGACTGCATAGATTTCTAAAACGGTTGTAGTAACGAGTAACAGTGTTTAATTTACCCTTGCTGGTTGTCAGTACATTGTGGTTAGATCCTATATATTAATGGCCACTGCATTTACAGCCAGTATATTGGGCCATCAGTTGATGGTTCTACAATACCAAGGTGTAAAACTAGCTAGCTCTTTTAATTATGCAGGATGGTTAACTACCTCCAGCTGTTAATTTGTGTGGATCAGTTAGTTTAGTTTGAAACTTCCACACTGATCGGTACAGACTGAAAGATACAGTAATGAACTAAAACTAGCCCTCTTTTGTATAGGAAGAAATGATTAACTATACCTCCAGCTGTTAATTTGTGTGGATCAGTTAGTTGAGTTTGAAACTTCCACACTGATAGACTGAAAGATACAGTGATGAACTAAAACTAGCTCTCTTTTGTACTAGGATGATTAACTACCTGCAGCTGTTAATATGTGCGGATCAGTTAGTTAAGTTTGAAACTTCCACACTGATACTGACTGAAAGATACAGCAAGTTAAAGGACTAGAAAAGGGTTCCAAATTAAGTACTCCATTAATATATCCACCCATCAACAGAAACTGATCCATACATTATATGTACATGCATGACGACGGCTGCTACTACTGCAATCTCAATCAAATTAAAGGCTAATATATATAATTTACCTCCAAACAATGCAACAGCGCTATACGTACCACTACCCTATACACAGGTGCGCGCATGTTTGCATGCACAATCAACGAAATCTGCACAAGCTGATCGATCGATCGATCACACGAACAAATCAGATCAAACAAATCGAGGTGAAAGAAGTTATTAATAAACGCTAGCTAGCTGCGCTGCTCGGCTGCAGGAGCATACAGCTAGCTAGCAGCTGGGAGTGTAGTATAAGCTAGCTAAGCTAGCACTAACAGCACTGACACCTATGGTGGATCATCACATCGGCATCAGGCTGTTGTAATTGTAGTGTTCCTCGAGCCCTAGCTCCATCAGACCGCACTGCTCGCCGCCGCCGTCGACCCTCGATCCCGCCGCCGACGCCGACGCTGCCACGCCGCTGCCACCGTCAAGATGCTGGCTGAAGTCGTAGATGCTGCTGTACAGCGCCATGCTGGTGGTGGGGATGAACTCGTTGAGCGAGCCGCCGCCGTTGATGGGCATGTGGTGGTGGTGATCGGGAGGCGGAGGCTGGCTATAATGGTGGCTGCTGCTGCAGGCGGCGAGCGACGCCGGGAACAGGGGAGGCGAGTGGTGGCCGGCCGGGTCGTGGGACGACGACGAGTTGGAGTAGCATCCACCCTTGATGACCGCGGCGCTCCGTGCCATGGCGATCACCGCGTCCTGCTCGTTCTCCATGCTGTACTCCGTCTCCGTCTCCGCCTTCTTCTTGTAGAACACTCTGCACAACACCCAATCCTCCTGCATACACATATGCAAAATTAAACACACAAAATTAAGCTGGATTGACCAAAAGTTACTACTAACAAATTCTAACGGTAAATAATAGTCATTCTCTTCTAAAATGAACTAATCAAGTGTAAAATGTGATATATTTTATAGTATAAATTTGAGCATGCACGTACTATAGCACGTGCTAGATTTTATTTATTTGGGAACGGAAGGTGTCAGGAAATTAATCGAGAGATGGATTGGATTGTGACGACTAATAACCTTGGGAGGGGTGTGAGGGTTTTCCATGCGAAATTCGTGCATGACCCAGTTGGTCTTGACGCCGTTGGGGGCGCGGCCGCGGTAGAAGACGAGGGTCTTGCGCATGCCGACGATGGATGCGCGGCGGTGGGCGGCGGCGGCGTGCATCGTCGTCGTGAGCTTGGGGTTGTGGATGACGCGGTCCTTGCCGGTGGCCTTCCAGTAGCCGGACTTGGTGGCGCGGTTTGTGCGGAGCCCCGTCGCGTACTTGCGGTCGCGGAAGCTGAAGAAGTACCACTCGTTCGTGCTCAGCTTCGCCACATCTACACACACCATAATTAAATTTTCACATGTCCATTAGCACCAGCCATCAGAATTCACAACTCGATTAATCTAGACTAATCTGAGATCAACCGTAATATATTCGATCAGTAGTAGTAATACTAGCTAGTTGATTGTTCGATATGATTCTGATTAGATTTGTTCCAGTTTTGTAAAGAAATGAGGTTAATTATTCAGAAATTTAACGTCATGAAACAGATTTGACTGGGGAAATTAAACAAACCGGTTAATTTAATCTTTTTCAATATAATGTATTTTTTTATTATTTTCATATTTTCTTTGGGATGGGCCGGCGGTTGGGGAAATTAAGGAGTTTTTATGCACACACAGATATATATATGTCCTGAAGAAAATGTTGATACAAAATGAAATAAGTTCAATTTTAAGCATGTATAAAAATTGCGGAGTTTGATGGGAAATTTGATCGTAAGAGACAAAGAGCACAAGCTATAGTTAGAGCTAGATAGCCCACTTGTGCAGTCAAAAAGAAATAAATTATACTATATAGCATGTATGCTTGCACCAGAAGCAATATATAACACACTGTTGCACATACGCGCATAGGTATGTGATGGATCGATCGACCCGTGCCTTGTTGGTTAATTAACAAGGTGAATAACGACAATCTTAATTGGAGCCAATAAAACGTGGTTGCGTACGTAATTAATCATTCCATGGAAACGGAGGAACCATCTACGATTTAGAGTAATTAAGAATAATCAGCAGAGGAGAGGGGCGTGTGGCTAAGTAGCTAGAGAGAGGGTGGCTTGCGGGAGAGGAAAAAGTAGTAATTAATTAATTAATTTGATTGATTAAGTGATTACCTGGTAGCTCCCATGGCTCGTGGGTGTGGAGGTCCACCTCGACCATGGTGCCTCCGCCGCCGCCGGCGGCTCCTCCTCCAACTCCGGCGAAGCGATGCTGGTTCACCACCTTGTTGTGAAGGTAGTGGCAGACCAACTCCTCGTCGCTCGGGTAGAATCGGAACCCCGGCGGCAGCGTCAGCTCGATGTCCCTCAGCCCCATGTGGCTATAAGCGCTGCTAACTTCTTCGATGATCACCTGATGATCTCTCTCTCTCTCTCTTTCTCTCTCTCTCTCTCTCTCTGTGTCTATAGTAATCTAGCTATATCTATATGTGATTGATCTCTGTGTGTATTTTGGAAGTGCTAGCTATATGTACATAGCTAAGAATTAAGCTGCTGATGCATGCAGAGAAGAAGAAGAAGAAGAGAGAAACAATACCTAGGAAGAAACAATAGGTTTGCGATTGTGTGAGCTTGGGACGAAGGCAGGGGGGAAATATATATAGCTTGGTGAGGGAATAATTATATGCGCAGCTAGCTTAGCTAGCAGCTGAGAGGGAGAGAGAGAAGTGTAGGGAAGCAAGCAACAAGCAGCAGCAGGAGCAGGGTGTACTATACTATACTACCATGGCTAGCTATAGCTATATCTCCGATCGATCCATCGACACCCAATCTCTATCTGTGTGTAGTACTCCTACGTCGGTATACATGTAAGTATCATGTATATATGGTAGTGAGCGATGGAGAGCTAGCTCTATCCAACTGAGCTACTACCTGCAGTACGCTAACACAACAGTAATACTGTTGCGCCTGCCTGCTGCTAGCTTGCTGCTGCAATTAAGCAGATGGCGCTGTCGTACGTACGCAGCGCGCGGGAGGAGGCGGAGGACGCGGGAGAGGACGCGTGCGCGGCCGACGTCGCATTCCCTCTCTCTCTCGAGAGAGAAGAGGAGGGCAGGTGGGGTTGGGGAGGAAGGAATCGAGGAAGAAGAAGAAGAAGGAGGAGGAGGAGGAGGAGATCCAGTGTCCCAAGAAAGATATATTCATCGCCACGGCCGGCCCACTTGATGATGGATCGATCGATATGTACATCTAAGTGCAGCGACAACAGCAACATACATGCCACTATCAACAGAGACCGCATTTGGGGGGAAAACGAACGGATCGAGCTGCCCATTATCATTGTGGTTGTGTGTGTTTGTGTGTGTGTGTGCGCATATCAATTCAACCGCGTGCGCGATGTAGTATATGACACAGCTAAGCTTAGCTAGGCTTAATTATTGATCCGTCCTAGCTACGTACAGCATCTCCTCCTCGCGCGATCCCGGCCTCTAGTATGCATCTCTACATGTCTCTCTGTCTGTCTGTCTAGCTCTTGTGTTAAATTTGCTTACAAGTAAGTGCATCTATGTGTGTACTGTGTTTGTACAGTGCAGGTACATACATGCGTACACAGTGTACTGTGTAGGACGGTGATTAATTATGCAAATGCAAAAGCCAACAAAAATATCGAGACGGAGGATAAAACAAGGATCAGCGCCCCTGAATATATCAATCCGCCTACACTAGCTTGCGTATACTGTACATTCAGACAAGTTATCGTGCATGTTGATCAAAGAAATATGATGGATAATAAGTCTAAGATATTAATCAAAGAAATATGATGGATAATAAGTCTAAGATATTAACCTGTGTGTGCGTGTCGTCTTCCGTGTAATTGAAAAGAGAAATTAACGGCACGATTAACAAGGAGTCTACATCCACATTCAACTTGCTAACCGCCTATGTAGGTGTATGGCTAAATAAAATGGTTCAAACTAACATAAGAGACCACATCAGTTACAACTTGATAATTATTAATTTTAGAATTCGAAGTTGTTATAATAATAAAATCGAGAGACCAAGACGAATACAACCACATATTTATTAATGAAAACTATTTCGCTGGACTACTCCCTCGATCAAACTATTTTAGCGGAGCACTTAGCCCTAAAAAAACATTCGCATTCACAACCCAAACTATTGAAAATGATTCACTTTACGATCCCCAACGTATTTCTGTTTTCATTTCTTCCTATAAAAGTTGTGTATATCTTGCACAAAAAAATTGTTAGGATGATGGTAGATGTATTACAACTTACGTCTCAATATATTTTAAATATTTTTTCACTGTTTACATAGGTTTGAAGCACCTTATACTTATTTAAGCATCAAGATTCTAAAATCAAGTAAACACTCATGAATAAATTTGAAAATATTTTTAACTTTGATAATGGTGTCATCTATGGCTCTATAAAATTGTAACTTAAAACAACTTATATAAAGAGAAAAAAGTAGATATTATTAGGAAGTAAAGTGCACTATTTTAATAATTTAGGGGTAAAAGGAGTAAAAAAAATTAGTTTATGCGGGTTAAGCAATCCCTAAAATAGTTGGAGCGTGCAAAATTTAATTATTTATTCATTAGTTTTAAATTTCAAAGATATTAAATCATGCATTAAAATAGGAGTAAAAAATTTTGGACCACTACAAATCAAATACAACTTTGTATTTATTAATTCGAATTTCAAGATTATTTAGTGGATAAAAAAAGGTAAATTTTGCATGTTTATGCAAATAAATGTCCAGTGAATTCTCAACTAGAGATTAATTACTAGCTAACAGTGCATCTTAAGCAAGGTACGTATCTAGCTTAATTGATTACCGATTAATTAGCAGTGTTGAGAGAGGCTGTCAACTAGCTGCAGGTAATCACCGTGCGCTGTTTCACCGCTCGATCGATCATTTTGTTGTGAATTAATCATGAGAGGATCGGAAATTATTTCTTCTACTCCAAGACCAGAAAGCGACGAGAGAGATGATTATATTAAACAACGGTAGAGGTACAGGCATGTCGAAAGAAAAGGAACGGAGATATGTCGAAATAATTTCTGTTCAGCCTGCATCGATCTCTGTACTTCTCTGTAGTCTGTACCTGTACTGCCGATTAATTGAAGCAGATGATAATGATATCACGACGGCAAAACGTTCTCTAATGAAGTAGTAGCAGTGCATAATGTACAGGTGTATTATTGATGATCAATTCAAGTTCATCATCGATCGAGAAATGCGAGGTGCAATCATGTGTACATGTGTAATAATACTTTGTACGTATATTTGCCGTGTTTGTCGTGTGCTCTCTGGCGTATAAAAACTGATGAACTCTGCAGTAGTACTGTACGTGTATGTGTCATTAGGGCACATGCGTATATACGCAGCTAGAGCTATATATACGTTACAGATATTAATTATAGCTAGCTAGGTACCTATTCCGAAACAGTGGGACGCGACTTATGCGTCGGAATAAAAGGAGGATATGTATAGTACGTGTACAAGTACAGTACGTGTAAATTTTTTTTTGAGGCGAAAAAAAGTACAGTACGTGTTCTCGTGATCAGTATATATCAAAAGTACACGTACCGTATGCTAGCTGCGTCGTACTACATATGCATGGTTGTTGCGGCTTAATTATCCAAAATTAAGTTATAGCCCTCCCCTGATCATCAATTAATCTAGCTCTTCTCATTAATAATCTCTATATAGCTAGTACCTTGTGCAGAAAAATGTCCATCTCGATCTAGGCTATATATGCAGCAAGAATAATCAAAGCTGCATGTATGTTTAATTAATTACTATGTACTTGAGTACGAGTATGAGCATATGCAAGTATATATGTAATTGGGAATTAAAGTAGACGATGGTCGGCGATAGATTTGATCGATGCAGGACTACAGGTAGGTAGGCACAAGCAAATACATGGGCGTTGTAAAAAAAAACAGAGAGAGAGAGATATGGATATTATTTCTGTGTGATATAGCAGTATTCTTTGTGCGAGTTGCAGTTAACTAAAATGATTGGTTTAGAGATAAATACTCCAGGTCAGGTCAGGATTGATGAGAGCATGCATGCAATGCAATTTCATGGCAGTTGGAGGCAAGATAGATAACCAACTTGGGGAGATGATTGAGTGACGTCATGCATGCAACACCAAGGAACAGGGCATATGACGGAATTAAAAAGAGGCGATCATTGGCTTTAATAAACGTGGGAATTAATCATGGGGAATAATTAGCATATAACCCTAGCATTAACTGATTGAATTGATCACCCTGATGTGTATGTATGTATGTGTATGTATAGTATATATTAACTGAGGAGGAGATGGATGCTGCGCTTAAGCCGGCGACTCGATCTGGAAGGTGTCCAATCCCAATCACCCAATGACAGCGATACCTCTGCAGCTGGGACCTACAACAAGCTAACCTAGCCAGAGTATTTAGCTGCTGCAAGCTACTTTCCGGCGTTGGTATACTCCATCCGTCCCATTAAAAATATATAAAATTAAATATAACATATTCTAGTAAAATAAATCTGAATAGAACTATATTCAGATCTATAGTATTAAGATGTATCACATCTAATACTACAATGATTTATATCTAATACTACAATGATTTTTTATTAGCCAGGGAACACCGATTCAGACATCTCCAGCTTAGCTGCTAGTACTGGCTAGCTAACTGGACTTTTTCTGTTTTCTTCAGAGCCTGAAAATGTTGGCATCTTACTCCAAAAGGGGAGTGGAAAAGAGAAAAGAACAAGACCGGTAAAGTACTGCATAAAGTACTTGCTACCACATATTCTGACTTGTTATGAATGATGCAAACAGGAGATTAAAATTCCAATTTGTTGAGCTACGGCTGATAAGTCATAGCGAAACGTAAGAAGCAACCAAAAATAATTTATAAATAAATCGTTTATATCTATATTATTCATGGTTGAAACAATAAAGCTAAATTATAGGTTACTATGATAAAAAAAATTCTGAAATAAATTTTAAAATTTAAATTTTGATTGTGATTGATAAGCTAGCGAACAGCTCTTTACAGTGCATTGTGCACGACGGACATATATCTGAGAAATTTAAATTGATTAGCAGCAGCTAGATTGTCGCACAAGTGCAGCAGTCTGAAAATCCAGCAAGAAAGGTATGGTTCAGGCAGGAGAGAATCAGAGAATCGATCTGGTCCAGAAACAGTCTCAGTGGCCATGCTGCATGGATGTAAAGAACGAGTCATCGGGTGCCATCGAGTGCACGCGGAAAAGCAAACGCGGCATCTAGTGGAAGATGGAGAGCATTAGAGCACTGTGCAGTGCTTATGTGGAGTGCTAGCTTGTGTAATCCAAACTTTCCAAAGTGTCAATCAGGTCTACAGAAATGTTAATTATGCTTCGTTCGTTGTCAGCGCACAGTACATTACCATCCCCATTATCTGATAAAAACACACAGTAAATTATCCATTTCTTGATACTAAATTACTAATTGATCGATCCTTCTGCCGCTTGCTATCAAGGGATTCAGTGAAATGCTCCTGTCCAAATGTTGGTAGAGTTCTTGTTGCACAGGTAAGGGTTCCGGAAAAAAGGAACAGTCAAGATTGTGATTTACTTTCTCACCAGCAATTCATGAATTTCCACTTAAGTAGGCCCTATGTGATGCCAAAACAAGCATATATAAATGAAATGTTCATGCTACTTCTGGAGGCATCTTAAATTTGTGAGTTGATCCCCTGTCCTTCTCTGAACAGAAACAGAGAAAAGACAGACGACGTTGTGATTGTTTCTGCTCTTAATTGGAAGCCAATGGAGGAGATAGGGTTCCCTAATTAAGAATACTACTGCCACAACACAAGCATAACCACATTTGCTTAGTTATTAATTACCAATAAGCTTCTTAAATGGAACTGGCCCTTATCCCTTTCTCTAGAAAAGAATATAACGGACACAATCATCATGAGCTGATGGCATTCTGTACATATTTTACAATTATTCAGAGATTTTTTTTTTGTCCCTGCTGGAGTTTTTCTAGGCTTGTTTATAGGAAGAGTGACGGCTCCATACTCCATTTCTTCCACCAATTCCTTCCTACTAATCAGACTCAACACTAACAGTGCCCTTTTTCAAATCCTAAGAAAGCGACAGAAACCAAAAGAGCACCCCAAAATTCTCGCTTTTAAACTACTTTTCTCTCGAGTAGTAGTATATCTGAAAGTCTACATGAACATTCCATTGAAGCATTGACTCACGGAATTAAAACATGTAATTGCAACTAGTATTATATTGTCATGAGGACAGGGTTAGGGACTTACGGCTAAAGCAAAGTACGTACGCACGCAGCCGTAGCTGCATATGTAATCTGCCATCAATTTGCACATTAACAACAAAATAAAAACACTACTCTCCATATCTCTCAACTCTAGCTGCTTGGATGATGTTGAATATATATGTTTGTACATAGGGAGTAATGGAAGTAAGTAACTGTAGGAACCTAATTAATACTGTAACATTATACAGACAGTGACAGACTGACAGTGTCGGATTAATCAAGTTGGCTAGCTATTGCAGTGCAGCATCTACCTACCTGCTGCTTGGTTTTTGGCTGCGTACTGAAAATTTCTAAGAGAGAGCTCAATCAAACTTTCCTCCCAAAGAAAGAAAAGCTTGCATATCCTTCCGCTGTCCCTTTTCCTAGCTACCATCAGGATCCAAATTACACGAAATCATCAAATGTCCCGTCTATGGTATGCATGATGTGCAAAACGGTCATGCATATTTTTCTTTTCCATGTACAGTGCTTGCATTGGCCTCCTCTGATCTCCAAGAGGATTTATGCAACAGAAAATATATATGTGGTAATATTGAGTGGGCTGTGTTTCCATTACAGAAATGGCCTGTGCACCATGCATGGACAGCATTAGTTATGCTTGATTGTTGAGTCATTTTCAACGCAAACACGTACCCTAGCCCAGCTCTGAAAGCCAGCCAACTGTGCTGCATGAACCATGAATCCATATATGCATATGCCCACTGCATGTTGATCAGTGCTACTAGCAGGTTAATTTCATTTTTGTTCAGGAATTAATGAAAACAAGTGCAGTATAACAACTAGTCAATCTGATCTTTCAAAAGGTAGTAGTAGTAGTAGTAATTAAGTTAATCTGAGAGATTAAACTTGTGCCATCTGCCATAGATGCAGTAATAGCAAGTTATTAGTGCTAGACATGGAGACAGATATGGAAGGAGGACGACGACGACGGCCGGGGAGCAGAGGCGGTGGCAATGGAGAGGTCGGGGGGGAGGAGGCGTGCGAGATAGCAGCGGGCGAGGCCGTGTGGCAGGCAGCCGCAATGATTGATACGACTCGTCGTCAGCAAATATTCCCTCTCAGACAGCGACCTAGTAGTAATACTCTTTGCAGTGCCCCGTAGGCACGCATCCTAGTGTTAAGTGTTAACCCGTATATATGCATGTTTAATTAGTACTCTCTCCGTTCCTCGAAATAAATTTACTTTTCACTCCTCCTACCTTTATTAAGGTCCCAACCGTTTTCTCTATCCAGCACCAACAGTTACCAAAATTTTAATTTTAAAACTTGATTTTTAAATTTTTTTCATCAAAAGTTTATTTTTAGTTAACATTTAAATTGCTAAAAACATATATAAAAATTTTATCTATAAATTAATATTATTTTGCTAATACGTCGTATGGAGTATTATCTGTATTTGGTCAAACGATAAGGGCCTAATAAAAAACCTAAAAAAAACTAGAGTATTTCTCCTTTATCAAATCATAATATAATTATTTCTCTCTTTATCTACTTCCAATACATTTATCTACTACTCGATATAATGATCACCTAAAAATAAATTTGTTTTAAAATAAACGAGAGGTGAAAAATATAAACTTATTCCAGAATAGAGGGGTACTAACTAGTTATCATCATGACTGACTAAGTTTACGATATTATTTATTGGTAGTATTCTACACTACCGTCTTAAACGTTAATTTTTGAATTGCGGGTAGTAAAAAAAAACTTCTATGCGGTAACGTGGTGGTATAAATAATATAATATATTGAATAAGAAGGTGGTGGCATGCATGGGGGTGGGTAGCTTGACGGGGTGGGAAAACGGTTGTTTGCAAGTAAGCTCCGGTGGATCCGATGGTTGGATGGCACCGCACATATGGCATGCCTAGCTTCCCCGCCCTGGACACTGTCCACCTGTCCGCCTCCCATTGGTCGCCCTCTTCCTTGCTTAACTAATTTCCCTTCTATTCTCATCGATCGATCTCTTCCTCGTGAAAATCAAGGCTCGAGGCCACGCTTGATCGATCGCCTCGCGACAAACCTCGCCTCCCTATCACACCCGATCCATCATATAGATTTTTATTGGTATCAATCCTGTTTCAGCTAACTCGTCAGTCAGGCAGCCAAGCCGCGCGTCCAGCATGCACGACACTGCTTTGCCCACAAATATATTAATTTAATTAATTAATTAGTACTCTTAACATCTCAAAATATAAAAACCTAATATTATATGGAACATATTATAGAAAATCTACCGAGATTCATAGTATTAGAATATATTATATATCAAAATATAAAGACCTAATATTATATGGAACATATTATAGAAAGTCTATTGAGATTCATTTATATATAGTATTAGTTTTTTATGGTTGTATTTTAGGATAGATGTAGTATTAGTTAATTAAACCATCGATGCACCAGGAGCTCGTTGATTTGATCGATCTTGGTGACCCTTTTTGCCCTGCATTGAATGCTAATTTGCTTTCAAGAAACCCCCAAAACTGACACGCCCGATCGATCTCGCCGCCGAAAAGGGGGGAAAGGAGAATGACACCAACTGCAAGAGAAGAGATTAAATGTGAGAGGTTGACAGCATCTGATCCTCTCCATTAATTAGCCAGACCGCGAGCTGATCGATCGAGCGAGCGAGCTCAATCACACAGCGATCGCTCCAGCGACAAACGTGGGGGATTTGATGCTTCCATCTCCGTCGATCGGCCTAAGCTCAAGATCGATCCAAATTCAGCTCCTAATTAAGCTTAATTAGCTATAGATATCAAGGGAGAAAGAGACGTCCATGGCGATCATCCATCACCGACGCAATCTCGATTTCCTATCTATCTAGGTCCAGATCCATCTGCATGCCCATGCGGCACTAACAGTACAAAACAGTATCATCATTACTGTTAAATTAACCGTTGCGATAATCCAAACGACCACTCTTAGGAAAGAGTCAAGAGCTAGATAGCAGCTAGCCTGCAAGATCACACACTGGATCACTCCATTTACAGATACTGACAAACGGTTTCACGGGTCGATCCAAACTGAACATGCCATTCGATTCAGAGTTCAGAAAATGGCCAAGGCCTTGCTGTCGTTCTGATCACAAATTCTAATCTGTCCGTCGAACTGCCGGCGCGGCGTTGCAAACGGACATGCACATCACTGTGGACTGAATACTGATCCATCTCTGAATACTGCGGCGGCAGCTGAGCACTCGATTGCAGAAGGGAGTGAAGGGGCTGAGACCCAGGTAGATATCTACAGGAACAACGGTAGGTGAACTACCCTACAATAATGCCGACAGCAACTCGATCTCGATTCGATTGATCGATCACAGATGGTAGCACATCGATCAACAGCGAATCAACGAGAAAATGATGCTCTCTCTGTGGTCCAGGCACATCTACTTCAGCTCTCTATTGGCCGATAAGAATCAGAAACGCTATCTTTCAGTTTGGCCGGTTCAGTACCGCCCAGTAGAAGCAACTGCTGGTTCAGAGCTTGTGGTGAAAGTGAAATTGATGGCATTTGGGTGCCATTTTTTTTTTTTGCAAGTTCATTAATGAGCAAGAAGAAGCACATATCTACATATCCAATTAAGCTACAGAGTCAGCATCAAATTGCTGCATGTCTGTCATATGTGTACAGCCGACAGGTTCAGTAGAGAAGAGTTACGGATCACAGAAGAAAGGAACAAGGAACCAGATGACCAGGATCTACACACAGATACACGAATCCATCTCAGGAAGAATGGAAGTGGTAACAGTGGTGATGAGTGGAATGCAACAGGTGTCAGGCTATCAGAGTGCAGCAAAACGTAAGGGGTGGATGCAAGTGGCCCACTTCAATTTTCATATATGTGCTAAATGATTTGTAATCCAAAGTGTTGCAGGAGACGTACTGCTCGATGGATACTGTGAACAGAGAATATATTTGAAAGAACAGGATAAACCACTGTTTCTGAAAGTTCCTTTTCTTTTTCGGAACAAACTGTTTCTGAGAATTCTGAAACTTGCTACTGTATCTGAAGTGGATGCCACTTAAGCAACCCCACTATAAGATGCGTAAATGTCATATTGTCATGTTAATGTAGCAGATGTATATGTATATTTGCACGAAAATGACCAGGCATGGACAAAAGATCACATATGATCTGTGGAATAATGTGGAATGAAGATATTTACAGTTCAGAGGGTAGCCCCAGGATGGTTGTATTGTCATTGTTGGCAATGAAGATGACAAATCTTCTCTGTTACATGGTAATATTCCCTCCTTTTCCTGAAAATTATGTTTCTCCGTCTTGATCATCAAGGTGCAGACAAACCTGAACATAGCATGCAGCCAGGTGCTTATCTAGCATCTTCTATATTTGTTTCCGTTATGTCCCCATCTACAAGACCAAAAATGATGAACTGGCATCTTTAAATTCAGGAGTTGCAATATGGAGTAGTCAATTAGTCATCACTATGAATCTATGATCAGTATTTCTGAAATATTCAATGAAGTATAAAATAAAATTAGTACACGGTATAAGCACAAAGAAAATACTGGAAAAACTTGGGAGAATTTATATATGCACATAGAGGCAGCTTGGTAGCAATGTGAACTTGCTGAGAGCAAATGTGAGGAAAAGAAAGCCCAAGAGACATGTGGACTAGGCGTGGAAGAAAGCCCATACGGCCCATGATTGGAAGCAAGAAGCCATATGGTCCGCTTGCTGATGAGCTGATCGGCCCGTTGAATCATTGACACAGCAGGAGGCCCAACTTGGCCCATTATAACATTAGTATACAGTACAACGTGACGGGCCGTCACTTGTTTTCTCGGCCCAACTCTACATTACAAGGAATAAAGCGGTAGAAAATCAGAAAAAGAAAAGAGAAAGTCCCATATAAATTCTTCCTAGTTGATGGCTTCTCTTGCAAGAAGCCCGGAGTCTAGACGAAAACCAAATTCGAATTCGAAATCCTCCCCCATATGTATCGTGCTTGCCACGCCAAAAAAAAAAAAAAAAAAAAAAAAAAAAAACAGCAACAAGCGAGGGATCGCGCGTCCAAGCCAAGCGAAGCAGTTGCAGTGTCGCCCACTTCCTCCACCTCGCCGCCTCAGAAGCACTTGTCGCCGTCGTCATCCTCCGCCGCGGCCGGCCTCGCCGCCTGTGGGTCGGACGCCGCGGGGCCGCAGCCGCCGCCGCCTCCCGACTTGGACCGCCCCGACGAGGTGCCTCCCGACGCCCTCGCCTTCCTCCGCCGCTGCTTCGGCGCCGCACCCGCGGCTTCTCCCTCGCAGTTCTCCCCCACCTCCGTCTTCGGCGGCCGCTGCGACCCCTCGCTGCCTCCGTCGCGCCGCTCTTTACCCCGCCCCGCCCGCCGCGGTCGCTCCGCTTGGTCCGCTCTGCCGCCTCCTCCTCCTGGTTTCTCCCCCCTGTCCCCTCCCGCTCCCCCGGCCTGCGACGCCTCCGGCTCGCCGCCGCTTTCGGTGCCCCCCGCCGTTGGCTTGAACTCGTTCATCTGCAACCAGTGATCGGAGCCGTTAGACATGCGAAATGGCGCCGCGATCGGTGGTGGAGCAAGGCGATGATTACCCAGCTGGGCGCGGTGACGGAGGCGTTGTCCCAGCCGATGTGCGCGACGTGCTTCACGTCCGTCGGGTTGCCGATCTGCATCTCCGGCTCCTTCACACTCGGATCTGCAAGCAAGCAACCACACCAACGTGCGCGGGCATGCACGTTCGTCAGACAAGGTACACATCTCACAACGCCATCCCGTATCCATCCATTCGTAATGCATTTTGATTTTCGTTGTTGATGATGCATTATCAATGTGTGGCAATGAACAATGTTGAGGTGATTGGCTTGGGGAATCGGGGAATAGGGATCATGCGATGGTTAGACTTAGAAACTAGGGCAAACTAATGCTGTTCTAGGCGTACCGAAAATTTGTGAGATGTATCGGAGGCCCTTGAGAAGGCCCTTCATCTTAACTGGTTCCACAGGCGGCTGCCCGCCCGCGGTGCTCTGCGAGGAATCCACCACTTATATGTTTGTGTTTGTACTCCACCCCTTGTCCAGCTTGAATTGGCCTTCACAAGTAAGTCAGGACGTTAAGAGAAGCATTATCATTACAAATCAAAGTTAAGAACTAACAATTCTATTTGTGATACAACCTATATTGTCCATAAGCTTGATTTTATCAAACATGGAATATGGTCTGATGATTCAAATTGTACTAAACAACGTGAACAGAGACAAATAAATGAGAAAGATCAATTGTTCATCTGAATATGTTCCGTCAGAATAAGATGCTGCAGTTAGTTGATAATGCTATAGATCAGGTTTGTGCTATAGGTGTTGGGTGAATATCACATAACGCGTAGGATTGAACAAAACAATGATCATATGATGCTTTCTGGAAGATGAAGATTCAAACAATGCATTTAATTTGTTCTTAATTTTCCACATTCTGGAGTCAAATTTCTATGTGACACAAAAAATAATAGTGGCGCCTAATTGAATCAGGCTCACCTACCTTGCAAAGCAGAGTTCAATAAGTGATGAAGCATGATCTACCGAATTTCATCTTCTTTAATTATGACATCTTCATTGTGTCTGCGGCAATTCTGTTGACCTCCTATTGCTGCGTGATCTGTCACAATTTAGTGGAATTACAATCACTTCCAAAGCTCCAACAGGAACGAACATAGATTTTCTCTTCCAAGTTGGAGAAATGGAAGGGCAGAAAGTTTGTTGCCTCCATCTATTTATGGTTCCCTATTTTTGGTCTAGGCTCCTTTTGGTTGAAGTTCATTTTGACATACAGCAGTTTGTGAGGCCCTGATTTTGCTTAACTGGTCTGCAGCGCAAATGGCGGGGATGGACAACTCAGAACATGAAAAAGGGGTCATTTAGCTAAAAAGCCAATCTGCCTCTTATTTTGATAATTTCCCAACATATCGCGTATTCTTTCGCAGGGTAGTTAACAAAGCTTCGCATTGGAGCTTGAGTGTAGTTCAGTAATGCAAAATCATCTAATACTTGATTCAATCAGCATGTGGTGTCCGGTGGAAAACAACTGGATAAAGTATCAGTATAAATGTTTTGATATATAGTATGATCATCGTAGGTTTCTTAGCCTTTTCTCTTTGAGATCAAGACTTTCAAGCGGCCTGGTCATGTTTCTTAATGTAGCCAAATTCTTTGCCACTTCCGTCTCTCGTCCACTGGAAGCTACAACAAAGAACATGCAAAATAATCCTTGAAACAATATTTACACACATGATCGGAATTCAACAAGTTGATTTTCTTTGTCCTAACTCACTGTATTCTTAAAAAAATAGTGAACAAATTTATCGCGGTGTCAAGAACAGTAAGAAAGAAAAATCATGACGATTTTATTGCAGCATAATTCCACCGATATCAGACATTTCATGATGTACCTTTACAGGATTGGCGTTCCTTTCTTTTGTAGTATTACAAACAAAAATCAAAGAATTGTATAATACACACACGTATCAAAAATGGGCAAAATTGCGATGCAGCTGCTTCTCCAGTTCACAAAAAGCCAATCGAATATCGTCACTTAGGATGTATTAATAAGGATCTGTAAATGCTACTATGATGCTTTTACCTGCAGTTTAGGAAAGTAGAGAGTTATTTTAGTTTTGACCCCTGACTCCTGAGTGCGTCTAAGGCCGTATAATTATACAAATAGATTAACAGAAAACTTACTGTGGTTAGGTATCTCTCGTGAATCTTCAGTGCCCCTCTGCATGCCTTCTTTGCATCCAGACTTCCAGTGATATCGTTCAATATCTGTTTGCAGGGGACAAGCATATAAACATAAGACGAGCACAAAAATCGTGTATAGCTTTCAACAATCATCATCTCATGGCACACACATGGAGAGAGAGAGAGAGAGAGAGAGAGAGACCTTCACGACATCGTCTAGACCTTTTGCATCAGTCAGTATCTGCTTGTTTCTAGCCTCTATGACACTAGCCACAATGAACACAGATAGAGGTATCTGCTCTTCTTTTTTAGCCGCCTGCAAGTTTTTCTGTTCGAATTTTCCACATTGCTTTAAGGCATTTTCATCTTTTGCGTTTGCTTTAGATGTATTGTTGTCACTCTCCAACATCGAAAAGAGACTTGGATTGTACTCCATAGACCACATGAGCTACAACATTTGAAAATCAAGGAAACAGCCACTTTATAAACCTTCCACAGTACAAATCAATACCTGATTGTAACTAGGAAGCACGTTTTGATTATGCTTTATTTGGATAATCATGAGATAATAAATTGAAAAGTCAAGAAACTTTCTATGGTGCAGGGAATTAATCAACACACCTAAAAGGTTAAATTATGCGACCTTGTTGGGAAGCTTACCTCCCAAAGGTACATTGTGTCTACAAAAGAGAACTCCCTTCGGAAAAGAACCATCAGCATACGGAAGGCAAATAAGTATTCCCCTCCATCAAGATTTTCTGCAAAAATAATCTTCTAATCATGGAATAAATCACGCAACTTATAGTTCAATAATTAAGAAAGAAATTACATTGTTCCTTTGGCATTCTAATGAACAATATTTGGCTCCAAGCAACTCTACCTAAATGCTCATGTAGTTTGGGATCAACGGCTTTCATTATGGATGACAATGTGGTCAGTTGAGATCGAACTCCAATGGAGGTTGAACTACTCACGAAATTTCCTCGCTGCAGAGTTAGCATGTACAATATCAATCTTTCAGTATCTGTACAAAAATTAACGAAGACAGATAACACATGCAGCAAAACCACTATAATGAATCTTAGGATCTTTTCCATATACTAATGTTAATTAGTTCATATCAATATCAAACAGTGGCATTTTCTTGTCAATTATTGTTTGACACGCAAACTTGGGTGCAGAACAGTAAAACAAAGTAGGCACTTCTGAAAAAAAAATTGAGCACGAAACGTTAAGGACTACCATGCTAAGTTGCAAAAATATTTCCGGAAAACGGTTCTGCATATTACAGCAACCATATTGACCTTTTAAGTTCACTGTAACATTACTGCAGTTGTGCACAACTTTGAATTAACGTCATATATCGAAAGAATAAATTGTACCCTTAGGGTAAAGGATCTGGATATTTCTTAGTGAATAAAAGGCTACATGTGTAAAGGCGCTTACCACCCTGCGCATAAGTCGTTCAAAGCACCAAAACGCATCTGCTTCATGTTCCAAGAGGATCGACATTGGTGAGCAAAGATCACTCATTCCTGCTTACAAACAAGAGGATTCAAGGGGGGGGGGGGGGAACTTAGCAAAATTTACATAACATGACATTTAGCAAGCTAAAATGGTTAAGTATTCCTTTTCCTTTTACTATGACTGGATTTGCAAAAAGACCAGTTTTGCTTCTGTAACGCACCTTGACAATAACCAATGTCCTTGTCAACCCATGAATAAACTGCAAGAATGTCCCACAACCTGGCCAAATTCTCTTGGCTCTCATAATAAACTAGTTGACGGTCTGTACGATTAACATCAAGACCTATAGTTGAATAGTGGTATAATCAGACCAATGAAAGTTTCAAAAAAATATAACAATATGTGGCCAGTGAATTCTCTTTTTTTTATAAATAAAAACATAAAAGGGATTGAGGGATGCTAAAAAGAGAGGATTAGTACTCACCAATCTGGTGCAGAGTTAGCTTCCATTGAATAACTTCCTTTGGTAGGGGTGTGTCACTAGCTTGTTGTTCTGCATCGACTGAGTTAGGATCCTGTATAGGCTGGCCATCTTCTGTTATGACAGGCATAGTAATTACCCTTCCGCTACCTACTGTCATGTCCATTTCTCGGCACTTTGTTTTCAGTTTCTCATATTCTAACCTATAAAAATTTAGAATGAGATTAAAATGAATATACATGATCAAACAATCAAGGTGCAATTAAGAATGAACCTTCTCTGTTGTCTTAATTGGTTCTTTTGTTCAGTAGTGCTTTTAGGGTCATAACAACCCAGCAAAAACTCCCAAACTTCTCCTTTGATATTTGGATGTGTACCCTGTTTAGCCAACCAAAATAAACAAGGCCTTAGTGTGAGGTCATGATACATGAAAGCAGGAAGAAAATGAGCAATTCCTGATGTCCCATCCAATGTTTGGATCATCTGTCAACCATTGTCTAATTGACATATGGACCTAGGCTTGTCTTGTTAGTGAGAAGGGATTTTTGCAAATATCTATATATTACTAAATTATTAAAACAGGCAAAAATTAGCCTCCACATTCACTCTTCATCAGGCTACAATTTACCATGTTAATTGGAGAGAAATAAATAGTTCATAGTTCACATTGTTGATTGTGTAATAGATCCATATTAGTGTAGATTAAAATGAAGGGTCAACGTCAATACAATGTAGGATAACTGAAAATCTCGAAATAATAAATAAAAAAACTACTCCTAGTTATTTGATTTCTAAGCAAGAGTTGTATACAACAGTATAATTCTACTTTCAGAAAAAACTATAATTTTAGCCTGGCGCTGTTGTGCAATCACGACACAAATTCGGCTAGTTCGGAGCATGCAAGGGATTAATCGGAAAGTATAGCTCACCCCACGCTGCACTCTTTTGATCATTCCAGCTATGTCTAAGACACCTTCTTCATTGTGAAGCAGCTTCCATCTCCTTGGACTTAGAGTGAGGCCAGGCTGCCAAAAGGAACAACGCACAACGTGTCAATGCACTTCATAATCAAATACATGGCTGGCACTAATATCGCTAGTCAGAATCCTCGATGTTTCCGCTCGGCAATTCGATCTGAGACAACAAAATTCTACCTTCAAACTAAATGCCCTCATCATCTTGCAAGATCAATCGATTGGCCATCTGAGCCTAATTCAGCTCATCCAGGTAACAGTAACAGTGAAAGTTCATAATTAGATTTTAGATCCAATCCAGCGCAAGATGGGCACTGTCAAAATGGGGACGGTGGGGGGGGGGGGGGGGGGCGGCGGGGCATAGTGGACGCGGGATTAGATTAAAACGGAGAAATGGACAGAATCAATCAATTACCCGGGGCTTGAAGCGCGTCTTGGCGGCGTCGTCGCGGCACTCGGGACGGATGGGGTAGACAGTGTCCGGATCGATGAGCATGTCCGGATCGTTGTAGCAGCACGCCATGAACATCATCCTGTTCATTTTGACCGCCCAAATCGAGCCGCCGCCCAAGAGGCAGGGTTCGAGAAGACGCCGCTGCTGCTGATCAGCTGGAACCACACGGGGGCAGTGCGCAGTGACGAATCAAGATTTGTTCTTCACTCCCTCCTTCCTCTCCTTTTCTTCCTTCCTTTCCTGATTTGATGTGTCTTCTCTGTGATTGAGATCCTTGGCCGTAGAGACAGAGGAGAGAGAGAGAGAGAGAGAGAGAGGGAGGGAGGGAGAACGGAAGGTGGTGTAACGGCTAAATTTGGGGGGTCGGGAGGAAGAGAGGGGAAGAGAGTCGAGGAGAGAGACGGGGAGACAAAGAAGCGCAGCTGCTTGCTGCTGCTTGGTTTGTATCAGGGCATGTCGTGTGCTTCGTCGCTGAGAGCCTGAGATGGACGGTGCCTGCTTGAGCTGGTCGTATATTTCTCGTTCAAACTGATGAGTTTTCTTGATTGTTCCGTTTTTATATAGCGTTCTAGGACGGGATGGCCTGGAGATATGGGCGACTTGTTTGTTTTTTTTTTGACGGAGCGACTTGTTTGTTAGTTGCCGTTTCTGTTGGCTGATTGGGGAATGAACTGTTAAGGATACACTATTCAAAGATTTTGTTAGCTTATTCAATTAGCAAACCGTTGGTTCGAAGAGAAAATCATTAGTAAGATTATCTGGAATTCTTCCGTTAATAATCGTAAACACGAGTGCACAACAACTTCCGGATCTGGGTTTCGGTCGGAATATCTGCTCTCTCTCTCGTGACTTGGATAGACGTGCGCGCTTGCTTGACTTCCGAACAATATTCGGTTGAAGTTTTCCACACCAATCTCCAAATGGATTGTCCACCATGCAACTAAGGTCAATCAAGCATAAAGAAGAAATGTACTAGTAACTGGGGGTCAGTACGAAATTGTCAATGCAAGCTTCAGGGCCGCTAATCATGCCCAATGTTTATAGTATGTATTATATAGTGTAGTATCATATGATAAACCACAGAAAAATGTCGCTGCTAACTCTATCGCAAGTGTTTACCTGATGACTGGCGTCCAACATAAACCACCGGCTCCTGTGTTGGATGCATGTGCAAGCCAAGTTCTGGCTAGACTGGAAATGCTAAGGCTCCAACCTCCCAAAAGACCAAAGAAACGAACTGCATTTCAGCGAGTACCAAACAAATCATGCACATACATGTGCAAGCCAAGTTCTTGGCTTAAACTTTCGAAGCTAATAGCTCGCATGATATAATGTCGCTTATCGATGTGGAGCAACCAGATGCCGACACTGGCACGATGTTGAAAATAGGAACCCCAACAGGTGTGCAGGAACCAACACCACCTTCTTCAAGCTCCGCGAATGCCTCAGAAAATACACGGGACATCACATCCGTAGTCACTGAGTGCTCTACTGAATAGTAGAATCTTAACATCTGCAGATTTCAGCCCAGAGATGATGGTTAGAGTGCGGGAAAAGGCAGATGCAAAATAATTACAGGACAAATACGTACCGTTAGGTTGTCCCATGAAAAACCATTATCTATCAGAATCTTAGCAAGCTGGAATGCACAAAATCTAGCCAAAACTTTCAAATGCTCTTCCGAGTGGTATAGTTGTTCGGTAGTAGAACAGATTTTCAATGCAATATCATTTGTGACTGAAACAACAGCAGAGCAAATTTTCCCACCGATTGTGTGCACCTGGCAGCATGAATCATCCAGGTCAGAGTATTGTGCGCTCCAGGCACTAAGAGCTTTGCTTGATGCTGGCCATGACCCTCCAGCCTCCTGTTCTCTGGTTGGGACTCCATCATCATTAGTGGGACTGGGGACATATAATATTGGTTTTATCTCCACGTACGCTCTGAAAAAAATGAGGAAAAGTCTATCTTAACTTAAGAACAGCACTTGACATTGTGAGCTTCAAGTATGACAGTCCAGACAGCATTAAAGCATTTCTCTGAGAAACAGAAGGACGGATATCCTTACCCTTTTGGAAGATCTGACGCAAATACATAGAGAATGGTGGGATATGATCCGGTATTTGAGCAATCCAAACTGGTGATGTACGAACTACGAAGTTTATGTTCAACTTGTTCTTTTTCACTGGACGTCAAGTGTGCAGAACAGTACACCAGAAAGTGTATTGCCAAAGAAAAGATGGAGCAACCAAAGGCATTAGCAACAGCTTCACTGTTTCGTAATGCTAATTCTAGTTCAGCCGTTGGGCCCCCAGGACAGAGCTTCATCGTAGGGGGATCAAGCCCCAGCTGACCAGCCATATAGAGAATTTCTCCATGAAGTGTTGCCTAAGCAAAATTCAAAAAACTTTATCACTGAAAATGTACAGCTGAGGAGAAAAAAAAAAAGAACTGGTAGATTTGGCTAGCAACTAATCTACAGGAACCTTGCTTATGAATTCTATGTAGAATATTGTATAGAAGCATACAACTTTCAACATAACCATGACATATAAACATATAGTGCTTCTTTTACCTGGCTATAAGGTCCAATGCAACTAGGAGCCCAGCATGAAATGCTTTGTACATGTAGAACTCTCTTGACTTGCTCATTTGTAACTAGAACTTCCACATATGCATTACCTAAACCAACCTGAACTAGTGGCAATTCAACTGTACTACGTGAAGGAACACCCAGAGGGCATTTTTGTTCTGTAATAAAGCTCACATAAACTTCATTGGCCAATCCAAATTCCTTCATGCTTGAAATGAAGAGGTGAACATACAGAACATTCATCCAACCTAACCCTTCTTCCTTGAGCTGATTCTCGATTCTGCTCAAAACTGCTACTAGATCTGTCTTCAGGCCTATAGACATAAGGAGATATTAAATGGATGTCTCCCACAAATCAAGATGCAAAAGAAAGAAGATATTCCTGTCAGGCGGGACTATGGACAATTTAATGTTAGGCACAAGAGTATGCACCTTCTGAAGTACCACAGGGATCCTGAATCCAACAACCAATGGAAAACAACTTTTTCCCAGTCTTTGAGATGCATAGGTCTATATTTGTGCAAGCATCAACCGTTGTAACTGGACTCAAGGTCTCTTGTTTCTTTTCCACATCACTGTGTGCAATAGCTCCGTCTACTTCATACAAATAACTAGAACTCTCTTGGGCAATAGCACTATCGCCAATGGTGCCAGAAGAATTTGACTTGTGTTCAAGATGAAATTTTAACGGGTGAAGAATTCCTACTGGGGCGATGGAATCAGGCGAGTGGAGTATAACTTCAAAATCATCA
The DNA here is from genome assembly GCA_000573905.2 of Oryza punctata. Classification (NCBI taxonomy): domain Eukaryota; kingdom Viridiplantae; phylum Streptophyta; class Magnoliopsida; order Poales; family Poaceae; genus Oryza; species Oryza punctata. Next base: position 41,048,404 of record CM002489.2, read on the forward strand.
AGAACAATCCTTGCATTCTGCAGTACAAGAAACTCATCAGTTGCATCTTGGTAACAAAATGCTTCTGCTGCACATAGTACATAATAATAGAATAAATTATGAAATGCTTCAGAAATCTGATAAGCATGCTCAGAATATAGTCAATAGCCAAGTTACAGCGTTTCATTGAATGTGATTCATGATTAAGGGTCCACATGTTCAAACAAGTGGCATCAGATTATTCAAAGTCAGCTTTTATCTCCTTAAACTTACACGGAATAGAGGGCAGTCAAGAGTTAGTGTTTCATATTCTCCACCTTCACCACAGACATTGATTCCATAACTCCTAGTGGGATATAGAAAAACAAAAGGAGAAATTACAAGCTGCACAGATGCAAGTGACTAGTATTGACCATTAGTAAGAAAATCATGAGAACAAACATAAAGAGGGGGATATATTGTGATATGTTTCTTGGAAGCCACTCCCTCATTGATCACTACGAGAAGCTAAGGCCTGGGTCATTAACCCACAAGTTATAACAGGAGACGAGGGCTTCTAATACATGAAACCTCCAAGAGGAAAATGGCTAAATGGCATCTATAGTAGGCAGTGGGGAACATACTCATTCAGTTGGAGCAGATGACACTTAAGTTCAGCCAGTTCTTTCCCTAAGTGAGCAGAAGGTTTGAGCCCCATTGCAGCAACCTATAAAGCCCAAAAATCAGATATTCCATGTGATAATCAGTTAAATACATACTTGCAAGGAAGTTAAAAAACTTATGTGCCAAGAGAAAAAATGCATGAGTGTGTTGTATATACCTTGACTATTATAGCTACTATGCCCCTTCTTATCTGCAAACATTAACAACCAAAACAGAACTTGTAATTTGAGTAAGCAGTTTCTGATATGCCAGACAATCTGCAGAAGAGGAAAAAGGAAATTGAAGTTACCATTTCATCAAGAAGCAAAGTCTGATCCTGCTTCCACAAATACGCCAGCGAGACCAGGCCCAACCTTGAGCAGACACTCTCCACACGAAGCCTCTGATAATCAGACGCAATGGCACCTGAAGACACTGCGGTGATGGATGGGATTTGCCTTTTAACCTCGCTCAAGAGCGCAAACATATCCTCCACTTCATCGCCTGTGGTAACATTATATTTAAGACCCTGCTCCCTACAAGCAAGTCAAATCAATGAAATTGCATCAAATTTCATCCAGATAAGAACAGTAGCAGCTTATAGCAACCATAAAGCACCAATCCCTGCATAGATGCCTTGCCTTGAGGATCCACGGATGCGCCTCCGGAACAAAGGCAAGCCCATGCATTTCGCATAACTCACGACGATCTGGTGTCCGACCTGAATCCTCCCGCCACATCAACAATAGGCATAGCAATCAGCGAATTGACAGAATAGCAGCAACGATGGCCAGATTACACAGCACAGCGCTAGAAGCAGCTGCTAATCAGCTAACGATGAGTGAAGAGAGGAGTGCATACAGTTTGATACATGTAGCTGTCGAGCTCGTCGACGGCGTCATCGACGGGGATGAGGTTAGCCAGCGCAACAATCTGCAGGCATTAGCATGTCAATGAAAAAGGGATGAAGCCGGGGGGGATATTGGGTTGCGCTGCGGTTCGTTGCCTTGCCTTGTGGCCATAGTCCAGGCACCGCATCATGGCGAAGCAGCTGTCCTTGCCGCCGCTCACGAGCGCCACCACCTCCATCTCCGCCGCCGCCGCCGCCTCGCACCTCCTAGGGTTGGAGTTCGTTTTGTTTACTTTCTTCTTCCGGTCAAAACGCTACTGGAGTCCCCGACCTCTTCTCCTACTGGATTTGGGGCGGAGTGGGATGGAGCAGAGCGAGGTTTTTGTAGGCGGCGGCGCGGCGGACGGTGCGGCGAGTCCACGGCGGCGGCGCGGTGTGTGGACTGTGGAGGAGGCGTGAAGCGTGAGGTGGTGCGAGCTCGAGGCTACAGAGGCCCAGAGACCGAGCCCAATGTTTGGGAAAATTTTGTGGCCCATCAGAAGATTGTTCATTTTCCGGCCCACGTGAGTGCGTTATTGGAGCCCAGGCCGAAAAACTTTCCTGCTTGAAGCTTCACTAAGGTCAGTTATTACTCCGGAAAAAAGTGCAACACAGACAGAAAGATGTGTCAACATAACAAACTTCATCATAACACGTACACAAACAGGAAAGGTGCCAACTTTCTTTGCCATAACCACCGACAAAGCCACGTTGCCGCAACAATGAGACTGGAGCTTTACACAGGGGAGATCCTTTTTATCAACTTCTGTTGAATAAGCAAATCCAGAGTTGAACAAGAAGGGGGGATACACGAGTACTTGTCTCTCAGGAAAAGTTGCCAAGTCCAAGGGGGGTAAGGTAAAGAAACATAAATATGTTGAATCTTGACCACCTCTAAATTAATCATCACAAAGCTAGGACTTGGCCCTAACGCAACAGCGACACACACACAACAAAAACAAATTATTGCTATCTATGAAGCAATGATACAACAGGGCCGGAGCACCATGAAATTATGGGATGCTCCTGGGGGACTGTTGACAAATAGGTGATAATCCTGTCATTTACAGAGTCGCAAACAGCGTTCTTCCTTTTCTTTCCGTTCTGGAGATTCCTCTTCTCTTTGCCATTATTTCCTCTTACCGCCACCAAGGGACAGCAGCTCCAGGCTGCGGTGGAGAGGCTCGTCGCGGGACCCTCTTGCAACGGCTGCTCGTGAAAGAGAAGTGGCCCTTGATTCTCCAACCGATGGATTAACCCTCTGCGTGCTGGAAGGACGGCTTCCACTGCTTGAGAACAACCTGCTTGTCCGGCTGTATTGCTGCTCCATTGGTTCCACCGATGAACCTGGCCTGCTGCTTGACGCAACAGCTCTCCTTGATGCACTGCCTGTACGGGAGGATGTACGGGGCCTTTCCACGGTCCGTTCACCAGACCGGTCGGTGCTATGCATCTGAGGAGGTGAACCATTTCATGATTGTCAAATTACACGTAGGAATAATAATACACAAGGGGAAGACTCTATACAGCATAGGAACTGGACTCCTATCTCAAGTTCATGCAGGGACGGATTCAACTTACGATTTCCTTTAGTGACATTGAAGGTCGTTGTGCATAATTGTCACTCTGATTCAAAGAACCATTAGGATTCCTTCTGCCAGATGCTTCACCTGCTTAAAGTAAGATGATGTTCTTACGGGCTGTATTGTTTGTATCATAGTTTTGTTAGGCATCTTTCACGGGTGGAAGAACAGACCTGGGGCCTTTTCCATCTTCTCCATAGAAGGTCCCGCAGCTCCACTGGTTCTTTCACTTGGCTGAATCAACAAGAATGAACAAAGAACAAAGTCAAATCAAGTGTACAAAACAGGAGAGAATTGTCCAATAATTATAACAACAGAATACATACCCTCATCAGTGGTTTGGAGCCTATCTGGGGATATTTCAAAATGGTCCAGTCAAATACATAATCAAATTGATATCCTGTATCAATGATGCCATTAGAAATGTGCAGAACTTGTCCTCAGTTAAAAAAAAAAAAACAACACTGAGGGAAGATGACAAGATTATAATTTACGATCATGAGGTAATGATTTATGTTAAAGAGAGCATACCCTCCCGGATAAACAGATCACGGAATAGCCTCTTTAAGTAAGAATAATCTGGCTTGTCTTCAAACCGCAACGAACGGCAGTAGTGGAAGTAAGAAATGAATTCTGATGGATAAGATTTGCAAAGAACCTAGCTCATAAAACAATATAAAAGTGTCAGTTTGATGCAGTTTGTTCTTTGAAAAAAAACAAGAGCAGATACAAAGTATCTATCATGAATTACCTCCACAGGAGTAAGCATCTTTTTCTCACTTATTTTGTCGTACTTCTGCTTCTTAGTGCCTGCTTTCAGCCCCTGCCATGGTAGGCTGTTGGAAGTTGAAAGATAGCAAATATTCAGCACTATTTACAGAAAATAATGTCAAAAACATTACGAGAAAACCAGATGTCTGAAATGTTGAATATCACAAACCAACCTGCCTCTAAGGAAGTACATAAGGACATAACCAAGAGATTCTAGATCATCTCTTCTGCTTTGCTCTGTATGAACATAAAACTTAAATTAGGCAAAAGCTCTTATCAAATGTACTCCATCAGCTAGAAGGCACAGTAAACTCACCAACACCAAGGTGGGTATTGACACTTGCATATCGTGCTGTTCCAGTGAGGTTCTTGTTCTCTCTGCATAATGAACATGACATTAACATAAAAAAGGTGAAAAGAGAAGTGCATTGAGATATTTGCCAGTGTCCCTATAACGTTATACAATCTTGGGCTGGATAACAAAATAAAACAACAGCATATGCAGTAGGCATGGGTGTAATTTAAAGTTGTACACCAACCTGTATGGGATGTGCTTGTGAGTCTGAAGGTCCCTATATTTCTTCGCAAGCCCATAATCTATTATATATACCTGACAAGATCAAAAATATTCAAAATTAACTGGATTCAAAAATTTGCTAACCAAATCTTGTTTCTTTCTAAACCACAAGTTATCTACAATTATTATTGACAGAACAAAGTCGTATTTTAACTAAATTCACCAGATATCAGAGCATTAATTTAAAAACCAAGCCATATAACTCTACCGGAACATCTTTTTGGACCTTCATAGCAATGAAGAGCACCAAGTTATGAAAAAATTAAGGCGTTAGGGCACCACTGTATCAAATGGAATAGCATGAAACTATTGATGTGGTTAAACATGCAGAATACACAAAATGGTAATAGCCAGATAGGAATGCAAACCTGATTGGCTTTCCTACCAAGCCCCATAAGGAAATTATCAGGCTTGATATCACGGTGAAGAAATCCCTTCTGATGCATGTACTCAACTCGATTGATCTGGATAACGAACGAATGGTGTTACGTCAGGAATCTATATAGGGCAAGATACAGATACCAGTTTGGCTCTACAATGATTAACAGATTAGAAGATATGAATTGAGGAAATTTTAAAATAAAGCATCAGTGTCCTCACCATCTGATCAGCAAGCATGAGGACAGTCTTTAACGAGAATTTTCTACTGCAATAGTTGAATAGGTCCTCAAGGCTTGGCCCGAGAAGATCGATCACCATCACATTGTACTCTCCCTCCACGCCAAACCACTTCAAGTGCGGAATACCAGCTTTAGCCAAGAAAAAAGGAAGGTCAACTCAATCATAACAGTCATAGAAGGCAATAACAAAGTAACATTACAACAAAATGGATAAGCTAACAGGCTCTAGCCACAAACTTACTTCCACCCTGCAGAAGCATGTACAGCTTCGACTCGTAATGAAGCTGTGGGTGCTTCGTCTTCACATTTTCCTGTGAGACCAAAGCAAACAGGTCAGCAACACCAATGTCTGAAAGGTTTCACTATAACCAAATTCCCAATAGTACCAAAATAGTACCAAAGGACCAACATTCGACACAAACATTTTACTGCACTGTTCATCCCATCCCATGATCTTACGGTGAATAAGAAATTTTATCAAATTATTCTTCCCCCAAGAAAAGAACTCTTTTTAGGTGCATCGAAAATGGAGGACAGAATCCAATACCAATTTGACGGCGACTTCCTCTCCGGTTTGCACATTAACAGCTGCAAACAAAAAGAAAACATCAACAAAGTTAGCATCTTCCATTTCCAAACGTAATAATAATATGTTCTTCAGAAGAGATAAACATGGGGAAGAGATGACTACTGACCAAGGAAGAGCTCCCCGAAGGATCCACTTCCGATCTTCTTGCCGAGCTTGAACTTGCCCCCGACTACATGATCCATCTCCTTGCTGCTCCGATGGTCTCAACCAAAACGAATCAACTGCGGCCCCCTTCCCCTCGAATCCCCCGAGATCCAAACCCGCCGAGGCGAGCGGCGCGGCGCCGAGGCGAATCGAATCGGGATTCGGGCACGAGAGCCTCTAGGACGCCAGATCCAGGCAAACCACCAAGAAATCCGGTCGAGCAACTCTTCCCTCCCCAATCGAACGAATAAAAAGCAAACAAAGGGAAAGGGAAAAATAAAACGAATATAAACAAATCAAAGAAGAATCGGCGGATTAACAGGAGGTGTGCGGATCCGGAGAAACGGATACAAAAAGAGGATTTCTCCAAATAAAATTTTCTGCGCCCTCTCGGCGAATTCGCCGCGAGAGAGAGAGGGAGAGGGGAAGCGGCGGAACAAAGGGGAGGAGAGAGAAGGTGGAGGAGGACAAGACGAAGACGGAGACCAGCAAGAGAAAAAGAGTGAAGGAGAGGGGACGATTAGTAAATAGACACCACCCGATTAAAGAAACTGATTAACTGGGAGCAGGTTGTTTTTTTTACAAGTAATTGACAGGTGCGGCCATCTTGGTTTGTTGCTCTTTTCTTTTCTTTTTCTTCTCTTCTCCTCTCCTCTCTTTTTCTGCCACTTTATTGTTTCTTGTTTGTTATGGTGATAGGTGTAGTACGCATATAGCAGCAGTTTGTTTGGTCCCCTTTTCCCTACAATGGCTCAAAACAAAACACCAACAAATTGTTAGCTTTAATAGAAGGGGGTCAAAAATAGTTGATCCAAACAGGTATCTTTAGTTGTAGTAGTGGTTGAACGTACCATTTTGTTGTGCTCTTAAAACAGGGAAGTGATCTACACGTTCGGAGCTTTTCATGGTAACAACAACTAATGTTTGTGTTACTTTTCATTTTTATTATGATATATGGGGAGAAAAAGTTTAGAAACGAGTTAACAGCGTGCCATCTTGTGATAATTACCTTCCTTTCAAAATTATCTTATGATGATTTCGTTAGGGGGCGGATATACCCATTAGACGGCGTGGGGCGACCGCCCCAGCTACAGTTCGCATCGTCTCACACCCCAGATCTCTCTCCTACTTACTGATTCAGACCTAAACCGTATATTATCTAGTACACACCATCGGCCCAACCCATTAATGAGTATATCCGCCCCATATATATTTTAGTATTGCGTCCGTCACTGGATTTTCGTATGATACTAAATGATACTGTTTTATATAAGTTTATGTCAGAATTACGAGCTACCAAGGATTTTCTATATGATGTACTAAATATGTTGATGTGTATCTATTATAATAGTAAGGCTGGAATTGAGGGTGTAGCAGCGGGAGCACAAACTTGACTCAAAAGGGAAATTGTTCTATGTCTGTGACATAGTAATGGTGCTTTGAATTACTAGCTTCTAATTGTAGCATTAAAATTATGTGAATCTTATTTTATGTAACTTATAGAATATTATACTTGAACTCTATCTATTTACACTTTTGATAAAAAGGAGTGTCTTTGTGTCTCTAACTGAAACAAAATCGCACGTAATACCCTACTCCTTCCAATGCCTTGTATAACAAGAGTTGAAACTCATGTGTGTAAATGTGTTCTCGTATGAGTATTTAGGTGGCCTCTAGAGGTAGGATAGGATACTCTTAGGATAAGGTTTGTTTGTGCGTATAGATCTCAAAATGGGATACAACAAAGTACGATGATATCGTTACACGTTATAGAATATTTACTCTTTAATTGTTTTGGTTGACTTGGTTTAAATTGTTCCGCTAAACGGCATCATTCCTTTTGGTTGGCTGGAATGTTATGCTCATGGACATTGTTTGTTTTTTTTGCATCTGCTTTCGGTGGTTCCAGAGTAGGATCAATGTCCAAAACCCTAGCACCGAGATAGATGGTGGCCATGTCATAGACGGATGAGGACATGTCCTTCTAGTGTTGACCTCATACGAATGTAGGTGGATAACAAACAATGGTCCCGCCATTTTGGTGAAGATGATGCAACCACGAGATCATGGTAAGGACTCTTTGTAATTGATGAAACTGACGATGAGAATACTCATATAGATGTATCAGGACGAGCATGGAATTAAGGAGAAAACATTATCTAGGGGCAACAACTCCCAATAAGGTATAACAAGTCATGGCATGATAAATTTTGATGGAACTCGCCATAATTGAAGAGTGAAACTCGTGGTGGAAACGATGAACCATGTTTGATTTAGATTATTGAGTGAATTATTATCCCGGATTGTCTACTCGACTATAGAGATAAACTAAATATTTTTTTAAAATAAATTTGATAAGTAATTTAGAATAATTGGTTTAAATAAGACGGTACAAGAAAGTTTCTTAAGAAACATATTTTCCAAAGCGTGAAATAAATAATCTGATTTATAATATGAAATGAACAGGTACGATGATCGTGCACAATTGGGTCTTGATCTTTGGGCATTTGCAAAATCATTCCATTCATACTAGCCGATCTCACCACATCGTTCAAAACAGACAATGTGTCATCCTCCCATCACATAATCTTTTTACAGCCAATCTAAAGAAAATATAAAACCTTTCATTCAGCTCTGGTCTTGGCCATTCATTTGATATAGTACTTTTAGTGTACTATTTATTCTGTTTTGAAATATAAGTATTTCGAGAATTTAAATTTTGTACCAAAATATTCAGCAATCATAGGACATTGAAATATAAGTATTTCAAACTAATCAGAAACTTGAGAAGAGAATACAAAATTCAAAATTTAACTAATAAGATAATTAAAAATTATTTCTTAAAACAACCTAAAATTATGTATAATTTAGAAGGAAGTAGTACCACAAAGGCTGTTCCCAAATTCGCATCGTGCTGAAAAATCCCACATCTTTTCCACTTCCCATAAACACAAAGTTGAGATAACTAGGGGCATTCTGCGTGCGGATAATGCTACCGTCCATTGAGTCCCCGACCCTGACTAGACAGGAAAACCAGCCGAAATGACGTGGCCAATAATTAAAGATGTCCATTTTTATAAAAGCGACTTGAAAAAGGAAAAAAAAATAGAGAGAGAGAGGGGAAGGCCACTGTTGCAAGTAGCAGCAGTATCATCTTTTTTTTTTCCAGCCTTTTTACCGGATAAAACGCTGTCTCGTGGTGGGCCCGCTACGGTAGGTAGCGGCCGACACGTCTTGGCCCCCCTTCCCCCCAGCGACTCCGCACGGGAATAACTACGCGGACAGCGGCCCATCTCCGCCGTTGATCCTCCGTATCCGACGGTTCAGATAGAGACAGGTTACGGACGTGGGTGGAGGAGCAAAGCTGGCGCCTGGGTGGAGTACGGCTGATCTGGGCCGTCCATCCGCCTATTGGCTTCTTTGGAATGGACGGTCCTGCGCGAGAGTTGACCGCTGACGAGACGGGACGTCGCGTGGCACAGGTGATAAAGCCAGCGAGTACGGCAGTTTCACGGTCGCTTCCATGCAAACTCTTTCTTCTCGTCGCTTTTTTTTTTTTACCGAAACAAAACAAGTCACGCCATCGATTCCAAACATATTTTCCTCGTGACACTTTGACAAAATTATATAATCAGAGACTTTGACATCGAGTAATTAACAAGCCTCAGTTTTCGATGCACAAATGAATCTATTCATCTTTTGAAAAAAAAATCAGTAAACGTGGGTTGCCTGGTCCGACGACCCGGGAATTGAAGTTTGAACCTGGAACAGGTCTGTGTACCACGGAGCTAAAACTCCAGAAATATTAAGTCCCACGTTGGAATTAGGTAACTTCTGAACCTTACTAAATCGATTCAATCCTCGCAAAATCCCGTACGGCTTATGTACTCGACTCAAGCAGGCATCACGTATTAATAGTTAGAGTTAACCAGCGAGGAGAGAATGCATCTATCTGTACACGAGCTTACGTACGTAGAGGGTCACACAAAAATTCAGAAATGCTGGTGCATATGCTGGAATTGTCTGCACAGGTTCCAATTTCATTACCAACCCAGTGATGATTATCACTAATGAGTCAATGGTAGACAGCATGGCCTGAGAGCAGTTAGCTATACGGGGATCAGACATGATTGCCAACATAAGCATGTTGATAAAGATAATGCCTGCATACTGACTGCATAGTGTCCAAATGATCATCGACGGATTAGATTAACAAATAAGAATTTGCAAACCTGAGAACCTGGCAAGTGGCAAGAGACCGAGCAGGGGGTCACAGCCAGAGATAGCGCGTCCTGTCATCCTCCACAAGTAGCAACACCAAGTTGCTGCCTATCATGCGGCTTCCTTCCAGGAATGCACATGTAATGTAATGCAATACTACATGCAAAGGAAAGCAACAATTAAAGCAATAGCTGGTAGCCAAAGTTGACCAAATAGCGAAGGAGAAAAGGTTACCATACCTGATCAGCTCGTACAAGCCTCCTAAGCTGTTTTAGTATATGTTCATACAAGCAGTGAAGTGGCTACTTGAGAAGACAGGTGCAACATTACTTTCTCGTGATAAATGGGGCATTTCTTAATGTACGTCAAGCCTTTCTAAATAATGACAGGGACTGAATTCATGTAGTATTAGATTATCAGAAAGCAGTACAGCAATGAACTTGATGGGCGCTCATTGCTCATCGGCACAAGGGTAAGTTCACCTTTATTTATATATTAGGTACAATGCCGTAGAAAGGGATGAGAAACAGAACTGTGGAAGTATGACAATTAGCACCAGAATAGGTGTAGAGGTGGGAACAGTCATCAACGGTAGTAGGCCATGTGGCGTGAAGATCGGAATGGTGAAGCATCAAATGGAGAGGAGCGCCTGGGCTGGGTCTCAGGACGGGGATGCTCTTTCTTAGGGAGTTTGGTCTCAGATCGCAGCCATGACTCGACAACTGACAGCAAGTTTTTGGCACTCTTTAGCTCCTCAACGTCAGAGTATTTTGCCGATTTTCTCAATTCACCTTCTTGGATGTATGCAATGTCAGTAGCCCATGATTCCAACCCATCAAATATATGAGTGGCATAGACAATGGTTGCTTCTCTCTGCAGCACGGAAACCTTCCATGTTATGCAGTGAGAAAAGCATAACAGACAAATAAGATAGAACAAAAACTGTACCTGTTCACACTCTTCCTTAAAGAAGTCAAGGAGATCCATTCTAGTCACAACATCAAGATCAACAGTGATTTCATCAAGCAAGAGTACCTGTATTGATCTCAGCTGTCATAATTTCATAGCAGTCTTTGGTACTACACTACCACAAATTTAACCATTAGAATACCTCATGCGAAACATAAGGTAGTTCTCAGAATATTGTTGGGTGAGTTCTCAGAATAGTCTAGAAAATAATGCTGTTACTCTTTTTTTTTTTTTTGGGGGGGGGGGGGGGAGCAATACAATTATCTTATCAGGGAGCACTCAACCCAGCAATGAACCAATGACTATGATGGAGTACAAATGTATGAGGGAGTACTCAAGAATATTACGTCTGTTAGCCACAATTAGGGTACTTATTCCCCATATTTTTACATATGAAATAAAAGAAACAACACAAAACTAGGAACACGGTATCACCTTGTATGGATGAAGAAGACCCATGCAGATTTGTACCCTGCGGCGTTGCCCATCTGAGACTTTATGCATGCGCCATTGCAGATCAATATCTAGTAGATCAATAAGCTTCTCTCGCCTAACAGGATCAACCCCATCAACTGCTCATATTTCAGGGTAGAGAAAGAAAAGGCATGCTTACATGTACCGCACCAGCATGAACTGCTAAAAGCATTTTTACTATAGTAAGATTGAATTCATTAAAGTAAGCTTGACAATACTGAATAACTAAACTAGGAGCAGCATCCATTTAAACAAAAAAAACAAGCAAGAAGAAAGTTAACTGCAAGAAAGGCTTGAAACATCCAGTGTTTTCAAATAATTTAAGGACAATTGAGTGTTTTAGGCACATGATTTCTTTCATGCCATTAGAACCCAAGGATGTAAATGGGATATGATGAGCATTATTGTGCGTATAGTACCTCCAAAAATCATGTGTTCAGCAGAGAAGTCGCCTTGCAGAGGAACATCACCCTGAGAAAGTTACATGGGTGTTATATACACATAAATTGATCTAGGAAACCAGGCACAAGCAAGAATGAATTGCCAATGTGTATTCTACTCTTGGCATGCCATTTATTGTTATCAAACTCCACAAATACGTAATAAATCAATTAAGTAAACATGAATCTTCAAATAGTTATTGTGGACAGCAAAAAAACCATTTCAGAATGAAATACCCCTAAAATCTAAGAAATTAAAGCAGAGCTAACGAAAGTTACAATATTTATTCAGCTAGCATTAGTGAAAAGTAGGATATGGCTCCCATGAATTTCTTGGAAAAAACACGTTAGAAAGAAATGCACTTGTATAAACATCGATCATGAAGAAATATAAATAAATGATGAACTAATTACTATTTCTTACAGAAAGTAAACAGAATGGAAAACTTACAGCTGAACCGATAGTCCGACTCCATGAACCACCTAAGTAGGAAAGTTCACCATCACACACAAGCTGTGTGTCATGAAAAGCAGACCCATTAAGAACGCGGACAACATCTCTTCCTCCAACCATATGTTTTCCCGCAAGAATCTTCAAGAGAGTGGTCTTGCCTGATAGTTGTACACGTACAGAATGTAGATACAAAAGATAAGAACATAGCAATGCCTCAGTTATAGGATTGATCCAAAATACATAAAATTTCTTTTGTTAGACAGCACCCTTATTCGCATTTGCTGGAGCAATGTAAAGGTGCCACACAACTATCATGGCAACTTGAACTCAGCACACGTTAAGCATATCATAAAAAGTATAATTCCTTTGAATTCTATTTTTTCGATATCACAGATCCACACCTAGTATCTACACTGAGCTGCATACAGTATTCCATTGAGATTGTGCTTTAGCCCCAACTTTGCTCAAGCACTAGTGCAGAACAGCCTTGCCTTGAAGAAGGCTGGAACACCAGAATGAAGAATTCCAAAACATCAATCAAGGGTAACTGCAATACACAGTTCATGGCCATTCAAGTTCGAGAGGGCACACTACAAACCCGTCCCGTAACTAGCAAACAAATACTGCAGCAAATTACTTCCAAATACGAATGGAGGAACCGCATACCACGCTATACCTAATTCTAATCCAAACAATACGCGGAGAGAGCATTGGCATGTTACATAAGTCACGCACTAACCCCGTAAATCCCCCCACACTCGCATTTTTGGTGCCACCAAACCACGTGAATCAATCACAAGAGCTCGCCCCCATGATCCAATTGTGGAAACCTACGAAAACTGCGTACGAATCACGCTGACGGGAGGGGGAGGGGGGGCGGGTAGATTAGGGTTAGGCAACAAACCTGACCCATTTGCGCCGATGAGGAGGCATCGTGAGCCGGGGGCGATGCGGAGATTGAACCGCGCGAAGAGCGGCGGCTGCCCGTCGTAGCCGAACTGCAGAGCGCTCACCTCGATGCCGCTCCTCCGCCACCCTTCATCTTCTCCACCGCCGACGCCGGCCATGTTATTGTCTGCAGCGTCGCCGCCGGTGGGTGTGATCCGAGCAACCCTTCTCGTTCCGTTGGCTCAAGGGGAGAGGTTGGTGTGGGGATTGGGGAAGTGGTTCCTTGGTTCTGTGTCCGCCGCGTCAGCTTCCGTGCCCTTTTAGTCCTAGCCAACACAACTACTGGGCTTCTGCTATTTCAGGAACACACTTCTGACTATGGGCCTGAAATTAACTTACATTTGGTCGAGATCATTCCATTTTGAATTTTTCAACTATCTGCGGCTCTGGATATTTGAATTTCTACCGTAGTTTTTTTTCTCCAACGAGCACATAGATTTTGTCAATGTAAGGGTTTGTTTGTCACAGCTCTAACTCCAATTCTATCTTTTTCTGTAGCTGGATTTAACCAAACAATTTCAGCTCTATTTTTCTTGGAGTTGGAGTGCTTTCATATAATGAACTAGTTGCGTGGCTCGCGTAAATGCACGGCTAGCACCCGTACAAAATTATTTATTTTTTACATATGATTTTACTTAAAAAAATTTAAATATCTATCTCGTTGTATTAGGATTTTTAAATATCGAACTTTATCATCCGCATGTTTCTGCTTTTATAGTTTTTAAAGGTCGCTTCGGTCGCTACCCCTTACTTATTTGTTAGGCCTTTATTTGTTTGTCGATATGTCACTGTTTCTATTTATCTTCCATGAAACCTTTAAAAAATAGACCTTTTAGTTTTTTTAGTTTTTAGAGTTCATTATCTTATTGGGTTTTGTTTTATAATTTTTAAAAATTCCGTCAACACCGCCATTGTACTCCTCTACGACCCTTTCACCGTCTCATCTCTTTATTATCATTGGGATTTTAAAAATTGAACATAATTATCGTTTTGGTTTATTTTTTACTTTTTAGATATCCCACTAAACCATCAGCAGCTTTGTCACTGTACTCCTTTACACATGACCCGCCCGCTGCCTCCCTTCTTTATTGTCATTGAGATTTTACAAATTGGACATGATTATCATTGGGGTTTATTTTTTTACTTTTTAGAATCCCGCCAACTACCGTGACCATGCTGCTTAATGGCTTGTCCTTTATCCCTCCTTTTAATTATTATTGGGATTCTATTTGGGATCTTGTTTATATGTTTATAGTTTTTATATGTCCCATCAATTACCACCACTTTACTCTTTTACAGCCCTATTGTTTTTCCCCTTTTTATTATCATTTGATATCATTGTGTTCTAGATTAACTATTCTTTTCGAAAAATCCATATTTTTTATTTTAATATTTTTTATCTGTAAATTGTATTCCTACTTGAACTCTTATAATTATTTTTCTATTTTTGAAATTTATTTTATTTGTTATTCCTAATTTTAATTAATCTCGTCATATGTTGTAGATGGTCTATTATTTTAATAGTATTTGCTTTTATTACGAATTTTAGTTATTAATAAATTGTATTTCTAGTTGAACTCTTATTTTTATTTTTCTAATTTCTTAATTTATTTTATTTTTTATTTCGAATTTTAATTAATCTTGTGTTGTGTTATAGATTGATTAATTGTTGTTTCAATATTTCATTTTTATTCTGAAATTTAGTTATTTCAAAATTGTATTCCTACTTGAACTCTTATTTTTCTTTCCTAATTTTAGAAATTTATTTATTTTTTATTCCGAATTTTAATTAATCATATTTGGGTTCTTATATGGACTTCTCTTTTAATATTATTTATTTTTAATTCCGAATTTCAGTTTTTTTAGATTGTATTTTTACTTGTACTCTTCTTTTCATTTTCTTCGATTAATGTGAGAATTTCTAACCTCCATAGCGAACGTGGTGTTTTCTTTTTGAGCTGTCTTAGTAATATAATAGATTAAAGATATGGAGCTGAGTTTAGGCAGCTCTACAACTATATTCCAAACTTAAACTTTCGAAGTTAAATTTAGAAGTTTAAGTTATACCAAATAGACCATAAATGTTTGAGATGATTCAGTTAGTACAGCAGATGATTAGCACGACCATGCATTCGACGGCACAGCAGAAGTAAACGAATCGAATCATATTCATATTCACCTTGTTGGCCACAGACGCATGACCACACTAGTGTCTAGCCACAGCCACTCGTGTAACATGGTTACATTTATGGCAAAAGTTGAGGTTTGCAGAACCAGAGTAGCTACTACTAATAAATTTACAGACAGAACACATAAGACCATATATAGAGATAAATGATGATACATCGATGTCACCGTTGAAATGCCACCGGTGACAACCTACGAAAGAATCCTCTTCAGATGGAGCTCAAGCTCTGAGCTCACGGATGTAGTTAGGGCTCATTGGGTTGACCTTCGGCGAGAGGGCGGCGAGGTGCACGTCGGTCAATGCCGAATTGAGTTTGCTTTCCAGTGGGCTGAACGGCATCTGCTCAGTCGCCGGCTGCTTCTTGACAGCGCGCAAGCAGGCTAGGTAGCTGTTTGGCTGGTTGTTGCAGCTTGGCAGCTTGCTTATCGGCACCCCTGCTTCCTTCTCTTTGGACACCGGTGCGCCAGAAGGATCCTGCACCAAATCAGAGACCCCCCCACAAAATTTTCCTTATTTTTCTTCTCGTTACAGAGACAATCTCTTATTGACAAGTTTCGATCTTCCAATGCAAGATATGATGGTGGATGAATGACATAGCGAGGAGGAACAGGTAGCAGAGAACACTCGGATGAAAGCATGGCATAGGTAGTAGAGATGACGTACCCCGAGGAGGAGGAAGGTAAACTGCTGCTGCTGCTTGCTGCCTGCTTCTTCGAAGTGAGCCTCCAAGAGCTTTCTCAGGTCAGAAAGACACGAATTGCTCAGCAATTTCAGACCTTTTATCAGATGCCCGGACTCCCATTTGATGTAGACTTCAAGCAGGCCGTGTTGTCCAGAAGCATTGTTCTCCTTGTTCTCATCAGCTGCCTCCAAAGCATTGCATGATTTCAGCTGCTCCGATACCGGCAACTTGGCATCGTCCACAACTTGGCAGACGATGGGTGAAAGCTGCGAGGATACTGGACTGTCGATCACTCTGACATCGCACATTGGAGGTTCTATCGCTCCCCATGCTGAAGGGTCCTTGTTCTCATCTCCAAACACTTGCTGCTTTGCAGGCTGCATAAATACTCGCTTTGCAGGCTGCTGCTTGTTCTCATCTCCGAATGTTTGCTTCACAGGCTCATTGTTCTCATCTCCGAACGCCTTCTTTGCTGGTGACTGGACCTTCTTGGCTAATTCTCGGTGATTCCCACAAAGCCTGAAAATGTTCTGAATCCGGTTATTCCTTGTGGCAGGGTCTTCAGGCTCTGCAAGGGGCTGTTGCATTTCATAGCTCTCTTCGACAACCTCCTTGCACACTTCCTCTTCAACACCACTATCTTTATCTTCTTCTTCATCTCCCTCCTCAAAGACAGTGCTCAGGACAACCTTTTCTGGGTACCCGGACAGTCTCACAACATCTTCTTGCTCCACAGCGCTGGTGCAAGAGCCTGCGGTATTTGCTTGGCTCCATATCTGGCCCTGCTGGCGAGTATCCTCCTTGATCACCTTCACGTCTTGCGCAGCTGGCTGATCTCCCATGTCAAAATCAATGGACATGTCCATTGACATGGACTGATCCGCCCTAGCAGACATCTCTGACAGACGTGCCAACAATCTACCTCCGATGATATCCTGCTGCACAGGCTTTTCACGCTCAACCTCCTTCAGTCGCTGTTGCAAAGCAAGGAGTTCTTGCTGCTGCCTAAGCATTTTCTCTTCCATCTTCATGAGCTCAGTCCTCAAACTCTGGGTCTTCTCCATGACCTTTGAGTTGATTTCTTCCTCCTTTGCAGCTGCTCCCTGACCTTCAATCAGCTTGAGCTTTGCCCTGAGCTGTGCAAGCTCATCTTCCTTTTTCCTTAGCACACTCTGGGCCTCATTGCGCTCTTTCTCCCTTAGCTTGTTCTCTTTCTGGAGATTGTAGATGAACTGGTTCATCGCAACAATTCTTGAATTGAGCATTGTAGATGACTCTTCAGAGCTCATTTTGTCCCTTGGGGTTGCAGCGTGGGCAGCACGGATAATGCACTTCGCTTTAGCGCCATACTCCAATGTAGAAACTGTCTTGTGCAATTCCTTTGGGTCAGGACTTGCACAGAGAATCATCAATATTTTCGATTTGTCGTCCTCAAACGAATCCTGAAAATCCATGGAAGATCATAGGCGTTATGTTAGCAGCTTTAATTTTACAGTATAAGTTTGTATCAAGGAATGTGAAAATTTTAGAATCTTGTACCTGCAAGAGCATTGTGAGCTTGCTGTCTCGAAATGGAACATGAGAATCACCATTGGCAATAGACTCAACCACTCGTTTCAAAGCCGTGTTCCCTTGGTTAATCTTAGCAGTCTGTTCAACAGTAATGATCATGTAAACAAAAAATATATGAACTTCTGTTATCGAACACATACCATAAGTCGCAGAAAAAAAATAGTAGCTAATCTTTGCAGTCTGTTCAACAGTAATGATCATGTAAACAAACTATGAACTTCTGTTATCAAACACATACAACAAGTTGAAGAAAAATAATATGATAGTAGTAGCTAAAGTACTTAATATGTCAATCTGTGGTTTAGTGTTGGATTATCAATTATGAAATTCAGATGTCAATGACAGCGTGACTGTGATAATATCACTTTATCATGCAAAAAAATTTTACAATGTGGTCAGTGGTCACTGCGTTGCAGACCAACTGTTATGTTTAGATTTGTCATTACACAACAGTGTTAATTATTCTTCTGTATTAGCGTATTCATTGTTGAAGGGGTAACTTAAAAATATCCTGCTGAAAGTACAAAACTATACAGGCATTAGTGACATCACAGACCTGCATTTTGGCTTCAAATCCAGTTTGACCTGCTGCTTCTATGTTCTCAGAACCAGCCATATCCACCAGCATGAGCCTTCCCCCCACCGATGGAACATCCAAAATTATCTAGAGAAATAAAGCGAAGCTTATCAACAGCGAGTTCATTTTTGAAATGAAGATTCCAGGAGCTAACAGCTCAATGCGAGAACGCGAGTGTGCAACTAACCATGCAGTGGCTCCGTGAACTCCTCTCATTACAAAGCGTGCTCTTGACAATACGTCGCTTTTCCACTTTTGCAACTTCTCTTGATATCTTTCCGGCTTCATTTCCAGATATGTAGGTTGCATTCTTGGCTTTCTTCCCCATTACTTCTAGCCTCGCCTGTACATAGAGTGAGTGAGTGAGATTGAGAAACTTCAGTAGCATAGCGGTGTTACATCAGATTACAAATGCACATTGAGATTTTCCACAGTTAGTTAGAACCTAGAACTATCAACATCTTTTGTCCATTATAAGTTCCCAAAAACCATGTAAAACCTATGAAAAGTATGTCAATCCTAGGAGCTTACAAGACAGGAGCTTAATCTTACAGTAATTATCCACTCAAAAAACAACTTATTTCAGCATAAAGTAATTATTTCAGCTTCCAATTTCACAATACTATTTGATTCTCTCTAAAACGCTGCAGTTCAAGTACCAGAACAACTTGTTTCAGCTTACAGTAACTATCCACTATTTTTTTAAAAAAATGTCAGATTCATAACTGACAAGCAGAATTCACTACAAAGGACAGTGAGGGCATTAAGAAAAGCACCCACCAGCTTTTAACTTTCAAGTTTCAGCACCCATAATCACATTTCCTAAGCCCTAGGCATCATCACATATGAACCCAATTGCAAATTGCAGCTGCATTCTCACAGTTAATAATGGCATGTGAAAAATAGTTTTGATGCATCACCTTGGGGGCGTTTCCTTTAGCATTCGATCCGCTCCCCACGAGCAAATCGTAGATCTCCTCGTTGTAGATCTCGAGCACTGCAACCTGCACGAACAGCCCCATCCCGAACCCGGCGTCATCCTCGCCGCGGCCATCGCCTTCACCACCAGCACCAGAGACACCTCCCCCCCCTCCTCCTCCTCCTCCTCCTCCTCCCTCCAGTATATCCCGGAGCGCCCGGTACACGATCCCGGGCTGCTTGGCGCAGCCGAACATGGTGTGGCTCTTCCCGGAGCCCGTGGGGCCGTACACCATGACGGTGCACTTGGCGCCCACCCGCACCCCCTCGATCCGCGACCGCACGAACCGGCGGTAGAACCCCTCCAGATCTTCCTCCTCGGAGACCGAAACCCCGTCGAGGGTGAAGTCGCGGCACCCGCCGGCGTCGCCGCGGACGCGCACGGCCGTGCCCCCGCCTGCGATCTCCAGCGCCGACGAGCCGCCCGCCCCCGCGGTGAGGTTCCTGATGCGGCCGATCACCTCCACCGGGTGCTCCGTGCCGGCCGCGGCGGCACCTCCCCCGCCGCCGTTCTTGGGCGTCATGGCCGGGAAGTGGAGGCGGTGCTTTGATGTGGGCGTCTTGAGCGGGGTCGTCATGGCCGCCTGCGGCGTCGGCGGCGGCCCCGGCCGGGGAGAGGGCGTCGGCGGCGCCATCTGTGAGAGAGCTCGCTAGGGTTTGGAGAGGTTAACTCAGATTCGATGCGAGAGAGAGAGAGAGAGAGAGAGAGCTGAGAGGAGAGGGTTGGGAAGGGGAAGGATTTGAAAGGGAAGTAGCCGTTGGAGTCGTAACGGTAAGTGTGTTTGTTTTGAAGCTGGATGGGAGGGAGACGGCGCGCTCGCTCGTGTACCGCCGCCGCGAAATCACGAGATTTTCGGTCGATGCAAAATGGGGGAAACCATTCATCGAAATTGAATTTTAAAACAAGTTCATATGGTAACTTTCGTTGTCTCCTTTTTCCCCTTCGTACTACTGTTTGGATTCGATGCATTTCTCGGTTGAGTTTTCTGATTTAGTGGTACATTTTGTCTGAAAATAGAATCGGGTGATGGTCTGGTGGTTCAAAAACTGTGCATAGATAATTAATTGTCTTCTGGAACTGTGTGGTAAATAAATCATATAGTGAAGTTGATCAAAGTGTTCTTTTATTTATTACTCATATCTACTTGTGGAGTAGCTTTAAAAACATCTTATAAATACTCGTATTTGGAGTACTACAGTAGTATTTAGTAAGAGTATATACAGTATTTCGTACTCTGATATTCATTTTACCTGGTACGACGTGGGAACCGAAGTGGCCCATGAGATGGGGAAAATGTAACCTCCGTACTTATGGGCTGGCCCAATACCGACATATTCGTATTTCCTTTTTTTTCGGGGATATTCGCTTAGATCTTTGAGGCCCAAACAGTAGTCGAAGTTGTTACAACTTCTCCTAACTACAGAAGTAATTAAATATTAGCTAAAAATTTAAAAAATAAATTAATATACTTTTTAATATATATATATATATATATATATTTTACGGAAGACATACCGTTTAGTAATTTGGAAAATAGATACGTGAAAACGAGCAAGTAAAAGTTGAGAAACAGTACAGCTAAAACACACCATGTGTGTTCTGCATAGATGGTTGGGAGCTGATTTCTATGCACATAAAACGAAACATTTATTAGCACATGATTAATTAATTATTAGTTAAAAAATTGAAAATAAATCAATATGTTTTTTGAGCAACTATTTTATAGTGTTTCTCGTGCGCGTGTGAAAAAACGAATAGAAGTCGAGAGATGGGATTGTCAAATACACCCTAATACTGCTCCAGTGCTGCACATAATCACCACGTAAGCTACTATTCGGCGTCAAAAGCTGCATAACTTTATTAATCCTAATTAACATCACGCGATAGGTCCGTAGCAAAACTGACAGGCATCAAGCTTTCCAGACACACACAGAGTGGCAGAGACGCTGGCATGCTGCAATGTTAAATTAAGATGCTTGCTAAAATTATCATTAACTAGGTCAGACAAACTACACCTCATTGTTATTTGTTTAGTACAACAGATGCATGCCCATCGAGCTTGCTAAACAACCAGCTGCTTTTGGTCGCTCACAGTTACTATTTGCTGTCCTAATCCTTGCTCTAACTAATAAGCAGGCGCTGCAAGAAATAATTAAGCTGGGCTGCATGCATGCTTATCATGCAGGGAGGAGGGAGAGATATCGCTTTGTGAAGGCAAGATCACATGAGCTGAGATGAGCATTCAGAGGAGAAGAGAAGAGAGAAGCTGCAGCTTGCTAGCTCAGGGGACCAATCGCCATGGATGCCATTGGGGTCCATGACTCCATGGATGCAACACACCGTCAGTCTGTCACCAATCTTATTTATATGTGCTTGTGGTAGCCTTGTTAGCTAGTAGTATGTATCTTGCTGCTTTACCCATTCTGAAATGAGATCTCAGCAAGCCGGCCAGCAACAAGAATGCGTCTGTGCGTGAACTGTAGGACATCGAAAACTCTTGACGGATGGATCGCATCAACTGCTGCTCGATCGACGAGATTTGTTTCTGCATATGATTATCCCCCATGACGCTATCGCAGGATGTGATCAGTGTGTTAGAGTCTGTAACAACATTATTCTGAATCTTTTTCAGAGGGAAGTCACTGTACTTGCTGAATTTAGTAGAGGGCTGCTCTTCCTCAGCCTCAAGCTAGAAGAGTTCAGACTTCAGAGCAGTAAAATTATCTCTTCAATGCAGAATTATAGCAGATCATGTACCCCGTATGTGATCTGGATTGGCACAGTAACAAGGGACAGTAACAACAAGATTTGAGATAGCTAATGACGCCATGTTTCACAGCTGTGCCCTGCAAACACGAGAGATCAGGGGGCCTACTTGGTCAGTAGCGAGATTTGTCAGAGACAGAAGCATCCGATCTAGTGTAAATCTGCAGGTACAGAGAAACACTGTTCAGACTTCAGAGCGGTTGGCTGCCCATATCTCTCACCAACCATAGATTTCCTCCTCCTCCTGCAGCCGTTGCATATGCTCATGCCTTGCCGGCTCAGCTGCTCTGCTCGTCTCGGTGACCAATGGCGAATTGGCGATTAGTTGCCTGGTTGATCTGTTTGTTTGACACGACCATTCAGTTCTAATATTTGTCATCAAGTATTAGTAGGCTAGTTGCAATTACAACCAACTACTACCGCGTAAACTTGTCTGCGTCAACACGGCACCGAATTGCCAAACAACAACCAATGACTTTTACACCGTTTTGGTCAGGGCAGCCTCTCTTATCGGTTGATTAGTTGCACAGTTTACAGATTAATCACTGCTAATTACTTTCTCCATCCAATTTAATTATTTGCAAATGACGCTATGACAAAGAAAAAAAACACCCTTTATTCTTAAATTAAACCTCATTGAGTAAGCCGTTTTGTTAGGCATGTATGTGGACATGTAATGATATTATTTACTTCTGTACAGATAAATCGAGCTGATATGCAACTATAGCATTTATTCCTGCTCACATATACACAAATAAACAAATATATACCGGTTATGGAATGATCAATTTGAAAAGATCTTAAAAATCTTACTGATTGGTCAAAATCGGCTGGAGGGGGTGATACTAGATATCACATTAGCCAGGTTGCTTTATTTGGATGTGTCCATAATAAAGACTGGAGACGTAAACCGTTTTTATTAATTATTAATAAAAGAGGCAGCTTGTTTGTTATCTTTCTTTTCTTTTCTTTTCTTTTCCTTTCTCCACAACGAGGAGGAGATCGATCAATAGATTAGATTAGATGTATATATCGTAGCTAATGCGGGCATGGATTATTAAGGATAATTTAATCGTTACAAATTGGTCCTGCAGTTATATGCCGTACGTGTTCTTGGTCGGCCGTGTATAAATCTCAGGGAAAAGGACGTTGTCAGGGTTGTTCAACAAAGGTTTTAAGTGATGCATGGAACGACAAACGGCATAGCGTTATCCATTCATGGCATTAATCTACACAAGTGGGGTTGTAATGTCATGGGGGACCTTATTCAAGTTTAAAGAGTGAATAGCAATTAATGGATAAGTGTCATTAATTCAAACAAGTGACCAACATTTTTTTTCCTCTTTGTATTTATAGTCTCTTAATAAAAAATGTGTAGCACATGTACACAAAATCACACCACCAGCTACGCAAACTTGGTTCTTTTGGAGTTTAAGAATAGGATGCGCGTGTGCTCGTTTATAAGAGTGATTGCACGTATGTTTATATAAATGCTTGTGTTTGTACCATTATTCTGAAAAACAATTACAGTCGTTACTTGCCTAACCAATGATGTTTGCAACAAGAGAAAACATTATCAAACCGCAACTTACTTAGCTCACAATACAAACTATCCTGGTGATGATCACCCTCACCATGAGTCCAGGCCTGTTCAGGGAACTTCTGGTACATATTTTCATTTAAATTCTGTGAAACTATAGCTTTATAATCCACAGAACAAATTAAAAGCTAGAAACCAGAAGCTAGCTTCTTGAAATTCTCATCCGCTAATTTCTTACTAATTGTTTGTTTCTCGGAGTTTTAAACTCCCAGGCCCATAACACTACCAAACCAAACCAAGATCACCTGGGTTAAGGGAGGAGAGACATGCTCAGAGTCGGAGGGCGCGAGACAGAATCAACCACACACCCACACCCATCCACACACACAAAAACACACAGTAGAGGGAAGGAGGCGCCAAGCTAAGCACACGCAGGCAAAGCCTCGGGTACAGGAGGAGGAAGAGGAGCAGAGAGAGAGAGAGAGAGAAATACACCGAAACATCGCGCGAACAGGAGGACCACTTCCCCCCTCCCTCTCTCCGGTCTCCCTCCGCCGCGGCGCGCCCCGATTCCCCCTCCTTCCCTTCCGTCGTCGCCGCCGTCGTCGCCGCGGGAGGTGCGCGGATCCCGAGGCCGACCTCGGCGAGCCAGATCTGGGCCAACATGCCGCCTAGCTCGGCCTAGATCCGCCTGACCTAGCGTGGAGCGTCGCGGCCGTCGTCGGGTTTGCTGGTGTTGGTGGATTCGGGCATGGAGGACGCGTCCAAGTACGCGCACAGCCCGGCCCACCTCGCCGTGGTGCGCCGGGACCACGCCTCGCTCCGCCGCCTGGTCACGGGGCTCCCGCGCCTCCCGCGCGCGGGGGAGGTGGCCACCGAGGAGGAGTCCATCGCCGGTGAGGCCGTGGCTGACGCGGTCTCCGCCGCCATCGACCGCCGCGACGTGCCACGGAGGGAGACCCCGCTCCACCTCGCCGTGCGCCTCCGTGACCCAGTCGCCGCCGACATCCTCATGTCCGCCGGCGCCGACTGGTCGCTCCAGAACGCCGACGGGTGGTCCGCGCTCCAGGAGGCCGTCTGCACAAGGGAGGACGCCATCGCCACCATCATCGCACGCCACTACCAGCCCCTCGCGTGGGCCAAGTGGTGCCGCCGCCTCCCGCGCGTCCTCGCCTCCATCAACCGCATCCGCGACTTCTACATGGAGATCTCCTTCCACTTCGAGTCCTCCGTCATACCCTTCATCGGCCGCATCGCCCCCTCCGACACCTACCGCATTTGGAAGCGAGGAGCAGCGCTGCGTGCCGACATGACGCTTGCTGGTTTCGACGGTTTCCGCATCCAGCGTTCGGACCAGACCTTCTTGTTTCTCGGGGATGGTGCTCGTCCTGAGGATGCTGGGGGCAAAGAGTTGCACCCAGGTTCTCTCATAGTGCTGGCTCATAAGGACAAGGAGATTACAGATGCATTGGAGGGAGCAGGGGTGCAACCAACAGAGGCCGAGGTCGCACATGAGGTGGCGTTGATGTCAAAGACGAATATGTATCGTCCCGGTATCGATGTGACGCAGGCAGAGCTTGTGCCGCATTTGAATTGGCGCCGGCAGGAGAGGACGGAAGCCGTTGGGCACTGGAAAGCTAAGGTTTATGATATGTTAAACGTTCTGGTGACTGTGAAGTCAAGGCGTGTGCCGGGGGCGATGACAGATGAGGAGCTGTTTGCGATGGATGGGGAGGAGAAGAATGGGAGGGGCGCTGAACTTGACGCGGAGCTGGATGAAGTGTTGACAGCCGAGGAGAGGAAGCAGCTTGATTCTGCGTTGAGAATGGGGAACCAGGAAGAGGAATTTGAGGAGAGGGGTGAGGAAGGTGAAGGCGGGGCTGATCATTTGGATGCAAATGGCGTGGCAAAAGATAAGAAGGGATGGTTTGGTTGGGGTGGCAAGAAAGGCACCAAGAATGACGAGAAACCATCCAAGGCGGGGAGCAAGGATGAATCAGGTGACCTAGGAAAGGGAAAGGAGAAGAGCAGCAGCAAGAAGAAGAAGGGTGCATCATCAGGGGATTCTACTAAACATGAAAGTGAATACAAGAAGGGGTTAAGACCAGTGTTGTGGCTGACACCGGATTTCCCTTTGAAGACGGATGAACTGATCCCTTTGCTCGATGTCTTAGCAAACAAAGTGAAAGCTGTCAGAAGGCTTAGGGAACTCTTGACTACTAAACTGCCTCCAGGCACATTCCCGGTGAAGGTAACCACCCGCCAACTTGACTATATAATGCCTGCCTATTTCAGCAATTAACTGAATTTTTGATGTGCCATCCATTTTAGTCAAAATTTGCATGCTTATTCATTCGCAACATATATGGTGGTATGATTCTATGTACCTCAATCAATGACTGTTTGCTGATTGTATGAGCAATTATTTTGCACTGGTTTCTTGGATTGTCAGTGTTTGTTGTTTGATGCACCTGCTGTGTTATGCGTAATTCACTCCCTAGCTGGGACTCCTGCTGTCTGCCTTGCTGCTTGTGCATAGTGCTGTTTGAACCTGGTGATGACGTGTGCTTGAAATATGAATATGTGTTTCTTTATGTTGGTGCTGATGCGTGGCTAATGGCTATGCATGTGGTTTTTTCCCCTTTAGACCGGACGTATTAATACAAGATAGTACTGTTCAAGGTATAGAACTAGCACATCTTATGTGTGTCCTCCCGGGTAATCAATCCCTGACACTAACAAGGCATTATCATATGACGTGGTGCCCGCCATGTGCGCAATTTATATGATTGATGGATGTTTGAATAACCAAACCTTTTCTATTAATGACCACAACTATTGGCCACCCATATGGAAAATTAGATTCCAATAATAGATATTATATTTGGGTGTAAATGATAAATGTGCAGTGTACTTGCAAAATATCATGGACTCTTTCTAAGGATTTGATGCATGATGGTTGATGACATTTCTTTTCCTTATTGTATTCAACTTTATATGGACATGGAACACTATAGAGTTATTGAATCTAGTACAAATTATATTCTATATTTCCATTTGTCTGTTTGCCATTTCTTTTATGTGGTGTTAATTAACTTAAAAACTTTAACAGTAGCCAGTGGGTTTCTGCTCCCACCATCAGTTTAATAATCTCATAGATTTAAGAAATGCCAAAAAATATATCCATTGAAGTTTTCAAAACTTTCATATGTTTATTTCCTATTCATTCACTCTATCTCTTCCTCTGTTTGAGTCTTGATTAGCTGGGTCCTACTCCAAACCACCAGAAAACTGATGTCCCCCCGTACCCTACTGACCTTGTATCCCTAATTGCAGTTGATGATCCATCGATATCTTGTGACCACTCTTCCTGTCAAATTTTATTCCATGTGTCATCTTTTCTTTGGTGAATGCTGCAGTAATTTTTCCATTGCATTATTAGACTATTTTTACTGCTTTCCACGTTGCCATGCTTTATTGTTTCTAAATTGGTACAGATATCTTGTCTCAATGTGCATAGCAATCTGAATCTTCTCATTTTGTTGTAACTTTTTGGAATCCCATCGTTTGTTTTGAATCTTAGTTCTTGTTGGATAAGGCATTGTGGTGCCAGTACAAGACGTTTGCACTGCATCATAATTATTACTCCCTCCGTTTCATATTATAAGTTGTTTGACTTTTTTTTAATCAAACTTCTCTAATTTTGACTAAGTTTATAGAAAAATACATTAGTATTTTGTATTTTCAACCCAAATCAAACATATTATCAAAATATATTCAATGTTAGATTAAATGAAACTAATTTGATATTTTAGATGTTACTAATTTTTTCTATGAATTTGGTCAAACTTAATTAAGTTTGACTAGGAAAAAAGTCAAACGACTTATAATATGAAACAGAGGTAGTATTTCACATAGTCTCAAATTTGAAATCAGATCTCTTCTTTTTCCAAAATTAACATCAGTACAGTTACTTTGAAAATGAGACTCACATGAATTAATCTATATTTTTGAAAAGGTGATATGTAACTCTCTGTAACATTTATTTTCAGATTGCAATACCTATTGTTCCAACAATACGAGTCATCGTGACATTCACAAAGTTTGAGGAACTACAACCGTTGGATGAGTTTGCTACCCCACCCTCAAGCCCAACGCAGTTCCAGGATGCCAAGGGCAAAGAATCAGAAGGATCAGGCTCATGGTATTCGTGGGTTAGAGGGGGCCGTGGTGCACAGTCCAGTGATAGTGGTGATAGCCGTAACTGGAAAGATGAGGTTGATCCATTCCAAATACCTTCTGACTACACCTGGGTTGATGCCAACGAGAAGAAACGGAGGATGAAGGCAAAGAAAGCCAAGAACAGGCGGGGCTCAACTCGGAAACAGTCATCGAAAAGCACCTCGTCGGAAGGAGGTCACCACCCGATGATGGATGGCTTTGAGGAGTGAAAAAGTTTCACCACATAGCAGATCACCTTTCATTCAGAGATGTTAGATGTTGATGTCAGCTGTGCTGCGCACCTGACAGCATAGATTGATAACGTGCTCTGGAGAACGCGTAGTGGATCTCCTTGAGGAAGTACAGGATGGCTATATACCCCGCTAATCTGTAATTCAATTCTATTTTTTGCCCCGTTTTTTTCTTCTTCCAGCTGGATGTATGTTTGATGATCATGATGATACGGCCCTGTTGTTGTTAAAGATGTGTTCTGTGGAGGGCTTTTTAGCTGTAGCACTTCCCCTCCTGTTGTACGAAAACCCAACGAATCTGGCAGTGATTTTCTCGCAAAGACTAGAGGAAGCTACATGCACATGCTTGCTTATAACTGCTGCTGTACCTCTTCACTTCGCTTTGTTTCCAAGGAAACTGGATATCTTATGCTTGCCAGAGACGTTACCTTGCTTTCTGTTGGTACTTATTGCAGCTTATTGTGTTTCAAATCAGAGTAATTGTGGTGTTCTCATTGAGGCTAAGCAGATCATTTACAGGCTGCTGTTGAGAGCGAAACCCTGCGATGCAGAAATGTACAAAACTTATGGTTGATGGATTGAAAGGGTGTATATATGATTGTGAAAGATCATGCAGTTTACTGTCAATAAAAAAGGTCATGATTTGGTAGCAGTCTCCCTCTTCACATGAAGTTATGGTCACACACAGTTTGGGATTTTGCCGGTTGGTAAGCTACGCTATCAGCTTGAGGGCTTGTTTAGAACGAGTAGTTAAGGGGAAAAACGAGGTTGAATGCCAGAATTAGATGTCCAACCAGCTGGATTCGCTGAAAGAGACGCTAAAATCTTACAATCAGACCATGTTTTTTTCATCTCCAAACTTGCTCGTTTTTCTATTAGCATGTTTTTTCAACTGGTTAAATTATACATTTTTAAAACAAATTTCTATATAAAAATTATTTAAAAAACTGAAATAAATTTATATTCAAATTTATAATAGTTAATAATTAATTAATTATATACTAATGATATTTTTCGTTTCGTGTGTGCACCTTCAATTGGAGGGAAACGAACGGGCCCTTAGAAGCTCATCACTTGGGCCGAGTCATGGGCCTAAGCCCAACAAGAGAACAGAACTGGTCTGTCACTGACAAAGTGGGCCTACCTGTGCGGCCCCTGCGCTTTTCTGTGGTACACTTGCGGCCGGGCCCACAGCCACAGAGCCTCGCGCTCGAAACATTTCGAAATTTGAATCGCTCTCCCGGTCGTAAACCCCAAATCAAACCATTCCCCCAAATCTCGCCATCTCCCTCTCGTCTCGTCTTCCCCCAGATCCCCCCAAACCCTAACCCTACCATCGCCTCCCTCCCCCGCCATGGCCTCCCGCATCAAGGACCGCGGCAAGGCCGCCCCCGCCTCCCGCCCGCTCACCCCCAAGACCTTCTCCGCCTCGTCGTCCGCTCGCCGCACCCCCGCCGCCGCCGCCACCGCCACCGCCGCCGGGAAGGAGAACTCGTCGTCCAAGCCCACCGCCGCAGTGCGGTGGTCTACGTCGTCGATCCCGAGGGCCAGCAGGATCCCGAGCTCGGTGGAGTCCTCCAAGCTCGTCTCCACCCTCAGGGCCTCCTCGGTGATGCCGGGGAGGGCATCTATCGGGAAGGAAATGGAGGCGGAGGCGGCCCTACGGCGGAGCGTGAGCGGTGGGATCAGGGCTGCCCCGGAGAGGGCGAGGAGGTCGGTGAGTAGCGTTGGAGCTAGGGTGGTCTCGGATGCGAGGAGAGCAAGCAGCGTGCCTCGTGCTGATGAGACTGGTAGGAGGAGGGAAGGGTTTGATGCTAGGGCGAAGGCGAGTGATGTGACCAGTGGGAGAAGAGAAGGCTTTGATGGTAAGGCTAAGCAAATTCATGCGGTTGATAGGAAAAGAGAGAGCTTTGATGCAAAGGCGAAGCAGATCAGTGGGAAAAGAGAGAGCGTTGATGTTATTGTGACCAAGCAATGTGATGAGATCAAAGGGAAAAGGGAAGGCTTTGGCACCAATGCAAAGAAGCAATGTGATGGGATTGGTGGCGAAAATGAGGGTTTCAATGTGAAGGCCAGGCTAGGTGATGAAATCAATAAGAAGAAAGATGGATTTGATACGAAATTGGTGAAAGAGATCCATCCCAGGAAAACTGTATCAAGTGTCACTGCTTCGGCAGAAGCTTCTTCCAAAGCTGCACCTTTTCCTGCTACCGAGAAGGATGGCGACGCAGGTAACAATGCTGTTATCCCTGTATTCACTGTCCATGTGGTGGACATGGACGATGTTCCTTGCAGAGTCAGGGAAGAGCAGAAGAATACTGATGAGCCTAATAAGCAGGAGGAAAAGAGCAGGCTGGCAGACAAGATTAGAGTTTTTGAGAAAGCGTCTGCAAGTGGGGAAGGAAGATCAGTGAAATCTGTGTCCAGTTTGAACAAGTACCCAAGCAAGCTGCATGAGAAACTAGCTGCATTGGAAGGGAGAGTCCAAAAGATAGCGACAGATATCAAGAAGACCAAAGAGATGCTGGATGAGAATAACCCGGATGAGCCAAAACAGATATTATCTAATATCCAGAAGGAGATTACTGCAATTGAGAAGGCAATTTCCCATGTCAAGGATGACAATAAGATTCAGCTAGGAACTGCAGATAATAGTGAGTGCGAGATCTCTCATGCTAAAAGGGCTGCAGAATGTGCTGTTACAAAGCCAAGGGACCCGAAGCATGCTGCAAAAGGTATGAATACTGATGAATTAGAGGCGAGGTTCTTTCCACATCATAAATTGTTGAGAGACCGCAAATCGTCTAGTGCTACTCAACAGGAATCGTCCATGGCTGTGAAAAATGATTGTAACACAGATATGGAACTTTCTTCCCTTGAGCCTCAAGAAGATGAGAATAGTATAGCCATGGAATTTCTGGCTTCCTTAGATGGTGAAGAAAGCGGCTTCTTCAAGAACCGAAGAGCGAAGAACTTGGAAAAAACCATCATATGTGAAGCAACAGATGTTAGCAGCAAGACATCGGACCAAGGTTCCTCAAATAATCCGGTAGGCCCGAACCATGAGAAAGAAATTGAATTGCTTGCCACAGAGAAGCTAGAAGAGTTTGATGAACAGGAGAACAAGTCCGCTATGATTTTACAGGAGGAAACAGAGAAATTCTCTAGTAATCAGTTATTAGGTATAGGAAACAAATCCTCAACTGGTGGATGGTTTTTTTCAGAGGGGGAAGCTGTTCTTCTCGCTCATGGAGATGGTACCTGTTCTTACTATGATATTGCAAACCGCGAGGTACTTGATTATTTACTATGTTTCTTTTTATTCTTTTCACAATTTATGTTAATACAACATTCTGAAGTGCTGATTGCATTAAACTGAAATGACAGTTCAAGTCAGAATACAAGCCTCCGAGTGCGATCTCAAATAATATGTGGGGTGATTGCTGGTTGATCCGTGCCCCGGGTGTTGATGGATGCTCAGGAAGATATGTAGTTGCGGCATCAGCTGGCAATGCACTGGACCCTGGGTTTTGCAGCTGGGATTACTATAGCAGAGAAGCAAAAGCATTTCACGTTGAGGAGATATCTCATGCTTCTTCTGTACCATCATCCGGAACTGTTCTTGGGCCTCTTCCTAATGTAGGTTCATCAAGATCTAGCTCAGCAATTTCTGCTGTACAAAGACAGCAATGGTGGTATAGACCCTGTGGGCCTCTCCTGCTTTCTGCTGCTAGTAAGCAAAAGATGGTCACAGCTTATGACATCCGAGATGGTGATGTAGTGATGAAATGGGAAGTGAGCAATCCAGTACAGGGAATGGAATATTCCAGCCCACTACAATGGCGTAGCAGGGGCAAGGTTGTAATTGCTGGTACTGAGTCGATTGGCTTGTGGGATGTTAATTCGCTTAACCCACAACCCTTATTATCTGTTGCTTCTGCTGGCAAAAAGCTTTACTGCCTTCATGTGAACAACACTGATGCAGAGCTAGGCGGAGGAGTTCGTCAAAGGTATGCCTGAAAGTATTAGCTTGAATGCCCTTCACGTGCTACTGTTAACACTGTGTTAGATCCTGTCTGGTCGAACTTGGCTTATGCTTGCAAATGCAGAAAATTTTATTGTTCATTTACCTATAGCTGATTTATTTTTGTCTTGATCATTGATGATGCTGAAACTTGGAAATGTAACTATCTGAAGGAGATGTAGGTTATTCTGTTTTATGTGACCTAACATTTTTTTTTTTAAAGTTAACTTGTTTGTCATTCTGTTTTGCAGAGTTAGTTCATGTGAGGTGGAGGGAAATGATGGTGTTTTTAGTACACAAGAAAGTGTTAATGTATTTGACTTTCGTGCACCTGCTGGCATCGGTCTTAAAATGGCAAGAAATGGTGGTACAGCAAGTTCAATCTTCTCGCGTGGTGACTCGGTATTTATTGGGAGCACAGAAGGTAGGCTGCAAATAAAAGGGGGGCTGAAATCACGAGTTCAGCAATATTCACTGAGAAAGGGAAAGCTTGTTGCAACCTATGAGCTACCTGATTTCAATGCCCACTTCCATCACTCTTCAATAACCCAAGTATGGGGCAACTCCAATATTGTCTTAGCTGCATGTGGCATGGGTCTGTTTGCCTTTGATGCCTTTAAGGAGGACGTTCAACAAACCTACAGCTTTGACCGTGGAGTCACTCTTGGAGTAAGAGAGGCTATTGGCTCTGATGATTTGTACTGTCCTACGTTCGATTACTCATCATCAAGGGTTCTTCTTGTCTCAAGAGACCGTCCAGCACATTGGAGGTATCTGTCATAGCTATCTATTTATTGTGTGCATCATGTGATCGACATGTAATATATATGTACTCCGTTTACGCTTAGCTTATTTAGTTATCTGTAGTGCCAAGCATCTTGCTTTCACTGTATTAGCAGAAATGATTGGGTTTCTCCCCCCTTCAGTTAATTAATATCTATTGCATGTTTATTTTATCCCATTGTGTTCTTATTTCCTTCACTAGCATTGAATTCTTACTTATTTTGTTCATGGGGAAATTATTCAAATTCAGTTTGATGCAATGGTGCATATGAATTCATGCAATATTTCTTTTGGGGGTGAGCATCTATCTCCAGATACATACATAAACACAACCATAAACAAAATTAAGATCTTGTTAGCGGAATGATGCCCACCAATCTTCAACTGACCAAGAAGGGATTATTCCTTCTTTTCTGCCGAACTGCCTTGATTAGCTGCTCCCATTTAAGCTTATTGCATCCTAATCAGCAACATCATGGTCTTGTGCACCGATGGTCTCTGAAAACTTTATTATCACTTACGTACCAAATCTAGCGGCAAGCAGTAGCACATAGCCTAGCAGAGGTAGCATCTCCATTTCTGGAACTCTGATCCTTACTGGCCTTGATGTTGGCAGCATGCCGGCATGTCCTACTGCTTAATCAATCGGTTTCAAGTTCACGGAATGGTAATGGGACAGTCTTCACTGCTCTGAACTTGCCAACATTGTTCAAATGTTCATTCTCCAATCTGCAATTCCATCAACCATGTTGCTATGTTTTAACATAACACTAAATTAAAATTGATATTCTTTGCAAAAGTATTTCCAATTACCTATAGAAGTTCCAATGCCCTCGTCTGATTATCTCTAGTGAAGCGAGCGAGAAATCCAGTAAGCGCGACTCAACCTTACCAATATGGATCTTCATTACACTCTCAGTCCATGCTAGGCGAAGTGCAAGATTGAGCATCTGTAATTTTTTGAAGGCATTAGTGTCCTAGATCTGGAATTTTCTAGCCTAGTCAGAAATGAAGTGTATTAAGCATAGTACCATGGATACATAGTAGATTGATTTATTCTTCAAGATGAGCTCGTTACGAAGCCATCGGTTCTTAGATTTTGGGTTTAAGAAGCCCCAGTCCTTGACAAAGTCCCAGTAGAGCTGGTAAATTGTGGCACCTGAGGATGAAATGATAACCATCCACACCCAGAATGGTGTTGGTGTTGCAGCGTATTTGAACCTCACAGCAGCTGCTACCATTGCTGATACATATTTTCCAGCATTGGCAAGTTGGTTGATATCATGTCCTTCCTCCAGGTACCTCCTTAAACACTTCAAAACATGACAAAGCTATTAGTTTGAAACTGATGGAAACAAAGTTGATAATCTTTAGTAATATCCATCTAAAGATTCATACCTGCAAGGCTCTCCAGAAGTATGGAAGAAAGGAGATCACATAGGCTAGATGCTTGTATTGCTGGCCACTAGTACAGGTCTCATATGGGTGAGTCCTAAAGCTTCCAGCCATGAAGTAGCATGCTGTAAATTCCATGTGTCTTAATAGCGGAATCTGCAGATAGTAGCACCAGTTCACTCATAAGAAGCTGAACTCCAACTCAAAAGCTCTAGTGTAGAGTTCAGTTACTTCGGTATTACCTGGCTAGTTAGTTGGTCAGCCATAAAGAAATCAGCCATCAGAACCTGCATTTCAAGGCAGCCTGCTTATCAGATAGATGCTTTCAACAATTTGTGATTAAAAAACTGATGAAGTCTCTAATTTTTACCTTATAGAACGGTGAAAATATTATATTACGCATGACACGCATGAAGCAGTATCGCGTCGAGCGGTAGAATATGTCAAATGGACAGAATAGTACTCCTGTTGACAGCTGAAACAACAGTTCCAAGTTGAGAACTGAAAATCAGTACATGAAACAGAGCTGAGCTACCAAAATTTCCCAAAGTTTATATTTCTTACTAGTAGGAGTGCTCCAGGCAAAGCATTGGCATAGGCTACACCGGCGTTCTTGAGGAAAAGATTGATGACCAGTGCAGCAACGACAGTGCACATGATCGATGCAGACATGAGGAAGGCGTCCCGGTGCGTCAGGGCGGTGCTCGAGGAGAAATCGAATATGAAGTTGTGATTGATCCTGGTGCTCTTCCACATGAAGAGGTTGCACCCATACAGGAAGATGTGCAAGCTGATGAGAGCAAACATGCTGCAGAAGCAAGGCCACAGCTCCATTACTTTGAGGTAAAATTGCATCTTTTATTATCATGTGGTCTTAAGTCTGAAATTTGAAAATTTTGCGAACATTGAGCCCGCATGCTATATCTAATCAATTGAACTCTTGTCAAGAACAGAGCATATTTAGCCTGAACAAAACTACCAAGTACAAACACAGTAATAAAAACATATTTCTAAATCATGTTTTACTCCTAGAACTGAACCTTAATTCTCAAGAATTTACCTGAAAACATGGTACACGATTTCCATGTAGGCTGTGTTCCCAGTGGAAGTAAAAATACCACTAACATGGGCTAAAATCGCGTATATGATAAACAGCGAAACGAAAGTGCCCGTGAACAAACCTGCAAATTAGAACAAGAAACAAAAAAGAAGTGAAGTTAGATTTTTGTGCCAAATGCAGATGACAGATCTGATATTCTGATCATGAAGTTGCTCAGCTACATGCCTACGAGGAAGGTGATCATGTGTGTGTTTCTGGGCTGTTGTGGCTTGAGGTATTTCATCGCCACCTTCCTGTCATTGCCTGTGAAATGCTTCATGAAGATGCACTCGACCTCATCTGCTAGCTGAAGTACCTGTTCAGAATTTCGCATGCTTCAGTTCATGTTCGTCAGATAGACATGTTTCCATCCCCCCAAAAAATTGATACTAGAAAGTGCATATGTTTGTGCAGCTTTGCATTAGGATTGTGGAGCACCAGATGATACCTTGTCGGAGCTGCTAAATGGCGACCTCTTCACCTTCTCTGAAAACAGGTCAGTTGCTCGCTGTTGCTCGGACACCTGAGATGCAGAGCAATTCGTACCGTGGCTGTCAGTTGCATATAGCATTTTTTTTTAAAAAAAATAAAATTTTCAGATTATTCCTTACAAGAAAATATTTATGTTGTCTCATGTTATTTGGCTGACTAGTGACTAGGATCACACAGTCATGAATGAGATCTAGTAGCTTGCTTTGAGGGTAGTAAACTACTAATAGTACACTAGAACTTTATTCTCCTATAAGCCTTATGTAGACCAGTTATCTTTAATATTTATCATCTAGTATTGTTTAGACTCTTCATTCTTCCATCCACCCATTTCAAAAGGGCACATAAGTGGCTAATTAGTATATTACCTTAACAAATTTCTTCAATATTTTGGTGAAAGCCTTTACATTGAGAGAGCTGCTCCCATCCATCCATACATGCAACCAAAAAGCATCCAAATCCGTCAGCACCACAAGAACACCATAATTGACAAGAAAGAGAAATATAAAGACATCCACCTAAATTAATCGTTGAATTAATCAACCCTTTCAAAAACCACAAAAGACTAGTGATTTGAAAGGAAAAACAGTCGCTTTCAGGTGACACAGCATGGTGTATGGATGGCTACGTGATTTACACGGATGCTTCCATGCAAAACGGGGTTGAAATTTGACTAAACTGTTACTGCATGCTTGGGTGCAGTGCAGGTGTAGTGGTGTGCTGCTCACACACAGTGCTCTATGACTCATGCTGCAACTAATTCATAATTATTAGATGCATCTATGAAGAAACAACCTATGTTTTTTTTCTGGTAGATCAGTTAACTAAACCATCGATATCATTAATTTGTGTGCATGCAATTAGTGTGATCGATTAGTTCCATGCTATCAGTGTTTTTCTTTTGGCAGGAAAAACCTATTAATATGAGGTTTGGCCATCAGAATTCTAGATATCTTCATTAGCTGTATATTACGAATGTTTTTGCATATATTTGCATCATGCGTCGCATAGAAGAAAATCTACATATATATACAAGGCAAATCTTGTTTTAGGATATCGTGACTTCGTGGTATTAGTTTGCCAGATATGGCAAAAAGAGACGAAGAGAAGATGGAGAGATGGTGCGTGCCTGAATTTCTTGAGCAGCTCGAGGCCGCGGTAGAGCGCCATGAAGGCGTCGCGGATGTTCTTCTCGGCGTGCTGGATCTTCTTCCGGTGGACGAACGCGGCGGCGGGGTCGGCGCCGTCCTTGCGGAGCACGTTCACCAGCTCTTCCCACACCTTGAGCGCCGCCCTCCCGGGGCTCGTCGCC
This sequence comes from Oryza punctata, assembly GCA_000573905.2. Classification (NCBI taxonomy): domain Eukaryota; kingdom Viridiplantae; phylum Streptophyta; class Magnoliopsida; order Poales; family Poaceae; genus Oryza; species Oryza punctata. The sequence continues at coordinate 41,085,582 of CM002489.2, forward strand.
GGGATGTCGATCCTCACCGTCGCCGGCAGCTGCAGCGCGCCTCCGCCGCCGCCGCCGCCCCTCCCTTTGCCGCTGCCGTCCTTGGTCTTGGCGTCCTTCTTCCCGGCGAGCCCCACGAAGCTGACGCCGTTCCGCTCCAGCGCCGCCATCACCTCGTCCGCCACCGCCGCTCCCTCCGACACCTGCGCTTGCTGCAGCTCAAGGCTCCCATCTGCAAACGCCATGACGGCGACATGACGCCCATGCATGCATAAAGATGTGCAGCTAGCCAGGATTCATGTGTGGCGACGTGACGCGCGCGGCGAGTGGTTGGTGTTGCCGTACGTGTGTGTGTCACCTACCTGACATGGACTGCGGCGAGGAGAGGCCGGAGAGGAGGTAGCGGCCGCTGGAGCCGTGCACCGATGGCGAAGGGGACGGCGAAGGCGGCGGCATGGAGCGGCTGCGGGCGAGGCCGCGGGCGCGGCGGGAGGCGGCGTGGTCGGCGAGGATGCGCTTCACGTCGGCGAGGATCCGGAGCTGCTCCAGGAGCGCGTCGCCGCGCGCCAGCAGCTCCGCTTCCTGCCCCGTGTAGAACGCGTTCACCTTCTCCAGCTCCTCGTCCGCCCGCTCCATGAACTCCCTCTCCTACACCATCATCTCCATTATTACAATCTTTTTCTTCAAAAATTTAAACATTTTTACTGTATTTACTTAGTAATATTACAAATTATAATTGCTAGTAATAGTTTAATTTATACATGCTTGTCCGTGGATCGCACGAGCTCCCCTGTGTCCGGGCACTCCTCGTCCTCCTGTGAAATGCACATACGTATAAACATCAGAAATGTGTGTACATATACGGCGTATATATGTATTCGCCAGGATTAATCAATACACGTATATTAGTCCGTGTTTAATTCGACACCGCGACGACGTACTGAAGCTGAAGCGGCGCGCAGTCCAGGGGAGAAGCGGGCGGCGATGGCGCGAACGGGGTCAAGAATGGAGAACCCATAGCCACCGCCGCCGGATTCCTTCGCTGCGTGCGGCGGCGGGAGGTGATCGGCGGCGGCGGCGGCGAAGGAGTCGTCGCGGCGGGTGACCTTGATCTTCTTGATGAGCTTCTTGAGTCGCTTGTAGTCGACGAACGCCGCCTTCCACTCCGGGATGATGCTGGCCTCGTACTCCCTCGAGAACTTCACCATCCTCCTCTTGTTCTTCTTCGTTGCAGCAGCTGATCAATCGATCGGTCGAACAATTAACTGAAACGTTCACATGTGTGGAATCGAGAGCTAGGAGAAGATGGATGGATGGATGGATGGATGGATATTGGATGGATGGATGGATGCAGGAAAGGGACAAGCAGGCAGAGGTGATCTCACAAGCAACCGTGCTGCCTTGTTAGCTTATATAGATAGACAGATAGAGAGAGAAGGCTACTAGCTTGATGCTCTTCTTCTTCAATCCTCTGACTGTCTCTGCTCACCTCGAGTGCTCCTACTATATAAGCTTAGCTAGCTAAGCATGCAGCGAAATTTGGCAGTGCTGGTGCACATACAGGGACAGATAGTGGCCTTGTGTGTTACAATATTAGGTAGAGCTTAGCTTAGCTAAATTAAAGTAGAAAGGATATCTGAATTTAGAGATATATACTTACGTACATAGTGGGGATCGACCATGCTATTTTTAAAACTGTTTGTGTTCTGTTCATTCAGTTAGTGGCTTAGTTAGTTGCTTAATTCGATCGGTGGGATCATTTATAGTTATACTATTCTATACTAGTTATGTAGACGTAATTAAGCGTCGTCGCATGATCTGGTTGGCTAGCTGCTAATTCTGTATTGAGGGAGAAATTAATTGATTAAGGCAGTGTTTATATATATGTAGCGCATAGAATTAAAGAGGAGAAGGAAAGAAATTAAAGAAAGAAAGAAAGCTGGTTGCTTTAGGTGGGGTTGTTAATTTGAGCGGCCCATCTTTTGGGCGAAAAGGCAGGAGCAATTGAGTGAGGGAAACATGAGCAGCTGCAGGAATCAAGCACACCCTTGCTTAAGCCACTCGGCCACGCAGGTGACCATGCATGCAGCTACTAATTAGCTAGTTTCCTCCTCTCAGAGAGAAAAAAAACACTAACTAATCAAGTAATTGGCTAGTTGCCATGCACTATAATTTTCTTATATTAGTATCACTAATCAGCTCATGTGTTAATTAGTTAGTTAATTAAAAAAGAGGGCATGCAGTGTCCAGGGGAGTAGGACTAATTAAGGTCGTAAACTAGGCTATATATTAATTAATTACTTTCGATTAGAGTGTTTTTGTGCGGTGCAGCATGGAGTGACTGTATATATGCTGTAGCTTTACGCATATCGTGGCTCGATTGGATCGCGGAAATTAATGGATGGTTGGATCGATCGCAAGTTGGAGACGATGGAGCTAGCTAGGGCTCTGCTAGTACAGGGACCAGATCGGATGCTCTCTCTGTGTATGCGCGCCAATGGAGGCCACGCCGCCGCTGCTGCTGGTGGTGGTGCCGGCGCTGCTGCGGCGACGCCGGCCTGACGTGGCCATGACGCCGACTCTACTCCTTTAGTTTATTTTTTTCTTTAAGTGTTTTTTTCTAAAGAAAGGTATATTTCTCTGGTGGCAAACTATTCTAAGTTTTTGATGGATATTTTTTCGTTATTTGCATGTTATTTTAGTTATGAAAAAAATTAAAAGAATTCAACAACACAGATTACACTATAAACATGTAAGATTAAATTTAACTTTTATAAATCGCAATGAAAAAATGACTGTAGATATATCTTAACTACCCATAATTTAATATGTTGTTTTTCTGACTTACAGAGGCTAAATTTTAACACGCATGTTTACGAAGTGGTATGTCACATATTAATCTTGCCGAATTTTTAAATTTTTTATCTGGATGATATGTAAATAACGAGAAGTTATCGTCTCAAGAGTTTAAAATCCAATCCCGATATCTAAGCTACAATTGTAGTGGAGTACATGGTATTTGTGTTTTTTAATATATATATATATATATATATATTATAAAATAAATATGAACTGACCGGGCACACAGTAAGCATGCATGCACATGAGCTGAGTTGGTCGGGTGGTGGCGCAGCCGTGCAACGGAAAAGTTGCTAAGGTCGACAGTAACAAGTCGCATACCTCATCTCAAAAGAAAAAGGAAAAAATGTTCACTGTTACACTGTATACGGTTGCTCTGGTATGATCGACGGCGTCGACGCGACCAGCATTAAATGAGCTACCATCCAACATCGATCGCTTAATGAAACTGAACCGATATGCCGTAAGGAATGGAGTTATGCGTGCACACCGCTTTTTTTTTTTTCCCGGAGCTTCAAAATAACGTGATTTTTATAAGAACTTTATATAATTTAATTTAATTTTTTAAATGTTGTTTCGAATCTATCCTTTAATTCGTTGATATTTAATTTATTCATTCATACCCTTAAAACATTATCATAAACCATTAGCTATTAGCACAAAACAACATGTCATAAATGGAAGACATATTAGGTCAGCCAGTTTATTTCTAGTATGATACGTGCGCGCATACGTACGTATTACCTGGCATTAATTAGTTCGCATACGTACATACAACGTATTTATGCGTGTGTGTACATACACATCCATCTTCCATGCGCGGATGGGGAGCGCGAAATATTTTGTCTCCAGGACGTGTATTTCGCGCCTTTTCTGCAACGGAAAAATGAAACGGTGAGGCGTTATTTGCCTCCTCGCCCGTTACGCACTGCTGCAATGTAAGTGGTCGTAGCTGCCGTTGCGTCGGACGTCATGGGGCAAGCGAACAGAAGAAAGAGATTGAAGAGAAAATGAGTAAGTACACCCGCATTGCGTACACGTCCAAGACACCTCGGATATGGTGCATGCTACCTCCCTCGCCACAATCTGTAGGAAACCCGACCTTATTTGATATATGATTTTTTTTTTCTAGTTAAATTTCTCTGAGTTTGATTGAATTTATAGAAAAATATATTATTGTTTTTAACCTAAATCAAATATATTATCAAAATATATTCAATGTTAGATTAAATGAAACTAATTTAAAATTTTAGATGTCGCTAAATTTTTCTATAAACTTGATCAAATTTAATAAAGTTTGTCTAAAAAAATCAAACGACTTATAACATAAAGCGGATGTAGTATTATATCTATCTATCTATCTATCTATTATATTATTAAGACAGCTCGAAAAGAAAACACCACGTTCCATGTGGAGGCTAGAAATTTCCACATTAATCGAAGATAAGAAAAGAGTCCAAGTAGAAATACAATTTTTAACTGAAATTCGGAACTAAAAATAAGCAATACTGAAAGAGGAGTCCATATACGAATCCAATACGTGATTAATTAAAATTTGAAATAAAAATAAAGAAATTTACGAAATTAGGAAAGAAAAAGAAGAGTACAAATAGGAATAAAATTTTAAAATAACTAAAATTCAGAATAAAAAATATTAAAACAACAATTAATCTATTTATAACACAACACGAGATTAAATATAATTCGAAATAAAAACAAAATAAATTCAGAAATTAGAAAAATAAAAATAAGATTTCAACTAGAAATACAATTTATAAATAACTAAAATTTGTAATAAAAAATAAAGACTATTAAAAGAATAGACCATATAAAACCTATGAAGAGATTAATTAAAATTCAGAATAACAAATAAAATAAATTTCGAAAATAGAAAAATAATTGTAAGAATAGTTTATCTAGAACACAACTGTTGGTGTCATGGACCCAGGGGTATGCTGACTTAGGGTTTGCGGCGATCCCGTTTGCCCACGTGGCCATCCCCCGAGGGTGGATCGGGCCAGAGGGTGACGTGGCAGCCGCCCACTCTAGGTCCCGACGCCCCTCGGGGGCTGCCAGATTAGGGGTCGGGCTCCCCTGACCCCCTCGAGCTGCCACCACGTGTGTCAGAGTAGGTGAGCACCGGCAGCGCTCACCTACCCCATTAATGGCGGTGCAGCCGGAATACGCTTGCACGTGCGCGTGCCGCACTAAATGCAGAATGACGCGCACGCGCGCATCTGACACCGGTCGCAGTCGGCTGACCGACCTGTGACCGGTGCGAATGACCGATGGGACGCAGCACAGTACTGGGCGTACCGTTGCACGCCCGGTAGGTATGCTGCGCGCCCCATCAGGTCACATCAGAATCATGTGAGCCAGATCGGCTCACTCACCTCACCGGAGTCGGTGCGCCAGGTCTAATCACCTGGCGCACATCGCCGCATACGGCGGGACAAGCAAGTCCCTGGCCGTTTAATGAAGAATGACGTGCGGTGTCACGCACGATGATGGGCGGTCTGATAGGAGTCGTGCCGATGCTATAGGACGGTGGACTTCTACCGCAAGCCATAATGTGGCCCTTAATTGTAAAAGAACTTTTTTCCCTTTTTCTCTAGATTGTAGCCTGTTCGGCTCATGTGGTGTCCCCTTGGGAGTATAAAAGGAGGCCCAGGCCTAAAGGAGGGGGTTCGACTCTTGATAGCAAAAACACAAAGATAGTCCATCTCATAGGAGTAGGGTATTACGCCTCATCAGCGGTTTGAACTTGTATAATTTCTCGCGTGCCACTGCCCTCTCTCGGCGAAGCTTTTCTTCTACTCCTCCATCTCACCAGCGCACCGGAACCGAGGCAGGGAGTGCCTCTCTTTTGCACCCTGGGCCGAACTCAAAAAGGGGGCCTCCACAGTCTCCCGCTGCGGAGATCTCCCTCCGACAACAACGATATCAAATGATAATAAAGAAGGAAAAAACAATAGGGCTATAAAGGAGTAAAGTTATGGTAGTTGATGGGACATATAAACACTATAAACAAAACCCCAAATAGAATCCCAATGACGATTAAGAGGAGTGACAACGGATAAGCCATTAAACAACGCGGTCACGGCAGTTGGCAGGATTCTAGAAAGAAAAAAAAATAAACCCCACTGATAATCATGTTCAACTTTTAAAATCTCAATGATAATAAAGAGGGGAGGTAGTGGTCGGGTTGCGCCTAGAGGAGTACAGTGGCAAAGCCGCTGATGGTTTAGTGGGACTTTTAAAAAAAGTAAAAAATGAACCTAAACGATAATTATGTTCTTTTTTTAAAATCCCAACGATAATAAAGAGATGAGGCAACGAAGGGGTCGTAGTTGAGTACAATGGCGGTGTTTGATGAAACTTTAAAAATATTATAAAAACAAAAACCAAAAAGATAATAAACTATAAAAACTAAAAGGTCTAATTTTTAAAAGTTTCATGGAAGATGAATAGAAATAGTGATAGATCGACAAACAAATAAAGGCCTGATAAATGAGTAAGGGGTAGCAACCGAAGCGATATTTAAAAACTATAAAATTAGAAATACGCGGATGATAAAGTTCGATCTTTCAAAATCCTAAGACAACGAGATAGATATTTAACAAATTTTAAATAAGAAAATCATATGTAAAAAATAAATAATTTTGTATGGGTGCTAGCCGTGGAATTACGCAGAATTAAAAATAAGTAATATTAAAAGAAGAGTCCATATAATAAATCAACACATTAATCGAAGAAAAAGAAAAATATTTGGACTGTTGGATCGTGGTGGGTCCAGATTATAACGGTGAAGATTGATTGATATGTAATAAATAATAGATCCGATTTGGACTTCATATATGAAAAAACCAGACAGAAATACATATAATCTAACTTTGATCAGGGCTCCTAACTGAGTATGATTAGGACACCTGTACGATCGAGGCAACTCAGTAAAACTTTTTTCTCCATAAAAGCACTTTTAAGCACCGTAGTAGTACCTCAAATTTGATGTGCAAGTAAATATGCATGTACATATATCAATGTCATGCAAGTATAGATTAAAAACAACAGCACTGGGATGCTGTTGCCTATGGTAGATACATATGCACCTTGATTAATGATAAAGAAAATATATATAGCACATAGAGACAAGGCATGACATGGTTGCAAGGATGACAGGCAGGAGCTAGCTAGGTCACACGCAACTGACAATAATTTAGAAAATGCTAATAAATATCTATACCATATTAAAAAGATAGCAATCGTGGTGTCCGTTCCCACCGGACTGCTAGGCTGACTTGTGGGCCCACATTGTCGGTGGGAGGGGGAGCAGGTGCTGGATCCACGTGCGTGAGAGGCAGACAGGCGGCGGCCGGGATCCACGCGGGAGGGGGAACGGGCACCGGAACCGCCCCTCCCGTCGCCTCCGCCAGCGGGTCCGCGCACGTGGGGGATGGAGAGGTGGCGGGATCCGCTCGGCCTGCAGGGAAGGAGAAGGAGGCGCTAGATCCGGCCCTCCCGTCACGGACGTTGGTGGATCCTCACGATAGCATGCCACCGTCGCTGCCTGAGTTCGCTGCCGCCCTCGTCGATGAGCTACCGCCGCTGCTCTCGCTCTCGCCCGTCACGCAATCGCAGGAATGTGAGAGGGAGTGCGAGGAGACGGGGGAGGAGTGGGAGAGCGACGGAGAGCTCCTGGTCACCGAGCAGGCGCCGAATCCGCTGTCGGATCTGCCGCCTGCGCCTTGAGCTCTACCGCCCACGCCCTGAGCCGTCGCTGGATCTGCCGCCCGCTCCTCGAGCTGCCGTCGGATCCGCCGCCACGCCGCGTCCCACGCTTCACCGCCGCCGGATCCGCCGGCGTGCTGCGTACTGAGCTTCAACGCCGCTAGCTCCCCTTGCCATCGTCGCCACTGTGATGACTCCTCTTCGAATCGAGAGAGGAAGAGGAGAGGAAGGGAGAGGAGAGGAGGCGGTGGGGCTGGTGGAGGACTGGTGATCGGCACCCACCACCACCATAGAGAGAGAGCGCGCCAACACAGAGAGAGGATAAGAAGAGAGAGCACAGAGAGAGATTGGATAAGGCTGAGTTCGTTTTTTCAGCTTTCCCAACTCATCTTTTTTGGAAAAATTTCCTATACGAAAATTATTTTAAAAAATCATATTAATCTATTTTTTTAAAAAGTAATACTTAATTAATCATGTGCTAATGAACCGTTCCATTTTACGTGAGATTTGTTCCCAACTGTAATGAACAAACACGATGGACGGTGGCTCGGTTCGGTTTTTTATAGGTGCTGATTTTTTAATCGACATTGTTCGGTGGGAGACTCAGAGTTGAGAAAAAATAATATAGTTCTAAAAAAAATACAAATAATGTGGATGAGGCTGGGATGTGGGCCAAGAAGAATTAACCGGGGCTATTAGGCTATTGGCGTTCTCTCTCTCCGTTGGTGGGAGTTTCTACTATAAAAGATTTTTTTAAAAATAATAATTACTATAAGGACCCCACAACCACCGGGCAACGCTAAAGTGAAAGTCACCGTGTACAGTTCCGAAGATGACCGCACATCGCTCGACAACTCTTGGTCCGAGGATAGTGCCGCATCACCATGGTCTGATGGCGCGTTTATTCTTTCGACTTTGATATTTCAATAGATTTCCAAACTTTGATCCTCTTGATATCCATGGAATTATTATGTGTTGTTTTATCACATTTATATCACAATATTTCAATGTTTCTATTGCTAAATATGTAAAGACCATTAAGATTAGATTAGATGTAATGGTTGTTAATGCCAAAATAATGTTTTCTGTTGTAATAAAAATGATTATTTGTTATCATCTCGTCAAGATTTAAAGTTGGTGTAATTTTTTCCCATTACAACGCATGGGCATCCAACTAGTAAATACAAAAATCACTAAACCGTTTGATTGTAATATGTTTAGATTGTAATGGCTAAGATTAATTGTGTGTGTATAAGACATACTCAGACTTCATAAAAAATGTTGCATGGAGAGCTTTGGATTCCGGTTTAATAAAATTCGGTCTTTCAAAATCCTAAAACAACGAGATAGAATTTATAAAATTTTAAGTAAAATCATATGTAAAAAATAAATAATTATATATGGGTACTAGTTACGTAATTGGCGCGGTCTAGTTTAGACTTTAAAGTAGCTGAAGCCTTATGTGTTTGAAGGGAAAAAAAAAAGTAGATGTAGCCTTATCAAACACCGTTGAGCTTATGATGTTGGGTAGGTTTAATGTGCCATTATTTGCGTGTCTGGTTCTCGCGCAAACACATTCAGTTAACGCCTGGTCTATCGTGAAACGCTATATTTGAAAATGTATACAAAGAAACTTCATATTTAGAAACTTTTGATATAGAAACATTTAGAAAAATATCTTGGTTTTGAATCAGAATTAGAATTGGTCATATAAAATGACCTACAAACTTACCAGAAAAATATGATGCTCAAAAAGAAAATCAGGCGTGATTCGCACGATAACTTTTTCGAAAGATGTTTTCTTCAAGAAATCTCAGTTCTTGAAAAACTGCATTTCGCTGTAAATTATTGTTTTTTCTTAGCATTTGTTCTAGCAGTTTATTTTTTTAATGGATCAAAACCCGGCTTCTACACAGAGCGGTTCATTTCTGTGAGAACCAGCGGTTCATTCATAGTGTTTTTTCCAGTGGTCATCATATATGCAGGGCAGGAGCCAAGAGAGGTAAGCATGCTCCCGCCCAGGGTTTCCGTTACCGCGGTAAACCACGCGGTTACCGCGCTTACCGCGCTTACTGCGGGGTACGGTAAAAGGAAAACCGCGGCAACCGTCTTAAATTCAAATAAATTTAAAAAATAATTTGAAATTTTGATAAATTTTATACGAATTTCGTACAGTTTACCGTGGTTACCGCGCGGTAACCGTGCTTACCGCCAGGGCACGGTAACCGCGCGGTAAACGGTAACGGAAACCCTGCTCCCGCCATCACCGCCGGCGTCGGCGCTCCAGCCAGCACCGCCCACGCGCATCCTTCGCCGCCCAGATAGCATCTCCGCCGCTTGCTGGCCACCCCCTCCGGCGTCCCAGCGCCTCGCCCGCGACTCCCCACCACGCACGGAGTCTCCGCTACCACCGCGGCCGCCGCTTAGATCTCGGTGTCCCCATGCGGCTAGCTCCTTCTTCATGGTCACCGAGACCCCAGATTCATCAGCGACTGGCCAGCATTGGTCCTTCGCCGAGGCACTCCGAGGTCTAGGTTCTCCAATTTCAAATTTGATGCCTCACGGTTACGCGCGGCTCCCGCCCAGCCCCCTCTTGAAGTCGGCATTTACCACCCCTGTCCGGAGCAACCACCACCCTGCTAGCCATATCACTCTGCCGCGGTAAAGTACTCCCTACGACGCTACCCTATCTCGGTGTCTTGTCGATGGCCAGCAGCAGGACGACCATAATCCCGGTGATTTGCCTTGAATTCGGGTACAACGCAAGCACTGGTGGCGCCGAGAGGAGCATTCAAGCGCAGCCCGCCTACCGCCTTGAAGACGCGCTCACCGGTCACCCTCGAGCCACTTCTCCCCTTCTTACCACGCCTTCTAGGCTCAAGCAAGTGGGAAGTGCTTCGTTTGTCTCCGTACAGGACACCGCGCCGCTCAGTGTCGGGACCCCGTCTGCTGCTTCACTAGTCGTTGTTCCGGTCATCACGCGCGCGACTGCTGTCGTCACGGTGCCGTGCGTCCGCACCCATCGCAGTGCCGTAGCCAAGATCTTTTCCAAACTGCTAGCTCTGCGGCTGAGACCCCATATGCGAGCCCTGATCTCTATCAATCAAAGCGCCTTCATCAAAGGAAAAAGCATTCATGACAATTTTCTCTTCGTGAGAAACATAGCTAGGAGATATCATCGTATGAAACCGTCGACGTTGCTCTTCAAGCTCGACATAACAAAGGCTTTTGATTCGGTCCGATGGGACTACCTGATGGCCTTACTTCATCAACGAGGCTTCCCCGCAAAATGGAGAAGCTAGCTGGGGGCCCTACTCTCCACCTCCACCTCTCAAGTCCTCCTAAATGGCATTCCAAGACAGAGGATCCAACATGGAAGAGGGTTTCGTCAGGGACACCCGCTCTCGTCGCTCCTTTTCGTCTTGGCAATTGACCCCCTCCAACGAATTCTTACCAAGGTAACAGAGTTGGGTGCACTCACGAAGCTCAGAGGTAGAACGTCTCGCCTCCGAACCTCCATGTACGCGGATGTTGCGGTCATCTTCGTCAATCCCACTCGGGAGGACATCAAATCCCTTACGAAAATTTTGGAGTTCTTCGGCACAACCACCGAACTGGTCACCAACTTCCAGAAGTCCTAGGTTGCGGCTATCAGGTGTGACAACATTGATCTAGATGACGTTCTGGACGACGTCCCAATGGTGAGAGCACATTTTCCACTCAAGTACTTGGGACTCCTGCTTATCCTTGGAAGAATGCGAAAGACGGACATGCAACCCATCTTCGACAAGATCTTGGGTCGCGTTGCGAGCTGGAGAGGGAAAACATGGGCCTAGCTGGGAGGACCACGCTTGTGAAAACTGTGCTAACAGCGCAACCAATCTACTTGTTGACCACCCTAAAAGGAACGAAAGAAGCCTTGAACAGCTAGACAAGCAGCGATGACGTTTTCTTTGGGCTGGCACGGGAGACATCACTGGCGGAAAATGCAAGGTCAACTAGCCAAAGACGTGCATGCCAACTAGGTAGGGTGGCCTCGGGATGCTAAACCTAGAAAAACTCACAAGGGCCTTACGTTTTCGCTGGCTCTGGCATGAGTGGACGGATCCGGCCAAGCCTTGGGTGAGTCTTGAGACCCCGTGTGATGAAGTAGACAAGGGCCTCTTCTCTGCGTCAACAACAGTCACTGTCGGTGATGGAAACATGGCATGCTTCTGGGATACTGCATGGCTGGACGGACGCAGACCCAAAGATCTCATGCCACTAGTCTATGCAATCTCTAAAAAGAAGGGTAAGACCCTGCACCAAGGAAAGGAGTACAATGCATGGGTCGGAGACTTGGCTCTAGAGACAAATTCACACATCACGGCGCGCCTCGTCGATCAACTTGTCACCTTGGGGATCGCAGTTCGCGGCGTGAACCTGGACGAGGAGGAACCTGACCAAATAACTTGGAAGTTCACAACTCACGGGACCTACTCGGCCTCGTCGGCTTACCAAGCGCAATGTTGTGGTGCGCCGGACACGACCTTCGACTCGCTCATTTGGAGAGCCTGGGCGTCGGGGAAATGCAAGCTGCACGCCTGGCTCATCATCCAGAACAGGGTCTGGACTTCTGATAGGCTCGCAACTAGGGGCTGGCAAAACAATGGCCAATGCCCCCTCTACCGGAGAGAGGACAAAACGACCTTGCACCTTGTTGTCACCTGCAGATACGCAAAAAGGATATGGACTCTTGTAGCTGGCTGGGTAGGCTACCAACATCTTGAACTTCAGCAATGGGCGGCTGCTCAATCGGGCAAAGACTAGTGGGAGAATCTGGCGAGTACGCCTGGAATCCCCAAGAAGGGATTGCGCACCCTGATCCTCCTCATCGTATGGGAAATATTGAAGGAACAGAATCGATGTATCTTTGAGCACAAGGAGGACTCAACGTCGTTCCTTCTAGCAAAAATAAAGGAAGAAGCCAGTCTGTGGACCTTGGCCGGTGCTAAGCGCCTGCATGAGCTCTTCCTGCACCTCGTATAGTGTACAGTTTTTTCCGCTCTTTTTGGTTTTGTCCCTAGAGGTTGTATTTTTCTCCCGCTATATTTAATGAAAAGGAATCCTCTCGTGCTGTTTTCCGTTAAACAAAATATATGCAGGGCAAATACATCGACGTTGTAAAGTTTCTTGGAGCGATCTGTTTGTGACTTTGAGCATGCCAGGATGATAGGAAAGCATATCATTACTCAGCAACAAACAGGCGTCAGCTCATGTAAAGAAAACAAGTGTCAGCTCATGGGAAGCACATATATCTCTCTTTCTGGGGGTCCCTTGCATGCAAGGGTCAAAATCTGGTGCCAGGACTAACTGGGCCAACTGTGCAATGCACACAGCATGATTCTGGTTCTCTGCAGGAATCTTCTTGTTGGTTTCAGGAGGAAACCAAGTCACTAAGCACAAACCATAAAGCCTCAAGAGGAGAGCTTGTAGAGATAGCTTAATTAAATGTTAACAAATCTCACCACGGATGCAAGGCACTGGCTAGCACCTACTTTTCAGGGCTTAATGCTCCTTAACAAGAATGCAAAACATGATAAAGGCCTTTTTTTCTTCATCCTTCCTTCCTTTGCTGGCTGTAGTTGCCATTTCATGAGTGTCCACTTCACAACAAATGTGACCTAAAAATGAGAGAGAAAGATAGCCCTTCCTTCTTCTTTTTTCACAGGCCAGAATGGAAAGATCATTTGCAACACTAGCTGCATGATTTATTCTTCTAAACCATCCCCCTATTGGCTCTTGCTTGGACAAATAAGAAAAGGTCAATTTAAAAGCTTCATCCAATCATGTTTTTCAACCTATTAGTATAGTACTTGATGTATAGGACATGTTTAGGATGATGGTTGGCTAATTGACTTGTTTAATATTCATTTAATTAATCTCTATACCCATAGTTAATTACTTATTGCAGCATGATTCTAATTTTAACCCGTGCACGCTTCTTATGTTTGCAGATCGATATAGTGCGGAAGTTCACATAGCACTGAGAAACCTATGGCTAATCGGGCATATCCTTCTCTATTGCACTTTAGTTTATTAATTTGGTATCTTGGATAGGACTGGAGCAATACAAAGTTTTAGTTAAATTTTGCTTTGCATAAGGCATAACTGACTGGACTGAAGTGGTCGCATACTTATGAGTAGTGGAGCTAAGCTAATTGTGCACAATGACTACTTCATAAGTAACAGACCAAAATTAGCTCAGGCAGCATATAAAAAAATGTGCAAAATATGAAGATTTGTGGTTGACAACTGACAAGTACAGCAATTTGTCAGTGAGAAACCAGCGTTGCCTTTTGAATTACATGTTCTAGTGTTATGTAGCCTCATCTGCGTAACGAAGATCAAGTTTGGATTGATTATACAGTACTAATTACAGTTAGCATGTAATTGATGACTTTGTAATCTTCACGTATGTATATATGAACTTTTACGTGCGTAAAGATATTCCACCAAAGAAATGTGCATCTTTTCCGGAGTTGATCCGGCTAAACGTGGTCTGATATTGATATGGGAGAGTCTTGTACGTTTCTGACAGATGATCAGAGCTGTGTGACAAAGATCGATCAGGTGCTCAATGGAATCCACGATGCAAACCATGATTATACAAAAGCCATCTTTTGGTTGATTAAGCTTTCATTTCGTCGAATTAATGTTTTTCACGACGAGCAGCAAATTGAAGTCTGAGTTGTACTAATCTGTCAGTTCAGTCGCTTCATATGTTGCTCCCAATTCACTCTGCTTTTGCTTCATAATGATTGTCTACTAGTACAATGCAAGTTGTTTCAAGATTTTTTTTTTCAAGAAATAGTAATGCTGAGAAGTTATGTGGGTTTAATTTACTAAGTGATTTTCCAGTCTTTTGCTCCCATTAACATGCATGAAACATTTTGTCCTGCATGACGCTATCTACGCTTTAGGAAAAGCTCGAAGTGATAGATACTGTATCGTGTACGAAAAGAAATTTCAGGTGGACCCAATTAATAATTTAACCCTTTATACAATAATACTATGTTTTTTTGCCACATCTTTTTTTTATAAAGAAAGTGTATAATGTGATCTTAAAATGGTCACTGCATTTGGCTTTCATTTGATGAGAAAAGATGAGTGTATGGATGGCGTTTTCCTAATCCAGGCTAATGTGCTTAGAAGCTTTTTTTCTACTTTCAGCTCTATTTATGCCGACCTTTATTTTGTGCATCAAGAAATTAAACATTGCCCTGCCAATCCTTTTCATAAAGTGATTTACCATCGCACATATATAGATCTAAGTGGAAAGAAGTGCTACTTTATAAGAGCAGATGATGATGCATAAAATGCATACATTTCATTATCTAAAAAATGTATGCATTTACAACCAATGTCCTAAGTGGGCAGTGCACAAGTTGGTGTGCTGCTAGGTGATCCCTATTGTTCCTGCGGCTCATGGACATTGACATGGGAAAGAAAGAATTAGTGGAGATAAATAAGTCACTATCACATAGATTTCTGAATTCCAAATCCCTTTGATCCCAAAATGATCTGCTGATTTGATTTTAATGGCAGAGAACAGGGCATTAAAAATTAAGTACCTTTACAGTGGTCTCTGGTAGAAATGATCTCAACCGTTGCTTTACGAGTTCTACTACTAATGGTTAAGATCTCTATTGGATTAGCAGATATGAATGGTTTAGATTGACTGTAATTCTTGATTGCTATGAGTTTAAAAACATTAGTTAGTTGGGGTGTGGCTGCTTAATTCGGTGGTCAAAATTAGCCAGTGCAATGCAGGTGGTGGAGGCTGACGTCTCCCATAACGATGCGTCTGTGTGTGTCTGGTTGTTTCCCTCTGATCCTCACAATTTGTCCGGAGCAATTCTCCTCCTTTTGGATGGTCTGATGATACACGAAAAAGGTGCATATGAGAGCGGTTTTCAGCTGTAAAGAGAAACAAGAAAAGCATTTTTCTCTTCTTTCTTTTTTTTATTTTATGTATTTTCTTCTCCTTTTCTAATGGTACTAATATGCGATACGGACGGACGGACATGATTTGTGTTGGATGTGTTCGCAGAAGGTTTGTTTTCAGCTAGGAGAGTTTTTGCCGGAAATGCGTTGTGTTTTTTCTGCAGTTTGCTGACCATGAGTCTTGTCCATGGTGACTGCAACTGTTTTTGGTGGTTTGCACGCTTCGTCAGCAGCATGCAGACTCTTACTATTACCTTTTTATCAGATTTCCTGTTTTTAAGAAAAATTTGGAGATAATGCATTAACCGGTTGACTTCCTTTTGAATGATGCTGCATCTTTGAAGAACATATTCCAGATGAGTCATGAGTCTTGCCTGGTGATAATACAACTGTTTTTTTTTTTTTTACTGAAATGATGATACAACTGTTAGTATTCTAATAATCTGCATTCCAGGTCAGAAAATGCACTCTGCACTATAGAGAATATGTACTCTCTTATCCAATATCTGAACCAGGTTTTTGCTTCAGTTTTACTTCACAGGAAACATCAGAAATGCACTCTAATCACATATTCAGTTCCAATTAAGGCTATATATATTTCTCAGGGAGGTCAAGTTTCATTCATTGCTAGGGTACTATAGTACTTCCTAGCCATCAGATAAGGATGGCATCCATTTACTATCCATCCATCACAATATACCACTTTCTGAATTCTGATACCTAACATTGAGCTATTGAGGCCATGAAGTGCAATGATCAACCATGCAGTAGTGCATTTTTACTGCTGCTGAACTTCATACATCTGCATCCACTGCATACAGTAACAACCACAACACAAACCATTGCTAAATACTGATTGCATTTGCAAAAATCATCCAACTTGAAATCATCAGGTCAATGGAGTCACCGGGGCTCCGAGAGCCACCCCACCGAAGGCGCGATACCATTGTGCGTGTGCATAGTACTCATTTCCCATGGTGTCCAAGGGGAGAGAGCCCCCTGGGGCTTGATCCATAGTAGAAGCTGATGGGATTCAGAAGGAATCTTTGGAAGTGGGGAGCAAGCTGAAATGCATTGTGCTCATGTCCACTACCTTGGCATTGTGATGTGTTGCACTCACTATATACGATGTATGCCACAGAGAAGTTCATTGTTCCTGTTCTTCAGGGCACTGTTACAGGTCCCTTTCAGAGTTTCAGGATCCATCCATCTGTAAGAAGCAGTGACTAGATGGATAGGTTGTTGAGAAGAAACTAGTGCATCACTCTTGGCCAAGAATTGCAAATGGAAGCACTAGAGAATGGTGCCTTATTAGGAGAAGAACAAAAAGAGGTAAAGTATTACATGTCATCTACTCATGTAGGGTGACTTGGAAAAGGTTGGGTAAAGAAAATTTGTAGAGAACAATTCTTAGTGTATACTCCATGCTACAGTGTTCATTTCTCCATATAGAAATGGCCAGTGTAACATTCTCATCTATCATTTATTTGAAACACCATTGGTGTGGTGGTGTGGTGTAGTCCACAATATGGCTATGTGCATCCTAGTTGATGTAGAGGCCACAAATAATACTTCCATTATGTAAAAAAGGTGGTGTTTTACAATGGGTAGAATCAATCTAGACCGTTCATCGTTTCAAATCCAATTACTGGTAGTAGATCTCATAAATCAATGTAGAGACCACCGTAAAACACTACTAGTAGAGACCACCGTAAAGGTACTTTTAAAAATAATAGAGAGAAAGGCTAGCGAATATACGTATTCATAAAAGTTCACTGGATTTTTTCGGTCATGTCTTCAACAAATCAAATGGTTGACAAAGAGGAGAATGCCCTGGTTGTTCTACAGGAAACTTGTCTGTCAATTTCTTTTACATGGCATACCTGTTACTGTCATACTACTATAAAATTCTGCAATTGGATCTCTCGTGTACCACTTATCAGCATTATGAGTACCACTGAAAATTTGGTAAGTGCATCCTCTTTTTTCTTGGGTACACTGGACCTCAGGATAATATACATGTAGGATTAAGTGGATACCAGATCAAAAGATATGGACCTGATTTGATATAACGATATTGTTCTCCTATTAGCTCAGAAGTTTCACACACTAAAGTTATCTGCTAGGATGGTGCATATATACATGCCCTATTGCTGTACAGAAGCAAACTTAGGCCAAACATATATATTCAGAGGAGCTAAAAGACAATGAACAAGGTTTATCAGCTTCTGAATTGCTTACCAGAACCGGTCCTTGTTCACCGACAGATAGCCAGACATCACCTTCCCTGCGGTGTTCCGCATGCTGTCGATGAGGTAGCACCAGGTTGATCCCAGGGCTCCAATGAAGAAATCTGCTTCAGTGGCCATGATGAAATTGACAAGGGGGTAGTTTGTGCTGGTCTCACGGCCCAGGCTAGCCTCATACATTGCCATGCTCACATTCACACCTTGGCGCGTCACATTTGTGAAATAGAAATTCCATTTCGGATGTAATTTTGTTTCGTCGATAACTTCCTACATTTGAGCATTAGCAGAGTTAAATTCCAGACCATGAAATGAAGAAATTAATTTACACCATATGAGAGATGAGAATTGAGGAGTTAACTTGCCTGCATTTCAGTAGAAAGCCATATGTTCTTGAGATTTGGAAAACGTTTTCGGAGACGACCAGCCAACTCCATGTATTTCTCAAAGCCAACTACTTCCATTTCACAAGCTTTGTCTCCCATCCTTACATGCATGCTGAGAAGAGGCCTGGGTATATATGGTTTATGCTCCGACCACACAAGTCGCTCAATGTCAGATTCTGTTCTGCTAATGCTAGTCTGCAATTGTGAAATCTTTCAGTTACTTATCTAAAAAAAAGTAAGGTGCTTAGTGCTGATGTTGCTTTATCCGAACGATGCGCGGACAAAACTCTCCACAGCACAAAGCAACATAATCTTCAGAATGCTAGCACAAACCTTTGGTGGATCCTGGACATTTTCAAGAACCATCTTTGCTGCCTGCATGCCAAATGCTGAATGTCTAGCTACATTCAGTAATCTGCACATGTACTCTGACTGGAACCTCATAAGGTATCTCAGGGCCTACATGGAAGTTTCAGGGATGATAAGATTTACAGAATTACAGTACAAGAAGCATATTTGCATCCCAATTATGAATACCACAAAAGATACTCGTCATTCATCTTGACATGAGGTACACACCTGTGCTATCCACCATCTCCGATCCATTTTACGGTGATTTTTAACCAATCTACCATCTATCTCTGTTGTCGGTTGCATATATTTCCATGGTCTCCCCCATACTCTGCATAACAGCCGGTTTCAGAAACATGTACATTCAGAAATTGTAGTAGCAGGTCAGCAGGTCGAGTTAGCTAGTAAGTAGTACATGAATTGGCAAGAGCCACAAGAACAGAGAGGTGCATGAGATCTAAATGTGTATAGTTAGTTCATCAGTATTGGGTGCATGTGTAGCTTTTCAGAAACAGGATCAGCGCATCGAAATGGTACCTGGGTATATGCCCAGCCCATATTTGCTTGGAGGTATAATTCTCCTTCACTTTTATAATTCCATTTGCCCAAGAATCTTTGCTTTGCATGAGATCTAAAGCACGTTTATGGCACTCTGCAGATGTTTCAGGTAAAAAGTAGCATGACCAGCTAGATCTTGCTAGGCCTGAAAAATGAACATTGACAGTTATCTCAGTTATCATGTTATTTAAAGATTACAACTTGAGGAACCACTGCACATATCATATTATCAATTCATAATCTGCAAGGAAAGCTGGATTGTTCCAACCTTTACAACCATTGTGATCAGCACGGTTGTAGTACCCTGCAACCAAAATCCTTTTCTCTTTTATAGCAATAGCAAGAAGTCCTGACATTCCGGCGAGTTGCGCGCCTATACCAAATCCAGGTAACCTCTCCCAGTCTGCAAAAAGAAACCTCAAGCTTGGATCACTGCAGTTTGGAGGATGTTGATGAATCCATATATATCTCTGCACTTGTCTGGTAAGTGGATAGTTTTCTTCATCTGACCCTGCAATCTTTAAAGTTTTATTGTAACTCAAAAGTTAGAATACTGCATACATAGTAGTACTGACAAGACAATTTACAAATTCAGGCAAGTTTACACACCCAAGGTGGATACGGCGGCCTGTCAGAATTAGCATTTGACCTGAAATACATTTGCTTCCACTCCTCTGAATAGTTCTGGTTGAACAACTCAAGCCCAAGTGATCCTTTCCATAATGTCCAAGGAGGAAATGTGCCATCACTGCCATAACTATCAGATTTCTTATTTCTTTCCCATTTAAGCCTACAATTCTCCAGATGAGGTGGCCTCGGCACGTCTGAACTTTTCATAACTTCATCTCTGGTAGTATCCAGTAAAGTGCTCCAAGCATTATACAGATGCATTTTATCAGCTTCATTGATTTCCTTGCTATTGGTGGCTATTTCTATCTTTTCTTGTAGAACAGATAAGTCATCCGTTTCTGTAGCTCCACCTGCATGGAAGAAGATGGTTACACAGACATTGTCACAGCTAAAAGAGAAAAAAAGTACTTTCAGCCTAGATAAGCATATAGTACTACACTACTACTGATTTTTTTTACGCGAAATGGTGTTCGGCAATACCAGGTTCGGTTGATGTTGAATTCAACAAGATTGCTCGCTGCAGCGGTGGATGTACCGACCGGATCATCAGGATTTGGATTGGTGGGAGAGCAACACCAAACAGATACACAATGCAGACACCACAGAAGAAGCCCAATGCCCATGTCTTGCAGGGTGCAGAGCTCCCCATCTGCAGAGCCCTCCGAGATATAAGCCTTTCAAGGCTCTTGTTGTTGCTGCTATGGTCATTACTCATCATCCTGAATTCCTGATTTTCTCAGACACCTACCAGCACAACCTTACCCTGCATGCAAACACTGCCTCCAATCAAGAAACACCAAATGCATCACGGAATGGAATTCATGCAAGAAAAGCTCTAAAGACACAAACTTTCTTCCTGTTCCCAAAGACTAAAGTACAAATCAAAAATCACAGATGAGCTAATTTCTTGGAAGATAACATGGATTTGATCCACAGATGGCTTCTAAGAACAGTCTACATGAAAGATCATCGGCATGCATGAACATTAAACAGATTACCATGCGTTAAACCCTATCACTAATCAGGAAGAACAAGGTAGTCGCACAACACAGCCACATGCAAAAGTCACTGACAACCAGTACAGAAATTGAAAGATGGTTAGCTGAAAAACAGCCGCTAACAAAGCGCGGAGCTTATCACTCGTTCACTCCCCTCTTACTCGGAGTCTTTCAAGTTTCAGGTAAAAGAACAGGTCAAAAAAACAGATCCAAATGCAAAACAAACCAAGTTCTTTCGAGCGTCAAACAACTCACCGAATCTTCTGCAATCAACCTAATCCTGAACCTTATGCATGCAGAGTGAAATTCAGAGATAGAAGTGTTCTTGCTGTCATCTCCTTCTCCATCCTACGCCCTGAAACAGGAGAGAGGAGTTGACGACGAGAGGAGCAAAGATCGTCAATGGCTCAAGATGAAGAGAATTTTTTAATAAGAAACTAAAGAGACTTCACAACAACCATGTTTTTTTGTTATTCTCTTGTACTTATCAAACTTCTCGGTGAGTCAATAAATTGGCCGGCGGCAAGGAAAGGATGCAGAGAAGACAAGTTCAGAAAAGAACCTTTTCCTTGATCGATCGAGATTCTGTATTCATTGCTCAGATGAGGCTGAGGCAATTCACCTCTTTCTAAAGGCCGTTTTCAGCTTCTTCTGGTAGTGATAGATTGGCGAGACCGATCGAAGTAAACGGGCAATTAGTCTTTAGAAAAGTGAAGTAAACACCATTCAGGAAAAAAAAAAAGGGAAGTAAACTCATCAGATGTTTTCACGTGCTTAAGATGGATAGTTTAACTCAACTGGATGCATTTTACTGTTGTTGATTTCCCTAATTAGGACCGTCAAACACCTCTCATACCTTCTCTGTTTAACTCAATTTTTTGCACACAAAGAGAAAGAGAGGTGGTTTCATCAAGAGAGCATAAAAAGGAAGGTGACGTGTACTCCCAGCGATGTGTTGGTCTCTGTCTACCTTTGCTTTGCGTACAAACGAACAAGCCGTGCCACGTGTGGGCCCGATCCCGACTACATGACACGTGGCACGCGCGTGGCAGCAACTCTCTCCACGTGTCACGTGTGCACGCAAGAGTAGCAGTTGGGCCCACATGTCATCCTCGGGTTGCGTGGAAATTGGAACGGCTCCCGCATTGAACGCGCGCTAATCAAGCGATGATGGAGTAGGATCTGAGCCGTCCGTTTGAAATCCAACGACTCAAAACCACATTGCTCGGAAAGTCCTTTTTGGCGGTATTTTTTTTTTAAAGAAAGAACGGTTTTGCTATTGCATAATTCTGCTAGTACGTACTAGCTCCTCACCTAAATAAATGGAGTATATGATATTGGTTAGTTCAAAACATTATAAAAAAAGACACGAAGGTGTTATGACTTATGATGGAGATCGATCATTGTAGCTACGTGTAACTGTATAGTAGACTGGATATGATGAGATTCTAGAAGGGGAAGAAGAAATCAAAGGCGATAGATGGAGCTAGATTGCAGGATGTCAAGTATGGAGGAAGCAAAGTAGCACGGCCACATGATCTTGATGGTTTCATCTGCTGAATTAAGGTTAGCAGCAAATAAACCACACCGGCTTTGCGGCAGCTGCTTTGTACTCCAATGGTTACATTCCAGAAGCGTGCATGGCCCAATTGGAAGAACGAAACTCGGCCCAGCCCAATGTAGATTTGGCCCAAATTCTCCGTATTACGGTACGGCCTCCACCGTCTTGGTTTCCTTGGACATCTTGAAGGCCCCAAGCCACCGCCATTCCCTTGTACCCGTGCTAAATGCTACGGTGCAATTATATTTTTATCTTAATAATTTTTATAATATTTTATATTAGCAAAAAATATTTTTATATGATCTGTGTATTTGAACTTTTATTCAATTCATGTCGCACATCAAATATATTTAACATAAAGTTGAAACACTGATATTTGTATATAGGCACAATAAAACTTTACGAGACTATGCTATCTCCTTCATCCGTTATAAAGTATAAAATCATTTTTCACCTATCCTATACATACCAACACAAAATCAAAAATACTAAAATACTCCCACTTTATCAAATCACAATGTAATTATTCATGATTTTATTTAATCCTAATATATTTATTTTCTATTTTTATAGAATTTGATATGATGACTGCTCAAAATGAATTCATTTTGAAACAAACGTAAGAGTTTAAGAATGTTCTTATTCTGAGGAGGCGGCAAATTAGCCTATCTCATGATTTACCTTGTTTGGATTGGCCTCAATAATGGCCCATCCAAGTGGATAGGCCTTCTTGTTGTTTTTTTCTCTTTCTCTCTCTTGCAACGAAAGGCAGGCAGTGCCAGAGCCCAGAGCTGAGCAGAGAATCGCCAAGGATCAAGAAAAACGCAGGCAGGCAGCAGCCTGGAGCACTGGACGTCATGGGTGGATGAAACTACGAAGAGGACACGGTACACTCAACAGATTTAGTGGAGTCTGGCTCTGCTGCTGGGACTGCCTGCTAATCTGCTGTCATCTGGTCATCTCCATGCACGCGCGCACTAAACCACAGCAAAGGTCAGCAGGCTTTTCTCCGTAATCCAGCACGCTGCAGATGATGGACTCGCACCAAACCTGTTTGCGTTGCCAATTATACTACTCTTTGGACAGAATTTATTACTAATGATGATACTATATACTACAGTACAACCGCTATAATGTTGACATGTTTGCATTGCCAAGGCTTCTTTTTTCCTTGTCTGAAGATCACTTCTTTGGATACCGATTTGAGCAGGCCTTAGATGGGCCTGCAATGGGCCGTCCGCGTACACAAGCACGTGACACGTCGTAGTAGAATCCGAGCCCAGTCACGTGCAGATATTCTTCTCTTTCTCCTTTGTAACAAAAGCTCAATCCTAGTATCATTCAGCAACGCCTCATAGAGGCAGAGACGAGACCGGCGACTCGGCGAGCCTTTCCTCCTGAAAAGCAGCGACCCCCTGAAATGAAGCGATGCATTCCTGCTTACATCTTTGACCATTCTCCAATCTCCGTGCATCTCTCTATGCGTAGGTTTCAAGTGAACAAAGGCGCCATCACGAGCTGCACAGCTCCATGCGAGAAACGCTTCAAACATTCTCGTGACAGTTAACGCAAACATTCCTCCCTGCAAATTCCTCATGGCTAATTGCACTTACCAAGTTACCATTTACCAAAACCAGCTTGGTCCTCTTTTGCCGTCAAGGGGGCGATCCTACATACAGGCTCCGGGGTTCAAATCCTAACTAAATTATATAATATAATTAGTATACAGTTAATAATTAGATAATTAATATGCATCCGGGTAATTTTTGTTTTAGATTTGTCACGGTTTGTAGTCGTGTTCAAGAGTGCTCAGAAATGGCATACGGTGAAGCTAGGATTTTAAAGGAGTCGAGCTTTTCGATTGAATTAAAGACCTAAAGGTTAACAGCATCTGCTAATTAAATTTGAGGCTAAATAGGCTAATTGCGTACACTTAGGAACTGCCTTTTGATAACCCTTTAGTACTGTGATGTTTTGGTACGCTTCCCGAGGCCTAACTGAACGAAAATATTTGCAACTGTAATGATACTTAGCTAGGACGATCGGCCGGCATGCTTGCCGCCGTGGGTATCCAAATTATGAGATTGTTACATGAATTGTTCCATCCACAATAATTGCATTAGCACGGCTACTACTACTGCTACAAAAGCAGATGCACAATGCAAGTGTTAACTTGGGACAAGTTATATATATTTGTGTCCCCTAACCTAGTAAGCTGTGGTCACCGATCCTATTGCAACTGAAGTAGCAGTGCATGGTGCTGCAGGCTCAATGCAAAAGCCTGAAGAAATAGAGTGCAAAAGAAGAATTATAGTAGAGGAGGCTTTGGCTCTTGATGATGCCTGCTCCCGTAAAGCCC
Source organism: Oryza punctata (assembly GCA_000573905.2). Classification (NCBI taxonomy): domain Eukaryota; kingdom Viridiplantae; phylum Streptophyta; class Magnoliopsida; order Poales; family Poaceae; genus Oryza; species Oryza punctata. The sequence goes on from CM002489.2 coordinate 41,110,223, forward strand.
GGTTACCACATTCAGATGCACAAAAGGAACCTGCTGATAATGTAGTACTATACAGGATGTGCAGTGCAGTGCATGCTTCCTCCGTTTGCATATGTATATAATCCCGAATCACGAGGTATTCATGGCCGGCGACAGAATGAGTTGTGATTAGACGAGAGGTGGAGATTAGTCCAGTTTCAGTCAGCTCTTGCCCTCTCTAGAGGACTAGTAGAGCCCATTAATAATTAACCATGCCCGCTTTGAAGTTCGTGCGATCTTTTCGTCCAGCATGCGCGCCCCACTCCTCCCTCTCGGAGAAAAAACGGCAAATCAAATTGGTTGATAGCTCTCGATCGATCCGGCAGCATCTACATGGCGAACAGTGAAGTGTTTGTGTTTGTCCATGTAGTAGATCAATCTTACAGTTCATGTGATCATTTCTTTGCCTGAGATTTGCCTGAGTTCATGTGCAAGGTCCGTGTGGTGACTGTAGCGAGGCCCTACAGAGGAGGTGACGAGACAACTGCAGAACATTGCGTGCCTGCTACAGGGTTGGACATGAATATGTATAGATGCAGCTTGTGTTTGTCGCAGTCCATGGAAAAGCATTCTAGTTTGGCTTGGCCTGGCTGCAGCATGCATGCTACTAGTATCCTACCACCCCTTTCACAATCTTCTCCTTTATCATGCTTGTGGATGTAAACGTTGAATGGCAGAGCTAACGTTGTAGCACCCCCATCATTTTGTTCTTGACAAAAATAAGCAGAATTAATCGGGAGATTGATTAGTTAATGGAAGATCAGCAAACACTGTCAATGAGCGTCAAATATTTGGTTGGAACTAGCTTTACAGCCTTACCAAGATGAGCAAAGCTCTCATTTGATGCCGTCTTACGTCTTTTCCCTCCCGTCCTTTTGCGTCCTTTTGCTGCTCCCGGCTCCCTTTGGGGCTCCGTCCTCCATGATCAACTTTTCCCTGCGAGCGACCGACAAAAGTAAATACTCTAAGCAATTGTCCTCTCTTACTCCGGTATTCTCTACTGTAGAAAATATTTTAATATGTTAATCTTATTTAATCGAAAGATTTAAATTACTTTCTACTCTCACCTAATTAACGGTAGTAGAAATGTGAAGAGGTATTATTATTCAAAAAATAAGGATATAATTTAGCAGTAACTAAACATTTTTCCTTTTTTTTCTAATGGAATATGAACAATACCAATATAATGGATAACCACATACCGATCTAGTCGAGAAAAAATATAAATGATAAAGTTACTCGTAATTATTGTATTAGTCAATTACTAATTTACCCTTAATATTACTGGTAGTATAATACTGTAAGTGGAATTGGAGAGAACCGGACTATCGTTCTTCTCACACACACATAGTAGCTGCCTGCGAGTGCAATCATATATCTGCAATGTACGTACTGCAGATGATGATTCACGCTCATACAGTCACACTACGTACTCCATACTGCAAGTAACATGCCTATGCATGCAATGAATAGCTACAGTCGTAGTACAATCTAGGGACATGTCTTGTTGAGGCGTCTACAAAGCCATCAATGTATGGTGATGATGCTGCCAGATACACTATGGATCACAAAGCTCTCTGCTTCTCTTCACGGGCAGTAAATAAGAAGCCACACCCTGCTCCGTGCCTTTGCATACACATGGTCATCTGATCATATCTCATTTCACCTGCAAGCAAGCAAGCGGCCCAAACTTTTGGTCCAAACTCCAGAGAAGCCAAGTAGCCAACCCCTCCTGTATCATGTGTGAATCCTGGAAAGAATAGAATCCTGCTTGCGTTGTCTCCACAGTACAAGAGCTACTACCAGTGAAGTGTGAAGTGAGCTCACAGTACACACGCAGAGAGAGTGAGAGAGGCAGCTAGCTAGAGAGAGGGAGAGAGAGAGAGAGCGATATTTCAGCTAGCTCTCGTCTCGTCTTCTGGCGCCCATGGGCGTTTTGGTTAGTGGTGTCTTGTGAGATCGGGAAGAAGGCTTTACTGCTAGCTGATTCTTGCATGGCAAGAGCTCAATGGTTTGGAGACGGAAGACCAGCTGCTGCGCTGCCGCTTCTCGGCCTGTGTGCGTTTCTCTGCGTTATGCTCGTCGTGTCGCTGGCTCCTCCTCCGGGGGAAGAAGAAGCAACGGTGAGGTCGTCGTCGTCGTTGCCTGAGGCGGCGACGTCGGTCCCGGCCGGTGGACGGCGCCTTCTCCTGCCGGCGGCGAGGACGAGGAGGTTCCGGCCACGGAGGTGGAACTCGGCCGGCATCGACGACAGCAAACATGAGGTTCCGAGTGGCCCGAATCCAGACTCCAATAGATGATGATAGATAGATCCATGTCCTGTCCTGTTCTTCAGTGCTGCTCGTCTGCTTCTTCTGGAGCTTGCAGTTTAGGTGTCTTTGTTCCCCGATTTCACTTCTATTTTGGTATGGTTTTCTTTTCGGCTTTGCTATCGTTCAGGTAGGATTTGGTAATATTATCCTTGGTAAGATAATGTACAAACAGATGGGCATTTACTCTAGATTACTCCGTACTACTCTCTGCTCATTGCTCCATTGCATTGGATGATATATATTATTTCTGTCAAATTAGCATATCATAATTACAGATGGTAAATATGGCTAGTCAGTCATGTTTTCTCGACTGAATTCCTTTGAATCAGTCCCCCGGATGAAGAGTTGGTGCATCAATAATTCAGCATTCTCATCATCAGTGCTCATCTGCAGCAAATAATATATTTCAAAGTTGTGAGGAAGATTTCCCGGGAGATATATTCTCTTCCATTCGCTGCTTGCAACTGCAACCGGGTCATGCTCTTAATAATTTTGGGCTTGGACCAGCCCAGCCATACTTGCAGCGTGTACTGATCAATAAAATCATGTGGCGTGTCTGAATTCCGATGCTCTTTGGTCCACGCATCGGGTCCGGCCTGCAGCTATCGGACAACCAGGTTATGACTTATGACTTGTCGACTGACACACTGAATGTGCCTTCCTGTCAGCTACTACTACTACTACTGTATACTGGTAGTACACAACTACTACTAACTAACCAGTGACCACCGGATGCTAGCTCAACGTAATGCACACTTGCAGATGGAAGTAGGCCAAAGCATGGCTCATAATCGTATGCAAACAATTTGCTGATGACAAGAAGACGATGCTTTGTATGCGATGACAACTTGAGTAGCTGAACATGTATATAAGGTTATGAACTTTGTATCCACCTGACAGATTGGTGGATTGAGGTGAGACCTTTTTTCGAACAGGCTACATGAGCATCTTCAATAGTCTTTTCGCACTGACTTGCTGGTTCCTGTGGAAAGAGCGCAATACGCGTGTGTTTGAGCAGAAGTTTCGAAGCACGGAGCAACTAGTGTGTGACATCAAAGAGGAAATCCTCGTTTGGAAGGCAGCTGTTGACGCGAAAACACAACAGCTTGGGAGATCTGCTTAGCTCCAGTGCAGGTCCAAAATAATAATGAGATGCGGGCGTGCCAGTCAGTTTGATCCTGCAACTGACAAGATATGTGAATAGCAGATAAAACAGCCATTCGGCTGACAAGCCGATGGAGTGATTCCAGCCGATACCGATACCAGCCGATATCCAGTATAGATCTTGATACTTGAGTAAATAATGATATAAAGATAATCGGCTGATGATAATGTAATAAAACAATAATATAATCCAGTAGAAACCAATCGGTTAGTAATGATAGATTGAATAAACACTGATCCGAAGGTTGAAGCATTCATCGGCTGGAGGTCTGATATCAATAAATCCAAATGATTAGATAAACAGTGAATCCTTTGTTGCGATCGGCTAAATCCAAATTATATGTAATCCTTATGAGCCGATACAACGTCCAAATAACTTATCGGCTGAAACCCCGATGAAACCCTTATTGGCAATCAAGAAGCAGACTAGAGATTATGGTTCTAAGCACGACTTAGTAGATCAAACTTAACTGATGCAGCACTAAGTACGAAAAGAAACATAATATCTAGATAATCAAGCTTTTGACTAATTTTCAAGGTGGTGGATACATTATATAATCTAAACCAACAAAGTAATCTAGCCGATATCGACAAAACTCTAGATGGAGATCGACCGATGCAAGTAGAAAACGTTGTCAATCTATATTATATAAAGTATATGATAACTCGATGACTTACATGAGCAAGATTAGAGTGTCGAAGCGATGGAAGCACTAATCCCGATAACGCAAGCTACCATAACAAGCCTTACCCCTCGTCGGAGATCGAAGTCGATGCAGCCCAACTTAAAATAAGAACTCGTCGAAAGTAAAAAGGTAAAAGGTGGCGATGCGCCGAAGTTGTATTGATCGAGAGATAATTTACATAGACTCCGAGTGTACATATTTATACCCATGGGTAGATACTAGTCCATATCGGATACGACTCATATTAACCTAATACAAATCCAACTAACGAAATTATCTATAAGGAAATTACATAAAATATCCTAATTCATAGATACAATTGCCTTTCCAGAACTCTATCCGTGCGGGACAATCCATATGAAGCACCTTGATTTAACCCGATGACGTGTATCGAGTCGTATTACCGAAAATCGGCTCAATCGGCTAACCGTGTCCGACTCGAACTCTGCCGATTCTGCCCACAGCCGATTTGGACTTCAGCCGATTCTTGCCCTGTTTCCGATACGATCTAATCTCTTGGATCTTCTTCGATTCTATCTTCATCTCTGATACTTGAATTACCAAATTTGATCGTCAACAGCAGCAGGAGTGATCACAACTTTCAATGGCGATAATGAATAATACGTTATGTAATGTAATGTATTATAATGGATAGTAATGTATTGCAATAAGCAATTTCTGCTTATGAGGTTGTTGGTTTTCCCCTCATCCATCTCGACAGCATACTGTCGTTGTAAGCTTCACATTGTAATGAACATCCCCTCCATTCTTAATGAAATTGGTCGACCGAATCCCGACCGACCCGACAAAAAAAAAAAAGGTTATTCAGATTGATGCCATTTCATCCATATCATTTTTTTTATAAAGTTATCAAAGATGTGTATCTCTTTTGTTTTCTTACCAAACTCTTTGGTAAATACGTAAGAAATAATACCAAAACTAGGTAATATTGATAAATTATCAAAATTTTGATATGACCAAATTTTGATAAGGTTTATTTTCTGCACAGCCCCCATGTGTCTGAGTTTTGATGATAAATTGCCAAAACTAGGTAATATTGATAAATTACCAAAATTTTGATATGACCAAATTTTGATAAGATTTATTTTGACTACAATCTGCACTGTCCCCATGTGTCTGAGTTTTGATGATAAATTGCCGCAGGGTTGCAATCCGATTCTTCGCCTGCTGCTTCGAGGCTTTCCCTCTGTTCCGCGGAGCAATTGCGGCGTGGGCCTAGTTCTGAAGCCCATTCATTGGGTCGTCTCTTGAATTGGGCTTTGTTATACTCCAACAGGGAGGGTGAGCGGGTGGTCACTGATGGGCCTTGTGATACATGGTTGGGCCGAATAAACATTGGCGGATAGATCTGGTTGGGCTCAAAATTAGATAAGGATGAATCCGGTGCCAAATATCAGCGTCCAGCGGCATATGTTGCCTGCCAGATGATGCTTGCAGTATCAAAAATGTTTGCTCCAGCGATAAGGTGGTGCTATGCAAACTGGTCCTTTTAGCGTGTCCCTGAAAATAATGTGATCTGCTGTCAAATTTCTGTGCAAATTCTAAACACAGGACAAGCGACGATGAGCCGATGACCAGTCCAAGATGCATAACTGCATACGTACACTGGAACATTGTTGCAACTTGCAAGGCAGAAGCAAACTAGCACTATAGTAGCAGCAAAGAGTGAAAGAAACAGGGATACACAAAGTCCAGTAATAGCACACAATCCTTGTCTCCCTCTCCTCGATCTCGAGCAACTACTATTCGTGAATGCATCACGCAATACTCCTAGGCAATATATCGAGATTGTAAATCCTACTCCACTGGTCCACTAGCTATCCCTGTAGACTGTGTAGCAGGACGACAGCACAGCAGACGAGCAGAAATTCAGACACGGGTGAAGAGTGCAGCTGTACCAACCAACTGCATCAGCTCGTGTTACGCTCGTCAATGCAATCACGACTCCTAATTCGAGTTTACCGATAGACCAGTACCACTAACTACTGCTCCTACAGTACATAGCCAAGTGGTTGTAACAGTGATATGGTTGGCTAATTAGTTACTGATAAAGCAGGGTAGAATCTGTTAATGCGTTTGGAAGGAACTCCCAACGCTTCGTAGGGATACGCGTAGACTATGATAGCATAAAATAAAATTTTTCTACCGTGTAAATCAGGAACCATGCAAGTATGGGATCATAAATTGTTACCACTCGATGCGTTGCGTAGCGGAAATATGTGTTAACGAGTCTAAGGAATCCTCGCGATATAGCGCACGCCGATGTAGAGGAAGTAGTCGATCGCAGCGGCTCGACCTTCTCCTCCTCGTGCGTTCTCCTCACCGTGCTCCCACGCCGATCAGCACCGCAAGACAGCGGCGTCTCCACCGGTATCCACACGTCCAGGGAAGGAACACCACGCGCAGATGTGCTAGCACCTGCGCGCGGCTAGGATTTGCTCGTGGAGGGGAGTGGCGGCTAGGGTTTCACGTGGCGTGATGGGTTGATGCCGCCGGCCACACCCCCTCACGTATATATATGAACCACGTCCGGGCCTCCAAGGCCCATAGGAGTCCTACTCGGATCCCTATCCGAATTGAGTGCATATTGGATTTCCATCCAATCCCTTTATTCCGGCCCTTTAAGCGTGCGACCCTGTAGGTTCATGCACATTCGGGTGCAACCCGAAAACTCCTTTTCGGTCCACGAGTCAACAGCGGCCCCTAGCAGAACGTATTGATCCACCGAACATACATAAAGATCATATCGGCTGAACTTTTAGTATTTACTTGTATGAACCCCTTTGCCTCACGATATCGATTAAGCTCAAGGCTAGATATGTGCTATCCTCTAATAGCTCAATCATTCACTCGATCCTGTTATAACCTGCGATTGACTCCTCAATCACTTTTGGCATGGCCATGCACTTCCATAATCTATAACATCGAGGGGCCCAGAGATATCTCTCCATAGGAGGGGACAAATCCCATCTTGATTATTCATATCCCACTACATGTCCGAAGACTACTTTTATAACTACCCAGATACGGAATAGCGTCTAGCAGTCCCTAAGTAAGTCACTACACATGTTGCAAACCATGATAATCTCAGGTCTAAGAATTCTATACCAACACTAATCGAGACCACTAATGGCACTACACAAATAGTTCTTGCAGTGTCTCATATCGGGTCTATCCAACAACATGTTCTCCAACATGTGTCCACATTATCAATTTGGTATGTCCATACCATGATCCATAAGACATGATCATCAATCAATACATGTGCTGATCATTTAACTGTATTTGTTCCACATATGATATTTGATCAGGGATTCTTTAGAACTAGCAACATATAACATAAAGAGTCTCATAAATGAATCATATATTCATTAGCCAATAATAAGTTATCTATTTGAAGGAACAATATCAGGTAAATATGTAAATATAGTATGTGATACAATCATCTCTATGATTACCTCCAGGGCATATCCCTAACACACTTCAGCCCACATGGATCGCAAGACTCAGAGCAGTGCTTGTTAACTCTTGGCTTGTGACTTGTAGTACTAGCATCCCCGTTTATCTAGTCAGATGAGAGTACTTGGTTGATCCTGATTTGCACTAACCCATGTGTATCTCGGTTAAACCCATCATGCCTAATTGCCTACGTGTCTCGGGGCTCGAGGCTCTCGCCCCTAAACAAGTCACAAAACAGCTCAAGCTGGTACTTGCACGCATGTGGAGATTAAAGCTTAACAATCGGAGTTAATTTAACCGAGTACTCTGCATCTGCTCCCATCATCATATTGGTAGCCCCATAAATAGAGGGTTTAATTAACTTGCTTTTTTAATTAAGGCCGTGATAGTGATTGATGGGGACAATTAGATCGATGTCTGATGTTAATTGGTAGTAGTAGGAGGAGATGCAGCGTACGTACGACGTAGCTGAGGCTGAAGTTTGCTAGTACGTCGGCAAAGTAAGCTTCACTTTCGCGTCCACGAAGTTTGTGAGATGATGATGATGCGTGAGAGGGACAGACGGCTGGGATGGCGATGGGCTGTCTTGGCGCCGCATGGACGGCTGCAGATGCTTGTCCCTGTTTGGAGGCTGCTCTCTGTGAAAAGGCTTTGGACTGTTCGTTTGTTCAGTAGTGTAGCTGCGAGGTCTCCATCTACACTTCCGAGGTTTCAGGCTACATAGCTACCCTAACTACCGACTGCTGTTTAACGGTTAGGTGGTTGCCATTTTGATCCTGCACTACCTTATTCGTTTCATATTATAAGTTATTTTATTTTGTTATTTTATTTTTTTCTAGTTAAATTTTATTAGGGTTTCATATTATAAATTATTTGATTTTTTTTCCTAATTAAATTTTATTAGGTTTAACTAAATTTTGTAGAAAAAATTAACAACATCTAAAATATTAAATCTATCTATTATTATATTATTAAGACAGCTCAAAAAGAAGACACCACGTTCGCTGTGAAGATTAGAAATTCCCACATTAATCGAATAAAAAGAAAAAAGAGTCCAAGTAGAAATACAATTAAAAATAACTAAAATTCGGAATTAAAAATAAGGAATATTGAAAGAGGAGTCCATATAAGAACCCAATACGTGATTAATTAAAATTCGAAATAAAAAATAAATAAATTTCTGAAATTAGGAAAGAAAAAGAAGAATTCAAGTAGGAATACAATTTTGAAATAACTAAAATTCAGAATAAAAAATATTGAAACAACAATTAAACCATCTATAACACAACACGAGATTAATTAGAATTCGAAATTAAAAATAAAATAAATTCAGAAAATAGAAAAATAAAAACAAGAGTTCAAGTAGAAATACAATTTATAAATAACTACAATGTGTAATAAAAAATAAAGACTATTGAAAGAATAAACCATCTGCAATATACAACGAGATTAATGAAAATTCAGAATAACAAATAAAATAAACTTTGAAAATAGAAAAATAATTATAAGAGTTCAAGTAGGAATACAATTACAAATAAAAAATATTGAAATGAAAAATATGGATTTTTCAAAAAGAATAGTTCATCTAAAACGTAACGATATCAAATGACAATAAAGAGGTGAAAAACAATAGGCCTCTAAAGCAGTATGTTGGAGGGTAAACTCCGCAGCGGGGGACTGTGCAGACCCTCTTTTCGAGTTCGGCGCAGGGCGCGAAAGAAAGGCTTTTCCGGCCCCGATTCCTTTTATACCTCAAGTGGACACCACATGGGCCAGACAGGCTATAATCTAGAGAAAAGGAAAAAGTTATTTTACAATTAAGAGTCACACCGTGGCTTGCGGCCGAAGTCTACCGTCCTGTAGTGCCGGCACGACTCCTGTCAGACCATCCATCATCTACGTGACGCTACATGTCATTCTTCATTAAACGGCCGGAGACTTACTTGTCCGGCCGTATGGGGTTGATGCGCCAGGTGATTAGACCCGGCGCACCAACCCTGGCGACATCTGTGAGCTAAAATGGCTCACGCGGTGTTGATGTGACCAGTGGGAGACGTAGCATACCTACCGGGCATGCGACGGCGTGCCCGGTACTGTGTTGCGTCCCATCAGTCATTCGAACCGGTCACAGGCCGGTCAGCTGACTGCGACCAGTGTCAGATGCGCGCATGCGTGTTATTCCGCATTTAATGCGGCACGCATGCGCGCAGGCACACTACGGCCGCGTCGCCATTGATGAGGGTAGGTGAGCGCCAGAGCGCTCACCTGTTTCGTCACACGTGGCGACGGCCCGAGGGGGTCGGGGGAGCCCGACCCCCGCTGCGATATCCCCCGAGGGGGTGCCATGTCCTGGGAGGGCGGCCGCCACATCACCCTCGGGCCATATCCCCCCTCGGGGGGTGGCCACGTGGGCGTACGGGGCCGCCTCAGGCCCAAAGTCGGTATACCCCTGGGCCCATGACACCGACAGAGTAAATTGGTGATAATTGATGGGATATATAAAAACTATAAACATATAAACAAAACCCCAAATAGAATCTCAATAACGATTAAGAGGAGGGACAACGGACAAGCCATTAAGCAGCACAGTCGCGGCAGTTGGCGGGATTCTAGAAAGTAGAAAAATAAATCCCAATAATAATCATGTTTAGTTTTTTAAATCTCTATGAAAATAAAGATAGGAGGCAGTGGACGGGTTGCGCGTAGAGGAGTACATTGGTAAAGCCGCTGACGGTTTAGCGGGACTTCTAAAAACTAAAAAATGAACCCAAACGATCATTATGCTCGATTTTTAAAATTCCAATGATAATAAAGAGAAGATGCAGCGGAGGGACCGTAGAGGAGTACAGTGGCGGTGTTTGACAGAACTTTAAAAAATTATTTAAAAAATCCAACTAGACAAAGAACTCTAAAAACTAAAAGTTCTATTTTTCTAAAAGTTTCATGCAAGATGAATAGAAATAGTAATAAATCGATAAGTAAATAAAGGCTTGATAAATGAGTAAGGGGTAGCAACTTAAGTGATTCTTAAGAACTATAAAATTAGAAATACGCAAATGATAAAGTTCGGTCTATCAAGATCTCAAGACAACGAGTTTGATATTTAACAAATTTTAAGTAAAATTATATATAAAAAATAAATAATTTTTGTGGGTGCTAGCCGCGCAATTGCGCGGATCACCTAACTAGTTAGTTTAATTTAATCTAATATAGAGTATATTTTAATAATATGTTTGATTTGGGTTGAAAATACTAATATACTTTTTTATAAACTTAATTAAATTTAGAGAGGTTTGATTAGAAAAAAAAATCAAACGACTTATAATATGAAATAGGTGGAGTATTACATAGTACTGCTACTGGAGTACTATATCATTAGAGAACTCGAAGAAATTAATTATGGTAATCTTCTCGGCTCAAAAGCTGAAATTAAAATCTTCTGGAAGTACCATTAACTGTCAGTTTCATGTAATCAGCTGAACATGTCAAGGGCTATCTTTAGATATCGAAAACCTTAATCCTAATGATACTGTAGTATGATGACAAGCGAATCGGTCTAGTTGAGGTTATCCGGAGAATCGTTCAGTGAATCAGTCCACCCCAGGCCCTAGGGAAAAAAGGATAGTCGTTGAGGTGGCGCCGCAAGAAACTTTCTTCTGTTTCTTCGTAGTCCCAGAACGAAACAAACAGAGAGAAGGAATGAATCGTGTGCAGGCAAGAAAGTCAGACGATGTTGCTTCTAAATCAGAAACGGATGAAAGATTGAGCAGATATTGACACCTAATTCAGTTTTATCCGTTTAAGATTAAAGAAAGAGGACCTGTGAGACTATGAGACTGCGTAGACTGATCATAGTTGCAGCTGGTTTGAATAACACACACAACTTTATGAGAGCGATTCGCCTGTGTGTGCGACCACAGTAGCTGGAGTAGGTTGCGTTTAGTATAATTCGAAGCAAACAAATTAAATTGAGTTGCTGTCTAATAGGAACACTCATATACTATACATATACGCGTTAATTCCTACCCCTAATCTTCTTTACAGATCGAGACCCACATTATATGCGCATCGCTCTCTAATTCTCATCGAGGCAAGCGTACGTGGACTTCTCTTCTTTGCGATCAGCAGCATCTCCCCTTTGGCGGAGAACCTATTCGGCTATTCCGTCCACTATTCTTTTCACACGCCCTTAAATCCTTAATAATCTTGTCGGCTTATATCATTATCAATCGTCAAATAAACGATCAATCGTGAAAGAAATGTAAATCCACACTGACACGAAAGTAACCAACAGTTAGTAAATTTCTCCTTTTAAAAAAAAAAGTTACAGTAAGAAGTAATTAGTCGATTTTACCGAGTCAACTGGACAACTTTACCACATCTGTGCATGCATACGTAGAGAGATGAATGAATAGATGATGCAGGAACGTGTTGGGTGGGCCGCCCCGCTCGTACGCCACCAGCTCAAATGCATGCCACGTGACCCTCCCCACTCCCCGGCCTTGTAGGCCCGCATTTTCCCGTGACTGCCACGTGGGCCCATCAACGAGATAAGCCCGGTCAATGCCACTGCCCTCAGGGCCCTGGTCTCATGGACAAAAACTGTAGCCGAGTAAATCCCGAAAAAAACTTCTTGGGCTTTAAAGTGCACGTACGAACGTAAATCTGCAGTTTTATTTAAGGAAAAAAACAGCATGATTTCGCTGATTAGCAATCTTGTAAAGTGGTAATTATGCACAGCTAATCATGGCGCCGTCACCCACGGCACGCCACTTTCTATTACTCCGGTTTTAAAAATGTATCATCAGTTATCCTTTCCTTTCCAGCTATGCAACAGAGATGCAGGATTCACTCGCTTGCTTGCCCATTAGGCACCTTGATTGTCAGGTTTCTAATGATTTCTTTAACCTTCTTTTTATGCTTAAAAAAACACAGGCCCTGCTACTCGATCACACATGCATTAGTTGGTTGGAGACACAAAGGTATACATTACATTAGCATTTACCCGATGGATTAACCAGCATTGTTAATTAGTGCTACTAATAGTATATTTTTTTGTGCAAGGAGTGCTTGCTACTAATATACTCCATCCACACAACTACCAGAATCCATCCGGCTACATGCCTGCTAACTACCAACTGGCGGCCACATGCGTTGTGAACAAATAGGATAATCTAATGGCAATAATATAGTATCCGGCTTTGATCTGGGATCGATACTAACGACGTCACTGTAATCGCGCACCTATCCTCTCCAAACAAAGCAGCCAAAAAAAGAAGATCATACACGCCGAGTTTGGCAATAAAAGATATTCGTGATAAGATAAAAATCGATTTTGGTGTGTGCTAGAAAAAAGATTGGAGGAATTCTGAATAGAAAAAATATGTGGGCCCACGGATCTCTATTGGTCATGGGACCCATTGATCAGTGTAATCACTCTCCCCAGTTATTATGAAGCTGCTGGCTCCATCCGTGATCGTGGCAGTTTTTAGGGATGGCAAGTTAAAGTATGACGCGCCGAAAAAAGGGCCAGGTCAATAGCTGGATCATCGGGTGCTCGCCATCTTCCGCGGCCTCTCGTTTGACGGCTGGTTTGGCTGCATGCGTAATGTCAGATCTATTCATTTAAATAGTGTGTTTAATAATTTAACTAGTGTAACTAAGTACTCCTGATCTCCTTTTGTTTTCTTCCTCTTATCACGTATGACCTGGCCGAATGTTTAAACCTACACAAATATCTGAACTCAAAATTCAACGTATACAAATTTATCACCATCTATGTCTTTCAGATAAGCAAGTATATGTGGAAATGTGACCATCGATGTCGAACAAATTTGTCATGGCAAGGATAATTTTGGGGAAACAAAACCGGTTCACCAGGAAAGGGCAGTAAAATTATTGATCCATCCGTCAGAAATTCAGAAATCGTCCAGGGGCTAATGGAACGAGATGTTCTGGATGCGAACCGGACCCGCAAGCAGCCGGGGGCGCATGGGCAGTGCGGCAGGATGGCTGCCTGCGGCTGTGTGATTTTGACCAGGAGAAGCGACCGGTTTTGTGGCTGCCGCGGCCTGCCTAACACGCTGCCAAAATTAACTCCTGCGTGGCCGACGGCGCGGTCCCTCCCGCCTCTGCTCACCCACACATCCACATGGACGTCGGCCCCAGCACACCACCCTCCTTCCTCTTCACTTGTTGTTGTGACTGTCCACGCCTTGGTCGATCGTGCAACGCACCCGCCCGAGTGCACCCTGTCGGTTGGAAGTAGTGGAAACTGTGGGTGCGCGCCCACGCATCGAAACTTGCGCCCGCTTTCCTTCCAAAATCGCTCGCTACCACTGTGATCCTGGCAACAAAAAAAAAGGGGGGTGAATTCAGGTGCACCGGCGACGGGGAGGCGGGTTGTTGGGCTCAGGCCGAGAGGGCACGCCGTGACGCTCCGCACCGCAGCTAAAAAAACCCTCCAGAATAGACCAGGCATCGGCAAACTGAAATTTTAAATGTTGCCATTTTTTTCCACTCCGAAAAAACGCCAGGTGCATTTCGAGCTGTCCAATGGCGTCACATCTCTAATTCAACGTGGTTGGATGCTACTCCACTCCTATACACGTTAATTAACAATCAGTAGTAAAACCAAACTATTAGAATTTGCAAAGTAATCCTATCCTGGCTGTATCTCCAGGTAGAAAAAGATCACGCGAAAAGAAGCAGGATAATAAGAAGAAAAAAAAAGAAAAAGGAAAGAAAGGGTAAAAGCCGGGCCCACCGCAGCAGCACACACATTCACAGTAGACACCTCAATCCCAACTGTCCCCACACATCTCCCGATGGCAAAACCCCCGCCAAAATCCGCAGTCAATAACCTCCTCCCCTCTCTGAGACTAACACAGAGTTGAGATCGCTAATCACCCCCTTAATCACACCTAAATCCGCTAATCCCACCCCTACCTACCTTATAACACGCCTCCCTTCTTCCCGCACCCCGCGCCTCTCCCCGTCATATCATCCTCCAACCCTAGCACGCGCGCGCCGCCGCCGCCGCCATGGCCGACTCCGGCGACTCGTCCCCACACTCCGCCGCGGCCACCGACGACGCGCACCACGAGGGCTCGGAGTCGGCGGCGATGGCGGCGGCGCAGGCGCCCCCGCCACCGGCGCCGCCGGCGAAGGTGCGCCTGATGGTGAGCTACGGGGGACGCATCCAGCCGCGGCCACACGACCACCAGCTCTCGTACGTCAACGGCGAGACGAAGATCCTATCGCTTGAGAGGCCGCTCCGCTTCGCCGACTTCGCCGCGCGGTTGGCCGGGCTCGCGGGTTCTCCGGGGGACTTCTGCGTCAAGTACCAGCTCCCCGGCGAGGACCTCGACGCGCTCGTCTCCGTCACCAACGATGAGGATCTGGAGCACCTCGTCCTCGAGTACGACCGCCTCCACCTACTCCGCCCCGCGCCGGGATCTGGCGGCGGCTCGTCCCGTGGCGGTTCCACGCCGAGGCTCAGGGTTTTCCTCTTCCCCGTCCAGTCGCCGACGCCACCGCCCCCGCCGCAGCCGTCCGGCCACCTCGAGCCCAAGCAGGAGCAACGTCAGTGGTTCGTCGACGCGCTCAACTCCGTCCATCAACCGCCGCCACCGTCGCCACCGCAGCCGAAGCAGGAGTCAGTCTCCGTGCAGTCACCACCACCATCAGTTTTGCCGGTGCCGATGCCTCAGCCGCCGGTGTTGCCAGCGCCGACGGGCCCCGACTACCTGTTCGGCCTCGACAACGGCTTCGTGCCGCCGCCCGCGGTCAAGGTGAAGGACCCCGCCGGTGACCCGCCGACGGTGAAGGACAACGTCCCCGTCGAGATCCCCGCCAAAAACGACGACCGCCATGCCACCACCAACCCCGTAAGCGACCACGTCGTTGTCTCCCCGGTCGTTTCACCCGGCGAGTTCCAGCGCCAGATCCAGGGGCTCGAGAAGCTACAGTTCGCCGACACTGCCGCGCCACCACCTGCTCCTGCTACGGCCGCTCCGCCGCCCGCGGCCCTACCGAGAAATGGCAGCGACGACTCCCTCACCCGCGCCTACCCTCCCGCCACCGTCACCCCAACGCCGCCAACAGCCACGCCGGAGTACTACTTGCCCAAGTACCAGGAGAAGCCCGCTGCTCCGCCTCCATCATCCGCTCCTCCGCCGACGGCCTTCCTACCAGTGCCCGGCAGGTATACATCTGTTGCCCCTGGCTCTGGCGCTGACCATGCCCCTGTCTTCTTCATCCCCGCGCCGCCGCATGGCTACTTCACCACCGCCGCCGCCCCCGGTGCCACCTCCTTCCCCGCCGTCTACGCCGTCGCGCAGCACAATGGCAATGCCAATGCGAACGGCAACGGCCCTTCCCCTGCCGCGTCAAATGCTCAGGCCTACGCGCCGCAGGTGGCGTATGACGGCAATGGCCGCGCCATCTACTACACCAGCGTCCTCCCCCAGTATGCTTCGGCTGTCAGCGGCGTGCCGGCGGCGGCCACAGTACTCGGCACTGACCCAGCCCAGCCGGTGGTGGTGAAACCAACAGTTTCCTGAGCAGTATGCCAGTATCTTACCTCGATGGGTTAAAAACTAAAAAGAGTTTGGCAATTTTCTGTCTAGTCCGTCAATATGCGTTAATATGTCAGTTGGATTCGTTATTGTCTCTAGTATTTACCTATAATATTCTTTTTTTCCCTCTTTTGTTTAGAGTTTTGGTTTTGGCCTTCATGATATGCGACTAGAGTTCTTTGGTGTGCTTAGATGTACATAGTCTTTCTGGACATAATGGATATTATATTAGCCTATTGGATGAGTTCATTAACAATGTCTTAAGGTGTTATTTCTATTTGTTAATTCAGTTGTGTTGAAGTTCTCAAGTGCGAGCATGAAGTTTTAATTGAGGTCTGATGCAGCATAAAGATTGCCTTACTGTGGTTGTTTTCAGGTTCATATAATGTCTCGTATGAAAAGTTTGTAATGCAGCATTGCAGCTTGTATGATCTTGTTCACCTGGGGAGCATCTTATGTTGTGCTGGTCCGCATCAAGCTAACAATAATAAAGCAACAAAACAGTTAATTGTTCATATTTGTTGTTATGTCAGATTGGTTTATTACTGATCATAATAGCTTACTCCGTATGTCAGATTGTTCAGGTGACCAGTACTTGCACATCTTCTCTCGGGCCAGTCTATTCATTGCGGTTTCTGCATTTTACTCCTAGATTAAAGAACCCTGCATCTCCCTTTTACTCTTTACTGGTATAAGCCCGTGTAAATTCCTCAGCTCTGATCGTTGCATTTTCAGAAGCAGTTCTTCCATCCTATACTGGAAATGTTGGCAAAAGGGCATCTGCAATGCCCTATTATTCTCTTCTCAATCTCCATGGCTTTTTGTAGAAACGGAGATGTGGTTGCTCAAAAAAACGCGCGAGCATGCTGCATGGGGAACGAAACGAACTAAGCGTGCTGGGGCGATGCCTAGCAAAGAGGATCTTTCATTCTTTCGATGACCTCAAGGTATCATCCATCATCATACTCCCGTTTCCTTTTGGCCAAAGATGTTTTGCTGCTTGCTGCAGATGGCTTTTGACCAAAGTGTAATATCCCCTTTCCCTCGCCGTTGTTTGGTGTTGGATTGTTGATCCCGCTTCAGCTCTGGAGCCGTAACTGTTAACTTGGTAGCAGCTTCGATCTGAATTCTGTTAACTTTGGTGCAAGCTGCAGCGGATGAAACGGCACTGAGCAGCATTCAGAACTGCAACTGTATGCGATGCAGCCATAGCCATGGCACATGAGAATGGAGGTAGTAGTAGTAGGCATGGCAACCCATCACTGGCTGATCGGCTTGGACCAAGCTACTAGCTGCTGGCTGCTGCAGCTACCGAGCCTTGAATGCTCTCACTTGCTGTGATCTTTGCTGGTGTCGGGTGGTTCATGTGCATGATGTGAGACGGCGCAGCTGATGGATGGGTGAGAGGAGAGCAAGTTCAGAGAGATCAGCTGCCAACATAAAGTTCTCGCGGTTGGGTGACTTCCTCATCTGCCCTGTCTGCCAGCTTCCCCTGCAGTTGAGCAGCAGTAGCTCATCGATCACTCGCTTCCTCTGAAAGCGTCGGTGAATGACGGAACATATTGGAGATGGATTGCTCGTGTAAAATCTCTGCAATTATGCACTCCTTCCTCCCCTGATCGGTGATCGATCTCCATTGTTTCTGCGCGATATTGAGATCGTTCTGCGACTGCGAGAGTTGTGCATTGCGTGCATACGCCGTGCTGCTGCACTGCATTGATTAGCCCGGCCTGAAGAAGAAAAGCCTGCTTTGCTTTTGAGCTGTTTATTTTCTGTTCACATCCTGGGGCTGTATGATTGTCGCTGCGAGGCCTGTTTGTGATCATGATTATCACCTCGGACGCTCGCCGCAGTGAGCTGAGCATGGTCTCTGCTTGGATGTCTGAAACTGCAAGCATGTCTCGCCTGGAGCCTGGAGTGGATGATTCTAAAATCTCAGTAGCACTCATTATGGTACAGGATTAGTTAAGAGTCGTCTGTCCGATCGATAGTGTCCGATTCCACCGTTGCCATTGGCATGTCCACCCGTAGCTATAGGTCTCTAAATAGTGCGAAGTATAACTGCTTTTCATGTGCAGCGTCATGCCGTTACAAATACAGCTACAGTTGACTAGTACTACGTGCATGTTATTCTCCCTCCCTCCTTTCTTTGTGGGCATCCTGCATGCGTATTCTAATATTTCTAGACCCTACGCCTTTCGTCAACCTCTAACGATAAATCTGAACAAGCATTTGCGTGGATTAATTTCGAGGAGAAAGTTTTCTGGACGGAGTATGTGTCAGGCTGCCAGTGCATGAGGAGCATATGGGTTGACTACACATGCAATTGAGTTACTGAAACACGTGGTCCTATTACCTTTGTTTTATATTATAAATTATTTGATTTTTTTACTCAAACTTTATTAGGTTTAACCAAGTTTAGAAAAAAAAATAGCAACATCTAAAATATCAAATTAGTTTCATTTAATCTAACATTGAATATATTTTGATAATATGTTTGATTTAGGTTGAAAATACTAATATATTTTTCTATGAATTTGATCAAATTTAGAGAAGTTTGATTAGAAAAAGAATCAAACGACTTAGAATATGTAACGGATGAATTATTTTACTGTGGCACACATGTTAATAGCTCAATTGCACAACGGTTAAGTAAGAGGATTCTGTTCCGGTTAATTGAGCACGTCTGTGAATTCGGGCCCCGTGAAGCCCATGTGTGGCACAAGGCCCAATTATATTTAGAATCATGCTGCCCTTGGGCCTAACAGTATGGGCTTGGACTCTTGGAGAATAGCCTGCCTGGTTGGTGAGGTTAGGTGATCAGGTCTTTGTCTATGTGCAGCAAGGAGTAGTAGCAACTAGCAAAGCCATGGCCATGTGTCGACGGAGAGTGTGTATATGGCGGTGGAACAGGTAGCCCAGCCCACCGGAGGCGGAGGAGAAGTTGGAATTGCACCTCACCTCCGGTTCGTTCGATTGGCAGGCGGCGCGCCCACCGGGTGACGCAAGCAGAAGAAGCCAGCCGACACGAGCCGAGCTGTCAAAACTCATACCCTCCACACCAAAAAAAAACTCATACCCTCCACACGAAAAACGGAATTCTAAAATATAACAATTTTTAGTCCTTAAGATTTATCCCAAAATATAATAACTTCTCTACCAACATTCTCTTCCTAACCAATCACAACTCTCCACCATTTACTTTTCACACCTACCCCCACTTCTCAACCAATCACAACATCTCCACATTTAATTATACCTACTTTCTTAATAACCGAGCCCAACTATAAAACTCATTATATTCTGGAACAGGGTATTTACTAATTTTTAAAACAAATGGATTAATATGATTTTCTTTAAAGTAACTTTCGTACATAAATTTTTTAAATAAAATAAACCGTTTAATAGTTTTAAATACGTGCGCGTGAAATACGAAGAATTTAAGTTGGTAACTATGCTACCGACCACAGTCTATACAAGGTTGGTGTTGCGAAGCTCACCTCCTTTGGATTCTCAAACATTGGGCTGATCCGTAACAGATACCAGGTGGGTTCTGTTAACTCCGACCGTGCTGTGCCGGCTGGCCGCTCTGTTTCAAAAGCCGCGAGTCGTGCAGCCAACACGCGCCGAATCGGGGTTTAGTTTCAATGGCAGGTAGACGGGATTCTTTGGTTGGTTTTTAGTCCACTAAGTACTCCAGTTTTGATACTTGAGCACAGCGGATTCAGCTTTGTGTTCTAAGTAAACGAAACATCTTAATATAAAATATATATTTTACGGTATGATGTTTTTTACGTTCCAGATTAATTGTGTCATAAACTGTTGTAGATTTATGGCACTTTTCTCTTTTTACGTGGTTATATGTATTTTGCGCACCATTGGTATTTTACCTTTTTATTCACAAGACCGTACGCGGTAGCATCACTTGTCTGATGTTTTTCTCTCGTATCACTAAACCATGATCAATTTTAAATATAGTCAAATTCCCTTGAAGATACTGGTAGCAGCACTGTTTAATTACGTCAGGTTTCAAAAGACAGTAGTCAATCGTGCCACTCTGACTCAAATCGTCGGTCGTTCCGACGGCAGATTTTTTTTTAAAAAAAAATACAAGTTGTAGATTTGTAGAGAAGATTCGCCAGGTTCAGCAAAACCTCACACGGTTTACGTGACAGAGTTGGCTTCGTGATCCCCTTCTCCAGAAAGGCAAAGGAATATACTCAACTGCTCGTACGCGCACGCCCAACCCATCGGCAATTCGGCCTTGTGATGCCCAGTATTGCGGGCGACCGCGCCGCTGAAATACTGGACGAACAGTGAGTCGACAAGGCGACGGCACTCCGTTTTCGCGCGGTCGCCGTTGCGCCTCCACCACCCCTCACCCGATGACCAGCCTACGCTAGCGATCTTGCTCTTGTCGTCCTCCTCCTCGACTACTCGTAGGGCGGCGCAGGTGCTCGCGTATAAATAGCGGCCATGTCCATACACGGCAGATTCACACACCAACACACAGAGTTCGAGTGCACATACGAGCAGCAGCCAACACAAGTTCAGAGTAGCATTTGGCTAGTGACAGTAACTGGTCGGTGTCTCTCACCATGTTGTCCAATTTTGAGGTCAACAATAACAACAACAATGGCGAGGAGAGGCGGGTGGTCTGTGTCACAGGAGCAGGCGGCTTCATTGGGTCGTGGGTGGTGAAGGAGCTCCTCATCCGCGGCTACCACGTCAGGGGAACCGCAAGGGATCCTGGTAAGAACTACTATTAGTTCACGGTGTGTTTTCATAAACTTGTTGCATTTTGTGATTGAGTTATTATTGAACAGTTCTTGCTTGCGTGTGTGTGTCTGTAGCTGACAGCAAGAATGCTCACTTGCTTGAGCTGGAGGGAGCAGAGGAGAGGCTCTCCCTGTGCCGAGCCGACGTCCTCGATGCCGGCAGCCTCCGCGCCGCCTTCAGCGGGTGCCACGGCGTCTTCCATGTCGCCTCCCCGGTGTCCAATGACCCTGTGAGTTCACTAACCTGGTTCTTGAGCTTTAATCTCCTCGAACTTTTACTGATGCTGCTTCGTACTACAGGACCTTGTTCCAGTTGCAGTGGAGGGGACGAGGAACGTGATCAACGCGGCGGCGGACATGGGCGTGCGTCGCGTAGTGTTCACGTCGTCGTATGGCGCCGTGCACATGAACCCCAACAGGAGCCCCGACACCGTCCTCGACGAGACCTGCTGGAGCGACTACGAATTCTGCAAGCAAACAGACGTAAGCACATTAATCTGCTTCGTTCTACCAACTCCAACAGCGTCGCTTTACATGAACAGTAAATTCATCTCGGCAAATTTCTCGTCGTACGTGCAGAACCTGTACTGCTGCGCCAAGATGATGGCGGAGATCACGGCGACGGAGGAGGTGGAGAAGAGGGGTCTGGAGCTGGCGGTGGTGGTGCCGTCGATGACGATGGGACCCATGCTGCAGCAGACGCTCAACTTCAGCAGCAACCACGTCGCCCGCTACCTCATGGGCACCAAGAAGTCGTACCCCAACGCCGTCGCCGCCTACGTCGACGTCCGCGACGTCGCCCGCGCACACGTCCTCGTCTACGAGCGCACCGACGCACGAGGCCGCTACCTCTGCATCGGCACCGTGCTCCACCGCGCCGAGCTCCTCCGGATGCTCAGAGAGCTCTTCCCCCAGTACCCTGCCACCGCAAAGTATGCAACTATTAGACATTGATTTGCTTGTGTGCATTTGCTTAATTACTCTTCTGAGATGCAATTGATCGATCTCAAATTCTCATGCGTGAGTTTATTGGATTTTTCAGGTGTGAAGATGACGGGAAGCCGATAGCAAAGCCGTACAAGTTCTCGAACCAGAGGCTCAAGGATTTGGGGTTGGAATTCACTCCACTGAGGAAGAGCTTGCATGAGGCAGTCCTATGCATGCAGCAGAAGGGTCATCTGCCTCTGCTTTATCCCGTTCCGAAACGCGCATACCTATAAAATCAAGATACAAATACGAATTCGTCTGTTGCGATGGGAAACAGAGAGCAACAGTGAAAAAACACACAGAGAAATACAAGGGCTCTGAGAATTCAGTTTGCAATTGTTTATTTACAAATACAAATTCGTCTGTTGCTATTGAAAACAGAGAGCAACAGCAAAACATAATAAAAATACGAGGGCTCTAAGACTTCAGTGTGAAATTGTTTATTTGTGCAAGTGTAGTAGGCATTTATATTTTGTTGTTACACATGTAAAACCCTTCTGTAATGAACAATAAGGTCCCATGGAGGGAATTGTAAATGCAAATATGGATTCCACTTATACTCTGGGTTTCAGGATGTAAATTTGAATGCCATTGTATTTGTTCCTATTTTGCGAGGCAATTTCCTAGTACACAGTGCAGCACTGTTACCGCAGAGTATACCGAACCTAAATGCTTCTGCAGATTGCATGGAGTTGAAGTGTTAAATATGTGTGCAGATCACGTCGAGTTTACAGTGTTTCGGCAGAAATTGGAGAGTTATCTGGACTCTAGAGCACTAAAGTCTGATGACACTTTTCATAGTTGAACATGTATCTGAAGTCTGAATTCTGACGATGTCATCTATGGTATCTGAACCGTAAAGCGAGCACTAACATTCTGATCAATCATGAGAGTTGTAAAATCTATTTTAAATAAAAGAGTTGGAAAGCTATCCGAATTCTGTGGAGTTTTCGTTCAATCACTTTTGCAGAGTTTTTGTTCACGGATCAACAGGTCCGTGACCAATTTCATACTAGCGAATTTACGACGAGAGCTATCCGAACTCTTGCAGAGTTTGTGTTCATGGATCACCAATTTCATAGCAAATTAGCGACACCGAGGTGACTCAACTCTTCCTGCAGCAAGCTCTGAATTTAACAGGCACAGAGGATCATAATTCAGAGCCTAGCACAAGAAGTTGGCAACGCAGCAGAAGATCTGATGAGGGCATCTTTTATTCAGAGTTGGCAACGCCGCTGAAGTTCTGAACTCTGGAGAGTAGCTTCTGATGAAGCAAATCATACACAAGAACAAATCAGACAACTTAAAACGTTGCTTTGGTTGGATAGTAACATCTGCACAACGATGCCTGCAGTGACGATCATCGCGACTAACATTAATCGTTGTATTGGTTGGGGTGCGCAGTCCCGGGCAGCAGTGCAACGCCTGGGCTACGCGAGAGGGCCCCAATGGCAAGCCACTGTGGCGGGCCCTCCCCACAAAAAATAAATTTAATATCGAAATGGGCACATGGCCCACGTATCAGATATTAAACTGATAAGAACAGATACTACACTTGATCTTAGCCAAAAGGCCGAGAAAGGTATGAGTTGTAATGTGCAACCCCGCCTGCTTATATACAGAGCGCAGCGACCTCCACAACCCTCCGTCTCCGAGGTGGTAGTAACGAAGAACACCATCCAGCAATCTCACCTGGTGCAACCGTGCAAGCGCAGATATGGGCCGACGGTCCAATCCGAAATCTGGGCCTAATTTGCTTCTCTACTGTTGATAAACAAGGCCCAGTTTGTGGGCCACCTGATCCGCCTTTGGCATATAGGATTAATGAGCTGGCCCAGAAGGCCTTGGAGGACGAATAACTCGCTCGGGCTCATGGCTAGCGCCCAAAAGTCACAATTGACCACAAGGACAAACACGTCAACAAAATTGTCCTTCCAAACTGAGCAGTGAATCTATTGAGGAATAAGTTTACCTTAACTTCCTTCCATAGTGACTAAATCTAATTCGTATTGCAATACCGGATATGTCGATTCTCTAACTATTAAAACCGGTATAATTTGATTCCTCGATAATTTTGGAGAACAGTTTCATTGACGTGGTGACTACGTGACGGTGTTGACCTAATCTTTATCTACATAAGTTAGTTTCCGCTCTCTCTCTACACCGCTGCCACTGTGCTGTGCTACTGTTTCCGAATTCTGGACTCACCGTACGTACGCGTACATGGCGATTCTCAATTCGGAAATCTGAAACGCACCGTGACATGATCGAACGCAGGTATACTGCTACGCCAAGACGATGGCAGAGAAGACGGCGACGGAGGAGGCGGCCGGCCAAGCGCGGCGTGCCGCTGGCGGTGGTGCTGCCCTGCGTGACGGTCGGGCCAATCGTGCAACCGGCCATCAACACCAGCATCAACCACGCCGTCGCGCGCGGCCGCTACCTCTGCATCGGCACCGTGATCCACCGCGCGGAGCTCCTCCGGATGCTCAAGGAGCTCTTCCCACAGTACCCCGTCACTTCAAAGTACGTAGTTAAGTTACATTTCGTTGCTTCTTCCTCTTTTGAGAGGTGCAATACATCTCAAATTATCACGCACTGATCATGTTGTAATTTTCTTTGTGATTTTGCAGGAGCAAGGACGATGGGAATTCAATGGTGAAGCCGTACAGGTTCTCGAACCAGAGGCTCAAGGATTTGGGCTTGGAATTCACTCCCATGAGGAAGTGTTTGTATGACGCAGTCGTATGCATGCAACAGAAGGGGCACCTCGCTGGTTGATACAGAACCAAAATGTGACCTCTAATACGAGATATAACACGAGCTCGATCGTCTAAG
Organism: Oryza punctata; assembly: GCA_000573905.2. NCBI lineage: Eukaryota > Viridiplantae > Streptophyta > Magnoliopsida > Poales > Poaceae > Oryza > Oryza punctata. The sequence continues at coordinate 41,135,065 of CM002489.2, forward strand.
GCGACCAGTATATTGGAGTAATCTTCTGATGTTATATTTCAATAGTAGAAATGGATGATTCATTTTTGCTCTCAAAGCAGTAAAAACCCCATATATCGGATTAATGATACCGTTGATTGTACTAGGTTATAACGGTTTATGTTAAGCCAAAGAGTTTCCACAGAAATACAACTTGAAAAATATATGAATAAAAATAAAAGAAAACCAAAATTTTGATTTACTATACATTTCATTTCAAGATTAAAAAATCACCAAAACTTCATAATAAAATTATAACTAATAATGAAATATGCAAATAACTGTTATTGGCAAATATGTATTAGGAATAATCCGTTTCAAAACACAATGTATAAATATCCAAAATTACATCCAACATAGTTTTAATTTTAAGTAAAGAAAAGGAAGATCAAGAATATTTGATTTTAATACATATTCTATAGTATAATCAAATATCACTAAAATTTGAAATATAAAAGAAAAAAATAACTTAAGATTCTTATCATATATCATACAAGAGCACCTTTTGTAATTAATGATAACATTGATAAGGTCCCATGGAGGTAATGGTGAATGGGAATCTGGATTTCATTTGATCAATTGAATGTTTCAGACTGAAAGTTTGGACTCCATTGTATTTTTTTTTTTTGGGAGACAATTTCATAGTATTCAGTGTTTCCACGGAGCATATTGCCATACTGTAGTGAAATGTTTCTGCGGATGGCATCGAGTTTACAGTGATCACTGATCAGATCGTGTTTAAAGTGTCTAGTCAGATACTGGAGAGTAACTCTAGAGCTCTAACGTCTGACGGAGGTATCTATATATTCAGAGTTGGACAGGTATCTAAACTCTGATGAAGGTCTCTATTATTCAGAGGTGAAGATTTATTTAAACTCTGATTAAAGTATTATTCAGACGTTGGAAAAAGTATTAAACTCTGGAGCAACTAACTTCTGGAGCAAATTTGTTCAATCTATGTCACCTTGGTTGCAAATTCTGTTGAAAATGATGGTTTTCCAATTCTGATAAATACACGAGAAAAATTCAGTCCTGCTAACTTAACGAATGTGAGTTTATCTCTTCTTCATCACAAGAACGATTCAAAATTTAAACGTTGTATTGGTTGGGGTGCGCCAAGCCCGAGCAGCAGTGCAACGCCTGGGCGACACGCGAGGGCCCCAGTGGCAAGCCACTGTGATGGGTCCTCTCCCACAAAAAATAAATTTAATATCGTAGTGGGCACATAGCCCACGTATCAGATATTAAACTGATAAGAACAGATACTACACTTGATCTTAGCCAAAAGGCCGAGAAAGGTATGAGTTGCAACGTGCAACCCTGCCTGTTTATATTCACAGCGCAGCACCCTCCACTACTCTCCGTCTCCGAGGTGGTACTAAAAACCGAGTGCCATCCATCCATCGGACATGGGCCGCGTTTTCCTCTCGGGGCCGAAATCTGGACCGGAATTACTTCTACTGGGTGTTACTAGTGGGAAAGGCCCAATAGTAGAACTGAGTTGTCTATATCTATCACGGTCCACGGTGGTAAATAGGCCGGCCCAATATAGGGCTGGCTCTTCTAGAAGAGAAACGAATTGCTCGCGCTCTCTCGCCTCGATGCCATGGCTAGCGCCCACAATTGAATGCGAGGACGAAGACGTCAAGAAGTTGTTCTAAACTGAGTCAGGTGAACGGTGAATCTAAAAGATTAGATGTTCTATTTCGGCGGAATTTGTTGCCATGAGGTCACTATTGCCGCAAATATAACAAGTGGTTCTTTTACGTGTGTTTTGGTACCATATGCATTTGTTTAACTGTGTGCTGGTAGTGTCCGAGTCAATTAGTCAAACATGATGGTCGGCTAAATGGCTATTGGCCATGACAGTATGACACTAGCTTCTGCCGTGCAAGGTTTTGAAGATTTTCCCAATAAATCTTTATCCCCTGCTTGAGGCCAGTTACCAACAGATATCCGAATTATTTTACAGTCAATTTGTAAATTCAATTTTTTATTTCAAATGATAGTAAGATGTCTATTGTCAATTTTTATTGTAATTTCAAATCTTTTTTTTCAAATGATGGTGACATTTTTGTTGTTAAATTGTTGAGCTTCTCTTGATTCGTCAGAAGTGATATTTGGGGATATGCTCCTTGGAACACTTGTGATATTACTAAGAAGATGTCTACAACAATATGATATCTATACTACAGTAAAAGATAGTAGACCACCCTCAACTGTTATGTGGGGCCCGCAACAAGTAATACTACCTCCGTTCAAAATACTTGTCGCTTTGAGTTTTTTTTTAAAATTTGATCATTCGTCTTATTAAAAAATTATAGAATTATTTTTTTCAACTTGCTTTATTATCAAAAAATACTTTAGGTATATATAATTCTTTTTATATTTGCATTAATTTTTTAAATAAGATAAATGATCAAACATTACAAACAAAAAAAGTCAAAGCGATAACTAATTTGGGACGGAGGAAGTAATAAGACTTTGATTTTTTTTATTAGTCCCCACATGCCAAACTTCACGCAAGAAAAATATAATGATAAATATCCTTATTATGAAAATTTTCATTGCTCTAAATAATAGGAATATTTTTTTAGAGACATTAAAAATATACAACGAACGATTTTTATAAATAAAAATCCATTTTAACGCACGGACAGGTATGCTAGTTAAAGCAAAATTGGCCGGTATAAAGAAATGGAGAATGCAGTATTGGTGATTGGAATACTTGACCGCATCTGCAGACGTCATCACTAACGTCACTTTTTAAAAGGGAGGGAACAGATAGCCCACAATGATGTTCCCCTTGTCTGGAGGATACCTTTAATCTAGGCATAGTACTACCTTCATCGTAAAATAAATGTAGTCGTGGATATTCGTGTTCAATATTTTATCATCTCTCTTATTTGAAAAATTTATGAAAAAATTAAAAAAAATTAGTCACACGTAAAATACTATTCATGTTTTATCATCTAATAACAACAAAAATACAAATCATAAAAAATTTTCAAATATGACGGATGGTCAAACGTTGGATATGAACAGTGCAACACTGTGTTTATTTTGGAACGGATATAGTATTATAGATTCTTAGAATGTGTTCTTGAGTCCAAGTTTTCAACCTCACTCCCTAGTTTAGTGCGTGCATGATTTACAAACTGCTAAACGGTATATGTTTTACAAAAATTTTCTATAAAAAATCATACTAATTTATTTTTAAAGATTTTTAAACTGATATATAATTAATTACGTACTACCGTTCTGTTTTATATGAAGGTGAGTTTCCAAAAGAACGCAACCTTAGTTTTTGCATTTCCTGTAAGACAAGCTTACGTATCGAAATTTGAAACTAACCATGTTTCTCTGCGGGTGTAGTGCAGGCTGGAGCAACGGCGGGCGACCGCGCCGCTGAATTAATCGGATTACTAATTTGACAGCCCAATGATTTTTGCAGCTACGCCTCCCCCACCCACCACGACTCGCTGAATATTTTAGCTACTCTATGGCTGATGCCGCACTATAAATAACCCACACGCCCTCCATGGCTGCCTCGCTCGAGCTCGAACAAAGCTATTGTCAGAGACACAACACTTTACTCATCAGCTGGAAAAGAAAATCGAGCTGTAAAATATTAGTACCACTGATCAGTGACAGTTCAGAGCATCGACCATATGTCGTCCAATAATTCCGAGGAGGCCAACAATGGCAACAACAATGGCGAGAAGAAGCAAGAGCAGGTGGTGTGTGTGACGGGAGCGGGAGGCTTCATCGGGTCGTGGGTGGTGAGAGAGCTTCTCCTCCGCGGCTACCGCGTCAGGGGAACAGCTAGGGATCCACGCAAGAACGCCCACCTGCTTGCGCTGGAGGGAGCCAAGGAGAGGCTGACACTGTGCCGCGCCGACGTCTTGGACTTTGCCAGCCTACGCGCCGCGTTCGCCGGGTGCCATGGCGTCTTCCACATCGCCTCCCCCGTGTCCAAGGACCCCGTAAGCTCACTGTTCCTTCTTCTTGCCATGCTCCTCTTCCTACAAGACAATGGCTTAGTAGACTCTTGCCAATGCCGCCGACTACTGATTAATTAGCTCGTCCGTGCTGCAGAATCTGGTTCCGGTCGCGATTGAGGGGACGAGGAACGTGATGAACGCGGCGGCGGACATGGGCGTGCGGCGCGTGGTGTTCACGTCGTCGTACGGCGCCGTGCACATGAACCCCAACAGGAGCCCCGACGCCGTCCTCGACGAGACCTGCTGGAGCGACCCGGAATTCTGCCGGCGAGAGGACGTATGTACGGCGTACATTTCACTGTATACAAAATGTTTCTCCGTTTCTAGAAATCGGAAACGCACCGTACGTACGTACGTGACACGCGCATGAAACGTACGCAGATATACTGCTACGCCAAGATGATGGCGGAGAAGACGGCGACGGAGGAGGCGTCGAGGCGTCGCCTGCAGCTTGCGGTGGTGGTGCCGTGCGTGACGGTTGGTCCCATCCTGCAGCCGTCCGTCAACTTCAGCTGCCACCACGTCGTCCGCTACCTCACGGGCGCCGCGGCCACCTACCCGAACGCCGTCGCGGCCTACGCCGACGTCCGCGACGTCGCCCGCGCCCACGTCCTCGTCTACGAGCACCACGGCGCGCGCGGCCGCTACCTCTGCATCGGCACCGTGATCCACCGCGCGGAGCTCCTCCGGATGCTCAAGGAGCTCTTCCCACAGTATCCCGTCACTTCAAAGTAATCAAGAAGCGATTAATTTACACACGTACTATCATCGCCATGTCATGTCACGACCGATCTCAAATTCTTAGCTTCTTTCTTACTCGCGTGTGCATGTTTTGGACGATCTTTTCTGAGTGCAGGTGCGAGGATGAAGGGAATCCGATGGTGAAGCCGTACAAGTTCTCGAACCAGAGGCTCAAGGATTTGGGTTTGGAGTTCACTCCACTGAGGAAGAGCTTGCAGGAGGCGATCGTATGTCTGCAACGCAAGGGTCACCTGCCTGTTGTCACGGTGGCACAACAGCGCGCATGCTTGTAGAACCAAGATTTTATATACACGGTGAACTTCCAAGTTCCAAGCATAATAAAAGCAGAGACGGCCGGAGTCATGGGACAATGGCATGTAAAAGTAGCATATCTTCGTTGTCAGTTACCCGGCCGGAAGCAACATGAAGCTATGCCTCAGTCCTTTTACTCCTTTGGTATATCTGAAGAATAAAGTATACCAGCATATAAAAGGGAAGTTCAGCGTGGCACATACTACTACTCCTACCTAGCCAGTTTAAATCTGCATGTGTAACACATATTTTTTTTTTCATATATATGAACTACATCTGTATCTCTACTTTGTTCATACTTATATGATATAAAATGAAAAAAAGATAAAGAAAATACCAATCGAGAATGTGTCACCCGTTAAATAAAAGAGAACATGAATATAAAGGTGAAGAAAAGATCATCTAAGAAACAAAGACGTACTCTCAACTTACGGTGACATGTATAATTAGTCAGAAATTAACATGATTCAGCCATCTGACCGTTTTGTCAACAGTAAGTATAGCCGTACAGGAATGAAATTAAGGGAGGAATCTAATCATTCCTCTCTATAAAGTTATAACCACAAACTCAAACATGAGTGAAGCCACGAGACAAACCGCAAGGGTGGGTGCCCACGTACAGGGAAAGCAAAGTGAGCAAAGCAGGAGAACTGCAAACAAATTGAAAAAAAAAATGGGGATCTAGTGGGTGTCGGAGAAGAAAACTCCGACTCCTTTGGATATCTTTGCATTCGCCTCGATCGTCATCTACGGAGCGTGTGATTAGTTTCAATTAGAAATGCATACATTCAGAGCGTACGTGAACTGTCAACTCTGTGGTTCCAACCATAAACCAGGTCTGCGATCGGCAGCGTGCATATGCATGCTTGCTTCTATGCTCTCCAGCATTCAGGTACATATACGTACTGAACATGGCAAAGGCATTTTGCAGAGATTTGAAGTAGTATATATCTCGTGAGTTATGTATAACCGGTGTGCTCATATCAACTTGAAGCTTCATAAATCACATGTTTAAGAGATGTTAATTTGCCAGATCCAAGAAAAACTAGGGCTAGCTTACGGCGGGGGGATAATCGACCGCAAGGAAACAGCAGTTTCTGAGAACTCAAGAACGAATGGAAGAAAAAGAGAGGGGAAGTGTTTTTATCCATCAAGGGATAACCTTTCGTTTCTTGCATGTTACTAGTCATAATTTTTTTTAAAAAATAATAAGATAGACTAATATGAATATATTACTCCACAAACATGCAAGTTAAAATTCAACTTTTACAAGTTGTAACAAAAATAACAAATATAGTTGCGAATGTACGATAATTTTCAGTTTAATTTATTCTTTTTGTTGTAACTTGTAGAAATCGAATTTGGTCTTGCATATTTGTGGAGTGATATATTTCATATTAATCTATATTATCAAATTTTTTAAATTTTTTTATAACTATTTAGATGATATGCAAACAATAAGATGATATCCTCTCGAGGATGAAAATCTATACCCGAAAAAGAGCGTGATATACAAGCATGGAAGCTCATCTCCTGTCCCCTTCGATGCTGCAGGTGGCCAGAGGGGATTCAGAGGGGATTAAGATCCTCTGTCTTCAAAAACACCATGCATTTATCACTAGCATGTGAATCTATGATTCAAGATTCACTTAGTACACGTATCAGTGCACCTACCTTTTTTGAAGGTAGAGGAGCCTGATCCGGCCAGAGGATGAGAGGATGGGAAGCGAACGGGCTAGGAAGAATGGGAACTAATGGGCCGGATTTAGTACTCTCATCCATCTGCCGCGGCTGGAGCATATGCCTTCTCCGACGAAGGCAGGACGCACGCCGGGTGGACCCTTGAACTCACTTGACTCGCGAAACAAAATGGACCGGATCGACAAATGGGCCTCATTTTTTGGTAGGATTGCATTTAGATGGGCCGAACTTACCTTGGACAGAAGAAATTGAAAAATTGTCGATCCACTGGGATTCGGAGAATAAAACTCCGACCCCTTCGCCTCACCTATCACTGTACGATTAGTCGATCCGCCGCTCTTACCACCGCGGCGACTACGGCGCGAGCGATCAACCTGCTTTAAACCTCGCTACCCCTGTCCGCCGACGCCGCCGCAGCTATCATTTCATAGAGGAAATCGCGCGGCGGAATGGAAGGCTGCGGTCGCCGCTGCCGCTGACGCTGCCGCTGCCGACGACGATCACGACCTCTCTCTCCCTCTCGCTGCTCCAGTCCGTCCTCCTCCGTCTTGGCAGCTTGACGTTTGACGATCAAGTTCCGCCCCGTCGTACGTCGGTCGCGAGCTTCCCAAGGTTGTACGTAGCCCAAACCCCACGGCGGTGGAATCTCCGGTACCCTCGTGCGCTTCTCCTCGGCCGCCTGAATTCATCACCCCCTTGCCACCTGCTGTTGCTGGAACGTGCCGACGATCGACTATACACGCAGATCGATCGAGTACACTATCAGAGATTGAGTCGATGTGTTTCGAGAAACGGAAACTAATGAGTCAGAGATTCTTCTAGCTCCATATTTTATTTGTTCGAAAAAAAGAACAGAACGTTCCATGCATTTTCGTTCAGAAAAAAAAGTTCCATGCATGACGGACCGACTGTGTCCAGCCTCTGAACATATCACACGTGATTCTTTACATATAAGTAACTGCACATGGATACTGTGGTGGTGTCAAGGTTGTTTTTTTTAAAGAGGCAAAAGCTTTGCCTCATGTATATTGATAGAGCAGTTGAGAAAAAAAAAGTTTGTTATTACACAGGGCTTCGCAAAGGAGACCCAACAACTGACCAACTCTACAGGATTCCTCGCAAAGCGGTGAACACTCTTAGGCTAGGGGCCCTGCAAGAACTCATGTGGCCGCTTCTTCTTTTATTTTGGCGAGAACGGTCGCAGGTGGATTGCTGCTGTGCCGAAAGATTCTTACATTTCGCTTGCACCACACTTCCCAGGAAATGAGGATGACCAGGGTCTTGAAGGCCTTGGCCGGATTTTGCCGACCGTGTGTGATCAGGAACCACCACTCTTCCACGGTGACACATCAATCCCACTTTTGAAGGTTGAGGTGGATTCCAGTCCAGCGTTGAATTTCCAGCCATATGCGTCGGGAAAATCTGCAGTGCCAAGGAGGTGGACTACCGTTTCTAGTGTAGTGTGGCATAGAGGGCAGTAGTATTGGTTTGTCCATCCTCTTTTTTGGAGTCTATCAACCGTCCACACTCGATTTTGCAGGACCAACCAAGCGAAGAATTTACATTTTGGGGGTGCCCAGAATTTCCATATTGCCTCGTGGAAGATCGATTTCGCTGCCCCCAGGAACTATAGTCTGTACGCTGATTTCATTGTGTACTCCCCACTTAGGGTTAGCTTCCAGGTGATGTTGTCCCGTTGTTGTCCCAAGGTGGCCATGTTGTGAATCAGAGTCCATAGGTCGACGTACTGCCGAAGGTGCTCTCCAGACGTTAAGTGAAGCAGGTTGATGTCTCTGATCCACATGTTGGAAGTCAGTGCTTCTCGGACTGTTCTGTTCTTCCTTTTTGAGGCGGCAAAGATTGCCGGTGCAATGCTTTTTGGCGTTTTTGCCTTCGATCCAGTGGGAGTGCCAAAAGTTTGCCGTCCTCCCGTCTCCGATGGTTATGGAGGTTGCTGCCGCAAAGAGGTCTCTGTCTAGCTGGTCACAGGGGACTGTGGTGCCTGCCCAAGGCCTTTCTGGCGCCGTCCATTCGAACCATAGCCAACGCAGTCTAAGGGCTCTTGCAAACTTGAAGAGGTCCAGGACACCAAGCCCTCCCAAATCTTTGGGCCTGCAGACGCTATCCGAGTTGACCTTGCATTTTTCCCCCGAAATGTCGTCCCCTCCAGCCCATAAGAACTTCTGTCTAGTTTTGTCTGTGGCCTCCAGAATGTTATCCGGGAGCTTCAGTGTCATTATATGGTAGATCGGTTGGGCTGTGTTGACGATGAAATTTGGTAAGCCTCGAAGTCATCATCGGCCTAGAGTTACTATCGGCTTCAGAGTCCTGGAATCGGCCGATGGAAGCTATCAGTCGCCAACAGTCGGATTCTTACCCAGTTCGGTTAAGGAAATTAATCTATTAAAAGAAGCTTATCCAAAAGAGAACAAATTTAAAGAGGATACGGCATGACAGTTTATCTATTAATTAGGAAGAGTCTGTTAGTTTCCTTTTATCTTTAGAAAAGTGTGTTTACTGTCCAATAAAGACTTTATATTTTTCCTTTTATCTTTAGGAAAGTTTGAGTCGTGTTCGATATGGACTAGTATCCACCCATGGGTATAAATATGTACACCCGGGTCCATGTAAATGATCTCTCGATCAATTCAATTTCGGCGCATCGCCAACCTTTTACCCTTTTACTTTCGACGAGTTCTTGTTTCAAGTTGGGCTGCATCGACTTCAATCTCCGACAAGGGGTAAGGCTTGTTATGGCGGCTTGCGTTATCGGAATTAGTGCTTCCATCACTTCGACACTCTAATCTTGTTCGTGTAAGTCGTCGAGTTATCATATACATTATATAATTCAGATTGACAATGTTTTCTACTTGCATCGGCCGATCTCCATCTAGGGTTTGATCGATATCGGCTAGATTACTTTGTTGGCTTAGATTATATAATGTATCCACCATCCTGAAAATCAGTCAAAAGCTTGATTGTTTAGATATTATGTTTCTTTTCATACTTAGTGTTGCATCAGTTAAGTTTGATCTACTGAGTCGTGCTTAGAACCATAGTTTCTAGCTTGCTTCTTGATTGCCAATAAATGTTTCATCGGGGCTTCAGCCGATGAGTTATCTGGACATTGCATCGGCTTACAAGGACTATTTACAAGTTGGTTTTAGCCGATGATAACAAAGGTTTCACTGTTTATCTAATCGTTTGGATTTAATGACATCGGATTTCCAGTCGATGTATTCTTTAACCTTCGGATCAGTGCTTATTCAATCTATCATTACCAGTCGATTGGTTGGTACTGAAATATATTTTTATTACAGTATCAACAGCCATATATCTTTATGTCATTATTTACTCAAGTATCAAGATCTATACTGGATATCGGCTGGTATCGGCATCGATTGGAATTACTATATCAGCTTGTCAGCCGATCGACTATTTTTTAATCTTCAATTTATAAATCTTGTCAGTTGCAAGATCAAACTGACTGGCACACCCGCATCTCATCATTATTTTGGACCTGCACTGGAGCTAAGAAAATCTCCCATGCCGTCGTGTTTTTACGTTAACAGGCTGTTAGCACTGATTTTGTTAGGGTCGTGCGACCAGCTGCGTTCATTAGTTTACCTTGCCACGGAGCCATCTTTTTGCGACACTTGTCAAGAAGGGGTTGTACGTGCACCTTCTTTATCTTGGAGAGAGCGAGTGGGAGACCCAGATATTTCAATGGGAAGTGAGTGACATGCGCTAGGAAGATTGTTGTGATGTCGTGCAAACGTATGCTTTCACAGCGAATTGGCGCAATTTGACTCTTAGCTAAATTTGTATTGAGGTCCCTAACATCGCCAAAGTGGGTCAGGATTTGCGCGAGGTCGGTCATATCCTGAACCGAGGGGTGGATGAAGATCCCAACATCATCGGTGTATAGGGAGGTTCGTAGTCGTGCAGCTCACCCATCGAGTTTGGTTAGCAGCCCCTCATTTGTCGCCTTTTCTAGAAGGTGGTGCAGGGGTCAATGGCCAAGATGAAGAGGAGGGGGACAGAGGATCACCTTGCATGAGCCCTCGCCCATGTCTGATTGGGGGTCCAGGAGCTCGATTGAGGAGCACACACGAAGACGAGCTTTTGAGAATGTTTGTTACCCAATCTCTCCATCTCATAGGGAATCCTTTCCGCTGCATGAGGTCAAGCAGGTAATCCCACCGGACAGTGTCGAAAGCCTTTGCGATGTCAAGCTTGAGCAGAAGGCAAGGTTTTCTTGTCTGGTGGAATTTCCTCGCCAGATTACGGACGTACATGAAGTTGTCATGGATACTCCTCTTTTTGATAAAAGCGCTCTATTGCGTGGCTGATGATGGAGTTCATATGAGGTTGTAGCCTGTTTGCCAGAACTTTGGAGATGAGCTTTGCCACTCCGTGAATGAGACTGATCGGTCCGTAGTCCGTAATGCACTCCGCGCCTTCTTTTTTTGGGATTAGGGCGACATTTGCAGAGTTCAACAGTTGTAGGCTATTGCTACGAAGATTTTTGAAGGCGTTGATAACATCCATAAGGTCGTCCTTTATTACATCCCAGCAGGTCTTGTAGAATGCCCGTGTGAAACCATTTGGTCCTGGCGCCTTGTCCGAGGGGAGATGGATCAAAGCCCTTTTAACTTCTTCCTCGGTGATGGCATTCCCGATGCCCGCTAGGTCCACCTCATTGGATTGGAATCCCTTCCAGACGAAGTCTATGGAGCGCTGGCTCGGCGATACCATAATTGCTTGGATGTGATTTCTTATGACGGTCTCCTTCTCATCGTGCTTCGTCTTCTAGAGCTGACCTTCCTTTGAAATTTGGATCAAGTTTTTCCTTCGCCTACCATTAACTTTCAGGTGAAAAAAATTCGTGTTTGCATCTCCTGCCTTTAGGTTTGTGATTCGCGAGGCCTATCGCTTTCTAGCGCATTCAATGATTGCTAGGCCCAACACTCTCGATTTAAGGTGCTTTCTCAAGTTGGCCTCTAGAGCCGAGAGTGCCCTTCCCTCTTGTGCGATGTCAAGCCTGAGAATGACCTCAAGAGCCATGTTGAGGTGGATCTTTGCGTTGGATAAGAGGCCTCTACTCCATTTTCGCAGTGCTTTGGCCGTCGTCCCAGTTTTTGATACAACCTATGATGGGGCTCATGGTGCGTTTGCCTTTTGTTCCAGGCTCTTACTACTGTGTCGCGAAACCTTGGCAAGCGGAGCCAAAAGTTTTCAAAATGAAAGGTTCTTGTTTTCGGGGCTTCTCCCATGTTTGTAAGTAGTAGGGGGCAATGATCCGACAGGGATGTTGATAGGGCGTTGAGAAGGTGAGAACCGAAGATGATGTCCCATGCTGCATTGCAGAAGAAACGGTCGAGCTTTACCAGGGTCGGATTTTCTCTCTCGTTGCTCCAAGTGAAGCGTCTGTTTTGAAGAACTATTTCTCGCAGCTCACAGGAATCCAGAGTTCCTCTGAAGAGGGCCATTTGCCACCAGTTGATGTTGTTGTTTTTCTTGTCTCGTGCTCGGTAGATGGTTTTAAAGTCTCCCGCTACTAACAAGCCCAACCCATCGGTAGGTTTAATGTCTTGCAATTCTTGAATGAAGTAGGGTTTTGGCCTATTTTTTGTGGGGACGTAGACCGTTGTGAGGAGAAAGGAGGACTGACACTCTTTGATTTTTATGATGGCAGAAAGACAAAACTCTCCAACTACCACATTTGCCATGTCAACGAAGTCCTCATTCCATAACATGAGGATTCCTCCCCTAGTTCCTCTTCTCCCTCTTGCTGGCTGTTGAAGAAAGGCTCGTAGGCGACCTGATCCGAGGAAGGATATGAACGCCGTATCAATGTTAGCTAATTTTGACTCTTGGAGATAGATGATGTGAGGTTGTGTTGAATCGATTGTTTCTTTTACCGTCGCTTGTTTGGTCGGGTTGTTAAGTCCTTTTACCTTCCAGCATAGGATGTCTAGATTCAGCCCTATCATGCGAGGTTTCGCTGCTGCTCTGCAATCGTTTGGTCGGAGTGTGGACCAACCCCAAGGTGGACCGGGTGTGGCACAAGACGGTGTAGAAAAGGCACGGGGTTGTGAAGCTAACTCGCAGATGCTTGCTTGGGCGCCGGAGTTGCTGCGTCAAGAGAAAGAGGGGGAGGAGGGGCACGGAATCGCGGTGCCAACATAGGAGCGGTAGGCGGTGATTCGCTGAGTTGCGGTAATTTTTTTGAAGTCTCATCACTGGGAGAGGAGGGGCACGGAGTTGCAGTGCCAAAATAGGAGCGGTAGGCGGTGATTTGCTGAATCACGGCGAATTTTTAGAAGTCTCATCGTAGCGTGGTTTTAGCGAGTGCATTGTAGGCGTTCGTAGTTTTCGCACATTAGGGAAACAAAAGACACTTGAAGGGGATGGGCTATGCTTCTTGCCTTGCGGTTAGGCTGCCCTGATCACCTCACCCACGATGGCCTCTGTGTCCACCGGTCCAAGGTAGGCTGCCATCGCTTCATCCCTACCCTGCTTCTGTTCGTTGCTGAGGTCGAAGAGGGCGTTGAGGGCATCGATCGCTTACGGAGGTAGGGGTGTGTTGAACATAGCCTTATAGTCTGCAACTGCTTGGTCAGTTAGGACTCCCCCCTCTAGTAGGAAGGCCAATTGGCGGCAGATGTTGATTTGTGCCTTCACGACCATCTGGACGCTGGCGAGTCTGCTACTTCTCCTAGCCCCATCCTCTCTGTGTTTCTTCACCTTGTGCCTGATGTTCCTCTGTCGGCTTGGCGAGAAGTGACGATTCCATCGGCTTGAACAGCACGCGCATGACGCTAGCAAGGTCTGCAGGCGTCTGAGTGGATGGAGCCGGCTCTGATGCCGCCGAGGCGGGCGCCATCAGTGTGGCCACTGTGGGTGCGACCACGTCGCCCAGCCACGCAGCAACAAGGGATGTCGCCGCGCCCACACCGTCATCCTACGCCGCGGCGGCCGTGTCACCGTACGTCGCGTCATTCTTTTCCACAACAGCTGTCGAAGCGGCCACATCGCCCTTCACCGTGGCGGGCCGTATTTCCGTGCGCCGCGTCGTCCTGTGCCACAACAGCCACATTGCCTTGCACCGTGACGACCATGTTGCCGTGCGCCGCGTCACCCTACACCGTGGCAGCTACTGCAATGGCCACATCACCTTGCACCGCGGTGTCCACGTCACCCTTCATCGCGGTGTCTTGTGTCGTGGCAGCCTCGTCGTCTTGTGCCGTGGCGGCCGAGTCGTCGTGCGTCGTGTCTTCCTGTGTCACAGTGGCGGTCGTGTCATCCCGTGCCACCTTTCCCTGTGCTGAAGCCACATGTGCCGAAGCCGGATGGAAGAGTTTGTCACCGACGACAGTTGGAGTAGTCGTGCCACCAACTCGTGTTGCCATTGGGGGCGGGATGACAAGGGCCGCTTCTCCTGTTTGATGGATAGGTGCTGGGCGGCTTGTTTGATGCTCCAGAATGCACGATTCACCGGGATGGTATGCTCCGGCATGGTGGAGTTCCCCTTGGACTAGACTTCATCCCCCTTGCTCCCAGTTGGAGATTGCCGAAGAGTGAGGCGTGAGGCGATGTCGGTGGAAACGACGTTGATGTCGCGGGCATTTTGTTCGTGCGCTGTGAGGGCATTCACCTTATGTTGCAACGAGGTTAGTTTGAAATGGTAGAGGACCCTTAGTTTACTCACCTCGTGTTCGACGCGTTTTGACTCAGATGACGGCACAGTGGCTCGGTCACCGCTTCGGCCAGGTCGTGCGCTCCCTTTTGGTGGTGTCTGCCATGGCGGCTCCCTCCTCCGGAGTCCCTTCTCCGTGGCGAGCATGTGCGGTGTCGGGCGCCATCTAGCCCCGTACGCCTAGAGTTGTTCCCGCCACGGGCGTCGCCACCGTCGTGGTCGTCGTCGTGGTAATGGCGCCACCAGCCCCGGCTGCGTATCTCATCCGGATGGTCGTCGTTGTATCGCCTCCCTTCGTTGCGGCGACCATTTTCGTGCTCGCGGTCTTGGCCAACTGCGCGTTTATGGTCGCGGCCACGGGCATCGTCACGTCGTTCATCACGATGTTCATTGCTGCCTTGCGTGCACGGCGGCAGAGGATGGGGTCCGTCGAAGGCGCGCGGGGGCTGTTGTTCTCCATCTACCATGCCAAGGTGCCAAGCCGGAAGGCGGCGCTTGGTCAGCTCGTAGGCCGCGTCTGGGTTGGAGAGGCCGATCGTTGCCATGGTGTAGTCGTGGATCTCTTTGAGATGGATGAGGACAGGGTACTTAGCCCCGTACTGCCAATGTTCGGGCGGCGCCTCTGAGACCACAACCGAGTCGGCGTCGGCGTCTTGCGTGCGCCTGGTGAAGGTGAGCGAGATGCGTTGGGGGATGAGGCTTGGGTTGGAAGTCCAAGCCCAGAAGCTAATGTAGCGAGTGTGAGTTGGGTGAACCAGGTTGGTCTCAATTCTTTCCACGCCGCAACGGCGTGCAACGATCTTGTCGACAATTTCTGGCTGCCATGCTTCCAGGGAACGCCATCAAGGAAAAGCTTGACACGGAACATGAGAGCTGCACCCATCGCGTCCTTGAGACATCTCCACTTGATGAAGTGGACTTCGATCCCTCGCTGCTTCACGAAGCCCTTTCGGAGCGCATTGGCACAAAGGCCGCGCCGGGAGAACTTGATGAGGTAGGCCTCAGGGTGATGGTGGGTGACCTCCACATCGCCGGTGTGAAGGCGAAATTCCTCCTTGATGGCGTTCTCAACATCTTTTGCTGTCGTGACTACTGGTGCCCGCATCGCCCAAGTCACTGCCGCCGTGGCCTCCCATTCGCGATGTTCTTCCTGAAGCACGAACGAGGACGGGATGATGCAGTCGTCGTTGGGGGGCGTGTCACCGGGTCGCCCAGGAGTGCCATTGTCGCTTCGGAGGTGGGACGCGACAGCAGAGGGATACCAGATGTCGGTGGCTTGTGCTGATGGCGAGGAGGGCGCGAACGACGAGGTGCGGCTGGGGCGCGACGACAGTTGTGGAGGGCGCGACGGCGGTTGTGGTGGGGGCGAGCGGCACTTGGTAGGCATGGGCGCACGGCAGTCACGCGCTTTATGCCCAGAGCGAGCACAAGTGAAACATCGCATTGGATCTCTGCATTGAACTGCACGATGGTTGCGAGCGAGGCAAATGAAGCAACGGCCTTGTGTGCTTGCTTGGAAGACTTGAAGTGAAGGGGAAGTCATCGGCTGGTTGTTGAGTCAGAGTGAATGGCCGTCGTGTCGCTTTGAAACCTCAGGAGTGAGCGCTTCCTTTTTTTCTCCACCAGAGGAGCCTTCTGACCGGCGTCCATCCTTCCTCATCAGTGTTAATGGCGCCGCTGCTCAATTGGACAGGGAGGAGTCTTCTCACCATACTTCCTCGCTTTGTAGCTTCGTAAGTTGCTTGCTGTCGTCCGCAGTGCGGAGGTTGGTTGGCGAGGTAGTAGTTACTTTGGACCGGCACTGACATAAGCGATTTCAAACGGGGTTGGATGGCGGGATGCTTCACCATGTCGGCGAAAGAGCATTGGCGCAGCTCCAGTGTCCAGGCCCCCGGATCCGGGGTCTCAGGCACCTGTGAGACAACATCTGGCGACGGGGCGCAGTTGGATCTGAGGGGCGGTGGTGGTGGCAAATCGAGCCAAAGGGAAGGGACGGACGCAACAGGGGAAGGGGAGCGTTTGGGTGACTGGGTAAGGTCATTGGAGGCGCGCGGTGAGGGGAGCTGCGGTCTACGGAGGAGCCTGGGAGGCACTCTTTGGGTGGTTTGCATCGTGAGAGGCAGGCGGTGAACGGTGGAGCGTGGCGAGCAGTGGGGCGTGGCGGTGGGCGACCGAGTGGCCGCCGGGATCGGGATGGCTGCCGACGCTAGGTTCCTGCCGTTGCGGCCAGGTGGCCGTCGGTGGCGATGGGATAGCCGCCGACGCAGATGAGTCGCCTCGGGTCGCCTGCGCCCCGCTAGCTCGAGCTTAATTCTATAAAGTAGATTATACATGTGTAGTTGCGGTGCTTTAATATACTCCTCGTCAAATTGATAGTAGGCAAAAGGGTAGAAAAGCAAAAGTGAACATGGGTGTGCACTACGTGCAGTACCGAGCACCTTGTATTCATTTTCAAAAAAAAATAAAACAACTGTTTTAATATATTTTTTCTAAAAATAAACCTCTCTTTTAGACGCCGAGATGTGAGTTGTGGCGTCTGGTCGTGGTGTGGTGGGTTGCGTGGTGTAACCTAGAGCTTGCCACTCAAACTTAACGTTACTTATTAAAAAAGGTAAAGAAAAAAAATCACCTATACGCATATTCATGATGCATTGTGATTCACGCACATACATTTGACTTGCACGACACATTCGAATTAAATTTGACTTACACGATACTTTCAGGTCATTGTATTCCTTGTTAAGAGACGGTAAACATGGAACCCCACCGATTCCCACGTTGGAGGAAATTAAGGTAAAAAAAATAAATTAAGTCAACTTGCTCGATCGAAGACATGAGCACCGCCGCGCCGGTGTATAAATACGTGACAGAATTATACCCAAAAACCTCCGATCGATCGAAACAACGACAATCTAGCTAGTCGGTCACTACGTAGCCAGCAGCAATTCAGCATCACGTACCATGTCGCCCATTTCCAAGGCCAACGACAATGGTGAGAAGCAGCTGGTGTGCGTGACCGGAGCAGGTGGCTTCATCGGGTCATGGGTGGTGCGCGAGCTCCTCCTCCGTGGCTACCGCGTCAGGGCCACCGTCAGGGACCCCGCGGACAGCAAGAACGCCCACCTGCTCGCGCTGGAGGGAGCCGACGAGAGGCTCTCCCTGTGCCGCGCCGATGTCCTCGATTTCCACGGCCTCCTCGCGGCGTTCGCCGGGTGCCATGGCGTCTTCCACGTCGCCTGCCCGCTGTCCAATCGCGATCCAGTATAAGCTCGCCCCAGCTTTTCCTGCTTCTTGCATATATATCTTTCTCCTAGCTCTAGCTAGAACAAAGCTGCTCTGTGCCGCATGCAGGAGCTGATGGCGGTCGCGGTGGAGGGGACGAGGAACGTGATGAACGCGGCGGCGGACATGGGCGTGCGCCGCGTGGTGTTCACGTCGTCGTACGGTGCCGTGCACATGAACCCCAACCGTAGCCCCGACGCCGTCCTCGACGAGACCTGCTGGAGCGACCTGGAATTCTGCCGGCAAAAAGACGTCAGTCTATACATGTATATGCTTGTTTCGTTACGCATTGCGTGTAGTTTAAACGGCTACGGAGAAAATAATACTCGTACGAAATGTAGATGTACTGCTACGCAAAGACAATGGCGGAGATCACGGCGACGGAGGAGGCGGCGAAGAGGGGGCTGGAGCTGGCGGTGGTGGTGCCGTCGATGACGATGGGTCCCATGCTGCAGCGGGCGCTCAACCTCAGCAGCACGCACATCGCCAACTACCTCACCGGCGCCAAGAAATCCTACCCGAACGCCGTCGCGGCCTACGTCGACGTGCGCGACGTCGCCCGCGCCCACGTCCTCGTCTACGAGCGCCACGACGCGCGCGGCCGCTACCTCTGCATCGGCGCCGTGCTGCACCGCGCCCAGCTCCTCCAGATGCTCATGGACCTCTTCCCCCAGTACACCATCACTGCAAAGTAAGCAATTAATCGCATTAATTTGCTTGTTCTACTAATTAATTATTGAGAGATGCAAATTGCAATCGATGGATCTCACATTCTCACGCCTATATATGCATGTGTTTTCTTGGCTTGGCAGGTGTGATGACAAGGGGAAGGCGTTGGTGAAGCCGTATGAGTTCTCGAACCAGAGGCTCAAGGATTTGGGCTTGGAATTCACTCCCCTGAGGAAGAGTTTGTACGAGGCAGTCATATGCATGCAACGCAACGGTCACCTGCCGGTAGTCTTGCCATAGCAGGGTGTAGATCCACGATACATATAAAAACGACGAATTTCTGAAGATCTACAATGAGAAAATTTCTTATAAATTAAAGAGAACATTAATTACCTTGAACTTGTATACAAACCTGCTTCTAACCAGGCAGTACTTTGCTTAGAGTTACGCGACTTGTTTTTCGTGTTGCATTTTAGATTCTTAAGTAAGAAATCTATTTAATTATCTCTCGAGAAAACATTTATTCGTTTTGCATACCACCTAAAAACTCTTACGAAATTTGACAAGACCATGCAACATATCACTCATAAATTCGTAAATTTAAATTTGACATATATAAGAAGAGATAAAAATAATAAATTTGACTATGGATAGTATGCTCTATTTACATTTAAATTTGTTAGTTTGACAGTTAAATTTGTAAATTCGAGTGCAAAGAGTAAACATTATTCACCGTGGCTCACTGTTCAAAATAGAAAACAACCAGGGTTCTAGAAGCAAATATGAAACTTTTTATTTGAACGTTCATAGGGGTACGCTTGTAAATTCCTTTTATATTTATGGGAGTGTAGGATGAGAAATCTTTCAAAGGGTGAAAGTGAAAAAGGGCCGGTACGTGCATATTGCTCTTTTGGCCGCGTGGCCTCCGGCCCGAATCCCCATCTCTCAAGCCGCGTCGCTCTCTCTTCTCCGTCTCTCCCACTTCACAGGCCTCACTCCGCTCACTCGTGTCTGCCTTCTCACACGTCGACGTCCCTCCCGTCTCCGTGCGGCCGGCGGCGGCTTCTCGCCATCTCCGCCGACGGCCGAAGCTGCCAACTCACACCGGAACTCCGGAAGTGAAAGAAAGGTACAAAAAATCTCACCTTCTCCTTGAGCCCCCTTGCTTACGCGCAATGGCCTCACATCTCACGCCGTCCGTGGCTAGGCTAAGCATGTGTTTGGTTCAGGGACGACGAGGGTTAGATCCATCCCTATTTTCTAGGATGAGATGATCCTATTTTTTTGTTTGATTTGAGGGATAGAGTGAACCCTATTTTCTGTTTGGTTTGAGGGATAGAAAGGGATGGAATGGTTCTATCATCTGTTTGGATGGAAGGTTGGAGGTGGGTTATAGGGATAGAGAAACCTCATTGTACTTAATTGGTGAGGTTACCTCTTATGGATGGCACATTGTTTTAGAGGAAAATTTTGACAGCACTATTTCAAAAGCCATATAATCTATAGGAAAAAAATAAATATAAATTGGGCACACAATTTAGCTACCTTAAATAATATTCTAACATGAAAAATTAAAAGCTTGCACCTCTTATCCATCTACAATACAACAATCAAGGAGAATAAACACGTTGCCATGTCATTCTCAAGCACTAATCATCTCATCAAAAATCACTTGCACATATCACAAATTAATACTTGCTCACATTAAAAAAATGTCGGAAAAAATGATGAAACAAAAGTATTGCAATGTGTTTGAACTGATGTTGTTGACAGCGCGGGACATGCATCTCATGCAAAATGAAATCGCATAGATTTGGCAGTGGAAACAAAATAGCAAAGATCTACACAGAAAATGATAGGATGAGCAGCAGCTAGTGAGAGAGAGGAGAGCACGGGGGGCGCTGTAGGTTGCCGCCGCCGATTTGCTTTGTTGCGCTGCCGCCGGCTTTGACGAGGTTGAGCAGCCGCCGAGAGGAAGGATGCAAGGAGGGAGGATGGAGAAGGAGGAGGCCATGGGCGCACTAGCTCGTGCGCTGCTGTCGCCACCGCCTCGTCGAGCGCACGCCATCGTCGCCGCATCGAGCATCTGATTTGCCGTCGTGGCCTCTTGTTTCTCTCGATCTAGTTGGGAAAAATGGGGAGAGGGGAACGGTGAAACCGGGATAAAGGATAGGGTTACCGCTTCCCCTATGCACGTGCGTCTCACGCGAGGTGCGCCAGCGGAGGTGGGTCGAAGCCGTCCGCCAGTTTTCTCACGGATCAATCCGACCCGAATATAGGTAGAATATTCCCTTTTGGATCCAACCCAACCCATTGAGTCTTTCAACCAAACACCTACGAAAATGGGATGGCCCCAACCCAACCCATCAAATCCATTCAACCAAACACATGCTAAAGATTTCGTGCGGTGCGGGTTTTGCTTCGGAGTTTCCCCCATGATGACGCGTGCAATAAATTAAATGCGTCCCCCGTAAAATTTTGGTGAAGTTCAGTTATGCTGGATTGTGGTCAAACTCCTGATGGTACCTTAACACAGTTTGTACTGGATGTTGGGTAATAATAGGACCAAGTTTTGTGTGCATGTCGAATTTTGCTAATATTCGCTTGGATATTACCAAATTTTGGTAGACATTACCTTAATTTGGTGTGCATTTAATTGTATCATTTGTATGTATCAGTATCATGCATGTGCGTTGCAACATGATATGGAGAAATACGAACGAATGGTTGATAGGTTTCAGTCTTTTCTATCTGGTTTTATTGGTAACAAGAACACTGGGTGAGGTGTTTTCTTTGGGTGGGGTGGTTTTTAGATGGGGAAGTATGATGGTGGAGGCGAAGGAATATGACTCCGCTTTAGATGATTGCTTTCCCAATGCTCCCCGGTGGTTAAAAGTTTTCAGCTTATAATTGAATAATCCGTGTGTGTTTATGTGTCGACTGCAGTGCATTGTTTTCATGCAGAGGTGATAGCACCAACACTGATGATGGGGTGCTCCATCAGGCGCCCTGTGGTCATAGACGCAGGAGATCGGCTAAGCTTGTTACCAGATGACATCCTTCACACCATCATGTCGTTCCTCCCGGTGTGGCAGGCCGTGCAGACATGTGTGCTGTCACGGAGGTGGGAGCGCCTCTGGTGCTCCATGCCATGTCTCAACATTGATCAACAGGAGTTCGAGGCTTGTGGAAGGGACAGGGAAGGTGGCCGGTTTGAGGAATATGTCAACAACCTGTTGATGTTTCACAGTGCCCCATCGTTGGATATGTTTAAGTTTCATGTCACACACAATTATGACTATAAAGTGGTCGACCGATGGATTCGCCGCGGAATCAAGTGCTGCCCTGCAGTGGTGGAGATATATAATTCTTCCAACACTCAAATGTATGAATTAACTAATTTAGGTTCCAGTGCTTGTCGCCTCAAAAAGTTGCATCTTGTTGTGATTGCTTTGGTCAAGGGTTTTACACAGCACCTCCCTTCTGCCTGTCCTGTCCTTGAAGATTTGGAGCTTGACAAATGTTGTCTTGACCATCCGAAAATCGTGTCTTTCTCTCTGAAAAACTTGATACTCACTGATTGTACAACTTACGGTAAAGTGCTGACCATCACAACTCCGGCTCTCGTATCTTTTCACCTGGACATTACTGCCGATGGATCAGATGATATAATAGCGAATGAGATGCCATCCCTTGTAAAAGCATCACTTTGTTTAAGATATCCCCCCCGGACTGGAAGAAGCTTACCGGAAGGACCATGCAAGATTCTTCGCAACCTAAGCAACCTGAGAAATTTAGAGCTATCTGGTTCAAAAACATTGGTATGTTTTTCTTTTCTGTTAGTATCATGGCATTGTTTGAAATATTGCTCATTCTCATGAATTGTTGATTAACACAAATTATTAAACTGTATTTAGTACCTGTACTTATTTCTATAAACTCGTATGCTTCATTTAAGAAGGGAACTGATGTTCGTTATCTGTGCTAAGAATCAACATGTACAAGTGGTACAAGCAAAACATAGTAAATTCACATATTGCTAATGAATTCAAGAGGATAAAAACATTCCTTAAAAATGATGATAACTAAATGCTGTTTTTATAATCTTCTCTGTAGTCGGTACTTCATGAAGTGTTGGATACTTTCCCAACATTTTCTAATCTCAGAACCTTGCTGTTCGATGGATGCGATCTGAGTGACGACTTCCAGATACTAGGATGCTTTCTGAACAATGCCCCTAGTTTGGAGAAGCTTACTCTGCAATACTGCAAGGTACTTTGCGTTTTCCTTAATCTACCATGCAAATTTCATATTCTTGCTTTACTATCTTCTGACAACTTGCTTGAGCACTGTTTATTGCCAAAAGCTTCCAGAAGGTTCCAGGAAAAGGAAAAGAACGGACAATCCGAAGAGGATAACTATAAAATGTCAGGACAAGCTAACTTTGCGGTGTCCAAACTTGAAGTTGACTGAAATCATGTACCGAGAAGAAGATGTTCACCAGTTATTTGGCCTTTTGTCTGGCATTTGGAGGAACCTACGGAAGACTACCATCGTCCTTACAAAAGCTTGAAGCATCTAATGTCATTACCTTTTGCAATGCCTCCTGATTTTAGTTCCATCGAAATGTAGCAGGCTTGTTTGCGTTTTGTGTCTGTAGATGTGGAAATGACAACCGAACTTACCACCTATGTATTCGGGGAAGGGAACCCATAGTTCTGGATATTGCATATGTTGCATGACATGCTATCTTGTGGAATATCGTTGGAAACACCTTTGGTAATGAATGAATGAATGAACAGTTATGGCCTAGGATATGATTGTAGTGATGGCTAATGGCCTATGGCCATAAGCAAATCTCACCCCAACAGGTTTGCAGACTCTGCACTACTCTGTTTGATGTTTGAACATTTGGATAATTCAGAAATAACATGGTATGAGCCATAGAGCCTGTCATTTGGTCTTTCAAGAGTAATTCTTCTTGGAATAAAACAAGGACTTTCAATCCAGCGTGGAGTAATTTATTTCAAGCGCAACAGAACATTTGCCACACGCAAAACAGCAAAAGGATGTTGCAACTTGCAACGAATGGAATCGCTTAATATTCGCGGCTTTAGGCAACAAGCGGAAACACCAACTTGTCTTTCTCTCTGTCCAGCACTTCATTTTAGAATTTTCTGGCATAGCCCTTTTAATATATTTTCTAAACTAAAAAAAATGTTTCAAAGTAAGTGTGCACGTGTAGGTGAGTGTACTGGTGAGCGCCTGCGTTTGAGTTGCGTTTCTAAACAAAATCCTTAATTTGTTTGTCTGAGTGGCTTGACATTCATTTATCTACACGTGCATGGGCCGCACTTAACCTGTTACGAAACCCATTTTGAGATAAAGCCCATTAACATAATAGCCCACCAGCCTAATAAATTTACACACACGGCCCATCACGGAAGCCCAAGCCTCACGCCGCTTCTCCTACCACGCTACCATCACACTTGCCGACCCACGGCGGCGGAGACGACGGCGCGAGCGACCCAAACCTAAACCTCCCAACCCCCTCCGCCGCCGACGCCGCCGCAGCCGCCATGTCGAAGAAATCACGCGGCGGGGGCGGGGGCGCCGCCGCCGGCGAGGATCCCGAGGATCTCTCCCGCTCGCCCCTCCAGGCCGTCCTCCTCGCCGACAGCTTCACGCTCAAGTTCCGCCCCATCACTCTCGAGCGCCCCAAGGTACCTCCAAACCCTACCTTGGTGGCACCCCCGCCCCCTCCCCTCGTGCGCGCTTGAGTTCATCCCGCTGCCTCGCAGGTGTTGCTGCCGCTGGTGAATGTCCCGATGATCGAGTACACGCTCTCGTGGCTGGAATCGGCGGGGGTGGAGGAGTGCTTCGTCTTCTGCTGCGCGCACGCGCAGCAGGTCAAGGAGCACCTAGGGAAGGCGGGGTGGACCGGGAAGCCTGCGGCGAGGGAGATGACCGTCACAGCTGTGGAATCGCACGACGCGATCAGCGCGGGTGACGCGCTGCGCGTCATGTACGGCCGTGGAGTTGTGAGTGTTCAATCCCTATCCTTACAGTGGATCACTATGAACAATTCTAGTGCTAGGATTTTGGTGCTGTTATGACCGAACAAAATTGTCTCATGGTAGACATTTGTTTAGAAGCTAGAACTGATAATTGATTGATAATTGATGTGTTAGATTGCTGCACAACGGATGTTTTTTTGGTGCTATTTGGATTTATTTAAGGAATGGAAGTAGGAAAAGCTTTACTGGTTCTGTCTTATTTTTTTTCTCTAGTTGAGTTCAGCTTAGAAATCAACTTTAGCACTCAATTCCATGATTACTTCCAGTTTGCCAATCTAGTAATAGTGTCTTGCATCTAGATTTTTGTCGTCCCAAGTTGCTACATGCTGTAGCCTCTGCTGAACTGTTACTGACATGTTCTGCTCTCCTCTTTCGATGTAGATACATGGAGATTTTGTTCTAATCAGTGGTGATACCATCAGCAACATGAATTTGAAAGACGCTCTCCAGGAACATAAGGACAGAAGGAAAAAGGACCCGCTTGCTGTCATGACTATGGTTATAAAGCATTCAAAACCTTCGATCCTAACGAACCAAACACGGCTAGGTAATGACGAAATTGTTATGGCGATAGATCCTGAGACTACAGAGCTACTGTATTACGAGGACAGGGCAGATGTCTCAAACCTGTATGTGACAATTGATAAGGACATACTGGCCAGTAATCCTACTCTCCAATTGCGTAATAACATGGAGGTCTGCTTTTAAACTTCAACAGATGATGTTTTTTTTTTTTTTTTTTGTAATAACTGTTTCTGTTATGTGTTGCAAGATCACGTCTAACATCTTCATTACTTCAGATCTACCTAGTTTTCACTGATCTTTTACTTATGTTCGCAGGACTGCTATATTGATATATGCTCACCAGAAGTTCTTAGTCTTTTTACGGATAATTTTGATTACCAGCATCTTCGGCGCCATTTTGTTAAGGGTTTACTAGTTGATGATGCAAGTCCATTCACTTCTGTTTAACATCTACAAGACTACAGAATATGCTGTCTGTTCTTATATTTCTCTTGTAACGAACAACCTGCCTCTTGATCCTTTCAGATTATGGGGTATAAAATATATACCCATGAAATACGCTCAAGTTATGCTGCCAGAATAGATAATTTTAGGAGCTATGATACAGTGAGTAAGGATATAATTCAAAGGTGGACTTACCCTATGGTCCCTGATGTCCTGTCTTTTGGTGATCGTCAAGAAATCAAACTTCATCGGCAGGGAATCTATAAGGCATCAGGTATATGGAATGAAAAATAAATTTCCACAATGATGATTGATTTTCACTTGCTCCTAGATTCATTGTTCTGAAATTCTAGATTTTTTCGCCCATGTTATTTAGAGTACTCTTATTTATAATTGTTTAATTTGGTATCTGGTTTTACAAAATTTCTTGTGCCGATGTGTGATTTCTTGCTAAATAGTCATCAAATAGCCTAAATTAGTATATATTTCGTGTAAACTAATGGAAATTTCTTCTAGGTATATATGTCTTCCAAAGATGCTTAGTTTGCAGGTCATCATGTTTATCTGTTACCCAAAACATTCAGTGAGTCAACAATGAAAGTTATGGTTGCATAGTGAGTATAAAGATGCATATCTAACTTCTATGTTATGCTTCGTTAGTATTTTATGGGGCTGTTGTTGAATTTTTATTTATTTTTTTTAAAAAATCTTGGGCATGCCACCCGCAACCCCACCCACCCATCATTTATGACTATAAATGAAAGTTCCTCCTTCTGGTGAAGTAAGTACTTATCTATCTATATATCGACAGAGCCTGTTTTTTTTTTTCCAGATGTAACACTGTCACATTCTGCACAAATTGGTGCCAATTCTGTTGTTGGAAATGGGACAAACGTTGGAGAAAACTGCAAGGTATCCAATTCAGTTATAGGACGAGGCTGCAATATTGGGAAAAATGTTTTGATTCATGGATCCTATATATGGGACAATGTCATAATTGAAGATGGATGCAAAGTGAGTAACTCACTAGTCTGTGACGGCGTTCATTTAAGGGCAGGGGCTATTGTTGAACCTGGCTGCATACTGTCATTTAAGGTATGGTGGTAGAGTATTCATAGTTTTTTTTAATCGTGAAACAGTAGTAGAATATTCCTAGTTAATTATTATCTCCTTATCCTTTGAACAAAAGATACCCTCGTGGACAATATGCTCATACTTGCATCATTTAGGTTGAAGTTGGAAAGAATGTTGTTGTTCCTGCCTATTCAAAAGTGGCATTGCTCCCTCAGCCTTCAAATGAAGATAGTGATGAGGAGCTTGAGTATGCTGACACCAATTCTGGAGTTACGGATAGTCCACGTTAGTCATACTTTGGAAGTGTTATGTATTCTTAGTACCAGACATTTCCAGTTGCTCTCATGAGGATTTGAACTTGTAATTTTCATGTTTTACATTTTAATTTGTGAACTGTGTTTTTTCCATGCAGCCTTTTCCAGCATGAGGAGCGCTGACCACCCTACTGTATCTGATGATGATGACCTGGAGGCATCGGAGGTATTACTTTATGTTATTTGGTGACTCAGTGCAATGATCTTTTATGCATGTTTGAAATTGTTCACTGTGGGTGAGGAATAACCTACAGATACTTTGGTGATACATTTTTTCATTCTCATGATCTCATAATCACTGGGGTTTCTGTTTATGATGCTATTGACTAGACTGGAACATGTGGTGTCGTTGGTTACATATGGGAAAATGTTGATACTGGAGTTCAGGAAGAATGGAGACAATCAGTTGCTCCAATTCCTAAAGATAAGCTTGAAGAGTTGCAGCATGCTGCTTCTTTTGATGACGATGATGGATCAGAAGATGACTTTAAAAATCGGCCAACTGTACTGGACCAAGATGATGATTCTGATGTTAGCGCAGTTGAGGATGATGATTATTCTAAGTTTGAGAAAGAGGTTATTACTGCATAATCGAAAATTTGATATATATGCATTGTTTTTTCTTGTTCCCTTTTGCTGATTTGTTGACCTTATCTAGGTGGAAGAGACTTTCCAACGGGCGCTGGATGGTATTCATCAAGATAACTTGATACTAGAAATTAATGCACTCAGGTATAAAATCTTAACTCGTACTTGATGCGTTTAATAATTACTAAATGTATAAAACTGCGACACATATAAGTAAGCATGGGCATCATTTTGCGCTCTGGGAGATTTCATTTTAGGCACCAATTGCAGCCCAAATAGAGAAAATGCCAATTCTACACCAGAAAACATTTATTTCATTTAACTTTTCGTATTAGTTTTACAGCTCAAATATAAAGTAGATATTTTATTCCTTTGCCAAAGATGCTATGATAAAGCGCTCCTTTTCTTATTACTAACCAAATTACCTATGCATTGTGTTGGGTTTAAAAAATATATGTATTATACAGTTTTTTTAGATCAAAGTCGATCACAGATCGATCCAGCTTTATAACAAAGCAAAGACAGAACATTGTCGTTTACAGCCAACAAAGTACTAAAAGGAACACACAAAAGCAGCACCAGGCAAAAAACTGAGGGTAAAACGCCTGGGAAAGCCAGTTTACAAAGCACAGCATCATCTAACAAAAACAAGCAACTTTAGCCCCAGCAACCTGCAGCAACAAACTTCAGATCTCGATAGGCAACACATCAGTTGGTCTTAAGCTTCGAATCTTCATTGTTAGCCTGTCAATGATACCTTCCATATTGTTTCTTCCTCCTTGTGTCTGGAGCAACTGTCATTTTTGTAACTACCCAATTGCTTTGAAGATCAGCTGTGCAGGAGATTTAATCAAAATATTTTCAAGCACGAAATCATTCCTTGTGGTCCACAAGATCCAGCGTACAGCAGCCAGGGTCAACACAGAGCAATTTAGCTGTTTACCATTCCTCTTCTCTGCCCCTACTAACCTAAAGAAATCCTCCCAGTCCTCTGGAACCATCCCAAAACATCTCTCACCACACTCCAAGTAAAAACTGCTGCAGGGCAATTAAACAAGGGATGATCAGTGTTTTCGCAAACAAGGTTTGCAAATTGTGAGCCCCCCCACCCCCCCACCCCAATTCCTCTTCCTAATTTGGCAAGCACTCAGGATTCTATCCCAAGAAACCATATACAAAAAATGTTTTATTTTAAAGGGATTTTGGTTTTCCAAATTATCATTGTTCTACTGTCTTTCACCCCTCCAATAGTGATCAATCTATAAAGTGATTTTGCTGAATACTCCCCTTCTTTCTCATGTGGCCATATCATTCATCTCTTTGGTTGTTGAACTCAGGTATCCCTATCATCTCTTCAGCTTCTTAAAATCTTCTTATCTTCCTGCCTCTGAACTTCTTCTAAAGTTACTCCCGTTTACCCTCTTTCACCATCTCCTTCACCAGCTTCCCTTGTTGGGTACTTATAGCATACAAACTCTGAGAAAACACTATATAAAGTGACATGTGCAAAACAATTTAGTTGTCCATATAATATACTACAAAACAAAGAGGTGGTGGTGGGATGGCGGATTCACCACTACCATTACCATTAGCATCTGTTATAGAATAGAGACTATTCATCTATCAAAGCTTCTCAAAATTTTATGACCTTATGTTTAGTTTTGTCTATGCTGTGTCTATACCCACCATAGTTGATTGATTTTGTGCAATGTCATCCTTATTTTTCAGGTTATCTTATAGCCTTCAACATGCGGACTGTGCTGGAGCTTTGTTCCATTCCGTTATGAGAAGTGCATTAGTGGCTGCACAATCTACTAATGGTATGTATTTATGCTTGTGAAAATTAAGTGGGCAGTAGTTACTTTTATTTCGGCTTTTGGACAAGAATGTTCTATTTAGTCCATATTCAGACCAAACCCTTGCATGGACATATCAGTTCAATTCCCTGTGCTGGTTTAATCTACAGGTTGAGTTTGAAACAGCCACACCCTTGAAATTAGTTGACTGAGTGAGGTGCTTTAGTTGGTTTTGGCATTAATTTTGGGAGAAAGTGTACTAGTTTCCTTCAAAATCATATGAAATTCCTCTATTCCAAAAATGCCAATTCCATTCTCATTATGGAACCAATTGTTCATGCATTCTTAATTTGACCATGCAAGTTATCTATCATATGGTTTCAGCGTGTTTGTAATGAAGTGCTTCTGCATTTATATAGATTTTAGATCTGATGACAGATAATTAGAGTTTTTCCTCTGCTTGCTCCCCTTCTCTTTAGGTAACCTTCTAAAGACAACTGCAGAAGCACTTGGCAAGTGGAAGGACCTACTGCGAAATTACACCAAGTCAGTTGATGAGGAGGTATGGCTCAATAACTGAATAAATACCGTGAACAATACATTAGTAAGATGTGCTGAATTTTTTTAGCATAGTTATGTATAATAGCACATTTATTTTTCCATGTCCTACCATTGGCAGGTTTAATCAGTTTGAACCTGTTCCCTACTGTTTTGCTGTTTAATTATTTATTTATTCATTATATTTTTGGGAAAATTGGTTTGGTAGCGTTGAAAGATCCCAAGTTTTGAAATATACCACTGAAAATCGCTGGTACACTTAAAATGCCATTCGGAGTTTACAATGTTTAGATATATACCATTTTCCGTCAAGTCCAATGATCTCGAGTCACAAATGTTGACTATACCTGAATTGCGCTTGCTCCACTGATTAGAACTTTGGTTCGAAATATTCTTCCCCAACTCATTTCCTTCTCAAGCCTTACCTAGTTCCTTCTTGTTGATTCTATCTGTGTCGACACTGAAGTCGATTCACGCCGCTAACTTGATTGGTCGCCGCCGATAGTCGATTCACCATTGCTGCAGTGGGTTGCTGCCACTGGTGAAGTTGTTGATTTGGTCCCACCTGCTCCTTCTGCTGAGGATGTGTCTGGCTGCAACAGCAATGGCAGCAACAGTACTTCACTATCAAGCTGCATTCCGGACATCAGTTCCTCCGTTCTGCTGATCCTGTGCCAGTGGCACATCTATTTCTCCTCTCCTCTACTGATCTTCTGGTGGTGATGGCCTATTGCATCATCCATGGCCTCAGCCTTGCTGTTCTTGGCTAGCACGCAGATGCAGTATCCTTCTACTTGCAGGCTGCCAGAGTCTGGAGCTGGCAGGAGGGATGGTGCACAAGCTCCTAGTGGGGTGGTGCTGGTGCCTGGCGGATGATAGTGCAGTAAGAGCTGGAGGGAGAAACTGACTGGTGAGCAGCGCTCACAGGACATCAGCCTCCCATCGGTGCCAGAGGTGAATCCCATGGCAACAACACATGGGTCACGAACAGTGTTGATAGAAAGGAAAGAGAGCATCGATCCAATCCAGGATCCATTGCTGGAGCAGTTGATTCATTTTACGGGGCAAAGGTGCCCATTTGATTATCTTGCAAAAGATATATCAAAAAAACAAGTAATGGAATGCAATGGAATAGTATATATTTAAACGTTGCAAAATTTCAGTGGTATTAAAGTGTACCAGTGGCTTTCAATGGTAGTATATTTTTAAACTCAGGATCTCTCAATGCTACCAAACCAATTTTGGTTATATTTTTCTGGCTGTGTTGCTTAAATTGCATGGCTTATCTGTCCATTGGCACATCGATCATGGTATCTGTGGGACTGACCGGTAGTTTATAGGATAATCAAGATTTTGTTTTATGATTGGAAAGAATGCAGGTTATGTTATCAACTATTTTTATCATAGGTAGCCATCTGTAACTGTGACCTGATCATATGTTGATGTAATGTTTGTATGGTACTGTGATTCTAGTTATCCTTATTCCAAGTTTCTGTCCGCATGATCCTGCTTCAAGGATCTCTCTCGCTGTCTTGCAACGTTTTTGAGGGAAGGAAACATGTGGTCTGATTGGTTGTTTCTTTGATTTTGAAATTTCTGGCTTAATTGGGATGTTTATATTTTATAATTTCATGGGCTAAATAAATCATCCTTTTGGTGATTTTGTAGATGGAAATATTATTGAAGTTTGAGGAAATGTGCCAAGAAAATACAAAGGAATTTTCTCCACTATTTTCAAAGGTAAACAACTTATCATTGTACTCTTGCTTTGTTGTGTTTTTTTTTTGTGTGGAGCACATATATCGTTTATTTCCACTGCTGTGCAAGGCACACTCCTTGTCCATTGATTGTCCTTGTGATTCTCTTTTGGTTTTGATAATACACTATTGAACACAGATCTTGCCTTACCTCTATGATAAGGAGGTAGTAAGTGAAGATGCAATTTTGAGATGGGCAGAGGAGAAAGAAAATGCCGATGAATCTGATAAGGTTTTCGTCAAACAATCTGAAGCTTTCATTCAGGTATATTAAAGTTGAGTTGCCCTTCAATTTTGTTTGTGAACAAGGTCTACAGTACCAAAAGAGTTTATTGAGTCATCGTATTGCTAGTATTCAGTTACCATATCTTCAGCTCTGATCTGTGATGATATATTGCTTGAGTTGCTCTCTGCTGGTATCAGGTCCTCCATCCAATGAGTTTAATTTGCATCACCTGAACTTTTACTGTTGTATTTAAATTTAGCTCGTTCTGTCTATGTAATACTGGCTGACTGGATTTTCACTTGTCTTGACGAAAGTATGCTAATTTCCCTCCATTTTACTGACTCAGTGGCTTAAGGAAGCTGAAGAGGAAGATGAAGAAGAGGAGTAGAGCTGGAGCTTATGCTTGCATTCCTTGAGCTCTTGGAGAAATGTAGCATTTGCCCTGTTTGAGTGGTCTGCCGGTGAGTTTGCAAGCGGCAAGTTTTGAAAACCTAATTGTTTGTACATTAATTTAGTGACATTTTTGTTCCTAATCAATCTGGTAAAAGAAAGGAACAACATTGCCCACGAGCCATGGGTTAAAACGACTGTAGAGTGTAGATAAGTTAAAACCCTTTTCCTATGTTTGCTTCGCTGATGCTTCCATGAAGTTTTTTTTTTCCTTCTGATGAATTTGTTTAACTATCCATCTGTTTCTTTGCACCCAGCACTTGCTCAAATCTTTAACAAAAGCTTAGTTAGATATGGCTCCTTTGCTTCTCTCATCTTTCTGCTGAGAGATGTAGTGGGGAAGAAAGCAATGGAGGGTTCTTGTCCAAAAGGCGCCAATGGATCATGTGGGTTGCGTAGATCCGGCACTAATCTTACCTCAAAAGGGGCACTGTTTGTTTAAAGTACGTTCTTTTTCTCCCCAATCCATTTAATTTTCTTCCAGTTCCCTAAAAGCCTTCTATGCTTTGTGCAACAACTGAACAAGAGGCTGCAAAATCAAAGGACGATATAAAAAGAGTGAAAAAAAAAACAGAACGTCCTTGAGAGCCAAAAGTGGAAAAGCTTGTGAGAATGAGCAGGGCCTGCGCTAAGCAACCTCTCTGTTCGGGCTGCCTTTGGCCCTCTTCTTCGTCGCATGTGCTGCTGTGCACTTGTAACCTATCCACTTCTAATACGGACTGGTTGGTGGTGCTGGATCGGCATTGTTTAATGTTCAGAAGATTTTACTTTGACCATAAGAAACTTCGGAAAATGCCGTCTTTGTTAGGTTTTATCCTTTCACCTAAAATAGTCTGACTCGGTTTATTCTTGCTGACCGTATCGTGATGTGTTCAAGATTACCACTGAACAAACACCTTCTGTCTTTTACCGTGGGTTCGTACAACTGCAGCAATCTGGACAAATGATGCTCTTGACCCTGAATCCATTGTCAATAATTCTGAAAATTCAGAAACAACACTGTATGGTTGTGTATCATGTCATCGCTACCTGTATTCAAGTGAGCCACACGCATATACATATACTCCCCCAGTATCAAAATAGTTATTTACAAAATATATGTATAGTTATTTCTTCATCCATCTTCTCATCTCAATTCTCAATAGTCCTATACTTATTTATTTTTTCACATACTTTTTCAGTTTATTATATTTTGAGGCGGAGGGATTTTTGCCATCGGAGAATCGAGGAGTACGCTGACTTGGTGTGTGGAGGGATAAACTGAACTGCATGCATCTGCATCTGAATGGAAAGATAGCCGTTGTTGGCAGCTACAACTAGTACTAGTATAGGATAAGCTAAGGCAAAGGCCTCAATGGCTGAAGGAAGGCAGGCTGTCTATCGACCAAAAGGAGTTCCGCGCCGAAGCGTGGCGTGGGTCACACACGAGATCTCGAAAGGGAGCATGCACGGTCGCGTCGCATATGCGTTTATTACGTTTTAACAAACCCGTCGTCCGAGTCAGCCAAGCTCCCTCTGACGCCGTGAGCCTTAGCCCTTAAGCTTTGCTTGCCACTGCCACCTCCTCGCTCTCTCCGTCTCGGCCTTCCCTTATAAAGAGCGCCAACCCATGCAGCCGCCACCTCGCACTCCCGCCGCCGCCGTCTACGTGAGCGATCACGTCATCGTCGTCGTCCACCAAACACGTACTACTGGCTAGCAGCTAAACGTGCATGGATTGCGAGGGGACGGCGGAGATCTACCGGCTGCCGGAGGAGTGCGTGGCGTACGCGATCTCGATGACGACGCCGGGCGACGCGTGCCACTCGTCGGCCGTGTCGCCGGCGTTCAGGGCCGCCGCCGACTCCGACGCCGTCTGGGACCGCTTCCTTCCGCCCGACCACGCCGCCATCCTCGCCCGCGCCGACGCCGTCGCCGGCGAATGCGCCTCCAAGAAGGACCTCTTCGCCCGCCTCTGCGGCCGCCCCGTCCTCCTCGACGACGCCACCATGGTACGTACGTTTAATCGTTTATTTAAGTAACAGTAATTTAATTTATCAACGTAAACTAGTTATAAATCTGAATTCTGAAATGACGGTTGGTAAGTTGGTTCGATTAAGATAAACCCAGATGCTAATTAATCTGCTATTTCTTGTGTATCGATTTGCGTGTTGATAGAGCTTTGGGTTGGATCGACGGAGCGGCGCGAAATGCGTGATGCTGTCGGCGAGGGCGCTGAGCATCGCGTGGGGAGACGATCCCTCCCGCTGGAGATGGACTCCTGACCTCCCCGGATCAAGGTAAACAACTTATATACAGAGTCAACTATATGTGTTGCAGAACAAGTAGCTACATTAATTAATTAGCCTTCAATTGCTATCTTGCCTTATAAAAGCATTCTTGCACAAGCACAATATAATGAACATAATATAATGCCGGCATTTTCTAAACATAATAAAAATTGTGGCACACAGCTGAGTTGATGGGACTGCAAAACTTGGTCGTCGTCGTTACCTTTCAATAGATCAAGGGTTAATTAATTAAACATATATATACACCGTTCGATCAATATATATGTGCGTGCGCACAACGTGCATACACGGAGAATATAATGGAGTATATGTTTTGTCAAACCGACCGAATTGAACAAAGAAAAGTCCCTAGATCGACACGTATCGTGTGCGTGTACACTTGTCAGCTCATGCATGCAGTTTCTTCAGCACGTGTGAAAACCTTTGCCTGGCATGCATGAAGAGCTAGACACGCATGCACGCTCAGCACATCTTGCTGCATCGACAACGCGCGACAACGACATATGATAGCTAGCTTAATTATCAACCGATCACATCGTCATGCAAAGCTAAACATATTTTCGAGAATACACAAAGCTAAACATTAATCCAGATGATCACATTATATATCGATGAATCTAGGTTAATTATTATTTCTCATATTCCCATTAATTATCAGGTTCCCTGAGGTGGCGGAGCTCTTGGACGTGTGCTGGCTGGAGATCACCGGCAAGCTGCAGCTCTCGCTCCTTTCTCCGGCGACGACGTACGCCGCCTACCTCGTCTACTCCTTCGCCGACTACACCACCGGCCTCGAGTGCAACATCGGCATGCCGACTCCCATGGCGACGGTGACCGTCGTCTCCGGCGGCGGGACGAGCAGGCCGGCGCCGGCGACGACGGAGCACAAGATCTGCCTGCAGCACATGGGAGAGGACGAGACGATCATGCACCGGCAGGAGCTGGTGATCCGCCTCCGCAAGGACTTCGGCCGGAAGGTGAGGTTCGATCCCGACATGGACATCAGGTGCCCGCGAATGAGGGACGGCGGCGGCGGCGGCGGGTGGAGGGAGGTCGAGCTGGGCGAGTTCGCCGTGCCGGCCGGCGGCGGCGAGGATGGCGTCGTGGAGGTGAGCTTCAAGGAGGAGACTGGGCGGTGGAAGACGGGGCTCATCGTGCAAGGCATCGAGCTAAGGCCCAAATGCACCAGCAAACTCGATAGCTAGCTAATTCGATCGCTCATCGCATGCATGTAAATGTGGAGATGGAGTTCTTAATTTTTTTCCCTGGGGAGAAATTCGATCGATCAGTGAGAGAGCAAACCAATAACGCATTAATTAAGCATATGTGATTAATTAAGAAGCTAGCTTCAATCAGATCATAGATCAGGCTAGACGTGCATTAATTTGATCGATCAAACACTAAAGCTGCAGCTGTTTTGTTTGTCTTGTGACGTACGTGTTAGCTTTATGCATGCATGTCGTTTTATCGTACATGTACACGCATAACAGCATAATTAAGCTTGGTTCATCTTATCTGGTGGTGACAGATCAAGCTCAGAACTTAAGCATACTCGAAGCCTGAATTGAACCAAGCAACGACATTGGCAGTGTGCTGCGGGAGCGTGTTATCAGTGTAGAAAGTGTTATTTGCGGTACTGATTAATTTGTTCCGCGTACGTATTCTAGTGTATGTGTGATTGTTGTTCATCAGTTGTATTTCCATTACATGGAACTGTACCTTATATTCCTCAAAGTTGATGATTATTTGTTTCAAATTAACCACCCTTTCCCCCTTTATGCAATCACTTAATTAATGTACCATATAAACTGAAGTCTGAGAACCCGAATCAGTATAAAAATCCCTTGCCTTTTATATTATTTACCGTAATCTCGCATATAATTGTGTATCAACGACCCCATGTATTTTCGAGCATGAAAAAAAAGAGAGAGTAATAGCCATGTTCTCTAAATAAGTTTAAGGAGGAGGGCCATAAAAAATAAGTTATCATTTCACATTTTTCATATTTTCCACACAAATGCACATCTTGATCATGATTGTGTGATTGGTTATTTTTTTATCTGATTTTTGACTTTACAATATATGTAATACAAGTATGTTGTTCTTATTCCCTACCTTGAGCTCCACATAAACTTTATTAGAAGTATAATAAGAAAAGGACAAAATCAATACCTTGGTGAGGAATCATACATATTGAGTGATCTGAGAGAATCAATTGAGGAGCAAAGTAAAGTTTTTATGAGAAAAAGAAAAACCCCAAAGTATTCATCAGAAAGAGTAGAGGTAACTTGAGTTAAGGCCGTTCCATTCTTTAATCACCCAATATGACATGGTAGAAACTTTAAGATTCACAAGTACGTGTATGGTTTGGAATAACTTGTATGTTGGTATCATGACAAGGGAATTTCGTGGCTTTGGATGATTGCAACAGATATTTTGGATGAATATGTTGGTCTTGGAGAAAGTACTGCCATAGAGAGTTTGAGAAGGTTCGTCAA
This sequence comes from Oryza punctata, assembly GCA_000573905.2. Taxonomy (NCBI): domain Eukaryota; kingdom Viridiplantae; phylum Streptophyta; class Magnoliopsida; order Poales; family Poaceae; genus Oryza; species Oryza punctata. The sequence continues at coordinate 41,172,092 of CM002489.2, forward strand.
AGCAGTCGTTGAAATTTTTAAAAATAAGTACTTGAGATCACCTAATGAAAATGATATAGCTTGATTATGCCTTCATGTGCGGCGCCCTCGATACCCCTGGATGGAGAGGGGCGGCTATCGATGGAGATCCTAGACGGAGGGGCATCGGTGATCAGGAACCGGAAGGATATGAAGCGACCTGTGTAATTTGTGCGAGGAAAAAAATGAACTGGTGCGAAAGAAAAAATGGTGTGATTCGTCGGATTGGGAGCATCACCTGAAGCCTAAAATCTGGCTGCATGGTGACCCGGGCTTGGGGCTGCTAAAAGATTGGGATTGGGTTTAGGCAACTGTTGGCGACATGTTTTTGAGCAAATTCCCAAAAAATATCTTTTGGGGCGGGTATTAGGTAGCTTTTAAGATGCTCTAATAAACCCTTTTTTCTTAAAAAAACACGTAATAGTCATGATTCTCATGTTACCAGGATTAAGAAACAACCTTTTCTATTTGATTTTTGATGTATTTATATCAGGATTTGAGTTAATCGAGTTGCACTTCTTTCATTTGATTTTTTACGTATTTATCAGGGTTTGGGGTTGATGATTTTGGTTTAGGGCTTTTGCTGATGGTGTGCCATTTTCTTTCGTAGCACTAGTAATTTATCATGAATGGTAGATCAACCTAGTTAGGTTTGGATTGATTTATGTGTTAGTGATGAGATGTAACTGTCTACTTTTATTTTTCAAAAACATAGTTTTCTTAAAGTGCTTATATCACGAAAATTGATCATCTGATCGTTTTCCCGTTATAAATTAAGCACGCAAAGTACCTTAGAAATAGTTAAATTTGGACGGAGCGAGTAAAAATTATTCGTGGTTCGAATTTTCAACTACTGTCCGTGCATAATCGCGAGCAAACCATGCATGGTGATGAAACAAACAATGGGTGTTTCTTCAAAAAAAAAAAAACATGGGTAGTCCACAGTTACATCTCCCGGGCAGGGTCGGCGGCTGCTGGGGCTTCACGGCATGCATCGAACCGTGGAGGATTAGCGATCTACTGTAGTGAAAATTTCAGGTTATTTTGGTTTAGGGCTTTTGCTGATGGTGTGCCATCCACCGCGAAAACCAAAGGCTCTCTCTCCCTTTCCATCTCAGAGATTCTCTCATCGTCCTGAAAAAAAAAGCTACTAGTACGCCTTCGCCGTTAAGCTTCCCGCGTATAAAATGCTCCACGCTCTCAAGCCTCATCAACTACACTCGCCACCGATGCATTTCTTGTGTTTTTCTCCCTTCACTAAGAAGCAGGATTCGAGAAAGGGTGCTGAGGCATCGCCATCGATGGAGGAGGGGGAGGCCCTCTGCGAGATCGCGCGGTTGCTGGAGGAGCTCCTCTCCGCCGCGATCTCCCGCGCGGCGCCGCGGGACGCCTGCCGCGCCGCCGCCGTCTCCCCGGCATTCCGTGCCGCCGCCGACTCCGACGCCGTCTGGCCGACGGTGAGCTCGTCCCCGCGCCGCCTTCCAAGAAGGAGCTCTTCCTCCGCCTCTCCGCGGGCCCCGTCCTCCTGCCAGATAGGCTCCGGCGCGTACCAAGTTATTTTCTGATTAACATTCATATTTTACCTAGATTTCTGTTAACATTTTCAAACTATTCAAACTACTAGACGTATATCCCGTACCAAAACTTTTCATATAAAAATGTTTTAAAACATCACCAAAACTTTTCACATAAAAATTATTTAAAAATATCAAATATATTCATTTGTTAAGTTTATAATAATTAAAGTTTAATTAATAATATACTACTAGCTTTCTTATTTTACATGCGTCAGCTTAATTTTTATCTTCATTGAATCTAAATACCACCTAAATCAATTGATCAAAGCTGCTTTGTCTTCATAACTGCAGCTCTCTCGATTCACCGGCTAATATAACACTGTACCGTGTTTTGGTGCAGGGCATATGGTTCGATAGGGAGACCGGGGCCAAGTGCTATATACTCTCGGCCAGAGCGCTAGTTATTATCTGGGGTGGTACATCCAAGTACTGGCGCTGGATCCCTCTTGCAGACTCGAGGTCCGTCCCCTATGAACGAATGCTTGTGTACATTGTGGCCAATGCCTTTTGATGTAACTTTACTTCCATGAACTTCCGACTGAATGAACCTCCGACTGAAAAATATTGCATATGCACGTAACAGTACGCACACCAATTAATAAATATCACTGAAAATTCTAGAAAAATTAAACAATAATATATTTCTAGTAGTATTATACTTGTGTATAAAGTTTGTTAGATTTTTGTTCTTTTAGGCTAAAATATAATTAATTTTTGTTAGATGTATAGATTTTTTCTAGAATTTTCAATAATATTTGTTAGTTGGTATATAAACAGTATGCACTGTAAGCTCGTGTCTATGGGATACGTAGCAGTATTGGTCTGCTAGTTATCCTCTGTAACCCATATTTAATTAATTTGTTACTCCAAGTTCTGTAATCCCTTGTTCACGACAGATTCACGGAAGCTGCTGAGCTCATAGCTGTATGCTGGTTGGAAATCCTTGGCAAGATAGACAGCATGATGCTCTCCCCGAACTCAACTTATGCTGCAGTTTTGGTGTTCAAGATAGCTGATGTGTTCTACCATCTGGATACTGTAGAGGGAACAGTGGACCTCGGAGGGACGAAATCAACTCGCGAGGTTGCCCTTACTCGATTCCGTGATCCAGTTCCTCCTGAAGAAGAGAGTACAGCGTTCCCTCAGACAAGAGCTGACGGCTGGATGGAGGTGGAGCTAGGCGAGTTCTTCAACGAGGAAGGTGAAGATGGAAACGTGAGCATCAGAATCTTTGGTAAAGGACCCAATTGGAAGAGAGGTCTTATTGTGCAGGGCATTGAGATTAGAATTAAGAAATCTGGCAGATGAGCTTCTAGGATCAAATTAAGGCGCGTCTTGGAGTACTGAAATAAGATTTCCGATGCTTGCTTTGGTGTTTAGTGGCATTTGCTTTTGCTGCTGCTAATGATGTGGGCAAAACTAGAGGGTGTTCCTCTTCTTGTGGGCAATCTGACGGACCTTTTCTTAATTGTTGGGGACAAACTGAACTTTCTGTAGCCGACATCTGGTCTGCAAAATGAACGATATCATGGTTAAGTGCTAGACGATTGTCTACATGTGACTACATCTGGTTTGGAAGATGCAACTGGAGACAGTGATTGCCATTTTGAATGTTGAGTAAAGTGTATTAACGGTCTCTAAATTTACAAACTTTATTATTTAGATACTTAATTAAACTTTCAAAATACTGATTCAGTTATCGGAACTTATTAAAATGTGTCATCCCGGTACAAAATTATCACAAGACATGGATCCTACGTAGTACTGACGTGATTACCACCTACCCTCTTCATTTCTTACCCCAACTGTCGGTGGGTCTCGATCTCCTTTGACCTTCTTCTCTCTCCTATCTCTGTCTCCGTTGTCAACACCCTTTCCTACCCTCCTCTCTCGGTGTCGGGAAACCATATTGTCCCCTCTAGTCGGTATCAAGGGATGAAGGAGATGCCTCGCATGACTTCGTGCGCCGACGAGTTGGACAGACCCCGGGGTGGAGGCACTGCCCTATATCTGGCCATTGGCTCGCCACCATCTCTGCTTCGCTGAGCTCCACTACAGGAGCTCACCATGGGCTCACTGTCACATTTGTTTCGCTGAGCATTGCCACCACCTCCTCAAGCTCCACTTGTCCACCATTTTCTCCTTAGCAATGCATCACCACGCTCCTCCGTCTCCTTTTGCACAGGCCGTACTTGGGCCGCGTCTGGCAAGCTCCCTCTCTACTACTTGAGAAAATCGTGGAGGCACGAAGCTTGACGAGGCCGTTGAGAAGGGAGATCGAGGGGTGCTTAGCACGCCCTATTTAGCTCATCATCGTCATGACGGCCCTGGTCCTAGCCTACACTTGGTAGCCTCGCATCGAGGCCTGGCCCACCTCGGCCATCTCTGTGGTGACACAACACGGGTGTTGGCGCTGTGGCTGTTGTCCCCGTCATCGTAACACTCATGCATGCAAGCGGAGCGCTACCTCCTCATCATGCATCGTTGGAATCTCACCAGCAGCGGGAGGACACCAAGACCTAAGGTTGGAAAGGCGACGAGGCATGTTCGAGAAAGCCAGGAAAGAATGAAGAGAGAGTGAGAGGAGGTGGTGGTAGCCATATATCAAAGACACGTAGGATTCCAGATATGTCGTGTCAATTTTCGACCGGGATAACATAGAAGTTTTAAATCTGTTTATATTTTCAAAGTTTGGGGATCTAATAAATGACACAACATAACAAGTTTGGGACTGCTAGTGCACCTTTGATCTTGTTTAGTTGGAAATCCCTACGGCTAAGTATTACGAGTATATACTTATATAGTTAGCAAAATTTCCACGCGTTATAAGGGAAAAAGATAAAGTTGAGGAAAGAAGGGGAGCGTGAATCGTGCATGCATACGAGCCTTGCGTACAAAATTCAATCCGTGTTGCATGCATACCAAATTCTGGAATGAGAGCAAACAAGATGGTCTTTTCTTCCATCGAGCCAGCCCAAAATAGAGACTCCAATACATGTTCCCCTTGCAGCGAGTTACTTCAGAGGAGTTAGCGGCCTGAACTGGTATGGGCGTCGTACGGGACTTCAATCGGTCGCATCGTCGCACCGGACGACGTACGAAACGAGTACTGCTATACATTTGTACAACTGAACTCATATACGACTAGACTAGAGACATATAACTATTAAAAATATAAACATATAGATTTAATTCATTCCATAAATAAATCATGACATTAAACATATAAGCCAATAAACCATATCACATGATCTAACATATATACGAGAGAGCTACACATGAATGATCAAACACATGAAACATGATTGATACTGTCGGAGTATGAAACTCCTCTAGCGGGGAGGAGCTGTTGACGAAAAATCCACGTTTAGTCGATGGTGCTAGATCTGTATTGACGCGAACTAAGTCGACGAACACAATGTCTGAGAGTTCTGCTTAGCTCAAGTGCAGGTCCAAAATATTGATGAGATGCAGATGTACCAGTTAGTTTGCTTATGCAACTGACAAGATAGATAAATATTTTGACCACCAAATAACCGATCGGCTGATCAGCCGATAGAGCAATACCAGCCAATACCGATACTAACCAATGCCGATACTAGCTGATACCGATACTAACCGATATCGATAGGGTATTGAACAATCGGCTATATATCCAATGTAGATAATGATATAAATACAACCGGTTGATGATAATGTAATGAAACAATAATACAATCCAATAGAAACCAATCGACTAATAGTAATATGATAGAATAATTGCTTGATCCAAAAGTTAAGCACACATCGACCGGAGGTCCGATATCATAAAATCTAAACGATTAGATAATCAATAAAACCTTTGTTGTCATCGGCTAAATCCAACTTGTATGTAATCCTTGTGAGCAACCTTTGTTGTCATCGGCTAAATCCAACTTGTATGTAATCCTTGTGAGCCGATGCAACGTCCATATAACTCATCGGTTGAAACCCCGATGAAACCCTTATTACAATCAAAGACAGGTTATCCTTTATGATTCTAAGCATGACTAGGGATGATGCATCGCAAAGTATGCAAAAAGCATAAAGTTTAAACAATCAAGTCTTTGACTAATTTTTAAGGTGGTGGATAGCTTAGCTAATCTAATCCGGCAAAGCAATTTAGCCGATACCGGTAAAAATCCTAAAGCAGTTCCCAGCCGATACAAGTAAATCGAGATACCAAACTAGATTAACTAAGATATAAGATAAATAGATAGGCAAGTATGCCAGCCGAACCAGAGCGATCCAAGAGGTTGAAGCGATGCGGTCTTGAACAACACCAATGTAGCCAATACAATTGCCAGGACCGGTGGAACGTAGGACTTACCCCTTCGCCGGAGATCGAAAGCCGATGCAGCCCCGCGTCACGTGCCAAGTTTTGCCGGTTATAAATAAAAACCTTGGAAAAGAGGGTGGTGATGCGCCGAGAGTAGTTGTATTGATCGAGAGATAGATTACAGTGAACCCCGGGTGTACATATTTATACCCATGGGTAGATATGAGTCCTTATAGAACAAGACACAACTTTCCTAAAGATAAAAGAAAAACATAAAGTTCTTATCGGACACTAAACACACTTTCCTAAAGATAAAAGGAAACTAACAGACTCTTTCTAATTAATAGATAAATTGCCATGTCGCATTCTCCTTGAACTCGGATTCTTCTGGATAAACTTACTTCGATTAATTTCCTTAACCGAATCCATCAAGAGTACAACTGTTGGTGACTGATAATGCCCATCGGTCGATTCCAGAACTCTGAAGCCGATACTGACTCTAGGCCAATGATGACTTCGGGCTTACCAAATCCTGGTGTTAACAGGAGCGGAACCCCCCTTGGGATTCGTCCAAGGAACGCCTTGCATGGAATCAAGCTAACAATTTGGATTGAGGTCAGAGAGGTAGAGAGATGAGCACGAGTGATTATACAGGTTCAGATCGCATAGATGCGTAATACCCTACTCATGTGTTTTGCTACGTGTGATCAGGATTTACAATGAGATTACTGGGCTTGCTCTAAGGCTAGGGAGCATATTTCTCTTTGTGTGGGGGGCAATAAACAATATGGAGATCATAGGTGTTCTTGGTGTTGTTTTAAGTGGGAGAAGATCCAACCCCCATCACTGCGATGTGGCTAGGTTATTATTTAGCTAGTGTCCATGTCAGAGTTGTGGATAAGGCATACCCTCTAATCGTGGGTTGAGCTCGACGGGACCCACCATATACCAAGTCTTATACGGAATCATGCCTCGTATACAGAAGGTGTTCCGGATAAGGAAGGAGAAGCAGAGTTCATGTTGGAAACTACAAGGACTACTCGGATCGTATTCATATGTGTCCCTAGTTCTACTTGGATAAGGGGACATTTGTGGATATAAATAAAGA